>OY728162.1:1493571084-1494877751 GCA_963277665.1 Viscum album | reverse complement strand
ATAATTTACTAGAGAACAATTCACATCATGATATTTGGATGGATTATTTTATATGTTTAAATATGGTTTTGAGTTACAAGGTCAATGAATACCCAAAGTAACATGACCCTTATGAAAAGGGAACATTAGTGATTTTGGGGTTGTCTACCATGACTATTGGATTCAACTAACTTAGTTTTGTCACCTGTGATTTGTTTCCCATTATCCTAGATGCTAATAAATCATGAAAATATATTTATATTTTTCGATAACATTTTAATATTTTCTTAAAATCAATACCAATAATAATCTCTTATTTCAATCAATTATTTTATTTTTCATTCATAAAATAGATTTTGTTTTTTATATTTAATTAATAATTTCCAAAAACATGTCTTTATAGGTTCAAACTTGGAAATACAATTTATATTCGTCTATATAGTTTAGTTTCTTGTCTGATTCATGTTATAAATTTCTAAATTTGGTAACCCTCTGGGAATTAATGATTCCCATTGGGATATCAATTTTTAGCATCGTTTCTGAGGAGAGAAGTAGAGATTTTATTGATTTAATGATTTAGAAAAACTATTTTCTCATATTTTATATTTCCTAATATTAGAATAGGATGTCTATTTTAATTTTTATTACTTTTTTCCACACTTTGTGTTTTTAATTATGATGGAAGGGCTGTAGAATGAAATAACCACAAAGGATAGGTTCTCCTTCCTACTAGGTGATATGGTGTAACTACTAAATGAGGTTAAAGAGTTGAATAGTCAATACAATGGGACTCCCCAACCATTCTAAATATTTGAATTCTCAATACCCCATAGCATGGATCCAAAATTCAATATGGAGTACCACATGAAAAGAGGAATGGAAAACAAAGTAGAGGTATATAACACTTCTGATTCTCCTATTTACTATAATCAGGATTCCCATGATTTTATAGGTTCATAAGTTAATAAATATGGTAACCTTAATGAAAAATGAGAATGGGATGAAGAGAAATTCAATAAACAGTATAAAGAAGCATAAACATTATCCTTGACTACTAAGATGCTTCAAATATTCCTCACAAAATTAGGACAATAGCCTTTGGAAAGTGAATAATAAGAGGTGGAGGATGTAGAGGAGATGATAGATGCAAAATTTATCTATTTTATTTGTTGGAAAATATAAGTGCACTAAATGAGTAAGAATAAGAACTAGACACACATTTCGCATACCTAATAGAGGAATAAAAGGAATCGTCAACAAAAAGAGATGTTAAAATACTAGATACTGAATAATAAGAAATCATTTAATCAATTCAAAAACATGCATCCATCCATTGAAAATGAATAATTTTACCAAGACCTGACAAATGTCAAAGGCCTGTTACCAATATTCAGACATTTCAAACTATGGTCACTAACTCTATGATATATGAAAATTCCATTGAGGATAATTCAACTTGATATGGGAGCATTTCAATGTCATAATTGGTAAACATGAGACCATTAGTATTATACCACACACTCATCAGTTAAACTAGGTATGACTGAGCAAAACGACCATTATAAAAGTCAATATCCTAGAATGAAATCTATTTTTTCACTTCTTTCTTGGAATTTAGATTTATTTTTTTATTTAGAATTAAATTTATGTTATTATTTAATTTTAATTCCCATTATAGTTTTGAGTTTTATTGAAATGAAATGTACTTTAAATAATTATTTTCCATTTGTAAAGTACATCAAAGGCATAGGTAGCTTCCACAAGACGAATTAATAAGGTACATTCAGATCATTAAATTTTGTGAACACCATTAATTTTGTGAAGACAAAACAAAAAACATTAAATCATTGGACATCAAGAATCTGGTGCAGGTAGTACATGAATAACTGAATTCTAATCATCAATTCAAATGGGGGGTCAAAATTTAAATTCCTAATTATTCCACTATATTCTCCACATTGAGTTTTTAGATATTTAACTACCAATTATAATTAAATTGAATGATACCTCATCCCCATGCATGTATATAAATAAAATTATAAGTTTCCACAAAATGAAAATCATTCAGTTCTACCGTTGTGGGGATCAAGGAGCATTTCTTTTGTGATTAGCCAAATATGATATTTATTTTACCACCCCCTTATGGATAGATTAAGGGGGTAAAATTATGAAAATAAACTGTAATGACATGTGATTTTTGTAATAAGGTATTATATTTTTGAATTCAATTCATTGGGATCTTTTTCCAGAACCCTAATTTCTCAAATCTATTCTTCACTCTACCATTCATCACCATTACGTGATCGGTGAGGGAGTGATTATTTCAATGGAATGAGTAGAGAAAAATTCACACCAGGATCATTGGAGGTATTATTTTTAATGTTTAAATATGGATTTGAGTTACCAGGTCAATGAATACTTGATATAATATAGACACTGTGAAAAAGGAATATACATGATTTTGGGGTTGTTTACCCTAACTGTTGGATTCATCTAACTCAGTTCTGAAACCTATGATTAACATAACATTATTCTACTCCTTAATAAATCATGAAACCAAATTCATAATTTCATACCATGTTTTTCTATTTTTTTAAAATTCAAACCATTCATCATCTTTTATTCCAGTCAATTAGTTTATGTTTCTTTCATAAAGTTATTATTGTTTATTTTATTAAATTAATAATTTATCCAACCCTTTATCTATGGGCTAATACTTAGACATTAAATTCTTATATTATACTTTAGTTTCGTGCTTATTTATTTTTGTTATAAACTCTAAATTTTGTAACCTTGCAATAATTAAAAATTTCCACATGACTATTAGTTCACTAAGGGCCCATCATACAAGGGACACTTATTAATTTTCAATTCATTTAAAAAGAAACTGTCAGGGTCTATTTTTTCCAGAAATTCATTTATCAGCCTATCTAATCATGAAATTTTAATAGGAAGCAATATTATCAATGTCATTAAATTTATGCCACATCAAGCTTAAAAAAACTAAATATTATTTTTTAAAAGTGAATGTTATCACATAGACATTATAATCGAGAGACTAAATGAGATTAAACAAATTAGGAAAATATATTTTACAGTTGTCAATAAAATGTATCATTTTTTACTAATTAATTATAAATGATGTGAAAAAAATTGAATATAAAGTATTTATTTTTATAAAAAGAAATCTATTTTATGCCCATAATGACATTTTATCTTAAGAAGTTAAATTAATCAATATTAGTGAAAGATATTAATGAAATATATATTTTATATATTTAATAAAATTTTATTTAAATTTATCCAAATTTTTTTAAATGTTTAAGCTATAAATAAATCTTATTTTAAGTATAAAAATCTGTTTTTTTCTAGAAGGAAATTCTTCCTCCTTTTGAGGGAACACTTGTTTTAGAACTGAATTTTGATACATTTAATAATCTAATTTAAAAACATTTCTTTTTTTGGAAATATAAATATGAAAATTAACTTAGTGTGTGTTTTTTATTTTTCTGATAAGATACATTTTTTTGATGAATAGTGAAAAATACTGCTTTTGTTTTTGAAAACTACATTATCATATAATTTATTTATATCATTAAAAAATATTTTAAATTGGTTTTATATTATAATTAATTTAATAATAATTCAATAAATCAAATTTAGTTTATTTTAGTCTATTTAAAATTGAAATTCGATATAAAAACACTTCAAACATTGAAACATCTCACATTTAAAACATACCTTCTTCATTTTGTATGAATGATTTATTTTAAATCTAATTATTTAAATTATGTGATTTTAATTATGTCGAATTGATTTAATATTTTTAATAATAATGTAAAAAATATTTTTAAGGTGAATTTAGTTTTTATTAATAATGATGATAACATGGTAAAAAAAATATTTATCACGGTATAGCTAAAAAATCAAATGGGCTAATGTAAAAAATGTATACCCTTAAAATACATAAAAAATAAAACATTTAATGGTGTTTGAGTTATTTATCTATCCAAAACATTCCTCTAAAATATTAACATTAATCCAAATTTAGGTAAATTTATTCCACCTCAATATGGTTAACACTAAATATAAATTAATCATTATTTTAATCACTTAAACCCACCTCTCCTAATGTATAAATACACCCCTCACCTCACCATTTATACTCAAAATACATGTAGGTACTAAAATCCCATCCTAAACCTCTAATCATGACTATTTACACTTCCATGTTCTTCTGGTAACACAAAAATACAAAATACTAGGTCCAAAAGGATCTCTCAAGGTGGTGATATTTAAGAGGTAATTTTCTCAAAGTACCTCTCTTATTTTTTCTTTTATTTTTCTCTCACCTTCTCCAAATATAAATGAATGAGAAATATAGAATCATGTATATAATTTAGTTTTATATTTATAATGGAATATCTCATATCCATTACTTTTCCAATGTCCCCTTATGCAAACAATCGAATCAGTTTTCAATATTATGCATGTTTACAGTCTCTGTGAATAATGATTTTTCAATTTTCCATTAACACCTTGATGGATGGTCATAAAAGTTTTATTTTAGTCAAATAATATTTAAATATTTATATTATAAACCATTTAATGTTCTATTACTAATATAAAAACATAATGTTAAATAATACACAACTAGTTCATAATGATAGTAAAAATCGCCAAAAATGAAATAAACATTTCGCATTAAAGTATTATATTAGAAATTAATGACTTGTAAGAAATAAAAATTTATAGGTAATGATTCATAATTTTTTATGTTCATTAATACAATATCATTAAACTTCTGTATTTGTAATTCCATTTTACAATAACATCCACAATTTTTCAAAAGTAAAACCGCCCAAGAAACCAAGAAATGAAAACACATAAAAACATAAAAACAATAAAATATTACTAATTAATGAGTAAAAATATGTTATAAAATTATTAAATTAGATGTTATTAATTTTAATATAGTTATGTAATGAGTTAATAATGTTTATTAAACCATTATATATAATTATTAAACAATTTTGAAGGAAGTTGACTGTGAGGTAAGAGAATTTTTAACTCAATTTCCATTATTTGGGTTAACCTTCATATTCTTTGATAATTTATTTTTTATGATTATGTGTGAGATGAATTTTTATTTTATTAATTTTTATTTACACTTTTATGTGTGTTTATAGTGAATATACAAAATATATTATTTTTATTTATGCTCAATTCAATGATATGTTATTTGAAAGGGATCTCTCAAACTAATTTTCATTTTTATGTAAAAATTATACTTCGTTATTTTATCATGATAATATTATGTGTGAAATGAAATTTTAATATCTTATTTTGTTTTTAGAATTGTTCTCCGTATATTTAAATTTGATAAACTTATTTCATTCATTTTATTAATTCCAAATTTAATGATCTGTTATTTATAAGGGACTTTCCTTAAAAAATTTATATTTTTAATGTTTCCCTCAAAACACTATTTCTATTCCATGTCAATGTTTTCTTAAAATTCATTCAAAAAATTATTTTACTATTTTCCAATGATTTTTTAAATAAATTTTTATATATTTTTTACTTTTTATAAAATGTTTTGAATTTATTTATTTTTTCATTTTCTAAGAGAGGTTATTTGTGACTTATCTAAAAAAATATAGAAGGAATGTTTTTTATCTTCTATGACATAAGGGTATTATCCCACTATAATAGAGCTTTAAGGATTTTATTGTTATTTTTTAAATTTCAATGATTATTTTCAAAAAAAATTCATTATGATGTGAATACTGTTTATATTTTAATTTTTTTTTAAAAATGATATGGGTAATTTTATATCCAAAATTTATTTTCATTTGAGTTTAATAGTTTTTGAAAATCTTTGTGATAAAAAATAAAACCATAAAAACGTTTCTTCATTATATTGTATTTGAGAACTAAACATGAGCTGGCCGAAATAACATCAGGAAATAAATTTATATCTTAACATGTGGTGGGACAAATATAATTGGGAATTCCCATTTTATCTTAACATGTTGTGTCTCAAATAACACTTGTAAAGTCATTTCAACATAAAACGGGGTGGCCGAGAAGGCACTACATAAGCCCATTAAATCTTAACATAGGGTGTCCCAGATTGTGTTGGGTAAAACCTTAATATAATTTATGTTTTCAAAATGTAAAATGGTGTCCCATGTTACCTACATATGTCTTAGATGATTTAAAATGAGTTTTCATGAAATTGATTGATTTTGAAAGGGTAATATATTGATCTTTTTCAAAATATTATTCTTTTTTTCAAAATAAAAATGTATGTTTGTAAGAAAATGTTTTAAGGGTTTTCATGGACTAATGTTTCCCTTAATTTATGTCTGTTTCTGAGATTTTTATTTTTACACCATGTTTTTAATTGTTTTTCACAGGATTTAAGGGAGAATAGAGACAATGATGGCATAAAAGGGAAAAATTGTAAAGATTAACCAAGAATAGAAATCATTGTTTATTTTAAAAGGTCTTTTCTTGGGGAAAATATTGATATTGTGTTTATGTTTACAATTTTTATGTATGGGCTTACAATGTATTATTTGTCCCAAATTTTTTAAAACTCTAAACCTAAAAGATCTTTGAGAATTAAATAAAATTAATTCTAGTTAAAAGTCACTAGAATATGTAATGTTTATGCTTAAGAACATATAGTTGGTTTTAGTGATAAGATTACATAACATTAGTGGTTAGGATGTTATTTGAATGTAATTTAATTATACTCTATAACCACAATGTATAATATCTTATGGATAATTTTTTAGGTTTATTGTATTTTCTAAAAATCTTAAAAAAACCTAAATCAACTCGGATATAATGTCGTGGAAGGATAAAGGGTAGTATGTTTTTTTATTGTATTATCTTTAACATTTAGGGTATTTTTTACTTTAATAATTCATTTCATTTTTATATGATTTTTTTTCAACAGAATAATGATTTTTTCCCATATGGTTGGATAATTATCTTTCATAACCTTCTTATCCTTCCCTAATGATTTGATCATCACTATTATGAAAAAATATTCTTCAATTGATTTTGAAAAATTCTTGAGTATTAAAATCACATATTAGAAATTGTATTAGTTATCTAAACCCTATTCATTACCTAAAATATTTTATGGTTAATGGTATATTCTTCATTTTATTTCAAGATATATACTCTTTCAACTCTATTGAATATTTAAATACTATAAGTGGCATAAGAAATTCCTTTTGAAAGTTACACAACATGCAAAAAGATAAAGGGAACATAAAGAGTTTGAAAAAATCTAGATTTATGGTATGAATTATTTTCTTATTAATAAATTATGAATCATTATTTGATTTATATTTAGGAATCATAATGATATAAATTCATTTAATTGATTTAAAGGAATGAACAAATAAGAAATAATATGTCAATGATTAGTTAATGGATTATGAATAAAATTGAATGAATTATGTGTTTACTTATACTAATTCAATAAATATGATGTGTTGGTATATTTAAAGATGATCACATGTTTAAAATCACTACTTGTATTTTGATGTTTCATTTGATGGGTGTACATTGAAGAATATTTTTGGGGTCTTAATAGATGTGTCAGGTATATGTAATCCATAATATTAACATGTTTTTGAGTTAATGGTTATTGAAGGAAAAATTCTACTTTTTTGTGGAAATAAGTTTAAAGATACAGATTGACTTTAGGGCTTATATGATCTCTAATTTTGAGTTAATTTTTGGTATTTATATTTTATTATGAAAAATTAAATGTATAAGATAAACTTTAAGGGTTTAATATATTAAGGTAATTTTGGGGATGTTTTTTTTCACATTTATATAATTTTAAAAGGATTATATTAATATAGTTGCAGAAATAAGGAAAAAGTTAACTATGGGTGACTACCCATCATGTTTGGTAAGTATGCGGGGATTGAAACCACAAATAATGTGCGATAAGTGTGATTCTCTTACCACTAGTGTATGTGACGTCCTACACAGTATGAAATCTGTATTCTTTAAATATCTAATGAATAAATCTTAATTTCATTTTTAGATCATATGTGTTATTGTAATGATGACCATGGGATTGGAATTAAATTTTGGTATTTAGTGATTTATGTTATTTTAGAAGATGTTCACTATTTTGGGATCCTTATATTATTTTGGTAAATAGAATACTATCAGACTTTATTCGATAACTAAAGAAATATCTATCTTTGAAAAAAATTATGATTTAGGATGATTCTTGTTATTTGTCAACATTATTAATATATTGTGAAGATTATGTGAATAGTGAGATTAAATTTTTTTATGACACATTAAGAGTGATTAATATTTTTTGAAGATGAATGTTAGATTTATCACGAAATAGTATGTAATAAAATCTTTTTAATTTTTGTGTTTAAATTTTATGTTTAAATATTTTTTGGAATTTTAGTGTTAGTTATTTGTTTAATGATCTATGTTGAAAAATAGTTACTACTATTGAATATTGTATATTTGAGAAGTTTTTCAAGATATAATGGTTTATTATTTTTTGATAAAAAATGGGAGGAATAAATTATTATACTTTTGTTTATTATGTGATACATATAAGTTGATTATGATTCATTAGGTATTAAAATTTCTCTTTAATAGTCATAATTTATAGAAAAGATGTGGATGAAAATATAAATATAAAGTAATTATATTTTCATATGTTCATAGTTTAGGTAGTAATGGATTTACTCAACAATAGGAGAGAAGGATTTGAAAACAAATTTTTTATTTAATTTTTGGGGAAAATGATGACATGAATCGGTCACTTGATACAATCCCCCAATGAATTTATTAAATCAAAAAAGGTTATATAGTTTTTGCACGAGGTGTAAATAACTTACACCAACAGAAAGAAAAAATAATGATACTTGTAGATAAAATAGAAATAGCGCACACAATAACCAAAGGACTCATGCATCCATCATGATATCCATTTAAAAATAAAAGTAAACTGGGCCTTTTCAGTCCAGAAGATACTATGTAAAGACTATACCGGTGTGAAGAAAGAAGCAATATTCATCTTCAAAATATCATCATAGTAGTCCAATCTCATCTGCATAAAATTGATAAAACAAATACAGCACAACACTGTGATGTATAAAAATATTTATCCATCACACTGCATGTTATTCAGAAAGTGGAGTAGCCGTAACTAAGGTAGAAACCAAGATAAAATAGGCAGTAAACCCATCAAGAACCAAGCAGATAAACATATAAAAAATCAGAGTTGTTCTGATGAGATGTAGTCCAACTGAAACCTTTGAAGGAAAATCCAATCATCCAAAAAGAATCCATGTAGAACAAGGCATCATATAACAAGATACATAATAGTACACTATATCATCTCAAAAAATCCAATCAAAATCTGAATAGTAGGAGGCAGAAGTCATGAAGAGTAGAACACACTGCATGCCAGAGCTACATTTCAGAAAAGTCCCAAAGGCCAGCAGAGTACAATAGAACATATGCATCAGAAGCAACATGCCCCATTGATCTTCATCCAAACATCTCAAAGAAATCATGAACCAAAAATCATTTCCATGTTATGTGATTAAAATCAATGTTTGGATCTTTCTCAAATTCCCCAGCCACTCTAATAAACATCCTCTTTCTAATATCAAGATATGTATTAGTAGTCTTCCACCATTTTTGTATTTTGAAAAGGTAGTTGTATCATTTTCCACTAACAGTGAGTCAAGTTCTTTTAAGAAATTCAGTTCCTCTTCTTACTGATTGGAATAAAAATATTCAAGATCATTTTCATCATCTTCACTTGAGGAAGTATCTAAATTCGAATAATCAAATATAATTGTGAGGATTCAGGCAGTGGTTCAATAGAGACAGGTTTTGGATGAACCTCAAAAACAGTACTTTTGGTAGCTAATGATCTTGTGATAATAGTTCTTTCATAATTGACATTATCCTTATGTTTCTTAGCTTTCCTAGGATTTTTAGTGATGAAACCATCAGAGTCAACAATGGATTTTTTCCCTTTCTGATCCTTTATATGAGAATCCTCCTCCACTTGAGAGATCTTGTCAACAACCTCCTGAAAAGAATCATCAGCTTCCAGTTGTAAAACCTCATTAGTCTGATGAACAACTTCATTAATCACATAACCCTCAGGTATGGAGAACTCCCCCATGGCATAAGGGCTGACATTTTCATAGGGATGAACTGGTTGAGGGTTTGGGTTATTCTTGGAGATCAAGTTGAAATTATTATTCGCAGGGACACCCATTTGGTCAGTAGTTAAAACATCTATAGAATTATTTTCAACCCACATTGATTTGAAATGTGGTCGTGGGTGACGTGGATGTATTTCAATCCCACATATTTTAGAATAATGGCCAATTTTAAATCATTTCTTACAAAAATCTGGAGCATTAAGAACATATTTATTTGATTTCATTTCATAAGTGTAAATCAATTTCATTTTAACATGTCACTGATTTATGGTATTGTGATGGTTAACTCTCTAATGATAATATTCTCAATCACTCTATATCAGAACATGATAGTTATAATTTTCTTACATATCCATCTTTTCCTACATGGAAACCTAGTATGTGTTATCTCAGGTATCCTTCGTAATTTCATTTCACATTTTAAAAGTGTAAGTTTTATTGACCCATTTTCGATGTGGGATTTCAACAAATTTATTTGGAAAAGATAATCCCTTATTATGGAGACAGAGTTCAAATTTATATCATGAAATTTATTAATGGGTTGGGTGAATTTAACATCCTTATATATTTAAATGGGAACAATAAAGTCTATATCATACATGTCATGCCCAATCAAGCTTACAAAAATGACTCAATATTATTTTTTAAATATGAAATTTATAACCTTATTATTAGAATGGTGGAAATGAATGAGATTAACCATATTATGAAAATATCATTTAAAAATAACTATAAAATGATTCAATTGGTCACCAATTAGTTATAAATTAAAATTGAATCCAATTGGATATAACTGATTTGTTTTAATAAAAACAACTATTTTATACCCATAAAGGCATTTTATCTTATTAATTTAAATTAATAATTATTATAAAAATATATTAATGAAATTTATATTTTATATATTTAATAATATGTTTTTAAATTCATCAAATTTTTTACAGGCTTAAGATAAGAATAAATCCTTTTTTATGCATAAAATCTATTTTTTTTTAAAAATCAATTTTCTACCTTTTGGTTGAGCACATGGTTTAAAAAGAAATTCTGACGCATTTATAAATATTATTTGAAAAAATAAACAGATATGTTTATATATAAATATTAAAATTACCGTATGGTTATTTCTTGGTATTTTTCGGATAATTTTCATTTTTTTATGAATACTGAAAATACTGCAATTTTATTACAAAACTATTTTTTGTTTAATTTATTTATAATTTTAAATTATTATTTTTAGTTTTTTATAAAGAATATTTAGTGAACTTATATATAAATTTAACAAATTTAAGAAATTTTAGTCAATTTCACATTAAAATTAGTATAAAAACATTTCAAACTTTGGAACATTTCACTTTAGAAACCTGCTTTTTCATTTTTAATGTGGGATTAATTTTAAATTTTTATATGATTTTAAAAAAAAATGGGTAAAATTGATTTAATATTTTTAATCATAAGGTTTAATTTATGTTTTAATTTTAAATTTATTTTTTTCTATACAATAAGTTACCAAGGGAAAAAATTATTTACCCTGGTATAAGTAAAAAATGAAAGGAGTTAATGTAAAAAAGGTAAACGGTTAAAATAACTAAAGTATAAAAAACATAATGGCTATATGAGGAATTTGTAAAACCTAAAAAGACTATAAAATATTTATTTTCAGTGATAGCTAGGGAAATTAATTCCACTGTAATGTGTTTGGATTTAAGTATAATTTATTCATTAATTTAATCACTTAAACCAACCTAACCTCAAGATGTAATTCCACCCCTCACCACCCCATTTTGACTAAAGAAACTTATAGCTCCTAAAACCTCAACCCAACCCTATCCTCTGCACTCTCCCAATATATAAATACTTCTGGTCTCATGAAATGTCCAAATACAAGGTCATTAAGAGTCTCTCAAAGATGAGATATTTAAAATGTAATTTTTTCAAAGTACCCCACTTAATTACTTTTCTTCTTCAATTTTATCATCAACTACGTCATCCACTAATAAATGAAAACTAAAAAATAATTTATATACTAGAGTTTTATTTCCCTAATGGAATATTTCATATCCATTTCATTTATCATATACTCTTATTCAATGAAATGAAATTATTGAACAAAATATGTTGTTTTTCCATATCTGTGAAATACGATATTTTGATTTACATTACCACCTTCATGTTTAGTTATAAATGTTTAATCTTGTTAAATCAGATTTAAATAGGAATATTATAACATATATATTGTGTCGTAACTAATATAAACACACAATGTTAAATAATATGAAATTAGTTTGTGATGTTCGAAAAAACGCCCAAAATAAACTAACCATTGATCATTAACATTTTATATAATGAATCATACTCATATAATAAATAAAAATGAAATATGGGATCATTAATACTTTTATAGTTTCATTCCACTAATATATTTTTAATTCCATTATAAAAGAAAATCCATAATTTTACTCAAGTAAAACGGACCATGAAAATATTAAATGAAAACTCTCGAAACCATGAAAATAATGAAATATTATTAATTAATTATTTATATGTTGTTTTAAACTCATCCCATAAGGAAATAGGAATATAAATATTGTTCTATAATAAGAGAATAAAATTATTTAAACCATCATACAAGAGATTATAACACTTTTTATGGAACAACAATGTGAGGTAAATGAATTCATAACCCATTATCCATTCTTGGGGTTAAACATTAACTTATTTGATAATGTCCCACTAATATTATGTATAAAATATATTTTGATTTTACTATATTGTATTTTCACTAGTTTTATTTGTATTTACATATAATATACATAATATATTATTTTTTTACTTTCATTCACATCAAAGATACAATATTTACAAGGTACTTGTTAACCAAATTTTCCTTCTTTAGGTTAAACATATACTTGTTGATTATTCTTTTCTAAGGTTATGAGTGAAGTTAAATTTGAATATCTTTTGTTATATGTATATTTGGTTTATGTGGATTTATAGTGGATACACATATTTGATTAATTTTATTAATTACCAATTTAATGATATGTTAATTTTAAAGGACTTTCGGTTAAAAAAATATTTTTTTAAGTTACGCATAAAAAATTATTATTCATCCATGTATGTGTTTTCTTAAATTATTTTAATTTTTTTTAATAATACCATATGAATTTTTAAATTCATTTCTACTCATATTTTAATTTTTATAATTTTTTTGAATATTTTAATTTTATCATTTTCTAAAAGTGGTTCTTGTTTACCTTTCCAAAAATATATAAAAGGAATTTTTTTAAGCTCATACGACATGAGAGAATATTTTCACCATGATAAAGCATTAATTTTTTTATGCTTCTTTTAAAAAAAGTCATGTTTCTTTTTAAGGAAAATGGTTTATTTATTATGTTCATCATGCTTCAATTTTAAAAGTTTTTTTTAAAAAGGAAACGTTTATTTTGATATACAATGGTGATTTTATTATGTATTTAAAAGAGTTTTTGAAATAATTTATGATAAAAAAAATAAAAAGTATGAAAATATTTTATACATTTTATTGTACTTGAGAACTAAACATGGGGTGACCTAGATAATTTCAGGAATTCCTATTATATCTTAACATGGGGTGGCCTGGACAGTACAGGGAAATAACATTATATCTTTACATAGGTTGGCCCAGATAGCACTGGGAAAACCTATTACATCTTAACATGGGGCTTCTTAGATAACCCTGGGTAAGCCCGTTACAACATTACATGTGGTGTCCTAGATAGAACTATGAAATTCTATAATAGATTTTCTATGTATATAATGTATAATTATGTCCCAAGTTATCTACATATGTTGTAGATTATTTTAAATGAGTTTCCATGAGAATTGTTTGATTTTAAAAAATTAATATATTGATCATTATGAAACGATTATTACATTTTCCAGATTAAAAGTTATGTTTTTAATAATTATTTTTATTTATTTTCATTGGATAAATGTTTTCCCTTCATTTATGTCCCTCACCAAGTATTTTTTGATCATGCCACATTTTTAAATATTCTTCATGGGGTTAAAGGGATAATTGAGACAAATATTACTTCAATTGAAATAATTGTAATGATTTATCTTGAACATATGACATGTTTTATTTGAAAAGAACTTTTCTTGTGAAAAAAAGATAATAAGTAGTAGTTTCCACTTTTAATGTAGGGGTTTACTATATATGAATTTTTCTTAATTATGTAAAACTCTACTCATAAAAGATATTTGGGAATTTGATAAAATGATTTACAGTCAAACGTCACTAGAATTTGTAATATTTATGGCTAGGTCCCTACACATCCAATCCTCGAGCATCACTTACAGGGCCATAAATTTAGTTCCTGATGGTATTTAGTGTCTCATAACACTCTATAAATTCCAGAAATAGGAATTTAATTTTGTTTAAAGAAATTATATAATTTTTTGTAGGTTGATCACCCTTATTGGTGAGACAACAGAAATCAAAGAACACATAATACATGTAAAAATCCAAACGAAAAAATGTATAAGGACTTGGTACTTCAATATTGTATTTGAATGTATGCTTATAGATCCCTTCTAAATCCCCACTAATATAACATTGGCAACCTATGAACTTATCTCAAGGAACAGTTCCCAACAATTAATTATAAATGTATTATAATTAATTATTCAACTAATTCTAACAACATATAACTAATTCAAAAAATTATTTAATTATGAATAAATCCTATAATCACACTTAACATTAATCAATCCCCAAAACCGGTATACATTGGATGAGCTCTATTTGAAATGTGAACCAAATCCTAAGAAACCAAAAATGACTAATTTATAAACCAGTTCAAATGAAAAATTTCATTAAATGTCACAAAAAACACTTAGAAAATAGATAGGGAGATGTACATTCCAAAAAAACAACAAGCAATAACATGTGAAAACTATCTCAAGATGTCTTCACACCATTGTATAAAAATCAACAGCTAGAAAAGTGAAGAAAAAAATGGAGGAATATACATACTTAGAATCATCACAAAATTACACCATGATCCACCCCAAATGAAGATGGGTCAAATTATGTGGGTAGATGATTATTTTTCTCTCCCGATTTCATCTGTTGACCTATGTTACGGGGGGGGGTGATAAATTTATTTTTATTCGAAAAAAACCACCAGTGTACCTTTCATAGTGAAGACCCGTTTTAAAAATCATGAACAATTAGTGAATATGGTTCATTCCATCATCCAAACGCATTCATCGAATAAACCACAGTTTCCAGTATAAAATACTTAGGGTAGAGAATTTTAGTCCTTAACTATCTTCATTTAATTTGTGACCAACCCCTTCATGTCATGAAGTGTCGTAGGGAACAAAATTTCATCTCCCAAACCACCCAACCATTCTTTAAACCCTACCAATACATCAGAAAACTAACCTAGCTTCAATTAATGCCTAAAAATATACAACTAATATTCTTAAAAACATTAAATCGAAATAGGACCCTCAAATCAATAATTGGTCGTCTTAGCAAAACAAACAATCTAATTATCCATGAATTTAGTCCCTAAAGGGTTGTGGGGTTTAAGATTATGATTTTTGGTGGGACATACATTTAGACATACCTATTACTTTTATATAATCCTATATTGTATCTAACAAAACATTCCCAAAAAACATAAAACAAAACCAGACTCTGATACAATTTCTTCATGAACTAACCCTGGCCACCCCTAACCCAGCCACCCAAGTTGGTTCATATAAAGAAAATATGGGTGTTTCTAATCCCCCTAAACTTGAAATTAGTGTATTGAAATTATATTAAATTCCTTTTAAATATTTATTTCAATAAAAACACCATGAGGGTCCCTACAAAGAACTCGATAAGATCTCACCATAGTTTAACAGGTCAAGCATTTTGAAAAATCAATCATTAACATTAACTCAACCAGATAAAATAATATGAGAGATATATAAATAGAAACAATTACAAATAAATATTAAATATAATCATCCATGAATCAACAACATTATATCAATCGTATATATACCAAAGGAAACTGATGGGAAGCCTAAGTGGAGATACAATAGTATATAACAAGAACTAAAATAAAAATATAATAAAAAATCAAAACCTATTTCAATGTCAAATAAGGGATTACTTCCCCTATAACCTCTAATATATTAAGCCTCAATAATAAGAATACCTACTACCTCCTAGTGGATCCTCTTAAATTATTTTATCTATAAAACCAATGACTAAATACACTCATTGAGGATATATTGGGGTTAAGAAAAACTAATCTTGTCGAATCCCACCAATTGATTTCTGAGTAACATTTTATATATAAATTTATGCAAGATAGTTCTAATAGAAATCATATTAAAATATTATTTTAAAATTTTAAAATTACAGGAATCATATAAAAATACATTAAATAATTTTTCCAAATAATGGAAAGAGAGCATGTGAATATTGAATAAAAAATTATGAATCATGGAAAATCCCAATGGTAGTTAAGTTGAAAACCAAGCTAGGAATTTCATAATTTCTTAGTGATAAAACCAATAATATCCAGTCCCATGAAGAAGCCACAAGAGAGAATAATAAATTCCTAGCAGTAAATCACATCCATATCATATTATTTTTTTAGTTAGCGTTTTGAAATATTATTCTTGATAAGGCTCGTGTTCCCTAAAATAACATTTCCTAGTCTTCTAACCTATGATGCTTGGTTATAATGTGAGATATCCTTTTTAATGATTCAAATGGGAAATTCATCATATGCATAACATGCATCAAGTAATTTCATATATTGTACATGTATTCCAAACTACATAAATTAAAAATAATAAAAGTGTAAAATAAAAAAAAATTATATTACTTATCATATATTTCAATTATTGAATAGTATGCTCTAAACTATTTAAAAAATTACTTTTAAAAGTGAGAAAGAAATCAAGGTTCATAAAAAAAGTTAACTCATGAAACTACCCACCTTAATCAATGAAACTAATTCCCAAAAGTTTGAATCCATTTGAAATGAAAAATGATGGCCATTATCAGATAAGGTATGATAATAAAGATCAAAACCGATACTATTAAATTTCTATTGAAGGAACCCCATCCCTTTATGGGCATAGGGTTAATAAAACATGGAATGAAGGAGAATATAAACCCTGATTATAGGATGAAAAACTTAGTGATTTCATGAAGAACACAAGTGGGAAATCATCTTAGAATTGACCCACAGAGAGGTGGGGGGAAGATACTGATGTGGGCAGGACTTAAGAGGTTCAAATAAGAATGAAACAGTGGAGAAACTAGTTAAAAAATTAGGGTAAAAGGGTAGTTTTAAATTTTCAATGAACTCAAGGAGCATAGTTAGTGGAATGACATACCCTATCACGATGTGAAACATATTCTAGGGATACTCCCTTTAATACCTGGGTAAAAATATGGCATGAACTCTCTTGGTTGTGGCATGAAATGGTCTTTAGGAGCCAAGTTCCCTCTTCCTATATTGGATCACAATAATACCGCCTAGGTTACAGTGGGACCCAACTGCTAGTCTACCTTGGGTAGTCCATGAGAAAACCTCCCTTGGCCATGGGATGACCTAATTATAGTTCATGATTGAATTTATTCCAAGGATAGGATACAATGTGACCCACCTAGTCAAAACATAACCAAAAAATAGTCTAGAAATTTAGTATTCCCAAAATTCTAGAAACATTAAAAAATTATGAAATTAGGGAAAATGAAAAAAATATATATTTAGAAATATTGTATTTTTGAAAATGTAATTGTGCGTGTGATAAGAAATATCAAACCAATCAATCATAAAAAATAATGGTATTTGAAAGTTTATAGATCAAGAGTAAAATACTCTCTTAATAATTTATTTTATATCTCTCAAATATTTACTATCTGTTATTGGATAGAGTTTAAAGCTCCACACCTTTAAATAAAGGCTTAGGGGATCTATAGAAATACATTGGACTATAACCAATATCATTTACAACAACTTACCATGATTTAACAATCAAACTCAATGTTCTGAAATACATTATGAGGTTTAACCCTAGGATTTTGTATATCCTCAACCACATAAGGGTTCATATGCCATCCCAAAAATCTCCCTAATATTTTATCCTCCAGTGTCCATAATGAAAAATAATAGAAGTTACAAGAGATATCAACAATAAATCATACCCATTATGACCTACCTATAAATAATAAATTTATTTTCTTTCCCAATAAAGAAATACTCTAAGGGTAACCAACAGTGCCTTCCATGTCATCATATTGGTCAACCAAATAAGAAACCAAGGATATTTCACACCTTTAAATGAGACCTATGATTGAATGAAAAATCAGAACTATAGGAAAATCCAGTTCTAGATGGTGATGATTAACAATATAAGAGAAAATCAATTTTTCCACTTTCTACGGCCTTTTTAGATCAAATAAATAACTCCTTATACAAATTAATATCATTAAATTAAATTAATATATTTATTTGGATCTAGGTCATATCCATGGGACACCACCCAACAACACAAAATAATACTAATCACCATTGGATTTCCCCCTGGGATATCCTTCCATCAACTTAAAATCCATAAGGTCATGATGTTCATTAAATATTAAATGTAGTAAATTTTCCTTTTGTTTAATCACAGTCATAATACCACAAGGTATGGTGATTGATTATAATGTTCTGTGGGAGAAGTGGAAGAAATGAGAGGAGTCCCAATTTAGGTTTTCTGACAAGTTTATTGGATAGAATCTGAAAAATATAATGTATACTGATATGAATATCATAAAAAGGATCATCGACATTTATTTATAATTAGTTTTAATTAAAATACTTTAAATATATAATAGTTTGCGATCAATTATTTATCATTACCATTCTTGTTTGGGTTATCGCTATTTTTGAGAATCTAACCTAGGATTCTTCTAGAAATATCAATACATGCTCTATGAAACATTGAATGATTTTATTTATCTACTATTTGATAATGTGAGAAAATAAGTTAATAACCTTTTTCCATATTTACAACAACAATAATCCCAGGGTTTGTGTCAATGATGTTTAGAGACAAATAATGGGAGAATTGGGAACTCTATCTTCGGCTTGAAATAATGATAGAAAACTTCTGATAGACTGAAAAGGTGGAAATAAACAATCTTACAATATATATTTAATTTTAAAGAAGATAATTACATTAAATAAAATAAATCATTTCCATAGTATCATTAAAATAAATCAATATTATCCCATAAAATTTATTAATCTTTAAATAATACAATATTTGTTATGTAAAATATAATAACTATGTTACTCACTAAACGTTTGATTAAATATTTATTTTAATATGAAATTAAGTTGAGTAAAATATTTATTATTCAATATTCAATAAAATTGTTAAGAAATAAATATTTATATTCTGTAAACATATTATTATAATATTGAGATTCAATTTAGCTCAAATATTCTAAACTTAAATATCTCATGACTGAATTTTTATGATCAATTTTACTTATATAAATATTATTATAAGACTGAGGA
Source organism: Viscum album (assembly GCA_963277665.1). Taxonomy (NCBI): domain Eukaryota; kingdom Viridiplantae; phylum Streptophyta; class Magnoliopsida; order Santalales; family Viscaceae; genus Viscum; species Viscum album. The sequence continues at coordinate 1,494,857,944 of OY728162.1, read as the reverse complement.
CTAAACTTATTCATTGAATTAAATTCAAAATAATTAAATGATTTTTTAATACACTTATTGTAGGACCCTCTAGTCCCATTTATCAATTTTAATAGGGTCGAAAATTCCCATTGTCCAAGATCATTCTCTAGAAACACATCAGGGAACCCTTAAACAAATATGTAATTGTAGCAGCTATAGAAACCGTTATACAAATTATAGTGTTTAATATATTCCCTTTATTAGACAATATCTTATTAACCACGGCTTATAATTGTTTCATCATCCTATATACATGATCTATTTTCCTTTGACTTTCTGAACCGGACTTGTTTATCGACTACCATGCCAATATTTTTTGGTCAAAAATTCTATCTCATTCAAAGGGAAAGTGTTATTTTTTCTAGGAACTCAAAAGGGATAAATATTTTTTAACCATTCATAGTTTTTACCAATGTTGATTATACCACAACTATTGATACGCATTAATAATGGTATCAAGTCACAGGGACAATACCCACACTCCCTAGTATAAATATCTAATGAAATTTAAAACACATGGAATTCCTATTAATGGGTATTACATTATAACCTCCATTCTTGAAGATGTCCATATATGAACTTAATGATAAGAAGTATCAATACTTATGATCCCCAAACAAAAAATAGTCAAATATCATCTATGTACCATTAAAAGTTTGAGTCAATACCATAAGAAATATTATTTATGAATATTATGATGGAATATTTTTTTTATTATAATAGTGAACTAATATAAACCTTGGATGTGATAAATACATGAAGTACATTATCATAAGAATATTTTTCAAAATATGAAACATTATGTTTTAAGAATAATCAAATTAAAATAATAGAAATTACAATATCCAACATTTAAGAACTTTGCATTGACTATCTCCCACATGTAATTACTAATTCTAATGGGAAAAGTTTGCAGTCAATAGCTCTTCCACATTATATTCTATAGAAACATTACTAACCATGGATTGAATGTATTTTTAAATTAACTTCAGAGATAACACATTCATAGTATATTATTAGTTCATTAATGTAAATTAGTTTTTTAGATAAAATAAATACTATAGTAATATCACTTCATAATTTTATAGGATATTTACTAATAAGTACACCAATAAGCTCATAGATAAAACTTAATATCCATACAGCTTCCTTGAAGAAACTATAATATCAATCTATACAATAGAATCAGTAACCATAGATTGTTTTTAATTCTAACAGCCCATTATGAAATGGTTGAGGTAGAAAAAATATTTTAATTATGGTTGTAGGTAATCATGATTTATTTAGAAACTATCATATTTGTATCTAATTATTAAAATTTATTCATCTCCTCTATATTATAAGAACATATCTTTTTTATGTATTAATAATATAAAAATTATTTTAAATATTTCTCAATGAATCTTTATAAGATCTTCTGGATGTCTTCCTACAATGATACAATCCTTAGAAACATAAATACTAACACATATCACATAACTCAATATATATAATTTCAAAATCATACATAATTATATACATTATTTATATCTATCCATATATTTCTGGAAACATATTATTGGTGAGATGCATTCCAAGTGATATAGGCCGCAATCCTCACAAGGACTGATCTATTTTAAATATTTTCAATATATTTTCAATATATATATTTAAAATTAGTCTAAATATCCTCTCAGATCAATCCCTATAGATATTAATCTCTAGAATATATGTTGTTTCATGAAATTACTTCATAGAGATGTAGTTATTCAACTAGGTCTTAACTAACTACAAGATAAGTATCATATATTCTACTGATAATATATCATCAACATATATCATTGAGGATACAATTACACTCTTTCTAACCATATTGTAGAAACAAAACTAAATTCTATTCAGTATGGAAAAATACTTTTTAGAATCATCAAAATGAATATTATATGATATTTATGCTTGTTTTAATCCAAAAATAGTTCTTTATAACTTGAATACTTTATCAATATCATATATTAGTACAAAACCTTTTACTTTTGTCATTTAAACAGATTCAAAAAGTTTCAAATTAAGGGAATAAGTCTTCAAAGACATTTTTTAAATTTTATAATCAAGGAATGATTATATATAATGAAGAATTTCAAGGATTTTATCTTTATAATTGGTGAAAATTACTTGACATAATTAAAACATATATTTTAATCTAAACCTTTAAAAAAATCTATATATGTAAAAAATAGTTCACCAATATGAAATTTATTTTTGATTACCCATTTACACATAATAGGTATTATTTTAACAAGAGTATCTACCAAAATAGAAAATATCATTTTTGAATAAGGAATAAATTTCATAATTTATAACTTATTTCCATGTTGAAAAATTTGTGATATTTTTTACATCTTTATAGGATATTGGGTAATTATTAAAAACGACCAACGAGCCAGTTACTTCATAATAAGGAAACCAGATATCTCTGGATCTATAAATTCCCCAATATACCTATGTAGTATTTGTTTCTCTAGAAAACTTTTTCAATAAGTTATTTTATAAATTTTTATTATACCGACTCATTTATATCTTTATCCTACACTTTATAAAATTCTATAATTCTCACATTATCACTTTTTAAGATACAATCTCTATAGAAAAACATGTCTTGTATTTCCACAATGACTTTTATATTTGAGGGATCATATAGATGTTATCCTCTTGTCTCATTACAATATATTGAAAATATACAATTTGTGACTCCTGATGGAAGTTTTTTACAATATTAGCCTTAACTACCGCTTTGCTTCCCCATACATGAATGTTTGAGAAAACATAATTCTTCAAATACTATAACTCATATAGAATTCTTTTTCTCAATTTTGTCACCTCCCAACTTTTTTATCTGTCCTATAGTGTATTAAATTTCCCAAAAATGTTAATTGAATATTTTAAATAATCATCATTGATCTTCTGATATATTGCAAGGTTCAATTAACCATTTTACATATACTATTCTACAATGATTTATGAGAAGGATTCAATTGAGAAAATATCTTAAAATTTATTAGTCTATCAATGAATTCCTATATATTATATTATCCACCTATATCATAAGAAACTTCTTTTTCATCTTACCAAGAATATTTTCAACCTAATTTTTTTATCCTTTATGTTTCTTAAATGAATAAAAGTTATAGCTAATCAAGCATACATATCCATATATACTAAAATAATTATTAAAAGTAAGGAAGTTTAAGAAACCACCACCAACCTCAATTAGAAATGATTTATACACATGTGAACCAATTATAGTAGCTAGTTGGATCTCTCACTCGTTACTATAAAACGTACATATTTATATTTCCATATAAAAATAATTACATATATCTCGTTGTTTTCACTCAAAAGAGTCTAAATACCAATATTTTTATAATTTTTAATTTTTTTTGTTTTACCTGACCATGTTGATGATACCACAAATATAATGTTTTTGGTTACATTAGGAACTTATTGATAGTTATTTAAAACTAAAATGATTCTAATAGATAATGTGTGATGTTAGTATTTTATATATAGCATACCTAGTATCACTAAATTTCTATCTCAATGATCCACCTCACCTCTTGTAATATTTTAGAATCTACGTAGTTCGTATTTGGATATAACTTGGTAAGACATAAGTTGTATCTAATAACAAATTAGTTAAAATGAAGATATTACATTTGATAACTAATTAACTAGAAGCTTCAACTTATTTATTTATGGAGGTACAATTCTTCTTCAGTTTCCCTTCTTTCTAGATGAGAATAACATCCTAATATATATATTCCATTGGAAATATGCATTTCTATAAATGATGATGCAAAGGATCCTTTGACTCAGATACTACTTTGGGATAGTTTTCAATGCCCTTACTTTTGTTCACCATAAAGACTAAATATTTATCTTTATTAATATCTTTATAATATTAGAGATTTGTTTTTGAGATATTAAAAAATGAATTGTATATACACTTCATGTTAATATTGACAATAATGCTTGAGAAATGAGAATGAGAATGTTATAAAACAAGATCTGTTGGAAACTAATAATTTTTTTTGAACCCCCAAAATTTCAATCACCCAATTAATCCGTTAATATTAATTAGATGTCTTCTACAAAATACTTAGACTCCTAGCTTGTGTGTAAAGAGTGATTTTTAGATTTTACGACTCTCTTTTAAATATTTCTACTTGAAAATCATATGGATATGAGACAATAGAGAGTATGTATATTTTTATTCATGTTTATTTTTCCTCTAACTAAAGAATAATAATAGAATAATTAATTGAAAATTTAATGAATCATCTAAATGTTTCAAATAGACATATTTTCTATCCTCAATAGATTTCCATAGAGGATTAAAGGGTATTCTTTATTCAATAACATATTACATCCTTTATTATTATATTATGATGCATAAATTATTATACCACTCAAAAATTTTTTCACCAATAAGAACATTTTCCTTGTCTAAATTGAACCACAAATTTAGTGTATTCATGGTATTTATTTTTATAATCTATAATAAACAAAATTGTAGATTCATACATTATCTAGATTAATGATTATAATAAATATTATTATTGGTTAAATTTTATTTGACACCATTTATTCATATGCTAATATCCGTCAACATTGGATTCAAAATACAATGCCTCTAGGATATTCTAATGACAATGATATATATTCCCATAATCATAAACAAGATATAATACTTATAAATTATTCAAAAGTATTTTGGTAGTATTTTTTCATTCTTTTTGCATTAAATTATAGTTACTTGATCTGATGATTATAGTAAAAATCCATAAAATCTTATACATTAATTTCTTCAAAAAAATACTCCATATAAAAAAAATTCTAAGGAAACTTACCTTGTTGTTAACTGGTTTATGTCAACACAAATCTAGTATTAGAACTTGTCGATACTTAACCCTGCAGAGTCTCAGACCAATACATTGAACTATGTTTTTATTCTAAATCAAGTAACATAATATGTTTAAAATTTTAATATTTATATAGAGGGAATTTTTTTATTTTATATGAAAATATACATATTTTATTTATTGAATTTTTGTTAAATAATTATATTTTTCCTTTATAAATAATTAAGCATGTCTAGTAAAATTATTTAACAATTTTTTTTATAATTACATAAGGTATCCAATTTTATTTTTTGTTATAATTTTTAATTACTTTATGTGGGAACATATATAAAAATTAACTATACCTAGTAAAATAATTCAAATACAATTTTAATATATTTTATCTATGTGTTATTGTTAATTTTTTAATAATTTACAATCACGTTTAATTTATGAAATTGATATATCATGAAATTTATAAATAGATAAATAACGATGAACTAATAAAATAATCTAATAAAATGGAATGATAATGATATTTTAATAACATTTTGGTTTATCAATAAATGATAAACCAACCATTATCTTATGGGAATAACTATTTAAGCCCTAATGTGGCATTAGTTTCAAAATCGTCCATTCTATTATATATCATCTTATTTTGATCATTCTCAACTTATGTCTTGAACCATATCCTTTGACTAGGACCTCAATCCATTAAAGATTTATACTAAAATGAATGTGAGGGTTTCCAGTGGTTTAGTGTTAGATTAGATAAAACACAGACACATAGACCTACACAGAATAAAGTATTGAGGGAAGTTTCATATATCATCATATTTAATTTAATATTAATTATCATTTAAAAATTTATGATATATTTTTCTTATTAAATTATTAATTCCACCACAAACATAGGTTATTCAATGATCATGATTATTCAAAACATGAAACATAAATCCCATTTAATAATTACAAGAGTTTATATTTGATTATCCATTTTATGATAAATTAATTTAACTATTAACAAATTAATTCATTCTTTTAAATTTCATCCAATTATTAGTCTTGAGAAATATTCAGAAGGAAATTAATTATTATTAAAAAAATTAAATAGTTTTTATTTTAAAAAATTATGTGTGTGATGTGTACTATTGAGCCTACACACCATGTACCATCTGTGTGATATTAAATCAATCAATATGAGATTTAATTATCACAAAGAATGTGATGCAAATTGATATGGAATGCATATCCTAATTTATATTAAATAACACTACCACATATTTAATGATAAAATGATATGTAATGATATATGAAAATTCATTTATTATGTGATGTATATAGTCAGCATCATTTTATGCATACCAAATGACATATAACACTACATGGTATTCAATTACAAAAAATAATGTAAGTCTTTATAGAAAAAAATAGCCTATATGGTGTGAAAGACAACATGAAATTTAATCAGTTTACACAACATGTAACACCAACAAGACAAGTAATGTAGGCTATTTGTATTGATGGAAATCCATGTGAAGTACAAAACATGTAGTTGGTCATTATATGTAATGTATCATGCTGGTAGTTAATACACTGAATGTGATGATATCATGTGTTTAACTACCCAGTAATTCATATAATATTCATTACCGACCTTTTATGGAGCCTCACTATTACATGATGTCTTCTTAAGTGAAAAATTCACTAAAACCAGGTTAAATAGTTAGTGACCTCGGCACCTCTGGATGGATTATATTAGCATTCTGAGTTTATTTATGACCCATTACTGGATATAAAAATTTGAAAGATTTTTTGTCTCATCCATAATACCCATCCTGAAAACCTGAGCATGAATACTAATAAACCAAAAAATAAATTTGTTCAATATTTTTTAAATAATTAAAAATTGAAATGTGATTGCTTTAATATCACTTGATGGTTTTAGGGGTGTATAGAAAGTGATGAATGGATAACAAATTTTGGATTTTTTAATTTAAATAGACTAATTACTAAGAAAATTAAGAGTTATCCATAAATATTTTTAGAAAGGATCATGTTAATTTAATTGATAGTGAATTTATATTGAATTTATTTTACCATGGAATACTAATTGATCAATTATTTACTATCATCCTCTTTTTTCAGCTATTTGTACATTGGAGAATCTAATTTAGTATTATTAAGGGGATATCAACATCTATGTAAAAAAAACTATGATTGATGTTATTGATATCCTGGGTGGTATCACATAATGAATAATGGATTTTTGTTGTTTATCATTAGTCTTAATAAGTATCAAATGTGTTCCCTCTACGTGACAGAGAGAAGAATAATTTGATAATTGAGAACTTCCACTAGGACTTGAGAGAATGTTAGACAATGTGTGATATAATTTCACCATGGAAATGAAATATATTAGAATATATACATAGGATAGAAGAAGATATAATCAAAAAGGCTCATTCCCATTTATTTAAGTCATACCCAGTATAAAAGTATAATTAAATAATAACAATAAAATTATTATTTTAAATGGAATGTGTTGTATTTAATATTATTTTAAAGATAAATAAAGTAATATTTATTTAAATGATGTGAAATAAAATAAATCATTTCAATTGGATCATTAAAATCGATCAATATTATCCCATTAAATTTATCAAACAATTCATAGTAAAATATTCAATCGATAAAATACAATAAATATTATATTCACTAAACATTTGAATAAATATTTATTTTAATATTCATAAAACTTTGATTAAATATTAATTTTACATTATTAGCTAATATTGTGAATAAATAAATATTTATATTCATTAAAATTGTGTATATATTCATCATATTTAATTGAACAAATATATATTCTAACCTCGAATATCCCACCATTGAATTTTGACGATTAACTTAACTTGAATAAATATTAACCCACTATAATAGAATAACATTATTCTTAAATTTAAATTCAATACAATTCAATGAGTATATAAATACACAATGCGGGTGAATCTATGGAAACCTTTTTAAATAGAAATAGAGTACAACTCTTCAAATTCAGAAATTGGAATATTGTAATAGTTAATGGACCTTATAGTGAAAGATGTCAGTGTAGAAACATTAAAAACCTTCCTACAAATGAAATTTGGTAATTTAATATCTTTTACAACTGATATCTTATAAAATGGATTGTATATTTTTTTCATCATAGTATATTATTTATTTCTCATTATTTAAATATTTGGAATAAAAATTTTTGTAGAAGACTATATAAATTGATTTCAATCACACACTTACATCTAAAACAAAGGGAAATAAATATATTATTCTATTAATATGAAATGTAAAAATATTTTGATAAAAATTAAAATAATTCCTTATAACTTTTGACATACCCAACACATACTACCTTCCAATAAACATATGTTTTTATGGGATTTATTAATTCACTTATGTACATGATTCATGACACATATTAATAATGATCTCAAATTAAAGTAACACAACACAAATTCATAGATAAAATATCTAATTAAACAGAAAACCCGACGAATTAATAATGGTGGTATTATTATAATTATTTTATTTCTTAGTGATATATAACATTGTAATTATGTCCCAATGATTATGAAAAATTAGCACTTGATGGTTTTAAATCAGCGATACCCCATGAAAACGATGTGATTGTACTATATGACATGATATTAAATAATATTTTCATTGAATTTCTAGGTTCTCATTATAGAGGATAACTACTATAACCATTTGATACAATAAATACAACAAAAATATTATAAAATTTATAATACAAATAAGTATAAACACAATGAGATAAGAAATAGTATAATCTTGTAATTAAAATGTAAACTATGAGTTTGTTTTAATGTAACAACTCTAAAATGATAACACATTTGAATTCACATCAAAGAGAAAATATTGGTCACCCCATCTTATTTATTATTTTCACACATCTACTTGACAGCCAAAGCCTTGATATCTCAAAAATCTATTTTAAAAGTTTTAGTATTCATCAACCACTCACATAGGTCAGTCATGAATTCCTCAATACATTTATAAATGTATTATCAACTCCCCATATCTCTATAGTGTAGTGTTCTATCATCGAGGTCTCGTATCCACATCATACTCCTAAAACAAATACATACATTGGATTATATTCAATCATGATCCATGCCACTTCCCCATAAAATATAAAATTATTTCCATGCATAGATGAAAAAATATAAATTGATCCATGATCTAGTATAAAGCCTATATAGAGAAGAGTGAAATTGATGACGTTATAAAAACTCCACTTCAATCTTCTTAAAATAAACAAACTAATTTTATAGTGATTTCACAGTGACTATTTAGAATACAATCTAAAAATATTAGGCTGAATGATATACATCATAGTAAGTTCCCACGTGAAGTCTTGTATTCTATAAATAATAAACAAATAAACCATTTTCTTCTCTTTATAGAATTTTAATTGTATTGTTTCCATGATAATTTTTATTACATAATGAATTGCTTTAATCACATACACTACTAATGGAGCTCATATATCCCACCACACTTCTATTTCCCTACTCATATCATAAACATCCAATCACATCAACAAAACTATTGGTGGAACTCAAATCAATGAAAACTCTATTTTGTAACTCTAGAATTCATGAAAATTTCCATAAAATATAAAATATAGATAAAAAAGAGTTCAAAACATCCATAAAATCATATAAAATATGAGATATTCATAAAAAGATTGACTAATTTCTCTGTCACCCCACGAGGAATTGTTTTGGACCATGTATGAAGACAACTATCTGAGCCTACCCATGTCCTTTAGAATCTATTATTTGGATCTACTCAATAATTAATTATTCACTATCTCTATGTCACATTTTCATTGTAAAAACTAATGCAAAAAAAAACATCCCAATATCATAAATCCCTTCCCATTTCCTCTTTGAAATCATCTCATATTTGAAATCATTGAAAATGATAAAGATATCAAAAGATCTCCTAACATTTTGGTCAAAATAGATTATCTTCTAATAAAGACATATATATTTTACGACCACCCTTTATAATCCCATTTTATATACTACGATCTCAATAATGTGTCACTAATAACGTTTATACACAAGAAATCTTGGGTCACTACGTCCTTTAGAAGTCCACTATTGTCACTACAAGTACCATATATCCATATAATGATTATTGAAAACTATCCTAACTAATCCATACATGTTCTCAACTCTAAAATCCATCCTATTAATCTAATACTAATCTATCACATCTTGGCATTCTAGTAGGTGGACTCTTTATGATCAAATTCACTAGTCTAGGGTCTAGTAACTAGAACTGATGTATTTGTATAATCATGGGAGACATACCTCGGAAAACAACTTATCACCAACTATCATACATCAATATCCACAATGAAATTCATTAAATATAAAACCAATGAATAATAAACAAGTATAGAATATATATATATATATATATTAAATAGTAGATAATGATACATATAAATCATTAGGTATAACTATCACATCCTAGATCTATGTCATCCCAAATAAGAATGATATAAGAGTGGCCATAATTAAACATTTACCACTCCAATATCAATCTATTCCCACCATCCATCACTAGGCTATTTGATCATCTATCCCCTAGAGCATTCGATTTTTATGGACACATAGAGAACATCATGAATGTGTGAATGAAATATGTGGATAAAAATACTCAGTATGACCATCCCATGTAGCAAGAAGACTCCATAACAACTACTGTTTTGTGAATCAATGAAAAAAAAGAAAGCAATATGGAATTACCTGACATCATTGAAAAAAATTAAAATTATCATTATAAAACCATATTAAAAATTCATGTATGAAATTCAACATGCATAAAAAATATAAAATATTCATTTAGAATGAATCCATATTGGATAAAAGATCCCTTCATAGATTTTAAACAAAAATCTCACAAATTATGCACTAATCTTAAGATAATGGAGTAAATAAAATTCCCCACCAATTTTGAAAGTACTAGAGGAAATACATATTTTCTAAGATAGAAACTCTATGAATGTAAGTACATAGAAGGAAATAAAAAACTCAAGGATTATAATGTTGTTTTAGGATATTCGGGGAAAATCACTAGGGTTATATTAGTACATATGGATCTCTCAATAGTATCATTGTGGGTGGGATAAAATTTTGTTTCTAGTTTATTATCTTCCACCTCGATCTCGATGTTTTGGGTGATGAATGGGTTATCCACCTAGGAGAATCATTTTCCATAAAAAATAAAATTTGGGATATTAGATGACCTATCATGTTAATCTATCTAAAACATGAGTTGTTTTTTAAATTACCCATATCCTCCAATATCATAGAAATTTATAATCCATCATAACCCAATGTTCGGGTGAGAAGGAAAAAATAAATGTACGAGTCATCTTATGACTCTACCTAGATTAGTGGGTCACATTGGTAACAAAACAACTATTCTATCTCTATCCCTATTTAGAGGGTGAGTGAATATGAGATCCACTACTATATCCCATCATAATTTATATTAAAATGTCATAGGTTAAATCACATATCAAATAGATAATTTTATATATTAATCACATTAATCATAATCAAGGAACCCTTATTAGTCACATAAGACTTCCCATGCAGTAAACCATTTTCAACACCATCTATAATAAATTGATTCCTTCCATACCCATAAAATTTGAATGAAAATTCAATAATATATAAATGTGTGTTATATAATTACCCCATGAGGAATATAATATCATAGTTTCTATTAATTTCCTAATTAAAAGTCATGTCTAAAAATCATAAGTTACTCAGAGTACGTCCACCATGCTCCCCAATCAATACCATGCTACCTTAATATTTATTAAAAATATTCCACTGCATTACTCTTTAAAATTCATTATCTTCCCATTAAATATAGAATTAATTGGGGACTCCCAATATATTTCATATAGAGTTTTCCTAATTAAGGAAAATAGTTCATTATTAAATATATGAAATCTCTTTATCTAGCTTTGTAACTTTCTAAATTAGTAATTAAATCCAACCATTAACATTTAATTTCATTATCCCCATTTATTAGTTAATATAAATATAATGAATTAATAAAAAAAGAAAAATATATAATATATTCAATTATAATGAGTTTATCCTTTTTAATAATTATTAGTGAATTCAATAATTCTATAAGCCCTAATTTTTCAATTACATAATTGTCTCGAATCATTAATCATACAGAAATTGAAAATTAGATAATACCATTCCATTTTAACCAATACACATCAATATTTTTACCTCAAGGAATTATTGTTCAGAATTAAATTTATGTATAATCCTCAAATAATATTATTTATACTGAAACTAATTCTACAAATTCATATTATTATTTTTCAATTATAATATATTAGTTATTAAAACTAAAAAAATTCAAGAATATACTTTACTAATTCATAATATCACCTCCCTAAGAAAAATCCCATTGGTCACTCAATGTATTTTATTTATGTTTCCCAATATCTCACTAAATATTATTACTATCAAGTAATAATAATATCCTATATAGTTAAATTATGAATTCCTAACATCATCATCTAGAATTATCATCACAATATGTGTCCCAAATATTACAAAATGAACTTCAATGATTCCCCATAGTTCTATGTATCATAATTATATCCTCATAGGAAATTTTCAATAAATTTAGTCGTTCACATTAACCGACATACATACAAATCAAAATTATAAATTAAAAATTTCCACAACTTTGGTAATCATAAAAAATAAATGTTTAATCTCATTTCATTATACATGTGAAAATAATTTGGGTAGTCTTCTAATAATCCATCATATATGATTTCATAGATTTTTTCAACACTCTATATTTTATAATTCCCTAAGGAACCCTAATATGAGATAATATTCCCAAAATAATATCAATATTTTTATAGATGTAGAATATCATATGGAATTGAATAATCATTTTTCCTATCTTAGAATCAGAGAAAAATATTTCATTTTTAATGGTAATAATGTCATTAAAATTATATATATATATATACTAACACATGGAGTGGAAAAAACCATTCCATATGATATTTAATAGTCAACCCAAATAAGATTAGTGTAATACCATGACCCGTGACATGGGTATCATGTGACTTTTTTTATTTTTTATTTTTTTAAATAGGCAAAGGATATTTCTACCACAACCTAATATTCACCATTAGTGAAACTACTAGTTCATTCCCCCACCCAACCTCCTCCATAAAATAGGTGATTCTCATGATTTTTGTTATTACTATAAATATGAAACTGGTTTTTATTTCCATATATTTTTACACTATTAATTAATATTCTAGATTTATATTAGATCGGTATGACACCCAATCTATAAAACATTTTTAAATCCAATAGTTATATAATCCTTTTATTTACATTGTTAAACCCATATCATTGATATTTTTTCTTCAATACTCATATCAGTTAGTAAAATGAAATTTCATTCTATTGATCTAAATGATGAGAAAAATAATAATGATGATGAAATATAAAAGGCAGTCAGAGTGAAATTAAAGAAACCAACTCAAATCCATCTTCATAACAAATATTACTCACTATTTATTATTCTTAAACCATGAAAACACATGAGTTATAAAGGGAAGGATAGAAGGAAAGAGTAATAGAGTTGGGTGGATGTGGGATGAAATTATCTCATTCCCACACCCTTGTTCTATTATTTATTTACACTTTTAATGTGTTGGGACAATCAAATGATTTATAAAAATCCTAAAAATATTTTCTAAAATAAAACACCCAATTATCGAATAATTTGTAAAATTTGCTTCCCAATATTATAAACATTATAAAATTTGATAAAATTTTACATCACATTAGTGGGTTTGTGGAATTAATTAGTAAAACATTTTCCAACATCTCATGGAAAATTGAAAAACCATATAGTGGACTAATCAAAAAATATGGGAATTAAAAACCCAAAATAATCAAATCATGTTTTATCTAATGAATTGAATATTTTCTATTTTTAATCTGACACCTATGTTATGCATTATAAAAATAAAAATATTTTTATTATCTAAAAATTCATGCCACTAATGGTGAATGGGATTAATATCATTGAAACATTATAAAAATATTCCCCTTTCTATGTAATCAATTATACACTCAATTTCATAGTCTTTTTCTTTGTTTAATATTTTATTTAAGATAAATTTATCTTTTTACTCATTTAATCAAAATTATAATGTTTTTATTAAATATTTCTCATTATGATCAATCCCAAAACTAAATTACAAAATTTTATTTTTAATAAATTTTAATAAATCATCATCACTTATTTTTATTGAATTATATTCATAAAAAATCATTATCATGTTAAAACCTCTACCGTTATACATTTGGCTTAAGAGACTATGTTTTATTTTCCATAATTGATTCTCCTACTTGATACACATGAAATAATAAATATTCCCATATTTTATTTGAAATATACTTAATAAAGACAATTTACAATTTTCAATATTATTCTATAATTTAATCAGTTAACAAACTATCCATTTCCCCTTAATATTACTTCATTCCTTTTTTTACAGTGTTGATAAAACCTCAATAAATTTCCCAATCCATTAATATAGGGGAAATTTTCAAATTTAATGTTCTTGTAACCAATATATGTTGTCTAAATGGGTTCAGTTTTTAATGATTCAATAAAAAAATTTAAGTCTCCATAAGTATATATTTAAACTCCATTTAATTGGATTTTTTTCAATCATATGTGCTGAGAATTAACTATTTAAGGATTGAGGATTCTTATACTCCAATGATTTTAATGAAACAAAATATACAATTACATTTTCTTGGTAACTCTTCTTCATATGAATATATTTAGAGTTAAAAATTGTATTAAATTTTTTTGGTTATATAGTGAATCCATCATTAGTGGAATTCCATTGCAGATTCCATTTTTCAAACATCCCTAAATAAACATCAGTTTTTTTATCATTGAGCACTTTCATTTCTCATTATGTTAATTTTATTTATATATATTGAAGATAAATCCAAATTTATTGAATACCTCTCATCTTCTATTCAAATTCAAACTATATAAACACGTGTATTCATTGTGTCCATGTACACCCAATGATAACGTCTACCTAAAAATTATGATCTTCTCAAAGTGTTGAGAAAATTATTATTCTTTACCTTTTTAATTATTTTGACCATTAAATTTTATTAATAAAAATATATTTCTTAAAAACAATTCCCTAATTATTAAATTTCTCTCTAACTATGTATTAAACCATTTATTTATCCACACACAATTTATCCTATAACATTTTATAAATCCATTTATAAAAATATTGTGTTATGAATATAAGAAGGTGAAATAAATATTTCCTTCTCCTTTTCATCTTTATCACCTCCAATATTTTACATTACTTTATTAAATATAAGGCATTATAATGTTTTTACCACAACACCTTAGAACACCTTAAGAGTTGGGTGGAATAGTTTAATTAATATTTAAACCACAAAAAGATCATATTTATTTACTTTAATGAACAATATGAATATGTTTTTTTCAATCACTGTGACAAACTCTAGCTCATAGTAATGTATTATTTTGTATTTGGTTTATATATATTTTGGTTATAAAGGATCTCAGGATTTAGGGTCAATAATTTGTAGTTTTTGGAGAAATGGGAAAGGTTCATATTTTATATACTGTTAGTAGTAACTGAGACAAAACCATGGGAAATATCTATGTTGGTTACAATGGTGTTGTTCATGGTTCAAGAAAATATTTTATAACTATGTGATGGTCTTGGAAACCAAGTAAGAGGATGGGTTTTGGTCCTGATTTGGTTGTATGTATTAGACATAGTTTGACAAGCCATGCAAATTGTTCCTCATAACCATGCATCGTTTTCCAATATATTGTTGGGATGACATGTTTGGCTCATGGTTTTTCTAACTATGTGGTGTAACTGCACTACCAATTTGGGTTTTATAAAATTATAAATTTACCTCGAAAAATATTCTCATTTGAACCTTTAATCCCCTCCTAATCTATCATTATCTCGACCTAACCATTAATCTGCACTCTAGGAGGTTCTTTCTTTGTTTCATGGTGATTATATATCAATTTGGGTGGATCCCTTCAAGGTGTACTATAATATCCTCTCATTTTGAAGTCTTTTTTCTATATTTATTCTTGATCAATCATCCCTTTATTTCTATGAAACCCTAATTCGATGCGATCTATAGATCTTGAGGGTTTTATGAGGTAATTGATGATGCATCTTATGGATCTAGGCTTCTAATGGCCATATCTCTTCATTCAAAATTATCATTTTCAAAGGAATCTACATTTACCCAGTTAATGAGGTTGGTGTATCTATAATATTGTTTTATATCATGATGTAATTGATATTTTTAAAAATTACATTTTTTTAATTATAGAAAAGTTTGATTTGATATCATAGAAGGTATTTTTTAGGAAATTTCTTTTTACATGGCTATAAAATGTGTTATAAAGGGGTTTTTCTTTTTAAATAGCCTTATTCACTTCATGTGTTTGATGAAATTCCTCATAGACGTGTTTGACACCAAAATGGATTTTCAAGCACATGTATGTTGAGGATTTTATTATGAAAACCTCTCAAAAATCTATATGCAGGTTTTACATGATTCTTTTAAGATATAATAGTTCTTGGGAACCAGAGGTGTGTCAGTTATAGACATATGATATCCTTAGTAAGTGTGTAAACACTTGGGGTTATTGTTTTGATATTGATAGACTATGAAAGGAATCAATATTTTTATGTTTAATGTTTTTCTAGATTAGTTTTATTTTGTGAATCCGATTACATACTCACAAGGGATAGAGCCTAATTTATGCTTGGTTTTATACATAATGGTATAGTTTTATATTTTTTTAATAATATTTTCATCATATGAAACAATATTGGATTGTTTTTATTATTTCCATCTATTTATAATTCATGGACATTTTCATGTTCATGGTATATTTTAAGATACCAAAATTTAATGAAAACCAATGGTTGTTTTTAAAGAAAGTGTTTACAAATGAAATTTATTTAAAAACATATTTCATTTTATATATATAACTATTAGTTTCAAGGTGATATAAATTGTATAAATTCATAGTGGTATCTTATTGGGAATTTTCTTCATAACCTATATATACATTGGGTTGCATAAAGATTTAGTTTTGTAGGATACAAGTAATGTTAAAGGATATATGTAGCATAGGATATTTTCATTGTTTATAAAACCTTATAGTTTGTTGGGATGGTTTTAATGGGTAATAAAATGGATACATTATTAGGGATATAGATATTGATTCATTTATGGTATTATCCATTGGGTTGGTTTTTACAAATCATGGATGTGTACCATTTCTTCAATGTTTTTAAATGAATTTTTATAATTATCATTTTATAAATGAGACTTGTTGTGTTTTAATTTAGAGTGAAATTGTTCTTAGGGTTTATGTACATATATTAACCTTGTGGTGATCCATTTTGGGTTTTGTTTCTATTCAACATGGTCTAGTCATCACAAAATGTTATTAGAGACATTTCCCTATTATAAGTGAGATTAAATTGTTAAAGCATAGATTGCGGTTTATTCTAGAATAGTGTTGAGACCATCAAGACATGGATGGTATGTGAGGAAGGATGTAGGGCCATCTCATTTTCATACATGGACTCAGGTTACCATGGGTGGTTAGGTATTTTTCATCATTATTTGAGGTTGGATTTGGGTTATTTTTATGAACTATATTTTATTGATTATTTAGACAAACCTTGTACTATTTTCTATTATAATCTAAGGTTTCCAAATATCATTAGTTAATTATGATGATTCCCTAAATTCTTATTGTTTAATGGATTTAATAAATATTTTTATGTATTATTTCATTTATGAGGAATATTACAAAGATAATAAGGTTTTATATCTTGTGTTTCATAGATAAAGACCCCTTAAAGGATTTATCCAAATCAGAGGGAAGG
The DNA here is from genome assembly GCA_963277665.1 of Viscum album. Taxonomy (NCBI): domain Eukaryota; kingdom Viridiplantae; phylum Streptophyta; class Magnoliopsida; order Santalales; family Viscaceae; genus Viscum; species Viscum album. Next base: position 1,494,839,926 of record OY728162.1, on the reverse strand, counting down.
AACTGAGGGGATAGTTCCATAGAAAAAACCTACAGTTGATCCAAATTTAGTGGAAATGGTGATCCATGTTATTCCATCCTAATATCAAGTGAGTATTTAAAACTATGGATGGATGGTGGATTATATATTAGAGTGTACCAAGAAAAACCATCTAATATTCAATGGTGATAAAGGAACCCAAGAACCAAAGGAATGGATTGAGAAAATAGAGAATATTTTATTTTTTTAAAGAATCCATAAGACTCTAAGATAAAATTCCCAATTTATATTCATAATCTACTATTTTGGAAATGGAGAGATTCCAACAGGAAATTTAAATTTCATGAGGACTTCACTTTGAACACTTTCAAGAAGTGATTCAATATGAAATTCTTCTATGAAATATTTCATGTGGTGAAGGCTTGGGAGCTTGTGAGATTGAAATAGCGAAATGATTCAATGACATAGTATGATACTGATTTCTCTATGTTGTTCCACATACCATTAGTACTTTTCCCTAATGAATACTTCAAGGTTAGGTTGTTTGAGATGTGTTTGAATACCAAGATTACATCAATGCATAACATTATGTACCTATAGGCCATTTATAAGGTAGATAATATTGTGGCTATATATGTGGTATAATTTTCTAGGAAAACATGACTTTGTGGAGTTTTAGTTTTAGAAGGGGGTTTCTAGAGTGTATCATCTAAAAAACGAAGAACAATAACTGTGCTCGATTTATACTAGTAGTGGTTTTAAGGGCTTCTTTGGGTTTGAAAAAGTAAGTTTTCAATTATTATGGGAGAACTAGCCTTGATAAGATTTATTTTATAGAAGCACATAGGATTTTTTTGGGAAAATATGGCCTTCTTAAAATATTTTAAGAAGAGTTTCCCAGGGTAGAAGAGTTGGATCCATTTTTACCAAAGATTTTTTGGATTAATCAGATGAAGTGAAAGGTGGTGGGTATCATTATTATGCTAAGAGAGGTACTCATGAAATAAAGAAATCTCAAGGTAACATATGTCTAAAATCATTATGAAGTAGACTGTTCACCAGAGGAATATGAAGTGGGTCCAACTACTATGAAAAGTATAATGTTTATTTCATCATGTATAGTTATGAATTTATTTGATACTATTGTATCACAATGTATTATATCATCTATGTTTATTTATTTTTTGGGATTATGATGATAGATTATTCCATTTATGATAGATCTTTAAACTCCCTTGAGAGTATGGAAAGAACATGGTTTTAAGTATTCTGAGTTCCATGTCATGAACACGGACTATGATGACATGTCTGATTTCCTAGTTCTTGATCTTGATATCTTCATCCTCATTATTATAATGGGTTAAATGGTTACTGTTATGGACCATATTGATTTTTATCATCATGAGGTTCAATTTATATATCCTGATGGAGTTACTAAAATCATTCTGGGTGGGTCAGATCATATATCTAGGATGGTGGGGGATGTTATTCTAAGGCTAAACTTATCTCATGAAAATTCTTATATATGTTCCAATATTTCATCCACTGGTGTTTAATTGGTTAGATTCCTCTCATAATTTATGAGGACCATGATGTTTTTTATAATTATTTTTATAGGTTTCCAATATAGAGAGAGGTAATTTTTTTATTTAATTTCATATGAGGAAGGGATCCACCTCCTTTCTATATTATCATATAGAACCTGCTATGATTAAAGAGTTTAAAGTTTATCTATTGGATCTTGAGGTCAAAGGATTTATTCATACAAACATGTCACTGTGTGATTCATCAGTTTTCTTTATAACTAATTTAAATGGTTGAATTTAAGTTTATGTTGACTACCAAAAGCTTTACCAGAAGACTACGTAGAACAAGTATCCTTTTATTTTTATTGATGATATGTTTGATCCACTTTACAGTTTCTGATTATCTTCAAATATTGATCTGCATATTAGGTACCATCAGCTAAGAGTATGAGAGGAGAATATACCAAAGACTATATTCTAGATTAGGTATGAGTTTTATGAGTATTTTCTTATTAAATTTGGACATATTAATACTCCTATAATATTTATGAAATTTATGAATAAAATATGTCAATGGTTTTTGAACTATTTCCTCATTGTTTTTGTGGATGATATTATGGTGTATTCTATATTAGAAGAAGTATATAAGGATCATCTATATATTTTTCTCAGGACTCTAAATTAAAATTGTAGGTATGGGTGGCTTTCCAAATGTGAGTTTTCGATCAAAGAAGAAATGTTTATAGACAATGTTATACCAAAATGTGGCAGTCATGTGAATCATAGAAATATAATTATGGTGATGTCTTGTTAGTGAACCAAAATGCATATATGATTTAGATATTATTCATATTGGTTAGTTATTATATATGTTTCATTAAATATTTCTCTAAACATGTATCTTCCATGACTTAGTTGACCAGTAAGGGATTAAATTTTCAATGTAATGACTAGTGTCGAAGATTGTTTGAGAATCTGAAGGTGATGGTGACTTCATCTCATGTCTCGATTCTTGTAGAACAGGGTTTGGTTAATAATGATTTCGATGATTTCTCAGGAACAATTTTATGATTCAATATGATACTGTAAAAGATTCTGGTGTATTATGGATCTCTCCAACTACATCCTAATGAGAATAATTATCCTACACATGATTTGCGGTTGGATATTATGATGAATGATCATAATACATAATTCCACTATCTCTTTGGTGAATGGTTTATTATGTATTTCTTATCATAATTGATTGAAGTATATTTTTACACAATTAGACATGAACTTAGTATATAGAATCTAGGTTTTCTATCTTTAGAGTTGTTTTCTGATATTTCATATACACCGGGAAAGGGAAATTCATTACAAATCTATTAAAAAAGAAGCTACCGTTATACCATGAAGGAATTAGTATATGAGTGGACATTCATGAGTATTTTCACAAAGATTCACTTTGATGTGGAAGAAGCTTATATAAAGGTTTTATTAGCTTATGTAAAAGTTGATTCATTATTTTATGATCATATTTAACTTTGGTATGAATCAGACACCAACATTAAATATTTTACTAAAATTCTTAATGGTGGGGAGGCATCAGTTTTCTAGTCTCAGTATCTCAATGGTGGTTTATGTTTATAGTTCATATTAGTCAATTGAATAGAATTATGTAACAATTTAATGGATAGTGTAAATTGGTCTTGTTATTCCATGAACCATGTTACTATTACGATGGATCCTGATTTGAGACATCAGTATTGGTGGTCTTGGATGAGGTATTCGATTGTGAAGTTGATGCCATGATGCCTTATATTCCAGAAGATTAAGGTAGCGAATAAGAGACCGTCTTCTTTCTTTTGACCTTTACCTATTCATGTATATTCGTGGGATTAAATAAATATGGATTTCATTTTTTTTACAATATACACCTAGTGGAAATGATTTGATATCTGAAATCATTGATCAATTTAAAAAATTGGATTATTTCTTTCCTATCATGGATATAATGAAAGAGGAAGTGCTTAGAAATCTGTCTGTCTGAGAGATTGTGAAGCTCTATAGAGTACATTTTTCAATTTTTTTATAGATACCCCTAATTATCATCAAACTATTGAAATGTTTTTCACATGTCAATAGTTACCCAATTGATGTTAAGAACAACATATCACCCTCAGAATGATGGGATAATTGAGTGAGTGTTTCCTTTGGAATTGGGGATGACCTCGTTGATTAAAGGTTCAAACATTCCAATTGGTTTCTAACGGGTTTTTTCATAGAACTAGAAACGTCCAATGATTCCATATCCATTTGGACCCACTTTCCAAAGGTAGGTGCTTATTAGTTGTGGACTGATGAGGCTTAGGAATTTTCATTGGTTGAGAGGATGGGAGGTTATACTCATCACACCTTTTTGAGGGGAATTATTGTCTACTCCGGGACTCTCTTTATAGATTTATGTTATGTTCATGAATCCTTATTACATTACCAAGTATAAAATGAGCTTTTCTTTAGATTTGACAATCAATGATTAAATATGTAGGAAATTTAGAGAATCTTTTATATGTATTCGAGTTTCTTCATCGATAGAGAATCATCTATATTTTTTAGAGATTCTTAGTCAATGGTATCCTTCAATACATAGAAGTATCTTGGTCATTATGATGACCATACTGGTTTTAAAGCCACTCATTGGGGCACTTGATGTTTATTGTCATTCAGAAGGACATGGATTATTTCAAAGTTGGGATCGTTCCCATATATGGGCTACCTACGTATCCTTTATTAAAAAAAAGGAATCAGAACACACATAGTTTGAGTAAGGGTGTATGATGTTTATGTATTATTGATGGCTCAAATAAAGATTTCATAATTACTTTTATACTAAATACTCACGTGAGTCATGCTTGATCTGAGAAACATGTGGTATTGGTAAAACCAGACAATTGTGCCATGAAAGATGCAGTCATGAGAAATGATGTGGGTCTTATGTATGTATGACTGGCCAAATAGATGAAGATTAAGATTTACTTCTGGGAAGAAATCCAGGAACATGGTCCATAAAGGTATATGTAATTTATGGAGATTTGGATACTCTAATCTTGGGGCTTACTCCTAAGGAAGATTCCCAAGTTAGGAGAGGACTTATGATTAGGTTTTACTTCTGAGAAGGAAGCCCAGATCAAAAGTAAATTAGGACTGGTTAAGAGAAATTAAGATTGTGGCTTACTCCTGAGAAGGAGGCCCAGGTGAAAGGGATTTAAAAAAAATTAAGGGACCTGGGGATTACTCCTAAGGAGGATGCCCATATATGAGACTGGGGATTACTCCTGAAAAACAATCCCAGGTTAAGGGAATTATGGTTGGTGCTTACTCCGGGGGAGGATGCCCATATTTTGGGAACTTTGAGACTCGGGCATACTCTTGAAAAGGAAGCCCAGATTTGGAAAATTATGACTTTGGATTACTCCTTAGGAGGATGACCAGATTAGTGGACTTGTGGCTTACTCCTCAAAAGGAAGCTCAGGTTAAGGAACATGGGGATTACTCCTAAAGAGGATGCCTAATATTAATGAGGACTTGGGGCTTACTCCTATGGAGGATTCCCAGATTAATGAGGACTTGGACTAGGGATTAATCCTGAAAAGGAGGCCCAGATTAAATATTCTCTCATCTTTAAAGGATGAGGTTGAAATGAATGAAATCTACGACCTTAGTGACCTGGTCATATGTAAATCACTAGGTTTTAAGAGATGTTCCACATAATTCCTTTCAGATAAGGAAGTCAACAAAGAAATCATGTCATAAATTACTTTGGAGAGAATTCATAGGGCTTAATCTTGAAAAGGATAGGTGGATAATCATAGGAGAGGTGAAATAGGTAGGAGGGGGCCCCAAAAAGAAGGTCACATACAAGTACTGTGTGGGCGCGCAAGTAGTGAGTGGGTGCGCAAGTCTAGGTTGTGCATGTGTACCTACATGACACATCGGTACATGCGCGACGATCAATCGTTAGGGTTAAACTTGGGTGAGTCTTGGCTCAAGACTTTAATATTACCCCTAGAGACTTACAGAAGAGAGGTGCGCAAGTTGTGTGGAAGGTGTAACGCGGCGCGCAAGTGGGTCCATTTCCCTTAAGGGATGTCCACCTAGGAATACAAGTGTTTATGAGTTTCAACACTTAGGCCTTACTCCCACTCTTTAGATCTTCTGTTTCTAGGTAAGAAATTACCTTCAAAGTGTTCGGAAGCATTGGGAAGAGACTAGGGATACAGAAGCTCAAATCTGAGTTTTTGGAATTTTGCTTCCCCGAAATGGGGGGCCCCACAGGGGGTATTTATAGGCTGGAGAGGACCCTAGGCGAATTTCCAAGAGGGCATGCAAATCACCTACGTGGCGCGCAAGTCATATATGTGACCTTGGTGGAACTTCCATGACTCAAGTGCATTTGAACCTTTGGTCATACCTTTGTCAATTTTTGATGTTTCTTCAAAGGATGAATCACTTTGGGTTCATGGTATTTCCCCTTTTAAATTCGTTACACTCTGTTACGGAAAGAAGCATCAACAAAATCCACCCCCCCTTAGAGTTGGATCTAGAGAGAAAAGAGGATTTGACTCTGAGGTTAGAAGAAACAAGAAATCATGCAGTTTAAAGTCATGCATGTTAGAATATAAAAAGGATAATGTTTAAGGCCAAAATAGCTTTTACCAAATGGATTAACATTGACTTAATTCTTTGATAATTTATCTGCAAACATATTACAATGTTCAAGTATGAAGGAAAATATTTAATCGATTACTTAAGAAATTTTGAATCTGAGGAATGATATGAAAAATGGCTAAAAGGAATTAGAATAAGTAGTTCCCATCAATGAAGTTACAACTATTTAAAAAACCTATTAGGGGGTTGAATTATGTAGGTCCACCTAAGGGAATTGGCTGCATAGTCAAATAATAGTATCTTTTGGCTGACAAGTCTGTTACATAGACTGTTTATGCAAGTCCGCCTAAGGTCACATGCTGCATAGTCAGGGAAAAGAACTATCAGAAATTTACTTTTCTACTACTAAAAAGAAAGTGGAAGTTTATGGTGATTCAAATTTTCCAAATCATAGAGTTTGCTATATGGAGAGAGGTACTTGAATATGGAGAAAATATTTCCAAATAAGATTGTCTAAAAACTGGATGAATGTGACTCCTAAGAAGGTCTAACCTAAACGTAGGGAAGAGAAATATAAACCATATACATGAATACGTACAGATCATGAAAAAGACTATAGGAAAGATATGTTAAGGATTTCCATTTTTTGTGGATCCCTACATATTGTCATTAAGACAACTAAGGAGAAAAGTGATTTTCGTCCCAAGAATGAAGTTACCACTACTTGAAAAAACCATTAGGGGGTTGAATAATGCAGGGCTGCCTAAGGGCATTGGCTGCATAGTAAAATAATATAATCTTTTGGCTGACACGTTTGTTATGTAGACTGTTTATGCAAGGCCGCCTAGGGGCATGTGCTGCATGGTCATGAAAAAGAATTCTTCATGAACAAAATTCAAGAAAAGTGTTATGGAAATATTGAAGTATTCAAGGTTAGGATTATGAAACATAAAAATGGGAATTTTCCAATGTATGTAGAGATACACGGATCAATGCTAATCATAATCATGTTGTGGCTGGGTCCTGAATTGAAATTTTGGACTTTAGTACGTATCCCATAAGGATGGGAATCAATCCATACGTAGTTCTTCAAATATAGTTTATCGTCATGTGGGACAAATGTGTAAGAGATATTAGTTTAGGGTCATAGAACTCAGGCCATTATAATTAATACACAATGTGTGTTTTCACAGGGACGTTTCTGCCAGGGGATTGAAGGTGGAATTTGGAGTTAGGCCCAAATACTTGGGGATGGATTCGAGGGATGCTCGAACTTTCTTATGTATCCCATAAAGATGGGAATCAAGCCTCACATAGTTATTGAAATACCCTCTGTATTTATTTGGTTTGTACAAGTTAAGGGTGAAAAAGGGGACTTTTGTGAAATGATGGTTTGACCCAAGATAAAAGGTTCAAGAATTACCTTGTATGCACATAGTCTTTGAAATATATCATGACTGGAAATCAATGTAAATAATGATTTCCTCTCAGGTGAGGACACTAAAGAATGTTGTATTTTACTATCATACAGGACAAAAGGTGATGTACAGTTTAATGTCATGTAGCAAGGAAAATGTTAAACCAATGTGAAGAGATTGGTTTTGGGCTTGATCCTTGGGAGGTTGCCTACATACCCAGCCTAGAAAGAAAGGATCAAAGTACGCGTAGTTCAATTAAATAATGAATTACTGATCATGTTTTTCTTGGGGACAATGACCTAAAAAATGACGTTGGGACTTACACATGGTTAGTGGGCTAGAGAGGGTGTTGTGGTTGACGTTTTCTCTAAGATCACATGACTCATACTCAGTGTGAGAAACAAGGGGTAGCAACAACACTAACGATGAAAAGTTTAATTTCACGTAGGACATATAAAGGGACTATGCAGTTTAAAGTCATGCAGTGAGGACTATTGGTTCTGGACAGTTTATTCTCATGAAGCAGGGACAAAATACAGTTTAACGTCATGTAGGACGCATTAGGATGATGTATAGTTTAGCATCTTGTAGCTAAAACTATGGGTACAATACAATTAAACATCATGTTGGACGAAAGGGGGACTGTGCAGTTTAATGACATGCAATAAAGACAAAAGAGGACACAGTTTAACTCCATGTTGGACATATTAGAGACTTTTTCACAGTTTAACGTCATGTTGGATGAAAAAGGGACGATACAGTTTAGCGTCATGTTGGACGGTGATGTGAATAGTTTAAGGTCATATGCATGGATGATAACTATATAGTTTAACATCGTATAGGACGATGAAAGGGACACAGTTTAACATCATGTTGGATGAAAGTGAGAATAGTTTAAGGTCATATGCATGGACAGTTGGTTATGAAATTTAATGTTGGTTATGAAATTTAACGTCTTATTGGACGTAAGGGACTTCTGTACAGTTTAACATCATGTAGTTAGGACGTCCCAGTTTAACGTCATGTTGGACGAAAGTGCCAATAGTTTAAATCCGTATGCATGGACCCCTATTTATGAAGTTTTAACATCTTGATGAATGAGATAAATTCAAATAGTTTAAGGTTGTATGCATGGATCGTTAGTTATATAGTTTTAAAGTCTTGTTGGACGAGAGAAATGACAATCGTTTAAGGTTGTATGCATGGACCGTTGGTTATGCAGTTTTAACGTCTTGCTGGACGAGAGAATTCCAATAGTTTAAGGTCATATGCATGGACCATTGGTGTATTTTGTGTTCATACAAAATATTTCCTCAGAAATCTGACATTGTTTAGAGTAGTGATGAGTTCTCCATCCATTGAGATTAAATAATAAGCTTCATTAGAGTAGACCTTATGTATTGAATAAGGTCCTTCCCATTTTGGCCCAAGTCTGGGAGGTTTCTTTCCTGGTATCATTGGAGTTTTGATAAATAATACCAATTCTCCCTGAATGAATGGTTGAAGACGAAATTTTTTGTTGAAATCTTGTGTTATTTGATTCTGATAGACTTCTAAGTGGTGTAGGGTGCAAAATCATCTCTCATCTAACCATTCAAATTCATCCAATCACTTTTGAGATTGTTCATCTATAGATGACTGATCACAAATGGCTACTCTGAGCGAAGGTAGTTGAACCTCAATTGGAAAGACTACTTCTGTTCCATATACCAATGAATATGGAGTTGACCGCATTGTAGTGCAGGTGGTGGTTCGATAAGTCCATAAATCATGAAAGATTTTATCAGGCCATGAATTATTATCTTTATCCACCATCTTTTGGAGTATATTTGATAGGGTCTTATTGAAAGCATTTATCTGGACATTGGCCACTGCATGATACTGATATGAATGGTTGTATTTGATTTTTTATTCTTGATACAACTTCCTTAACTTGGATGAAAAGAAGTTAGTTCCATTGTCCGTCAATATAGTATGAGGGACACCAAATCTGGTAATGATGTTAGACTTTATGAAGCTAACAATACATTTAGAACTAACTTCTTTGAGGGGTGTATCCTCTGCCCATTTTGAAAAGAAGTCAGTAGTAGTAATAATGTACTTAAACTGCTTAGATGTCGCCTAAGGATAAGGTCCTACTACATCCATTCCCCATGTGGAAAATGGCCACAAGTATTTAGCTATATGAAGCAACTCTGGTGGTTGATGAATGAAGTTGGAATGTACTTGGCATGAATGACACTTATTTGTGAAATCAACACAATCTTGTATCATTGAAGGCCAAAAATATCAAGGCCTTAGAATTTGATCAAATAGTCTATGTCCAGACTGATGGTCACCACAAACTCCTACATTTACTTCTTTCATGACATCCATTGTCTCTTCATCATCAATGCATCTGAAATGAACTCCATAAAAACCCCTATTATAGAGAACATTCTCTAAGTGATATGAACTATCATAAAGAGTGAAATTGACCACATATCTCTAGACTTGTTCTTTCCCATCTCTATCAAGTGGAAGTGTTCCATTTTGAAGGTAATCCCGGATAGGTGTCATCCATCCTGTATTATGACCATATGGTTCAGAGATGGGAATAATTTCATTGATTTCCTCGGTTATGGATTGAACATAAGGTGAAATTGTACGACTGTGGGCAATAATGATGGTTGTCTCGTCCCGATTTGGATCTTCCAGAGCAGTGGCTATTTTAGCCAGTGCATCAGCTTGGGCATTTTGTTATCTTGGGACATAAGAAAATGTTGGTTCTGAAGGAAACTCCATCATTAACTCTATGACGTAATCATACAAAGGGATTAATTCTTCTTTTCTGATTGCGTAATCCACATTGACTTGTTCGATTACCAGGTCTAAATCACCTTTCACCTTTAAGAGATTTACTTGTGCTTAAAGTTCCAACTCCAAGAATGCGATGAGAGATTTGTATTCCGATTCATTATTTGTACCATGTCCCAACAATTAAAAGGAATAGGGTAACACATCCTTTTCTGGAGAAATGTGCAGAACTCCTAATCCATCTTTGTTGAATTTAGGATTTTCCATTTTCCTCCCTGTTGGACTTCTGGAAGCACCATCAAAGTACATTTCACATGTTTGAAGAGTTTCCTGAATAGAGAAGACTTCCTCATTAGGGAGTTCAATATTTGAAGATGTGTCTTCCAACAAAGGGTGTTCAGGAAAGAAATCATCCAGATCCTGGCCATTTATTGCCTTTTGAGACACATACTGAATGTCAAATTGCTACAAAATAACTGCCCACCATGCCAGTCGTCCTGTAAGCATTGGACGACTAAGGATGAATTTGTGTGTGTTATTACGAGATACCAATTAGACCTCGTGATGTTGCAGGTAGTGTATCATCTTCTGAACTGCAAATATTAATGCTAGGCAGCACTTCTCAATACTTGAATATCAAGTTTCTGCTTCAACAATAGTCTGACTGAGATAGTAGATGTTGTTTTCATTCCTAGCATCATTTTTCTGAGCTTGAAAGAAACCCAATGATCGCTCTAGAGCTATCAAAGAGAGGATAAGTGTTCTTCCTTCAACATGTGGCATTAACACCAGTAGAATCAAGAGATATTCTCTTGAGAATATTGAATTCTTCTTGACATTCTTCAGTACACTTGTAAGTGACTCCCTTATTCATGAATTTGGTGAAGGGTAAAATTTTTCCTGCCAAATTGGCGACGAAACGCTGAATATAGGCTAAGTGTACTTGAAGCCCTCTCAATTCCTTTAAATTTTGAGGAGGTGACATACCAAGGACTGACTTTGTCTTCTCAGGATCGACTTCGATACCACGAAGGTGTATAATAAATCGGAGAAATTTTCCCGAGGTTACCCCAAAAGCACATTTTAAGGGGTTCATCTTCAAATTATATTTTCGAAGTTTGTGGAATATGATTTCCAAATCATCCAAGTGATTATAAAATTGTTTGGATTTAACCACCAAATTGTCCACATAACATTCAAAAAACTTCCCTAAAAAGGGTTTGAAGATACGATGCATGGCACGCTGATATGTTTCACCTGCATTCCTTAGGCAAAAGGGCATTACCCAGTAGCAAAACACACCCTGAGGGGATCTGAAAACTGTAGATTCCTCATCTTCTAGAGCCATTCAGATTTGATTATATCCAGAATATCCATCCATGAAGGAAAGTGCTTCCTAGCTAGTTGTTTCATCAATTAAGAGTTCTGTAATTGGTACTGGAAAATCATCCTTATGACAATGCTGATTAAGATATCTGAAATCAATGAAAACTCTAATTTTCCCATTCTTCTTTTTCACTTGGACAATATTAGAAAACCACTTGGGATATTTAACTTCTCTGACAAAGTTTGATTTGATGAGCTTATCCACTTCAGCTTCAATTTTGGAAGCATAGGTTGGGTGTATTCTTCTAGTGGATTGTTTGAATCCTCGATGTTCTTATGGAAAACCCAAATGATGAGTGGTAACATCAGGATCAATTCCTGGAATCTCTATATAGTTCCAAGCAAATATATCTCGATTTATCTATAGAAAGGAAATATACATCTCTTCATCTTCAAGAGTCATGGATGCACTAATTAAAGTGGGGTGTGGATCTTCTTTTGTACCAAGATTTATTTCTCTGAGTTCATCCACAGTGGTAGAGATACCCTCTTCAAATGCTGGAGGAGCATCCCTGAGATCTTCTTCTTCTTCTTCTTCAACATGTGTTATTTCATCTATTTCTACATGAATAGTAGGTGATAAAGTAGAACTTTCATGATTAGAAGCAATGTTAAAATTTGATCATCTTGAAGAAGAAGCTTCCATTTCCGACCCGATTGAAAATGAAGGGTCTTATTTGGGTAATAAAGAGGAGATGATGGATTGGGAATTGACATCATCGTTTACCTCTGACATTGCTATAACTTCCTCTGACCTGATTGGTGAAGTATATACTTTCTGAATATCAGCGGATGAAATGAAGACATCCCCATTTGAGCATTCATCATTGCTTGGTGAATCACCAATTTTTCCCATGTTTTCGTGCTTGATTTTCATAATTGACATTATGGAAGTTTCCATAAAAGTATTTTGATTTGAGTCTATCCTATCAATTTGACTGATATGTGACACATAATCTATACTCACATGTGTAAATGGGTTTACTAGAATCTTTTCCAAACCAAATGGAGCATTAACTTTGGTAATCTCCCTTATTGTGGATTCCTCATTTCCCTTCATGTGGTAGAATTCCTCCTCAATGTATTGATATTCACATGTCTTGAAAGGGGATTTATCACCATACATTGTCCCAATTTGACCATCGAAACAATATTTGAGACATTGATGGTATGATGAAAGGATAACCACATGTTGATGTAGCCAGGGCCTGCCAAGAAAGATGTTGAAGGCTAAGTCTGGATCAACAACCATAAAATCTGAATTGGATACAAGATCTCCAAGCTGAGTTCTGAGTGTTATTTCACACAGTGGTTCTTGTTAATTTTTATCATATCCTTGTAACATCATTGTAGAAGGAGATAAATCAGATTCTATGAGGCATAATCGACGATGTGTACGAATGGGGATGAGGATGACTCCTGAACCATTATCAATGAATACTCTTCAGATGTCTACAACATTGACCTTTCCAGATAAGTACAAAGGTCTAATATTTCCATGCACGACATCATCTTCATCTTCATCAGTAAAAGATATCACTTCATGGAATTCTGTAGGATTATTCTCTTTGTGGTAGACTTCAGCTGCAACAATTTCCGTTTCAAACTCTTGAGGACTGGACAAATCCTCGATGAGTTCCTCCCGAAGATCCTTTGATAAATTCAAAGCATCTAGAATTGATAACTTGGATGTTATTTGGGACAAGTGTTTCAATACATCATAATTTTGATCCAAATGTTAGCATTTCCCAATAGGAACATGTGATTTAGCAGGTGCCTTTGAAGTTGATGCTTTGGAAGTTGATGCATCTTGTACCGGGATAGAAGTTGGTAATACTCTTGGATTTGGAAGATTGGACCTACTAGGTCTATTTACTTGCTGAGAGGAAGAAGATGGAACCTTCAACCGATCATCCAGAATAATAGTGAAAGGATTGAGACTGACTTGTGTAGAAGAAGTTTCTTGTTCTTGTTGAGCTCTTTGAAAGGATTTTCCATGAGTTTCTTCCACATACATAGTTCTAGCATGGGTAGAATTGGAATAGTGGCCACTGAAAGATCCACATCTTCCCCCGGAATCCTGAGCCTCTATAACTTCCTCTAATTCCTCTATTTTCTACAGGGAATTCGGGCTGATCAAAAATGAATCTCCGACTGGAATATGGATCTATTAATTGAATCATATTAACAGAATCGAAAATAAACTCTTCATCCGATGAATACTTTGCCTGATTATCCTGTTTAGGCTGTGCTGCTGGTGGGGCATTTCCCATGGATTTGAAGTAGATGGTATGAAATCTGCCAGAGTCAAAGACAATGTAGGCATTGACACATACTCATCTTCTTCTTATTCTTCTTCTTTCTTTGAATTATGCCGTTTCTTTGAGGATTTTTCCTCTGATGAAGAGGGTTTTGCTGTGGCATTCATGAAAGAAGGCACAATTGGTTTCATGAATTGTGTTTTCAAAATGGCCTGAGTTTGGTTGGTCATTTTTCTGACCATCCAATCATCTTATTTTTGCGAATTTCTATTCTTGACTTCTTTCCACCCACCCTCCTCCTTTGTATCTGTAGCAGTAACACATGCTACCTGAGCTGAAGAACCATTCAGTTAAACTTTTCCCAAGTCAACCATTTTTTTGCATGAGGTCCTTGAAAACCAAACAATCCTGATTGAGATGCCCCAACATCTGATTAAATGGGAAACAATTGGGATGGTCTTCATCTCCTTACTTATTTAGCCTCTTGGGACTTGGCAATTGAACAAAATTATTTTCCTGAGATGAAATGAAGTAACCAGAAACTTTTTAATTTTTGAAAGATTAAAATTTTCTCGTTAGATACTCAAATTGTTTCCGTCTTTGATATCTTTGATCATATTGATGAAATGGACTCTGTTTTTGGTGCTCAGGAGGTGGAGCCCTTCGAGAAGATGAAGGTTTTGAAGTAGAAGCAGGTACATGTGCTTGTTTAAGCATAAATGTAGTTGTCTCTGTTTTACCCATTCCCCTCCCTAGAGATGATGGAATTATATGAGCTTTATCCTTAGTCTTTATAAGATAATCTTCAATCTATTGAGTGATTGAAGTGAGGTCTTGAAACCCTCCTATGTATTTCATAGGGATCAGTGGTGTGCACAACTCATCACGTAAATTTTCCACACATATTGGCAACAATTACTCTTTCGGGAGTGATAAGATTAGGGAATATGTTAATCCCTTCTAGCGAGCAATGAAATATGACACCCTTTTATTCTCCCTTTTCTTACAGTTTGTAAGATCAAAAACTTTTGTCTTTGGAAATGTTGAGCTGAACTGAAGAAGGAATATTTGACGAAGATCCTCCCATCTGGTAATTGACCAGGATTGCAAGCTTGAGTACCACACAAAAGCAGGCCCTTGTAATGATTGTACAAAACACCTGAGCTTAACTACTTCTTGTTGATGAAGGGTTCCCATCATAGGATCACAAAGAGAAACAAAATGTGTTATGTGTTGCTCTTGGTCTCCTGAACCATTAATGATTGGGAATGTGGTACTTGAAAAATTTGATGGGGGAGGAATTGCATCAACCCATTCAGGGTAATCTCACTTTTCTAGTTGAATTTGAGCATGCTTTCCCTCCATAGATTCCATCCGAGCTGTTAATGACTCAATTGTAGTTATTAACTTTTTAGAAACATCTAGTTGAGCTTGGACCTGAGCCGATACAATAATTGGAGCTTAGACAGATGTGGTGACTTGTGCTGCAACTGATGGCAGCACCACCAATTGTTGTTGCACTTGACCCATATGATTAGACCTATGAGGATGTACTGATAGAGGAGGATATTATTGATCCATCTCAATAGCCACAAAAATTTCCTTTGACTAACTGACTCCAGCATGCTTAGGAGGAAGACTACCCTGAAGTAGTTCTATATTCAACCTCCTCAATTCCTTCATTTCTTCCTCTTGTTGTTCAAATATTTTCTCTCGTGACAGCGATTGGCCTTCTCCAGAGGAAGGTTATATAACCTGATTCTTTCCTTTACCCTAATTGGACACCTTTTGGAGAGAAGGATGTCGGTTAATTGAAGGATTACCTAGGTTCTGAGTAATCCTTTGATTTCATGTATGCACACCTTCTTCATTTGTGTCTCTACGTAAAACTTCTTGAGAAGGAACCTCTTAATCTGATCCCTCTGTGTGAAACTCATCTGGTGTATCATCAAGAACGACATTAATGACATTAATTGATGCATAATCCATTTCATCTCATCTATCAGCATTTCTACGATAATTCATTTTCCATGTCCCTGATGAGACATTTCCTTTTGTCGATTTGATCTCTTAGAAACTTCTTGGCAAACCGTAATTTGGAGGGAATCTCCTAATAGTTTGGATCTTCGTTCCCCTTGAGGCTTCTTCCCCAATCAAGAGAAAACTAACTTTCTCTGAGGAAGAGATTGAGGATTGGAAAAATTCCCCAGTCCTGTGGACTAGGGTTGTTCCTGCTCAACTCCTTGAATCCTATTTGTTGATTCTGAGGGTTGGGTTAAAAGAGTACCCAGTCTAGAAAGATGGGATGGTGTTTGAAATTCTATATCTAAAAATTTCTTGAAATCTCTCCTAATCTTGAGGACTTTAGTCTAGAAATTAGCTGGATGCATCAACCTGCATCCACTTTTATCACCCGGCTCAAAAGACCGTTGGATGATTTCTGACACTTCTGTCACTTGATGATGTGCTTGCTCCAAACGAGAAGCCTGTTCAATTTTATCATTTTCTTGATGCAGGAGTAATTCAACAAATTGTTCTCTATATGCATGATTTTGAGAGGAACTATTTTTGGCCTATTCTTGGGTAAATTTTTGATTATAAACAAAACCCATTGACTTTGGCCGGCCATGGGCAATAACATTGCATGAGACCATTTTCGGTGGGATTTTTTGAGTGGAGAGCACAGTGAAATGTACTTCTCCCTGAACACCCCATCCCCTGATATGAATACCAAATGGGGTATTGGAAATTAACTAGCTCAATCTTCTTAGTGGGCCAAGGCATGAATGCTGAAGGGATCTCTACTTCTTTTCACCTTCGGGTATTGAGAAATTGAGAGAGATGCCAAATAAATTTTGGGTTGTAACCCTTATATTATCTTGACATGATTTTCGTATTCATCATAAGATAGTATTTTATTTCTCAACTAACAAAGAGTTTTCCATATGTTGAGATTAATATCATGAATTCCATCTTCCGTCAACATTTCTGGAATGTCGTACTGAGAATCAGCGAGAGGCCAAAACATGACTGGTACCTCACCTTTCACCATTTGTTTTCTCAAATTTAGTACATCCTCTTTATCATTCAATGAAGATTCTTCTACCTGATTAGACCAGAGCTGGTGCTTCCTTATTGCTTCATTGGATTCAACAAGATTAGAAGAGAAAAACATCAATGAAACTAGAAGATTCATGACATAGGGGTTGTTCAGAGAATGACCTATACCCTGTGATATCTTCCGGTTGAGAATGTATTTCACCTACTAAAGGTAAAGCATCAGACATGACTGGCTTCACAAATTCATGTGCCTCAAGATAAGAGGTATTTCTCATCACTACATTGTCTGTTGGAGAATTTTCCATGCAATGTGAATCACTACTTTGGAGATGACTTTCACAGTGAAATTCATCATTCAGGGGAGGACCACCACGGTGGGTTATAGAAAAAGATGAAACATTTTGCTTCTTGATCTCTTGACCAGATAGAGGGTTCTTGTAGCTCTCATCTAAAGATGAAAATTCGAGATGGACTGAATTATCACGAAGCATGCCTTCATGAGGAAGTGTCTGGTGCAGACCTTCAGAATTAATGTTCCCACTATTGGGAACTGAGAGAGTAGAATCTTTAGTTGCAACAGATATTTGTCTGAGGGCATCAAGAACACCAGCATCGAGTAAGGACTTATTATAGATTGGCCCTTAATTTCTTGACTGTTCGGAGCAGGTCTTCTTCTTAGACTCCTTCTTACTCACTATAGGAACCACCTGTTGAGGAAAGTGGTCATTATGGGCAGGTGTATGTGCATGCTCAGGAGAAATGATCAGGTTAGGCTGATTATCTCCACACAAATCAGGTGCATATTCCTGACTTGGTCGTCCGTATGATATGGGGGAGTACGCCCCAAAACCGTCTTGGACTGGAACAAATGTGTGTGTCTGTTCTGGAGTTAATTATTGATGTGTCACTCCACTAGTAGGGATAGATTCATGTGTCTTTCCCTAAGATGCTATTGAAGCTGTTATAATATCTTGGCAGGCATGTAGAATATGAGGAGGGATTTGTTTCTGCTCTTTCCACATTGACAGAATGTGCTTGGTGACTTCAGCAGCTGAAATGGGGATATAAGTCCACTCCGTGCTTGGAGTAGGTGTATGTGCCTGCTCCTGTCATCCTTTTCCTATCAGTGAATTCTAACAGTACTCATGTGGGGGGTAGAGAGTTTAGTCTACCTCAATTTTGTCGCCAGAGCTTTCCGAATGATTTCTTTGAATGATACTAAACAAAACTATTGGTAGGCTTGATCAATATTAGTAGGTGTATGTGCCTTGTGATTTCACTCCGCCGAATGTGGTTGAAGAACCTCCTTTAACAGTGACAGAAGAGGCTGCTGGCAGGATGGATGAGTGTAAGCAGGTGTATGTGCCTGTTTACCAGTAGTCAACACATTGGGTTGGTGGGATTCATTGTATGTAGTCAGACGATCCAGCTGACTAGTTGATGATTTATAAACAGGTGTATGTTCATGTCTGTAATACTCCACTGGAATTACCTACTGGGATTGGCATGCTGCTGCTAGACGAGTCATCTGGATAGCGGGATTAAAACGGACGGGTCTGTGTGCTCGCTTGTTGCTTACCACAATGTTACGTTGGTGGACTTCTATGGAAACAACATAGATAAAATCCTGCTCACTGTTAACCGGTTATCACCTCTGGTGGTTCATCTTTCCTACTCGGGTTTTAGGATCTTGAGCCGAACACTTAAAGGCGACACCCTCATCATGTTGAGGGCACACTGCCGCACGAGTCTGGAGGTTATTGTTGGTGGGAGCCCTCAATAAGGACTCCAGTTTCCTTGAATTAAGGCCTTGAGTGACCTTCTCATTCACCTACTTAGAATATGGGAGGGAATGGCTGTTGCATTCTAGGGATAACGACCCGAAATGGTTAGAGACGGTGGTTAGTACTGCCTGTTTCTTGATCGCTGGTCGTCACTGTTTGGATGAACAGGGTGAATTATTCACATGAAGGGCTTGTCTAGTGGCCTCCAAAGTCGAAATACTACCATTTTGATTGTACCCCTTAACCAGCGCATTTGATACCTAGCGTTGAAGACGTTGAGTAGGTAAAGTCATCCTCAGAGTGGACAACGATCCATCAGGGGCAGCAGAAAATGCATTCACAGCAACTTAGGAAAATCCATTATTGAAATGCAGAAGATCTTGGAGAAGAGTGCATGTATGAGATAAAAAAAATAATCAAGATAATTTTGGCCTCTACATCTTTTGGATGAGCACATATGTTATTTATTGTCTTGTTGGCCCTCTCATTGAGTTTAAATAGGGGCCCAACACATAAGTAAAATAGCATTTTAACTTGGTTAAGGATTCATGTCAGGTTCACCATTTCCTGTTTCCTTTGGAATTGGGGATGACCTCGTTGATTAAAGATTCAAACATTCCAATAGGTTTCTAACGAGTTTGTTCATAGATCTGGAAATATCCAATGATTCCATATCTCTTTGGACCTACATTCCAAAGGTAAGTGCTCATTAGTTGTGGACTGATGAGGCTTAGGAATTTGCATTGGTCGAGGGGAAGGGAGGTCGAACTCATCACACATTTTTGAGGGGAATTATTGTCTACTCCATGACTCTATTTATAGATTTAAGTTATGTTCGTGAATCCTTATTACATTACCAAGTATAAAATGAGATTTTCTTTAGATCTGACAATCAATGATTAAATATGTAGGAAATTTAAAGAATCTTTTATATGTATTAGAGGTTCTTAATCGATAGAGAATCATCTATATTTGTTAGATATTCTTAGTCAATGGTATCTTTAATTACATAAAAGTCTTTTGGTCATTATGATGACCATACTGGTTTTAAATCCACTCAGTGGGGAACGTAATGTTTATTGTCATTCAGAAGGACATGGATTATTTCCGAGTTGGGATCATACCCAAAGATGGGCTAACTATGTATCCTTTGTTTAAAAAAAAGGAATTAGAACCCAGGTAGTTCGAGTAAGGGAGTATGATGTTTATGTATGATTGATGGCTCAAAAAAAGATGTCATATTTACTTTTACACTCTAAACTCACGTGAGTGATGCTCGGCGTGAGAAATAAGAGGTATTGGTAAAACCAGAAAATTGTGCCATGAAAGATGAAATCATGAGAAATGATGTGGGGCTTATGTATGTATTACTCCCCAAATAGATGAATATTAAGATTTACATCAGGGAAGAAATCTTGGAATAGGGTCCATAAAGGTATATGTACTTTATGGAGATTTGGATACTCGAATCTTGGGGCTTAATCCTAAGGAAGATGCCCAAGTTAGGAGGGGACTTATGATTAAGTTTTACTCCATAGAAGGAAGCCCATACCAAAAGTAAATTAGGACTGGTTAAGAGAAATTAAGATTGGGGCATACTCCTGAGAAAGAGGCCCATGTGAAAGGGATTTAAAAAAAAATAAGGGACTTGGGGATTACTCCTAAAAAGAATGTCCATATTTGAGACTGGGGATTACTCCTAAAAATTATGCACAGGTTAAGGGAATTATGGTTGGGGATTACTCTTAAGGAGGATGCCCATATTTTGGAAAGTTTGATACTGGGGCTTACTCCTGAAAAGTAAGCCCCGATTTGGAAAATAATGACTGGGGCTTACTCCTGAGAAGGATGCCCATATTAGGGGACTTGGGGCTTACTCCTAAAAAGGAATCCCTGGTTAAGGAACATGGGGATTACTCCTAAAGAGGATGCCTTATATTAATGAGGAAATGGGGATTACACTTAAGGAGGATGCCCAGATTAATGAGTACTTGGACTGAGGCTTACTCAAGAAAAGGAGGCCCAGACTAAGGATTATCTCATCCTTAAAGGATGAGGTTGAAATGACTGAAATCTCTGACCTTAGTGACCGGAGGATATGTAAATCACTAGGTTTTAAGAGATGTTCCATAGAATTCCTTTCTTATAAGGATGTCAACAAAGAAATCATGTCATAAATGACTTAAGAGAGAATTTTGAAGGCTTAATCTTCAAAAGAATAGGTGGATAAACATAGTGGAGGTGAAATAGGCAGGATGGACCCCAAAAATAATGTGGCGCAGAAGTACTGCATGGGCGCATAAGTACTACGTGGGCGTGCAAGTCCATGTTGCACATGTGTACCTGCGCGACACATGGGTACTTTCAAGATGGTAAATCCCTAGGGTAAAACGTGGGTGAGGCTTGGATCAAGCCTTTAATATTACCCCTAAAGACTTCTAGAATAGAGGCGCACATATTGTGTGGAAGGGGTAAGGAGGCATGCAAGTGGGGCCATTTCCCTTAAGGGCTGTCGACCTAGGCGCGCAAGTGTTGATAAGTTTCAACACATAGGCCTTACTCTGCCACTTTAGATCATTTTTTTCTAGGTAAGAAAATTCCTTATAAGTGTTCGGAAGCTTTTAGAAGAGACTAGGTCACCGGGAGCTCAAATATGAGTTTCTGGAATTTTTCATCCCCAAAATGGGGGGACCACAGGGTGTATTTATAGGCTGGAGAAGACCCTGGTGAATTTCAAAGAGGGCGCGCAAGTCACCTGTGTGGCACGCAAGTCACCTGTGCGGCACACACGTCACCTGCGCGACCTTGGTGGAACTTGCACGACTCAAGTGCAGTTGAACCTTTGTTCATGCCTTTGTCAATTTTTGATGTTTCTTCAAAGGATTAATCACTTTTGGTTCAAGGTATTTCCCCTTTTCAATTCGTTAGACTCTGTGACTGAAAGGAGCATCAACTGTGAGATATTAAAATTCCTATGGATATGCTTCTATCACATGTGCTAAATTTAGATGGTTCGTGGTAAAATAACATTCCTTTGGTATAATATTCATATAATAATGGTTATTATGATTTTCTTAAAATTAAACCTTTTGAATCATTTTATGAGTGGAAATATAGATCTCTATTATTTTGGGAGGAATTGTTAGAATAATCATCTATTGGACCAAGACCATTTCAAGGGATGAAAAAATAAGCTGTATATGATTCGAAAGAGGATAAAAACAGCTTAGGATCTCCAAAATCCTAATGAGGAGCATCATTAATATCTATTTCAGAATGAGGTAGGTGATTATTTTTTTCCCAAGGGTTCACCTTGTTTGGGAAATCATCATTTTTGAAGATAGGGTACTTTGGAACTGAGTTTTGTTGTCCATTTAAAGATCATCAAATGTATTGGAAATGTGTATTATCATTTGTACCTTCAATCTCACTTGAAATTGCCTCATGACATTTTTCATGTTTCACAATTGATGAGGTATAATCTAAACCCTTCCTATTTTATTGAATGGTTAGATGTTGAACTTGAGATTGACACCTTAGTGGTTAAGAAACCAATAATGAATATAGATCATCATAATAAGGTATTGTGTAGAAAAATGATTCTATTGATATTTGCACCGTGGGAGTGAATAAGTGATATCCTTGAGGCTTGGTAGCAGAAATAGTTTATTAAATAGTTATGGTTTTAACTCTTTATGGATCTAGAGTCTCAACCAATTTTTAGGATATAAAATTGGTGGAGAATTATGACACCCTTCTATACATAGGTATGTCTTATTGTGGTATTAAATTACCTATTTTTAGATTCTAATTTCTTTTGAGAATCAGGGTTGAAAATTTAATGTTTTTAGAGAAATATCCTACTGTTCAGGTTTTGTTGAGTTAATAGTAACAATTTAATAACCACAAAAAATGATTTTTTGGTTATACTATAATGTTACATAGTTTGAGCATAGTTTTTATAACTATGTGAGAGTCTATGGATACCCTATGTGTGGATATATTTTGGTCTTGGGGATATTTCACATCCTGACATAGTTTTAATAACCATTCTTCTTAACCATAACTTTTTATTTTTCAAGGGAAGGCGGAGACTATATATTTAGCACATGGGATTTCCAACCCTTTGGCCTAACCATGATCCTATACAAGTTTCTTATAATTAGAAACATTACCTAAGAACCATTCTCATTTTAACTACTAATCTATATTTAATATATCATTATTCTAAACCATCAATTCATTTATGCTCAAGGGGGTTATATTTTGGTCCCTTTGATATTATGCACTAATTTGGGTGGATCTCTTTCGGATATGTGTGAATCTACTCTAGATTTCTTCTCTTTAATCTAATTTTCATCTCAGTCTCTCTTCTAGATATTTCATTAGAACACCAATGTATTTCCATTTCCAAATATAGATAGATTAATGGGAAATTTAAAATTATTCATAAGGATCTATGATTTTAAGGACCATATCACTTAAATATGAATTCCCTCTATCGAATGTGACTAGGTTTCGTAAATTGTTATGTTATGTATCACTATATATTATCTGTTTAATTTTCTTGTCAATTTATTTTGTTTGTTTTTTATAAATAATTGGTTTTTCATCAAGCTAGGGATATTATATTAAATTAAAACCTGGGATTTATGTAAAGTGTGTTTTATTTTAAAAATAGTTCTATGAACTTATTGCTTTTTATGAAATACCTCTAAGATAGATATTAATATTATAAGGATACTAAATAATAGGTGTAGTGATTTGTTTCTCTTGAAAATTTATTATATATGTAAGAGCATTTATTTCATTATTTGTTTCCAAAAATATAGCAATTATGGATATTGGGTTTATTAATCTATGAAAATATGAAAACCATAGTGACTGTTCTACCACCAGGGGTTATGGTAATTATATCTATTGATTTTAGTGATACACGATATCATTATGATCAAAATTATTCCTTCTTGGTGTCTCATTATGTTTCATAGTACTTATTACCATATTATAGTTCCCAAATTGTTCATTATCTTAAAGATAATGGTATTGTTTCATGTTTGAGTGATCATAAGTTGATCCAATGAAACTATCATGGATGGTTTTAATTATTTCCCAAAATTCCTATTTAATGTACCTTTTTCATGTAATTAGATTATTTAAAGATGAATGTATTTAAAGGAAAATAAATGCTGTTTTATGAAATTAAATTTCTTTATTAACTTATTTCATTTAAATATATAACTAAAATTTTCATGGTGAATTTTTTTATAGATTTATGAAGTTATCTTATTGACTGTTTTCCTCAAACTATTTATTTTCCTTGGGGAATATAAATATTTGGTTTTATAAAATATAGGTAAATGGATGGGAATCATATAAAATTTCAACTTCCCTTTGTTGATATCTCCATTGTAGTGGGCTGGGATGATAGTCACATATGTTTACATAGAGACATGATTATGGTATTTTATTTTTTTCAATTCAAGGATTATCCTTTGGATTTGTTTTTATATCTAATTGACATGTACTATTTTATTCCATATTTTTCAATACGTTTTTATCTTTAGAATATTATAAATTAAGAATTTTGTGCTATCATTTAGGGTAAATCAGTCATATGGTTTAGGTATTAATTTTCACCATGTGGGGAGCCATCTGGGGTGATCTATTAGGTTGAACTGGGATAGTTTGTTATAACCATACATTCAGAAAAATGGCTTAGATTAAATGAAATAATTATTTTACATAGCTCACCATAAAAGGATAATCCATGGACAATACACTAACATTTTTTTTCGTAATCGGCAGATCAATATACATTTTATATGATTATAATGATTAGGTATGAATCACTACCAGAACATGATCTTCTTCTCATTATTCCTATATATAAACTACTTTAATAATAAAAATTGATGAATAAGTCAATTTTTTGGTCATTCACAATGAATATAAAATAATAACCAAAGGACACAATAAAAGGGTGATATTTTTTTATGATCTATCCTCCATCATCAAATTATCATATTCTTCATTATTTATAAAATTAGTATCCTTTAATAAATATCTAGATATTCAAATTACTATTCAATTAATGATTCAATATCTATTATAAAATTAAATCACTATATCATTTTTGAAAACAAGTAGATATATATATCATGACTCTTAGTTCCACTATTTTTTTATAAAACCATGAAAAATATAGAAATAATAGTTCCATAATGATTCTAAATATTTGTTTCTTGGAACATTTTTGAAAATATCCCTCATAAAAAATCTACTATGGAAATAAGTATTTGTATGTAACCCTTCAGAAACATGAGTCAAATATCTCTTTAAGTATTTAAAATTTTTCTCTATTTAATTAATAAAAAAACAACATAAAAACATTAAAAGATATAATGAAACAAATAAAAAACATATGTAATATTTTTTTATATTACATAGATCATGTGAATAAATTATTGTGATCAATTTTCTTTCCAAAAAGAGAAAATTATTCTTATGTGAGCTTCATAAACATTAGTTTTCTCATACATCACTAATGAAATTTTTCTTTCATTCATAGATAAAATATTTCATGTCCCTAACCCATCTTATGTAAGTAGTATAAATTCTTATTCATATTTATTTACACTAATCTAAGACTACAACCATTTCAAATATCATACTTTTCCCTTAATTCCTAGCCATCGATTGGAAAATAACTCAATAATATGCAATAAAAAATTGTCAACCAACACATAAACTCTAGAATAATTCTCTAAAAATTCATATTTTCCAACATTCTGTAATTCACCAACATAAATTACAACATGATAAAACCTGGTTCCAATATTCATTACATTGGGTTTGTTATAAATTCAAAATGAGATTAAAAACTCTTTAAGTTCCACTTGATTGAAATAGTTATAGAATTATTCAACTATAAATCTATGTCAATGTGAGTAATACTAAATATTTATAGTTGTATATTATATGATCATTCAATAACATGATACACGATCTTAAACATTATCACTAATAAACCATTTATTAGCCTTTGAAATTCACATAACACTCCTATAATTATTCATCCTTCTTACTCTTCCATATGGAACTGATCATTCATTTATACCTATTCCTAATACACCCCAAGGGTAAATTTACTCCCTTGATTAAATAATATTTAAGCCATCTCACTTAATAATATTATTTATCGTTGACTCTAATTGGTTGAGTAACTTTCAATTTGAAAAATTCCTCCCACTTTGATTGTAAACCTAAATTGTATGATATTACATCAATTTAATTGAAATGTTAAACATTAAAAACATATTGAGAGAGTCGATTTTTATAAAACATTACATGCTGAAAGAAATGGATGAGTACTGAGATTCAACTGATTCTTATCAAATTATAGTATATCCTATAATTTTTTTAAAAATGTAAGATATCTGTTGATTTGATTCAATGTTCTCAACAAATATTTTATTAACACATTAACCAATTTATGTTTCTCAATAATTAATTCCCATTTTTAATCGCATGAATATTTTTAATACATAAAATGAGATCCAATATCAAAGAATACTACTTTCCACTTCATTATCTTGATCATCCTTATAATAATTATCCACATCACACTAGGAATAATATATTATTGGATTGATGATTTATTTCATTATTTAATGTTATAAATTTTCATTTTGATCTATATAATCTTTTTAAATTGTAATTATCTGTTACCTTAATTTTATTATTTTTGGAATGAATGTTTTGATAGATAATCATAAACTACCCAATGGTTTACATTTAAAAATTCCTTAAAAAATGTATTATCATCCTAAAAAATGTAACATTTAAATGTGATATTTTCCATTAACATACCTTTTTATTTTCAAAATACCATTGTTTTAGTACATTAAAAATTTATAATTCATCAAAACATTTTAATTATCATAAAATTCAATGTGAAGAAACATTTTTGTCACTAATTATTAAAACTTTTAGAGAATTTAATGTGCTCTCTTTCTGTAATAAATAATTAATCATTGAAGCTAAAATTCATATTATTTAATATAAAATTAATATATTTTGTTAATTTGAATTATAAAATTCATGAAAAACATGATCTTCATGTTATGAGATCTTTGAATCACACTTATCTGAATTAATTTAAATCAATTTCTTCAAAATGGTTAAATTTTCAAGAGTTTTTTATTATCCATGATATTAATATACATAAAACCACCTATTTTAATATTATTACATAGATTAAAATTAAAAAAATAAAATTCATTAAATTTTTAATGGAATGATTTAATGTTATATTATTTCTCTTTTTTCCACCTTCATTAATACCAAGTGATTTAGATCATATGTATTTAGAAAATTTTGAATTGATTTAATTTTTTAACATATTCATAAAATGATATTATAATAATAAATTTCAATAATTGTTATAGTTTAAATATTTGTTTATCAATGTATAATACTAATATTTTCTAAATGGATTAAAACCTTTAAGACTAATTTCAACCATTACCAATCATACAAAAAAAACTAAGGGATTATCCTCCCCTTTGATAATTGAAATCCATTTTCAGAAAACATTAGGATATCATTTTTGTTAAATAATTCGTGTTTTATTTGGAAAATAAATTTATTTAAAGAGATACAAAAGAATACACTTTACTCAAGATACTAAAAATATTCTTTGAATATAATCCTAATTAATATTCTCATGTGACATGTGAGGATTGTGGAGAGTGGGGCAAGGGGGTGAATTAGTGCTCACTAACTTTTTAACTTTTTTTTAAATAATATTTTCATTTATAATCAGTCTATATGATCTTATTTTATATTTTTTAATGATTTTTAATATTAATTTTGTAACCCCGAGAATACTAAAAACAATGTTTTTATAATTTTTATTAACTCTTATATATAACTAGTCCTTGGTGATCGGTAGGTGTTATCTCACATCCTTAAATTTTTGATTTTTTTCTCAATAAGGTATGATAATAGTAGGGGTGTATTATTTGAATCTTTACATGTAACACCCATATATTTTAAAATATATTTCTTTTAGAATAAATTTAATTTTTTCTATGGATTTCAACATATGAAACACTTTGTTTAAACAAAACAAAACACTCCATTAAAATATTATTATTTAAATATATCCATTATAAACTAGCCATTAAAATGGAAGTTAGTAAATAGAATAAGTAAATTATGAAAAATATATGGTTTACACATTTTAATTGGGTATCTACTGATAAGTAATAAAAATAAAAATTCCTTGAATCAAAATGAAATATTTTATAAAATATTGTTTCATCACATCATTCCCAATTATGTTAAAACTAATTCTTGAACATTTTATAAAATTTATTTGATAAAACTAAAAACAATTTTCACCTCATAATATAAAAATTATTTTAATTTAACTAATTTCTTTATTTCTTTTTAATTTCATTCTGTAATTTCATTACATTTTTTTTATGTTTTCTCTTTTATCTCTATTTCTTTCTCTCTTTTGTTTTCTCCCCCTATTTTTTTCATCACTGTGAATTCTTATGCTCAGGATCATGAGTAGAAAACCAGAGGAAGTTCATGGGGGAGTATTCCAATGATGAACCAAAATCATTGAAAATTTATTCATGATTTTTCTTATTTTCTAATATTTGGATTGACATGAATCATTGTGGGAAAGGCGCCTTTGTGTCTTCTCTTTCCACCTGAGGTTTAGTTTTCACTTCTGTAATATTTTCCTTTGATCGAGGAGGTGGATGTGTGGTATCTCGGTGGTCATTGAGATTAATGTGTATTCAAAACCATATTTCTATGATGATTTTCACACAAACGATGGATTGTGTTTATTAATTAAATTAGAAACTAATAATGAGACGATGAAGGTTCAATCTGGGTGATGCTCTCGGGAATGTCTCCTTTCTTCTAATTTCATTTTTTATGCATTCATTCTGTAGAATTCAATTTTAATTTTAATTTTAATTTTTTTTATTTTAAATTCACAAATCTCATTTCTATTCATTTTATTGCATTAATATAAAAATATAAAAAAAGTGTGAATTAGAAGTAGTGATTGGTTGACCGTAAAGGCTCCCCAAAAGAAGGACATTGGTCAGCCACTGTGCTGCACATAGTTATGTACTTTGTGTAGCTCTAAATATGACATATCACATTACATATATTATTACTTTGTAAATCCAAGAATCATAATGTTTGGATAATTTATGGGAATATTTACAGTTAAATGCATTGTAATAGTAGGTAAATAAAATTTGAATTATCCTAATCATATACCATGAGTGTGTCAAACCATGTTCATAGTAGGGACAATATTCATGTACAAGGTTACACTAAGTCAGGCCTGAGACATCTTGTTAGAGTTTTCAACCCTAGTTACACTTCTGTTGGAACCATATCTTCTTATAATTTACAGACAGAAATGTATTTTCATGAATACACTAAAATTATCTGACTTTCTAAATTTTTTGAATCTTCTTCTATATTAATACTCAAAATCAAAATTAAGGATTTTTTATCTAATTTATTTTTTATTAATCGTATTTTTCGGGGTATTTTTGAAGTTCGTCTAACACCAACAGAAATTCCCCAACCCCAGATACCCAAAGCCAGAGAATTACTTTAATACACTGGAATAATCACAAGGAATCAAATCCTGAAGGACTGATCAATTTTACAGTCATGTAAAATATATTATATACATGAACCTTTCAGTAAAATTAAAAACATAATATGCCACTTAGTCCATTATTTGAGACCGCCATTATTTTCCAAACTTAACACTTCGTATCAATCATAAAACACTTCTTATAATCTTAGGAAAATAAAACATACCAAAGGGCTAAGCTTAGATGCTCTGTAAGGATAAACAATATAGTGGGACCTATCATAAATTAGTATAACCATTTAAGGAAATATATAAAACATAATCACAAGGATTATAAATATAAATTTCAGCATAATATGGAAAGGGATAAATAAAATAATTCCATTTAAACATTCACATGGATATTATACTATTCTAATTATCATATGTATTATCAAAAACTAATCTCATAATGAGGCGATGTATATATCCAAACAACATAAGTATACCATCAACGCCTCCTGGAAAGACAATAAATAACCATACCATCAAGGCCTTGTGCCTAGAAACTATTTTGTCTCATGGGACATATCGATTCATCAAGGGGCTATAGAGGGCTCCACAAGTTACTTACCAAGTCCAATGCATTCCTCTTATGGAAGGGGTAAAACATAACATAATCATTTGTATTAAAAATAGTATAAGAAATGTTAATACTTTAACCATATTCCATGAATGGTATCAATATAGAACATTCACAGTCAAATATATAATAAACCATTCAATATTATATGGAAGAATGTATCATAATAAATCAAACTCATTTAAGAATAAAATCCAACAAATTATGTTTACATAGATTAAAATAATCTAATAAATTCATTAAAATGCTTTTTGAGAAATATACATTTTTAAATTAAATTAATTTAAAATCATCACAATTATAAAAGATGTTTTCATGAAAATAACATTGTAATCATATAAAAAAATCTAAATGTAAAGCATCAAAATAGTGTAAAATAGCCTCTTTCTTCGTATAAGATAAAAAAATATTTTCTTATTTTTTGGAAAGGGTTATAAAGTACCCCCTTTGGAAAAAAACAGAACAATTCATTTTAAAGAGTTTTATAAAAAGTTGAACATTAGGAAAAGAAATAAACAATTTTCAATAATATTTTGAAATAAAATATACGAAACATACACATTGATTATAATGATGTCCTTGTAGATACATATGTATAAACAACCTTAGATAATAATGAGATTTTTAATTAACCATTACCCGGAACTTTCGTTCAATTGAGGGTGTGTTAGGATCTTGTATAATGGTTAATGAATATTATAAAACTATACCAGGGCCATATCTATATTTATGATACCATATATGATCCTATTATATCATTTTGATAATAATATTTCATTATTACCATTGTTTTGTGTGTTAACTACTTCATTTTCCCATTCATGTTTTGTCATGTAAGTCATGTTTGTTATGATTAATATGTATTTTATTCATATCAAAAATTATATTATGTTGATAATTACTATATTTACTCATCATATTAACTTTATAATCATTCTTTAATGGTCAATGTTGAGAACGAATCTCACTGCATAGTGGTTATGGTAGGCCATACATATGCATGAGCGACATCATCATTACCTTAATGGTTCAATGGTATGTAATTGGATGGCATATTGATTATATAGATTTATTTTCATGTTATATTAATTATTTATATATATTATACTCAACATTATACCCATAAAAATATTGTAGTGTTGAATAAAAAATTACACCAGGACATAATGATGGTAAGACATACATATGTACACATGGTGATATTGTTATTCGTATGACTGATAAAAGATGGAATATGAGTGTATAATAATAATAATAACATCTCAGAATTTAGATGATACTAGATTTATTTTTTTATTATGGATTCAAGATAGGTATAATATATATAAGAAGACAACAAATTGAATTGAAATGGTAGAACAATTACCTCTTCTTCTAGTAGCTCGTTTTGGTTTACACAAAAGGACACCAAATTATGGATTTATTCCAAAATTATGGCCACTAGGATGATTTTAGTCAACTTCGGAGGAGTAGTGGGTAGATCCGAATGGAATTAGAGGTGTTAATTAAAGACAAAGGGGATTTTCTCTTCTTTTAGAGAGGTGAGGGGCACGTTAGGAAGATCTAAAAATACTAATTTATTAATTTTTTTGTTTTAAATAGATAAAGGGTTATTTATTTTTAGACTATTATGATTATGGGTATACATAATATTGAACAATTAATTGTAGACATTATTAGGTCACACAATTATCCTTCTCTATTCACTATGGGAAATTGAATCAAAGCCAACGGTTCTATACCCACGGTATAAACAATTGTAGGTATATGCCATTTTTATAAAGCAATACCCACAGTGCACTAAAAACTGTTGGAATAACCCGTAAAAAAGACCCTCACTCGGGCTTCTCCTCCCCCTCCCCCTCTACGAGCCCTATTATCCACTCCCCTCCCCTCCCCGCCTCCGCCTTGACATCTCGCCCTCCGCCTCTGCCTCCAGCTCAACATCCCAACCTCCGCCTATGCCTCGACATCCCAGCCTCCGCATTCCATCCCCCGGCTGCCTCCCTTAGACTCAACCTCCCAGCCACCACCTGTAAACCACCTCCTCCCTCCATCTGCATTCGCCTCCCGGCCCCCGCCTTCCTCTCTCTCCCTCCTGTCCCCCGCTTCCCTCCTTCCGTGTTCGCCTCCCTCCCTCTGCCCCAAATTTCTGGCCTATGCCTCCCGACCCCTGCCTCCCTCCATCCACCTTCCTGCCTCCACGTCTGGCTCAAATTTAACATCTAACTCCCTGCCTTGGACTTGTGCTCCTCCTCCCGATCATCTCCCTCACTTACCTATCAAGAAACCCTTATTTACTTGGGTCTCCTCGCATCACAGGTAAGTTTGATTCAAATGTTCCCCTGATTTTAAATTCAATGTAAACTCTCAAATATGAAACCTACTATATTTGATGAAGGGGAAATTTTCGAAAATGTTTTGATAAATATTAAATCATTTGAAAAGGTATTAGATTAATACAAATAGGTTTTTATGTTGGTAGAGTGAAATCTGGAATTTATTGTTCTTTCATTGAAAACTGACATAGTTTGAAACACATCATCTGCACATGCAACTTTATTTTGTGCATGAATATTAATTTTTTGGTTGCATTCACATGAATCTATCGGTAGGTTTTTACAACTATGAGAGGTAATGTGGATGAATTTCATTAGGCTGTTTAATACATTTCATGAATTATAAGACTTTGAGAATATTATTTTTAGTGTGTATGAATTTTTGTTTAAGATTGAGGGATATTTATGACATATTATAATGAAAATAGAATGATGATGAAATGGGAGGATGAGATAAACCCTTCTATAATAATGTATGTGGTCACTATAAAATTAATGTGATGACACCAAGATGAAATAACGGTGGGAGTTGTTTTCATAATAGAGGATTAATGAATCAAAAGGTGTGTTGAAACGACATGATAGTCAGTGCACAAAGCATTGTGGAGGTTATGGGGGAAAATATGGGAACAGTAACCCCAAATAATTGATATCTATTTTAGGAAAGATGATTATCTATGAGAAACATAGAATTATTTATGATATGGTTAATACCATGTTCAAAGTCATGATGATGCATATATAATATGATGGATGAGCTTCAAAATTGTGGGGACCGCACTATGGTAATTTCTAGGTGACTATTTTGATTAGCCTCTGAAGCTGGAAGTTGATTGTGGTCTATCATAGGAAAACCCACACCTAATTCTATGTTGTGTTTCTAGGTCATTTGTATATACATAATTCAAATAGATTTAAATAAGTGGGATATATGGAGATGATGAGGACATGATAATTTAAATATTACATGGATATTATAATCAATGTCTGTAAGAGATATTATTGAAAATAATATTATTTATAAATTATTTGAAATTATCATATATTGAAATCCGACCCAGCATTTCCTAGTTTTTGATAATTCAATCCAAACTAAAATGAATGGATAAAACATAAAATGAACCATACATTGAGAATATATAAATAAAGTAAATTGAAGTGAAGTGGAGTGAATTAAACATAATCAACTGAATTTGGCATGGAATAAATAAAACCAAAATGATGTGTACAAAACTAATCTAATGTGAACTAGGCCAAATAGAAATTACCAGTATCAACAAAATTAAACTATACAAAAAATAACCGAAAAAAATCGTGCCTAGCTTAAAAACCCGAAAAAATAGAGTGGATCACATCCTCTTGAACTAATATAATCTATTCCACCTTTCTTGTAGGAACATGTTTTGACCCATGAGGCGTTGTGGTTCTTATATTGGGGAAGTGACTTGTATAGTCACAAGAGACATGTATGCTATAGTTTAGTTTTAATTTTATTTTCATTATTGTATCGGCCACTTAGGTATTTTTCAGCTTTATATGGATGGATGGTAGTTTTATTCTGGAAAGGGGGGCAGAAGGGCACTGGAGGTGGCAATGCAGTTTTCTTTGCAGGGGGAGATCAGGGTAGTAGAGAGATTAATTAGTTTGTTTCATTTTTTTCTACCACTGTACTGTATTGCTTCTATTGATTTTCTTTTCCTTTAGTGTGGACGTCTGATGTATAGATGAGTCATGCAAAAAATTTATTTATTTTCTACTATTGTTTTAATTAATTATTTGTGGGTGAAATCATTCCTGAGTGGTGATTCTTTGATGTCTGTACGCTTGTCACAACCCATGAGCATAGCCCATCATCCTAAGTTCATCATAGTATTCCTTTATTAAATTCTATGTCTAAACCATGGGAGGTCCTTGGAAACATGGATAATTAGGGAGGGATTGATATTGTGTAGTAATGACTTGTGAATTCCCATGAATAAGGATTAATGAAATTGGAATTTATAATGATTATATATGTGAGACTATGCAATATATATTGATTCTGGAAATGATATGGGTATAACATGTGGTGAAATGATAACTTGTTGGGACTAGTAAATGGAAATTCCAATACATAACCCATTTTATAATAAAATATCAGATCATGAGCTAATATAAATTATTGGATTTGATGATTATACACCAATCCAATTCAACTATAGAGATACCTTGGTGCTAAAAATACTCTATAATACACGAGATAGTTTGGTTTGAAATTCCCAGTAAAACCTTAATTGACCTCATGGAAGGACCCATGAATTGTTAGAGGATCACAACCGGGGGAAAAGCAGTTATTCCCTTATCACATAAACTCAGTGGAGTTTCACACAACCCTAAATACAACAATATCCCCAAAGGAAATACCTGAGGTTTTCTAAAGCTACCTTCGTTCTCTGATACAATGTTAAGAACATGGTGAATCTTTCCACTGGTTCTTCTATAAAGATTTTATTCATTCTAATAGCCACCCCACATAGTTTTTTTCCAGGGAATCCCATTCATCTGAAAAAGGACTGGTAAATGCCTCATGATAGTTGGGATCTTTGGATTGACCAGACAATCTCTGCAGGAAAAAACTAAATTCACCCTCTATGACTATAAACATACAAACATATTGCACCTAGAAGTAGGGTTATTAATCCCTTTTCCTAGACACCAAATGGAATGCCACATAACACATAAAAGAGACAGTTTTCTGTTTTTCTTCTTCTTCATAATCTGGTTTTACAAGAGTGATAACCTTCACTGCGGCCAAATATGTGATCTATTGAAATATGCGAATATCCAAAAATCATCATTCAGAAAATTATTGACATGAGAACCAAAAACATGATTCATGAAACCATGTCAACCATGAAATAGTTTCATTCACATGCTACATGTTTTCCCTCATGAACACTGATGGTTAGCCTATTTTTTCACACCTACAGCCATAGTTCTCATTCTATAACAGCTTCATGGATGCTTCTGACTCCTTATACACTCCATTGAAATGTTGTGTAACCTTAGCCTATTAAACCAGTTAAATTTTTTTCCAACATTCATGTATTTGAAAATAGTTCCAAACTTACGATATTAATATCAACTCCAGACTTAATATAGTATCCCACAGCAATTTTTCTTGAAACCCATATCATAAGGAATTTCTTTTCTCCCAAATTAAGCTAAATGTCCTGTATGAACAATGATTTCAACCCCCTTAATGTCTTCATTTACTGCCAAAAAGTGGTAGAATTATTGAACCATGAGAGCCACCTGCTAATTTAGTCTTCTTTAAGAATCTTCAAGGTTATCTTGGAAAAACCACTCAGCTAATACGATCGTGCTAGTGAAAAATAAATTCACATGTAATATTAAATAATGTTACTTTATCATAAAGTTGTGGAATCACATCACCAAGGTTTTCCATCATCACATAGGGCTTGAACTCACTTTTGGAGTCTTCCATGCATGTCTCAAAACTATTGGGGTGTCATGGTATATGAATTTGATGGCTGAATCACTTCAAATAAGCCATGATATTTAGTGTTTTATAATATTTCAGCATTCATGGACATATTCCAGAATTTCTGTATAGATTCATCATAGTTTTCTCCACGGAAATGGATGATACAATATTGTTTCAAAGATTTCCCTTTCCATTGATTTCATAATATCCTATCACTTCCAATTTTTATAGACATATTTTAGCACATAAAACACAAATTCTAGCAAATACAATCAGATTCCAGGATTGAATCCCCAAGATAACAGATTTAATAGTAAAACTGGAAAGATTCCATCTTGTGGACTTTAAGGTGATAGATTTAAACACCTCTTTCACTTAAATTATTCATCAAATTTTCAATACATCATCATTTGTTGAAAACATAGTGCAAATCCCCCTTGGACTGAATCTCCCCTAAATCAACACACACATCAATTTAAACAATATAGAGAAAGTGGAGAGTGGGTATCTCCAATATCTTCATTATGTGAAATCTGTTTGGTCCTTATCAACCTACCCCTTCCATTATTCATAGATGTTTTTCTTTGATGTGTAACACTTGGACAAACCTCCTCATTGCATGAATTTTAATTAACCCCTTTTGTAATGAACAGCTCACTGATAAATAATTCTTCCTTTGAAGCATGATATTATGTTTTCTTTCATCCATCTTTCTCCATGTAAGAGATGCTCCATCATTCATCCATTTATGCCTCATAGTGGTATGGTCGAAATGGCATAGACATGTCACTGTGGTAACATCTTTCAATATTTGGCTTCTTAATTTTCCCTTGGATTTGTACTGCATACTTCATGATGCCAGAGAAAACTCTTCTTGCTATTTCCTATTTCCATCAATACATGGAACTCTTCCTCCTGCTTAGTGACCCCCAACTCCTTCAACATTAGTAGTTCTACATTCTCAATGGGAGAATTATTTTCAGCTAGCACCATCATCATCTTCTCTTCTTGTTGTTTTCTAAGAAAAAACATAGTGACTTCATGTTTTTTCTTAATTTTCATGCTTACTATATATAAGCTCCATCACAAGGTCCCTTTCCAATCATTTAGCTTATGAATAATTATCTTTTTGTTAAATTTTTATCTTATAACTTTTAGATACTTATATCCCAGTCATGAACTTATAGAACATATAAATTAGTAAATAAAACATTCAACCCTCAAAAACACTTTCTGATTTACATCAACTGAAGTAAGAAGAATTACTAAATTCTAGTCTTCCTAATCATCCTCTTCAATTTATACTTCACATTTTGGAATTTTTTTCTAGTATGTTATGTGTTAAGATAATTCTTAGCATCTATTTATTTAATTTCAAGATTCAAATTCCAAACTCTTTATCCCTCATGTTTTTGGTTCATGTTTTAGAATCAAAACATTTAGATACTTCTCCATCAATCATTGAAAAAATCCTTCTTCGATACTCATCATGAATGATGAACTATTTTCAAATAGTAAAGATGATTATTACATTAAATAATAAATATAAAATAGAGAAACCTCAAATAATTACAAACAGATAAATGTAATGTATCACTTTGATTGTAACACATACATATTATGTTCTTAGCTATTATGTAAGAAACTAATAATCTTATGTATCACTATGAGAATTCATTCCAAGTTTCTAAGATCTTTTTTTCTCTAGATAAGTCTTATGAACTTTTTCAAGGTTGTGTCACTTAGCTTCCATTGATGCCTTTACTTCTGGTGATCGGTACATTATCTTTTAGATAAAAAATATCTTTTTCCTATGAATCATCTTTTGAAAATGTATCTTCATTATTTATTCACTTCATTATATCTTCCAATTATGCACCTTTATTAATCTATCATCTTTTAGATTCACATAATATTAGAATCAATAAATCATCTTTTAAATTTAAGACAATGAATTCTATAATGCTTCAACTGCTATGATGGGTCGAGTATTAGAATTGATTACTCATCATCTTGGTGGGTTTAATATGAGTGTATTGAGAAATAAATTTTTTATCGATAATTATTACCCTGCACTTTAAATTAAAATGAATGAAAAGAGTGAGGTGTTATAGAAAATAAAAATATAAACACATCTTCTATTGTACATATATTTCCAAATTCTCCCAAGTACTTGAAATCAGATATCCCAAGACAAGTCTTCATAAATTCAGAAGTCTAGATACTCCTGAATAATGTTTCTGAGTCGACCAACAAATGCATCATCAGAAGAATTTTTTCATCATTTTCATGTTTGATAAAATGAGTTTCACTGATATAGTCATTGATCTCATGTTTATGGAATCTTCGATAGACTAATTGAAGGAAAATAGTTCAAACTATAGAGTAGGATAGTTCTGATTACAGTAGTTGTGCTTACATTATTAGTTCTTAATCTAGCAATGATTCCTGGTCAAAAGATGCTACCCTATGGATGTCACTGGACTAGGCCAACTGATAGCGGTCACACCGCGGTCATGCCGCGGTCATGCCGTGGTTACGCAACAGTCACATCATGGTTACACCGCGGTCACACCGCGGTGATGCTGTGATTTGGAACTTCTCCAGGATGAAACCCCACGGTGGTTCAAAGTCCAGTCAGAATTCAATGTATGATACCTACATAGAGTTTTAGATACATTACCCATCCATAGTTAATGGGGAGGGAGTCCCTCAGGTAGAAAATATATTGATTGAGTCTCTCATGAAAATATTTAGTCACCTATATTCAACCTTGGAGATGAGGGTGAAGCTTGCTAATTGTTTTCTACAAAGACCATCTATGTGCTCGAGGGACATTGTCATAAATATTGGACAATAAGAAGACTGGAGAATAATTTTATAATGATATTTGTATTTTTAAAAGTGTCCTTTAGAGTTTGATATTTTCATGATCCTGATGATCAGATGAGTGTTTTGACCCTTGTAGAATTTTTTTTCTACATTATCTTTTTTATCTCTGTGAGAACAGTAAATAACACACACCTCATATAGTATAGTTGGAGGTTTATACAAAAATGGGGAATCTAATGGATGATTATCTTTGTGATAGAATTTCATGAGTCTTGTGATCAAATGTTGAGACTGACTAATAATAATTTATACCGACAGGGAGATGCCAAGAATGTTTCCTCACCTCCTCTTACTCCCATCGCTCATAGTCAGAAGATGTTGCCCCGCGAATGTCGCTAGACCGGGAAACACGCCATAGTCACACCGTTGTCACTCCGCGGTCACACCACGGTCACGCTGCGGTCACGCCGTAGTCATGTCGTGGTCATGCCATGGTCATGCCGCGTCCACCTGCAATCCATCCCACACCAGCCTCCACACCAGCCACCACACCATCCCCCAGCCTCCTGCAAAACACTCATGCCAGCCCTCTACCACCTGAAAAATAACCCCAGCAACTAGTTCCAACCCCCACCAACCACATACCATCCCCATGCCGCCTACTTTCCCACCCACACCATTCACTCTAGCCTGCACCATCCACCACACCATCCCCCAGCCTCCTAAATTCCTACCTGCACCAACTCCATACCACCTACAAAACAAACCCATACCACCTGTTCCAACCTGCACCAGAACCCTTCCACCTGCATTCCAACCTGCACCAGTCACTCCAGCCCAAACCAGCCACATACACCAACCACAACAGACAAAAACCCCAACCCCTACACATCACCATTCTCCACCCCGCTCCACAACAAACCAACACCCCATCAACCAGAAAACCACTGACACTACATAAATCCAAAACAACCAGCCTGCAAAATCAGTACTCCAACCCCCATCCAAACCACAAATCCACAACAAAAAAATAGTAGGTCACCCCCAGAGGAAGCCAGTGAAGGACCCTTCCAAAGAAAATTCTTGAGTGTGGCTTATATGGATTGGACCACTCTCTTGGTTAAAATGAAGTGATAACACCAAGAAGCTTGTATACTAAAAAGAACCGATTAAACAAGATGTAACTTCCTAGTATAGGAGAGATATTTATTACTCTAAACATTAACTCTTCGAACAATTTTATCTTCCAAGACCACACAATCAGAATCTTTAATCTTGGAAGTGATAAGGGGAAATCCTAGATAACAAAAAGGAAGAGAACCCTTAATATCTCCCATAACAGCCTTAATAGAATCACATACATCATGAGGGATACCAGCCACAAACATTAGGGACTTTGAAAGATTAACATTCAATCTAGACAGGGAAGAAAATAGATCCAAAGCATGTATATGAAAGAATTTTTCACTAGCATAGAATGGTTCTCCTTTTTCCCCAGGGAGATTACGTATCAGTCATTGTGAGGGGGTTTATAAATGTAACTTGTTGGTTTGGTGGATCAATAACCATTGTATTCCTATGAATGAAACTACCACAAGGAGGGGGAGGGTGTAGGTGGGGTGTCTTGGAGGGGCTATACAGGGGGTGTCCAAGGGATATCCGGGGGGGCTACAGGGAATGGGGAGGGTGCATGTGGGGTGTATAGGGTCTGTAGGGGGGGGGGGTGTATCATGGGGTGGATGTCTAGGATGGGTGTCCAGGGGGTGTCTATGGGAGAGGGGGTGTTTAGGGGGAGGGGGTGTCCAGTGGGGCTGCAAGGGGGCTGTCCAGAAGGGGTGAAAGGGGGCTATCCAGGGGGCATGTGGGTGTTCAAGGGGGCTGTCATGGGGGGAATGGGGGTGCAGGGAGGTGTCCATACCTTATGAGTATTTCAAAAATAAAACTCCACTTTATTGTTTCAAATTCTATTGAGATATCAAGCTTTAAAGCAATGTTCCCTTGTTTATCCTTTCATTTCATGATGTTAACACATTCAGAGGCAGTTATAAATATTTGTACCAGGGATAAATCCAAACTGATTTGAAGAGATAAACCCAAAAGTAATGGGACCTAAACTCATAGCAATAATTTTTCTATTGATTTTATGGAAAGCTATTCCCAATAGAAATAGGTCAGAAATCCTTTACATCCACAAAATTTTCCTTCTTTGGGATCAAGGAAATAGAATTGGAGTTGATTCCATTGGGAATTAAGGAATGGTTAAAGAACTCCCACAGAGAGTTAAGGAGCTCATCACAAACTATGTGCCAGTTGAACATAAATAATATCTGAAAAAATTATTCTTCATTTAAGACTCCGAATACCTTGGAATCTATGTTACCACAATCTTCATTCAAAACATTGCTGACATGAGACCCGAAAACTTGATTCATGCAACCATCTAAACCATGAAATAGTTTCATTCACATGCTGTATGTTTTTCCTCAGGAACACTGCGTTTTATCCTTCTTGTCCACACATACATCCATTGTTCCTATTCTATAACAGCTTCATGGAAGCTTCTGACTCCCTGGGCAACAATATTTATGCAGTTAATTGAAATGTTGTGTATCCTCAGCCTACTAAATGAGTTAAAAATTGCTTCATCATTCATGTATTTTAAATACGTTCCAGATATCAGATATTAAGATCAATTCTAGATTTAATATATCAGTCGCCTCTTTAATTCAAACAGTGACCATGATTCACATCCAATTGCCGACCTATATCAAATTTCATATATCCTCCAAACACATATCAATATCTATAAATCATGAATGTAATTTCATTATGAAATTCTTCTATGCATACCTTCACCCTCGGTCCTCTTCCAAGACTTTTTATTTATGTTAACACATCAAATGAACTCTTCATATATATATATATATTCAACACATCTTCATGAAACAGATCTTCATGCCATTATTCTTGACAAATACCATGCCACTTTAATCAAACATACCTAATTCATACGTCATATATTTTTCAAAAATCAGACCAATCAAGCCTTAGTTGCAACAATCCCCCCTTTGGATGATCCTGTTCTTGAATCCCATGCCTTGACTCTTGTTTCTTTATTAAGGGTGGACACAACAAAGATTCCATTTCCGTAATCCCTTCTATTAATGTACTATGGGTTGGGAATGATCCAACATTGTCTTACAAGCAATCTACTAGTGACAATACTTTTTCCAGGGATAGTCATGGGGTTTCATATTTTGAGACTCCCATGACAAATAAGGAAAAGGGATCACCAGGCACAGACTTGGCTCATCATGTTAAGGGGACTCAAAAATTAAAGGTGAGTATTCAAAATTCCTCTGAATTAATGGCATTAGGAAGCATTAAAGAGGATGGTCAAGAAAACAATTGGGTTTAATGACCCATCTAGTTGATGTGGAAATTCTAGATGATGGAGATGGGCTATGGATAGTGGCCTCCACTTTAGGAAATACATTTTTCTTATTACATTTTTAAAAATGTTGTCCTAGTATACTCAGCTTCA
The DNA here is from genome assembly GCA_963277665.1 of Viscum album. NCBI lineage: Eukaryota > Viridiplantae > Streptophyta > Magnoliopsida > Santalales > Viscaceae > Viscum > Viscum album. The sequence continues at coordinate 1,494,797,597 of OY728162.1, read as the reverse complement.
TATTCCATACTGTGGCAAGGTTGTATTTTTTTCATCCTTTATTAGACAATCTTTGGCTTAAATAAGAGATAAATGATTGTGATACTTTATCATTAAGAATTTATTTAGGAATTTTCTTAAAAGAACATTTTCATTCTTTGAACACTTTGGCCATCTATGCTTATGTTTTAACAGGTGAAAACAATGCATTGTGGTTCCATTGTTTTTACATTATAGTTTTCATTATTTCACAGGTGGTGGGGGCTGGTTCCAGGGAGGGAGGGCTGGGTGCATAAGGGTTAGGGGGGGCAGTGGGGGTGGAGGTGGGCAGTGGGGGGGGGGGGGGCAGTGGGGGGTGAAGGTTGGGGGGAATAATGGGTGAAGGGGGTGGGGTGTGTGGGGTTATAGGGGTTGGGGGTCTGTACAGGGGGTTTCTGCAGGTCCAGGGGGGGATAGGGGGTCTGTTCAGGGGGATGGGGGGCTGGAGGTCCTGGGGGGGCTGCATATCCAGTGGGGGGCTGTAGGGACGGGGGGTCGATCCTGGGGGAGGTGGGGCTGTAGGTCCAGTGGGGGCTGTAGGGAGGGTCTATCCAGGAGGGGTTCCAGGTCCAGGGGGTTCTGTCCAGGGGGAAGGGAGGGGCTACAGGTCCAGTGGGAGGCTACAGAGGGGGTCTGTCCGGGGGGAATGGAGGGGTTGTAGGTCTAGTGGGGGCTATACGAGGGGGGGGGGGGGGTTAGTATGTCCATGGGGGAAGGTAGGGGCTACAGGTCCGAGGGGGGTGGGGTGGGGGGGGGGGTCTATCCAGGTGGGAAGGGAGGGGCTTCAGGTCTAGTGGGGGGCTTCATGTTCATTGTTTCACAGTGGTTAATGTGGGAATCTTCTTTTTCTGGGAAAAATATCTATTCCAATGGATCAACAAACCATGAATATATATGATACTGTGAAACTATCTATACCCACAGTTTGATGAACTATGGGTATGTTTGCTGTGATAAAAGGATCTATCTATAACCATGGTTTAATTAACCTTGGGTATATAATTTGGGATATAAAACTTTATACCCATGGTTCTGTAAACCGTGGGTATATATGTATGCCTATGGATAACCAAAACCGTGGGTAATATGAGATTTTCGTGGGATATAACCACGGTTTCTATAGAAATGTGGGTATAGGGCTATCCTGACACCTCAGGAGCCCACATTTCATGAAACCATGGGTATAGCCTATACGCACGGTTTGGAATCATGGGTATAAGGAATGTTTCCAGTAGTGATTGGATTTAACCCTTACTTAAATAGTTTTATTCTTACTGTGTCTTCACAAATTTTAACACTATATGGATAATATAGTTACTATCAAATTATAACATAGCACCAATTAGATCATTCATGACCTATTTTACATAATAAAATTTAGTTGAAAAAATATAATATAATTATGACTTTTATATCATTGAATAAAATAGTATTTATTTTACAATATCATTTATGTCAATTTTAATACTATTCAAAATTTAGATTTTTGAAAATATAAAACAGCATGATAACTTAGAAAAAATACATCCAATATGTCACTAACATATTTAATTTTTCTTTGAAATTAGTTACAATCATTAATTAATAAAAAATATATTTATATTAATATTTTTACTATCATTTAATTTATATTTCTATTAATAAAATAATTTATGCATCATTATTGTGTCATAATTAATGATAATTACATAATCTCTAAAAATAATAAATAAATTTATATGACTAAGTTAATTATTTTATCTTTCCGAAGACTATTTATAATTGAGGTGATCTCCTTGATATCCTTATATTAATATTCGTATACTTATATGAAATAAGAGTGTGGGATTTTTTCATATTCCTTAATTTTAATAATATTCAAGTCATATTCCTAGAAAAGGGTCCATTGAGTGCTTTAATTTTCAAACATGGTTGATAAGGGACTAATTTTTCACATTATATAATTTTTACATGTTTTAGGGAAATTTTATAATATTGATGTTTTCTTTAATTACCTAATTTACCATTAACCGCAGTAATAAAAATTAACTAATGTTTATATTCATAATATCCAAAAATAATAAAAGAAACCTATTTACATTATTTGGACCCACTTATTAGAAATATGTAATTGATATTTGAAAATTTAAATCATTGAATCTATAGTAATTATTTAAAAATTAATCCAGTTGTCGGACTGAAAAAAAGGTTTTAAAACGTTAAAATATTACACAAGACTGGAATGTTTTAACATCAAAATTCATGGAAATATTAACACCAATGATCAAAATTATGTTAACCAGTAAAAATAAATTCTCTTTTTAAATGAAAAACATTAAATAAAATAACTTATCAAAATAAATATTTTCGATGAAAAAAGTTATTTAAATTAAAATGTAGTATATTTTTACTATTCCTAAAAAGACAATACTTATCAAAAAATATCAAAAATTCTTCCAAAGAAAATTTTTATATCATGCTTCAATAGAATAAGATAATTTTGTTAAATAGAATATATACAAGTTTCAAAAACTATTTTTCATATGGGTGCACCACCAAAAGGTGAAAAAATGCATTTTTTTTAAAAATAATTCTTTTATCCAAAAATAGAATATTTTGTAATATAATGTATTGGAAATTCATTAGATGAATGTCAAAATTATATAGAATATATAAAATAAAAAATTTGTTTAATATTATCTATAACCACTAAATTAATAGCTAGGTTATATATTATATCAAATAATAATATCTTTCTAATATATTGATGTTTGATAAAACTAGGCGTTGCATGTAATTGAACCCAACTCATTTTTATATGTAGCATAAGATTGACATGGTGCTGCATAAAAATAACGAAAAAAACAAAATTAAATTTATATATAAATGAAAATGTTATATATTTTTGGGTTTTTCAAATTGTATATATGGTTTTTACTTTGAAATTTATTTGACAGAATAGGGAAATACTGATAAATATATACTCTTTATTGAATACATATATTTTTTTACAAGACATTTTTATATATTAGGTTATTGGGGGTACAATAACATCAAACAAATACTCACCACATACACACATACATGAAAATAAGTCATATAACCTAAGGGGAAACCTACCCAATATCCTACTTTATTGCATTATATATATTTAGCCAGAAGACACAGTGGGAATGTTGCCCAATACATGGCCCATATGTCTGAAATTTTGGCCCAAGGGCCATTTTGTGAATAGTAAAACTATAGTACCCATCTGCTAATGTACCGATACCATAAATCCACTACTATAGTACTTACTATTGATACTTTTAAAGTGTCATCCATCTCTACGGTGTTGTCATTTTCTATAGTGCATCCATAGCTATATCACCAATGATTTTTGAACTACCATTTTATGAATTAAATCGATCTTGAGATACATGAATAATGATTCGGACAAGTAGTGATGTGGAGAGATTAGAATTATATAGTCCCTCAATGCATGGGAATGTATCTTGATAGAAATTAATTGACCAAATTAAATGGGTTTTTATGCATTGTTTTAAACTATATTGTGAATGGTATTAACAAGAGATGTATCATGATGGGTGAGATAATGATGTACTATAATTAATCATTTATATCATTTTGAGTTAAGTTATTATTATTATCCATGATAATTTTCCATTTATATTATCCCTTTATACATTTCATTATCAGTTTTTTGATTAAATGACATGTGTTTACAGTTATTTACCATTCCACATTGATTATTCCACCTAAAATCATGATAGTAATGTTATTAATTAAATGAAATATTTCTTTAGTTATTTACATTACTATATTGATTATTATTTATTGATTCAAGATAGATTATACTATAATAAAATAATACTGAGTATTTGATATTACTCTTAGTTTTTTCCATTTCCATAAGATATGAAAAATAATTCTTTTAATGGGTTCTAGGATGATGAATTTTTTCTATTGATATGTTTTATTTTCTATTAACTACATAAAATGGCTATCATGTATATATATAGTTCTCCAAAATAGGTAAATGGAATGGTGCTTTAGGATTTAACCTCTCATATCCATTCCAATGTAATAATATAGACCACTGGCTCTAGGTCACTGGAGTCAGGGTTGTTACAATTGGTATCATGGAAATATTAATAGAAACTTTGGGAGTTATATTAAAGAAAAAATAGATTAGTTAATGAAACCATTTGATAGTCTTTGAGGATTATTATAGAATAACATCATAAAGTTTTTTTGAGGAAGATATTATGTGGTTTTCCTTTTCAATACACCCCTTTTAAGATAATATAAGTGTAGGTGGATTTGGAATATATGCATCTAGGGGTAATTACTCTTAAAAGAGTAGCTTGAGTATATATTGACCATAATTCTAGTGTATAGTGAATGTACCATTAATACTCACCTATTTTGATACATCCATGCGATATTATTAGTATAATTCACATTTTCATTACAATCCATTATCATGGATTTGGAAATAAATATATCCCCACAGAAACAAATTTTATGATTCTAAGATTTGAAATGAATATATTTTATATGTATGTCAAGTGTTACACAGGATTTAAAATTATACTTTATAATTAAAAAATAAATTTTCTTTGAGATAATCTAATATATTAAATTATTTCTAAATGGATCCTAATAGAAATAATGTATTAATACCCATGACCAATATAGATATTTCCCAACTATCCAAGAAAATACAGCTAATATGAAACTGATAAAATCATGGCTATAGTAGGGTATCATAATCAGGTTATGAAAAATAACCTTTACTAAATGGACAATGCCATTTTTAGGAAACATGATTATCCTATGTTGGATAATATAATACAATGTAATCTCCCATAATTTAGTGGGACTACTAATCGAATGGTATCTATGAAATTTATTTAGTCCCTTGAGATGATATTTATTTCCTTGAGATGTGATGAAGTTAAAAAGTTTATACTATCAGTGTATTGTCTCAAAGAATATACTAATCAATTTTGGTCATTGATATAGAATAAAAGGTAGGAAGAGAATATAAAAAATGTGGAATTTAAATATTTTCTGGATAAATTATTTGAAAAAATTTCACTTGTGAAAAATAAATTGAAATAAATAAAAAGTTCTATAAATTTAACCAAAAGGAGGAAGAATGCGTTCTGGTGTATAAAGAAACTTTTACTAGGATATCCATGTATGATAAAGATTACATACACAACATAGAATCAAAGAATGACCATTTTTAGAGGGATAAGAAAAGTATCCAGAGGGCACTGGTATCTAATTGGTTTTCTTCATATAGTGAAATAGTTTTATATTCCATAAAAATGGAGAATGAATTTTCAATATTATATATATTGAAGGGAAATCAATATTATAATAGGTAAAATTAGAATCAATAAAAATGGAATGGTTTAATAAAAAATAATGGAATTAATAAATTCCCCTTATGTGAAAACTGTATAAAGATTTTTTTTGGAAAAAGATATAAAGGAATGATGGTTTATTCTAAGTGAAAATACAAGGGCTATCATGTGAAACAATGTAAAGGGTAGAAATAAAACACCTCATTCTAGTGATCCATCCATAATAAAATTTGGAATTATCAAACCAATTTCACAAACCTCAAGGGGATCTACCATATAATAGGCCAAGGCTAGATGTCTAAGCAAATTTAATCAGTTCAATTGACGTGGAAGTATATAATGATATAGTGGTAGGTATATTAATTATGGACTAAAATTAGGATAATGCATTATTTCATTATTGATAATCACTTTATTTTATATATACAATCTATTCCAATTAAATTAAATATTTCTCTATCTCTTTAAGAAGGATGTTATCATTTAAAACTCTTAGTGGAAGTCTCACCACAACAAGGATGTGGCGGTCAGTCCTCATTTTGATACCTAGATGTTCTCCATTTTGGAAATTTATTGTTATAAAAATTTCTGAATTAGGTAAAATCCTTATTTTCATATTAATTTCAAAATATAATGAAAATATTTATTTTAATGAGAAGAATATTATGATCAATGAGAAAGATATAGAATTACTCATATTTTGAGAAATCACATCATCATCTGAGTCATTTCTAGATCCACCACTAATAGCTCTTCTGAATGAGATTATTAGGGAAGAAGCGAAAAAAATATGTGGATGGATATGATAATATTAAAATTGAGGATGTAACTATTATAAATTAATACGTTGATGTATTTCCAAAATAATTATTTATAAATTCACCATAGCATGATGTTGAGTATTCCATTTATTTAATACTTGATGCATGTCCAATATCAAAGAATCCATATACCATGGCCAATATAGAATTAGTGTAGTTGAAGAAAAACTTGAGAAGTTTGGTGACAAGGGATTTATAGACCCGAGTGTTTCACTATAGAGAGACCATATTCTCCTTATGAAGACAAAATATGGATCCATGAAGTTATTAATTTATTATAGGGAAATAAATGCTATTATGAAAAGGAAAAAGTAGCATCCACCTCACACCGGAGACTTTCCCAATCAAATTCATAGAGTCGTATACTTTCCAAGATTGGACTATGTTCTGGGTACCATCAATTGAATGTAAAGACGGAATACCTTCTAAAGACAACATTCCAAACAAGGTATGGTCAATTCTAGTATATAGTAAATCCATTTTCATTGACTAATTCACCCTGTGTTTTAACTTGATGAATGAAAAGATAATTTAATGAATATATTGATGATTTTTATAGTATTAATTGATGATATCATGGTGTATTATAAAATCTATGAGGACTATACATATCAATTTTATATCATTCTTGAGATTCTTAGAAGGAAAGGGTTATATGGTGAATTTAACAAGTGAGATTTTTGGCATTAATATGTTTTTTTCTTAGACATATTATCTCTAAGGATGGAATATTAATTGATCTTACAATGATAAAGGAATTCAGAGAATGGAATAAAATAATGAAAATAACTATGATTTATAGTCTCAATGGTGTGGTAGGTAACTATCAATGATTTATGTAAAATATTACATGATTCCCTAACCCATTACCCATGATTATACATAAAGGGTAAAATTAATTTTGATAAGGGAATATGGGGAATGTTTTTTAGAATTGAAGAGAATATTTTACAATTATCCTATTTTTACTTTTCCATTAGGAAATGATGGGGTTGTGTTATATTTTAAAACAAGAAAGAAAGGATTTTGTTTTGTCTGTATGAAAATTGATAAGGTTATCACATATGAATCAAAAAATGTTAAGACTCATAGAAAAAAACTATCCAACCCAAGAACTTGATTAATAAGTAGTAATATTTTTTTTGAAGATATGTATATATTTTATCTGTGGTGAAATATGTGAGATACACACAGACAATAATAGCCTAAAAATATATCTTTTTATAGAAGTATATCAACATGAGGCAAAGAAGATGGCTCAAAATACTCACTATTTAAGATTTTTTAATACACTATTAGAAAGGGAAGGAAAAAAGGTAGTTGATGTATTGATTAGGAAATATCATGGATTTGTAATCCAAAATAGGATTTTGAGGGATCCTATTTTCATGGATCTATTTTATATAGATATAAGAATTATTAAGGAACTACATACATCAATCCTTTTTTAAATTTATTTTGAAACTAAATTTATTTGAAAATTTAAAAGGTATAAAATAAAAGTTTCGAGTGATGGAAAATTAGAAGACATCATTTTTATAGATGGTTTTCCGAAATTTGGAAATGGATTATGTATTACATCAATATCCGAGCTGAAAGGGGAATTGTTAAATGATTATTATAGATAAAATTTCCTTATAAACTCTTGTAGCACTAAATTGTTTTTGGAACTGAAGAAACATTTATTTGGTATATTATGAAGCATAAAATTTATAATTATAGATTAAGATTCTTGGTTTGTGGACTTATGAGGGAAGAGATATATTATCCAACAGAATTCATGAAACCTCATTCTAGTTTTAAGTAGAAATATGAGGAAATTACTATGGAATTTGTCACCAGACTACCAACTACACCTAAGAACAATGATTCAATATGGGTTATAGTTGATTTCATAACCTAATATTCACATTCCCATGATATCAGAGAATATCTACTCTTTATAAACATACAAGGATCTATATTAATGATGTTTTAAGACTTTACAATGGACCTCTTTAGTTTATGTTTGTTTATAATCCCTATTTTACATCTAAATTCGTGAGAATTATTTAGAATTATCTTGATACCACTGATGGAAAATCAAAAACTACAATTAAAACAATGTAAATAATGTTTAGGTCATGCTCACTTAACTGTCATGGAAAACATGGTCATTATTTACTATAATTAGAGTTTTCTTATAACCATAGTTTCTATTCATGTATTCAAATACTTCCATATGATGGATTATCTGAAATAGTTTTCACACTCTAATATGATGGGATGAAGTTTTTGAAATAAAAATAATCGGTCCAATTTTTTTAATAGACAACAATAAATGCAAACACTATCTAGGATCATATTAAATCATCTCAAGGTAGGGAAAATAGTTATGCCAAAAATCAAGAGAAGTATTTAGAATTCCATGTATATTATTATGTTTTTCATTAATTTATCTCAATAGAAGTGTTTCACAAGGGTTTATAAGACTGGGAATTTTAGGCCTAGGTACATATAACCTTTATAAAATTTAGAATGGATTGAATTAATGTTTTACCTGTTGGCAATGCCATGAAGCCTTTTTAAATTACATGTTGTATTCCATATATAATTGTTAAATATATACATGCTATATTAGATACATGTGATCACTTATAAAGAGATATAATTGTGAATTTATATATCTTACTTTGAGGAAACCATATTGACTCTTTAAAACATAGAGAAACTATTGAGGAATTAGATTACTCAAATGGTAATGGTACAATGGAGAAATCATAAAATGGAGGAAGCAATGTGGCAACAAAATGATGTTATGAAGAATAACTATCATCATTTGTTTAGAATGAAAATATAATGAAAATTTCAAGGATGAAAGTTTTGTATGAGGAAAGAATGTAACACTTTGAGAGTTTACAATATATTTAATAAAAAAATTAATTACATTTATAACTACTTATATGTCTAACACTATGTTTAAGAAAACCACATGTACCCTATTGAAATATTATTATTTAAACATAACATTTATAACATATCCTTTATGTTTGTTGTTATTAATAAGACTATATAAATTATGATAAATATATGGGTGAAACATGTCCATTTGGTACCTATTTATTAGGAATAGAAATAAAAATAATATGAAAGTAAAATAAATACTTTTTGAAAAACTATTTTTTCGCATCTTCGAAACTTATGTTGAAATTAATTTTTTACAAAATAATAAAATATATTTTATAAAATTAAACTAAATATTTAATTTATAATATAAAAATTATATTGTGGTGAATTATTTGGGGTTTTTTTTAAAATGTTTCATTTTTCAATGAACAGTGCAAATACAGATTTGTATTAAAATCTTCTTTTTCATTTAAATCATTTACTAATTAAATTTAGTTGAAATTTTTTAAAAAAGAATAATTAGTTAAATTATATAATAATTAATATATTTTAGCTAATTTTAATCAATTAATAGTTATCTTTTTATATAAAAATGCTTTATACTTTTGAAACAATTTCCTTTAGAAAACTCATTTTTTGTTACATCTTTAGGTTTAATATTAAAAAAAATCATTCCAGTTATGTGATTTTAATTTGTTAAAATTTATTCTATATATGGAATCATAATAAATAATATTATTTATTATGATCGGAATTATTTTTTACCATTTGAATTATGATAAAGGTAAAAAATAATTACCACAGTTATGTTGAAAACATGTTTACTAGGGATGATAATATAATATGAAATGGGCTAAAATTAACCTTAAATTTTATTAATTATTATTTTATGGTTTTATATTTTATTTATATAATCCAATGATAGACAATTGGATAGTTTAGAGCCTTTTTTATTTTGAAACTTTTGGGTGTAATTCATTCTTATCAAGCTTTCGATGTGTGTCATTTTTCCCACTTATAGAATGCCACATGCTATCCTACCCTATTAACACTTAAAATTTAAATAGATTAAGAAACATCCTAAAACCCTACATTATTTAATTTGATCCCATCATCATATAGTCTTTTTTTGGATCATAAATCCAATCTACTAATAATTTTGGGGAAAACCTAAAGGGTTATTTCGAAGAATATTTAATGTTCTTAAACAAGATTATTTATTTAATTTATTATTCCAAATCCTGTGGAAAAATGAATCATGATAAAATATTAGAACTATTATATTATAAATAAATATTATATGATATTATTTTAATAAAATATTCTATAACTATCTCCCCTTCCATCAAAAGGGAACCAAAATTGTCTATCCTGTGTACAGAGGACAATCATCTCGTGAACTGATGTAACATGTCTCCCATCAATTGTTGTCCTGGTTAGATATAATGATATATTTAGTTTATATGTATATATATATATATATATATAATATTTTGAAATAATTATACTTATTTAATTTTTATATCACAAATACCTTCTTATATTCCATTAAATTTAAAATACTTTAACATTGCCCGTGTTGAAAGTAGACTACGACCTTGCAATGCGATGCAAGTTGTTATTCACATATGATATATATGAATGATAATATGAATACATTTAATGAATATGTGTGATATATATTAAAGTTATATTGACTCTGTAAAATTAATAAATCACCCACTTTCTTACGCTTTCACCCATTAGTAAATGATATCACTACCCATGCGTATGTATGTATTTTCATCTCCACAAAGAGATGAAATTCATTTTTTATGTCCGATGTTAATTAATAGTAATAAATATGTATCTAATGAAAAATAACTATAATATTAATATGATTCTATATATGATGTAACTATATCCTCTGTTCATGATCTGTAACTGTCATGACAAAACATTCAAGAGAAAATAATGAAATTAACCAAAAAAACAATAGTGATAATGTAAGATTATTATAAAATTTATGAGAAGATGTTTTAAAAGGATAATATAAGTTTTTATAAATGTTAAAATTGTTCTATTTGGTTAGTTACATGTTTTAAATAATCATAAAGAGTGCATAATTAACTTGAAGTGTGAGGTAAGATATTTCCTCTGAATTTCCATTTCATTGAGACATATTTGTCAATATACACCTATTAACTTTTATGTGGTGTATATACTTCCCCTTTCAGCTAATTAAAATGAATAAATAGTTACTAATGATGGTTAATGTTTCATTTCATGTTTACTCATTCAAGGGAATACAATTTAAATGTTAACAAAGTTGATATAATCCATTTTACAATCTCTCTTTCTTTTGAGATTAGTTTTACTTTCACTGATGTAATATTATCATCTATCCTTCATAATATAAAACCATTTTATTATAAACAAAATATTTAAGTAGTTAAAATGTTTAATTCTAACTATTCCTCTATTTTGTACTTGATTCATGAAAATAACTTTTTAAATGAAACACGATTTATTTCACTTTTAAATAAGATATATTTTTATTCAGTTTACATGTGTTCCTAATTAATTAAAAAATACCTTTTATTCACTCAAATGATACATTAAGGAAATTTCAATTTATCCTAGTATTTAAAAAATTGTTTGAATAAATATTTATACTTTTTTCACAAAGGGTTGATTTTTACAAAAACTCAAAATGAATATTTTTAACATATACAGGGATAATAGACCTCTCCATCATCCTAACCATTTTACAAAATTTTTCTTCTCTTAAACATTTTCATTGGTTTTAAACATAAACATAACTTATGAAATATTACATATTATTTCACTTGTATTCCTTTTATTTTTCTAAAGAACATTATTTTATTGTAAAATCCCACATTTTCGATGAACCGATGGTCACCAATATTTTTATGATTAATTTTGTGATTGTTAACAATCACTTGAGAAAATTAAATTCTTATTATCATTTATAAATTGATATTAAAATTATATTAAATATCCATATTATTTTACCGATGTATTTTATTATTTCCTAAATTGTATATCATTTGTACAAATGGTGTTCATTTTGAAATTTTTTTATTAATGGGGGACATTGATAAATATATATTTTTTAGTCAAAATAGATATTTTTTGATAATAAATATTGTTTTAATTTAAATTGATCATTAGATTTTGGAGGAATTATTTGGACATGCAGTGATGTGTTGCACCCAAAATTATACATCCCGTGGATTCATTAGTGGGTCCCATAAGATAAATCCTTTGGACAGATTAAATGGGATTTTAACAATATTTTTAAAATTTCTTTAGAAAGGTCATGAAATTAGAGGTATCATGATTCTTACAGTCATGATGTCTAATAATTAAGAATTTCCTTCATCTAGGATCTAGTTATTTTTATTATCCATGATACATTCAGGTTGATATTATCTTAGGATTTAGTTAATTCTCAGTTTATTGATTATATTGGATGTGTTTTTAGTTATTTATGTTGTCATATTGATTATTTATTATCTAATATTGATAAGTATGTAATTTATTAATTAGAATTCATGTTCACTTATTTCCCATTATATAATGATTTTTCCTTATTGATTCATGATATCTTCCACTATAAGTAACCATTACTAGGAATTTTGAGGGTAAGTTATTTGATTAAATTCTCCTGGTTATGAATAAGAATTATTTAAATGAGTTCTAGGATGACAATTTTTTTTGCAGTATTATGTTTTATTTTATATTCTAGGTGTTATATGGGTATGATGTATGTATCTAGTTCTCTAAAAATTCTAAAATAATATGTCCTCTAGGTTTTGACCCCTTTCATCTAGGACAATATAATAAAGTTGATATCGGATCCGGGTTAATGGATTCGTGGATACTAAATTACAAGTATCATATCTTGATAATCAATCCAAACACCCTGTATATTATACAATTTTAGAGTTATAAATCATCCTGAGAAATATCTACTATAAGTGAGGATATTATGACGAATATTTTTCCACCTCATTAAAAAGATATTTTGATCCACCAATAAAGTGTGTAATTTATCAACTCATTTTCCCACAAGAATTCTCTATAACATGTTTGGGTGGTTATCACTCTCATTATCTATATAGAAAAACAATTATTAATTTATTTTCATAAATTATGATGTGTTTCTCAATGCCACAATATTATCCTTATTGGTAAACACAAAAATTTGAAATATATAATTTATAAAATTAAATATCTGTAACATCGATATGTCATTTTCAAAAATATCATATATTTTACTTAACTATGTTGTGTTTTATACATACCATGAAATTTTATTAGCACCATAATTATAGTAGGCGACTCTAGGTTTATTAAGCCATGTAAATTTAATTCTTCTGATCTATTTTGAATATTAACACCTATAGAAAATTTCGAAAACCTGATTAAAACCATGAAAATATTTGTTTTTAATTAAAAATAATTGATTAAAAACTATATTTTTTAATTACCTCATTAAGACATGAATATTTTATTCTAAAACATAATGAAATTTCAACAACCATAAAATATGTTGCCTCTATATGGTGTGAAATATATTCAATATAACTCTCTATTAAATCAGGACACAAATGATGATTAAATTCTTATGATTTTACTCCCACAATTTTCCAATCAACTCAACCATGATGTATTCACTAAAAACCAAGATATTTTTTCCATTTAACTTAATTTAATCATTTATTTACATCACATACATATTAAATAATATATGAACACATTTATTATAACCTTGAAACTAAATACTACATGAAATAAATATCATATGTTTTGAATTTTCACCAAAAGAAAAAAGTGAAAAAATGCTATTAATGTTAGTGTATTTAAAAATATAATTACATGCTAGAGTAATGTTAATTATTTGAATATATATATTTATGTAAATAACAATACTTCATTGACCACATCTCTATTATATCATTATCATTTTTTGAATCCCTCATTCTGAATGATATCACTTCTTAAATAGAATCATCAAACCATTAATGGATAACATTCAATATCCTCTGTGAAAATCATAAATATTCCAAGATATGTCTTCATAATTCCAGATAAACCATAAATAAAATATAATATATTATGAATTAAATGTTCTTTATATACCAAATATGATGAAGAAAAATTATATTTGAATAAAGACTAGAGCCATCTCCACAAGGTCCATGATTTCACCTCTATACCTTACCTAAATGTCATCAATATGAATACCACCAAAAACTACCCCATGACAGATGTAAATATCTATTTCCATCACTAAAATAAATAATAATCAACATGTATATTCAAATTGTTAGTTTATCATGTGTGTATACTGACATATAATATGGTCATCACCTAATACCAGAAATATTCCATAGCTGGAAATCCTTTTTTTTGATTTTCAAATAGCCGGTTTAGGGAAACCGGAAACCTCACATCCGACCACCATCCATGGGATCCGCGCAACCCATCCACCCAAAAACCAAACCATCTCAAAAATTCAAATTTCAAAAAAGCTCAACATACGTGTCCTCCTCGAACCGCACCTCGAGGAAAGTGACTGTGCACTGTCGTTTCATCAGAATGCCGGCGAGAAAACCGGATCGCCACGCGCCACCATTCACCGGGGAAAGCGCCGGAGCCGTCGCCGGAGCCACCGCAGACCCCGCAAGAAGATTCGTCGAGGACGCCGGAGGAAGTTCCAACCCCTCCACCGGCTTCACAAACCACCGTCATCTCCTTCGTTGACGATAAAAGAATATGACCAGAAAACATCCACATTCACGACCCAAATACCCAACCCTTTCTATCCGTGAAATCCAAAAAACACTCGCATAGACGATTGCGAGAGGGAGAGCCTCACCAGAAACCCAGAAATCACCCAAAAGCGAAGATCAAAACAAACCAACATCACAGAACAACACCAATTTCAAGCAAAAACCAGCCCAAAATGAACACACACCAAACGCCAAGGACAACAGTCTGTCTGACAAACCTCCCGACGTCGTCCTCATCAGCACGAACCAAAGCAATATCCCAACGCCGCCTTCCGAGAGCACCAGGGAAGCAACGCCCAACCTCCAAACACCCAGATCGATGGCCAAAGTGAAGATTTCGAACCGTCAGGCCAGGGACTCAGGCGCAGAATCAACACCGAGTCACGAAGACCCCGATGCGCGCAAGACGAGCCAATACAGGGCCGAGCCGGTATAGAAAACCCCACCTCAAACCTCCGGACCAGGGAAGAAGGAGCGCAGATCCGAGATGAGGGAGGCGGCATGAGCGAACCCTAGCCAGAGCTGTGCCCCTTACGGGCTCATCATTCCGCAGAAATATTCCATAGCTAAACTAAAAATCTACAATTAAGGATTGTAAAATAAGGAATTATAATTTAACATAGTTGAATATTTTATAAATTTAAATATACAGTCAATAAATAAGTCAAGTTAACATGTTCTTATCTTTATACCATAACATTCAACAACACATACTATGACTTATGAAGAAATAGATTTAGAAATTTATGTATTTCTATAAATAACATATTCTTACTTATAGTACTTATTATTATGATAGAAACTATATACCTTGGATATATAAGTAAATTTAGATAAAAATAATCACTTCCAGAGTCCTTGAGGGTATGTTATATAATCATGAATTAATAAATAAAGTAAAATATACTCATAATATTATAAATTAACCATATCACATTACATTTCCAAATAAGTATAAATGTAATAACCTCATATTTCCAATTTTCTATAGGGGTATGACATATAGTCACCAAATAAATTGATATATAATACTATCCCATTTATGTTAGGTGTGATGGTTATGATATATAACCATGTATAAAAAGATATGGAATTAAAAATTCTTCCATGTAGGCTTGAAATTTATTATATATAGTCACTAATACATGGATATGTAATAGCCTCCTATAGCCTATAGGACTCAAAGGTATAATATAAACTCAAAAATAATTAGAAATAGAATATATTTATCTTACATATTAGTATTAATTATTATTAATTAAATCATAAATAAAGAGAAGTGGGATAAAATCATTCTGTCCATAGGCCTTGAGGATAAGACATAATGTCATGAACTTTAGTATAGATCATCTCAATTGTGATATAATAATCAAGAAAATAAGAATATGAAATATGAAATATTATATAAAATTAACACATAATAAATAATTTTATAGAAAAACATATAATAAATTAGAAATCATATTTAAAATTGAATAAATAATAAAATTCTCATATTATAAGTCTAATTTTATCAACAGAGCATCATATTGATCACATATATCCCAATCTGATGTATTTTAGGAAATCGCAAATGTTAAAATATGGTGATATCATATGGTATCAAATCTATAACCAGGGGATTACATGAGTGGTAAAGAAACCTAAAAATCCTATATGACATCTTGGTTTAAAATCAAACATGAGTGAATTTTTGAAGGTACTATAGAAGTATTTTAACACTTTAGTAGAGTGGGAACTATAGAAATTAATGTAGTAGGTATTGCAGCAGTGTTACTGTCCAACATAATTAGTATTTTAGGGAATGTATTTTCCTTTAGGACATCAATATTGGGAGGTTAAACATTATTATAGAAACTGTAGGATGATTATATAGAGAAGTATAATTCACTAAGTGAAGCTAACCAGACATGAGATTGTATAGGGGCATGGAGAACACATCATTATGCTTAGGCCGTTCCTAGCTCTACGCATGTAAAGGATAAGTTGACCATAGTTTCAAGTGGTGATATAGGCATTGATAATGAATAGGTTCTATGGAGAGGTTATTTCAGGGTAACATAGTTAAAAATAGGGCATACCAAAAAATAAAAAAAGGAATGAGAAAGTTTGGTTTGAAATCTATGGTATAAAAGGAATATCATATGCCCTTGGGTTTACTATTTTATACATTATATATGTTTCATATTATAGTCTCCTATAATAATAATAATGTATTATATAATTATATCTTGAAGAAATGATAAATTTTAAATATACATTATCGTTTACCTTTTTGTTTATAATTGATTAATATAAGTTGGACATTACTTATTAATGTTTGGGAAACATCCAAAATAGGATATCATTAATTATGTACAAGTCATATGTCGAAACATTTTTATGAATAAAATATTTCATTTATATTACAAATGCATATTTTTTTAAGGTTTTCAAGAGTTATTACTCCATATTAGATACTCATACATAATAATTGTATGAGTAATTTCTTGGGTAGATCATGGAATGTACAAGAGGATTGTAAAATGAATGGTGTTTCATTGATACATGGATCTGAACTCATATATGAGTGTTTCCTCTATTCTAATGATGTTCCCCTCTATTGTTTTTCCTTTTCAACCCTATAGGTACTAGAATTTGTTGGATCTACATATGTTCCATACCCATCATTGAGTGATTCAGGTTAACTCATAGAAACATCATATGGGAATGTTTTAATTGATATATTATCAATGACCCTCATATAATATTTGTTTTAGGATGGTAGGATCGATCTCATTACATTTTAGGTAAAAAGGTTCTTAGTTTTATATTATAATTGGACTTAGTTTTATTGTTTTCAAATCATGGTTTTGGGATTCTTTTTGTCTTCCACTAAATTGAATGAGTGTCATATTATCTTTATAAACCCTTAAATGCTATTCGAGCTCCCAATGATTTAAATTATTCATGAAACTATGTTTCAAATAATGTAAAGGTTCCTATTATTTTCATATTGTATTATGAATTTTAAACTTTTTGTAGATTTTATATTGTGTCCTATATTATAACATAAAGAATCATTAATTTTGATGGGATCAGTACAGATGATATATGATATCATAAAAATTGACATAGTGTAATCCTTTGGTTTTTATATATTATAATGTATAATGTGGTAATCTTAAGTTGTGGTGGGTAAATTATTCTTTATTGTAACATACAATTGAGATTATATTATTCAGTGATAGTGTTGAATTATGTTTTTCCATTTTCAAAAAGATGATGATTATATAATTTTGGAGATATCGAGCTTATCATCAACCATAATAGGCAAGCCAGAATATATGATATAGATATATCATAGAATATGACTCATATCCTGGGTTATTTATTAATATATTATGAGAACTTTTTGTATGAAGCAATGTCAATTATGAAAAAAAACCAATTCTTATGATATTGGGGATTTGTAAAATATGACATATAATAAAATTTCGATTCTTCTAATTTTTTAATTATGAATTAAGTTAGGTAGTTTTTAAAAAAATTATATATTATTGTAAATTGAGTTTTGGGATATTTTTTTAATTTATTATATTTTTATAAATAAATTATTTATAAATATTTATAATAAATTATTAATTTTTTTCAAACATTTAATAAATAAATTTACATATCATAAATTGTTAATATTAATATATACTATCGAATTATATGGTAAGGATTTTGATTTCAATATAATATGTTTACATAGAAATTTTAAGGTAATTTACCAATTTTATATAGACTATAAAATAAAGATAAATATAAATGATTTAGATTTAATAAAAAATCATTAATAATTTTAATGGTAAATATTATGATTAAATACCTTATTTGAGAAACTATTTGAATCACAAAAAAATGATTTTTGATAAATTTATTTGATCAAGGTTTAAATAATATTACACATTCTATATAGTGATTATATAAATTTTTTATATAATAGATAAGAAATATAAAATTTTTATACTATAAATTTGATATATTTATGTTGATTTTATATAAAGGATATTATGAAGGAATTTATAATCAAAATTTAAATATAAAATATTTATTATTATTTTATTTTTGGAATGCAAATTAAAAAGTTATTATAATAAGTTTATTTATTTAATTTTTATAAATTTTTATCTTAAATCAAAAGACGTGAATTATGAATTTATTTTAAGTTATTCACTATTTTAATCATTGATAAAAACTATTTATATTATGAATGGATATATTATT
Organism: Viscum album; assembly: GCA_963277665.1. Taxonomy (NCBI): domain Eukaryota; kingdom Viridiplantae; phylum Streptophyta; class Magnoliopsida; order Santalales; family Viscaceae; genus Viscum; species Viscum album. The sequence continues at coordinate 1,494,778,463 of OY728162.1, read as the reverse complement.
TATTTTAATGTTTTAATATGGTTCTAAATATTATCATACATTTATCTAGGGAGTCACATGCAAGGTTTCATAATTGATTTAGTATTCTTTATCCTCTAAATTACATTGTACTAGGTTTTGATCTTTAATTAAGATTTTATTTAGAGTTTATAGATATTTGGTGATATAATTATGATGGAATTATGTTTTATATTGAATAAGGAACATTGAATAGGGGGAATTGTTTGTTTGACCACTCACTAGACTGGGAACATAGGTTGTATCAATATATGTGGAGATTAAATACTTGTTACTCAATGATTAATCTTATGTAGACTATTGGTTTCATATGACTATAATACTTTATACTAAATTTTTTCATATACCATATATATGGGACACATTTGGATATGTTTAAATATAATTTAAACTTTAATTTGGGTTAATGGAATAATATATGAGTTGGGGAAATAGTTAAACATCAATACAGTTCTAACATATTGATCTATTTTAAGGAATAAAATTCAAAACAAGAAAATTATATGAATGTATACATGAGAAAATATGGTGAGATATTATATCTCCATAAAATAATAAGTATTATATTCCTTCCAATGAAAACACTTTTCAAGACCTTGATCATCCAACTAGGTAGTTTGATTATAATATTGTTTGACCATGGATTATCTTTTCTATTCCATTAGTGAAAAAGATAACTTGAAAAGTATGGTAACCAAATAACTCTCTAAGATCTCAGTCAAACTTAGTTGTGAAGCCTATGAGAAAAGATACCAGAGAAATATACTTGAGTTTTCTATAGGATGGATTGATCATGGATTATTCCACTCAACTATCCATGAATCCTCTCAGATATTATTGTCACGATAATATACCTAACTAGATAATAAATGAGATGATCACTAAATTAGACTCATTATTTAGAGAAATATATATCTTGGCCCCCCAAAATTTATTATGTATTTAAAAGGTTTCATCTTTTTAGTAGTAATACATTCAATACATGCCTTTTTAAAATCAATGTAACACATCCAACTCATCTAATAAAAACTTATATTGTCTATAATATTACATCGTCATAACAAAAAATGGAATTTAGAACAATCATTGAAAAGGAAAATCTTAATGGAAGTAATTTCAAATATTTTTATAAAATCATAACATTTTTTCCTATAAAAGAAGTAAAAATATCTGTGTTAGAGAATCCCCTTCTTGAAAAGCCCAAATGGCCCGAAGGGCTTTATTTGTATTGATTTTTGATAACCCGCCTTTCATGGGATGATTTGGAACCCTTAAAAGGCCTGTAGGCTCAGAGATTACAATTCCTGTAGGATTAGAATATTACATGACCTGAAGGTCTTAGGGAATTCAACCAGACTGTCTACAAGGAACTACCCCTCCCCAGAACCTGCATCATGATAGTAACTCTACACCTTTGCATGGCCTTCAGGCTAGGCTTCCCATGAAATCACAGGCTAGTATCCTGAATAGAAAAATGCTATAGTTGTTCAAAAAAGTGTATCGTGTTGATTATGAGAATCATAGATTTTTGCACCTGATGTATCAAAGTTATTATTTAAATTTAAGATGTCTATGTAAATTTTAGTTTGTACTCATGTAAACAATAGTATTAGGGAATATTATTACATTTAGAGACTAAATTATTTCTATGAATTCTTGATCATCATTGGAAATGTTTTTAAATGAGTTTAATAAAGGTTTTCGCAAATAAACCATTGTTTTTTGAACACTTGAAACAGAAGTGATATTTAAAACATGTATCCTTTAGTTTTTATTTATTGTTTAAGAAATATGAAGGTCTTTTTAGAAATAAGGATATTGTTTCCATAATATGGAATTATCCGAGATATATAGAAGAGTTTGAGAAAGTCTATATAGAGTCCATATTAAGTAAATATTTTATAAGATCAATTCCATAATTTGGAAGTGTATATGACATGAAATGAATAATTTATAAATTTCATAAATATACAAGAGTTAAAAATCAAATAAATAATTAACTTATCTTGTATTTTTTGTTTAAATTTAATATAAAATGTTATTATTATGAAAATTATTAATTTAAAAGATTATTTCAAGCTCATATTGATAAAAATAAATGAATTATATTTATGTCTAATTTAACATATATATTAAGAGAAGTATCTTATTAAAGAATATTTTTTATGAATAAAATGAGATGATAAACATGGTTTATGATAAATTAATATCTATAAGATGTTTTCAAAATTAGAAAAGGATAATTTTTTTTATCCATGATAAAAGAGTATATCTTTGACTTTTTTGAGATATAAGGAATCGAGATTCCACTGTCCATTAGTGACAACTTTTAAGGGAAAAATTATTATTTTTAAAATGCTACTATAAAAATATAAAATAACACATGTTATGTGGTAGTAAATAATTTATTTGTTAAATTTTTTAATTAATGCAAAGAATTTATATTTTCTATCATAAATATGTGTTTCATATTTTTGTAATATTCTATAGTGAGTGCAATATCTAAAAGACCAGAGTTGGTATTTTTTTCCTCAAATATTGTTAAAAAATATGACTAATAAAATTATACATCAGTATAATTCAATGTGAATTTTACTATATATCTTCAAATACCTTAGGATATATTTGTATGGATAAAATAATAGCAATAATTACATTTATTTTATAAGAGGAACCCAAAGGTAATTTTAAATGGAATGTTTTCATAATAATGATGACAAACATATAATATGTTATTAGAAGATAAAAAAATTTATTAACATAATAACATTTGATTTTCTAAATCAAATGAGTTTGAATTCCATGTCCAAAGAGTTGACCATTAAGAATATCGTTCCTAGTCTCACCATTATTCACATGGTATTTTTTCACAGATTTTAATCACCAAAGGAGTTAAGTGGGAGGTTTTAGAGAGGTGGTAGAATTAGCACTGAGATATAAATATTAAAAAAAACCTAAATGTGTAGAAGACATCAGGATTCTATTATGGTTTATCATATGTGATAAATATAGTTTTTATATTATTCTTAAAGGATATTAATTAAAAAAATTGTATCATGTTATTCAATAGGTTGTATCCATATTATCAGTCATTAATTTTGGCTTTATATATTGAATAAGTTATATTGATAATTTACCTCTCAACGTAAAAATAATTGTTATAAATAAGATATTATCATATTTAATTATTCATGGTTATGAAAAAAATTTAATGTCAACGTTTGTAAGATCTAATGTACGGATACAAAATATGCTCATGAGATACAAAAAAGTTTAATAGAACATATTAAATACAATTTATACCAAAAATATTATTAAAAATTATGAATTTAGTATAATAGGGGTATGTATTTATTTTTAGAATTCCCTATTACCTAAAAATATAAAATATACGGAATATATGAAACTTCATACTCAGAAAACTTTATTACATCAACATTGAGGATGAGCAAATTAGGGGTGTTTTGATATATTTTTAATCATTCCATCAGTTGAGATTAATCAACATGAAGTATTTACTCTTTTATGATGCAATGACATATGTTCCCTCATTTGGGATAGACTATAGGAGTTTATGAAATTAAAAAGATAAGTGATATTTTATTTTCTTATCTATTGTTTTAAGGGTTTGTGATGTTCTCATCCTTCAAGGTGAATAAAATTTTATTTTTCCATTCATTTGGCCAGTGTGTACTATGTTAATCAAGAACTCATAAGTAGTTATATGTGATTGACACACCCAATGTGATATTGTTACACGATGTATTTGATAAAGGGATCATATTAAAATATATTATTTGATATAATAAAATTGGTATATATAGGTATAGAAATAAATGTCCCTTTATATCTTTAGTAGCACTAATTATTTACTAGAAGTTTCTCTTTACTTATATATATGAATTCAGGAAATCATATTTATTTTCAAAAGTAGAAAGTCCATTGGGGCCACACATTTTGGTTGACTGAATTTTGATTGAGTTTTGTGAAAATTAATCATCTCATAAAAAATTGATTTAATGTTTATATAAAATAATTTTTAGATAGTTATTTGAAAGGAGTTGTTTTTGATATGATACATAGTGGATATATTTATAGATTTCCAATTTGTTTTTAAGATATCGAAAAGGAGATTTGGGTTCGATTTATTTGTAAAAATATTACATACATTATAAGGTGAAATGGAACAAATGTATTGTGTATTTAGTTAAAATGGTAGATTGATAGTAATGTGATCTAATGACAATATATATTTTATTTATTTGGGGAAATACCATTGTTCTTTATATGATTACATCGTATGGTATGACATACATATACATAAATTTATATAATATATATTGAGGTATATCATTTGATATTATATGGTGATATCATATTAAAATTTTCAAAGCTAATCATAATTCATGATATGGATATATCATAAATAAATAATATATATTCATCATACTATAATATTGTCATTGTTTTTTATTAATGAATTTAAAAAGAATGTTAAGTGTAATGTTTGTGAATATTATATAAGAGAAAATCAATAATCATATATATTTATTATGATGACATGTTTGGGAGAATAGAAAATTGTATTTATATGAAAAATATATTTTGAATAAAGGGTTTCTATATTTTTGACCCTTTAATATGTACTCATATGTTATGTATGTATAAGTAGATCCAATAATGGATGATGGAAAATCTAAAAGGACTGTATAGAGAAGGTTGATCCATTGAGATATTGAGTAGAATTCTTATATTCTTCTTGTTGATTCTTCTTGATTCCCTCTCATCATATTTTATTTTTCTATCTAAGAGGTATTGTAGATAGTGGTTTCTTAGAGGATCATAACAAAATGTGGGGTGATTTTGGCCGGATCATGGATGAATAATGGAGAGAGATCCATTTCATTATTTCTTAGTGATATTTGTTTAAATGTGTATTTAAATGTAGTATCATTGTCCCTATTTGGGTTATGGTGCACATGTTCCTAATTTTATGTTATATATAGTTTTGTTTTCATAGCATGTAGATCTTATGTATTGTTTTTCTTATTGTTTTATAAATCATTGAATACATGTAATTTGATACCTTAAACCCATTCACACATAGCTACACCATAACTCCTATAAAATGTTTAAGGTCATTATCTTAATGAAAAACTCTTAACATTTTTTAGTTAATCATTACATAAATTTTTATTTTAGAGATTTTTTTACATGAATATATTTATAGTGATGGAAAAAAATTTGTATATTACACAATATATTATTCTTATTGAAAAACATATAATCATTAGTGAACAATTTTTTATATGTATGATGTTTAATAGATTGAACTTATTCTAAAAATATATTACAACATGATATGAAAAACAATTTTGGTAGATGCAATAATAGAAATTAGCATGACCTAAATAGTTCTGGAATCATGTTAATTGAAGTTCATATATAAATTATTGTATTCAAATGATAATTTCTCAAGAAATATAATTACATAAAGTCATAGAGGTTATAATAAAATTAAACAACAGTCACCCCTATTCCCAAAAGGATAAGCCACATCCCATTATAGGGTTGATAAAATCTAAAGAAAACCATATTAAATTGATTGGATTGATGAACATGTGGATTAAAAGGTATTAAACCGGTCTTCTCCCCATATCATTTCATTCTAACAACAATCTATTTCCTTTACAACCTGATTATTTTCAAGTATACACAATAATGGTTATATTCAATTATTTATAATTTTTTTGAAGGAATATCATTGAAAATTAATTTTCAAAGTTATAAATTGTGATATTAATAACATATTATTATTTCATTTTATATCCCTTTTTATGTTACAATAATTTTATCATATAATTATTACTCTATGGAAGAATATTTTATCTTATAATGTTTTACTACATTATTCTTATATTCAGATAGAACATGTCATTATTTAATACATTCTTTTAAATGTGAGATCTTCTTGCAATCATTGTTGAGTTGTATGTATTTGTTGTTAGATCCTTCTACCACTTCTTGATAAAATAGAACATGTTTGCAGTAATTATAATTTGTGTATTAAACTAGTTTTTAAATAGATAATTTTGAATTTATTGTAAATAATCATTTTTTCTTCTTTAACAATTCTTTTATTAACATTACCAGAATTATATTATGATAATAATAATTCTATTTTTTATGTAAATTTTCAAACTATGTTTTAGTTTACTATAAGTTTTCAACTATTTTCAATTTTTTATATATTTTTTAAATCTATAACTTATCAAACATTCATATTTAATTACTTTTGTATCATCTTTTGATGGAATTTTATAATTTAAAGTATTACATTTCTCAATCCCACCAATATGAAGTTACATTTCTCAGACAATATTTTCTATCAAATCGCATATTTGTCTTCCTTATTCTAACAATTAATACAAAATGTGCTATAATAATAAATATTTTTATAGAGTAATCAATGGGTTGAATTTTAATTTACCTCCTATTTATTATGGGATATGTTATGAAAATCAGTGTGTTAGGATTAAGATATATTTAATCAATATTGGCCTAAATAATTTCTTGATCTTGTAGAAAGAGTAAAAATTTCAGATACGTCTCTTGTAACATATACATATTATAGGGAGGATAAGTTTATATTTAATTATAATGTTTAAAATAATCTATTTTTTTAATTTTAAGAAATTTATATAGTCATATTTATTTTTGTAATACAAAAAATAGAATATTGAAAAGTATAAATTCAATAAAATCTATAATAAAAAATTAACATGAAATAGGAATAGAAATTATCACAATATAATATTAGGAATTTTTATTTTTAACATTGATAACTAGTGGAACATATATACAAATGATTTATGATAATTGTTTATATCCAAGGAATACTTGGGGAGACTGATATTCTCTTTAAAATTATAGTTAAAACATTATTTGATTTAATTGATAGAGAATGGAAATCATAAAAATATTTCTTGGAAGATACAAAATAAACACATATATAAAGATATAAGAATTTCTTAGAAACAGGATATAGTATTAAACCCTATAAAATTATATGATGGGGTGGGACAATAAAAGAAGAAATCAGTCTCCTTTACTACCAAAACTGTGAAAAATATTATATATGATATTGATATCCAAATAACCGAGGAAGAGTTTTCCAAATAGGAAAAAATATATTGGAATATTTTTTGGATAACAATACATTTAATAAATAAAAATTGAACTAAAGAATATTCCCATATAATAACCATAAATGGATAGATAATAAAGATAATTAAATTATGTAATATGTTATGAATGTTAATAAATTCAATACATTAAATAATAATTTCCTTGGATTAAGACAAGGAAAATAATTAAAATACCAATTGAAGAATTGAGGGAAAAGGTTTTAATGTATGTTGACACATGGAGTCTAGTAATGATTCATTATTTGATATAAACATGGAAAATGATGATAGTTGGAGCATATCATGATTCCATAGAAAAATAATCAAAAAAGAAATATATGTTTTATAATCATGGTATACTAAGAATAAAATTCTAAATATTTAAATTCCTTAGTTTTGAAATCAAATAATGAGTATCCTCTATTTATAGATGAATTTAAAGATTATATATATCAATTAGAGAATTCTTATAAGAAGACATAATATGAATAATAATAGGATTCGACCATTCTTTTCAAGACAAACACAATTCATAACCCTTATAAAAAAATGGTAATCTAGGATAAAAATTTATATTCTATTCAATAATTATAATAAAGTGATTAATATCTTTTTAGAGATATAGTTTCTAGAAAATATTTTTTCTACCTCTATATTTAGGGTTATAAAATTTGGAAAAATATCATCCTTTCTAAAAAACCATTAAATTCAATATCCACAATAGAGTATACTTTATCTTTTAGAATAAAATTGTTTAAGAAAAATATTTTTTGATAACCACAATATTTTCTACATAATTCCAAACCACAGGGCATTATAAAACCAAATGTTGTTTAAGGAGACCTCAATATTTTGACAAGAAAAAATCATATATGTAATGAAACCTCATTTTTCTCAAACAATGGATGATAACATAATTAAAATTATTATCTAATATACCTATACCATATAAATTATAGGCATAGAAAATTTTAGATGGATGATTTTTATGATAATAACCTATGTATGAGAGATAATATTAATGGGAATAAAAATTTGGTTTCCTCTGAAAAACGATTACTGAGAATTATAGCTTTAAGAACATAATGAAAGATTAAATAGGACATGTTATTCTTGTTATCAAATATTAAAGGATAGATAGTTGGATTTTTTATCTATCCATATATTTTACAGCATTAAATTTAAATAATCATTATATTATAGGATAGAATAAAAATATTTCTAGTATAATTCAATAAGTGATAATAGATACTCCATAAAATTTTGGAATGATAAATATATCATAACTAGTTAGATAGAAATATTTCAATAATTTCACATAGGAATGGAAATGATATTCTCCATGATTTAAATTATTTAATCTCCTAAAATAGCTCTTTCATAAGTTAAATAGAGGATGATTATTAGAATTTGTAAGGAAGGATATGATACTGCAATATCTGTACTATAACAAAGTTTTCCATAAAATAACTTGTGAAGGATCACTAAATGTTGATGTTTAATTATCTTAATCTAAGGGATCCCTCTGAATACAGAATAAAAAATATTTTATTAAACCAATAAGTGATGTCTCATGATATTTTCTGTCAATGTTATTTCATATTGATCATTCTAGAACAATTAAAATTTTACATATATGAGGAATAAATTATATATATAATAACCTATTTTTTATCTCATGTATGGATCCATTAATATATGGTATAATTAATTATATTGGACCTACTATGGATTCCCTTGGAGGTTAGAATGGTTTCAGGGTTGTCCGGGTTATGTTCTGATCTCAGTAACTCGGCCACAGAGAAAAAAACATTAGGATCAAGGTTTGGTGAAACCATGCACTATAGGTCACACAATTACCCATAAACATGTGGGGTTTTAATGTGAGATTAAGTAGTATTTATAGTTTGATGAAACCATGATGACTGTACTACACAAATGCGTAGATAGTCTATAGTTTTTAGAAGATCTATTTCACACAATTGGCGTATTTTCCCGAACCATGTGTATTAACCATATGGTTCCCCTTATTAGGATGTGATCCAAACTTCGTTGGGTCAAATATTGGCCAACTGTTTGGCCAAACCGTGTACCTCTATTCATTGTCTTATTTGGTCCCCTTTCATCACATTGGACGTGCATTAGTAGGTAATGTATTCATATTTAGTCATTCATCATTTTTATTCTACTTGACAAATCTATTTTAATACAGTCTCATATGCCCTATTTTTAAGGAATTTCTCATTCTTCATATTTCTTATGAACCCAGACAAACTAAATGATGATGCCAGATTTGGGGAATTGTATGATCTTAAGGTTGGTGGTATATTACTCTACACTCATGTCTCACAATTTTATAAACCAATGTTGATTTCTGCTTACCAATTTCATTAGTTGTTGCCCATTTAATTCCTATGTTATTCTTAAAATCATTTTCCTATTGTTATTGATCCCCAAATATATATGTTATCCTATTTTGGAAGTTATGACCTCAATTAAGACCACCCCAAGTAGGACCCTTACCTTGTTTAGTCCTCTTATGGATTTTTTATGATTATCCACACCACCGTTCGGTGGTTATGTGACCTTACCTTGATAAAGGTAAGTGTTTAAATTAAATGAGAGTTTCATTAATGGTGATTATAAGTTTATATCACTTGAACCATGTAAGGGTAGTTTCTTTGGTTAATTAATGAATATTTAAATGATAAATGGATTTTATATTGATACATTTCACTTGGACCGTTCGAAGTAATATTTTTAAATTTTTTTCGCATCTATAGAATAACTTAACATGATTAATGGAAGACAACACAATGAAACTAATTAATGTGTTTTTTTTATAAGTACTAAATGGTTTTATTCCCTTTTCTTCCTTGTCACACTAATGAAAATAAACAAATTTTAACCCAATGGTTAATTAAATGACATGAGTATTACATGGACTGACTGGATAATAAATTATGTATATGGTTTTTATTAAATATGAACAAAATCACTATTAAAGGAGTGGTTAGACTCAATCTATCCATGGATTCATGAGGCAATTTCTTGAAAAATTGTGGACTCTAATCATATTAGACGGTGCATGTTTCCATGTGATATACCCACCTTAGAACCATAACCTTTTCTACCAATGGATGCCCATAATTACGTCATATGATTTAGCTATTATTATTAAAATATTATGATTTCATGGATCCATCTTGACATCCATTTCTATGTGGTACCAGGGATACACCCATTGGTCCATGTGAGTGCTTATAAAATTTTACCTTAGGTGAGATCCTTGAATGTGTTATAATTATAATATATTGGAATGCCTTGGGAAATTCCCCATAGATTACAGTCATACCCATTATAGATATGCCCGAGGTTATCACTGAGTTGGATCAACCCTTGAGGTTAAGAATTCCTTCCTTATCACCTTGAATCCAATTCACTATTATAATCATTTTAGGGGACATGTTATATCTTGGATCCATTATTATTAATATTATTACTATCATGTCAAGATTTCTATTCTGATTATAATTCATGTGACATACTTATATAAACTGGAATTTAATTTACTAATTAAATGATCTCATGTTTAAAGACAATTATAGCTGATTCTTAAGAAGGAATTAAGTTATTTAAATTATTTCACTAAATTAACTTTTTACTGATGCATTCTTTCATAAAATTTCATTTTATATTATATTGACTTGGTGTTTTAGAGACCATTTATAGTAGCCTATTGATATTTAACTAACACCCTATCAGGGACTCCATTGGTACCCGGTAATATTACATATATTCATTTATTGATAATGGGAATCATCCTTCATTGGACACCGGAAATGAATTTATTGTATTAGGACATATCTTGGTAATATATTACTAAGATGAAATTTAGGATGACAAGATTATTTTCGAATTATTTTTGTTTCTTTTGTATAATATGTATTGCCCGCTTCAATGTATACCTTTTTTACAGTTTTTTAGAGACGTCAGATGCATTATCCTAAACTTTTTTATATGATTCAATTTCCATCATCGAGTATTATTATATTTTATTTAGTTATTTTTCATTTCTATACTCTTACTATGGTGGGTTATTGGTCCAGTGTCTTCAGTGTCATTTTCTACATTCCCATTTTTATATTTATTCTTCTACTACATACTCTTTATATTAATTATCAATTGCGATACACTATAGTAATGATGGAATAGTCTCCCAATGGAAACACCCTAGGACCTCACAGCTATTCGGTAGCCTCTGGCATATGGAGAAATGTGCTTGCGGCCATGTGGCTAACCAGGGTCGGGGAACCATTGAGGGATCCCAGTTTGGGACATCACAAGTTGTATCAGAGTGGTTACATTAATTATTTTCTATTTTGAGACAATATAAAAGAGATTAAGTATACTTTAGAACTTTTTTATAAGCCATTCCTGGGTGTAGAACCTATGTTTGTGGTAAATTCTGATTTTCTTGAATAAGAATTATTGTTCTATTTTCAGTAATTACAGTGGATGAACATTCACCATTGGAGAATATACATGTTGTATAATGATTATAATAATTATTGCGGTAGAGGTTTTAATTTTATCCTTATCCTGAGGATATGAGGGAGATGAGCATCAATCATGAATCATTATAGGCAGTCAGAACTCACATGCCATGCTTATGCAATTCCATATAGATGGATTACATTACTTTTATTTTCCTGTATTTTTTAAAAAAATTTAGTGATTCTATGGTGGTTATATTACGCATACGATTATATTTGGATGTGATTAAGTGATTTCTAGTTTCAATTAATGAGTCTTATAAGAAATATTGGATTAGAATGGGTAGTTTTCTGAGTCAATCTGTTATATATTTTGAGAAGGAATATAGATGAGTTTAACTATAAATTTAATGATTTTTTATTTCTTTGATAAGGTTTATAGGATTTCATTAATTAGGAATGTAATCCCATTTAAAATGGACATCTATACATGTACGCAAGAAAATTAAAACTTTAAAAATAAACAGATGTCCTTAAATGTTGAGAGAAGGTTCTATTAACCCTTAACGTACTGGAAACCCTATTAACATAAATTGAGAACACACCAATATCTATGCTTCTAAGATTATATTTGGGGTAGTATATATCGAGTAATGAACCCTTTTTATACATTATTATTCTGATATGAGACCATGGTGTACTCATGTTATGCACTATGAGGGTGGAGAGAGACACACACCAATGGTGGTTTGTCCCAAGACACCATGTATCCCTCATGTTGTGCCACCTAAGGTAACACATGGTATACAAGATCTGGGAACTGATTCTGAGCTTCGTGAGGGTTTTGTACATATTATGTAGCCCATGCATGGTGCTCCCTGACCTACTCTTACTATAGATGATCTGTGTCACGACCCGACCTCGGGCCCGTGCCGTGACTACCCCAAACCCGCCTTCCATAGGCCAGGGGCTGGCGACTAGCACCAAGGCGTAAAATCCCAGTAAACAGGGAAGGCATTGCCTTTATAAGTAACAACCACACAGAGTCAGCAAGCGGAAAGTAAAGTGCAGAAAAGTAAAGGGGGCCAGAATACAAGCCCAACTGTAAAGTACAACTGAAAAAGTAAAGTACAGCAACTGAAGAAAAGACGGCGGCCTCGTGTCGTCCACTGGCAATCCCACCTGAAGGGTGGGTACAGATAGCCTCCAGGCTCCTCGGGTCCCACGTCCGCTCCGAGCACGTCCCGCCCAGTGGTCCACCTCCAGGTACCGTCCTGCTCCACGCCCCAACCGTGATCAGCGCTGTCCGTCGTCTGCAACCAACACAACAAGGTGCGGGCATAGCCCGTGCAGGGGTGAGTATAAGCTACTCAGTAAGGACCCCGAGACCCCCGAAGGTCTCCCGAAATCCACAAAGGATATAGCACAAAAGAAAGATGCAATCACGAAGTAACATCTGACTCGACTTAGGTATATGCCCATACATATACCTAAGTCCCCAATTCTAGCTCTGCTCACGAGCTCAAGAACAACTCAATCCACAAAGGAAAGCAAGACTCAAATCCACAAGGAGAGTAAATAGTAAATCCACATAGGATAGTTCAACACAATCCACAAAGGAGAGTAACATACGATTCAGCTCAACCAGGTATACTTTTTCAGATGACGTCAAAGATGATCACTGATCCATCTAAGTCGTCGGACCCACGAAGGATCGATAGGTACTAACCCCCGCAAAAGACCCACACAGGATCGGGCTCACACAGAACCTGTAGGCAGTGGCTCACACAGAACCGGTAGTAAGGACCCACGTAGGATCGGGCTCACACAGAACCTGTAGCACTGATCCACGTGGGATCGCTGAGTGCAGTAGTCGACACAGTCCACTGAGGATCTCTGCACAGTCGTCGCCGCAGTCCACGAAGGATCTCTGCTCTGCCGTCGCCGCAGTCCACGGAGGATCTCTGCTCTGCCGTCGTCGCAGTCCACGGAGGATCTCTGCTCTGTCGTCGAAGTCACAGCCAGCGCTAGGGTTCCCGCACATAGTGAGCTCGTTTAGGAGGGTCCGCTCCACGAGCCGAGAGGCTGATACATCAACTGACACGTAGTCCGAAGTTGATGTATCCAAAAGTTCCGTATCGACAACAGGATCTCAACGCAACAGACGGCGCGTCAATCGGACGCCCGGTCTGAGAGTTATTGGCATTTTCGTCCCAGGGGCCCGGTTGGTTTTCAGGGCAAAACCAACCCGACCGTACTCCGCCTGTATCCGATCCTCGGGCGGAGTATGCCAAAAGTTCCGTCTCACTTAGAGGAAACTACCACAGCTGACGGTACGTCGATCGGACGTCCGTAGCTCAAGTTATGAGCGTTTCCGCTCCGAGGGCCCGGTTGGTTTCGTGTACGAACCAAACCGGCTGAACCCAAAGTCTTCCGAAACCTTGGGTATAATATACCTAAACGACCGTCTCGATCCAAGGATCGCGTAGCCGCTGACGGTTCATCAAACGGAGGTTCCAGGCCCAAGATATGGGCAAAAGACCGAAGAGGGCCCGAAACGGGGGTTCTGGGCCCGGGGCGACCCGGCCCGAACCCCCCCTGGGTCGGCCCGACCCGGCCCGACCCAGCTAGGCCGGGTCCGGTCCGGCCTGGGCGCGGCCCGGCCGACCGGACCGGCCGGCTCGGCTTCGGCCGAGCGGCCGAACAAACTGCCGCTGGTTTGACCCGCGGCTTGGAGAGAAACGCGGCCCCGCGGGGGGCCGCCTGTCACGCGGACGCGGCCGGGCCGCTGCATCCGTTCCCGGTTCCGCGCGGCCGCGGAACTGGCCGCCGCCGCCGCGGCTGAAGCCGCGGCGGAAGTTCTCCACGGCGGCGCGCCGGGCGCCGCCGCCTCCGGCCGCCGGCGCCGCCGCGCCGGCGACCCGCGCCGCCGCCGCCTTCCGCGGGCCGCCGGAGTTGCTCCGGTGGCCCGTTTTACCTCCCGTCTGCGCCGTTGCTCCTCCCGGGGGTCGACCTTCACTGCGGAAACAACAGATCGCCCCTGCCGCGCGGTTCGTCGTCGTCCGCCATATCCGCACAACAAAAGAGATCGGCAAAGGGTTGACGGGTCTTGTTCGTTAGACCCGCACCCTCCGCGTTAGTCATAAACAACGGGAGGAAAAAGATAATAATCAACAACAATTTTAAATAAATTAAAATTGTTGGTGATCATGTTCCTTACTTTAAAAGAAATAAAATCACGGGAAAGGAAAAAAATATTTCAAATCAACCCTTACTTTGTCGTCGTCGTCGGACGAGGGGTCGTCGCGGAATCGCTCGTCGCGGATGAAGGAGATCGTCGCGTCGTCGCGGTATCCGGCGTCGCGTCGCCAATCTCCAGATCAAGATCAAACGGATTAATTAATTTAAATCCGTTGATATCGATTTAAAAAAAGGGGAGAATTTAGAAGATTCGATTCTCACCTTTAACCGCCGAACGAGGATCGGCCGCGGAAGAAGAGGCGTCGCCGAAGAACGTCGCGGGTAAAGCTCGTCGACGTCGCAGATCTCGGTGTGCGTCGTCGATTTCCGGTCGCCGGCGTTCTTTGCGTTCTTCGCGTTCTTCGCGTTCTTCGCGTTCTTCGCGGGGAGAGTGGAGGTCCAGAGAATCTCGCACAACGAGTAATCCTCCAAAAGAAAGAGTTGGTCTTATTTTATTATTTTGCCAACGAACGCAAACGCGTAAGTAACGACCCATCAGTTCGTTGAATTAATTCAACGAGCGAAACAGCCCAATTAATTCACGAAGAAACAGCCCATTTAAATGGTCTGTTAAGAATTAAAGAAAACGCGTCGGTTTACTTTTCAGTTACTTTGACGGGTTTTCGCGGGTGCGTTACTTAGCGAAAGAAACGGCGGGGCTCGTGCGGGCCCCACCACACAAATATCCTACCAAGGGGGTAGGATATTTTCTGGATAGCATCCTATCCAGTTCAACTCAGTTCAAGCCGCCCTTAAGTGGCTTCAAGTGGCTTCCAAGCAGCTTAAGTGAAATAAAATAAAGTTGTCGCACAAACTTTATTTTATTTCTGACTTAAAGCCGCAAAATTTAAAAACCACGTCTGAGCAAACGCAACTCCGGAAGAGGCGTTTCTAAGCAAATACCGGCGCTGCGATTTCATCGGTGCCCTTAGAATTCGATTCCGGGCACCGGTTCAAAAGATAGAAAAACCCGCTCGTCCGTTCACTGAATGTACCCGAGCCAAACTTCGGAAATTGATTCCGGGCACACCGGGCCTCGGAATCAGGTGCCGTCTGAAGCTGCGCTCTTGTAAAATTCCAAAGAAAATTAAGAAAAAAATTTCCTTGAAATTTGCGGGTCTTTACATTACTCCCACCTCAGGGCTTTACGTCCCCGTAAAGATACATCAACAACTAGGGGAACAAATGGGGGTACTGAGCACGCATCTGAGCCTCCCGCTCCCAAGTGCTCTCCTGGAGGTTCACGTGCTGCCATCTGACGCGCACAAGAGGAATCGACCGCCCACGTAGGACCTGCTCCTGTCGATCCTCGATCTCCACTGGGACCTCCGCAAAAGTCGCCCCATCGTCCACGTCCAGCTCCCCAAAGTCGATGATGTGCGTCGGGTCGTGCACGTATCTCCTCAGCTGAGACACGTGAAAGACGTCGTGCACCCGGTGCAACTGAGGTGGTAGAGCCAGGCGATAAGCCACCTCTCCTATCCTGCTGAGGACCTGGAAAGGCCCGATGAAGCGTGGAGACAACTTGCCGCCTCGGCCAAATCTCCGTAAACCACGTCGAGGTGAGACACGCAAAAAGACGTGGTCGCCATCCTCGAACTCTAGTGGCCTCCGCCTCCTGTCAGCATATGACTTCTGCCGGCTCTGAGCTGTCCTCATCCTCTCCTGGATGATCTGGACCTTCTCTGTCGTGGCTCGGACCATCTCTGGTCCCACGAGTGCTGACTCCCCAGGGTCTGTCCAGCACAACGGTGATCTGCAGGGTCTGCCGTACAACGCCTCGTATGGTGCCATCCCGATGGTGGAGTGGTAGCTGTTGTTGTACACGAACTCCACCAAGGGTAGGTGGTCCTCCCAGCTGCGACCAAAGTCGAGAACACATGCACGGAGCATGTCCTCGAGTGTCTGTATGGTCCTCTCCGTCTGACCATCCGTCTGAGGGTGGAAGGCTGTGCTCAGATGGAGCCGCGTCCCGAACGCCTCCTGCAACCCCTTCCAATGCCGGGAAGTGAAACGAGCATCTCGATCGGAGACGATAGACGATGGCACACCGTGAAGCCGTACGATCTCCTGGACGTAATGACGTCCCAATCTCTCCACTGAGCCCTGCTCTCTGATGGGTAAGAAGTGTGCCGACTTGGTGAGTCGGTCGACAATCACCCAAATGGAGTCGTGACCTCTGGAAGTGCGTGGAAGTCCAGTCACGAAGTCCATAGATATGCCATCCCACTTCCACTCCGGGACCTCCAAGGGCTGTACCAAGCCTGCTGGTACCTGATGCTCTGCCTTCACCTACTGGCAGGTGAGGCATCGTGAAACGAACTCTGCCACAGCTTTCTTCATGCCCGGCCACCAGTGTTGTCGTCTGAGATCCTGGTACATCTTTGCCACTCCGGGATGCACCGCTAAGGGAGAAGTGTGAAACTCTCTCAGCACCTCCTCTCGTAAAGCGACTGGTACGAAGGTACGTCCTCTGAAAAGGATGTCGTGCTCTGCTCCAAGGGAGAAACCATCAGGCGCCTGACCTGAGGATATCAGTGCACGCCGGGTCTCACAGTCAGCGTCCCCACGCTGAGCCTCTCTGACCCTCTGTAGAAGTGGAGGAGAGACTGTGAGAGACTGAAGAAAGGCTGCTCCGTCTCTATCCACGAAGGATATCTGCAAGGAGGCCAGCTGCTCCGTCGCCTCCTCAAGTAGCTGAATGCCCGTCCTCCTGCTGAGGGCATCGGCTACCACGTTCCCCTTCCCAGGAGTATAGACTATCTCAAAGTCATAGTCCTGGAGGAACTCAAGCCATCTCCGCTGTCTCAGGTTCAGGTCCTTCTGAGAGAAGATATACCTGAGACTCTGGTGGTCAGAAAAGACTGTGAAGCGCTCGCCCATCAGATAGTGCCGCCAAGTCTTCAGAGCGAAGACCACTACTGCTAACTCCAGGTCATTAGTGGCGTAGTTCTGCTCATGCGGCCTCAACTGACGTGATCCGTAGGCGATCACGGCCCGCTCCTGCATCAGGACGCACCCGAGTCCAGTCCCTGATGCATCGCAGTAAACTACGTACCCAACTCCCTCCTCAGGAAACCTCAAGATAGGTGCGCTGGTGAATCTCTGTCTCAGCTCCTGGAAGCTCTGCTGACATCTGTCTGACCACACGAAGGGTTTCCCCTTCTTCGTCAACGCTGAGAGTGGTGCCTCAACTCTGGAGAAGTCCGGCACAAATCTCCGATAGTATCCGGCTAGGCCCAAGAAGCTCCGCACCTCCGTCACGCTCCTGGGTGGCTCCCAAGCTAGCACTGCCTCGATCTTCGCGGGATCCACTGCAACTCCCGCCTCAGAGATGACGTGCCCCAAGAAATGGACCTCACGTAACCAGAACTGGCACTTTGAGAGATTTCCATAAAGCTGGTGCTCTCGGAGCGTGTCTAGAACAACTCGCAGGTGGTAGGCATGCTCCTCCTCAGTCGTCGAGTATACCAAAATGTCGTCAATGAAGACCACGACAAATCGGTCGAGGTATGGCTGGAAGATCCTGTTCATGAGGCTCATGAACACTGCTGGAGCATTGGTTACGCCGAACGGCATAACCAAGAACTCATAATGGCCATACCGACACCTGAAGGCCGTCTTCTGCACGTCCTCGTCTCGAACTCTGAGCTGATGATAGCCTGACCAGAGGTCTATCTTCGAAAACCACCGCGCTCCCTTGAGCTGATCGAAGAGGTCATCAATCCGTGGCAGCGGATACTTGTTCCTCACTGTCACCTGGTTCAGGCGACGATAGTCGACACATAGTCGCAAGCTCCCGTCCGCCTTCTTGGCGAACAAAATCGGGGAAGCCCAGGGTGAAACACTGGGTCGGATAAACCCCTTGCTCTGCAAGTCCTCCAACTGTACCCGCAGCTCCCGAAGCTCGGCGGGGGCCATCCGATATGCTGGAGTAGATATCGGGGCTGTCCCGGGGTACAAGTCGATGTAAAAGTCTACCTCTCTACGAGGAGGTAGCCCTGGAACATCGTCGGGAAAGACGTCCACGTACTGGTCCACCACTGCAGGAAAAGCTGGACTCCGCACGTCCACTGCTCCTAGGATGAGGCTAGCCAACTGATGAGATATGGGTTGCACTCTCCTCCGCGGAAGTCCATCCTGTGCTGCAAAGGTTCCCTTCTCGCCGGTGAAGGTAAACCTGCTCCCGTCGGTGCGAACACATCGCACCTTGCGCCTAAAACAGTCGATCTGGGCATGAACCGTGGATAGCCAATCCATGCCCAAGATGACGTCGTAAGGCCTCGACGCCGCTACAAGGAGATCCCAGCCGAAGCTCTCGCCTCCTAGAGTAAGCTCACACTGCCGGCACTAGTGCGTAATCGTCGATTCTGCTCCCGTAGGAGTCTCTAGCCGTAAGGATCGAGCCAACGGCTCAGTCGGAATCTCCGAGCTCCGAACAAGGGCAGAGGCTATGAAAGAGTGACTCGCTCCTGTGTCTATAAGTACTGCAGCAAGGGTGGAATAGACACAGATCGTACCTCGAATCATCTCTGGCAAGTCGGGGTCGTAGGCCTCCACTGCCTGGAGCTGGGCCTGTCCCTGCCCGCCAGCTACCTGTGGTCGAGGTGGCCCTCCTGGTGGTGGTGGGGGTAGAGCCTGGAAGCATCGCCCACCACCCGCTGCTCGGCCAGCTCCTCTGCCTCGTCCGCCTCCTCCCTGCGGACCGCCATGATCGACCCTCTGCCTCTGCCGGGGTGGCCCCTCCACCGTCTGCTGCTCCTCTGATCGGCGGGTCGGGCAGTCACGAGCCATGTGACCCTGCCCGCCGCAGGAGTAGCACAGCCTGCCTCTCGGAAGGCTGGCACTCCGCTGTGTGCCCCGCACCGCTGAGCCGGTGTCCTGAGGCCGTCTGCGTGGGGGTCTGGTCTGCCTGGACCCGAGAGTCATCCGTCGGCTACCTGCTGCCGAAGACTCAGCTACCTGCCACCCTGCGCTAGGTCTCGCCGCTGAAGAAGGCTCTGCCAGGAAGCTCTCGATCAGGAGGGCTCGCTCCAGCACTCCCGCCTGGGTCGGAATGCTGAGGGAGATCAGCGACGCCCGAATCTCCTGTCGCAAGCCCTGCTCGAAGGTCCGGGCCCGGAAGAAGGGGTCCCGTACCATGTCGGTCGAGTAGCGAGATAGGTCAGTGAACCTCGCCGCGTACTGAGCGACCGTCATGCTGCCCTGGCGCACCTGGAGAAGCTCCTGGATGCGCACCGCTCGGAGGGTGGCCGGGACGAACTCAGAGCGGAAGAGGCTCTCGAAGTCCGTCCAGAGCAAGGATGCCTCATCGTGAACCTGGAGCATCAAGCTCCACCATCGTCCTGCCGCCGCCTGCAGGAGGCTCGCCGCGAGATTCACCATGAGATCCGCTGGTGTCCTCACTAGCCTAAAGATCCGTACCACCGCCTCTAGCCAGTCCTCTGCGGCCTGGGGGTCCGCCTCACCGCGAAACCTGGGCGGTCGCTCACTCTGAAACTCATGCAGTGTCCTGAGGCGACGTGCATCGTCAGCGTCTGGTACTGGTAGCATCGGTGGCTCGGCGGGTAAAGCTACCGCCGGTGCCACTACTGGCAAAGGGCCCTGCACCGAGGCCTCGTCGCTCGGTGGGCTTCCATCACGCCCTACACTCGGAACCCTAGCTGGCTGTCATCGCGGGGCCATCCTGAAAAGGAGAACAAGAACACCACAGTCAGAACAGTATACCTGGTGAGCTGGCACAAGTAATCACAAGGAAAACTTGAGACTTTCATAAAGCAGATCAGTATACCCGGTGAGCTGACACAAGTAATCACAAAGAAAACTTGAAACACACACGCAATCAATGTTTTCATGCATTAAGTCGGAAATCAGGAGTCAGGGTCCTGGTGTATGGATACGTCGGCCGCCGCACCAACACTGGGCTCCCTGAACTGATAACCACACTCAATACACTAAACACTATTGCTTCATATAGAAAGAAAAGACGATCAGAGTATGCGGTAGAACCGACCACCTCTGATACCAATTTCTCACGACCCGACCTCGGGCCCGTGCCGTGACTACCCCAAACCCGCCTTCCATAGGCCAGGGGCTGGCGACTAGCACCAAGGCGTAAAATCCCAGTAAACAGGGAAGGCATTGCCTTTATAAGTAACAACCACACAGAGTCAGCAAGCGGAAAGTAAAGTGCAGAAAAGTAAAGGGGGCCGGAATACAAGCCCAACTGTAAAGTACAACTGAAAAAGTAAAGTACAGCAACTGAAGAAAAGACGGCGGCCTCGTGTCGTCCACTGGCAATCCCACCTGAAGGGTGGGTACAGATAGCCTCCAGGCTCCTCGGGTCCCACGTCCGCTCCGAGCACGTCCCGCCCAGTGGTCCACCTCCAGGTACCGTCCTGCTCCACGCCCCAACCGTGATCAGCGCTGTCCGTCGTCTGCAACCAACACAACAAGGTGCGGGCATAGCCCGTGCAGGGGTGAGTATAAGCTACTCAGTAAGGACCCCGAGACCCCCGAAGGTCTCCCGAAATCCACAAAGGATATAGCACAAAAGAAAGATGCAATCACGAAGTAACATCTGACTCGACTTAGGTATATGCCCATACATATACCTAAGTCCCCAATTCTAGCTCTGATCACGAGCTCAAGAACAACTCAATCCACAAAGGAAAGCAAGACTCAAATCCACAAGGAGAGTAAATAGTAAATCCACATAGGATAGTTCAACACAATCCACAAAGGAGAGTAACATATGATTCAGCTCAACCAGGTATACTTTTTCAGATGACGTCAAAGATGATCACTGATCCATCTAAGTCGTCGGACCCACGAAGGATCGATAGGTACTAACCCCCGCAAAAGACCCACACAGGATCGGGCTCACACAGAACCTGTAGGCAGTGGCTCACACAGAACCGGTAGTAAGGACCCACGTAAGATCGGGCTCACACAGAACCTGTAGCACTGATCCACGTGGGATCGCTGAGTGTAGTAGTCGACGCAGTCCACTGAGGATCTCTGCACAGTCGTCGCCGCTGTCCACGAAGGATCTCTGCTCTGCCGTCGCCGCAGTCCACGGAGGATCTCTGCTCTGCCGTCGTCGCAGTCCACGGAGGATCTCTGCTCTGTCGTCGAAGTCACAGCCAGCGCTAGGGTTCCCGCACATAGCGAGCTCGTTTAGGAGGGTCCGCTCCACGAGCCGAGAGGCTGATACATCAACTGACACGTAGTCCGAAGTTGATGTATCCAAAAGTTCCGTATCGACAACAGGATCTCAACGCAACAGACGGCGCGTCAATCGGACGCCCGGTCTGAGAGTTATTGGCATTTTCGTCCCAGGGGCCCGGTTGGTTTTCAGGGCAAAACCAACCCGACCGTACTCCGCCTGTATCCGATCCTCGGGCGGAGTATGCCAAAAGTTCCGTCTCACTTAGAGGAAACTACCACAGCTGACGGTACGTCGATCGGACGTCCGTAGCTCAAGTTATGAGCGTTTCCTCTCCGAGGGCCCGGTTAGTTTCGTGTACGAACCAAACCGGACGAACCCAAAGTCTTCCGAAACCTTGAGTATAATATACCGAAACGACCGTCTCGATCCAAGGATCGCGTAGCCGCTGACGGTTCGTCAAACGGAGGTTCCAGGCCCAAGATATGGGCAAAAGACCGAAGAGGGCCCGAAACGGGGGTTCTGGGCCCGGGGCGACCCGGCCCGAACCCCCCTGGGTCGGCCGAACCGGGTCGGCCCGAACCGGGTCGGCCCGACCCGGCCCGACCCAGCTAGGCCGGGTCCGGTCCGGCCTGGGCGCGGCCCGGCCGACCGGACCGGCCGGCTCGGCTTCGGCCGAGCGGCCGAACAAACTGCCGCGGGTTTGACCCGCGGCTTGGAGAGAAACGCGGCCCCGCGGGGGGCCGCCTGTCACGCGGACGCGGCCGGGCCGCCGCGTCCGTTCCCGGTTCCGCGCGGTCGCGGAACCGGCCGCCGCCGCCGCGGCTGAAGCCGCGGCGGAAGTTCTCCACGGCGGCGCGCCGGGCGCCGCCGCCTCCGGCCGCCGGCGCCGCCGACCCGCGCCGCCGCCGCCTTCCGCGGGCCGCCGGAGATGCTCCGGTGGCCCGTTTTACCTCCCGTCTGCGCCGTTGCTCCTCCCGGGGGCCGAACTTCACTGCGGAAACAACAGATCGCCCCTGCCGCGCGGTTCGTCGTCGTCCTCCATATCCGCACAACAAAAGAGATCGGCGGAGGGTTGCCGGGTCTTGTTCGTTAGACCCGCACCCTCCGCGTTAGTCATAAACAACGGGAGGAAAAAGATAATAATCAACAACAATTTTAAATAAATTAAAATTGTCGGTGATCATGTTCCTTACTTTAAAAGAAATAAAATCACGGGAAAGGAAAAAAATATTTCAAATCAACCCGTACTTTGTCGTCGTCGTCGGACGAGGGGTCGTCGCGGAATCGCTCGTCGCGGATGAAGGAGATCGTCGCGTCGTCGCGGTATCCAGCGTCGCGTCGCCAATCTCCGGATCAAGATCAAACGGATTAATTAATTTAAATCCGTTGATATCGATTTAAAAAAAAGGGGATAATTTAGAAGATTCGATTCTCACCTTTAACCGCCGAACGAGGATCGGCCGCGGAAGAAGAGGCGTCGCCGAAGAACGTCGCGGGTAAAGCTCGTCGACGTCGCAGATCTCGGTGTGCGTCGTCGATTTCCGGTCGCCGGCGTTCTTCGCGTTCTTCGCGTTCTTCGCGTTCTTCGCGGGGAGAGTGGAGGTCCAGAGAATCTCGCACAACGAGTAATCCTCCAAAAGAAAGAGTTGGTCTTATTTTATTATTTTGCCAACGAACGCAAACGCGTAAGTAACGACCCATCAGTTCGTTGAATTAATTCAACGAGCGAAACAGCCCAATTAATTCACGAAGAAACAGCCCATTTAAATGGTCTGTTAAGAATTAAAGAAAACGCGTCGGTTGACTTTTCAGTTACTTTGACGGGTTTTCGCGGGTGCGTTACTTAACGAAAGAAACGGCGGGGCTCGTGCGGGCCCCACCGCACAAATATCCTACCAAGGGGGTAGGATATTTTCTGGATAGCATCCTATCCAGTTCAACTCAGTTCAAGCCGCCCTTAAGTGGCTTCAAGTGGCTTCCAAGCTGCTTAAGTGAAATAAAATAAAGTTGTCGCACAAACTTTATTTTATTTCTGACTTAAAGCCGCAAAATTTAAAAACCACGTCTGAGCAAACGCAACTCCGGAAGAGGCGTTTCTAAGCAAATACCGGCGCTGCGATTTCATCGGTGCCCTCAGAATTTGATTCCGGGCACCGGTTCAAAAGATAAAAAAACCCGCTCGTCCGTTCACTGAACATACCCGAGCCAAACTTCGGAAATTGATTACGGGCACACCGGGCCTCGGAATCAGGTGCCGTCTGAAGCTGCGCTCTTGTAAAATTCCAAATAAAATTAAGAAAAAAATTTCCTTGAAATTTGCGGGTCTTTACAATCTGACATGTCAGTTCCAACAACAACATTCTCACACATTTTCTGGGGATGACATTACTTGGGATGCTACATCCTGGATGGAATCTACTATGTATATCCTTGAACAACTATAGATTTCTCCTGAGAAAAGTCTTAGTCCTGAAACCTCTATGTTGCGTGATTCATCCAACCATCGGTGGGATGTTACTACCCATGTTGGTTATCATTAGGGTATGATTTGAGATAATTCCAAACTACTTTCTATGATAACTTGTTTCCATAGATGGTGAGAGCTATCCAAGCCAGATAGTTCATGTACATAGAGAATGGTGCAATGTAATTCATGGATTATTTAGTGTGTTTTATCGATGTAAAAACATTTCAATACATTGATCTAGTAAAAAGATATCATGTGCTAGAGGTTTCAAGGATGTGTTCTCATATTCCATCCATATTTATGTGATTCTCTTTTCTTATATTTATTTATTAGATATTGTTAATCATGATATTATCACTGAGCACAATCTGAGGTCTGATGATAGTATCAGCAATATAGGATTAGTATTAAGGTAGGCCTGTAGTTCTTCTGGTATTAGGAAGAATTAATTCTAGGAATGATTTTAGGGATGTGGTCATTAGATTTACCACAATGGAAGCTTCATTGTATGCAATTAGTGTTGACAAAAGGTGAATATGAAGACTTAATTTTATAAAGACCCAAAGGAGTGCCATTATTGGAGCCATATGAGGTATAGTTAGAGATTCTATTGGACCTCTTCCAACATTTTCTAGTGGAAGAAGATCCACAACAGCTCCACCTTCAGGGGCATGAACTTTTAAGATGTTTCTAGAGGGGATTATAGTAGAATAAAATGTATTTTATTTGTAGGAATTCATGGTCATGGTTGCCGGCCATCATATTATATACACCAGTGTAGTGGTCATACATAGGGTAGTCCAATAATAAAAGATGGTTGCATATCATGCCATATTAATTCCTTACATCTGATACCTGAGGATCAGAGTGCATGACCATCGACAAAATGAGGTACTCCACCAATATCTGCCACTATTATATCATCCTTATTTGATACAGGTTATTCACACATCTTTATTTCTTTATCCACAATGGTGAATCTATGTATGGATGTTCAGTATAAATAGGGTGTGATGACGCTATATATGTCGTTGGGTGTAGGGTTTGAGGGAATATGCTGATGCAAGGACTACCCCTTGAGGTAAAAAAGTACCCCTTCTCATGGGACCTCTTTGATATCATTATTACATACATAGATTTCATTATTAGGATATATTGGTTAGTTTATAACACACCTTTACAGACTAATATCACTACAAGGTTTAGTTCACATCACTATAGGGAATTAGTTATCTCCATAAGGGATAGTGGTATTTCCATGCTAGTTGAGCTGGACCAAAGAATCATGGGATAGGTAGAGTGACCAACCATATTTCTAGCTTTATATAGAAGAGTAGATGTTTTCATATATTTAATATCCTCCCCTTATAGATCATTAAAAGAATATCCTTCTGGATGATTTTTAAGATTAAATCATAAGAGAGGTATATAGTATAAAATAAATCTCATTCTCGCAGTATCTCTAGTGTCCATTCCCCCTTATAGTATGAATCCTACTGAGATCTTGAATCTCAAATGATATTTGGAGGAATTAGAGGCAAAGGGTTTTACCCAAACCATCAGTTATTCTTGCGTTCAACTATTCTTTTTGCTAATATGGAAAACAGAACCTATCATTTATGCATAGATTACCTATGGTTGAACCAGATTATGGTTAATAACTAGTATCCACTACCTCTAATAGTTGATCTCTTTGAATAGATCTAATGAGCTAGGATATTCTTGAAGATCGATCTTAGATTGGGATATCATTAGGGTAAAATTTGACATTTTGACATACTATGTACAACACTTCATAGAAGGTACGGTCTATGTCACTATATTGCTTTACTATTCAGCCTTATGAAAATACCTACTATTTTTACAAATTGATTAACATGGTTTTCCATTCCTAGATGGATTGTTTTTCTAATGTCTTTGTGGAAGACATATTTGTGTATTCTCACACTTGAAGCGACCATGGTTGAAATCTGATGATCATTCCAAATAGACTGATAGATTATCAAACATATTCCAATATTGTTAAGTGACACTTTTTTATTGAGAAATATCCCTCCTTAGGTCTTATTATCATATAATTGGGTGTATCTATTTAACTAGAAAAGGAGTGTGTCATGGTTTCGTGGGAGCATCCCAACAATGAGTTAAATGAATGGTGTTTCTTGGGGTTGTCTAAATAGTAAGTGAATTTCATACAAAATATCCCATACCTTTAATCTCATTTTACTATTCTTATGATAAAGGGGTGTTGAGTTCCTATTTTTAGAAGAATACAAGAAAGCCTTTCAGGAGAAAAATAGAAGGATTATTTCAGCACCTATTCTGCTTCTTACAAAGCCTAAAAGAGACTATATAGTGTTATTTGGTGCATCTTGAGTTATCCTATGAGTATTTCTAACGCAGGAGGATAGAATCATTATGTAAAGATCTCTGTATTTGTGTCCCCATGAGAGGAATTACTTGACACATGACCTTGAATTATATATAGTTGTCCATAACTTATATTGCTAGAGACACAATCTGATGGGAGATCACATTATGGTGTATATGAATTATAAGAACCTCAAATATATATTTTAAAAGAATGAATCAACTTTTAGATAGAGAATATAGTAAAATACCTATAGTCTTTTGATATTGATATTGCCTATACACATGGAAAGGGAAACGTGGTAGCATATGCACTAAGTTGGAAAACTCATGCACATTCCATACAAGAAGATAAAGATGTATGTAAATTGATGGCCTGATTCTCTGATCTATATCTATTGTTTCATAAAAATAAAAATTAGTCTTATTTCTCATCATTTTTTTCTAAATATTCCTTCTTTGATATGGTAAATATTTGATATTTTTTATATATTCAAGGCTTGTTTCTATAGGAAATTATTTAATGAGATGACCCACCTTCATATTTGTCTATGGATAAGATGATATCATATGAATATATGGATGTATCTGGGTTCTGATAGATTTGAGAGAGGAACTGATGCTTGTGACCCATGTTTCACAGCTGGCAGTTCATTGAGGAATATTTTAGATGTATCTAGATATTTAACGCTAGTATTGTAGTCCAAGGCTGAAACACCAGATAAAAGGTTTTATCAATAGGTAATCAGAATTTTTATAGGTGATGGTGGATAAAGGCCTGCCTACCGGCTTGTTACAACCACTTTGAGTCCCAAAATGGAAATGTGAACACATTTCCATTGAATGTTTTTTCATCTCGATGATATCACCTCAAAGAAATAATGTCATTTGCGTTGTCATTGAAAAACTGAAAAAAGCAGCCCAATATCTTCTTATATGGTGGAAATTCTCAATTTATGGGCTAGGATGAATATAGTTTTCTGAGACCATATGGATACATGGGTCCCTCATTATATCATTCAATATAGGTATGATCATTTTAGACTAGTGTTTTTACTAGTGGTTGTAGAGAGCTACAGGAACACAGGTTCTTATGATCATATTTTTTACCCTCATATTGATATCCAATTGGAAAAGATGGTATAAGTGTAATATGAAGTGATCCATGAAGACGAACATGATTTTGGTTGTTCTTGGGAGAATAATACTCCTCTCATATAGTTATCCTATAATAATATTTTATAGGTGATGATTCAGATGGATTATTTTGTGTTAATGTATAATATGTTGTGGTGTATGGTAGTTTTTATTATTATTCATTTTGGGAGAGGCATCAGAGGTAGCACTACTAGGTCCTCATTGTTGGAGTTAGTGTCTTAGAACCAAAAGTATATACTACAATTAAATGAATATTTTACATATTTAATAGTAAAATAACTACTTATTACGTATTATTTGTAGTTCTTCATGACCCTAAGGTAATAATGTCTTGGAGAATACATTGCATTCATAATTTCATAAAAAATCCCCTCTATAATGAGAACCTTGATATAATATTATGCTATTCTCAAATATTGATCTATGGTAGGAAAAAAATCTACGATCGAACACATAGTACATAGAATGTTAGGTGAGAGTCTCACATGATGAAAATGATTCTTTCCATGATGTTCTCACTTGGAAATCTCCAAGATGGAAGATTATTTGAGTAGACCTGCCAATAGGAAATTATCATGTTTTTGTTTCATTGGATATTAATATTTATGATTGTGTGTAATGATAATTATAGATTAAAATTATTATAAGTAAATTTTACAAGTAACATACATATATTTATTTCATAAACCATGATGATAATAGTTCATCGAAACGTTTTATACATTGAGTATGTCATGAGTGAAATTTCATTAATGAATTAGTCAAGGAAGGATTTGTACCTTCCATATTTAATGATTATAATACCTCTACCATTTTATTATAGTATAACTATCAAATTAAATTCCATGGACATGATGTAACAATGTGTTTATTTAAGATAGTCTGAGAAATACCTATTGAACTTATAGGTTGGTGACAAAGATGCGCAATTTGCTTGATGAGGTATTGTGACAATGGGATTATATAATAAAATTACCATTCCTAAGTGGTTGTATACATTGAAACGTTATGTTCATTATCTTGGGTTCCTTGACCCATTCCTAGATAAAAATCTTAGACATCAACCAAGCCCGCCTAATGACGATGAGAAATTATCATAGAGGGTCACACACTAAGTGTTTCTGTTGATTTATTTTAAATTCTATATTAGTTAAATTAATGAAATAAAAATTATTAAAAAGATAACGGATTAATTTTATTAATGTTATATTGATCTCAAAAATTAAATAAATATTTATTCTCCACCTTGTAAATAAAATATATATTTCATTTATTGAAAATTTTAATAAATATTTATTTTCTATATTGTAATTAAAATATTCATTTATGAATAAAATTGTAATTTGGTTATTCAATAAATGATTGGGGAGTTCTGAGAGACCAAGATCAAGTTCGGTGAAAATTATTAATTAACAACACTGTTAAATAATATTGGTTATTAAACAAGTTGGTGAGTGCCTCAAAATAATAATTATATAATAATTATTATTATGGGGCATGATATTTATTAAAGGTAATAGATGTAATTTAATGGATGGATTTAAATTAAATAATATTTTGACACAAATTCAAACAATATAAATAGACAATGATTTATATTGTGTAGAGAATCCAAAATTAAGGATAGAGAATTATTGTATAAAAAGAGTTATTTCTCAAGTCCTCATGGAAAAGAGATTTCTTCATGGTTGATGAATGAGTGATCAATAACGAACAACGTAATAAATTCAACTCCTTATGCTAGCACCAAGATTTCAAGTGGTGCTTCTTGGAGATCGTAGGATCACGTGTGGATAACCTCTAGAGGGATTCTATCTTTGGATCCTTGCAGATAAATGAAGATAATCGTGAAAGGTCTTTTCAAAGGATCAACATTCACCAATGAAGAATGTACCAATGCTTAGGTATTTATTTATTCATAAATAAAATAAATTATTTATAAATTTGATAGGAAAGATCCTCGCTCTTGGTTTTTGGAAATAATTATTAAAATAAATTTTAATTTATCACCTACCTCCACATTTTTCCTCTACACCTGAAACCAACAAATAGTTTCAAACCTACAACATTTAAATTTATGTATTTTTTATTTTATTATTGATATATACCTAATTTTTGATATATTTTCATTTCATGTTATTATTTTTTAAATCCTATTTTAATTAATATGTTATTAACAAATTTATCATGTTTATTCAGTGTAAATATATATTAGAGGTTTATGAAAAAAGGAAGATTTCCCATAGATTCCACCGGGAAGCACAGAATCATTGGATGATAAAACTGGGTTACAAAACGTGCATCTGGATGAAATTCCGTATACCCATGCACATAATATCTAGATTCTCCAAGATATTAAATTCAAGTGGTGCTTTTTTTTGACACAACATGTTGATCAGGATATCCTGGAACATGGCAAGTGGATAAGAGTTGTGTAACTTGAATGCATAAACCATGCAGTCTAGCTGAGTCAACATTCCAAATCCCTAGGCATGTGGCTTGGATATACAAAAACTAAGATACATGGTGTGTATTTTCATGTACATTCCATGTGTCTCCCATTAATGAAAAAAATGTCAAATTACAATAAATATGAAATTTGAGTATTAAAAACTTATTTTATTGATATGAAGAGCATTTTGTGTTTGAAAATTTAATAATTATTTAAAATAATTTTAGATGCTCAATTAATTTATTGTAATTAATATTAAATTATTGGTTCTGCCATTCATTATCCATAAATTCCATTTATTACGGGTATCTCCACATAATAATACATTATTATTAATATAGAAGGTAAATAATTAATTAAATAATTAATTAATTAGTGTTTATCTAAATAATAAAATAATTAATAATTAAATGAATGCATGTCATTTATTTTTATGTATTCATTCCATGTATTACCGTTTAGTGGCATGACCAAGACCTTTGTGTGTGATGGATGTTATAATTTAATTTATTTCAAGAGTTTTAAATTATTTAATATTAAATTAAAATATGACCTTCGAGTCATCCCTTCTTCCATTATTATGTAGGGCATGCACTTACAAAGAAATTTCTATAATCCTATTTAAACAATCCTTTGTTTCCCCTCACTTGTGTGTGAGTAATAAATATTTGTAATTAATGAAGCATCCCAAGGTGAATGGAGGTAGTCTAAGACGAAACCATAATTTTTTCAACCATTGGGATGCATATGTGGACAATTGGAATGTTATAACTCATTACCAGACTGAAAATATGAGTTATTTCCCCTATGTTAAAGTTTTTTTAATGTTATCATAATAAATCAATTGTAAGGTAAAAATAATAATTGAGTTAATTAATTAATTATATATATGAAATTGTTTATTTTATGGATTCAAGGTCTTAATCACATAAATAAATTAATTAACGTGTAATGATGAAAAATAAATAAATGAGTTTTGCTTGATTTTTTTATCCCACATGGTTTATTAATTATATAACATCCACATAATAATAATTGGACATGTAAAGGTTGAAACAAGATAAAAAATATTCATAATAAATTTAAATCCCTCAATTAATTATAATGTAAGACTAAGCCTTCCGTTACATGATTGGGAATAAAAAAATATATCTATGGGTAGTACATGTCTAATGTCTAGAAACATATTTTTATCAGGGATTTCTCATGAGATTTTTCTATTGACATATTCAAAATTGAATAGTGTTTAATTTCCAAAGACTGTTCAAAAAAAAATAGAGTCATGTTTTTAAGAAATCCAAGACATGATTTCTAGACAGGGGAATCCACTGAACAGATCAATGAGCATTAACTGCATAGTTAGTAGGACCACCTACCTAATTAGTTTATAAGGGTTTTCATGGCTCAAGTATGAATCATTAATAAATGTAATAGGGATCCTTTCCAAAATATTGTTAAAGAAAGTAGGAATTCTATGTTCAATTGTGAGGGCTATTGAGACTAGATAAAATAGTGGAATATTAAATATGTAAATAAATAAATAAAAACTGTTAATTTATTAAATTTAACTTATTTTTTAACCTAGAAATGTAGTAATAATATTATATTTCCAATTTTAGAATAAAATGACAACTTCATCATACACACTATCCTTATGATCAATTTTTGATAAAGATAACCACCTAACTAGAAGTAACATATAAAAGTGTTTTAGATGCATTCGGGTTTTGCTAAGCCATAAAAATAAATTTTATTTACAAGAATCCTTAATGATAAAGAGGTGATTGATGAATAGTTATTTATCTATGATAAAAATTTACTTATGCAGTCAATGTTTAGTGTGTGAGGAATTATTCGATGACTAGTGAACTGATTAAGTCTCCCAAAAACATGGATGTGTATTCCATGATTGAGCACCTCCATGGTCTTTACCAAGGGGGAGAATGAAAGGAAGATTTTGGTATGTACATGGTGATATTTCAATGAAATCAAGGATCGGGAGCCCCAGATAGGCCTCACATATTCATGATCATTGGTTATATTGAACACATTGAGGATCTACGGATTAAAATCCCTAAAGAACTGGGCACTAACCTCATTCTACCAACACTCCCTCCTACATTCTCTATATTTGTTGTGAATTTTAATATGAACAACATTGGGAAGTTTTACCCAAATCATCTTACTCTTCATTGTCATGTTGATAAGGATATAAAG
The DNA here is from genome assembly GCA_963277665.1 of Viscum album. Lineage (NCBI taxonomy): Eukaryota > Viridiplantae > Streptophyta > Magnoliopsida > Santalales > Viscaceae > Viscum > Viscum album. Next base: position 1,494,745,687 of record OY728162.1, on the reverse strand, counting down.
CATAAAAAACATTCCATCCTTATGGGGAACAAAAAAAGTGTAAAAGATATTTCATCCCAATGTTTCTTTATGCCCTTCCAATAAAGTGAAGTCCTAGAGGAAATAATGGGAACATGGTGCTGTCTGTTTTCCATGTGGCAAGGTCCACTGGAAGAAAATCTACACCCATCCAAATAAGATTGGGGAATCTTCAGGTGTGTTTGCTATCAGTTTTAATTTATCTATTTCTAAAATTAGGGTATTAGATAGAGATTTTGGTTCTCACATATATATTCAAATATAGAAAAAATTAGATTTATAAATACTGATCGAAGAGAGGTAAATCGTAGAGAATCCAATAGTGCTAAAATCACTATTTTAGATATCGGGGACTACCACCTCATCTCTCCAACTGGAATGATATTTTATCAAATGGTTGTTATGATGTTCCTTAAATTTTAAAAAATTATTATTCCTATATCCAGACTTGATATAGATGGATTTATTTTAAAATTTGGGAACAAATGTGTCATATTTTATAAAGATAAAAAAACTTTATCGAAAGGAACATTTAAATAACGATCATTATATGTTGGATTATAGTAAACATATAATAGAAATTGATAACTAAGTTACTTCACATTAATCAAACCAAGACCAAATTTATCATTACTATCTAGGACTTGTTAATGAAAATAACTTGAAAAAATTACATCAAGATGGAAATTTAGATTCTTTTTCACTAAAACTGCATGTTTTATGTGATGCGTGTTTAGAAGAAACAAATTACAAATCCCCAATTAGTGGAATAGTAAATGGGATAAGGGGATTAATTTCTAGTTTGCACTGAAGTAGGTAGAAGATTTCTTATTGAAGGAAGGCATCGATACTAATACATAATAGCTTTCTGTGATGGTTTTAGTAGCTATGGATATGTCTACATAATGTGGAATAAGTCATATTATTTTGAAAAATTCATGGAATACATGTATGAAGTTGAGAACCAGCTTGGTAAGAATATTAAAAAATAGTTTTATACCATGGTGTATAATATCTTAATCAAGACTTCATTAATTATCTATGGTATTTTGGGATTTTATCTCAACTCAATTCTCCTTGTATGCCTTAGTGGAATGGTGTAAGTGAAAGGAGGAACCACATCGTGATGGATATGGGGAGAAAAAAACGAGTCATGTGAGTATTCCATTAACAATTTTAGGGTACTCATTAAAAATAGCAACATATATACTAAACTAAGTGCCATCTAATGAAATAGATGATATACCATACCAATTATGGAATGAAAAGAAACATGTGTTGTCTTACTTTAATGCATGGGATTGCGATGTATTTGTTAAGGCCTTTTCAGATAAAAATCATACAACATAAGGAACATAGTGTATCTTTATTGGATATCCCAAACAAACAAAGGGATACTACCTATACAACCCTTACAACAAAAATGTTTTGGTTTAAAGACATCCCACATTTCTTGAGGATGATCTTATCCCTAAAAGAGATAGTGGGAGAAAATAGATTTAGATAAACTTCTGGCTCAAGATACACAAGATTTATTATAGGAACAAATTCCACAAATCCATATGGAAGAAGAATATTTTTCTGATATACAATTACTATGTAGGAGTACAATAGTGGTTTGAGAACTAGACTGGTATGGGATTCTAGTCACTGAGGTTGGTGACTTATTATAAGTTAATAATAATTTTACACTAACCTGTAAAAATGTAATAAGTCTAATATATGGTTTCATGTGTAAATAATCCATGTATTTTGAAATAGATTTTATACTCCAAAACAATGTTTGGATTTTTGTTGAAACTTCAGTAGAAGTAATTTCTATTTTTTGTAAATGGGAATTCAAGAAGAAACTATAAGGCATGACTAATTGAAAAAGGGTTTAAACAATGTCAAATAATGGACTATGATGAAACCTTGTCACTAGTTGCAATGATGAAATCCATTACAATTCTACCTTCCATTGTAACTTCCATGATTATGAGATTTGGAAAATGGATTTCAAAGCACCCTTCTTTAATGGGAACATTTAGGTTGATGTCAATATGACATAACTAGATGGATTTGTGATTCCAGTGGATTCCAACAAGGTATGAATGTTTCAAATATCCATTTATTAGTCAACGAAATCATCTAGGTCATGGAAAATTCATTTTTAAGAGGCTATAATAGAATTTGGTTTCAAAAATAATGAAGGTAAGATGTGTGTATATAAACAGTTTTGTGTGAGGGCGGTTGTTTTATAAATAGTATATATTGATGAAATATATCTCATTGGAAAAGAAATACTAGTCTTCTAGTCTTTTAAGTCATGGTTGAATAAATGATTCTATATAAAGGACTTGGGTGAGGAAATATATATTTTTGGTATCAAGATCCATTGAGATAGATCCAAGAGATTTCTTGGCCTATGTCAAATTACATACATTGGAATGATACTGAATAGATTCAGTATAGAAAAATCCAAGATGGGAATGTTTCTAGTGTCACCTCGAAATTCATCCTTCTAGGAAAATCAATCTTCAGATACATGAGGAAAGAAAATGAATGAAAAGGATTCCATATGAATCAGCGGTTGGGTCAGTCATGAATGTTATGATATGTATTAGGCTAGATTTTATCTATGCATTTAGTGTGTTAGGAAGATATCGATATGATCTTAGTGACAACTAATAGATTTTAGTATAGAATAACCTTATGTATTTGAGGCATACTATTGATATGTTCCTTGTTTATAGAGGAGATGAGTAACTATTCATTAGAGGGTATGCAAAAGATAGTTTTCAAACAAATCCTGAGGACATGAAGTCAGGAATGGGATATATATTCACATTTAATGGAGGGGTTGTGTGGTGGAAGATCTCAAAGATGTATGTGGATGTAGATTCTATAGAGTCTGAAAATATTTCGGCTTCTCAAGAAGATAAATAATTAGTATGGATGCACAACTTCTTCCAAGAGATTGAAGTGCTACCGAGAAGTAAGGATCCTATCACACTCTATTTGATAATATTATAGTGGTGGATCTTGTAGAATATGCAAGGTTAGATTAGTATACAAGGAAAATACATCAGAAGTATTGTATCTAGAGGTATTTTTCTCAAGGAGGTGAAATTACAGTGAGTAGTATTTATACGTAAGACAACACAATGGACCCCGTAACTAAAGCCTTAACTAAGAAGAAACATGAAACTCATGTAAGGGTTAGTAGTCTAAAGTTAGTAGGTAGTGGGATTTAGTAAAAGTGGAAATATTTGTGAGTTAGTGTCCTAGGACCAACTTTTTATACCCTGGTTCCATTAATATTTTATATATTGAATATTAATAAAACTACTTATTTCATATTTCTTTTTGTTTTTAATGACTCTAATGTAATGACGTCATAGATTATACATCAAATTTATAAGGTCATAACAGTTCCCCTCTATGACGAGATCCTTGATGTGCTATGATGATATTCTCAAATAATGTTCTATGGTTGGATAACATGATTTCATGGGACACATAGTACATAGATTATTAGGTGCTGGTACTTGTAAGAATATGAGGCTTCTTCTCATGAAGTTATCACTTGGTAATCATCAATATGATTATGAGAACATACTGGTGTCATCATAAATTCCTATCTATGAGAGTGTGTAATGGTCCTTATACATTTATATTATTATTCATTCATGTCACAACTTTTGTTCTGAGAAGTACTTCTTAATAAATGATGATAAAATTTCATGGAGAAGTTGAATATTTTGGGTGTGTCATGAGTGACATGTCATTAATGAATAATGTGAGGAAGTATTTTTCCCTTCCTTATTTATAGAATGTGATATCTCAACACTTTGATTGAAATAGAACCATCGCATTAAATTCCACAGCCATGATTTTACAACGTGTTTATTTCATATTGTCAAAGAAAGACATATAGAGTATATAGTATGGTGACATAGATGTGAAACCTTCATAATAAGATATTATAAAAAAGGTATTATATTAGACAATGATAATTCGTATGTTTTTGTCAATATTATAATATTCAGATCTTTTTCTTGGGTTCCTTGACACATTGCAAGATGGTAATCATGGAATTTATTCAAGAACATTTAATTTTAATGAGAATGAATCCTAGGGGGTCACATTCTAACTGTTTTTATTGATATTGATTAAAATTTTATTTTATTTTAATTAATTTAATAATTTTTATTCTTAGGATCATAGAAAAATTCTATTTATGTTATATTGATCCCATAAATTTAATAAATATTTCTTCCCGAGCTTGTAAAGAAAATTCTAATTTATTTATTGAATATTTTAATAAAATTTTATTCTCTATATTGATAATAAAATATTAATTTGTTACTAAATTATTTATTGGTTACTCAATAAATTATAAAGGAGTACGAATGGACCAAGACCAATTATAGTGACACATATTAATTAAAAAGATCATTAAATATTTTTTTATTATGAATATTGGTGCACACCACAAAATAACAATTATATAATTATTATTATGCGAAATAGGATTTATTAAAGGTAATAAATCTTATTTAATGGAAGGTATTAAGTTAAATAATATTTTAATCCGAATCCTAACTCTATAAATAAACTTCGATGTTGATTTGGTAGGGAATTAAACATTGAGAATATACAATTATTTCACACAGGGAATTCTATCTCAACGTATCTTCCTCTATCCCTCTCATGAATAGCAATTGAAGGACATATTTCTTCAATTCCAAATAATGAGAGAGCAGGAATAAAAAATGTGTGAAATTTGAGTCACCACGCTACCACCTAGAGATTGAGTTGTTTTTCTCAAATATCATAGGAGTACGTGTGGATTACTTCGAAAGGGATTATACACTTGGATCTTTATAGTGCAATGAAGGTAATCTGAATGGGTATTTTTGGACCATCAACATTCACCAATAATGAAATTTCCTAATCCCATGAATTTATTTCTTCAAATATTAAATTAAATAATTATAAATTTGACGTGAAAGGTCCTCACTCTTGGTTTCATCCAATGATTGTCAAATGAAATATTATTTATATATCCACCCAATGCACACTTCTTCCACTCTCAGAACCAACCCTCATCCCATGTAGTAGACTTCATAGAAGGTTCATTTGTTTAGATGTGTGTGTATTCTATTCATTGTAGATAGAAATATTTGATCGATCACTATCGAAGAAATCTAGATTTCATTGTAAAGGATCAAATTTTCTTGTGGGTATCACCCATGCCTGTCTATAGATGAGTACAGAGGTAAGGAAGCATGTAACAACATTTTTAAGGGAATTTGAGATTCTAGAGAGAGTTGATCCAAAAATATATCAGTTTTTACTAACTCATAGGTTCCATTCCATACACAATGTCTTCCATGTTTCATAGCTTCACAACTATCATGTCAAACCATCTCACACTTTTTATCTTAAAGAGTTTGACTAAGATGTCTATACTTTAATTGATGAGTATACTATACACGTCATTGACCCTATAATGAATGATATTATAGGTTGGTATATCCCTTCATTATGGGTTCTATGGAAGCATTCTCAGATACATGACAAGGCTTGGGTGTAGGAGGCCAACGTATGTGCTCACTGGCTAGAGTTTTTCTCGGAAAACTTTTTGTCACCCAAGGATGTTGAACATGATGATGGTATCCTTTAAGGGGGAATGACTGAAAGAACTATGTTTTTATCATATCCATGGATCAAATAGAATTCAGTATACTTTTTTTGGACCTACTATGGATTAACTTTGAGGTTAGAATGTTTTCAGGGGTGTTTAGTGCTTGTTCGAAGCTTGGGTCCCCAATAATATGAGAAAACATACTGGTCGTGTAGTTTGGGGAATATTTCTAGGGAAGGACGAATGGTTACCCCTAACTGTGTAGGGAATGACGATGATAGGTAGTAGGTTTCATGGTTTGGTGAAACCATTCAGATTGAATATTATTGCTATGTAGATGGTTTGATGTTTTTAGTAGAGACATTGCACATAGTTGGTACATATTTTATCCAACCATGTGATCTAAACATGCTAGTCTTGTCTTAAGGTAATGAGAAAATAATGGTCGGTTCATGGTTTGGACAACTGTATGTCCAAACCATGCTCCCCTATTTATATTTGTTAAAATTAAAAAAGTACCCTTAATGACTTAATATCTTACAACTCTCCTTATTCCTCCCATTTTTAGTGGGGGATTTCTTCTTCATTTATTGATATCTCAAGTTGTGTTCCATAGGTATTGATCCTAGATTTTAATTAAAAGTTTTATTCAATCCTTGTTCATCACATTGGATGTGCATCGGTAATTACTCAATTTAAATTGAGTTGTTAATCATTTGTCTTCTCCTTAATGATGCTATTTTGATGCAAGATCATACGCCCTATCTTTAGGGAACTGAACCATTCTTCATATTTCTTCTGATCAAAGACAATCTTAATAATGATACTAGATAAGGAGAGTTTTACAAGATTAAGTAGGTGGTCTATGACTCATCCCTCAAGTCTGACTATTTTATAAACCATAAATTATGTGAATGTAAATATTTAATATGGAAATGCCTATTTAATTAATATGTAATTAATATAATCATAATGATCATGTTATTGATCATCTTATGGATATTGTTTCCACCATTGGATGTTATAACCTCAACAGCAACCACCCTATATAGGGTGCATACATATTTATGCATCTTATAGATTTTTTATGACTACATGCACCACTATTATGATGTTTTGTGACTTGACCATGATAAAAGGTAAGTTTATAAAAAAAAATTATGGAGTTGTTAATGGTGATTATATGTTTATATCACTTGACACTTATTATGAATGTGTTTAAAAATAATCAATAAATCATTATATATTAAATGGACTGTATATTGATATATATCACATGGCCTATTTGAAAGTAATTTTTTGACTTTGTCTCACAACTATTGCAAACATTTCAATGCTTAATGGAAGGTATCAGGGTGATCCTTGTTGATTTTTATATAATAAATGTACTAAATGGATTCATGACTTATTATGCCTTATCAAAATAATGAAATGAAATGACTTGAACCCAATGGTTAGTTAAATGGAATGAGTACTACATGGACTGAATTACAAAGGAATTAATTATATGGTGACTATTTCATATGGTCCTGTTCACTATTACAAGTGTCGTCAGACTTGATAAATCCTTTGATTCATAAGGGAATTCCTCAAGCACTTGTAGACACCATTCTGATTGAAGGTTTCCAGTTTCTAAGAGAGATAAAAACCACGGGACCTGGTCCTTTTCTACTAGTGTATTCCCAGCATGATTTCGTCAGAACCCTCCATTATCTTTGAGATATTAGGATTCATTCGATACGATCCTTGGATCCATCCTGACATCTATAAACATGTGGCGCCATGGATACAACCATCGACACCAGTCATTTCTTATCCTATTTTACCTTGAATGATATTTTTGGGCTCAGTTAGAATCATATTTTGGTAGAATTGCATGGGAGTTCCCCTTGGATTATAGTCTTGTCCCTTAAATCCAGGATACATGTTATTACTAAGTTGGATCGACCCCTAAGGTCATCTATGACTTGGTTAGTACCATAGATCCTCTTCAGTATTATAATTTTATTGGATTTATTTTTAGAACATGGAGAGTTTATTATTATTATTGTTTCAGGATGTTAGTTCTAGTAATACATTACATAACCTGATTATATAAACTAGAACAAAATTTACCGAATATTTGATATGTTGGTAGCGACTATTCTTGCTCAGGCTGAAGTAGGTATAGTTGTATTTTTATTACTGCAATGCATTATCTTTTTATATATACATGTATATACACTACATTAGTTTATATTACACTAAATAGATAGCTTAGATGTATTTGGTGTTGTCTTATAGAGATTTATTTCACACCCTATCCATGCCGCCAATGGAATCCATCCAGATTACAAATATAAAGGTGCTAATAAGGGGATCCATCCAACTTTGGATACCTGATTTTACATTCTGGTATTTTGGAGAATCTTGTTAGTATATAATACTGAATGGATCATAGGTTCTTGGATATTTTTTGGATTCTATTTATTTCATTTATATAGCATGTACTTCCTACTACCATGTATAACTCTTTTCCAATTTTATAGAGACATGAAATACATTATCATCACCTTTTTTATATGATTTATTTTTCGTTCTATAATTATTAATATCATCTTTGAGTTAATATTCATTGATATAGTCTTCCGCTATAATAAGTTATTGGTCCAGTGTCTGTAGTGTCTGTTTCCACTATGCCCCTTATTTATTTATACTTCCACTACATACCTATTATATAAAATATCCATGGAGCTCTACTATGATAATGATGTTATAGTCTCCATATAGACACACCCATGGTCTTTTATGTTAGTTTGTATGCTCTAGAATATGGGGAGGCATTCATGAGGCCAAGGGGCCAACTGGGTTTGGGGAACCTTTTAATGGAATCCTAGTCAGGATGTTACATTGTATGTCCATATTGATGTCTACATCACTATAATCAATTAATATTTCTATTTGATAAATTTAAATCATTCAATTGTTTCTTAAAATATTATTCTTATTCAAAAGGATAATAACCTGCCTATAATCATTATCTGAATTGATCATGGAATAAAATTTATAAATATTGATTTTAAAATTATTTTTATAATTAATATATAAAATATAACATTATAGCACTTGGATCTTCCTAAAAAAATTTATGGTGGAAAGAACAACTTTAACATTATAGTTGAACATTTTATGTTAATAAAGTATCACGTTTCCAAGTATTTTTTATATGATAGTAAGAATAATTTATTCCACACCATAAATCATATTATTCATTTCTCAGTTTTTAAATAATCTTTTTATGAAATGTGGAATGAATAAAATCCAATGATATGATACGTCTATATTTTTGGATGTAAAGTTGTCATCTGGGAAAAAAATAAAATCATAAAAAAAATTATCTAATATTTTTAAGGTAACCTTTCCTCGGTAAAAACATAAAGATTGTATTATTAGGTATTTAATAAAAGATCACATACCTTTGAATAAATTTAAACACAAAATTTTAAGAACCAAATAACACATTTTCAAGACTACCGGATAGTGAAAATAGTCTGAATAATGATTTCAAAATTCCCTCTAATTTACAAACATATTCATTTAAACACTACAATTAGATATTGAAAAAATTAAATTTGATATTCTTTATAAGAAAAATAATCATATTATTTACCAATAAATTAGATATTATTAATGGATCTTTCCATTGACAATGTTATTGTTGATACTATTCAATAAATAAAAACCCATGGCTACTTATATAATAAAAATATTTATCTTGACTAATTTTATTAATTTTGTCCTAAAAGAGTTAATGATGCCCTAGGTGATGGGAATTAGAAAATTATTATGTAAGAATAGCCTAACCAATTCAAATAGGACAATGTGTGGTAGTTTGTGAAACATACCAATGACTTACTAGTTATTCAATGTGGGTGGGTCCTTCAAAATAAATGTTTTATGAATTGTAATAAAATCTAACTTTAACCAATAATTGTTTCTAAAGTTTATAATAGAGGGGATCTTATATATTATGAATAATGTTCTACAATTTTGATTGGATTAAAATTTATTTGAATGCTTCTATCCTCTATAGATTGAATAAATTTCATTCATTTTCAAGTAGATATTAAATTTTATTTCTAATTTGTTATGAATAAGAGGAATTAAATGTTTAATAACCTTCATTTTTAAAATTTCTTGTCTAATGGACTAAGTTTTTAATCTTTATAAACCACTTTATAGAATAAAAATAATCCCCAAGTGCCTTTTATGATTATTTACCTTGTTTCATTTTTATATATGATTTTTCAAACGACATGATTAACCCTACTATTTTTACAATGGATTTAAGGAAATTCTAATCATATATATCTTTGAGAATTATGTCATATTTATCTATACTATGAAATAACATTCATATAGTTTTTATAAACATATAAAATATTTATATGAGATGTTTTTTATGGGTGAAATTATTTTTTCAATATTTTCTATGTCTATAAAAACCCTCAAACAGAAATTTTATCAATGACAATGTATACTGGATACTAAATAAAAAAATATTTTTGAAATAATTCATGTATTATTACACTATTATGTACTTCTCAAAATTGATATTTAGATAAATGTGATAAATCAATAGATTCAATGTTTTATACTAGGGTGATTGAAAATTTTATTTTCTTAACACCCAGATGAATATTCATTATATTTTTTGAATCCTCCATGAAATATTTGAGGAAAATATAAATGAATCCCAATTAAAATATATTAAAATATTTATAATATTATAATAAATTACGGATGATGGATTATTCAATACTTTTGTATCTAATATCACTCTCAAATGTTATTCAAATTATTATTTCAAAGGATGTAGTAAATATATAGAATATACACCTAGAATATGTTATTTAATAATATGATATCTATTATCATTGACTAATATAAAAAATTCTTTTTTTCACATTCCTATAATGAAGTGGAATATGTAGTATTTATTTTTTTGTGGACTCTTATAGTGAATAAACCACACACTCATATATATTTTTACCATTATTTTTTCACATATGAATTATGTGTGATAACACTAGTACCATTTATCATTCAAAAATTCCAACATATCACTAACGATTAAACATAATTGGTATAATATATCCATTCATAGATATATCTAGTAAAATAAATCATTAAATCAACATTAAAAAATAGTAAAATAAATACCTATAGATGGGTGATTAGTTATCAAAGGTTGATTGATCAAAGATATTTAAGAAATATTTATCCTTACCCAAGATGGTTATAAAATTTCAATATTGGAAGTGTATTACCATTCCATTATAGAATAAATACCCCCACTATAATTATATAATTAGTTAAATTTTTTTACGTTATCTTGTGATATAATAATAAGTGTAAATAAGGAAAAAATTAAAATTGAGGGTAATTAATTAATAATAAATACAAAAAAACTTTTGAAATGGGACATGTCTTCCATTGGAATGGTAATGAATGATTACTAAAAAACAGTTAGAAAAAATCTATATTATTACAATTAGGATTATATTTTATGAAATTTTCTATCTATTATTTAAAACCACATGATTATGTAGATATATATAGAATAAATAATCACCTTTAAATATATTCAAATATTAATGTTTCATGGAAATAATGATATATATATCATAAAAGATAAATAGATTTATAGTTTTAATTTTACGGTTTATGGTCATCAATTTAATATAGTTAAATTTATAAGGTACTAAATAAATATTTACATTTTAGAATAATTAAAATCAAGATGATTTCATGCTATATAGTTATTAATATTTTTGTTATAACCACATTAAAAAAATAGAATAACTTTACACTTGGTAAAAATTCATGATTTTTATATAATATGTTCAATTATTATACCAAAATTATACTCATCAATTATTGTTATCAAAAATATTTTTGTGATTGAAAAATAGAATTTTTTATTTATGTCAATGAAAAACCAGATTTCACACAATCGACTTTTGATAATCAATATTCCACAAATTAGGTGGTATGTGTTGGATAATCTAAAAATAACTATGAATAAATAGAGGTAAACATACTAAAATAACATGTTGGAAGTAATATTACTAAGAAGACAAATTGGTTTAAAAGTATAATGATTAGACATTTCATTAAGAGGTTACTATCATTCAAACAGATGTTTAAAAATTAGATAACCAATCCATATGAGAGAAGAAGTGGAATATGTATATGGAAGTAGATGGTTATTCAAACCGAATAGAATAAAAAAAATTTAAATTATTTATTATAAAAAATAATAATAATTCATATAAATAAAAAAATAAAATTCTTAAACAAATCACAAGACAAGCGAATACCTTGAGTAATAGTTTCAAAATTTTGAAATATCAAACTTAACAAAGAAGAACCAAATTTTTCTAAATTGTAAAAATTAAATTCATTCCTTCTCCAACATGGAATGTTAAATACAAAGTAGTGGAAATTGATAAATAGCACCATTAAATTAATATGTGTAACCATTACCATCAAATGAGAAAAAATCACATATACTACTGATGGATTATATAAATAGTAGATGTATCTCCAATTTAAATTTGATAGATGTTAGTTCTGATAAAAAATCATGAATTAATATAAATTCCTTTAATACTTCTACAAAAACATAAATAAATCCTAAATCAACCACTTATGATAAATAAAAAATAGAAAATAATGATATTTTACTCTTACCAAAATAATTTTCCTCATCTTTGAAAAATGAGATCTTTTGAATAATTTACAATGGAATACTCTCTGAGTGAAACTCCACAAAAGTAACAATCTATTTTTTTATTCAAAGAAAACACCTCTAAATTAAAATTTAAATGAAAATAAATCTATGTTGTTTTAGAATTTAAATAGAAATAATAATGTAATGGAGGAGTCTTTATATGTGAGATATTTACCATTAGATGAAATAACAGTGAATATAGATAAACATAATAGAAAAAGTGATATACAAGTACCACATATAGAGCCTCATCATAAATGTATTTAATATCTCATCGATGGAGATATTTTATACAAAAATAAAATGATGAATAAAGATATAACCACAGAAACACAACATATTTCAAAGATTTTAATAATTATAACATTTATTCCAAGTATAATCATTAGGACCAGTGACAAAGAAAAGAATAATTCCAATATCCACCTGGTTACTAACAATACATAAATTCAAAATAGTTTAATTGAAGAACAATTTTCTATTAAAATTAATCAACCTTATTGTTATGAATCTCAAAAATATTACATGGTTGTTATCAAGCAAATGTGTTATTGTATTAAATTTTTGAAAAATGGACGATAGAGATATAAAATAGGAATACATAACCTAAAAAAATAATGGTTTACTTTGTAAATAGATTAAGGATACTAATATGATGGATTAATCATGAAATTATTTATTTCAACCTTATTCAATTTTTGGTTTTTCAATTAAAGGAGTTATTTTTAAACTATTTTAATAGGCTATTCTTTCATTAAGTAAATTTTATTTATAATATACTTAATCATTTTTCTCTAATATTGTGAATAAAAAGGGCGGTAATGGTTAAAATATAAGAGGTAATTATGGTTAATGTCCAAATAGATAGTCTTCATTAAATAAAGGATAAAAATAATATAATTATGATATAATTTGTTAAAATAATAATGAATCTTTAACTAAGGGTGAGTTATTGTTACCTTATAATTTTCCTTTATTTTAAAAAGAGATAATTTTCATTTTAATTAATTTATTTTTATACAATTTTATAAATTATCTTATTGTATCTTTTGATCATTAAAATAGTGGGGGGAGTGGGTTGCAATGTACTCTAAATGAAAACATCTATATCCTTTTATTATCAATCATGATACATGTATTAATTATAGAAATTATGTTACCTAATAATATATCATGTAATTTTAAAAAATATGGATATTATATAAATTATCATTCTAACAAAACTATATATATTATATAGAGAAAATATTTAGACATGGAATTTTATTATAGGATTAAATGTATAGAAAACATTTCTGCCTAAAACAATTCAGGATAAAAAATCAAGTTGAATTAATAAAAGAAGGCACGTTCACTGGAGAATATTCTAAAATATATTTACTAAATATTATATGGAAAGAATTATATTTTAATAATGGTTGTCTGGGTTATATAAATATAATTCGAGTATGATAGTTTTTAAAATTCTCACTCATGAAGGCACTCACACTAATTCTGTTACTATTACAACAATTATGTTTTTTATGACATTTAGATGAAATTTAAAATATATTTTCAGTTAAATAATATCAAAGATGACACCTTAAGGGTCATCTTAAATCATTTTTCAAAATATATGAAATAATAAGCTTAATATTAATATTTTATATTATGAATTTAGGATAATAATAGATTACTTATCTTTTATATTTTATATCCACTCTTTTTTAACCAAATGTTGATCTCTAAAATTTTATATTAAGGCATTCATCTTCATTATTTATTATTTACTGTTATCTAAAAATATTATAATTAAAGAAGTATTTTCTTATTAATTGGTTTTCAGGGTAATTCCTTGTACTCAGTGATGTGTAATTGGATTATGCGCCCACTTATGTCTATCACTTTTTAAAAAATGTAAAGAATTTCCTAGTCATCAAAACTAGTGTATCTAAATAATTTTGGAATAGGCTATTATGTATTTATTATCATGATCATTTTTATGATAACTGATCTTCCTATATTTTTTCATATTACATTTATATTATACATAATATTTAATTTACATTTTTTCTAAATTTGTAGACAATATTTTTGTTTTTAATACATTTTGGGTTCACTTCATATATTACACTACTCTGTTAATTTCTAATTGTTCATAATTTTATATTTTCTTTACTATTTTTATTATATTTTGAGAGCAATTTATGCTCTAATATATTGAATTTTTCAATGTACCACATCATTATGCTATATTTCTTGGACAACATCATCCACACTATAATAATTAATAATTATATTTCACATAAAAATTGAATAAATAGTGTAATTCTATTATAATCAATGATATTCCCTTAGTACAATGATTAATTTTGTTTTGTTATTTTATATTCAATATATACATTTTTTATCATGGATACATTATCCATTAAAATAAGACTCTTGTTTTCTATTTTAAATTAATCCATTATCCTTAGACAATGTCCCTCTTCATTTTATGATAAGACGTATGAAAATGTCACACAATGATTTGATTTATACTGAATATTGGGAAAATTTTCATTATAAATAATAATGATCTATAAAAATATATTATCAATTATTGAACAACAAATATAATTTGATAGTGATAGATTATTCCCTCGACAATGTCCCTCTTCATTTTAAGATAATATGTATGAAAATTTCACAAAATGATTTGATTTATACTCAATATTAGGAAACATGTCATTATAAATAAGAATGATCTATAAAAATATATTATTAATTATTCAACGAGAAATATAATGTGATAGTGATAGACTATGTAATAAATATATCTATAAAAAGATTCTTGGAAATTTTTATTCTCTCCATCAAAATCAATTCTTTATTACTTAATCAATTTTTTAAAACATAGAATTCTCCATTGGTTTCATAATAAATGGTTCCCAAAATTTCAATTCATACAAAAACATTAAAATAAATTTAAATAATTTTGGTTTTAAATATTTACCAATTATAAGCTCAATCAAAACTATTTATGGGTAAAAATAGGTTCAATCCACACTAATCCAAATAAATGGAATAAAACATAAAAATAATATTTTAGAATTTGATATACCTAATAATAAATTAAAAATGGAAACCCAAAATAAAATTATATATTATCATATCCATGATTATTTAGGTGTTATGAAAATTTCGGGAAAAATTAAAAATACCAAACAAAAATATTTTACATAGTTTTAAAAAATTTACTCTACATCTATGAAACTGATTGATAAAATTTCCCTATTAGAGAAGTATCATACATGAGTTTCTTCAAGCACGAAAAACATCCAAACATTATAAAAATAATAATAATGTGGAAACATATCATTGGAAACACTTTTCAAAATTGATATGTGGGAAATGAATGTCATCAATATTACTGTATAAAACCTGAGTGATTTAAATTTCATCATTTTTTATGTAAACACTATATGAAATTAATTTTATCGACATTTCTATAGGTATCCTAGATAAAATTTATTTCTTTAAAATTTATATTTGAATCATGAGTAGAATTTCCTAAAATGTTTTTTAGGTTGGATCTGACACCCATACCTATAGCCTTCGAAAAAAGTGTTGTTTCTCCCTTCAACCCCCTAATACACCACCATCAAGATTAAAGATAGTAGTTAGGGGATAGATGTTGGTTTTGTACATGATATAATTAAGCTTCACCCTAATATCAAAAATCTCCCACGTGGAGACTGGTTATAGCTATATTATACATTGCAAACATTATTTCTCCAATATGAAATAGTAATCCTCATTTTTTAAAATCTAATACTACATTAAATATAAATTGATGCACCATAATGACATAATGATTTTTATAACAATACCCATTATCATCCAAATTGGGTTCGAGATTCCATGTATATTTAAAAAATATAGATATAAATCTTATTATAATCCATAAAGAAAATGATATTTTTATTAAATATGATTCATTCTGAAATTTAATAATAAATTATTTAAACGAAATATTGAAACTAAAAAATAAAAATATAATTCAGTTTTCCTTTATATTTTTCCAAATAATTAAAACATGTTATATCCTTTATATCTTCTATTATAGAGACATATTCATCTTTTGTAGTATACAATGGAAGTATAATTTGTTGTTGTGACACCCAAATCACAACTATACTAGTATAAATATAAATAAAAGATATTATATATATTTCACTATCAGCATAATTTGTTAATAATGAATCTAAATATCCCTTTAAAGACACCCCTCCTTTAAGAGACATGAACATATATTCATTATACCATTCAAGAATCCTAATATCCAATTCACATCCTTCCAATAATATTTTGATGGGTATTCCATGTATCTATGGTAACTCCCACCACATTTACTTTGTTAGGTTGATTCTAAACCATGAAATACATTCACTAGTACAAATCTGTTTTATAAGTATTTTTTCCATGTGGTCATGTTCTTAATCAAACATTGTTAAATTATTAATTGATAACATTTTACTAATTTTACGTGGAATGGAAACAAATTTTTATTCAAGAATATTAATCTTTCAATAAAATAATCTCCACAATAGATGTTAATGATGTTTTTAATTTTTCATGTCATAATATATCATGTAATTATAATCCCAGAAATCTTTTTTTCTCTGAGATCCTATATATAAAATTTATTTTACAATTGGATCTTAAATCCAATGATCCAATGATCACTATAAATTTCAGAAACAACATCAACCACCTACATTAAAAACAAAATATGACAATGAATTTAATATTTAATATAAAAACACCGATCCATATCACATATCAAATTGTTATTATTTCTCATTACTACAGTTAAATTTTTATTCCCCTACCTTTTTGATTTATTTAATCTATAAAATACATTATTAGTGTTATAAATAATGTTTTACTTATTATACTAAAAAATCACTTTATATGAAAAATATATTTTCTATCCTCTAAATTTCAATGATTGAAAGTAGTATTTCTACCCCTGAATCATAATATTGACCATATATAATCTAGAATGATATATAACCTAATTTTAATTAACTTTTCTGTAAAAGAAACATTTAAATTATAATTGACATCCTCTTTTTTTTTAAGAAACCAATCCTATGTGAAAAAACCCTTGGATAAATTTGTCAATACCTACTTTATCTTGTCACAACATGAAACGTGATAATGAAATCAGTTTGATCATTTAGTAATAGTTTTATCCTTTTTGAGTAAAATTGAAATTGGACATCCAGCTAAAAATATTGTTTAACTATTAATTATCTTGGAGAATCCATGATTATGAAAAAATGACATTGAAATTTAAGGATATAAAGATACGGGAAAAAATAAAAATATAATAACTATTAAACACTAAAAAACAATGACATAAATGTAAAAAATGAATATTAATTTTCATATATATGAAACCAATATATATTAAAAAAATTGATTAGGAAAGTGCATGGAAAGATGAAATTTATGAATACATGATATTACCGAAAATATATTACTAAATATTTCAAAATCCACCCATTTTCAATTTTAAGTGTTCTAACTTCACTTTTCACCCTTGTAAATTAAAAAACATATATATTGAACACCCGCTAACACAAAAAAGACCATTTGAATTACCAATAGGTATGGAAATGAAGTCTACATATACACATACTGTTCATGTTGAATGTGAGTAAATATACAAGTATGAAATTCCTACTAGTTTTTATAACACCATTAAAAAATAAAACATTTCATGCTAGTGTGAATTTTAAATAATAAAGTAAAAATTTTATGTTTATAGAAAAAATTTAAAAGAAGATTTCATTTATATATTTCTTCAAAAACATGTTACTTAGTTTTAGTTAAAATAATTAAAACACATGTATAAAATCCTGACTAGAAATAACAACTTCATACGAGCATCGCCATAAGAATCCTGAGAGACTCCCTATAAGAATAAAAGTGTAGATTTCTTGAATCCTATTATTACACACAGAAATAATTTATATACAAAATTCTAGTCAGTAAATAAGCTAAACTAGAGGGTAAGTCAGTAGTGAGAGTAACATCATTAAATTATAATGAATCCCATAATAGAATAAGCTAGAGTGGAATGCTAAAAAATTCCATCCAAGCCTAGGAATAATTTCCACTAAGGGTTGTATGTAAGTAGAGTGGAATCATAAAATAGTGGTTTCCTTCTCACTAGTGCCCCCTTAAGTACCCACAGAAATCCCATATTGTTTTTTTAATTCAAATAATTAAATATAATGACTAAAATAACTATATATCTCACCTCAAATAAAATATTTAAAAAAACACCAACATAATAATTACTATCATACATAAATGAAGATTAAATAATTATATATATTTATACATATTTCATTACAAATTGTGCAACAATAATAACAAAATATTTGGGCTTTTTGTTGGAATACATTGTTTGCAGTCATTAAAACAAAACCTCATCTTTAAAAAGCATAAAAAATAATTACATTCATCCTATAAAATTCATTATTAGATTTTAATTTAAAATAAAATTGGTTATTTCATAATAAAAATAATATTAAATTTTTATCAAACATCACATGTGTGATAATTATATTAAATCACATTTTTTACAATTTTTGGATACTTCTTACCATGTTAACAAAAAATTAATTAACACAAAATTAGTAATATAATAAAATAGTGATTATACTTTAATGAAATAATAATGATTAACATTTATGTATCCATGTTTATATCAACCAATAGAGGAATATATTACCACTTATTGAAATGGCGTAAAATCAATGACAAATGATGCACTTTCTGAAAGACAGATGAAGATATATCCTTAAAATAAATAATATTGAACAAACATTTAAATTATCCCAATTAAATTCATATAATATGGAAAATTAGTAATCCATGAATATTTGGGGGAATTAACTAGGAAAAAATAAGGTTACATAAAAGGAGGTGGTGAATTTAAATCACTTACTTAATGGCATCACATCTATTTGACGAAGAAATTATAAATGAATGAAAAGTTATAGAAATATCTCAATGGGGATGACTCCTAGAGGGTTATTAAATAAATAGAAAATAAATGAGAGTTTTACTCCTTAAAAATTTAATAATTTTTTAAAATTTTAATGAAATTCATGGTATGGAAACATAGTTTGATAGAACAAGTTTCTATATACATATTCTAATTAAAAGGAATATTTGGAATGAATGGTCATGATGCATATCATGGGAGATTATGAAAACTATCCATAAAATCTATAATTTCAATAAAAAACTTCAGATATTAAATCAAACCTATAATGTAAATAATATAGTGAATAAATGACAAAATACATATGCAACTATTTCCTCATGGGTGTCCCAATTATCTCCACCATGCCTCCTTTTATACCTATAAATACCTTGTAAAATCGTCAAGTAGAGAAAATAAGAGATAATTTATACCTCATAGAGGATTCATATTCCTAGTATTAATATATTTATATCGATGATAATGTAAAATTTTAACCAGATGAATTGATTTCCTTCATAATCCCTTATTCAAATAATCAACAATGTGAAATAGTTTTTTCGATAATGACGCATCATGATCAAATTAAAACTATCCTAATGTTAAAAATTGTTAAAGTCCAATGTGGTCCTATTAGAATTATGTGATATAAAATAATTTATTAATAAATGTTATCTATGTAGGTAATGTTACATGATAAATTTGATTTCCAAGATTTTAAAAATTCTTAAATAGTTTTACAAAACATGAAATAATAATACATTTCTTCCAAATCATTATATGACCAAGTGAAGGGAACAATTTCATGAACACCCTATCACCCACTAACAATTATATATTCTCTAGAAAATAATCCAAATTATATTTTTTTAGTATTTTATTTTTCAGTAATTACTTATAAATAAAATGCATCTTCTTTATCAACTATTGAACAATACTCAGTATCACTATATAAGACTCATCAATCTCAACCCAACATAGTAGAGACTAGAAAGGACAACCATATAATGCCTAAAATAAAACCATATTTATCATAGATTAATAATTATTAATAATTGAAAATTTAAACAATGATAAATTATTATCCCAGGATCCAAACAAATCTGTTATATAACACAACTTATATCTTTTAAGATTTAAATCTCTTTATCACACTCCTTGACAATCATAAAGTGATCAATATGTAATTCACATAAAATATTTATTTTATTTTAAATATTAAAATCTAAAACATGGATCTATATGAAAGATTATATATAACTAAATACCATTAAATGTAACAATCTAATGCATTTATAACTTTTCAATATCTTTCACATCTGTGCTGTCATTAATCAGAAGAAATAATTTGAGTTAATCAAATGATAGAATATATAAACAATTCTTCCCATTTCTAATGTGAATGGGTAAGGGAAAAATAATTCTAATTGATCATTGATATTTAGTTTTTACGTGTTAATAATTAATGTATGAATTCGGATAGTTATAAACATCCTTTCACATACCAAATTATAAATATTGATTCCACATATCATAGTTCTTTTTGTCATGTAACTCCCTTTGATTTAAGTATTATACCATTTTACTATGTATTTTGAATGAATTTAATCCTTGTGTTTAGTTTTAAGAGTTTTTATATGGGTTTTGAGTGTTTTTGAATCATTTAAATTGCAGAATGATTTGATAATGGTTAGGGGAATCCACAAAACATCTTTAGGAAACCATACAAGGGAATATGGGTTGGAACACAGTTGGCACACAATATCTATAATTGACATGAGTTACACGATAAAAAATTAGATTGGACACCATGGAAATAACATGGTTAGTAAGTTATCTTTTAGAACAAGTGATCCAACTGTACAAGGGGATGGTATAGAGATAGTAGCATGTGTACAGTTAGAACACAATTCATTAAAATATGAAACCTAACCATGTGAGATAAATTAAATTATCTAAAAAGGTTTGTGTAACTAATGTTTTAAAATGAAACTATCACTTTTATTCTATTATTCTTGTCTCTATAACTTCTCTCCTTCCCTTAGTGTTCTTGGTGGTTTAATTTAGTTTATATACTAGTTTTGATGGATCAATGTGTGTTCTATCACCGAATTCCATGGAACGTCTTTTTTTATCTAATTTTATTTAGATATCATATTCTATAATCACATGTAACATTAAATATAATCTATTGTAAAATGATCTAATATATGTTTTTTATGATATCATGATTGTTATATTGACAGAAATTTATTTTGAAGTAAGATCTGGAGTTTTGATGGGGGTTTTCTCTATTTTTTTCACTAGTTGTGGGGTAGGTGACTTAACTTTATCCTCCACATGTTCTATAACATGAAGGATTAGTTTTATTAATTTATTTTATGGGGTTTTAAATAAAATACTGGAGAATGTTTTATGGGAAAACTATTTTGGTTTATGATTTGAGGAACATTGAAATGTGAATGGTTTTTGGAAAATCTCCGTGAATTATGGTTTTTAATGATGTTAGAAGTAAATTTAATTAAATTATTTATATGAATTAATAAATTTAGGTTGAAAAAATTGGTGTGTGAGAACTTGGTAAACATGAAATTGTGTGTTTATATTGTATTATATGTGGCCTTATTGGTTCAAACATGGTTCTCGGTGCCAAATTGAAAATAGATCATGGGAATTATTACTTTGTGTTGAATAAGTGAAGTGAGAGAGACCAAATATGAGAATAGAACTATCATTATGTATTCATGTGTGTGTAATAGGGAAACATAGAATATGTATGACAAAAATAAATAAATAAATAAAAACTGATTTAGTTCAATTTTTTTCTTGAACTATTTTTAATGGTAAACTATTTTTATATTCTAGACATCGCATTTATAAAATTATGAGCAAAATTGTTTTTTTGTCGCACTGGATTATGTGGGAAGTCTTTTGAGGAAATCATACAATTTATGGTTACTCCCTTTATTTATATTCCCTTTGGAATGTATATTTTTTTTCATGACATAGGTAAAGGAAATGTCTCATATTTATCTTGTTGGACATCATGATGTCACTTACTTTTAATGGTGTTTAGAGTTTTGAGTTATCTCTTGGAGTCAATTAGGTGATTACACATTAGTGTTGTCATGTCAGGATGTGTTTTATTTTTAGTTGGATGATATTTTTCAATTTCAGTTTTTAATTTTATTTTGATGGTTTTGGTTGAAATTTATGTTGTATTGTTTATTTTCATTCATCATATAGTTGGAATGCTTTTTTATTTTTAATTAAGGGTTATATTTTCAAAAATAGAAACATAATCCAAAATTATTTATGTAATCCCTTGGAATTTATTAACATCATTTAGTGAGTTGATAATGTCACATAATGTTAGTATCACCTTATACTCAGACCAATCCAACAGGTTGGGTGAGGGAGTTACAAATGGTATCAGTCTTGGTCAGTCCGTCATCATGGGGTAGTAGAAAATAGATTAGAATTGTTTGTACATAAAATTTATAGAATAAAAAGAAATATATAACCACTTTAGGATAAAATTCATGGTACCGAGGCTGTTTGGGTATAAAACAAATTCTAAAGCATTTCTATATGTGTTTTCTTCTCAATATCATGATTTAAAACAATGAATATAGAATATCAAGTATTGGTACTGAAAACTCTCAAAATAATTGTATTAAATATATATATATTATGTTGGTTGATTATTTTAAATTGGATATGATGAATGTTTCTTTGGATATAGTTTCTAATGAGTTATGCCTAAGTGGTGATTTATTATGTCTATAGAGAAATATCACCAGTCAGATGTTGTAGATACCCATAAGAAGAGGTTGTGGAAAAACATGGTTTGACCCCAGCTATAGGTGAACCAATAGATTGTTCATATCATCATACAATAATTTCAATATTCGGATATGGGAAATAAAAATGATGAACCAAGATAAGTGGATAATCCTATGCAATTATCTAAATGTAATCCCTAATATTTTAGGGGGATTTCGAACCTAAAAAGTAAGAAGTGTGGCTTAATAGAATGAATCAGATATTTGACTTCCTTAGAACACTGACTAATATAAATTCATATTAGATTTTAACATGCTAGAGAATCGTATACACCAATGGTGACATTTAGACGTCCAAGAGAAAGTTTATCAAGGACATATATGGGAGGAATTTGATGAATTGTTTCAAAACTAATTCTATCCTACACAATATATATAGAAAGAATTACAAATTTACTCAACAAAATGTATAAATATCTTTCAGTGATAGATTATAAAACGTGGTTTATTAACTTTTTTAATTTTTATTCGTATGTAGCTTGTAGTGCGTCTTTCAAGGAACAAAAATTTAAGTCTATACTGTGTCCAAGAATTCATTATAATATAGGTTTTCTATTTATTACTAATTTTAATGATATAGTTAATAGAAATAATGTTTCATAAAGTGATATTATTTGAAAAACATATAAATGAAGTGAATTTTTCACCACAGGAATATGTGGAAACACTAATACTAGGAAAGCCTAGATGAGGAACAACTACTTCCAAGTTGGTGGTGCATCTGAGAATCATACCACTGAATCTGTTTATTTTCAACCACAACCCATTTCAAAGAATTGATGTTTCAAATATGGTTTATTTGAAAATATGAATCAATATTACATTACACCACCTGGTTCATGTCACAATTGTAATAATATGGGACATGACTAGTGTTATTATTATATTTCTTCAAAGTCAGTTGTTTGAAATTCCTCATACATGTCTCATACATCTTATTATTCCACAACACAATTACATGATAATAGTTCTTATCCCTTGAACAATGAAATATAATTTGATTCTAGGAACAACATGTCCCCTCAGTCATAAGAACAACCAAGATTAAAAGAACAAAGGGGAGCAAATAAGAAGTTATATGGAGTTGATCAGATGAACACAAAAGTACTATCAAGTAATTGGACCATATGAGGTACCATTATACTAAAATAAAATATTCTGAAATTTCCTTTTGATATTGATGCATCCCCCTATTTTAAAATATCAAATTTAAATATTTTATTAGGGTTACATGTCTAGATGATGTCACATGTGATGATTACCCAATCACTTCTCAGGAAACAAGGTCACATAGGATTTAAATGTTTATCCTATTTTATAACAATCAATAGAGTCTAGTATTATTGGGACTTTTTTATTTTGGATATAGTTGTATTCGACCAGATCATGTGGATGGATTGGTTAGTTGATTTGAATGCTGATATCAATTTTTATACATAATGAGTAAAACTAATATATCGTAATGGGGTGATACATTCTTTTAATGGGTATTAGGATGTACATGAAGAAAAATAGGAACTTTATCCCCAATGGTGGGAATTACTTATTATCAATTAGAAACAATCAATTTGGGTACTAATTATATAATCGATACAAGAAATCTTCCTTCCATTATGGATCATTATCTTGATGTTTTTCTGGAGATTTCACCAATTTATCTCCTAAAAGGGATGTATAATATTCAATTGATATCATATTGAGGAAAAATACCATTTTAATTCCATCATATATAAAAAAATAATAGAATTGAAGGAGTTGAAGATGAGAATGAAGAATTGGAATGTAAAGGGTTCATAATACTAAGTACATCACATTGTGATACTATAGTTATTTTGTTAAATAATAAAGATGGTTTTTAGGACTCTATGTTGATTACCATAATTTTAATATACAGTGACTCATATTTTCTAGGTGTTATTTTTAGATATTTTATGGATTATTTTTTATACAATGCGTTGAGATGATGTGTGATTCTAAGGCTCGGTGTGCTTAGAATAAAATATTGAAATATATTATATATATAGAACACACATAAATTTTTCCTAAAAAGGATTAATAACTTATAAAAAAGGACTGAATAAAAAATCTAAGGGCACTATTGAGTTAAAAACATTATTTTTACCTTAGGCAAGATAAACCTTTGTTGTCATGGGGTGTTTGTGTAAAATTCAGCATAGGCGTAAAATGAATAAAATAATTAAAAAATTATTTTATTTTAATTCATTGACGAAGAGATCAAGATTATATTTTTAAACATGATTATATAAAATTTGTTGGTTTAGCTGCATAACTCAAAAAATTTATGAGATCCATTGGAGAGAATTGTTGAATGACATCTAGTTTGAAGATCATCGATCGACACACAATATAGTTAGAGGATCTTACCAATGACAATGGCACAACTTCATTATTCAACATTGTTCTATACATTAACAAGGTACAATATTATTTTATTTTTACATTACCATTTTAGGATTACCATTATAAACATGAATTAATAAACTAATGAATTGATTCATTGATCGTGCGTTCTTTGGGTACGAGATAGATTCATTTGGGAAATGGGGAAAAATTTGGATTATATTTTAATCTATTTATTTTTCATTCTAATCGATAAAAACCAGGGCCAATGGTAACATTGGACATGTATAATTCCCCATGTCTTTGATTGTTCTTCTCTTCCCCATTTATTTTTTCATCATGACTTATTTACTTTGTCCAATCGTATGATGAACTCTAAGATATTTAACGTTTCACACTCGTTTCATGGTGTAAAAAAATGATATCGTATATCTAGGTTATGTATGACATAGTGATTGTGGGACAATGGAAGATGTAGTGAATCAAATAGATTTGGGGTTCTCTATTACTTGTTCTTTTTGACGTGAACATGGATGAAAAAAATGGGTAGTTTACAAGAGAATCTGATGACTGTAATCCATCGAACAATAATTGGAAGGGTTTTCCAGACTAGATCCACTGTTACAGGGGTGATTAATGGATGAATGTGTTGCTAAAGGTTAGAAAAACAATACAGAAATAAGAATGAGGATTCTAGAAATCATGTAATACATTACATGTAATCTGAGAAAACATTTCATGTGGGATCCATGGTATAACATATATAGGTTTGAGAGAAACTTTGTATCACACGATGTGTGACCATTCTCGGGAAACACATCATGTACCTTAGAGGGTACATAGACATAGTCATGACTACATGGGCATGGGCACGCCATGTACTCCTACATGGACATGACTAGGTCTTGTGTACTCATGCATATCCATTTAATAATACATGGGACAAATTATGTGAGAATGGGTATGCTATAAACTGTGACATGGATGCATGCATGGTCTATTTACGTGGGTGGAACTCAGTGCTGAAGGGACATTCTATATACTACTCGTACAAGAAATTCACTCCTTTAGAGAGGGACTGGATCCCTTTTCCAAATAATCTTGTATAATATTAGATAAGGGTGTGTTCCCTTTATCCATTTTCTAAGGATTGATATGGAATCACATCCTAAACATAAGATATGGATCCCTTTAGCAGGACTTATTGGATAGAGTTGATGGAATCCATCCATGAGGCCTAGAGTCATATAATCTAGCATCTTCTAGAACTAGGTAGAGTTCTTTGTATTATCATGACTAAAACTACATGAGTTTTGTCCTCTACTTATAAGTTTCTTCAACATTGAGATGTTTAGTATATCTATATATTATTTTTATATGATTTTTAGACATATACCATTGTAGAGTCCACTATTATTCTTGTTTTTATCTGCTTAGTCGTTTCAATGTGTCCTACAGGGTGTTGTTATATTAAACCTAGAATTAGATTTACCTTAAAATATAGTTTCTTGTGAAAATGATCAACCTTTTGATAGATTAAAAGATGGAATAGGACCATACAATTCTTAATCAGCCAGATAGACCATGGTGTGTTCCTGCTGAATGTTGAGAGCAGTCCACAACATTAATTTTAGGTTGGATTTTTTTTCAGACACTTTATGGTGGGATTATTTTTAGCCCCTTTTACATTACTGTAATACTTTTCATACTCTAGTTGTGTGATATAGATATATGCTTGAATGGTTTATCTATTCTTTTACCTTTCAATATTTTTTGGATTTGGAGATGTGTTTGTTTACATGTACTTAGGTAAGGCCTCCCATGTTAGTGATATGCCTTCTCGGTGATAGTTTCCATCCCTTTTATTATTAGAGGTGGGCCTAAGGAGTCGTGGCATGGTCCCTATTAAGATGAGTTGTAAAAGAGTGGTATCATAGTATTTGGGGATACTTTAGGACACACGTTTATGTGATTGGTTTGTGGTTGTAATGTAATTTTTTATGAGTTCATATTTTAGGCTGGAGACACTAGTGTTAATGTGAGGTCTGATATATCCATACACCAGGACTCTGATGACCTTTCATTTGATTCAGTAAAAGATGAATTTTTTTAATCAAATGGTACATGTGTCGTATAAGAATGTGGTGTGGTTTCCATATCCTTATTGAGTCATCTATGTAGATATACTAATTGGTTCTTGAATATATAGTTTATTTCAGGATTCTTTTATGATATATGTAATCTTGGATTCAACATCAGGATCATATGGATGATCCCATGTTTGACGAGGCATCGATAAAATTGTATTTTCTATACGTGTTACCACCAAGAATTGAAGAATCTATACCACCACCTTTAGGGAAACTGATGGTACCCATAGTACCATCAGACGAGGTTTACAGTCCAAGTTCACTTCCTGAGTTTCAGTGATAGTAACCCCTTACAATCCCAGGATAGCTCGACCCCAATCGGTTGAGGACTAGAAAGATTCAATTACATGAGTTTTTATTTTTTTCGAGACACTGGTAGATCTGATGGTGTTTATGGAGGTGAAACATTTCAATGGATCAACTAGACGATGGTGGGGTTTAGTTACCCAAGAATATTAGGAGGTGACTCTTTCATGGTCATAGTTTGATAACTTTTTCATAGAGGAGTTATCTTTCAAAACGTTGAGAATTTGGTGCAGAAAAGAGATTTTACATCTTCAGTAGGGCTGCACGATAGTAGATCATAATTCAAAGAGGTTCACCAAACACTCTTAGTACTCGATAGATGTTGTTCAGGATTAGTTATTTCAGGATCTGACCATCAAGAGAGGATTTTATATAGAAATATGATCCAATATTATAACTCCATGCATTCTAAATAATACAGGAGTGCAAGAGATATCTTTGGTGGTTGAGAGATTCCATGATGAGAAGACATAGATAGTGGTTGCTGGAAGTGGGCACACATGAGTGAAGTATTTGGTAAAAGGGAGTTGACATCACTCTTATGAACATTGACATCAAAGGAAGTTTTTTAAAATGTCCCAGGATAAGGGGTATGTGGTTTAGGGGATCACAGGATAAGTCTATTCATGCTATGGAGAGGCAGTGAAACTCATGTGATGACAAGGGTCATCTTGCATGAGAATGTTCAACCCATTTTATGGCTGATAGAGAGATAGTAAATGGTTCACTGAAGTAGAGGTAGGGGCATGAGAAAATAGGTCCACAAGGTAGAAGACATAGTAGTGGAGTTCAGAAATGATCTAGATGATGTAGGGTCCTAGACTTGTTACCACCACTACCCCCAAGCAGTCCATTCCAGTCTATGGGAGTAATATGATAGTGTAAGTGGAAGGGGAAGCAGTAGGTAGTTATGTCTTATAATGTAGAGGCCAAAGGGATGATATGAGTTATGATATATGTCTTCTATACCATATCTGTTGTACTAATAGATGTAAGTGATAGTCATTACTTTATTACCATATACCCAGTTCAATACTTAGAGATTCTATTTGATCCCTTAGCTAGACCCTTGCACATTTAGACTCTTAATATAGGGGACTTAGTAATTAGACACTTGTGCTGACAGTATGATCTGAATCTTTTAGGTAATTGTCTCTATTGAGATCTCTTTGTAGTAGCGTTGATGCCTTATGATGTAATATTAGGTATGGACTAGGTATATATAGTTTATTCAGATATCAATTGTTTTAGGTAGAGGATACAATGTGTCTGATGTGATGGGTGTAGGTTTTACTTTATGGTGGAAGAAAAAGCAGTGAAGTATAGAGTCATGTATTGGTGGGAGTAGTCGATTACTCACCAGTTGGCTAACATGACCCTTGGTGTAGTGTGTGTTATGAGTTTCTAGTTTTCTATAGTGGTTTTGGAGTATGAGGATGCCCTTCCAGAGGATGTTCTAGGATTACATCACATAATAGAGATATACTTATGAATTGATATACAAACTTGTATTACCCTAGTATTTATTCCATAAAATCAGATGGATCCTGTAGACCTTCATGAGCCAAGGGTTTAGTGGGGGGAAAAGTAGAGGACGGAATTCATCAGTCCCATTATTTCACCATTGGAATCCCCAGTGTTGTTATCCATGAACGAATATGGGATTTTAAGGTTGTAAATGGATTATTATCACCTAAATAAGGTGACCTAAGGAAAAATTATCCACTATTGAAGATCGATGAACTCTTTGATCAATTGACAGGGGAATGATGGTTCCCAAATATTGACCTCATATCATGTAATAACCAATTGCGATTACAAGATGAGTATACACAAAATATGACATTCATATGTTTCTATAGTCAAAATGTGTACTTGATGATTCTGTTTTTCATGCAGAACAACCCAATAGTGGTTATGGGACTCATTAATTGTTTCTTTCATCCATTATTAGACTGGTTCCTGGAATTCTTTATTGATGAAATTTTTATGTAATCGACATCTAAGGTAGATCATGTGGGACACTTGAGTATGGTACTTTATATACTCTTTTAGAACAATGATTAATGGTGGCTATGGAACTAAAAATTCTATATCTAGGATTTCCACTTTCTAGGACATTTTATCTAATAAGATGGTGTGATAGTGGAATTGGTGATGTTGAAGGCAATGTCAGCTTGAGAAATACCCAAGAGAATGATGGAGGTTCATAGATTCCTTTGGATTCTAGGATATTACAGGCGAATCATACATGAATTCTCTTGGATATTAGCTCCTATGATAGGATTTACCTATAAGGGAAAAATGTTATTTGTAAAGATAGGTTCCTATAGTATATTCTAGAGTCAATGTAGAGATTGATGAGTGATCCCATCTTGAGATTTTCGTAGGAGGGTGGTGAATACATAGGGGCTTGAAATGCATTAGGAATTGGGCATGCCAATTTAATGATTTAGATCAGGTGGTGATTACATATGAATCAAATTAGTTGACACCCAATGATAAAAACTATTCATCCCATGTTCTTGAGTTAGCATCAACAGTCTTCACTATATAGATGCGGTGACACTACCTGATCGGTGAGTGGTTTATCATCTATGTTAACCAGAATACTCTTAAGTATATATTTTCTTAGAGGGATCTTAACATGATAGAGAGGAAATACTTACAGTTTTCCCCAAATTATGAATTTGAGAATTTTTATACAACTCGGATGGGGAACGTGGTAGCAGATACTCTCAATGGGATATATTGATCACAGCTACTGAATGTTGTGTCAGAGCGATTGGACTCATTGAATTTATCAATTTTGGATGGATATAGATAAGATTATCTATAGTAAATGATATTTACCATCCAATTTTTCAGTCAGTTAGGGAGTCTCAACTTGGTGATGTTACTTGTGAGACCCTACATACTTAGATATAAACTAGAAGTTCTCTTGATGGATCTATTGAAGGTGCGAAGCATGTAATTCTTTCCAGAGGATACACGATGGTAACAGTTATGTTTTGGTAGGATGTTTTGATATAGTTTCATACATTTACTATAGTATTACATATAAAGGGTAAATGTTATACCAAGACCTCCAACATTAATTTTTGTTGTTAGGGATGAAGAATGGAGTTATAGATATTTTCACTAAACTCCATACTTGACTGAAACCAAATGTTGAGAACCATGTTCCAGTGGGTTTAGGTCAACCCCTATAGTTTTTATAGCAGAACTGGGATGGGATATCCATGTACATACTGAAGGGTGTTCTACATACATTGATGGAATATGATGTCATCTTGGTGATCGTAGATTGAATCACCAAGTCAGACCATAACCTAGATATCTGAATGCAGAGTTCAGTACAAATATTGGGATGTCTCTATGGGTAGGAGATAGTCTATCTCTATGGAATTACCTCAATGATCATTTCTAAGAGTTATTATCATTTCACATCTATTTTATTGATTGGATTGAAATAGGATTTTGGGACTATGAATCATTTCAGCATGGATTTTCAACCCAAGAATAATTGGATGGTTCCGGTTCTGGAGGACAAGATGTGATCTTGCATGTTGGATATAAACCATAGTTGGAAATGTCACCTACCATTTGTGGTGTTTTTGTAAAATATCATATACCATTCCGCCATTGTTAAGAATCCATTCAAGGCCAAGTTTTGAAAACCATATAGGTAACCACTTTTCTATAAATGCCCAGTAGAGTAGATACTTATGAAACCATAGATGGTGTGAGATAAAACAGGGAAGGTGAAAATCATATAGGAGTAGATCAAGACTGAATAGATACATCAAAATTATTATACAAACAAATGATCGAGTTCTTTGTAGTTTGATGAGGGAGGCCATGTGTTCCCATTTCTTTCACATGAAAATGGATTATAGAGGTTTGAATCGCGTATAAATCTTTCTCCGATATTCATTGGACCTTTCTATATACTACATAGAGTTGGTTAGGTGGGTTATTTCTTAGCTTTACCCATATTTGTAGACCAAGTACATGACATTTTCCACATGTAGTAGGTGGGGAGGTACATTTATTCCCCAACACATGTTATGGACTAGAGCGAGATGATCATTGAGGATGGGCCTACCATTGTTGAGTACCCTATAGAGATTGTGGATCAACATGAGAGGATCTTCTATGGGTGAGTGATTTATTTAGTGAATGTATAATTGTAGCATTAGAATCATCATGAGAACACTTGGGAGTGAGAGGCTCACATGCATTCTCAGTACTGATATCTCTTTGTGTAGCCTTTTATTTTGGATCTTTGGGATGTAAATACCCAATTTGGGGAGGTTTTAGTGACATAGAATTTATAGGAATTATTTATGGATATAGTATGGATTATTTTTGGGACAAGGTGAAGATATTATATGTGAATCTACAACTCGGTGTGCCCTGAATAAATGTTAAAAATAAATTAAATATATTAAATAGAACACATTCATAATTTTCTAGAAAAATATGAATAACTTTTAAAAAGTCCTGGATCAAAGAGATGATGGGACCATTGAGTTCGGAATGAGATATCTAACTAGGGTGCGATATAACCTTTTTCAGCATGAGGTGTTTGTGAAAACATTATTATTGGAATAAAATGAATAGAATAAATAATAATTTTTTTTTATTTTTAATTCATTGATGAAACAAACCATCATCTCAATATAAAAATTCTTAAAGAAACATTTATGGTTTTCTACATAACCCTAAAAATCAACGAGATCCATTGGAGAGAATTAGAGGATCTCCATTAGAGAATGATAGTCAGATCGAGGATGATCGGTCAACATGCAATGAAATTCATAGGATCTCACCAATGAAAACATCAAAACATTGATCTTCATTAGTTATCCATCCACAAATTATGTAGGGAATTAGTTTTTTTGTATTTATTCCCATTTTATGATTTCTATGATGAACATGAATCAATTAACTAATGAATTTATTCATGGATCGAGCATATTTCTGGTATGGGATAGATTCTTATAGGGATTGTGCAAATTTGATTTTGATTAATTTTTTTATCTCTTCAGTCATCATTATAATGGAAATTAATATATTCCAATACAAACATTGGATGATTTTTTATCCTTGTGATTGTTATTGTTCTTTTTTCCCCATTTATTCTTTCATCTCAGGTGTTTTCCTTTGTCCTAGAGTTCGATGAACACTGAAAAATAGAATGTTTTGCACCCATTCCCTTTCACAATGATTTGATATCAATGATCTCACCTGAAAACAATGTTTTGATTATGTGAGGAATAATTTGGTCAAAGATCATACGGATTTGGGATGCCCAATTATGTGTTCTTTGGCATGGGTCTATAGATGACGATCGACATCATTTTTAGGGAGAATCAGATGAAAAAAATCCAATAGAAGCTGAAAACATGGGTTAGATAGAAAAGTTATGCCATCTTTAATTCAATATATGACCATATTTAGTATTAGAAGACTAGAATACTCCACAGAATTAAGGATGAGGATTCTAGAAAAAACGGTCACATGATGTGTAATCTGGGATTACACTAATTGTGGTAGATTTTGTGTGTTGGTTAGGAAATCAATGAGATGTCATATATCACATGGCATGTTACTCAGTCACATAGTGTGTGAACCTTGACTAGAAACTGAGTGTGTACCTTATAGGGTAAACAGGCACCAATAGAAGTACATGGGAATGAGAAAACCATGTACTCCCACATGGATGTGGACATGAAAGGTGTTCATGGGAATTTTGATGTACTAGGATATGTTCATAAGTACATGGGCATGGGCATGATGTCTCTTTGACATGGATATGGTCACAATCCTTTTACATGGGCGGACCTGGTGTTGCAGGTACACATCATGTATTATAGTATCATGTTGTGTATTCCTTCCCAGTTGGCTTAGATCCCTTATCCCTTGTATCTCAGAGAATATTCTTTAATAATGTGTTACCTATATATATAAATATCAAGGTTTAGTATCGAATCAAGTCATTCATATAGTTTAATGATCCTTTCAGTAGGAATTCTTGGATAGAGTAGTTGGAATCCTTTAGTGAGGCCCGATTTGAGATACTCTATCATCTTCTTTCCCTATGTAGAGTAATTGATATCATCATGACTCACACTAAATAGGAATTTATCCTCTACTATGTTGGTTTTTCAATATTGAGTTGTTGAATATATATGTATATTCTGGTTATATGATCTGTGGACATGTACATGTATAGAGGGGACTATTATTATTGTTTCTATCTACTTAGTGATTTCAGGGTGGCTTACTCAGTATTTTCATACTCACTGCTACATAGGATTTTTCTACACATGTCATTTTTTGTACATACAATCTTCCTTTTAATGGAGTCCAAGAGGGACTAGGAAAAGGTAGTTCTTAGTGACATTTACATGACTAGGTGTGTTCCTACTGTATCTTGATAGTAGTTCCCATCATTACATACATTTTGGCCTTTTTTAGACTCTTTGTCGTAGGCTTGTATTTATTCCTATCTAATTTACATTAATTCAAATTGTATTGGTTATGGGATTTAGATTTATGATTTCAAGGTTTATCCATTTTTTATCATTTTAGTACTATTTGATCTTTGAGATGTGTTTTTATGTAGAGTTACTATTGGTACATGTCATGATATAATCAGGTTATGATAAATAATAAATATCTCCTACCTCAGATTGGTTACCTTTAATCAATTAAAGGGATCCAAATGGTTCTCAAAAATTGATGAACACTCTAGGTTTCACAAACTCTAGGTTTGAAGGATTATAGAATTAATACTTCATTCATGAGTTTTTATTGTTATTATGAATATGTGGTCATTCCCTTTTGTCTTATAATTATACAAATAATTTTCATGAAATTGATGAATCATATATTTCAGAAGTATATATGAACTTTTTTGTGGTATTTTTGGACAAAATCATATTTTATTTTTAAATGTATAATGTACATGAAACAAATTTAGATACTTTGTTGATCATTTTTTAAGTGCATTATCTTTATCAATTTTTTTCTAAATGTTATATCTAGAAAAAAGACACTCAATTTATTAGACATGTCATTTGTGAAAAAGTCATATTAGTAGATCCTATAACAATAAAAGTTGTCATCTAATTTAATCTAATTAAGAATAATATTAGGATATTTAGCTTTTTGAGATTAGGTTACTATCATCACTTCATTCATGACTTATCATGACTCACATCACTTATAGCAGTGCTCATAAGAAAGGGATCTCAATTCCATTGGAGTTTTCAATAGTCATTTTTGGATTTTAAATAATGAATAACATTCATATTATTTATTCTTCTTTTATAACCTAGGAAGGGTTATGTGGTTTTCAAGGAATCAAGAACCATACATGGATATGTTCTCAAGAAATTAGATTTTGTGTTATCTTATGGAACACAACAATTGAAAATTCATGAAGAGATTCATCTGGCCCGTGATTTGGAATTAGCAATAGTAGTTCATGATTTATTAATATTGTGTCATTATATCTTGGATGTAAAATTCACTGGACTATAAAATCATGGAATAAATCTTCTATTAATAATATTTTATCGAGATAAAAAGGTGATGGATATAGTATCTCTGAATGTTTGAATTTCACTAGGTTTACACACATGGAAAATGGATTTATGTGGAAAAATCATTAAGATAAAATTCATACAATCAATTTTTCGAATAAGATCATGCTTAGTGGAAATTTATGAGAATTTTTATAAATAAAAATTTGGATATCATTTATAAGAGTAAAGATTCAATTTTCTTTTTAATGACACTTATTGTTGAATTGGATGAAAAAGTAAGGATACTCAATGAATAGATCCCAATTTTCATTACCATTACATGAAAACATAATTTTGGGGAGACCATTGATGGATGGAAACAAGTTAGGATATTTGTTTTTTAATTTTGTGGTCCTATTTTCATTGCATAGACATGTTAAGATTTACTCATTTCTACTTATCACCAATTTTAATGAGTTGTTCATCGTGGAATTCAGAATATGTATTGGGCATTGGGAATTCATTTGTAGTGGGTTCACATGAAAAGGATAGTGGAAGAGTATGTATTGATATTCCTCAATTGTTTGAAAGTTAGGGATGTGCACCAATGACAGGATCTTATGTTGTCATATTTAACTATTTATATTTGGAAATGGGATCACATGATAATATAGTTTTTCACAAGTCTACAAAGAATACTTTAGAAGCACGAATAGTTATGTGTACTTTTGGATCACCTCACAATGTTATATCACATCAGTTATATTCATGAATCTAATATGGTGCAATACTTGGAAAAAATCTATATTCAGAAGATCATAAAATTTCAATGGAATATTTGTTTCGATACTCTCCAACCAAGATCTTTATTTTACCTCTCTAAATTGGTGATTTTTATATTAACATTTGGGTTCCTAATTGACAATGGTCAAGGATTATCATCCTCAAATGGATGGACATATAGAAATAAAAATTTAGGCATTGGATGACATGATGTGAGATTGACCCATGGATTTTAGAGGCTCATGGGAGGACCATGTAACATTAGTGGAGTTCTCAAATAATACTAGTTATCAGGCCTCGATACATATATCTCTTTTTGAAAAAAATTATTTTTTTCCTTTTCTGTCTTCACTTTGTTGGGTATATACTAGAGGAAATTTATTTTTGGGAGCAATATCTATACAAAAGGTGAATGATAATATCTAGATTATCTAAAAATGGATTTCGATGGCTCAGATTAAAAAAAATATTATGTGTATATTCTTCATCAATTTCTATCAATTAATATGGGAGATCATGTGTTCCATTATGTCTCTCTAAGTATAGGTAATCAATGTTTTGGTAAGTAAGTGAATTTTCGTCCTTTGTACATAGTCCATTTTGAAATACAAAATTTCATTAGTAATTTGTATCATTTGTTGGATTTACCAACATGATTCATCTCTATAAATAATTTATTTTCTATATCTCAATTGAGGACTTACCAACATGATCCTGACCATGTGATTCAATGGGGCCACATTAATCTTTCACCAAAATCTACATTAGTACATGTGTTATTACATATTTTAGGTACATAGGTGAAACCGTTATACGGAATGAAAATAAATTTAGAGTGAGTTCTATAGAAACATGGTTTCAATTATTAAGATACTAGAGAATGTGATAATGAAATTATAGAACAGTGGCATAAACATTTCCAAAGCACCTAAAATATCTAGCGTTCTAGTGATGGAAATCATTATTTCGGGTAGAATGAAATAACCTTGATTTTTTAAAATTTATCCTTTTATTAGGTAATTTGATGTTATATAATAGTAGGGTTTATTTTTTTAGTTTATAGATGGATTTGGAGTCTTTTGAATAATTTTGTGGGGTGAAAAGTTTTATAATGGTTAGGGGAAACCATGAAAATTATCGAGGAAACCATTATATGGATTGTGGAATGGTGCGTGGTCCGCAAACAGTTTTTCCAAACAATATGGGTTTTCATAGAAACCATGTGAGAGGATACAGTGGGGAAATAATGGTTAGAACATGTTTTATTAAACTGTGTGAACCAACAATGTAATGGGGTACTTTGAAAATAATTTCTTGTGCATATTTGCTGCCTAATTTTTTAAATTTTAGATCCTAACTATGTTGTGTGAATTTAATACACTGATTATTATAGATTAACTCATTTTTTACCACCAAAAATATATTTTCTCTTATCCAATCTTAGGAGCTATAATGCCTCTCCTTCCTCATATGTTCTTGAAGGTTTTTTATTTAAAACCTTCTTTTTATGGATCTGTGTTCATTGGAACTTCAAATACAACGATAAGACTTCATTTTCATTCTTTTCCATTAGATCTCTTCTCTATTACGATGGAAGGATATTTCTAATAATATCCAGAAAAATTATATGGATTTTTGATGCCTTTTTATGAGACATTTATTGGATCCATTGAGTGAAATGAATTTGGAGTCTAGATCTACAGTTTTCATGGTGGTGTTTTCTATTTTCACCACTATTTTTAGGTATGTAGATTATCTCTCATATTCATTTATTCAATAAAATCAAGGATTAGTTTTACTAAATTATTTACATGGATTTTAAAATTAAATATTGGACGATTTTTACATGGAAAAAATATTTTTTTATGATGTGAGTAATAGGGGAATTTCAAAGTTTTTTTAAAAAACCCAATGAATTATGGTCATTAATTATAATTTTTATTTTATGCATGAAATAATTTTGTTGAAATGTTAAAATGCAAATCCCTTAGAATTTATTAAAACACATTGGTGTCTTCGGGATGTCACCTATGGTTTGTAACACCTTCTACTCATCTTGAGCCAATGGGTTCGGAGAGGATGTTAAGGGTCACACATGGATAGATAACCCATTCGTAATGATGGAAATCATTTTTCATAACCATCAATAAGAAAAGAGGAATCATAAAATTATTCAGGTAGAAAATCATACCATCTGAGGAAATGGACCATTAATTGGGGGTATCCCCACCATTAATAATTTCATTAATACATGGTAATAATAAATATAATGAATACACTTAAAAATAAAATCAAGATTAGATCGATTAATCTATAAAGTTTATAAGAACATGAATTATTTACCCTCATTTACCAAAAGATTTAGATTATAAAGAATGCATAACAGTTTCAATTTTTCAAAATATTATTTTATATCCTAAGATGGAAACTTGTTACATAACAAGTTAATAAAAACATTTCATTCCATAGGAGTATAATAGACTTCAAAATAAAATATTTAATGATATTATACAAAATAATTCTATTAAATATTCACATGTTTTTATAGAATTATATAATTGAATATTTTATTGTCTATGTAAATCATAAAAATATAATTAAATAGTTTGCGTCTCTAGAATATAAAAGCATTTAGAATTGAATTTATTTCAAGATCATAGGTCAAATTATTATTCTCATTTGGAATAACATGATAGGATTATTTTCCATAAAATTATAATTTTTTTTATCAAAATAGTTCCTAATCCCATTCTTGATGCATCATAATTGAAAACAAAACTTTACCTAGGTTTAAGAAATATTACGAAATGTGATGATGTCAATGTTTACTTTTATTCATCAAATGATGCTCAACAGTCCGGATTCCAATTAAATTTCAACCCATTATGAGTATAATCAATTAATTGAGATTCTAGCATAAGGAAATCCATTACAAAATTATAATATTATCCTACTACACCCCAAAACTCTATATCTCAGAGATATGTTTTATAACATCCCTATATAGATAAACACAAAACATTTCAATATTAAACAATATGTTGTATTTAGAAACAAATTTTTCCTGTAAATTTATGTATTGGATCTAGAATCGACACTAGGATACATTTTCATACAAGTGTAGATCTTGAAGAATTCCCAACACAATAATCAAGTGACTTTTTTTCTCATCCTTTTAACTTTAATAAACTAAGATAATATAATAAATACAAGAACAAGGAGTTTAGATATCCAAAGATGATATAGTCCATAACTTCCATGAAAACTATAAGAGAATTTATCAAGAAAAATGATTTCTCAAGACACTCAAAATGATTGCACCTATATTGAATGATAGACATGGGAATGTCATGTTACTTTATTTTGGTTTGATAATACCCATACATGAGAATAACATTCATGAATAGTATTAAAATTTTAAATTTCCCAATGTTCTCATTAATATTAGGGAGATTTTATTTTTTCTTTATAGACACATG
Organism: Viscum album; assembly: GCA_963277665.1. Taxonomy (NCBI): domain Eukaryota; kingdom Viridiplantae; phylum Streptophyta; class Magnoliopsida; order Santalales; family Viscaceae; genus Viscum; species Viscum album. The sequence continues at coordinate 1,494,705,776 of OY728162.1, read as the reverse complement.
ACGTAACATTTACTAAGTGGTAAATTGAAAAGGAAAACCATTAACATTATTTTAAAAGTGAAATGGGGCTACCTATAGTGACTTGTTATGTTGAATAAATCCTTTATCTTCTAAACAATGAAGATAAAACATTTAATACTTTAATTTTAAAAATTCCATAAATTATGAAGGTAAGGATATGGTGTATATCCCAAGAATACTATTAACAGATATCTATACTTTTCACTGTGGATGTATCCTAGTTAGATCATTAGGAAATTCCTTAGATAAATATATCTACATAATAAAAAAACTAATTCCCTATATTTCATCACCGGATTTTACCATAAGAAACACTAATTTCCATGACAATTCATCGTGTTTAATAACATGAGGTACTTCTAAACTCATTCTAGGATTATAATCCCCTTAAATTAAATGATAATTTCAATCAAAAGAAGAAAATATCACTCTTCCATGATAAAAATTGATAAAATATTTAAATTATATCATCTAACATATTCCTATAATAATATCAAATAGATCCATATCATGAATTAGAAAACCACATACATGAAAAACATAAAAAAATGGATTCAGAAAGAGGTATATTGAAAGGAATGTTCTTTCCTCTTTCCAAGGGGGTTGGATATATCCAATACATAAATTATAAATTCTGATAAAATGATTGATATAGAAATTATTAAATTAAAGATAAATGAGTGATATGAACCTGTATAATTAATGAGATAATTATTAATAGTATAGTAATAAAATATCCGTGGACCATAGTATATTTGTCTTCAGATAAATGGACACTTGTTTTATAGAAAATAAGAACTTATTTTCAGACTATGTCTATGAATTCTTGGTTAATTTTGGCAAAAATGCTAATTGAATAATCCAATGAGTAGAGTAACCTATAACTATACATTGATAATTATGATATCTCACTACCTTAGATGAATTTAAATGCATATGTGATCATTTCATAGATGAATATCCAATAATACGTTGACTAGGGATGTTTGTTTGGAAAATACTTTGGGGATGACCTATAAAGATACTAAAATAATAGATCATGGAAAAGTATAATAAAAAGGAAAAATTGTTCTTTTCTATCTAGGATAATGAGATAAAAATTCCATATTACCCTTAGGTTTTGAAACACTATATTTTGTGGGGAACATTGAACTAACTTCTATTCATAAACTCAACATAGTATGCTTCCATTTTATTTCAATAAAGCTGGCTTCATAGACACTTGGACTAGAATAATCTCAAGTCATTATAGATAACCTTGATTTATTAACCACTACCATCAAATCTAGATATAATATTTTATTATAATGTTTTAACTATAACATGAATACCTTCATAAAAATTTAAATATGAAGTCCCATATATAATAATTCAGTATTCATTTTTTCATCACTGAAATACTAATTATTTGTTGAAAGGGGATAATTGTTAATTTTTATATAATATTAATGTTCATTAGTATTCATAATGTTTGGAATTAATTAATTTTTCAATATATACATTTCCTATCATCATGTTTTTAATTATTTTAAAAATAATTATTCTGAAACCATTATAAAAATATTTTTAGAATAATCTTTAATAATGTTTTGAATTTAAAATTTTAGGATCAGGTTACTAAAATTATACGAAAGTTTTCTGTTAGAGTTAGCAACCTAGAATGAAAATCTATATAATTTATGGATAACATATTTATAGATTTTAATACTGATAAAAATATTATAAATTCATTATTTTTCTTCTATGTTAAATAGCATGTGATAATTTTCAAAGAGTCACTATCACACTAAAAGGCCATAGTAGTTCCCCACTATGGTGAGAACCTAGAACATCCATGAAATTTTTATTAAATATATGATCCATATCTAGATAATTCAATTTTAGGAGTAAAAAATTATATTGGGTATTAGTTGTAGAGACTCATAATACTTTGAGGAACCATCTCATGGTATATGCCCATGGTAGTTTCTAGTGAAATATATTATGATTACTTGATCCTCCTGTAAGAAATCCATATTTATATATATTTTTGGATTTACTGTATTCATTAATTTTTTCTTGATACATATAGTATAATTTTATAATTTTTGAATAGTCTTATTCACATACTTGTATTTATAGATGAAATGTGTGATGAAATATTTTTATGGAGAGGTAGGATATTTTGGTTGTATCATGAGTAATATTGTATTAATGAATAAGGTGGGAAATGTGTTCTATTATGTTATTTAATAGAACTTGGTATCTCAAGACCATTGATGTAAATTAAATATCCCAAATAAATCAATGTCCATGTTGTTCAGTTGAAAAGTTCATTTCAAAAAATTCAAAGAAAGAAGTCTCGAGAACATAGGCTGATAACAAAGATTTACAACTTTCTTTATTAGAGATATATTGATAAAAGGATTTTATTACAAATTTACAATATTTATCATGATTTATGTCTCTTTTAAAATAAATAATTTATGTATGGGTTTCATAGTTTGTTTCTAGATGGTAAATGTGGACTTGGGGTAGTTCCACCTAATTTCACATAGGAAGAGGCATAGAGGGCCACACATTAAATGTATCCAAAACCACAGTTAGATAATAATATTTTTAATTTTTAATATGTTGAATAAATATTATACAAGTATATTTTTTAATAATTATTCATGTTTGATTGATCTCATATATTCAATCATTGGTTATTCAAGAGAATATTTTATAAGTGAAATATTTAATAAATATTTAACTGTTATTTTGAGTATATATTATATATTTTTTATTAGAGAATAATGTATTGTTATTTAATTATGAAATAAATAATCATTAATTAATTACTGATAAACATCTTTTAGGAATGGTGGATTGATCATAATGCTGTGATGATTAATAATATATATTAAATATAATTTTAATAAATAATATTTTATTAATTTTATGGTTTTATACATTCTAGGAAATAAAATAAATTGTTTTTATTATTATAGAAATGGGGGTTTTTTGGGATTAATTAAATTAAATGGGAATATTTTCTATTAGTATTATCTATCCATTTCTCTATAAAGACCAATTATATTATTTTGAAACATAAGGATTTCCATTGGTTTTTTAGTTTTAAAGATGGGAATTCCAAAAATTCATTCAAATCCTAGAGTCACCTTCTCCACATACTCTCTAAATAATATATAGTTATCCACCACACCCACCACCATCAATATTGAAGAGATCAATGAGATTCCTTCTTCGATGTGATTATCATGGAATTCAATGATGAATGAACCAAGACTTAGGATCTTCTGTGATAGCACCCAGATATTCATAGAGCAGTGTTAAGAGGTTTTTTGGAGCACATGTGAATCATCAATAGAGGGAATCTAAACACAATTCCTTTAATGAAATGATTGGACAATGTAGTCACATTTTAATATTTTTCAGTAATGAAAAAAAATCATTTCAAGGAAATTCTTTAATTTATTAAATTAATTATAAATCATTATGGGTTGATCCAATGTCTGGTTATGGTGTTCTCTTATCAAATAATGATTGATTTCATTTTTTAGTCTTGACATTCAACATTGATGTACATATCAAATTAATCATCGATTATGAAAAAAACCTATTTAAGAATTCCCCATCCAGTACTTCTAATGCATCCAAAACCTACAAGTTGTTTTAGAGGGGTCATATAATTATATATAATTATTTTAAGATCATTGGTTGATTTATGTATTCATCATTAGATTTATACTTAATTATAATTATTCTTTAATAAAAATCATGATATATTCCTTTATTCCCCTTCATTGTCATAAATATAATAAATTAATGGATATATTATTAATTAATATAATTCAAAGAACAAAATTAGAGGTTCCAATCATTCTTCTTCATATATCACATGAGTACATTGCATGTAGCTCATTGGTACTCACTATATACATGTCTTTAATACACAAAAACACATGAATTAATTTATATTATGTGAATTTATAACATAACGTGTGAATTTAATAAACCAATAGTTGATTGGGAAATCGTAATATATAGTTATCCAGACAAAATGGCATGTAACATGCATACACAAAATGTAGTCCGTTATTCAATGATAGGCCATGTATTTGTCAGTCATGACCAACATGAGTGGTGACCATATAACTTAGAGACCAAACAACATGTATCCTATACACACATGATGTACTCCCTTAATTTCCTTGGAAGGAATCCAAACTGAGTGCCTAGTCATGTATCATAGATATACAATGAAGTAATACACACTGGTTATATTACCTTATTATACATAAATTAAAATTATGTTATTATACTAATTAAACACTATGAACATGTGTTTGATGTGAAATTCAGTTGAATCATACACCCAATTTGATGATCTTTTTATATATATATATATATATATTAAATATCTAATTATATTTTATAGTATTAAAATGTACATATCATGTAGAAGTCATAATACATAATTAAATATGCACACATTATAATATAAAATTAAACGTAAAGAACATTTTTTCCCTATGTAATTTTTTAGGAATACCCTCCATGAAATTATCTGATACTACATGTATTCTTCTTCCATAATGAGTAAAAAATATATGAATTTAATACATGTTGGGTAGTTCAAATGGGTATTTTTTCTATTTTCGGTAGTCTACATTTTTGTACATAGGAAATTTTAATTATTTTTTAAATTAAATTAAAATAATGATAAATTATAATATTAATAGGGTTTGTATGAGAAATAAGATAAAATAATTGATTAATTATAGAAAATAATTAATTGATTTTAGAATTATTTTTATTAAATATGATGGATATTGATTGAATTTTAGTTTATCAAATGCATAATTCGTTGTATGATTGTGTATGATCATGATCATTGAAACAAACATTTGTATGTGATTAGTTTCCTTAAAATTATATATTAAATTAAATTTATTGAATGGGAATCATGCCTCCTCTTATTATGTAAGGGTCTGTATGGCCACAAAATCCTTGTATTTAAACCCCTTAGACAATTATTTGGTTCCCCTCACCTACATGTGAGTAAATTATTATGTAATGGATGGATCTCTGATGAATGTGGAGGCAATTCAAGTTTCGAGCTAAGGTGAAATTAATCCAAGAGGTACATCGTGGATTACTGGTATGTTATTGCACAAACCATGTCATGGTTTATGTTGTTTCCCATATTGGTGGGAATTTATTTTTTTATTTTCAATATAAGAAAACCATTAAAATTATCATTACCATACCAATCCAATTTTAATATTTCATTCATCTTTCATGGTTAATTTCATTATGGATGTTTTTTCATGATCGCATGAATTAATGAATTAACAATTATTCAAGATGTAACTAAAAGAAATTATATTATGTGTTACCTTTTATAATAGATGGTTAATCACTTAAGTAAAGACACTAAATATTAACAATAATGTAATAATGTTAAAGTGGAAATTTTAAACATAAGGATTTAAATCCCTCAACTAAATATATTAAGTCACTATAAACTTCCACTATTTTGGTAGGAATCAAAACAAAGTTCAAATTTCTCAAAAACACCTCTATTGGGGTACTTTCAATTATAATGGAATTTTTGCCTAGTATTTTTGGTCAACCAAACCTATTTTTCATTAAGTGTTGATCACATTTTAGGAACTTAGTAAATCTAAGAGGAAATGTTTTGTGGAAATCAAAATTATGGAATTTAGGAATGGGTAGTCTGCTCAACAAGTAACGTTATACTGTTTTAATATAGTTGTAATGTTATTCCAACTTAAATACCTTAAAATATCTTGACATACATCCATATTGGTAATGAGAATTGGAATATAGATCCTTACCACTAAAATATTCACATAATATTATATTTCAAAACTAATGTTTAGGGCTATTATGTTTTGATAAAATAGAAAGATATTAATAAAATAAATATTTATTAACTAATTTTATCAGAAAAATAACAAAAATAATACTCTTCTTGATTAAGGAAATTACTATTATGACTTCAACCATATTACTACAAGCAATACTAAATAAAGATAAGACTCTCACTTACAATAATTTCTAATAATGGAAGAGGATCTTATATTTTATTCTATTCCATTAAAATAAAATTATATGTACTAAAAATTCTATTCCTGACATTCATATCCAAGAGGCTAGTGAGGAAAAATTTTCTTTATACGTGAATCATTTAGAACATGCCACATATATCCAATGATTCATTCAACATTCAATGTTCATTGATATTTTAATGAAACTCGAGGATATGATGTGTATATCATGATGTCTCGACATTTTGGTATATATATGAATAGAATGTGAGAAAATTTTGATAAGAGATCTCTAATGCTCTATTCACATGAAAAGATGGATATTTGGTTCTTGTTGGGCCTTATGCATCCTGGATGATTCGAAACATAGAGTGCTTCAATATCTTGGGCATTAATATCTTAGATGTATATGCACAAATCTCATCATTTCCTCCATACCCAAGTCCTTCACTATTTTAGTTATTAATTATGACATGATCAATATCAATAAGTGTATTTCTAGATATTCTTACACTATATTTTCTAGTTTACAAGAACATGGGGTGTAACAAAACAACATTCCTTATAGTGAACATGAATAGGAAGAAAAAATAAAAAGGGAAAAAATAACACAACGTCTAAGTCTCTTGAGAACTATCATTCCAAGAAGAAGAATATCCAATAATAGGTGATAGAACAAGAAACAATTCTTATTTCTTGTCAAAATATAGCCCATAGGAAGATGAACTACACACCAAATCAAGGAGCAGCTAAAGGTGTATTCAAAATTGAGTGTATTATTTATATATCTACTCATTGGGTATTAGATAAGGCTTTTGGGGATCACATCTATATCCAAAAATAGGAACCAAGTATATATGAAAATATTTATAGAGTATAGGTGTATCTTCATGTGTCCAATAGAGCACAACTTATAGATTCAGATATTGGATACTACCACATATAGTTTCCAACCAAAATGATTTTTATTCTAAATTATTTCTATATTTTTTCTAAGTGTTACTAAAAACATCATCTATTTTTCTTTAGTAATATATATGGATTCATTATAAAACTAAAAAATATATAGATATAATTTTAAAGAGAATAACCTTGTTAAGGTATGGTATAACAACATAGTGGCCTCTATATATTATATTAAGAAAAAATATTTTGTTAATTGTTAACAAATAATGTTTTCATGACTCATATTAAACCCATATGGGTCATCACCATCTTGGTAATGAAAATAAAAAATATTCCAAAAATTATATATAAATATGTTTATTCATACTCCTTTGAGCTTAAACCACATAAAATGTTTCATTCTAATTTTCAATGTAAAATGAACAATCCACCATTTGGTGGATAGCGTGAATGAGCCACATAGTTTCTAGTATTAGTACATAATAATGTGTGTCAACTATATCTAGTAAAAACTAATTTTTTTTATTCCTACATCATAAATCTAAATGATGAATTTTTTAGATATGGATAATTTATCTTCGTGAGGTTTATGTTTGAGGGCGTTGGTATATTAAAATAATTGTAGAATGAATTTGATAATCAACTCAATAAGAAGGTAAAGAATCTCTATTTTGATCAAGGTGTTTAATATCCAAAACAATATTTTTTACACATTCTATTGAATTTTGGGGATATTTCACATCTTACTCCACCTTATACACTATATTATAAATTTTCTAGTGAATGTTGATATTATTCCTTGGCTAAAATGGAAAGGTAGATAAAAATTCATGTAAATATTATAATTTCTTTTTGGGGCTATGTATTATGTACTTACAAAAAAAATTCTAAACTAAGCACCCAGAAAACACATGGAATTCTATATTAATTAATACAAGGAATGATTTTTGTGTTTAAAAGATACATGTATGGGTTTTGAGGGAATCATTGAGGATATATTAGAAGGATATCTATCACCATGGGGGATAATGTGTGTCTTTATAGGTTATCATAAGTAAACAAGGGGATAATAAATATACAACCACTCATGAATTAAAGTTACTATAATAAAAAATCTATCTTTCGTAAGCGTGAGAATGTATTTAAGAAGTATAGTGGGGGAAATATTAACATTAATGAAGTTGATGCTCATGATACCTAAGAGTTGGTATCAGAACAAATCACAGAGGTCCCTATATAATAATTTGTTCTTAAAAAAAGTCATTCATATGAGAAACATATAGGTAACAGAAATAGAAAGATATTGTTTCCACACCACCAAAGATGAAGAATCATAATTGGTAGACAATAATGTACCACACCCTAATAAATAGTTAAAAAATATCTAAAAAACTACAAGATGATAGAATGCATTAATTTTGAGATAGATTCTCTATTTCAAATCCATTTAGGGGATCTAGTTGATCCAAAAATTTATGTAAAGCCTTTTTCATGTAAATGGGTATTCATTAGAAAAATATGCATGTAAGGTAAATTAAATACCTACAATTCTTGAATTGTTTCATAAGGGTTTAAAAATAATCATGGAACTTATTATGATAAAATAGATTTTGTAGTATCCATGTTTATATACATCAGAAATCTACTTTCTATGACATCATATAATGACTATGAATTTTGTGATATGGATTTAAAAATAGAATTCCACAAAAAAACATTCTAGAAGAAAATTATATGACATAGCCATAGGGGTTTTTTACTCGATGAATTTAAATAAAAAATTGTAGGGATGAATTTATAAATTGATGAAAACATTTAGTTCACAGAACATTTGATTCAAAGAGGCTATAAAAAATTTTGTTTTAATTATGAAGGAATATGAGACATATGTTAAATGTGATTTAGTGGGACATTAATCATTAAAATAGTTATATAATTAGATCACATTATACTTATTGGAAATGACATAGTAAATATATCATCTTCTATGGACTTGTTAATCATGTGAATTCCCATGAAGGGATTAGGTGAAGTAATCTATATTCTAGGGATTAAGTTAACTCTTAATAGATAGAAGAAGATACTTGGACTAAGTCATGGTAAATGAATTAACTAGTCAAATAAATGATTTGGTATGGAAAAATCAAAGATAAAATTTCGTCTCATATCACATGGTATACATATTTCTAAGAAAATGTTTCCTTAGAAGAAATACGAGAAAGAGAGAATGAGTAGGAAACATACACTAGAAAGATCAAACATGCATGCTATGTTATGTACTATGATTGATTTTTCTTATTTATTTATCATTGTAGGTAGGTGTCAGATGATCAATGTGAATAGAATTTGGTTTTTGTTAAGGTTTTATTTATGTATATGGTTATAACCAATGATATATTCCTGGTGTTTGGAGGAGACATAAAGATAGCCATCAGGGGTTATATTGATGGGTATATTCAAATAGGGTAGAATATTATGAATTTAAAATCGACATATGTATTCTATATCAATGGAGTATCTATGAGATAGAAGAGTTCAAAGTAGTCAGTTATGATCGATTCTATAGAAAATTCTTTGTACATTTAATCTTTTGATGAAGCCAAAGAATTCATTTTAAAATAAACCTTTTTCAAATATCTTAATGAGGTTCCTAAAAGTAAATATCAATTAAAATTATATTGTTGTAATATTATAGTAATAAATCTTTCAAAATATCAAAGGTCACAATAATAAAAAATCATATAATCTATAATCATCACCTCTTTTGGTGATTTTCATGGATGGATGAAGTTGCAGTAAGAAGAGTTCAATGGAAGAAAACATGGTAGATCCCTTGAAAAAATATTTATCTCAATATAAGAATGATTACCATTCAGGATATAGTGTAGTTAAGGTTGTTAGTAGTTTGATATAGTGTAGGTAGAAGTCTGTTTGGAGGTGATTCCCTAGAAAAAACTCTTATGTACATTAGGATTAATTGAATTATTTTTTTTGAATATCAATAAAGTTATCATCACATCATGATTTTTCTTATAGGTGATATAGTATCTGATAATGTCCTAAGAGTAGGTATCAAACCAAAAGGTCATAATAGTTTCCTGTTATAATGAGAATCTATAAATTCCCTGATATTATTATTAAAGATATTTATTATATCCAAATGATATCATTTTATAGGGAAAAAATGATATTGGCTATCAAGGGTGGTTACTCATAGGAATTCTAATAACCATCCCATTGTGTATGACCATGGTAATTATCAGTGCTTGAGATTATGATAAGTTGACTCTCCAGTAGGAAATCCATATATAAAGGTGTCATTCAATATTATTATCTATGAATATCGGTATTGATCCTTATAAATTATGATTATTATTTGTGAATATTATCAAATGTGTACATTCAAGTATTGAAAAATTTTGATGACGACATAGGTTCACGGTGAGAAAATATATATAAGGTGTGTCATGAATAATTTTTTATTAAAAATAATGTGATAAATAATGTTTCCTTTTTGTTCATTAATGAAATTTTATATCATTGGGCATTTTATGGAAATGACATAGTTCAAATAAATCCATTTTTATGGTGTTCTATGGAAATTTCTTCTTTATAATTCATTCATTTTTTAATACAGAAGCCCGAAAGTCTAGCATGGTCTAAATTTATTGAGAAAAATATCATCTCTACTAACAAAAATATTTGAATCATGTGGAAAAGAACCCATACAATTATACACAATAAGAAATTCACTATATCCTCCCTTACTATCTAGGATGTCAAATTCCATGTTTTCCTCACTCAAAGTGTGACTAACCTCCATGTATTGGCCAATGATGATCCTAAATTTAATGATGGGAGAGAAAATATACCATTGAACTTTGACAGTTTCTTAAAGAAACCCAACTATATTCTCAAAGTCTGATTCGACAAATTTGATGAAATTTTTTATAGATATCATGATAACGTTAGTATATTAAATAGTAAGTGTCCTTATGAGGTTTTATATCATTGCAACATTAAATTATTTTTCTATGGGTGCCATGGAATGTTGATAGTCACTAACCTTGTACTTTTGGAGGCATTTCCTAATGCCACTACGAAAGAGGTCTAGTGGTTCGCATACTAAGTATATCCAGAACCCATATTAAATAATAATATTATTCATTATGTAACCTGTTAAATGAATATTATTTTCATGCCTAGTATAATAATTTTTTATTTTTTATTAATCACATATATTTTTTAACTAGTTATTCAAGAGAATATTTGGTGAGATGAATATTTAATAATTATTTATTGGCTATTTGGTTAATATATAATAAATTTATGTATTGGAAAATAATGTAGTGATATTTATTTTTTAAATAAATATTTATTATTAAAGGCCCTATAAATATTTTGGAGGAATTAGATACCTAGTTTAACAGTCCATTGATAAATAATATATATATAATATTATTTTCAAAAATAATATTGGATTCATTCTATGGGTTTTCACATATCAAATAATAATATTAATGTTATTATTATAGGAATAAGGGTCTGTGTTGATTAAATAAATAATCAGTGTTTATGTATAATTATTATTGTATAAACCTGGAACTATGAACCCCAAATTATATTATTTCTAACCCTAAGGGTTGCAATTGGTTTTTTATGCACAATTACATCTTTAGAATTCTCTCAAGCACTAGAGATCCACTTATAAATAATTCACCCACGAATGGAGAAAGATTCTCCTCCACCGCTTGTCTTAATTCTTGAGATAATATGTAGAATCCTTCCTAGATGTAACTCCTATAGAGATCAATGAAAAACTATTAAATCATTATGTTATTCAATACTAGAACTCATATATTCATAAAACAATGTTCAATGGTTTGTGGAGAATGTGTAGATAACCAATAGAGAGTGCTTATCGTTGATTCAAAAAACCAAACGACAATACAACATAGACATGTTGTGAGGTTAATCATTAGAAAAATACTTAATCATAATGTAATTATTTAATTTATTATATTAATTATAAATCATCATGTGATGATCATACATTTGTTTATTGAATCATCATGTCAATTAATATTTGATTGTATTTTTATGGTAACAATGTATATCATCAATGTGCGTCTTAGATTAATAATAAATTAAGATAAAAATGAGTTTGGAATTCCCCAACTGATTCTTCCACTGCACGAAAAACCTATTACATTTTCCTTCTAGTTAAATGAGAGATTCATATAGGAAGATGATAGTTTTGGCCTTTAAGGAACGAATTTCCTAGACAAAGAACAATGGACACAAGTTCACAAAAATTAAATTAGAGGATAATGTAACATGTACAATGAATTTAATGTTTGTTTATTAGATATATAAGATCATAAAAAATTTCATTCAACTTTGGTCTAAGATAATTATGATGTTTAAGAAGTGATCCTAATATCAGAAAACAAAGAAAAAATTATGTGGTAGATTTCACAACCTTGAACAACATCACACTAGTTCAATCATTATATTATGATATTGATTCCAATGAGTTAAATTTTCTTGGATATTAAAATAATTTATTGGAAAAATTTTCTTCTTTTATTACTAACTAAAATTTATCCATCTAGAAGTTAATTTTGGCTTTCATGAAGTTGCTGGATAAAGGCTGTCCTGATTTTGGATCAATGGTAGAAAATTAAAACTTACCCTAAACGTTTCACCCAATAAATTCAATCCTAATAATATTAGAAGACGTGAAAAAATAGAAGAATGAACCATTACTCATAAAATTAGGAAATTAATGAAAATAAAGAAAATTGAATGAAATGTTTTAATATATTCATTTAATTGTAATGTTATGGTTTTTTTTATTAAAAATTATGTGTTTCCCTTAAAATTTTATCTAATAAAAATTGTTTCTAAATAAAATTCCATATTCTTTATACACAATGGTCTAATAAATAATATGTTGAAACCATTTTCTAAAGGTGTTAATTTACTCATACCAAAATGTGTTATATGTTTAAAACATCAATGCAGTATTAGATATTTTATTATTTTATCTTCTTCAAATCCACTCCAATGAGTTTAAATTCATCATAGTGTTTACTTGGGGTCTTTTAGTACACCCTAATGGTGGAGAGAATTAGCGCGTCTTCACAAAAATTATAATCTTAATTACAATTTAGATCTTATAATTTCATTCCAAAAGATACCTTGAATCTACTTTGTAGGATCTATATGATAAAAAACAAAAAATGAAATGGAAAAAATGATTTTACTTAGTTGTCCAACAATGGACTACATTCAAGTAGAGAATATAAATGATGTATTGATATTCAAAATAACTAGTTATTCTCTAATATCAGATTTACTATTTAGTACAAGATCGTATATCATCCAAGGTCCAAGAGCTCTTTTACTATTCCACTCACTCCATTAAAGAGGGTTAAAAATATATAATCAACACACAAGACAAAGTAAAAAATATATACTCAATAAAATGATTAAAAAATAGAAAAAAAGGGTGTTATCCATTATGAGTTTTGATAAAATTCAATATATTCATTAAAATTCATAGTAAATTTATCTTACAGTACTATTCTATGATGAAACATATATTGATAAATCATTACCATAAATTTATTTATTTTCAATGATATTCAAAGGCCATTATCTATTGTTGGATCTTGAGGATTTATATATTCCTTTAAAATGTGGTATTCTTCTTCATCTAGATAGACACCAATATATAGACACCTAGAATGTTTTAATTTTATATTCCTAATCAAAATCCTATGAAACTACAGGTTTATTTTTCATGAATTCCAACACATGGTTAATATTCATATTCATTCATCATAGAAAATACTATAGGTAGTTATTAGTTAATAAAATACCCACTAAACCATTATAAGAAAAACATTATTCCGATTAATATTTTTCGAGATAATACAAATAACATTACTACATTAACCTTCATAGTATACCATGTCGATTTCTTTATCAGTTATCCTTTAAATACCTGATACATCTCGGTTTAACAGGAATCATTATAGTGAAATCCATCTTTTTATCCAAAATTGCACAAAATTAATAATTAATTGTATATCTATTCATATCTATGGTGGGATCTCATTTTCTAGATAGTACACTGAAAAATTATCTATGTCCTATAATAATAGGGAATCTATTTAATGACTAGTAGAAAAAAAATATTTTTCATTTTATTTTTGTATATTTTTCAAAATTAAAATCCAATCATGGTGTGGACTTTTTTATCATTTATTAAAATATTCCAACTACACCTATCTACATTAAATATCTCTCCAATGATCTGAATGAAAATCCAGGAATCTTTGGATATAATTATATTCCAATTAAAAACAAGTCCTACACATAAAGGAATGGTTTTAACATCTGGTATCCTTTTTATTTTCTTATAAATGATAAATGATAAATTTCCAATTAATATTTGCTCCATATATTCCTATTAACACATTCTTACATATCTATCAATGCATATGATACTTCTAAAAATAACCACCCACTACATCCATTCTACTATTCTACACCAATTAAAATATAATGAAAAGGTGAAACATTCATGGAACAATAACTAAAAAAGATATATTAACTGAGTCTCTAAGCCTTTGTGTGTTAATTATCTTTATAATAAATAAGAAACATATGTTATTGACTATAATATTGTTTATATAATCATATCAAGCCTCTTATATACATCCAAAATTCCATATGGACAATATCTCACCATCTCATGTCAAACATAAAATAATATACGAATAGTAAATAAATATAAAAGCAATGTAAAGTGTAATATAAAATGGGTATAGGGGAAATGAAACCTCCTAATTTTTACAGAATTGGTTGAACTCCATGGTTTAACTTGTTCTTAATAATAACTTGTGTATCCAATGTTTTAATGAATATATCTACCACATAATGTTTTATTACAAAACCATCCAGTTTCACAGTTTTGTTCTCTACCTCCTCCATTAAAAAGTGTAAATGGGTCTCAATGTGTGTGTTACATCAGATTGATGGTTAATGGAATAAAATATTTATTATTTCAAAAAATCAAAATTGGTTATTTTACTACTTCACCAAAATTTTCCAATTGTTTCTTTATCCATATTAAATGTGTACAGGACATGGTTACTAAAATAAATTGTATTTTTTTATCCTCAATGAAACAAAATTCCATTTCTTATATGACAACCGAACACAATTTTTATAAATAAATAAATTCCATCTAATAATGTGTTTTCTATACAAAATAACACTGTTCTAGTCCACATATAAAAATTTCAACATATCCATCCGTTATCCATCATTGAATATCAAACCATAAAATAATGTTCCCTAAACAAAAAATTAAAAAATATATTTAATCCCACAAGATATTATTCCTTTGGAAGAATCAAAATACTTTCTTCCTAACACGTAATATTTAAGAATGAATAGACAAGTTGCAATAAGATAAAATGAGCTCCCAATTTTTCTTTTATGTAGATTTGATTTTAAACCGATGATATCCTCATGATTTTTATTCTAGTTCCATCTATTATAGTATTTAAAAATATCCTTAACTATTTATTACTGAATTTATTTAACACATCCATTGAATATTTTACCAATGATAAAATATATTCCCTTTATCTTGATAAAATATCAATATAAGAAATTATATTAAATCTCTATTCGTTTCCATTCCAATATCATAAATTGTTAATTTAAAAATAGTGTGAAATAATTTTTTCGTAATACCTATGAATATAATATCATTTATGTACACAATCATTATAATCAATTACACATCAGAAATTTTTATATAGCAGTTTTTATCAAACCACCATATCTTAAATTTTATCTTCCTTAAGAAATTATCCAATAATGCATAGCAATCAAGAGGTTCATACATTAGTCTATAAAAATCCTTTTTCAAACTATTCAATTTTTAATCATTATTTCTCATAAAAAATAAAATAGTCATTCTATATAAATTTTTTCAATCAATAATATATTTAAAAATCATTTCTTTACATCCATTTCAAAAACACTATACTTTTTTTTCAATAAAAAATACTATGAAAATTATGACAGAATCCATTCTTGTCACTGGTTTGAATATTTATCCAACATAAATGCTTTAATTTATTTATAACCAATACAAAACTCCCTCTATTTATTCAAAATTACTGTACTATTTCAATCAAGATTATTTTTGATGACACAATTTATTCTAATCACATTTGTTTCTCTAAGTGTGTCTATAAGATCTAAATTATAATTCAATTCAATCTCATGTAAATCTTTATTTAGGTATTTCACCTATAGTTCTTCCTTTTTTCCTCTTCGAATGAAGTTGGTTCGATTTCTGATAATAGAGAAATGTTATTAATTAAAATTATTCTCTTATTCTATTTTGTAGTAGATTTATAACCAATAATATTTCTAATATCAACTTGAAGCCTTTTCCATATTAATTGAGTCACATGTTGAATATATTCTGAACAATGTGATTCTAATATTTTTTCTTCACAATCACATCAATCCACATATTTTTTGTTCAAATAAACCAAATTTCATGCTTCATATTTTTCTACCAATTTTTTTAATTGATTCCCTACACTTAGAGATATTGTGAAATATTTGATTAAAACACTTTTCATCATTAATCTTGGATGAGTGTCCTAAAAATCACCTTTATCCATTACGTTGATATATTTGTCTAGACTAATCTATTTTTTCTGATTAAATCATATTCTTCAAGAATATTATATGATTATTTTTTGAGGGGTTCCTTATACTCCACATTTCATATAGTATCGTCTATATTCCTAGAATTAGTAATGTTTTATTATGAGTATACATGTACACTTGCACAACATAGTTCTAGTAGTTACTTGATATTCCACATTCTATCAATTATTTCTTTTTTCATGTCTTTCACAATATAGTTTCTCCTTTCTATAATATCACTTTATTATAGATTTATCACTGATGATACTTCATGTTTAACACTATATTTTTCATGGTAAATCTCAACCTTATAGGATGTGTAATGTATTACATTATCTCATCTTAGAATCTTCATAGTTTTTTTAATTTAATTTTTTTTCTCTTCTTGGAATTTTTTTTATCCAATCCAGTATTTCCCTTTATGGTCACATAAACATTTCACATCCCTTAATACTATAATCATCAAAAAAATATGACAAATTACAACTACCCATATATTCCATATTGGACAATTGGACTATAGATATGAGTGCGGACCAAAATTTGAAAACATGATGCTCACGTCTTCTTCTATGGGTATAGATATATGATTAAAAAATATTTTCTAGATAACAGTTTAAGTTAAGAATATACATTACAACAATAAACTTATAATAATTATCCATTCCATTTTTATTATTGTAACCAAGACTCTAGATCCCTAAGATATTTTTTCTTTAACTATTAGAATATAAGAATTCACATTTCTTTCATCCTGGTATAAAATTCCATTTGTCCTAAAAACTTTCATTAAATAATTCCAACATCAACATTTGATTCTATATGATTTAAAATTTAAAGATAATTCTAATCTAAAGTCATAATTTTTATTTACACGAATTAAAGAGTAATCATGTATATCAAAAAAATAGGACTTTAATATTCAATAACTCGCCTTTATCGAACCGTGTTTTACAAGTTTGATATTTAATGCTCCATCATTTTTTAAATGTACATTTCTGTATAAATTTAAATTTAAATTCATTAATATGACTATATTTACTATAATATGATATGAACAACCATTGTCTATATTCTATTTTATAATATTATTTAATTTCTCATGAAAATTTTAGTAAATTTTTCTCTCAAAATATTTACATTATTTATAAGATAATCTAGAATAAGTGGAGATATGTGTTGATATATTCTTATAATATTTAGTATAGGAATTTAGATTGAACTCATCTCCCTCTAGTTATTAAATTCTATTTTTTGATGTATTTAAACTCTATTTTTTAACATCTATTCTATTTTGATCATCCATATAAAAATGTGCCTCTAATTTTCCTAAAATTTATGGAATTGTGCCTAAAGTCTAGAAAATTAATAAAATTTCATTAAAACAAGTTTTAATAGTGATATTAATTATATGTTTCTATTATATAATGATAAATAACAATATTTTCTCTCCCCATTTAAAATTTATCTTCACTAAGTTAATACATTGCGTGGAAAAGATAACCACATAATTAAAACCATATCTTTAGATTTATCTGGTTGATTTTACCTCCTTATATATATATCCCAATTTTGTATAACACCCTAATTGTTGATATGTTATTGATTGTATTTAAAATTTTCCCTTCGTTTTATTTACTTTATTTTTCCCATTGACTATCATTTTTTGTTCCGCCCTAATATCCAAGACCCCTTTTAATTATGAATTTTTTTTGAACATTCCACAATTACTCCAAAAATTTTGTTCCCCATTCAACCATTTCTTTAAAAAAAATTCGAAGAATTTTCAAAATTTAATCTTTTTCATAAAATATTTTATTTTAATATTTAATTGAATATTATTTCTCAAGGATATGATTTAATATTCAATTATTTCTATGTTTTGGGATTTTTCATAGAAACAATATTAAAACTCTGAATGATCTTTGTATGTACCCTGATTTTTAATCATTAATTCTATGATTCTTAAAGTTGAACTGTCTTCTCTTACCATTCACCCACTATTATTTTAGGGTGATTAACTTCTGCATCATGTTCACCAAAATAATATGAATACACCTTTAATAAAATATTCAATTTTCTTGTTGTTATTTATCAAAATATAATGTTCAATGTGATCTCATTCTAGTTCCACTTTGAGAAAAAATATCCATGAAGTTTAGCATTATCCTCAAAAAAAATTTATAATTATCAACAAAATCCATAATTATAACTTATATATATTAGATAAAATCATACTCAATTCATTTTAACCAATCTTTCTCAACATCTTCTTCTTCTTTCCCAACCAACACATCTTATTGATTTTTTTCTGCACTTGAATTTCATTAAATACTGATACTTCTAATAAGAAATCATTTTTTCGGATTATTCCAACTCACTATCCTCTTTTGTGATCATTTTTTAACACCTATCAATTATGTTCCCAATATTTCAATAACGAAATCAAGACAAAGGAAACATACCCTAAAATATTTTTTTTCCTATCTCAAACTTATTTAACAGAATAATAATAAATAATCACTTACATATTCAACAATTATAGGCTCCTCAACCTCGTGATATTATACAGTTCCAAAAAAGAGTTTTAGTTGAATATTATACTAATTTTCACATCTTCACTAATATTTTATATATGACTAACTCACTATGTACGCTAATGAGTGTTAATTATAAAAGGTTCACTTATTTATTTGGTGAAACTTTATGGTTATAAATTGGTGGAATCATTTTAAATTTTTTTATTTGAAATATTAGAATCCCTGATATCATGATTTTGTTTAGGTAAATCACCAAACACTTCAGTAATATGTTTAATGAATCCACCAACATTTTCGGTGGAACTCATTTTTATATCATTAAACCTTTTTTCGAAAACACATATTATTATTTTATTCACATATCTATCATCCTCATTAATATTAAGAATTTTATCCTTAATTAATATGTCTATCATAAAATCCATAACATTAATAACTTTGATAAGTTAACACTCATAATAAATATTTAGGTTCCTTATCATCAATATTGGATAACTTTTATAAGCTTCAGTAATTAATCTCATATTATAATCACTTAATTGAATTAAATGTGATCCTTTTATATAAACCTAAAGTAAAATAGATCATTAATGTGATCATATTATGTTTGTTCCTATATAAAAATAACACCTATCAAAAAATGGTACTCCATTTTCATTAATAATATTCTCTGGGACAAATTACTCTGAAAAAATCTAAATGAAAGTACTAAAAGATCTAATTCACGTTATTGTAACATATGGTCATATTATACACCCATGAAGATGGGGGTAAATTAGGGTTCATTAGTAACTCTTTTTATCCATAAAGAAATTATATTGTTCCTTTACATAAATGAATATACATTGAATTTTCCTTGTAGGCTTAATAAAAGAGAAAATAGTAATGGGAAAAGGGCATAATAATTTTATTGGTTCACCCATAATTGGATAAATGCACTGATCAAATATCAATGATGTATTAATATTAAAACTAACCACTAATTCATGGGTATGGGATGTAAGAACCCGGGTTTTTAGAACGGGTCAAATCCCTCCCCTGTTTGAAATTTTTTAAGGGTTTGTGAGAAGTCGTGAAAATCTGGGCAGTTTCTAGAAATTTCCAGACAACATGACGTGTACTTTAAGTACACGTCATGTATGTGATAACCGAGTGACCAGCCGTGTGCTCACTGAGTACATGCCTTGTGATGACCGTGTAGAAAATTCTTACTACACGGTGAGTATTTATAGACACGCCGTGTACCCTTACCCGTGCGAGGCCAAGTGCATGATGTGTGGTGCCTAGGTGAAAATTTCCATCTACACGGCATGTAGTCTTCCTTGACATGTCGTGTAACCATGTTCTGAGTACTGGCCGAGTCCCTAGCCATGTTTTGATTGTGTACTCAGTCCAGACCATGTGCTGGACTCTGCTTAACTCGGAGTATGGAAACCCATCTACACGATGTGTACATTGAAAATACACGTCGTGTACTTTTTTTTGTTTAGTCGTTTGAGACGTGGTCACGTCTTATTTCCAAAAAAATCTTCTTCTTCCCCGTTGGATTAACCCTTCATCCGAAAACCTCTAAAAAACATAAATCCCCATAAATCTTCCGTATGAGCTCTGTTCTTCAATCTGTCGGTGGTAGCAGGACCGCATCAGAAAGGCTAACCTCACTCACCCTTCTTCATCCTTAATCCCTCACATGTTCCTCCGCAAATTCCATCCCAATGGAATTTCTGGGACTTGAAGGAAACGTATATCTACCTTGATTCAGACCAAATCAGAGGCTGGTATCAAATTAGTGTCATCGTACGAGTACGAGGTGGGTGGTGCATACCTTCTTTCGTGTTTTCGTAGACAATTGGGGGTTGTGACCTTTGGGCGCGACGTTGGGTATTGAGTGAAACCCTGTATAATAATTTTTATTTAATTATCTGCATTGTGGGATTCCTCTGGGTATTCCCTGACCCTGTTGTGATTGAAAAAGTCCGTGTTAGAGGTCATAGCTCATTTGGGGAAATTCGGCTGGGGTGCCTAAATGCTTATGAATTGGACCATTATTCAAACTGATGTGTTTAGATAGTTTATTGAATATCTTGAGTTAAACTATTGTGTTTAATTATTAAATTATGAATAAGTTAGGTGCTGGTATGAGACAACACAAGTTAGTGCAATTTAACTGTTATGTAATTGCCTGTTTAAAGTGATGCTTTGAGTATAGTATTGCAATATCTGATATTGTTATTTTTGAACTATTGAGTTGTGTTGGGCATGGCCCGGATATATTGATTGGTGATGGGAATCACATGTTGGGGATTTTACTGGTTTACTTTGGGTGGTTTCTACCACGAGATTGGGCGTCATGGACGTCAGCTTGAGGCAGTTAGGCTGTCAGGTTTGGCTTGGCCTCAGTTACTTGGATGGCGAGGCCATTAGACTTGAGCGACAGGTTCGTAGGGACATGAGGTGTCAGAGGTGTTGTGGCTTGGGGACATACTGAGGTGATTACCGCTCACCGGGTACTGTTGAGTAGTGTGAACACAGATAGACTCCGAGATGAGGTGGTACGACCACTCACTAGGTACATTCCCTTGGTATATGTGGTTAGGTATTATTTTTTTGGGGTTTCATGCCATAAGAAGCTACATGGAAGGTGATGAGCCTTCAAGATACATTTTTGAGGTGGTCATGTTGGGGGCAGAGGCTCGCCGTTATTTGAGGGAAAACATTGTTGTCCATCCAGTTATTAATTGAGGAAAGGTATCGTTGCTCCTCCGGATGTTGTGCCATGGGAAGGTTGAGCTTTCGAGTTGGGTTACATTTGTTGGGTGTTCCATCAAGACATCGGTACTTGAGACACATTGTATCAGGTGGCACGAGGTGCCGGGCTACAGACCAGATATTTCGGCGTTGGCTGAAGCAGGTGACAATTCCTGGTGGCTTCTGAGCACCAGTGAAGTTTGTGTTTATTTTTGGTCTTTTTATTGTTTACTGTTCTCTTATATAAGCATGTCTGCCAAAACACTTATATTAGGTATGCACCCTTGGGTGGTATCCTAATAAGACTTGTCTCACACCCTACACAGGAACTTTGGGATGCGTGTAGACTTCTTGAAATTGCATGAAGGTAGAGGGTCATCCTCAGGAGCCGGACTTTAGTCCTATTGGCATGGAGACTAGTATGGACCTTGAGGTTGTGCCTTGCTGGAGTTACTTTGTTTAGTTGTTCCTTTTCGAATCAGCATACTGACTTTATTTTGTATCTACTGCTAGTTTTCCATTGGCACTATTATATATTGATCTGTATGACTTGCTTTAGATGCATGCCTTTTTTTGTTATAGTAGTAGTTGTTTGTATTCTTTAGCATGTTGTTATATTTACTTTCTGCTGCTGTTGTTTTTATATTTCCTCCTCTGGTTTATCGATATTGGATTTTCTTCCGCTCTGCGGGTCTGGTTCGAGTCTGCTGAGTCATTTGTTTCCGCTATATGTTTTAGTATTATACTCAGACTAGTACCATTTTATTCCTCCATGAGGGTATATCCTCCCCACTATACCTATTTAGACCCTTGCTGCTAGTCAGCAGCCTTTGGAATTCCGGGGAGGTGCACCTAAGTTAGTAACAGCCGACCTGTTTTGCATTGTTCGGGTGGCTGGCTAGGTTTGGGCCGTTACAAAGTGGTATCAAAGGAGTTCTTAACAAGGATTTAGTAGCATTTCGTTGCTGATTACTAATGAGTTTGAGAATTTCTTTTTTATTTCTACTGGTTTTTGTATTTGTGATATGTTAGACTGGAGATTGGTGATTGATGGAACTGGATTTTGAACTCGTACTTGGGTGCCTATAGCTCCATGTGCGAGGGATGTATTGAGTTGTCGTGGGTGGGAATTTCTGTTTAAATTTTCTTAGATTACAGTTTATATGATTTCCTCCTCAGCGGCTCACTTGAAGTGTGAATTTATTTATTTTGATGTGTGACCCTTGACCGGGTGTGGTAAGGGAGAATTGGACCTTGGCTCGGTATGGCAAGGCTTGTTTTCTTGGCTTTTAACAAGAACATTTTTAGGGTATCTCACTTTCATAATTGCACGTATGCTTTGTGAAGTGATAGTGACTTGTGAATGAAAAATCAATTAAAATTCTTAATATGCATTGAAATGTGAATTGGTGAAATTCTTGATAGAATTTCTAGTTGAGAAAATGTGTATGCCATGCTTTATTTTTATAAAATTGCATGTGGCAGAATATTTGGGTTTGACTCTTATGGGAGCAGATAGGTACTATAGATGAGGCAGTGTAACTATCAGGATAAGGTGACTCATTCGTCGGTTTGAGGCAACATGAGTTGTTAGGATGGGCATGGCCTGAGGTAATGTTGACACTTGGCTCTGTTGAGGGCGGGTAAGGAGGTCGTGAGGTCGGGATGCCAAGGGCATGTGTTGCGATAGGGGAGAGTAAGGGTAGTTTTTATGCACTACCTCTTTACTAATTTCCTTATCTGTATGGAATATATAATGATATATATATATATATCTATCTATATATATGGTCTGTCTGACCAATAATGGTATTCAGTGGGTTTCTATTTGGTCGACTCAGATAGAGAATCAGAAGGAAGATAATACAGTGCCGCAGGTGCAGAATCAGGTTCAGGATTCAGTACAGGCAGAGCATGAGTTGCATGTACAAGCTTAGGGACAGGATCAGGCCCAAGATTTAGTGCAGGAAGGATAGTAGCCAGGTTTGGTAGCGTTCAGTCCATGGTTTGTTGACCATCTCCAAGCTATCCTGGTGCATGTCTTGCAGGGGATCGACAGAGGTGCGCAGGGTACAGAGCCATCTATGGCATATCTGACGTGGGAGTTCCAGTCGCCACACCTGCCACTTTTTCAGGGTGAGGGTGGTTCACAGGTAGCTGAGAACTAGATAGAGAGTATGCAGATGATCTTCGAGCAGCTCGAGACGCCTCCAGGGCGGAGGCTCAAGCTAGCGACGTACATGCTGAGAGGACTGGTGAAGCGTTGGTGGGATGTGATGGTTCAGGCTCATAGGCATGAGGGATTGGCATGGAAGGACTTCAATAACAGGTTATTTGAGCACTTTTACCCAGAGACGCTGAGGACAGAGAATTCTCAAGAGTTATTAAGTCTTCAACAGGGAGATGTGTCCGTTATGAACTACACATCTACCTTCACAGAGTTGTCTCACTTTGCACCGGGTATGGTAAGCGATGACACAACTAGGGTGAGGTGCTTCAAGGATGGCTTACAACACGCCATTCAAGTTTAGGTAAACTTCTTCATGCTGGGTTCCTTCTCGGAAGCGGTGAATCAGGTGTTATAGCAGAGGAAAACCAGAGGGATAGGCCCCAGAGTGGCTGGGCGACAGTTCCAGGTGATGGTTCAAACACCATGAAGTGAGGCAGAGATGAGTTCCAGTAGGGAGGGTAGGCCAAGGACTTAGCTAGACCACCTTGTTTCAGTTCATAGGTGGTTTTCTTTCAGTACAGACATCCCGAACATGGTTGGGATCAGTGTGATAGGCCCCCGAAGGAGTGCCGAACATGTGGACATGTCAGGCATCTGGAGTGGTTTTGCAGGCAGCCTTCTCAGACAGCTGGGAGCCCGGGACTGGGACAGACTGTGGCGTCAGGTGTTAGATCAGGTTCGGTACTAGGAGAGGGTAGTCGAGGTTCAGATTCACGTGGAGGATATGACAGGGATAGTGGGATCCAGGTGAGGGATCAGTGGCTGGTTACTGGAGTAGCATCGCAGGGAGGTCAGGAATCAGGAAGCTGTGCTTCAGGCCAGGTGCATGCTGTGGAGCTGTCATGGATTGAGTAGGCTGGGGATCCATCAACGGTGGTAGGTACACCACTAGTGTGGCCATGATTTCCTTACTTTTTTTTGGAATAGCCTCTTGAGGCATGTCTGGTTGAGTGCACGAGCTTCACAGGATACTTGGGGTCTGACTAGATACTAGTTAGTGGGATTGGCATCATATCAGATGCGTTATATATTTTATTTATATATTTGAGATGCATGGTGTTAGGAGAATAAAGTATTCATGTTACATGAGGTGCAGTGGGCATCGGGGAATCGTGGATGCGGGTTACTTGAGGTGGATGGTACCGGGTTTTATTTGAGCATCTATTAGATGCAGGACCTCAGTGAGGCGGACACCGATGCGGTGAGGGTTACGTTGGGTGTCGAAAGTGACACATGAGAACCGAGGAGGTGAAGGGGTGACGATTCATCATTGGAAGACCATGGTTCTGAGAACTAGATCGTTAGGCCTTGCTTGTTTATTTCAATTTCTTTGAGCTTTGTTCGGGTTGAGACTGAGTAGGCAATTCCTAAAGTGGGGAGCCCTTTTTGGAATTTAGCGAGGACCATGAGACCGGGATGGTCTGGGTTGTTTAACCTGGATTGGTATGTTCAGTTCCATCTCCTGGTTTCGTTCGGTAGCTCAAGGATGAGCTACATTAAGGTGGAGAGTTTGTATGAACCCGTGATTTTAGAACGGGTCAAATCCCGCCCCTTTAGACCTTTTTGATGGGTTTCAGATAAGTCTTGAAAATCTGGTCACTTTCTAGAAATTTCTAGACTACAATATATGTACTTTAAGTACACACCGTGTATGTTCTAACCGAGTGACCGGCCGTGTGTTCACAGAGTACATGTCGTGTGATGACTGTGTAGAAAATTATTACTACGCGGCGTGTATTTATAGACACGCCATGTACCCTTACCCGTGTGAGGCCACGTACATTTCGTGTGGTTCCTAGGTGAAAATTTCCATCTACATGGCCTGTAATCTTCCTTAACAAGCTATGTAACCATGTTCCATGTAGTGGCCGAGTCCCTGTCTGTGTGTTGACCGTTTACTCAGTCCAAACAGTGTGCTGGACTCCGCATAAGTCGGAGTTCGGAAACCCATCTACATGGTGTGTAGATTGAAAATACATGTCAGGTACTTTTTTTTATTTGATCGTCTGAGACACCGTCACATCTTATTTCCAGAAAACTCTTCTTCTTCCCCATTGGACAAAACCTTCATCCAAAAACTTCTGAAAAACTGAAATCCTCCTAGATCTGATGTACGACCTCCGTTCTTCAATTCGTCAGTGGCAGCAGGACTGCATCAGAAAGACTAACCTCGTGCACCCTTCCTCATCCTTGATCCCTCACCTATTTCATCATAGATTCCATCCAAACGGAATTTCTGGGATTTGAAGGAAACACATATCTACCGCGATTCAGACCAAATCACAGGCTGGTATCAAAGGAGTGCCATTGTACGAGTATGAGGTGGGTGGTACATACCTTATTTCGTGTTTTTGTAGACAATTGGGGGTTGCGAACTTCAGGCGTGACGTTGGGTATTGATAAAAACCCTGTTAAATTGTTTCTATTTAAATATTTGCATTGTGGGATGCCTCTGGGTATTCCCTCACCCTGTTGTGATTGAGCGAGGCCGGGTTAGAGGTCATAGCTGGTTTGGGGAAATTCCGTCGGGGTGATGAAATGTGTTTGAATGGGACCATTATTCAAACTACTATGTTTAGACTGCTTATTGATTTTCTTGAGTTAAACTATAGAGTTTTATTGTTAAATTAAGAATAATTTAGGTTATGGTATGAGGCAACATAAGTTAGTTCAATTTACATATTTAGTAATTGTCTCTTTAAAGTGATGCTTTGAGTATAGTAATGGAATGTGTGATATTGTTATTTTTGAACTATTGAGTTGTGTTGGGCGTGTCCCAGATATATTATTGGGTGATGTGAATCACATGTTGGGGATTTTCCTGGTTTACATTGGGTGGTTGCAACCATGGGATTGGGCGTCATGGTCGCCGGGTTAAGGCAGTTGGACTGTCAGGTAGGGCTTGGCCCAGGTTACTTGGAGGGCGAGGCCATCAGACTTGGCGGCAGGTTCACAGGGACATGAGGTGTCATAGGTGTTTTGGCTTGGGGACATACTGAGGTGATTACTGCTCACTGGGTAATTTTGAGTAGTTTACACACAGATAGACTCGGATATGAGGTGGTTCGACCACTCGCTGGGTAGAGGCCCTTAGTTGATTTAGTTAGGAATTTTTGGTTTTGCGGTGCTTTCCATAGGAAGCCATGTGGAATGTGAGGAGCCTTTGGGAGATAGCTTTGAGGTGGTCAGGTTGGGGGTAGAAGGTTTCCATTATTTGAGGGCAGACATTTCTATCCCTCCAGTTATTAATTGAGGACAGGTATCGCTGTTCCTCCGGATGTTGTGCCACGGGCAGGTTGAGCTTACATTTGTTGGGCGTGCCTTTGAGACGTCAGTACATGAGACACTTAGTGTCAGGTGGCATGAGGTGTCGGGCTACAGGACAAAGATTTCAGCGTTTTCTGAAGTAGCTGACACTTCCTGGTGGCTGCTGAGCACCAGTGAAGTTTGTGTTTACTTTTGGTCTTTGTTTTATTTACTGTTTTTTTATATAAGCATGTCTGCTGAAACACTTATATTAGGTATGCACCCTTGGGTGGTATACTACTGAGACTTGTCTCACAACCTACACGGGCAATTCGGGACGCGTGTAGACTTCTTGAAATTGCGTGCAGTTAGAAGTTCATCCCCAACAGATGGACTTTAGTGATGCTAGAATGGAGAATGGTATGGACCTTGAGGTCGTGCCATGCCGGAGTTACATTGTATAGTTTTTCATTTTCGTATCAGCATTCTGACTTTATTTTGTAGATACTGCTAGTTAGCCATTAGAGCCATTATATATTGATCTGTATGACTTTCTTTAGATGCATGCCTTGTTTGGTTAGAGTAGTAGTTGTTTTTATTCATCAGCATGTTGTACTGTTTACTTTCTACTACTGTTGTTTTTATATTTCTTCCTCTGGTTTATCGATATTGGATATGTTTTCTCTCTACAGGTCTAGTTCGAGTCTGAAGAGTCATTTGTTTCTGCTGCAAGTTTTAGAGTTATACTCGGACTAATACCATTTTATTCCTCTGAGAGGGTATAGCCTCTCCACTATACCTATTTAGATCTTCGTTTCTAGTCAGCAGCCTTTAGCGTTCCAGGGAGGTGCGCCTAAGGTAGTAACACCCAACCCATTTAGCACTGTTCGGGTGGCTGGCCAGGTTTGGGTCGTTACATGGGATTACAACATTAAGACACACTGATTACTCATCCATGTTTTATGACCTCTTCCCATATTCCACTCACTTATTTAGAGAGGGGTTCAGGTATATTATAGAGTCGTAGGTCAAAAACACAAATATATAGTCAATAAAATATTTAAAACCAACTAATAATGTATGATTTATATGATGATGTGATATTTAGTTCTAAATCTTCACTAACATGTACTACCATGTAATATTCTATGAAAAATATTTAATTAATCTTATATTAATTACACTTGACCTTGAAAATACAGGTATTTCATAAAAATTCACTATCGATTCTTTGTTTCTATATATTTGGGATTTATCTCTCCATTTTTGTGCGGTGTTTCTTCACCTACATATCTAACCCCAAGTATACTCCCACAATATTTTTATTTTAAATTAAAAATTAAAATATAGTCAGACTTCCATATTTTTTTCCTCCAATTCCAACCCTTGGTGAGTCTTCATATCGGTCGGCATCATATAAATTTTAATAAATAGTTTTTATTTAATACAATTTCCATTAAAATAATTTAATACTAACACAATATTCTTTTTGTTTGAATTTATCACGATAACACAAATCATAGTGTAACTTTAACCATTATACTGTGACTTGTTTATTCCATTATCATTTTTCCATCAATTATATGATGTGTTGTGCTGTGATAATAAGATTCAGTATTTGAACAATATTTTTGTAGCCAAAATAGATAAAACATTAAAATTCATGGTATATATATTCATCCTCATGGAATGAAGTCATATTATAGTCATTAGAAATAAAAATTAATGACTAATTATTTAATGGATCCATCTCAAATTACACAAAATAAAATTTCCTAAAAACATATATAATTAAACATACCACAATAAATAACCTCATATTATTTGATTTTCATTAATCTTTAATACATAAATATTACTCTATTCTAAAAATCTAAAACAATCATCCCAAATGTTGGACACTTTATATATAAATAACATTGAATAATAATTATGTGTATTTAGTTTTCTCCTTATGTCATTGAGGATTATGTAACCCCAACTATACAATGAGATACAACATTAAATATTAAACTAAATTTTGGGAAACCAAATTTCAACATAATTTTTTGGGAATCAAGTGTTCCTAGACACACTCCTACTATTCGCACCATAGTTTTCTAATCTCAATCATAATTCTCTTATATCTATCCTTTTTGTCAGTTATTGTCTGTGTTATTACATCTAAGACATTTTATACAAACTTGTGTGGGTGGATAATCAAAGGTATGGAGATTAATTTGGTCATATGGTAATTATAACATTACATTACATCCTTAGACTCTATATTGTAATTGGGATTCCAATCCAATTGTAGTTTTTCCACTTAACCAAATCATTAAATCATGATGTAACCAAAATATAAATTCAAATGAGGTATTCCATAACATTGGAAATGTGGTTGATGAGACCATTAATACATACCTCACACCTTCCTGGACTAATTAACCCTATTTCATTAGATCAGATATCATATAAGATTCTTACTATTTCATCAAACCCCATTTTCTAAATCATGTTCCCAAATTTCAGGGAATGGAGATAGAGATTTATTACCATTTCATTAAAGAGTTAAATTAAATCATCAGAAACATGTGAACCCAACATAAAATTGAATCTCATAAAATATTCCTCTGTTATTTTTTCTAAAACAATATAGCTATGAACGGGTTAACCAATTTTAGACCATATTCTATCTATTCATGTGACTGACTGCAAAGGGAGTTTTATAAGAAATATTTCCCGTCCAAAAAAAATTATTATAAAAAAGAATTCTAATAATGTTTGAATAGTAGGATAATATTTTAATAAATTATTGTATAAGTGTAAATATAACCTAATGATGGAACCCCACCATGGGTTTTGAATCCTAAGAAAAATTTGAATCTTTTATGAATGGATACATTCAAGAAAAAAAAAATTTCAATATGATGTCTAATTGTACTTTTAAATTAACAAGTTATTTCACTACAAAAACAATCATGGGGAACCTATCCTAATAAAAATATCCTTATAAATATTATAGGATGCATACCCATAAGGAAGAAGAAAGAATTATTTCCAAACATATATCCCTCACTCGGATGGTCCCTGAATTTAAATATGTTTTCTCTATTTCCACAATTTTGGGAAAATAGACCCTTAAGAATAAAAAAAATTCAAACCTTTAATTTATAAAGTATTTTATTCTGGGATAAAATAATCATAAATTTTATAATCAAGGTGATTTGATTTGGGAAAAGTAATTTTTTTGTATATTTTTCCAATATTTTTCTGTTTATTGAGGAATTTAAAAATGATTTACAATTTGAAAAATATTTGGTGGATTTCTAAAATTGGAGTGTTTCATGAAATCTCTGATGATTTTTAGTTTCATGTAAAAATATTATATAATGTTGATGAATTTATCAAGAATTATAGAGATTTATTAAAGTGTTTTATTTTTCTATAAATAGGGCATTGACTATCTTTTCATGAATTCAAGATTTTGAGAAGTGATAATTGACATATCTTCATATAAGACTTACTTAATTATATTTATTTCAATAAATAAGAAAAATACCTAAAATAATGTTATTCAAAATGTATGTTTGAGAAATTAGTCAAGAATTATGAATTTAGTAAAGTGTGTTTTATGAAATTTGGACATTTTAATAAATATTAATGTTTTTTTTCAAAAAGGATGTCGACTGAACATAATTTTACACAATAATTTACTCTTAGGTAATTTTATTAAAATAATTTAATGAATAAAATTCAATCTATATTTGTGAAATTAATCATTAATATTTATGTAGATATGTATTCTACCTTCATGTGTCTAAATAAATGTATACTCCATCCAATGTAGTGAGAAAGGGGGAGATAATGGAGGTGATCTTTTGGAGTTAGTTAACTATCCCAGAATGGATTATAATGAAAGTGTTCCTAGAACAGAGTGACCATGGAAATTGTTTTTCAATTAAAAAAATCTAGTTATGCTTAGTGGAATCTAGTATAACAAAAAATCAATTGGTGTGTGTTCCTCAGACATGCCCTAAGCAGTGAACACAATAATTTTTTGGTCTTGTATTTTATTGAAAAATTTGTTAATGTTATTTACAATAATATAGGTTTAATGAGTTCCTACCAATATGGGGATAACATTCATATAATGTGAATGAAAATTATAACACCTTTCTTTACCTATCCACTTTAATGTAATCCTACGGTAAAATAAGTGGTATCATAACCATGGTTACTAGTGTGATATCTATCATCTAAAGTGAAACCTCTTTTATAATATATTTATTATTAATGTAGCTGCAATCATTGATGGGAATAAATATGAAATTATCCACAATAAGATTTAATTTTATCTTTTATCACATTGGTTGGAATTTTATTTTCCACCATTCTTGGGATTAAATTCATTGATAAAATTAGAAAATACTGGACTGAAGCAAACAAAAATAATTTGGATGTTGATTCCAAATATTTAAAATTCATCTTAAAAAGGTTTTATTAGATCAAATGTTTATAAAGGTGATGAGAGAGAGAGGTGAAAAAAAAATTGGGATAAAATGTCCTATATATATTAAGGGAATAATAATATT
This sequence comes from Viscum album, assembly GCA_963277665.1. Lineage (NCBI taxonomy): Eukaryota > Viridiplantae > Streptophyta > Magnoliopsida > Santalales > Viscaceae > Viscum > Viscum album. Next base: position 1,494,673,702 of record OY728162.1, on the reverse strand, counting down.
AAAGAGGCTAATAAATATGTTCTCCATAATTGATATAATTATTTTAAAATGCTTCTTAATGAAAATTATTATGTTTCTTTCAACCGAATGACTTTGGATAATGGATATATTTGGGTGTTTGGTGAAAAATTAAGGATATTAATATTGCAAAGAAAATTATATATAGAATTTCACCTTTATATATTCCAAAAAAATCAACTCTTTAAGAATGATTCTTGGAGAGGTCTGGTCTTGATGATTTGGCAAATATCATAGTGTCTTATGAATTGTATACAATGTTGAAAGGAACATCCTTTCATTAAAATAAGAAGATCTGATTTTATTTAATGAAAAAACATAACAATTATAAATGTGGAGAAGATGATGAATATTTGTTTTATGAATTTATAAATCTATTAGATACTCCAATAAAAATAGTTAGTAAAAAACTAAGATAAATTCCAATCCCAGCATAGATAATTCGATATATATAAAGCCTTATCCTCAAATATTATTCATGAAGAATATAATATTTTTATATAATCTTCACATATCTTAATGTTGTAGAAAATGTGTATTTAAATACCTTCATAAAATTTGATGATTACATAATCTTTAGAAAACAATCAATATATATAATTCCACATAGTCATGGACATTACCAAACTTGTTCTTCAAGTTAGTAGCCTCATATTTCATTTTACATATATCATTCTACAATACCAAAAAATTTATATACTCGCATAGATTATGTTTCAAAAATTAAATACAATGATTTATCATTATTACCCAATAACCCTCCCAACATCATCACATTATAGTTTCCTCAAACATATATTGATCCATTAACAACAAATATAACTCTTAAGTGAACTATTTAGGAATAGACATGGGATTGGGAAATTATTTTTTAAGGATCATGTTTTAATTTTATTTTTATTAAAAAGATTTTTTATTTTATTACAGTATTTATTTTCCTCACTATTCATAAACACCATTATTAATTCATTTAAAAAATTAATTTTCATTTCTATTAATATTTAAAAATATTTTTTCAATTGCATTAATCTCCACCCATTTTTTAGAAACCACTTGATAAATCTATGGTAATGATTTTTAAATTTAAATTTCAATATAAAGTTACTGAACATTTAACTATAGTTTAGTTCTATTTGAGTAATCAAAATTTATATGGTATGATAATGAATTTTGACCATTAATATAAAATTTTATAAGTGAATTAAACTGAAAAAAAATTTTAAAAAAAAATTTAGAGCCCATTTTATATTTCTAATTAAGTTAAAAATTTTAATATAGTTGGAAATAATCAATAAGAATATTTTATTCAACTATGGTATAAGATAATTTTTCTATTTCAGAGGTGATCAAGATGTCCCAATTTGGAGATGATATTATGAGGTAAATTTTATGGCTTAGAATAACAAAACATCATGATAATAAATTAAATTCAAGTTAAATTTATTATCTATTATAATAAATTCGAAAACAAATTCTCAACTTTATTTACCCACCTAAATTATCAACCATGAAATAAAATTTCAAAAAGCATTTAAGGTAAAGTAATTGTAGAGATTTTGGATAAGGGGTTGAAATGTACACTTTCTAAAAATATTCCACACACTTATGAAAATAATAATAAACCTATAAAACTTATAAATGTGGGGGTGACCTAAGGATGTAAAAATAAATTTAAAGGTATATGAATTAAATTAAATTAAATAATTTCATGGATTCTTTAAATTATAATGGTTTGTTACTTATTTTGAGTACGAATTCTTTTTTCTCTTGAAATTTTCTTGATTCACCTTAGTTTAAAAAAGAAAAGTTGTTATTATACTTATATTATTTTATTTCTAATATAATGTTGATATTGTTTCTTCAAGTATTAAATAAACTCACATATAATGGTATGATATTATTTACACAATGTTAGAGTATTGATGTTTTTATCGATTTTAATTCTTTAATTCCACTTCAATAGGTCAACATTCATACTCCTTTTGGATATCTAATTCCACAATGTGAGAAACCTCTTTTGAGTTGATTCTAAGGATATTTCATGTGGACGCACTTGATGTTATTTCCTTTTTACACTAACTTGTAGTCATTTCTTTTAGTTGAGATGTTCTTTTTATTATATACTTTCATCCTCATCATGATAGAATTTTAAGGACAAAAATATTAACTCATAATCCAATCATATTCCTTGTAATGGTCATGAAAACTATTTTTCATGTTTATAAGTGATTATTTTTTGAATTTATTAAGAATTAAACATGTGAGTGATAGGGGTAAATAATATTTTTTGAATGGATCCTACTAAAATTAATGAAAAAGAATCCTAAAAAATAATATAATCTACCCTTAGTAATAGCATTGGATCTACCCATTATCATTAATCCTGCTTAGTTAAATCTTATATTATTCATGGAATCCAAAAAAATCCATCACATAGTAGGAATCTTAATATCCCAATCACTATAAAGAACATCTTTGAGTATTTATGTTATTTCTTCAGTCTCATTTGATTTGAAAACCCAAACTGATTTGAAAGTGACTACATCATCCCATAGAGTAAATATGGACAAATCAAAATATTTGGTATAAATTTATCTATCTTGGGTAATTGGTCCATGAACTCTATAATTATCAAAAAAATAAATATAAATACATAAAAACTGATGTGATTTATTCAAAATTATTATTTTATAATTAAATACTACGTAAATACAGCTTTTACATCCTTCCATGATAGATTCTTATATAATTTAGCACTAAATTTGGAATACCAACACTTCTCTATATATTTATCAAGAATGAATATTCCACAATACACCATCATGGTCTATATAATATTAAGTAATTCAAAATTTTATCAATTATATTTATCTAATACTGTTCTTCTTTACGATATTTTATACCGTAGAATATTTGAGGATTATTTTTATAACATTTTTTATTTTTATATTTGGAAGGAGCTGGGATATGATAAACTTGTACTTACTTATCTTTTATAGTTTGAAAATATATCTCGAAAATAAATTGATAAACTATAGGATTTTCTTGGGGAAAATTATTTATATCTCCATCCTGAGGGTTCATCAAAACTCATCTATGTTTCATTACTCTATAGTCCAATAAGAAATGAAAAATTACATTAAAATTATTAAAATAATATCCATAGACCTCAAGGTTATTTTAAAATAATCTATTACAAAAAGTAAAAGAAAAATAGGGAAATAAATAATAAAAGTTTAATAAATTTTGGGAAAAATAAGTTTTTTTGTTTTACACTTTCCTTATTTAATTGGAAGCTTTTTTTGAATCCACCATGTAAATCCAACTAGATTATTTATAAAAATGATCATGATATTTTCATGGTTTCTCTAACCATTCTTCATTTAGAAAAACTCTACTAGATTATCTAGAGTGGGGTCATAGTTCATTTATATGATCATTATTCCATGCATATCAACCATCGAACCTAGAAATTCGTTAATTTACTCCTAGAAACATAAAAAATTAAAATGGATAAAGTATATAAACTTATTATAAATGTCAATAACACTTGTTTAAAAAACATTAATTGGAAAAAAAATTCAAATAAATATTAGACAAGATCAATCATTCTTGACATCCCATGGTAACTAAGTGCTCTTCATGAAAAGTGTTGTCTACACACTTCCATACAACCCACCCCTCTAGTTATAGTGATGATACATATTATATAAATTATTTACCAAATAATATAATCCAAACTATGTTTTTATACCATTGTAAAATGAACTATCCCAAGATATTATGTCTTAATACCCAAATTGGCTTATCACATGGCCTAAATCACATTAATGGTCACCTTTTACTATTAAATACCCCCAAGGGAATCATCTTTATCCATTGGGAACAATTTCACCTATTTATAAGTAAAATAAAAATAGTCTTCCACCTAGAAATATTAGTTTCCAATATTGTCTCTTGTATATATATTAAATATGAAATGACTGGTATGATATTTTACGACATCCAAAAAACTCAAAACAAAAATAATTAAATAACTTGTAAATCATAAATTATAAAGACATAAAATATATACAAAACAATAAATTTCATATGCGTCCAAAAAATATGTATGATATATAGTGTGAAATCAATATAATAAATAAATGGGATAGAAATCCAAAATGGGAGAATATAGAAGACTACCAAAATACATTATCAGATATATAGCCAAAGCTACACATATAATTGTAAAAGTTTGATCCCTTAAATTCTCACCTCCTCCAATCTGAGAAGAAATAATTAAAATTATATTAAATCATAGTAGAACCTTCCTTTTACCTATCTCAATGTAATGTCTATATATAAATAGAGTGTGTGTATAGTATGTGGGAATAAATCCTAATAGGACACTAGCAAGTTTCTATACAAGTTATTTAGAAAATAATACATGTTATTATAAATTGAAATACATATAAAAACAAAGATTTTTTATTTTACAGTAAAAATAATTATTAAAGGAGAATCGCATTTTTATATTTCATAAAAACAGAACATGTTAAATGTCTTTAGTTTAAAAAACATAATTATATATATGAAATTATGAATAGAAATAATAATATCACATGAATAATCTTAATTATAATCATGTATAATACCTTCGAGACATCATATTTGAAGAATAAGAAACATATACCATATATACAAATAATTTTCATATGGTCAACGAATCATAGTAGAATCATATATAGGATATAAATTCACTAGTCATAGTATCATACTAATCTAGTTAAAAATATAATAATGGAACTAAATAGAGAAAACTATTAAACTATTCAATCATAACCATATTCAAATCTATTCTAAGGGGTAGATCTTGGTAGAGTGTCAAAATAACCTCAAAGTATACTTATCAATATTTTAATCCTAAGTATCTAATGTATTCTCATTATGCTTTCTAAAAAAATGTATCAATTAAATCAATATAAAACATCCAATTAACACACATATCACATTCATGCCCCATTAAAAGAAACAAAACATTCAAAACAATATTGAAAATCCATCAATCCAGATAAAAGGATATATATACACATATATATGAATTTTATAATAAATATGGTGTAATAAAAATAATAATATTAAGGCGGATTCCGTCAATTGTTTTTGATATTAATGATAAAAACTACATTTTCATTATATAATAAAAACTAATTAAACTATTTCATTATAATTCATCATAAAATAATCCATGAAAAAAACATTTATTATCTTATAGTAAAAAAATCTATATATTTCATCATGTATAATTTTTGAAACATTTATATTAAAAAAGCAGTCACAATTTTTTAAGAAAATCACTACCATGTGGGTAAATAACCAGGAAATAAAATCAATGTAATTATAAAAAAATTATTAAATAAATATATTAAAATATTGAATAAAATAAAACATTCAGGAATCCATGGATATGTCAAGCAATGGAGGAGTATAAAACTAATAACTGTTAATCGGTAAAATCAAGGATAAATGATTCAATTTAATGAAGAGTTTTAAATAGTGATTATTATAAGGGTGACACTATCTTATAATAAACTAAAATTAAATTTATACATGATAGAACCCTAGGATAATATAAACATCTTAGGTAAAGAGCATGAGGATAAAATTGAACTGAATAAAACAGATTATTTTGAATCAATTACCTAAAAGAATCAAACATTTTTGACGAATAGATTCTAAAGGGATACAAGGAGATGGGAAGTTTTTAAGGGAACAATTATCATAGGTTTCATTGAAAAAAATTGAGAAAAAATGATAATTATCCTCATAAAAATGAATTGAAGAAAAAAGACTGATTGAAAATTTCATACGGTTTAATAATTTGGATGCATGTATAAAAGAATATTTTTCAAACATGAATATGTAACTAAAAAGGTATATTAAGTATGAATAGTCCTTATATAGTGTTACATAGATTTTTCACTGATACCATGAATCCTAAAAATTTATTAAAAAATTAAATTTTCAATTAAAAAAATGATTATAATATTATACATAAATAAAAATATATATAACTGAAAATTACATCATGGGTGTCACATTTTAACTTATCCTACCATGCACATTTTATTATCATCATGTTTATCCATGACCTAATACCTTTATTTTGTGAAATAGTTTATTACCGCATAGTAATTAATTCATTTTAAAGATTTACATCCAAGAAATGATGAATGTTTATTTTATTTTATTACTCTTTCTTACTTGAATTATCCACCTATATTACCTTCTAAAAGAACTCAATATGTCTAGTTACAATAAATTAAAAAGTGTTAATATAAGAAAAATATATCTATATGTTCACGTGTATAGTTATCCTATTAATTTTTTTAACAACATTATGATTCTTTAGAAGGATCCTTGGCTACCAGATGATATTTCATATAATTTCATTATGGTCAACCTACTCATAACAAATCATTAATTTCTCCCTCGAATAGAATTAATAACATGTCAATACTATTGAAGTTCAATGAAATTAAATATTACATTATGACAATAATAAATCTTTATTATAGTTGTCCCAAAATATATAATGACACTCTTAATTACCATAACCAATAAAGAAATAGTTGGGGAACTTCGATCCATAGATCACTAGATGTTATCCCCTAAAAAATCATCCTAGTTGAAATGATGTACTCAAATATAGGTAACTGAAATGAACCTAAGAATATGATGTCTTTGGACCTAAGAATACCATCATACCATCCATCCACTACAACAATTATGTATAATCCATACAAGAATTTTTCGGTGAGGCTAATTTAAGTAAACAAATACATATGAAAATATAAGTATTATAATGATACATACAAAGTCCTAATCTTGGGAGAATATAAAAACATTTAATTTAGAAACAAGATTATTGAAATCAACCAAGAATATTAAATAACAATTATTATGTCTTACTATTATATAGTATGACCTAGTATGTATAATCTGCTCCACTTCATTTCAGAAGTTATAGGAAATAATCCACCAAGGCTTGGCCATTTACTGACTGTCATTACCCCAACATATATTCCTAATGAATAGTGTATTATTCTAAAAATATATTTGTTTAACCTTAAATATATTTCTATATATATCATCTATTTTGATGAGAAATCCATTACCTAGGTTATGATATCACCATATATAATTACTTTCCATCTCCACACATCCTCATTCTAGACCCTCTATGTAATGTATTATTAGTTTACTTGTGGTCACACAACATCAAATCTACCGAATTATATAACTCTAGTGATTTTGAATAATACTCCACTACCAACATCTAGTTTCATAAATTATACTTATAGAATCACCCCTTCAAGAAGTTACACAACCTATATAGAAAATAGTTTTCACATAACTAAACCTGATATTCTCCCACTTGACAATTATTTTTCAGGCTTCAGCATAATGTCCTCTATCAATATTCTAAAATACCTCTTACTTTAAATATTTATTTAAAGTATCGTAGTTCTCTACACATGCTCTTAATTATCCTAGTCTTATTGAGATACAACACCACCCTATAATATCCTAGACTATAACCTTTGTCACCATAACTTCCGAACAACAAACAATATCCACTTTTTATATATATTGGAATCTATCTTCAAACAAATTCTAGGAAAAGTGATACCTTAGCTAATAATTCTTTAACATATATTGAAAAATAATATAAGTGTCTAATTAGATCACAACTTTTGAATCATAGATTAGAGTATCAACATCTTAAATTATATTGAGATCTTATAACAACCTAGAAAGTCATTTCACCAAAGGTATGTTATCGGTGTCCCAAATTGTTTTTACCCTAATGGGTATAGTACCAATAAAAGGTCGATCCATAGGAAAAAAGAAGTGATTTTTGTCTATGCTTATCTATTTTTTATTTTTGTTTCAATAATTTGTGCTGAATTTAGAGTCGATTTTTGATGTTTAGATGAAAAGAATAATTATTTTTATGTTTCTGTACTAAATTTTTTAATGAATAAAGGTAAATATAGTAGAAATGGTTTTGATGCAAATAATGAGAGAAATACATTGGGGTTGTGAATTCTAAAGAGGAAGTTTATTAAATCAAATTTCTCACGAGGTTGTGTTGTTCATGATAACCAACCAAACTAGGTTTCAATTTGTAACAATGTTTCCTTGGTCTGGTAAACATATATTTAATGCTAATGAAACATACTCCTTGGTCCAGTAGTTAGTGTTTTAGTGTTCCTTATTTGGATTTGTCCATTTTTGAAAAATTGAATATTTCCAATGATCATGAAAATATTCATTATTATTCTTCATTTGCGTCACTGAAAATTCTGCCCTTGTTCTGGTTTATAATTTTCAGTGATAAGATGAAGTGATTTAAGAAGAATAAAATGAATTTAAAATAAGAAACACATTCATAGAAACTAATCTATATTATAACTCTTAGATCTCCCACAACCCCAACTAATAGGGTATTTAGTTACACATAGAGGTAAAGATAATCCCAAAACCCTCGGTACTTGATATCATCATTGCTTCAAACATCGAAGAGGGAGTGACTCTTTGGTAGAATGGTAGAATGGAATAGAAGAAGGATGGTGGTTGAATGGTAGCATAGCTTCTTTCCTACAGACCTTCAGCCATTTCTCTCCACCCTTCTCTCCTCTTTGAACCGAAGGCCAATCCCTCTATTTATAGAAAATAGAACTACATGGAGTGTGGAAAAATTACACAACATGTACTTTTTTCAATGTGATTTTGGCCTTGTTTTCTCCACTGGTAGGTGGCCAAACACTCCTTCATTGACTTGGAAGATGGCACCTCCTGGTAGGTAGATATACATGGCATGTAGAACCTCCATACATAACATGTTGTCTCATTGTTTTCCACCAACTACTTCAAGAAATATATACATGGCGTGTATAGGTTAAACATAGTGTGTCCCTGTAAACCGGCCACATGGGAATGTAGAAATCTTCTCATCCACCAACTTCTTCTACAAGGGTATACAAGGTGTGAATAGGGTGAACATGGCTTCTACCGGATTCTATTTACATGGGAATGTACTTGTCCTGGTCAATCCATTTCAGATATTGAATTTACACGACGTGTGTATAAGTACACACCATGTAGTTTTTAATTTTTTCCCAGTTCTCCACTATTTTGTGTATTTGGCCATAAATCCCTTGAAAAAGAACAAGATCACCAAAATCAAAGATGTTTTCCACTAAGCAGTTTGTAATTTCTGACAACTTATTCTTATTTTCAATAACGTATGTGAAAATGTATACAGAAATCGGGGGCATCAAACTCCCCCACACTTAGTCATTTTTTGGCCCTCGAGAAATTATCAATATCTAATTAAGATATTCTATATCTTAAAATTAAGGAATTCAGTTAATAATAAATGTAAATAATAAGTCATAGTAGAAAATTCTAAAAATCTACAAAACGGTTTCTATTCAACAGATATTATAATGATTCATCAATTACAATTCAATTAACTACGTTCATCCTCCTTTTAACACATGTTTCAACCTTTAAAAAATAAGCAATCCACTTGACGATCTAACTCATCGATAATATACTCAGCACTCAAGATATTTTAAATTAATGTTATTCTAAATCAAAGATATATACACTATATCCATAGGATTTCAAGAAATCTAGTTCTCTACTTCAGAAAATTTATTTTCAAAAATCATGAAGGCTTTCCAATAAAGATCAGATGCTTATGTGGCCAAAGTTTAGAAGGTAAAGATGTGAAAAATAACTCTGAGTCTTGAAAAAAGTGACTAAATTTTAAAATAATAGTTCATGATATTCTATTTTAAGATCAATGTCAAAAAGCTTCCTCATCATTCTTTTTAAAATGATCGCATCACCACCATCTCCTTTAGTTAGATAGGTCGGGTTCATAAACCAACAAGTGAGTTTATGGTCCCTTTCACTGTACAATTTTTTTATTTTTAAAAGAACTTAGGGAAACTTTTAGAATTTCCACTAATTGAGGTTTAGAACCCTTTGTGCCCTAAAATGATCAAGAATATCTCCTCGTACTTAATTTCATGATAATTCAAAAAAATATCTGTTGTGTTTCAAATCCCTTCTTATAAGATCAAGTGAATAATCATGAATAATCATAAATGAAATAGGGTAGGATGGGAAATAATCTGATTATGTGGCCTCAAATAAAGGATATTCATGGTTTCTAGGGGATTTACGAATATAATATGTATGGTAGGTCTCATGATAAACTGGTTTAAACAATGTAATTCCTCAATCAATTTAATGTAATTCAAAAATTCCTCATGTTTCAAAAAGATAACTTGCAAATTCTGGTAGTTATGTATATCCTAAGAATCTCTCATCAAAGATGGTATTAGAAATAATATGAAAAAGGGTTTAGAATACCTCTTAGGAGTGGGAAAAAATGATACAATTATTTCATTAATTGAATATAATTGATCAGTCTAATTGATATAATTATCCAAGTATTACAAGTTGTAATTTAAACTATATCAGCAATCATTTTAAAATACTTAAGAACCAAAAAAAGAATGAAAATTTTAAAAAATTCCCACTTTCAGATTTATTATTTAAAAATAGGATTAACCAAAATGTATTCACATTTTCATATATATCTTTCATTAATGATGTATCTTAGAATGATGATAAGGGAAAAGACAATAGTGGCCGAGAGACACCCCCCATACTTAATATAGCACGTGGTCCATGATGTTCCCCAAAAAGTGAATAAGTGAATGTGGGAACACAATAGTGGACCAGAACAAGGGGAAGTAACGAATGAATTAAACCAAGGAAGAAAATAAAATAATAGAAAAACATGGAAAAACAATACATCCCTCATGTCTAGAATAAGTAAAATGAAGTGGAATAGAGAATTCTAATTCATAGCGTGACAGAGTATCTGTGATGGTTGTGGAGATAGAACATTGCAAGCATACATAACATACATGTGAACAAGATTCCACAAATAGATATATAATGAAAAATATGTGTCAAAAAACTAGTCAGGGGGTCGCCTCAGAAGAGGCATCATCTGGTATATAAACAGAAAGTAGAGAATGATCAAGAGCCATGGAAACTGGAGGCTCATAATCTGAACTTGGAAGATAATACATAGAAGTAGGAGCCATAGGAGTGGGACTCAGAATAGGAATCTCGACATGACTCCCTACACTGGCAGTAGTGGTGGAAGAAGTTGTGCCTATAGTAGATAGGAGAACTGAATCAGTGGCCAGTGCAGTAAAGGGAAATAGAGATTTGGAAGAAGGGCCGAAAACTGAGGTAGAAGTAGGTGGTGGTGGTAGTGGTATACCATGATGTTAATGTAGAGGCCCCAACATCTTCCCTAGTTTGTTATGAAGTCGATCGAGAAGAACCAAGTGATGCTCCATCGCGGATATGTGGAGGGAAAAGGAGAGATCAACCGTGGGTGTGGTGGTAGGGAGTAGATTGTAGAATAGAATAATGTATACTAGAAGAAGGGGGGTTAGAAGAAGGGGGGGTTAGAAGAATGGGGATGCGGTGGGGAAGTTGGAAGAGGTGGGGTAGGAGGAGGAGGTGCCTTAGTGGAGGCATGAGGGTCAGTAGGTGGTCGGGGTGGTTCTTGGGCATGGACATAAGCACCCCTGCTTCTGAACCAATCCAATGCGAATAATCATGAGATTTTACATCCATTGGAGGGAACCTAACAGGTCATGGGGTATAGAAGGATAAAAAACCTTGAGGTGGTGGGAAAGGTAGGTAGTGTAAAACCCACTATTTAGGTTTCCCTAATGGTCGGTAAGCATGGTGTGGAAATAAGAGGAAGAAATGTAAGGGAGGTCCTGATAGTCCTACTAGATGAAAAAGGAGAGGATATCTATGTCACAATCATTCATGACCCCCATCTCCTCATGGAGGTTAAAAAGGATGGTCCTAAAGCACCAGTGGGTGAAGCGAATGATATGGTCAGGGATGAGGGTACTCTTCTAGGAAGTAGAGGTATAGCGGTGGTGAGGCCCAGCAATATCCCACCACATAGAAACAATATTCGAGAACTTGGGTTGGGTAATAGTGGAGACTGGGGGTGGGGGGGATGGGATGAGGATATAAACTACACCCTTGTCCAAAATCGGTCATTGTAAGGGAAAAGGGTCAGCTACCTAGCTGGAACCATACCACTGGTACCGCATCACTGGGCATCTCTCGGTACTCAGCTCCGTCGAACTCAAATGAAGTAGCAGACATCAAAAATAAATCTCTGAAAATAAGAGTGATGTCTTAAAATATTGAGAGTAAAGAATTTTACCTAAGAAGATCCTCTAAGAATCCCAAGATACCCAGCTTCTAAGGGACACTACTGTTAAGAAATCAGCTCCCCAACAGGACCAGATGTCAAGAGAAATGTCAGAACCTATCACATTCCTAATCGATGATTGGGAACACCATGAAAGGGTAGGGAACACTGGTAGGTCCTGGACCAGGTGGAGGTGTATCAACAGGAGCTAGATCTGGGGGTGAAGTGGATGTAGTAGGAAGAGGCTCGCTGGATGGAGTGGTTTATGATGGACCAGATGCGTATAAAGGGTGCTCATGTGGAGTGATAGCTGATGGATAAGTAAGGGTGGTGCTCGGAGGATCGGCGTAGGATGGTGGAGCTGCAGCAGTACTAGTACCAACCTATTCTGAAAAAGAGGGTGGTAGATGGATTGCCAATGGAGGAGGCTGGTACACCGAAGAGTCTATATCTGGTGACGTCGTGGGCTATAGTCACATCCGAAGAAAAATGGGCCTCTCGCTCTTAGTGGAATATGCAGGCTGCTTCCCCCATGAATGGTCTTTGTCTTCCATTCCCTAAAAGAGAAAGAAATCCCAAAAAAGGGAACGAAAAGAAAAAAGGAAAAAAATAAAATGTGAGAAAACTGAAAGAAAAAAATGTACATGGCATGTGTATCCAAAGTACATGGTGTGTAGTGGAAGGGGGTAAGCATCCCATGTTTCTCAAATTAACACACAAAGCAAACATGAAATTGACCAGGGAAGGATACATGACATGTACCAAACATACACTCCATGTTCATGCAAAGTGGTCCTGGTCGTTTTTTGGCAAAGACAATGCCACCATTAAAGCAGTTCCAATAATACAAGACACACCGTGTGGGAAACCAACACAGCATGTGGATGAACAAAGGGTAAATGTCTGTGTAAAGTTCTAGACATGGTCTAGCTAAAAGAAATACTGTACACGGTGTGTACCAAATAGACACACCATGTGTGTGGAAATGGTGAGCGAGGCCATGTGAAAATGGTACCCAGGCATGATAGGGGCTGGTACACGGTGTGCACCGAACATACACACTGTGTATTTTCAAATTATGAAGCATTCATTGTGTGCCAGTGTACAAAAGTTCATGGCGTGTGTTCTTCAATTCATACTCATGTATCAAGAATTCAAATGATCATCTCATTCACAAATGACCCTAAACGCTTATGAAAACTTGAAATAAATGGTGTGGAACAGCACACCTGGACCGAGGATCACACTGCAGTATAAATCGGAAGGTAAATCATCATAAATCAGAAGATTGGGGAAGGGGAGGCTGGGTGTCGTCTGAAAGACGAAAAAGAGAGAGGGGAGGGTTCCACACGACACAGGCTGAATCCAGGTGGTCCGTGTCTTTTATAGTCGAGGTACACAATGTGTATAATATACTACACTAAGTGTATCACATTTTTGTAATAATATATATTGATATAAGTATACTAAACTATATAATAACTAATATTAAAAATTAAAGTAATAAATATATATATATATATATATAATTTATTAAATAAATAAAACAATACATGTAATGTCTTGAGAAATACATGTCGTGTGTTCTAAACTTGGAAAAAGAGATGTAAAAACTTTGGTCCAGTGCTTTGTGTGAGGATCGAACTGGCGACCATCCGTTTCGAGTGGAAGCCCTCGACCATTGGAGTAAAGGTTGTACTAATGCTCCTATTAAGTATTTAAATATTTTTAATGTAAAATAGAATATAATATATAAGGGAAGGAGAAAATGCACAACATGTGGTTTTTAATTAGACAAAAAGGGATGATGTAGGGAGATTAACCGAGTTCGAACCAGGGACTTTTTCATCTAGCGCCGAGACTCTTCCAATCTACCAACTTCATCCACATGAATTACATTATGCAAAAAATATTTTCAGTTTTTAAAAGGAAAACATGGAGCACATGATGTATATAGAATGACACACCATGTGGTTTTATAAAAAAGGAAAATGATGGAAATGGGGCAGTTGTCAGGATTCGAACTGGGTCTTTTGAAGTCGGGTTATGATCCTAGCCAACCGATCCATCCCCACAATGGGTTTTATTATAATCTAATATATATATATATATATATATATATTAAAACTACCAGACATTCCATGTAAGAAAACACATCTATAAGAAGGAGGAACCCCATACCGATGGTAGGTCAGGAGTGATTCAAACTGCTGATGGCTCGGATAAACACCATTGACCTTACCATCGACACTGGAATCATCCCTATTTTTTACCTTTTAAATCTATATATTTATAATAGTTTGAAGATAAATGAAAAAGAATAAGTACACGCCGTGTATATAGGTGGTACATGGTGTGAATCTGATGGGTTGCCTCCCAAAAAGTGCATTTAGTTTATGTCGTTGGCTCAACCTACATACCTCTTCTTACCTGAGCTATATGGTTGAAAAAAGTCCCACCATATTGTCCATGTGATGGTATGATTTCAGCTGTTGTTCGTTCACCTTGAATGGTTGATCACCCTCTCCAGAAATTTCCACCGCTCATTGATGGAATACGCGTATTACATGGAATGGTCCTGACTATCGTGACTTCAACATTCCTTGGAATAATTGATGATGAGAGTTAAATGAAATTACCTAATCACCAGGTTGGAAATATGTTCTTCAAATCATCCAGTTATGAATAGCCCCTTCCTTCTCCATGTTTAGCTTGGTGTTTTCATATGCCTTTAATCAGATTTCATTAAGTTTTGATAGTTCGAACTTTCGATTCTCTTCAGCTACCTTTAGATAAAAATTCAGGGCATTGATGGCCCAATATGATTTATTCTGTATTTTTACTGGAAGAAGGCAAAACATGCCACAGATGATGCGAAATGGGGACATTCCCAGTGGTGTTTTAAAAGCAGTCCGATATGTCCACAAAACATCATCTTACTTTTTTGACCGGTCATTCCATGAATTGTTACTATTTTATCTAGGATATTTTTTAGATCACGATTAGAAAGATCAACTTTTCCACTGGAATGGGGATAATATGGTGTCCCCTTTTGATGCATTACTCCATACATCGACATTATTCCTCTCATCAGTGTTTTGTCGATGTGGGTCACTCTAACGCTAATAAATACATAGGGAGGTCTAAACATTATAAAAAGGCGTTTCTTTAAAAAGATCATGACTACCTTGGTCGTGTCGTGAGTTGTAGTGGCAGCTTCCACCCACTTGGAGACGTAGTCAATATGGACCGGGATGTAAGAGTTCCCAAAATATTGGGGTAAAGGGACCCATGAAATCTATGACCCAAATGTTGAAAATCTCGACCTCTTGAATGGGGTATTGGGGAATCTCATCTCTATATCCCACATTACTGGTTCTATGGAATTGTCCATAAAGAAAACAAAGACTCAGGTATCTTTGTGCATGGTGGGACAGAAAAACATAGATTGTTGGATCATTACTATTGTACATTCAGGGCCATGATGTCCCCCAACTAGTGAGGCATGACAAAATTTCAGGACTCCATGAACTTCATTTTCTGGAATGCAACAACAGATCACCCCATATCTACAGGATCAGAATAGAAGAAGATCATCCCAGAAGTACCTCTTAATATCATAAACAAACCTCTTCTTTTGTTGAAATGAGAGTTCAGGGATAACGCTGCATGTAACCAGAAAATATACAATATCAGCATACCAAGGTCTAGGTGTTTCAGTGATTGAAAATAGGTGATCATTAGGGAAATCCTCCATGATCTCTCGATATTCATCCTTCTCCAAATGATACATATCTAGTTGGGAGAAATTATCAGAAACACTGTTCTCTCTCCCTTTCTTGCCTCATATATCTAGATCAAATTCATGTAGGAGGATCACCCAGTGGATCAATTGGGGCTTCACATAATTCTTGTTTAGTAGGTACTTTAGTTTTACATTGTCAGTATAAACAATAACTTTATATAGAACTAAGTAATACCGGAACCTATCAAATGTGAACACGACTGTAAACATCTCATTTTATGTGGTGGTGTGGTTCATCTAGTCCCCTTTAAGCGTCCTGTTGGCATAATTGATTGGTCATAAAATTCAATCAAACCACTGGACCATGACTACTCCCACTACGTAGTGGCTGGAATTGCACATCACTTCAAATTGTTCCTCCTAGTTGTGAGAAATCATTATAGGAGCTTCCACCAGGCTTTGCTTGAGGTTCTCAAAAGATATGGTGCATATCTATAGAACTAAAATATGTCATCCTTGGTCATAATATTGTTGAGGGGATGGGATATTTTTGACAATTTGCAGACAAACTAACTGTAAAAACCGCCATGTCCTAGGAAGTTGCGAATGGCTCTGATGGAAGTCGGAATATGAAGTCGTGAAAGGACTTCTTTCTTTGTCAGGTCCACTTCTATACCCTTTGCTGAAATTATATGGCCGAGGACAATGATAATTTGCACCATTAAATGGAATTTTTCCCGTTCAATAAATGTTTAGTGTTTTCACATCTTCCTAGAACTAGATCTGGGTTCTACAATCAAGTGGTGAATTATTTTCCTTAATTAGAAAAGTCATCCATCAATACCTCCAGGATCTGTTCCACCAGGTTGTGGAAGATAGTTAGAATACAATGCTGGAAGGTGGTGGGGGTGTTTGACATGCCAAAATACATCCTTTAATAATAAAATGTACCATAAGGGAAAGTAAATGTTCATTTCTCCTGATCCTCTTGAGTAATGGAAATATAGTTGTAAGAGGAATAGCTATTGGGGAAGCAATAAAAGTTGTGTCGCGCTAGTGTCTCTAGCATTTGATCCATGAAGGGCAGGGGGGAAATGATCCTTCCTCATGGTGTCATTCTACTTTGGATAGTCCAAACGAACTCTCCAGTTACTGACAGTGCGAGTGGGGTTGAGTTCATTCTTATCATTGGAAATCATAGTGATACCTCCCCTTTTGGGTACCACTTATAGGGGACTCAACCACGAACTATCTGAGATGGGATAAATGATGCCTTCATCAAA
Source organism: Viscum album (assembly GCA_963277665.1). Classification (NCBI taxonomy): domain Eukaryota; kingdom Viridiplantae; phylum Streptophyta; class Magnoliopsida; order Santalales; family Viscaceae; genus Viscum; species Viscum album. The sequence goes on along the minus strand of OY728162.1, from coordinate 1,494,656,331 downwards.
CAACTTAATGACCTCTTTTTTTAAAACTTCCTTCATGGGGGCATTCAGGCATCACTGTGGTTGCTGAGATTTATTTTCAAATTGTTTTTACCTTAATGAGTATAGTACCAAATAAAGAGAGAAATGAATATGGGTTGTGGATTCTGAAGAGGTAGTTTATTAAATCAAATTGCTTATGAGGTTGTTTTTTTCTTTTAACTTCTTCTTATTCTTTCTAAATCACTTCATATTATCATTAAAAATTATGAACCAGACCAGGGATGAACTTTTTAGCAATTCAAAAGAAGAACAATAATGAATATTTTAAGGATCATTAGAAATATTCAATGACTCAAAAATAGGCTAAGACAAATAAAGAACTGTGAATCACTAACTTCCAGAACAAGGAGTTAGTTTATTTAGCTTTAAATATTAGTATACCAAACCAAGGAAACATTGTTACCAATTGAAACCCAGAGTGTTGATTTATCATGAACAACAAAACCCCATAAACAATTTAAATTAATAAACTACCACTTATGAATCTACAACCCCAACACATTTCTCTCCTTATTTAAAAAAAAATCCCATATTTACCGTTATTAATTAAAAAATTTATTAAATAAACTTAAAACCAATTATTCTTTTAATCCAAAAATAAAATTTCAAATCCCAATTTGGTACACATCACTGAAACAAAAATAAAAACTTGATTAGTAGTGAAAAAAATAACATCCTTTCCCCTGGGGATAGACCCCTTTCTAGTACTATACTCATTAGGGTAAAAAATATTTAGGACACTGATAACATATGTTCTGTGAAACGACTCGCCAAATTATGGTCTCGTTTGTTGGGGAGATAGGAAAAGATAATTTTTTCCTTGTTTTATTTTAGTTTGTATAAAATTTGTTTGAATATAAAAAATCATAAATTCCTAAAAATACATTTTCAAAACTAATTTATATTTATAATTATTTTTCCTCATTTAATATTAGTTTGGTTTGTATTGTGAAGGCTGTTAGGTGTATGAGAAGCTATCTCACAGGTTCCAAGAATGCTGAGTCGTCTGGGTTATTCTGAATTGACCTAGAGATGTAACAAAATATTGTGAGGTGCCAATGTCCACTCAGGACCCAACACAATCTCAAAAATCCCATGGTGTAGAATGAGGAATTAAATTTAGCTATTTTCCAAGGAGATTAACATCCTTTAGGACCAAATGACAACCATAACAAGAATGCTCCAATTTCTTCAGGGTATGGGAAGAAACAGCTCCATCAATTCAAACTGAAGCATATTTCATTTTCACACCCAGTTCAGGGACCGTACTACACCCCTCAACAACAACAATACATGCCGGCTCCACTACCTCAGCAGCCATATCCACACCACAATCCCATGGAATACGGTCTGCCATCTATCCACGGAGCTGACATGGGCATCATTCGTCCACCGGTTTAGGCACAAAACTTAGAGATCAAGACTACTATTATACAGTAGATCCCGAACACTGTTCAGTTCAGAGGCCTATATAGCGAAGACCCCAATTCCCTTCTCTCCAATTTTCAAGAGGTATGAAACATGTTCTTCTACCACATAGTGTCAGAGATGCCATTTTTCTTCACTGATTCCCCTTATCTCTAATGGATAAGGAGAAATACTGGATCAAAAAACTGTTGCAACGATCCATCCTCACCTGGGAGGAGATCTCCCTAGTGTTCCTATCTAAATACTTCCCACCATCGAAGACTGTTTCTCTACAGAATTAAATACCTGACATCAAACAACATGACTCGGAGTCATGATACGAATCATGTGATCTTCTCAAGGATATTTTGAGAAAATTCCCATACCAAAGACTCCCACTTTTGATGCTGGTCCAAACCTTCTATAGAGGACTGAGGAAGAATGCAATGTCCGTGGTGAATGCTACTGCTGAACGTATAGTAATGAGGAAATCTCAAAAAGAGATTTTTGAACTACTGTAAGACATGTCTTCCAACAGCTTCCTGTGGCATTTCATGTGGCACACACAGAAATGATGTATGCATAACATTGATGCTACTACTATGCTTGCAGCCTAGTTGCATGATGTGTCCAAAAATAACAATGCGCTCAATCTGAGGGGCACACCCCAAGTACATGTGGCAAACCATCTGGTGTGTAGAATATGTGGTGATATCCATATCATGAGATAATGACTGGGTTCTTCCAGCAACCCTTCAAAAAGTGAGGTGAGTTATGTTGCCCAAAACTGAGGGCAAAACCAGTACCCGCAGTATCAGAACCTGACATGGTGTGATCAATAGAACCCAGGTTGGGGACAAAAATAGTAGAATATTCCACCCTAGTGACAACTAGGATATAACCATCCTCCTTATCAGAATTGGTACCCATGGAAGAAATAGCCCCTTTTGGGATCTTATCAGCAGCAATGGTATCAAAACCCTCACCAACCGCATCCGCGACAGCCACCACCACCACCAGCTCAACAACCACCTCAACAAGAGAACTCATCGCAGTTAGATGATCTCATAAAATAATTTATATCTATAATTGACACCAATTTCTAAAATCAGGAGGCTTCAATTCAAGGAATGGAGAAATAGATTGTCCAGCTAGAAAACCAACTCTTGGGAAGGCAACCTGTTACACTACCGGGTAACACTAGGAAGATCCTGATGGAGGAGGCCCATGTGGTCACACTATGGAGTGGAAAGAAGCTACAAAAATAGAACCAACAAGCACAGTCATCTGCATCCACACCCCCTGTTGATGAAGAAGTTATAGATACATACCCCTCATTATTTATAACCCATGGAAGGAGGCTTTACAGATTAAAGGAAATGAGGTTATCAAACCCTAGGATTCTACCTTACCCTTCACAGAGAGATTGAAGTAGAGGAAGCTCGACCACTAGTTCAACAAATTCATGGATGTGTCTAAGAAGCTTCCCATAAATTTTCCTCCAACAAACAAAAGATGGAGGATTTGGGCGCCAGTTCCATAATCAAGGAGTGTTCTGCAGTGGTATAACATTTGATTTTTATCAAACTCTAGGATCTAGGTAGCTTCACTATTCCATGCTCTATTAGACCATGTGAGTTTGGGAAGGCCCTATGTGACTTAGGGGCTAGTGTGAACCTCATGCCCTTTGGAGTTTTCAAGAAGCTAGGGATCAACGATTTGAAGACTACTTAAGTAGCCCTTCAGTATGCAGTCTGATTCATCAAATATTTGAAGGGGATACTGGAGGACATGCTGGTAAAGGTGGGTAGGCTGATCTTTCCCAAAGATTTCATTATCCTTGACATGGAGGATGACCAGTAGGAACCTCTCATATTGGGAAGGCCATTCATGGGAACTAGGAATGTACTGATCGACGTGGACCAAGGGGAGATAATTTTCCGGGGAGGAGAGGAGGGTGTCTCCTACAATGTCCTCAAATCCATCAAGCATGCATCATTTTCAAAGCATGGGGTCTGTTATGCAGTATCCACTATGGATGATCACTTTAGAAAAAAAGGGGGTGATCTGGTATGTTCTTTTACATCAGATAACTTTATCATTACAGACATTCTAGTTGAAGATTCACTAGAGGACATGGAATTCCTAGAAGGCCAGGTCAGCCACTATTGGAAACGTGTAGTTTTCCTAATAATCCGGAATGGGAAAAGGTGAAACCACTTGTTCCTTTGATTTTAATGGTGCTTGAACTAGATCTGAATATTCTTCCATCTTATCTGAAGTACATGTATTTTGGAGACCATCAATCATTTCTTGTCATACATAGTGCAGAACTGTCACAGAAGCAGGAAGGTGCACTTCCATAGGTTTTGAAACAACGGAAGAAACCTAATGGGTGGAAAATTAAAGATTTCAAGGGCATCATCCCTAAAATTTTCACTCACAAGGTGATACTTGAAGAAGGTATAAGTCAATCTCGGAAACCACAACAACACCTAAATACCTCCAATAAGGATGTTGTATGAAAATAGGTGATTATGTTGTTGGAAGAAGGAATCATTTATTCCATCTCGTATAGTCCGTGGTTGAGCCCCCTACATGTCATACCCAAAAAGGTGGTATCACTGTGATTTCAAATGATAAGAATGATCTCATCCCCACAATCACTTTCACGAGATGGAGAGTCTGTGTGGACTACCGGAAGATGAATGACACCACAAGGGAGGATCATTTACCCCTACCCTTCATGGATCAAATTCTAGAGGTACAATTAGGGGATAACTTTTATTTCTTCCTCAAAGGCTATCTCAGCTACAACCAGATTTCCATTTCTCCAGAGGATCAGGAGAAAAAAACATTTAATTTCCCCTACAATACGTTTTCATACCGAAGGATTTTTTTGGCCTGTGCAACACCCATGCCACCTTCTAGCATTGTATGATGGCTATATTCTATGACATGGCAGAACATATCCTAGAGTTATTCATGGATGAATTTTTGGTTTATGTAAAATCATTCACCACTTGCTTGTGGCACCAGGATCAAGTTATGGAAATATATGAAAACACTAAACTGGTTTTGAACTGGTAAAAGTGTCATTTCATAGTGAAAAGTGGCACCATACTCGAAGGCAGAATCTCATTGAATGGGATAGAGGTGGAATTGAAAAATATAGAAGTCAATTCACAACATTCTATTCCGGATTTTATTAGAGCGATCTACAACTTCCTATGGCATGATGGTTTTATAGGCTATTTGTTAGCGACTTTTCAACAATAGACCAACCAATAACTAATCTTTTAACCAAGGATATTGTATATGAGTTCGATAGGACATGCACCATTTATTTTTATCACCTGAATTTGTGCTTATTGGAAGCTCCATTAATGATTACACTGACCTAGGAGGAAATTTTTTGAAGTAATGTGTGATACCAGCAACTACGTAGTGGGAGTAGTCTTAAGCCAGTAGCTTGAATAAATTTTCTGACCAATATATTGTGCCAGAAGGATTCTCAATGAGGCCTAGATGACCTACACCACCACATATAAGGATATTTTGGTAGTAGTGTTTGGATTTTACTAGTTTAGTTCTTAATTAGTTCTATATAAAGTTATATTTTATACTGACCATGCAGTATTAAAGTACCTACGGAACAAGAACGATGTGATCCCCTGATTGATCTGCTGAGTGCTCCTCCTAAAAGAATATGATCTGGATATCTGAGACAAGAAAGGGAGCGAGAATGTTATTGTAGATCATCCTTCCCACTAGGAGCTGAATCATTTGGTGAAGAAGGAAGGTCAAGGGATCATGGATGATTTCTATGATGATAACTGCTTTTAAATCACTGAAACACCTAGACCTTGGTATGTTCATATTTCTAATTTGGTTGTTATAGGTTTCATTCACCCTAACCTCTCCTTCCATTAAATGAAGAGATTTCTTTATGATGTTAAGAGGTACTTCTGGGAAGATCCTCTTCTATTATGATCCTGTGGATATGGGGTGATCTATCATTGCATTCCAGAAAATGATGTTCATGGTGTCCTGAAATTGTGTCATGCCTCACCAGTTGGGGGAAATAATGACCCTGAAAATATGATAGAATAGTTCCTACAATCTGTGTTTTTCTGGCCCACCATGCTTTAAGATGTCCATGAATTTTTTTATATTGTGATCGATGCCAGAGAACCTGAAATGTGGGATGTAGAGTTGAGATGCACCATCACCCCATCCTCGAGGTCACAATTTTTGACATCTGGGACATAGATTTCATGGTTCCCTTTCCGCCATATTTTTGGAACACTTACATCCTGGTCTGCATTGACTACATCTCCAAATGGGTGGAATCTGCTACTACAACTCACGACATGACCATGTTAGTCATGAGGTTTTTAAAGAAACAAATTTTAGTAGGTTCAGAGTTCCTCGAGTACTGATCAACGAAAGAGGGACATGCTTCGAAAACACACTGATGAGAGGAATAATATCGAAGTATGAAGTAAAGCATCATATAGGGACTCCATATCCTCCATAGTCCAGTGGAAAATTGGATCTCTCAAAATTTGAGCTCAATAAGTTCCTAGATAAAATAGTAAACACATAAAGTAATGACTGGTTCAAGAAGTTATACGATTCTTTGTGGGAATATCATACTGCTTTCAAAACAACACTAGGAATGTCCCCATTTCACATCATCTATAGAAAACTGTTCCATTTTCTAGTATAATTGGAGGATAAAGCATACTGGTCCATCGAGGCCCTAAATTTTTATTTGGGGGAAGCATAAGAGAACTGAAAGTTCCATCTGTTGGAACATAATGAAATAATAATAGAGGCATATGAAAACTCCAAGCTATAAAAAGGGAAGATGAGAGAAATTCACGACTATATTATTTCTCAAAAAAATTTCTAACCAAGTTATCAGGTACTGCTCTTTAACTCCCATATCCGATTATTCCAATGCAAGTTGAAGTGACGATGGTTTGGACAATTCCATGTTATACGCATATTCCATTATGGAGGGGTTTACATTTCTAGAGAGGATGGTCAACCATTCAAGGTGAACAGACAATGGATGAATTCTTACCACCAAATGGAAGACACAATGGAAACAATGTCTTCCATACAACTCAGGTAAGATGAGGTAAGTAGGTCGAGCCAATGACCTAAAATAAAGGTGCTTTCGGGGAGGCAACCTAGAGGATACACGCTGTGTACCACCTATATACATGGCGTGTACTTATTTCAATTCATTTATCTTCAAACTATTATAAATATATAGTTTAACAAAATAATAAACAGGGATGATGACAATGCCGATGGTAAAGCCACTTTAGTTTATCTGAGCCATCACCGGTATGAATATCTCCTAACCTACCTTCGACATGGGGTTACTTTTTTTATCCATGTTCTTTCTTACACTTCATGTGTGGTAGTTTCTGTGTATATATATATATATATATTATAAGAAAAGACATGGTGGGGATGGATCAGTTGGTTAGGATCATATCCCGGCTTCAAAAGATCTGGGGTTCGAATCTTGACAACCACCCCATTTCTATCATTTGTCATTTTTATAAAAAAACATGGTGTGTCTTTTGAAATATGTCGTGTGCACCATTTTTTCCTCTAAAAACTAAAAATATTTTTCGCATAATGTAATTCATGCGGTTGAAGTTGGACGATTGGTAGAGTCTCATCCATGTATCCAAAATACCCTGGTTTGAACTTTCTTAATCACCCTAATTCATCCCTTTATGTATAATTAAAAAAACTGCATGTCATGCAGTTTATTTTTCCTTTATTGTATAGGCCTGTTTACCTTAACTATATTTAAATACATAATTGGATCAGTAGTACAACCTTTTCTCTAGTGGTGGAGGGCTTCTTCTTGAAATGGCTGATCACCAGTTCGAACCTCACCCCAATCATTGGACCAAAAGTTATACTTCTCTTTTACAATTGTTGAACACACGACTTGTGTTTCTTGATACATTACATGTATAGTTTTTTTATTAATCATGTGTATATATATATTTATTTATTATACTAAAGGGTACAATAATTAATATTAATAATTTAATATATATATATATATTCAATGACATGTTGTGTGGATTTATAAAAAGAAAAATGAAGGAAATGGGGCGGTTTTCAGGATTCAAACCCGGGTCTTTTTAACCCAGGTTATGTTCCTGGAAAACTGATCGGTCCCCACAATGGGTTTTCTTATATGAATATATATATATATATATATATACATATATGAAAACTACCACACATGCCGTGTAAGAAAACACGTGGATAAAAAGGAGGAACCCCATGCCGAATGTAGGTCAATTGAGATTCGAATCGGTGATGGCTCAGATAAACTCTAGTGACCTTACCATCAGCACCAATATAATCACTATTTATTATGTTGTTAAACAATATATTTATAATAGTTTTAAGAAAAATGAAAAGTGATATGTACACATTGTGTATATAGGTAGTTCACAGTGTGTATCCATTGCGTTGCCTCCTAGAAAGTGCGTTTATTTTAGGTCATTCGATCGACCTACATACCTCTACATAACTAAGATGTATGGTGGACAAAATTCCCACTGTTTCATCCAAGTGATGGTAATCTTTCAACCGATGTACGTTCTCCTTGAATGGTTAACCATCCTCTCCAGAAACTTCCACCGCTCCATGATCGAATATGTGTATAAAGTGGTATAGTCCAGAACATAGTGACTTCCACTTTTCATGGAATAATCAATGATGAGAGTTAAAGAGGAGATCATGTTCACCGGATGGGAAATATTTTCATGAAATCATCCGTTCATGAATTGCTCTCAACTTCTCCTTGTATTGTTTTGCCTTTTCATATTCTTCTAATCTGATTTCAACATGATTCTATAGTTGGAAATTTATCTTCTCTTCAACTTCCTTCAAATCAAAATTTAGGTCTTTGATGGCCCAGTATGATTTATGCTCTAATTAAACTGGTAGATGGAACAATTTTCCATAGATGAGGTGAAATGGGGAGTTTCCCAGTGGTGCTTTGAAAGTAGTCTGATATGCCCACAAAGCATTTTCTAACTTCATGAAACAATCTTTCCTCAATGTTTTTACTATTTTATCCAAGATCTAATAGAGCTCATGGTTGGATAGCTCTGATTTTTCACTATATTGGGGATGGTATTGTGTCCCCATATGATTCATTACTCCATACATTGATAATATTCCTCTCATTAGTGTATTGTTGAAATGGGTCCCTCTATCGCTGATCAGTACAAAGGGAACTCCGATATTGATAAAAATGTGGTTCTTTTAAAAGAACATGACTACCTTGGTCATGCCATGATTTGTATAAGAATCTTCTACTCACTTGGAGATGTAGTTGACACAGACCAGGATGTAAGTGTTTCCGAAAGATGAAGGAAAGTGACCCATGAAATCTATGCCCCAGATTTCAAAAATATAGTCCTCTAGGATGTGGTGTCCGGGAATCTCAACTCTATATACCACATTACCAGTTCTCTAGAATTTATATCAATAGAAAAAAGGCCCGAGCATATTTATACATGGTGGGCCAGAAAAATCCAAATTGTAGGATCTTTGTTATCATACGGTCAGAGCCATGATGTCCCCCAACATGTGAGGCATGAAACAACATCAAGACTCCATGAACATCATTTTCTAGAATGCAACGATGGATCACCCCATCTTTATAGGATCTGAGTAGAAGAGGATCTTCCCAGAAGTACCTCTTAACATCATAAAGAAACCTATTCCTTTGCAGAAAGGAGTGGTCAGGGTGAATGACACTTGTAACCAAAAAATTAGTTATATCATCATACCAATGTCTTAGTGTTTCAATGATTGAAAGGAGGTAATCATTATGGGAAATACTCCTTGATCTCTCAATCTTCCTCTTTCTCCAAATAAGGCAGTTATAGGCTGGAGAGATGACCAGAAACAATGTTCTCGCTCCCTTTCTTGACTTGGATATCCCGATCAAATTCATGTAGGAGGAGCACCCAACGGATCAATCGGGGCTTCACATATTTCCTTTTCAATAGGTACTTAAGTGCTACATGGTTAGTGTAAAAAATAACATTAGTTATACCTATGTAAGAACACAACCTATCAAATACAAACACGGGATCCAACATCTCATTTTCTGCGGTGGTGTAGTTCATTTGTTCCTCACTGAGCGTCTTGGTGGCATAATATATAGGTCATAAAATTCAGTCCAGCCTCTTGCCCAGGACATCCCCCACTACGTAGTCAGAGGCATCACACATCACTTCAAATTTTTCCAACTGGTTGGGAGAAATAATTATTGGTGCTTCCACCAGGTGGTGCTTCAGGTGCTTAAGAACTATAGTGCATCTCTCATCAAACTCAAAAACATAATCCTTGGATAGAATATTTGTGAGGGTATGGGATATTTTTGAAAAGTCACAGACATACCACCTGTAAAAATTGGCATGCCACCAGGAAGTAGCAGATGGCTCTGACAGAAGTCAGAATTAGAAGTCATGAAATGAAATCTATCTTTTTCAGGTGCCCCTATATCACCTTTGTTGAGATTCCGTGGCCAAGGAATATTCCACATTCCTCCATGAAATAACACTTTTCTTAGTTCAAAACCAAGTTACTTTTTTCACATATTTTCAGAACTAGCTCTAGGTGGTAAAAACTAGTGGTGAATGATTTTCTATAAATAGAAATGTCATAAATGAATACCTAGAGGATCACTTCCTCCATGTCATGGAAGATAGACAACATACATCACTGGAAGGTGGTAGGGGTTTTTCACTGGCCCCAAGACATCCTTCGATAAGAAAATGTACTGTAGGGGCTTGTAAATGTGCTTTTATCCTAATCATTTGGAGCAATGGAAATCTTGTTGTAGTCAGAATATCCATCGAGGAAGTAATAAAAGTTGTGCCCTCTAGTATCTCGTGAATTTGATCCACGAAGGGAAGGGGTAAATGATCCTTCCTCGTGGTGTCATTCATTTCATGTTAGTCTATACAGACTCTCCAGCTTGTGATAGTGAATGTGGGGATGAGCTCGTTCTTATCATTTGAAATCATAGTGATACCCACCTTTTTGGGTGCCACATGTAGGGGACTCACCCACAAACTATCCAAGATGGGATTAAAGATTCATGCATCCAAAAATTTAATCACATATTTTTTCAAAACAACCTTCATGGGGGGTATTCAGGCATCGTTGTGGTTTCTGAGACTGAATTTCACCTTTTTCAAGTATCACCTTGTGGGTGAAAATGGTAGGGATGATACCCTTCAAATCAGCAACTGTCCACCCAATAGCATGCTTATGATGTTTCAAAACATTTAGAAGTGCATCTTCCGACTCCTATGATTGTTCTGCACTAAGTGTGACAGGAAATGTTTGATGGTCTCCCAAATACCCGTACTTTAGATAAGTTAGAAGAGGCTTCATATCTAGTTCAGGCACATTTAAAATCAAAGGTAAAAGTAATTGATCCTTTTCCCATTCCATACTATCAGGAACAACTGCATGTTTCCAATAGTGGCTTCCCTGGCCTTCTAGGAATTTCAAGTACTCTGGATCTTCCTCAGCTCGAATGTTTGGAATGATAAAGTTATCTGAGGTAAAAGAATATACCTGATCATCCCTTATTTTTCAAAACTGATCATCCATGGTGTTTACTGCATAACCGAACTCATGCTCTGATATTTTTGCATGATTTACATCTTTGAGGACATTGTAGGAGACTCTATCATCTCTTACCCGAAAAATTAGCTCCCCTTGGTTCACATCGATCAGTACCTTCCCAATTTCCATGAATGGCCTTCCCAAAATGAGAGGTGCCTCCTGGTTTCTCTCCATGTGAAGGATGATGAAATATGTAGGAAGGATCAGCCTACCCACCTTTAATAACATGTCCTCCAGTAGCCACTTTGGATGTTTTATGGATTGGTCTGCAAGCTGGAGGGCTACTCAGTTAGGCTTCAAATCGTTGAGCCCTAGTTTCTTGAAAACTCCAAGGGGCATGAGGTTGACACTACCCCTTATGTCATAGAGGGCCTTCCCAAACTCACATGGTCTGATAGTTTATGGAACAGTGAATCTACCAAGATCATAGAGTTTTAGAGGAATCTAATAATGGGAGACTTCAAAAGGAACCTTGGATAGGGAAATGGTGCCCATATCCTCCATATTTCTTTTGATGTAGAGTATTTCCTTCATTAATTTCACATAAGTGGGAATCTTCATCAGCTCCTTGTCAAAAGGAATATTTATGTTTAGATTTATGAACATATCTATAAATTTGATGAACTGGTGGTCCAGCTTCCTTTGTTTCATAAATCTCTAGGTAGGGTAAGTTGGGTTCAAAGGGTTTGATGACCTCCTTTCCTTTATTCTATGAAGCCTAATTCTGTGGGATTTTGGATGAGGGGAGGTCTATATCTGTAACTTCTTCATCAACAGGGGTGTGGAAGCTCTTAGTTGTTCTTGATTGTTCTTCTATGGTATCTCTTTTCTACTCCATAGCATGACGGCATGGGCCTCCTCCCTTAGGTTCTTCTCAGTGTTACCTCGTAGTGTATCAGGTTTCCTTCTCAAGAGTTGGTTTTCCAGCTAAAAAATATGGTTCTCTAGGTCATGAATTGAAGACTTGTTATTTTGGAACATGGTCTCAATATTAGATATAAATTTGGTAATGATATCCTCTAACCTGGAGGTGTTATCATGTGGAGGTGGTTGTTGAGCTGGTAGATGTGTTGGCTACCGTGACTACTGTGTGTGTGGGTTTTGAAACCCGTACAGCTGATAAGATCCATGTGGGGGTTGTTTCTACCTTAGGTACTAGTTCTGATAAACAAGATGGTTGTAGCTGAGTGGTCGTTGGGGTGGAAGATTTTGCTGTTTTTGGCCCCATCCTGTATTCTGTTGATCACGCAATGCTGGGTTCTGATACTACAGGTACTGGTTTGGGCCTCAGTTTTGGGAAAAATAACTCACCTCCCCTGTTGAAGGGTAGCTTTCAGAACCTGGGAATTCTACCATTATGTGGTTATAACCACATACGATACACGCCGGATGGTTTTCCACATGTACTTGGGATGTGCCCTTCAGATTTATCATGTCTGCCTTTTTAGACACAACGTCCAACTGGGTAGCAAGAATGATCATAGAATCATTCTTATGCATAACAAGATTATGTGTGCCTAGCTCAGAAATCCCCTAGATGATATTGGAAGACATGTCTTCTAGTAGTTCAAAAATCTCTTTGGGGGATCTCCTCATTACTGTACCTCCAGCTGAAGCATCCACCACAGACATTGTATTCATCTTTAGTCCTCTATAGATGTTTTGGACCTTCGTCCAAAGTAAAAGTCTGTGGTGTGGGAATTTGCGCAACATATCATTGAAGCGCTCCCATTATTTGTACCATGACTCCCAGTCTTGTTACTGGATGTTGTGTATTTTAGTTTATAGAGTCACTATCTTTGAGGGTGAGAAGTATATAGAACAGAATTCCAGGGTGAGCTCCTCCCATGTGAGGATGGGTTATTGCAGAAATATTTTGTTATAGTCTTTCACCTTATCCCTTAGAGAGAAGGGGAAGAAGTGAAGACAAATGGTGTTTGTTGAAACTCAGGGGTAGTAGAACGTGTTACAGACCTCCAGAAAATTGGAGAGATGGGCATTGGGGTCCTCGATGGGAAGGCCACCAAACTGAACAATGTTTTGTATTCGCTGCATAATTGCAGGATTGATCTCGAAGTGTTGGGCCTGCACTGGTGGATGGATGATCCCCGTATTAGTTCTATTGGTAGATGACAGTCCGTATTCAATGAGAATATGGAGTGGAGGTGGATTTTAAGTTAGTGTATCTAGCATGTGTTTTTGTTCTTGAGGGTCATAGTATAGGTCCCTTACATGGGTGTAAAAGTGGCATTTTCTCCTATTGTAATTGATGGAGCTCCTACAGGCCATATCTTGGAGAAAGTTGGGATTTCTGGTTATAGTTTTCATTTAGTCCTAATAGCTATCTATCTCCTTGGACAATAGCATAATTTCTTTCCTTATTCAGTGCTATGGGATTGTTGTGATAGTGCTCGGTCATGAGTGCACATTGGCACCACAAAAGAGACTGTTTGATCTCTGGGTCAATTGGAAAAAACCCCGATGACTCAGTATTCCTGGAACGTGTGAGGTAGCTACTCATACACCAAATGAACTAACCAATAAAAATCACACCAAGCCTAAACGAGGAAAAAGAAAGATAAACATAAATTAGTTTAGAAAAGAGTCCTTTTGGAATTTAGGTTTTCTATTTTAACTAAAATTTGATACAAACATAATTAAAACAAAAAAAATTTAATTTTCTTAGCTCACTAGAAATGGCGCCAAATATTTGGAAAGTCATTTTACCGAAGGTATGTTATTGGTGTCTCAAATTGTTTTTACCCTAAATAGTATATTACTAGTTAGGGGTCGATCCACAGGGAAAAAGAAGTTATTTTTGACTTTTCTTATCTATTTTTTATTTTTTTATCACTGATATATACAGAATTTAGATTTAATTTTTAATGTTTGGATGAAAAGAATAATTTGTTTTAAGTTTCCTTAATAAATTTCTTAATGAGTAAAGGTAAATAAGGGATAATCGGTTTTGAAGAAAATAAGGAGAGAAATGTGTTGGGGTTGTGGATTCTTAAGAGGTAGTTTATTAAATCAAATTTCTTATGAGGATGTGTTGTTAAACATAACCCAACACTCTAGGTTTCAATTTGTATGAATGTTTTGTTTGTCCGGTAAACTTATATTTAATTCTGAAGAAAAAATCTTTTTAGTTCGGTAGTTAATGTTTCAAAGTTATTTTTTTGAATTATACCATTTTTGAGTCAATGAATATTTCCAATGATCATGTAAATATTCTCTGTTATTCATTTTTCAATTAATTGAAAATTCTTCCCTTGTTCTGGTTCATAATTTTCAGTGATAAGATGAAGTGATTTAAGAAGAATAAGATGAAGTTAAAAGAACCAACACACTCATAGAAACAAATCTTTATTACAACTCTTACAGCTCCCAAAACCCCACCACACTAGGTATTTAGTTACAAATATAGGTAAAGATATGCACAAAACCCTCGATAACTGATATGATCATTTGTTGAAACGTATAGGAGGGAGTGACTCTTGGGTAGAATGGTAGAATGGTGAATTAAAAAGATGGTGGTAGAATGGCAGCAGAGCTTCTTTCCTTCGGACATTCAACCCTTTCTCTCCACCCCTTCACTATTTTTCTAACCAATGGCTAAGGCCTCTATTAATAGAAAACAGAATTACACGGTGTGTGGAAAAAGTAAACAGTGTGTAATTTTGTCAATGTGCTCTGGTCCTTGTTTTCTCAGCTAGTAGGTGTCCTGACACGCAGTCTTTGAGTTGGAACATGGCGCCACCTGGTAGGTAGATATACATGGCGTGTAGCGCTGCTATACACGGTGCATAGTCTCATTTTTCAGCCACCAACCACTTCTAGAAAGATATAAACAACATGTATATGTTTAACATGGTGTGTCCCTGTTATCTGACCACATGGGTTTGTAGACTTCTTCTAATCTTCCAACTACTTCTATAAGGGTATACACGGCGTGTATAGGGTGAACATAGGGTGTACCATATTTTGATTACTTTTGCATGTACTTGTCCTTTTCAATATGTTTCTGAGTTTGAATGAACATGGTGTGTGTATATGTACACACCCTATAGTTTTTAAATTTTTCTCAGTTCTCCCCCATTTTTTTATTTGGCCATAAATTTTCTGAAAATGAACTATATCACCAAAAAAATGTATTTGACCACTAAGAAGAAATTAATTTCTGAAAGCTTTTTCTTATTTTCAATATAGTATGTGAAAATGTATACACAAATTAGGTGCATCACAACCTCTTCATCTAAATATACTCCTCATTATATTTCAAAAATGCCCCATAGTTTACATCCATTATAGAAATTGAAACTATTAATTAAAGCCTCATGAAAAAACTCATAGTTTTTCCTCCATAAGAGAGCATATAGTCAATGGTCCTAATCTAAGTATCTCTATCACCCAAAAAGCCTTAATCTTCACACCCCCTAATAGTTCATCGATTCTAAAAAAGAGACAAACATTTGGAACCATTGTGATAACATTGGATCCACTTAACTGTTTCCCAAAATTCTCTTATGGGATTATCCATAAATATGATAAAAACTCTAAACACATGTGAAATATGTAAAAGAATACAAACCATGACATACATCATTATTATGAAATTTGATGAAAATGGAACCTTTTTCACTGAACTCATCATATTCATCTATTCTAGGTGCCATATCATTACTCAACATGAATTGGATGTCTATTGGAATTGTAACTGGCTTCTCCAAGAACATTCCAAAACATTCCCCCACATTTAGCACATAGTAAGACTCGTATTAGAACAATATTCTATACTGAATGTAACTTACTATATTTATCCCCAAAATATATTTTCTTGACTGAGATCCTTCATATAAAAAACTCAATATAGTTAAATATTTACCTACTAAATCTTTTTGATGTCTATACCCACCAGGAGAATGTCATCCACAAAGAGATGTTCGATGATTAATCTCTCATCTCTGTACACCCTTTGGGAAAAACAATTCCTTGTATTGATGAAAATTTCTTCCACTATATAGCATTAAACTCCTTGTTCCAATGTATTTGTTCCTACTTCAATCAACGAAGGCATTATTTTGAATTTCACATAATAATCTCATGTAGTTTATCCCTGAAATACAATAATTAATCTATATAAATTTCTCTATTCTGGTATCCATATAGAAATGTGACTTTTCATATCTAACTTATACAATTATAATATGTTCTTAGAAATCTAAATGGAATCATCAGAAAATTCATGTGTTTAACAACCTGAGAAAAGATATCAAAAAATATATACCTTCATTTTATTGAAAATCCGGCACAAAAAGCCTCACATTATACCACATTTTAGCCTCTTATTCATTTTTAAATCGATGAAACCATTTTTTAACGTACTCTTCTCCCATAAGGTCATTTTGATACATCACATGTATTAAAAAAATAATTAATTCATTTCATCTGTCATGCAAAACTCCTACTAACTAGAGTTTTTCAAAATTTTATTGAGTTCTAGAATAAATGTTCTCCATTTTCTATGAGAACAAAAATATTTTATGTTACATATGTATCTATATAATTTGTGTAGAATCATAGTAGAAATATTTAATTATATCTAGTTATAATCTCCATTAAGAATCACAACTTCTATAACTACAACTTCTAGTACTTCACCTTCCTGGGATCTTTTTTGACCTTCAATTGTCAGCATGATTTCTAGTATATCTAGACCTGGAAACACCATCATAATGTTACTATCATCTAAAACATAATCATAATGGTATAATGATTCTATAAATTATATACACCCTATGTCCTTTAAGGCTTCTGTAACATCTTGAATTCCATTAATTCAAACATCATTTTATGATAATTCTTTGATCTCAATTATAACATACTATTTCATGAAAACATTCCCTAAGATACCCTATTTTAATATAATAGTTTATCTTCTAAAAATCATATATAATTTGATATTCTAGATTCCAAATACAATTACATTATATTTATACCCTATTAAGAATCATGCTCAAAACATAGCTCTTAACTTCTCCCTTTTTATGGCGTCTACCTAGATGTTGGCTAGTGAACCAAATACTTTGAGAAGGGAAATTTATATACTCCATCAAGAAAATAATGAATCCATAATTCCATACCCTAATATAGATGATGATATTCTATTCACCATGTAATAATACCAATTATTAAAATCCACCCAATTCTCATTGGGAAATCCTATGTGAATCTGAATTCATCTTTAAATCAATTTTAGAATCTTATTCCATATATCAATGAAACAATTTTGTTCTATATTACCTGGTATAGTATCCAAATACCATATTACTTTCTACTAGTAGAACATATATCACAATTTAATTTTTTTTCTCCACCATTTTTATTAATCAAACATTTCAACAAGAAAAAAGTATTTTTTTCAACCATGGATATCTATTTGAATAAGGATTTTAAAACCTCATATTTATCATTGAGAAAGATCACCCACACCTCATGTGTCAAATCAATAATGGAGGTAACAATGTATTGTGAAAATTAAGGAGAATTAACTAGATATGATCACTATAAATTCATAGGAATAGCAGTTTGTTCTTCTCCTTGGGCATCTTACCTTCCATGTTGAATGAAAATTTTCACTACTTCCCAAGGATGAAATAATCACATGTTTAATAAACTATTATCATGTTCTTTAGAATTAATTTAGATGTTATGACTTTAATCCCTTTCTTAATTAAGTAACTAAGACGTTCATGCCACAAATTTGTAACATGCACTACACCTTTTGAATATCCCATATAGTAAAATGTTCTATCATTCAATTGATTAGATACCACCATTCAACTAAGTGAATATTTCGACAGTCCCTCTATAAAAGTAATATAGAAACCCACATCATATATCTACACTATCATAAAAAATTCCTTAACCTCACAATGTGTCACCCACCTTAAAATTAAAACAAGTTTAAAATATTCTTTTGTACATAAACATCACCCTTGACCACAATGTCAAGAGTTTCATCATTTATAAGACATACATTGTAATATATTACATATATATAATTTCTCAAACCACTTATCTCAGATTTACATTGAAATGAAACCTCATATTGTATAATTGATGACACACATAGCTAACAAACACTTTTTAGTTGACCACCCATATCTCTTGAAATGGGATTTATAGCTGAACTATAGAAATTTCTCTTCTATAATTGAAACTTCACTCACTGCTATTATGTTTTGTATATATTTTACTTCATCAATTATAACATATAAGACCATTTTGAGCCGAAATTTTATGGATCCTACATATTCTTCCTTTTTTCATGTGAGTCATCCATTAAATATAATATCCACTAACTTTTAAGTATAAAAATATTTGATAGATTCATGGATCTTTTTTTTGATTAATTTTCAAATTCAAAACAAGAACCTTGACATCCACATAAACTATTTAAAATTTTCCAATTAATTTAGTCACCATGGTAAGTAAAAAATCCCATGATTTTTGGATTTATGAAAGAAAATTATATCCCCACTCTGGATTTTGGAATATTAAATTTATCAATTCCAACTGACTCTGGATAAATTTGAATTCATTAATGTGATCAACTACTAGCCTACCTTCCCATATAATCATGAACAATATACTTCACAGTGTAAGTAGTTTGTTCATTTATGTGGGTTTCTTATACATATTGGTGATGGTATTTAAAATATTGAACATTGTATTCACTTTTGGGATGTTATAAGAAAAGTTGTGGGCCAAAAAATCTAAATCATCCCTTGTGCTTTATTATCCATCCTTTCCCATTATTACTTCTTCAACGCATCTGGTTTTGTACCAGTCAATGGAAGAACATGATCCTTCTACAATAGAAAATCCTATGCATTTATCTTCGAGAATCATAATTTTTCCCACCAAAATTATCCAACAATTTATTACCCTATTCAAATTCCATTACATATTGTATCAATGAACTATCATAGAATCTGAACCTATATGTGGTATTTTTAACTGCATACTATAATTCTCGTATAAGACAGATGATAAAATAATTCAACTGAAAAAATAACGAAAAAACATTATCTAGGGTCTATTCATATTAAAAAAATTCAACTAAACTATGATATCATTTTTAGGGGCTCATCGAACCACAAAACACTACAATTTATACTACATAATCTTTTCACATCATTAATGAAGTTCCTGAACATAGGTGATTGGAATGGACCAAGGAATAAAATGTACCATGAATAGAGAAACCGTATACCTCATCAACACACTGAAATTAATTTGTAAAAACTATATAATGAAATTAGTATCATAATGATTTTTAAGATACAAAAAATAGTAACACCAGTGTTATCATGGTTTTCACTATGTTGTACTTCATAGGAGTAACATTGAAAACACTTTAGTGAGGAATTGAAGAGTATTAAAACCAACCAAAAATATTAAATCATAAGTATCAACTAATACTAGTATATGGTATGAAATAGAGTGTGAAACCCGTTATAAAATCTTTAAAATGGTTTGGGCGATAATCTACCAATTCTTGAGTACGAACAGAGTGTCACTACCCCGATCGACTCATCTAGTGAAAATTAAATGCCTCCAAAACCCCATGATTTTATGATTATATATTCTCTCAATGAACACTTATGTATTGGTAAGAACACCTTTACACTAAATAAAATTTATGCATATGCAATTTATTTTCATCTCTATAATTTCACCATAAAGAATATAAATATAAACTATAATTTCTCTGTTTTTCATTACACTGCATCCAATCTTCCTGCATCCAGACTTATAGATTAACTCACTACCACTATGTAACAATCAGAGATTTTGTAAAATATTATATCTAAAAAAAAAAATATTTCCAATATGTTTACTTATAGAAAATATATATTTTATCATATGTAACATGAAATACTCAGTTTTGGTTGTGTTACATGCAACACTAATTTTAGTTTTTGTTACAAATAATACTGAGTTTAAACGAAACATGACATTATATTATAATGATAATTAGTTCCTATAAATCATAATGGATTATCTGAATTTTATTAAATAAATTGTTAAATTACATTGAATGCAAATTTATATAAAATAATTTATTCAGTGGATAATTAATTGAAGATTAAAATAAAAAATATTTGAAAAATAAAGGAAACCTTTTTCTAAAAAACTATTTCTATGAAAAAAATTTATTTTACCTAAAAAAATTAAAAATAATATTTTTTAAATTATTTTCATGAAATTTATATATTATATATTCAATCAAATGTTTACATTCATTATATGTGTTTTCTAGAATGGATCCAATCATATGCTTCAAAACTGCATTTTTTTAAAGTAGTTTTCCCACCGATTGATCACTTATCTTCAAATTTAATTATTACAATTTTTAAAATTTATCTGAAAATATAGAATTAATTTCTTAAATATTCATGTCAAAATTACCTTATAGTTACTTTTTTATAATATTATGAAAAGATATATTTTCTATGAATAGTAGAAAAAATGGGTTTTATTGAGAGTTGTCATTTCATTTAATAATTATTTAAAAAATAAAAACAACTATTATGGTTTTAAAAGTCAAATTAGATCAATTATATAAATAGTAATACAATTTAGATGATTGGAATAAATTTATTTTTTAATTTTTGATATAAAAACTAGACTAATCATTTAAAATGTTTCTATATGGAAAAAAACTTTCTCATCACATCCGCAAGATTAATTTTAAGATAAAATTTTCAATTTATGTGATTGGAGTTTGGATAAAGGGATTCTATATTTGGAATCAAAATAATATTTATTTTATAATATGTTCAACTTCATTTTTTTCTATAATGAATAGTAATATTAGAAAAAAAATAATCGACACGGTTAAGATTAAAATGGGTTTATCGTGTTTTAAACAAAATAAATAAGGGGTAAAATCACATAGAAATTTATCCAAAACATATTTTATGGACACATTTAAACATTATATGTTAGGATAGTAAGACTCTGAGTATGATATACTCTGATATACCAAACGTAGGATCGAAATAAGAATGAGATTTTCCGATACAAGTGGGGGGGGGGGTGAATTGAACCTTTTAGAAATTCCCTAAGGAAATTTTTAGGCTGATTATGATTAACAAAGTTAAAAAAGATAATTCACAAGACCTATATATGTTCTAATAACTTTCTTGACTTCGAAAAAGTGATTCCAGAAATGAAACATAAATAAAGTTACAAAGATTAAGATTCTACCTTAAAGCGTATAGAATCTAACTAAATCCGAGTACAAGTAAGGAAGTATAAGAAAGTTATACATTCCATAGCAATAAAAAATGCAGCGAAAAAAAATTAGGAAAACTACTAGTAAAAAAATAACTCTTTTAACCCATATAAAAGGGTATCCAACAACCAATGGATAAATTTCCCTTATAAAATTATGTCTTACCCACACCAAGGTAAGACCTCAATACGATGATTGGAGTTTGTCATACTATCCCCAAAATCCCTCAACTATCAGGTAGTTAACACCTCTGTCTTTCTCACCAAGGAAGCCATCAACTTCAAGGTGTTGGAACCTCTGTCTTCATATCCCTAGAAGCTCTCGATTTTAATTAGCAATAATTAGAGTCACACGATGAAAGTCTGCACAAGGCAATGTTTGAACAAGTCATTAAAACTTTCTGCACAAAGCATTACAGTTGATAAGAGCATCTCTCTCTATAGATCACTTCAATAGCATGTTAGAACAGATGTCAAAGATCAGTCTCGAGCTTGTTCAAATGATCTCCTATTTATAGCCGAAGCTCCAACGGTAGGCTCCCTCTTCCAATAGTCATATTTCTCCTTTAATTTCAGAGGGACCTGTACACATGTCACTCAACCAATGGTTATTTAATAATTGAAGTCACACTGTTTTTTTAATAATAAAACAATTGAAAGCCTAACTAAAATGATGTTCGGAATGTAAGAAAATAAAAATTTAGAGTCTAACCAAAATGGAATTCAAAGTCTATAATAAAGAGATATTCAGATTCTTTTCTCTAGGAATTATGAACCTGTATTTTGTAGAAATCCGGAGTCTGAATTTAAAGGAAATATAGAGTCTGGTTTCACCAGTATTCGGAACTGGAACTTACAAAGTTCGGAGTCAGAGTTCAAGGGAATTCTGAGTCAGAACTCATAAGTGTTCGGAGTCTGAATTCAGCGAACTCGGATTTAGAACTTAGATAAGTTCATAATAAGAATTTGGAGTTGAACTCCATGAGAGTTCGTATCTAGAATTCAGAGTCGAACTACATGAGATTTTGTCTCCGGAATTTGGAGTCAATCTACATGAGTGTTCGTATCCAGAATTTGGAATGGAACTACATGAGTGTTCATATCCAGAATTTGGAATGAAACAACATTAGAGTTCGTATCCATAATTCAGATCCTAAAATAGAATGCTTCATATCTAAGTATTATTTTATTTTGAGGTATTAGATATGAATACTATTTTTATCCTTAAATAAAATATTGATATGAGAAATGAAAACATGGTAGGGGTTTATTTCTTTGGAAAGGACATTTTCCATATAGAAGTAACATATAGATTTTCTTAAGTATAAGGTGTTTGTGATTTTCAAAACAATAAGGAATGGAAAAGTCATAATTAAAAACCTTATTGACTCAAAAATCTCCCCCTTTTTGGAAAACACAAACAACCTTTCAAAAAAGAATATAAGGACTTAATAAAAAATTTCTGTAGACTTTGAAATTAAAACTTATCTCCCTTTGTTCATAGATGATGGTGAATACAACTAACTCCCCCTTAGGCATTGGAAATCTAAGGATTGTATTCTGGATTTATGTAATGGTGTTTTCATTATCATGGGAATGCAAAACTCATAATGAGAAACTCCCCCTTACTTAAGGATAGTTCTTAACATAGAAATATTTCTCCCTTTAAGATTTTTCCTTCCCCCCTTTGAGTAGTAATTTTTCATTATTCCCCTTTTTGATTTTCAAAAAGAATTAAGGGAATGGAAAAGAAATAAAGTACTTGAAACATTCGCACATAATAACACAAGATACAACCAACCAAAAATTTCATTAGAGTTGAATGAATTTTTACAATGAAAGACATTACATAAAAAAATCAGGTTGGTCTTTTTATCTTCCTTTTCCTTGGGAATTAATTTCATCAACAAGGTTTTCAGCTTCTTCAAATCTTTTTGGTCCTCCTCACCTTATTTTTCTATGGATTTAATCCTTTCATCTTGAACCGTCAGAGCCTCGGACTGTGCCTTAAGAATTTCATCCTACTTCACATGCTTCTCTTCGATCTCAATCCTGAGATCTCTTTCCCATTTCCAGTTTTGAGAAACCGAGTTGAGCTTCCCATTTAGATCCCTCACCTGTTGATTCCATGAATTATTCTCAAGGATCAGATTATCCTGAAGATATTTTATTTTGGAATCCTTGGTGTCAAAATCTTCTTTACCATCATTCTGAAATTGATCAAACTCTGCCATGTCTTCAACAATTTTCTTTGACCGTAGAGTGATTTTGCTGCAAGATTTTATGTAAACATCATTATTGATACGAAAATTTCTATGCTCACCCTCAATGTTCACACACTTATCCATCAGCATAGATATAGAATCTGATTTCATAGTGAGATTTTGTTGAAGCATCTGTCATCTGGAATCTATGATGGTAATGATCTAAATTGTGTCCACCAACTTCTTCAAAGACTCAACAACAAAATAATGGCCCAGTGCTGATGATTTTGAATCAGACACCTTGCTTAGGGATTGTTGTTATTCTCTCTCAACCAGCATTCTTCTTGAAGAGACAAAAAATCATTCTTCCTTATGATGTCTTTTTGTTGGGGTTTCTATAAGCACTTTCATACCCTTATCAACTTTTAGAATGGGTTCCTCGTCAGAAGATTATTCCTCACTTTCAGATACATAAACAATCTTATATTCATCAGTTTTCTCCATCTCTAATCCTTCAAAAAAGTGCTTATCATATCTTTCTTCCTTAGATAATTCATTTTCTTTCTCTTACTTCTTGTATTCATCTTACTTACATATTTCCTCACCTCCCTTTCCCGGAGTGACATGCTATGAGGACTCGGCCTCAGAAGTTCAGTGTGATGGTTTTACTAATAGGTTTGGCTTCTATTGATAATCCTTAACTTGATTAATCATTTCATCCGGATCACCACATCCTTCTTATTCTTCTTCTTCTTCTCCTTCTTCTGCTACTTCTTCTTCTATATCTATTTCTTCAACAACTTATTCCTCTACGTCTTCACCAGCTCCTTTCTCTACTCCTTCAACAACCTCTTTTCCTTTAGACTTTTCTAGAGTGAAGTAATTTTTTCCAGGGGTCTCTAGTAATGGCTCAACAAGAAAGGTTTCTTATACAGGAATATTCTGAGAGGCTATTTCTATGTCTCTTAAAAGGGATTGTACAACTTCAGCTTCAGACATATTCTTCTTTATATTATTCTCTTTGGCCTATTTCTATCACTCATCCGCATCTTTTTCTCTTAAGGACTTAGCCTTAGCACGGTCCAATCCGAACTATGGATCCCCTTCTTTCCTTTTCTCATTATCTTCCCTCCATTTAGCTTCTACTTCATCTGGATATGCTTTCTATTTCGTCGGCATGGGAGGTGCGTATTGGGTTTCCTTAGCTTTGGTGGTTTTTTCTTCAGCAACCACATATTTAAATTTCATCTTCTTACTAACCTTCTTCACTGGCTCAGCTCTCTCCACATTTTCCAGATTGGTTTCAGCCTCTTCCTTTGGAAAATTATAAAACTCTCCTGCTTCCTTGGAATATGCCATATTCATCCTTTTAAAGGTATCATCACTAACTAGCATAACCTTGAAATTCCGAGCCTTAAACATACATGCAATATTGAAAGAATCCCAACACCAAACTATCAGCTTTGATAGTAAGGCAGGGTATATGATGATTTGAGCTCTCAAATTTCCTTCCTTGATATTCTTTATTGTCACAAGAACATGCCTCATCAGATTGATTTTTCATAGATTCACCAAGAAGTCTAAGAAATAGATATCACTTTTCCTCAGAGTATCTTTGTCACCCTTTCTTGGAACCAAGAAACCTTGTACCCACAATTGAAGAATCCTATTATTAGGAGATAGGTGAGAAATATTGGTTGTCTTTACATCATGAAGCCCAAGACACTCTAATGCCTTCACCTTAACAAAACTACCTTGTACATACGGAAGTTTATGCGAGGAAAATTCAGCTTCTCTATCATAGGCGAGCCCCACCAAGCTTGATGCCTTGGTGTAAGTAAGTTTCTAAGTCTTCCCATAAGTCTTCAAAGAAAAATTTTCTCTTCCCTCTTCCTCATATAAGAATTCTGATTCAAATAACTCTACAAGAAATTCTGAGTAGGCCATATCGTGAACACTTGTCTTAGATATGCATACATCTTCCCAACCATTCAACTAGATGTTCTTAGAGATGATGGAATCATACTTGTAAAAGTTCAGATGGACCAACCTTTATCTGTATATTTTCCATTTTTAGATAGGCTTCATGGAAGACATTTCTTGAGAGGTGGATTCTAAAGACATTCGGAATGGAGAAGTTCTGAGAGATTTAGAACGGGATTTAAGAATTGAGGAAGAGCTTCCAGACGTGAGAGCTTGAAGATCATTGTGGGACACAAAAGGGGGTTCCATTTATATAGGCGATGGATCTAACCTTTGAACTTCAAAAATAAATATAATGGTTGAAAAACACTCTGATCTAATCTGATGGTTGAAAACACACCCGCAAGGAATTCTTGAATCTGATATTTTGAGGTTTTAAAAACATTCAGATTTAAGAAGAAATGAATCTGAGAAATTTTATAAGAGAAAGAAATTACCAGGGACTAAAAAATGATTCTGAAAACTTAAGTAAGTAATTCATACCTTTCGGATTGGATAATAAGTTTATTCTTAATAGGTAATATTCTTTTTGAAAAAAATTTGACTATGAAAAACTCACTACGAAAAAATATGACTATGGAAATTCCCATTATGAAAATTCCCATTATGGAAATTATTATTACAAAAATTCTCATTACGAAAATTCTCATTACAAAAATTATCATTATGAAAATTCTCCTTACGAAAATTATCATTACGAAAATTCCTAGTACAAAAACTTCATTATAAAAATTTCCAGTACGAAAACTTTATTATGAAAACTTCCAGAACGAAAATTTAATTAAAAAACTTTCGATTCCAAAATACTTTTTAAGTCTTATTACAAAAAAAATTTAAAGACTCGTTATGAAATTTTTTGAAAGAATCATTAAGAAAATTTTAGAAGAATAACACAAAAATGTACTCCCCCTATGAAAAAGAGTTTATTACTATAAGGAGAGTGGTTCAACATGAAGTTAATGGAGGAAGATTACCTCACAGTTATTATTCCTAACTTCTGTTTAATGTATTCATATCTATCATAGGGTAAAGATTTTCTGAAAATTTCAGCAAGTTTATATTGTGTTACGATAAACTGAAGAATGGTATCTCCTTTAAGCGTGTGATCCCTAAGAAAGTGATGCCTTATATCTATGTGTTTTACACATGAGTGATGTGCATGGTTTTTTCATAGGGAAATGGAACTTGTGTTATCACACAAAATTTGAGTCTTAGTAAAACTCAAGCCATAATCTGTGAGTGTGTGTTGCATCCACAACACTTGAGCACAACAAATTCTAGCTGGTACATATTTAGCTTTATTAGTGGAGAGTGCTACATAAAGTTAGTTCTTTCATGACTAAGAAACTAATGAATCTCCTAAGAAATGACAAGTTCTGGATGTAATTTTTTCTATCCATTATACATCAACCAAGGTCTGTATATGAAAATCTCTTTAAAAAAAATCATTTATAGAAGTATAAAATAGTCCTAGATCCATGGTTCCCTTTAAGTAGAGATCTATTCCTTTCACTACCTTTAAATGAGATTCCTTAGGATTGGATTGATATCTTGAACATAAAAATTCTGAAAACATCAAGTCTGGTCGACTAGCTGTCAGGTAAAGTAGACTTCCTATCATACCACTAATTTTTTTTTGATCTACTGGTTTCCCAACTTCATCAAGATCAAGTGTGTTTGAGTTACCAATAGGAGTACTTGTACTCTTAGTTTTTTCATATCAATAATTTTTAAGAAGATATTTAATATACTTATGTTTGGTTATGTAGATTCCTTCTGGTTTTTGAGAAATTTGAATACTAAGGAAAAATTTTAACTCACCCATCATACTTATTTCACTCTCAGATTTCCTCAGATCCACAAAGGAATTAGTTAAATATTGGTGAGTTGAACCAAATATTATGTCATCAACATACATTTGAATAATTAAAACCTTTTTATTATATTTCCTTATAAAAAGGGTTGGATCTACATTTCCCTTAACATGGTTATTTTGAATAAACAATCTTGTAAGTCTATCATACCAAGCTCGTGGGGCTTGTTTAAGGCCATACAATGCATTGGTAAGTCTAAAAACATGATGAGAAAGTTTTATATGATCAATGCCAGGAGGTTTTTCCACAAAAACATTCTCTTGAACATAAACATTAAGAAAAGAACATTTCACATCCGTTTGAAATGTTTGAAATGTTTGAAACTTAAGAATTCTACAAAGGCAAGTAGAATACTAATAGATTCAAGTCTAGATACTGAAGCATAGGTTTCTTCATAGTCTATTCCTTCTTGTTGATTATAGCCTTTAGAAACTAGTCTAGCTCTATTTCTTAAGATGATTCCATATTCATCACATTTATTTCTGAAAAATCATTTTACTCTAATTACAGAAGTTTCCTTAGGTCTTTCAACCAAGGTCCAGACCATAATCCATTAGAATTCATTTAGTTCATCTTTCATGGCATTAATCCAATATTCATCACCTAAAGCTTCATATATGCATTTTGGTACTAGTTGGGAATGGAATGCTAGATGTTATACATCATTTCTTAAGGAAATTATAGTCCTTAAAGGTTGATTCACATCACCAATGATACTATCATTGGGATGGTTCTTTAGAAATGACTGATTTGGGTTTTGTAAAGCATGTTCATCAACTTAGGGTTGGAAATCATTTGGGGTAAATGTTTCAGAAGAATCTTCTTGAACATTTTCTTTATCAGAAGGATTTTCTATCAAAGGTTGATAATCAATTTTTATAAACACATTTGAGGATTTAGGTTGGGGTTGTTTAAAAACAAAAGGATCAGTTTCATCAAATTTTTCTTGTACTGTCCCTTCAACAGTGCAAGTGTTTTTATTAAAAACTATATAATCCTTTGAAGTTTTGGAGTAGCCCTTGAAATTGCCTTCATTATATTTTGGTGTGAATTTATTCAATTTATCTTCAGTATTCAGAATAAACACTTTGCAACCAAAAACCTTAAAGTAGGAAAGTCTAGGTTTTCTACCTTTCTATAACTCATAAGGAGTTTTTTTATGAAAAAGTATAATTAAAACATGATTTATAGTATAAAAAGCACTACTTACAGCTTCAACCCAAAAATGTTTATCTACAAAATACTCACTCAACATGGTTCTAATTAACTCTTAAAGAATTATATTTATTATTTCAACAACACCATTTTGTTGAGGTGTTCTGGGTGCTGAAAAGTTGTGAGTAATACCTTTTCTACAACAAAATATTCTAAAATTAGAATTTTGATATTCTCCTCTATGATCACTATGAATAGTTTCTAATGGATGGTTTTTCTCATTTTTAAATTGTGCTATAAAGCTTTTGAAATAAAAAAAGCTTCATATTTCTTTGCTAGAAAATAAACCCATGAAAATCTAGTATAGTCATCAACCAAGACAAATACATAATACTTGCCCACAATGCTTCCAGTTTGTGTAGGACCAAAAAGATCCATGTGAACCAACAATAGTGCATCAGTTTTTAGACTTCCCCAATTGATTTAAAACTTCATTTATGTTGCTTTCCATATTGACAAGGGTCAGAAACTATTGAGGAAACAAATATAATCTTCGGTATATCTTTAACTAATCCTTTCTTAGAAAGTTTTTATACGTTCCTAAGGTTACAGTGTCCTAACATTCTATGATATAACCAAGAATGATCTTCCATTACACTAAGGTAGGATAATTCTTAGCTCATAAGGTCTTCTATGTTTAGTGTGTATTCATTCTCTTGCCTATGAGAAGAAAGAATAAATTTTTCCTTAGAATTGTGTAATAAGAACTTATAATTCCTAAAATTCACAAGGTATCCTTCATCACATAATTGAATTATGATAATGAGGTTCTTCTGAAGACCTATAACAAACAAAACATTTGAAATCAATGTTTTTCTAAGAAGAATGATGTTACCTATACCAATAATTTCTCACTAAGCATTATCTCTGAAAGTTAATTTTCCTCCTTTCTTCTTGATAATCTTTTCAAAATTGGTTTTGTTACCAGTCATATGCTGAGAACATCCACTATCCATGTTCCATGTATTGCTGTTGGTACTTTCCATATTTTCCTGAAAATAAGAAAAAGGTAGGTTTTTGGAATCCAGACTTTCTTGGAACCAGAAATGTCAGAAAGTAAAATTTTGGGTACCCACATCTTCATAGAAAAATAAGCCTTATGAAATCCTAAATATTGGGTTTTGTTTAATGAACAATTCTTTTCCCACTAACCACCACATTGACACTTTTTGAAGAATGGGGCACTTTTAGGAACAAAGTAATTGTTACTAAAAATTAGTTTAGAACTTGTGTAACCAAAATCAGAATTATTCCTCTATGGTCGAATTTGTGAATACATTTTATCAAAATTTTCCTTACATAAGGTAATGTTTCAAAAAAACATCCTCAATGAAAATATTTCAGATTTGAGTTTTATAACAAGGTCCTTGTCTTTAAAAACATTTGATCTAGAGCTAGTTTCAAAAATAACTTTCTTAGAAATTAAATTTTTAATATCTTTTGAAAGTTTATTCCTCTCAGAAGTTACTTCCTCCAGTGTTTTTTAATTAAATTCAAAATCAGCATTTTTCTTATCAAGATCTTTAGAAAGAACTGATATTTCCATAGTAAGAATAATATTACTAGAGTTTTCCTTATCAATATTTTCATGAGTTTTGAGTTCTCAATCTCAAGAAGTTCAGAAAACCTAGAAACCTCTTCATAGGTAGGTAAAGTATTTTCTTCATCAGAAATAGATTCTTTATCAGAAGAGTTATAATATTTACTATCATTACCATTTAAAGAAACATTGGTCAATGATTAAGCATTGTGTACCTTAGCCATCAAGAAATGATTAGCAATAGGTATCTTGGTTGTAAGACCAAGATTCTTCTGTTCATAAGATTCATAATCCGAAGATTCATCAAAAGAGTCACCACTACTGGCAGTCCTGGTGTATTGGATTTTAGAACGTTCTTAGCTTTGCACTTGCAATACTTCTTTATGTTCCTTTCAGAATGTATTTTTGTTATCTCTTTTCTTTTGAGAATAGGGAAATCAGGTCTTATCTTTCCAGCTCTCTTGAATTCATAGAACGTGACCTCTGAATCTTTATTATATTTCCTTTCCTTCTTCTTATACTTGGATTGAAAATTTCTCTGTCTAGATATCTTGTTCATCCTTCGAGAAAGATTAGCTAACCCATTTTCTGAGACTTCACTCTCACTAGATTCTGATTGGATAATAATCTTCTTAGATTTGGATCTTGTATCTATCTCAGGAGTCTTAGATTTAATATGATTTAAAGTTGTAGTAAAAACAACACTACCATTCCCATTCTTCTTCATTATGTTTTCAACATCTCTCTTCATTCTAGTTTCATATTGAAGAAGAGTTCCAAATAATTCAGCAAGAGAAATTTGAGTAACCTTTCTATTTTCATCGATAGTAGTCCTTTTGGATTCCCACTCATTGGTAATAATATCTATTATCTTGTAAATAAGGGCTTCATCATCTTGACCTTTCTCTCCCATAGATTTTAAGATATTCACGATAGTCATGAATCTCTATTGCATTTTTCAAATTGGTTCTCTATAAGGAAAATTAAAACCATTATACTTAGCTCTGAGCATGCCTCTTCTAGTCTCAATCACATTAGAGATACCAAAATGAGTAACATCAACTTTCTTCCATATACAGTTAGCTATTTCACAGGAATAAATTTGGCTATATATTTTCCTAGTCATTGAAAAAAGTAAAGTATTGCGTACCTTATAGTTGAGTTGGTATTCATGATTTTCTTGATTAGTAAAAGAACTAACTTCCTTGTCAAGAATTTTTTATTCATCAGTATGAATAGAAAAATTATCTACCCCAGTATTGATAATGAAAGTCTTCGTATGATCTCTCCATTATTTGTAGTCGTTACAAAAAAACAGGTGGTATGGTAGGATTTAAGTTGTCGATAGAACCAACATTTAAACCTTCCATCCTTAAGAAAAACTTTGGCACACAAACTTATTCGAAGTATAAGTCTGTAAACAAGAGAAAATATTCTAAGAAAAAAATTTTATCTCTAAGAAAGAAGTGATTCTGACCTATGATTTCCAAAAAATGATTCTGAAAAGTATGAATCCAAATTTTCAGTTCTGAGAAATATAAGGGAGAAGATAATACTTCTGAATCTAATCGTTAGATTAGTTCAGATGGAACCAAATCTCTATTACCAAGTGTTAGATTGGTAGAGGGTATGAATTCACCTCCTCTGATACCAATTGTAAGGATGGTATGACTCTGAGTATGATATACTCAGATATACCAAATGTAGGATCGAATAAGAATGAGATTCTCAGATACAAGAGAGGGGGTGAAAAGTACCTTTAAAAAATTCCCTAAGGAAATTTCTGGATGGTTATGTTTAACAAAGTTAGAAAATATAATTCACAAGACCTATATAAGTTTTAATAAATTTCTTGATTTTGGAAAAGTGATTCTGAAAATGATACTTAACAAACGTTACAAAGATTAAGATTCTAACTTAAAGCGTATAGAATCTAACTAAATCATAGTACAAGTAAGGAAGTATATTAATGTTATACTTTCCATAGCAATACAAAATACATCAGAAAAAATGTAGGAAAACTACTAGTAACAAAAAATAACTCTTTTAACCCAAAGTGACGGGTATTAAACAACCTTGGATAAAGGTCCCTTGATTTATACTTTCAAGAAATTTTGTCGTACCCACACCATGGTAAGCCCTCGATACGAAGATCAGAGTCTGTCTTGCTATCCTCGCAAGCCCTCAACTATCGGGTAGTCGACACCTATATCTTACTCAGCAAGGAATCCATCAACTTCAAGTTGTTGGAACCTCTGTCTTCCTATCCCCCGAAGCCCTCGATTGTAATCAACAACAATCAGAGTCGCACGAAGCAAGTGTGCACAAGGGAAAGTTTGAACAAGCCATTCAAACATTCTGCACGAAGCATGAGAGTTGATAAGAGCCTCTCTCTCTGGAAATCATGTAATAAGCATGTAAGAACAGATTTTAAAGATTAGTTTCGAGGTCGGTCAAATGATCTCTTATTTATAGGTGAAGCTCCAACGGTCGGCTCCCTCCTCCAACAATTATATTTCGCCTTGAATTTTGGAGGGACATGTACACATGTAACTGAACCAACAGTTAGTTAATAACTGAATGCACGATGTCGTTTTGTAATGAAACAAGTGTAAGAATAACTAAACTGATGTTCAGAATGTAAGAAAATAAAATTTTTGAGTCTAACCAAAATGTAATTCGGAGTCTATTATAATGAGATATTCAGATTCTATTTTTTAGGAATTCAGAACCTGAATTCTGTAGAAATCCAGAGCTGGAATTTCAAGGAAAATTGGAGTTTGGTTTGACCAGTATTTAGAACCAGAACATATGAAGTTTGGAGTCAGAGTTCAAGGGAATTCGGAGTCAGAACTCATAAGAGTTCAGAGTCTGAATTCAGCGAACTGGGAGTCAGAACATAGATAAGTTCATAATCAGAATTAAGAGTCGAACTACATGACAGTTCGTATCCAGAATTCGGAGTCAAACTACATGAGAGTTCGTGTCCAGAATTATGAGTCAAACTACATAAGAGTTTGTATGCAGAATTTGGAATGGAACAACATGAGAGTTCATATCCAGAATTCGGAATGAAACTACATTAGAGTTCGTATCCAGAATTCGGATCCTAAAACAGAATGCTACATATCTAAGTATTATTTGATTATGAGGATTTAGATATGAATCCAATTTTTATCCTTAAGAAAAATATTTATTTGAGAAATGAAAACATGGTAGGGGTAAATACCTTTGTAAAGGAAATTTTCTTTATAGAAGTAAAATATAAATTTGCTTATGTATATGGTGTTTGTGATTTTCAAAACAAGAAGGAATGGAAATGTCATAAGGAAAAACATT
Organism: Viscum album; assembly: GCA_963277665.1. Lineage (NCBI taxonomy): Eukaryota > Viridiplantae > Streptophyta > Magnoliopsida > Santalales > Viscaceae > Viscum > Viscum album. Next base: position 1,494,622,720 of record OY728162.1, on the reverse strand, counting down.
ATTAACTCAAAATTATAACCTATAATGTTTTATAATAAACCATTTGAGCTTATTTGTATGTAAAAAGGTCGGTACACCTTTTTGTTTTAAAAAATTACAAGTCTACCACTCACCTCACTTATAAAAGGCCACACCTAACCCTATACTTTTAACACATCCAAAACCATTTATTTTTGAAAATCACTACCCCAATGTACTAATTTATTTAATAAACACATACTAGAAGCATTTTTTAGTTAACAAATTAAATATATTACACATTTAGGTTAAATTTAAAGATGTTATCCTCTAAACAGTTAATGTTTTTAACTATGTGTTTTTATTTTACTTATAATACTAACTCATTAAAAGATTTTAAAATTATTATTAATTAATAAAACAATCATATATTATATTATTATATCTTATTATGTTAATTAAATAACAAATATCTATCTCCACTTCCATCAAATGGGATATGAAATCATCATTTCTTGTGTACAGAAGACTACCACCCTGTGAACTTATGTTATTCATCTTCAATCACCTACTCTCAAAGATGGATATAATAATATATTTTGTGTTTATATGTGATAATTATGATATTATTAGATATATTTAATTATAATATAACATATAACCACTTACTTTCCATCCCATGGGAAAATTATAACATCACTTGTGTGTACGATAGGCTACCACCCTATGAACAAATATGAAGTGTTTTACATTTATATTTAACTTGGATAATAATATAGATATATTAAATGATTATATATATTATTTATAAAACAATTATAATTATGATATTATGATATTATATATACCTTTTTACTTACTATTCTATGGGGGAAAATATAATGTTTTTTGTGTGTTTGGCGGACTACAACCTTGTGAAGCAATGTGATTCATTTTTCACCAACGCTTTACATACAAGTTAATTAAGGAAACTTACTGAATATATTTCTTATATATTTCATAAGTAAGGTATTTTAAGGTAATATATTATTTAACTTTATTTTATTTTTTCTTTTTTGTGAATGGAAATAAGGTCCACACGTATGTTTGACATATTGTCTCCATAAATAGTGTATTTCATTTTCTTACTCTAACTATTATGCATTACATTACATAAATATATACTAAAAAATTATGAAATTTATATAATTTTTAAATTTATTGTGATTATTTAACAATGATCAAATAAATAAAACAAAAAAGAAAAAAAGAAAAAATAGATGAAAAAGAATACATGTATTGACTAAAACGTGATTTTAACATGGAATTATTAATAAACTGGAAATAAAAAATCATAAGTAAATAATATTTGGAAGGATTAATATTAATATTATTCTTTAGTAGACCTAAAATGAACATATATTTATTATATAGTACTTTTTATCATGTAAAATAGAAGTTGATAATTATTGTATGTGATTTCTAGTCTCTCTTTAATTTTTGATGGACAAATTCCCCATTCACCACTCATATATTTTGTGTGGTATCTTTTCTACCCATTTGACATGTTATATAATGAACATTATTATTTTAATTATATTTAAATATTAATATAATTTCATTATTTAATAGTTATTATTATTTGAATGTTTCTTTAGTATTGAGGGATTATCGTCTCACTTTTTACTCCTATGAGATACATGCCATATTTACCACATATTTGTTTTATATGGTTCATATAATAAACAAGAATGTATTTTATGATGATTTTATGGAACAAATATGAGGATTTACATATAAATTTTAATATCTAAATTTTATGGGGCATATGATTCAATATTATAAATGTGGTAATGGATTTATGATTCAATCTCATCATTTATTGACATTGTTTATGTTTATTATTCTAATGACGAAATATTATGATCCATATCTCAAAAAACTCGTGAATTTTATTATCATTTTGTTATTTTTTGATTATACATGTTTTCTATCAATGTACCTCTATTTAGATATTCAATAGTTAAAAATAATAGTTTAATGAATGTCTATATTTATTTATCTTTTTGTTCAAAACCAATTTGTCTTCCATATCCATGTTTTCCAAAAAATATAAATTTTTTTTTAAAAACTTTCCAAATTAATTATTATATAAATTTTCCTCATGTTTTAATAAAAAAAAGTTTTTAAAAAAAATATTCATGTCATTTTCCAAAAAAGTATCATTTTTCTTTTAACATAAATATAGAAGGAATCATTAGTTAAACGTGTATGATATGTCCCACCATCATGAAAAATAATTTTTTTTAATATTTTTTTATAAGCCTAAAAGGTTATTTAAAAAAAGATTTTAAAACAAATTAGTTTTTTGGATTTTTTTTAAAATGGAAAATGAAATTTTATTCATGAAAAGTTATAAGTGTTTTTCTAATATTTTTTTGATTCAAATTTTATTTTCAATGAAAAGGATTTTAAAAATAGAAATGTATTACAAGTTGTTTTTTCAAAGTGGAAACTATTTTTTCATCAAGAAATGTAACAAATATTTTTTAAAAAACATTTTCAATATGAGATTACATCCTTTGATGTTACTTAAGAATTACTGGGAATATAATCCAACAATACCATCTTTCTATGTATGGTTGATGATTAAAATTACAAGATATTTATAAATCTATTTATTTATATTTGTTATATGAAAATTTAATGATTGTGAAACCATACCCCTCTTCATCGGTTATGATATAATGAAGATTTTATGATCTTATGGAACACATGTGTATGGATTATGTGATGGTTGGGACCTATATGTTCCTCTAATAAATTATATAAATATGGATAACCCATGAGTAAATATATTACACATGAACATGATTATGTGTAAAAAATGATATTAGTGAACCTGATTATATGTTCACAATGCAATGCATGAACCTAATTACATTTTCATAATGTTATGCTTGAACCTGATGACATGTTTACAATGTTATGTGTGAACCTTATTTCTTGTTCAAAATGTTATGCATATTCCAAGATTTCATTTTTAAAAGGTTATGAGAGGGCCTAATTACATGTCTATAAATTAATGATAAAACCTATTTCTATTTATACATGTCCACAATGTTATTAGAATAGGTTTATACCACAAATATATATCTTATTCCAATATTGTGTTCTAATAGATCATGTTATTTGATTACATTATGCTTAATTTCGTATGGTCTACATATATTTTGGTTATGAAAAAATATTTTGATCTTTTATATATATGGAATGGTGTTAATATGTTATTATCATGTTCTAATACCATTGTGGTCATGTTATATTTATGTTTTTCGAATTTGTTTCTTTAATTAGCATTTGATCTCACCCATTTCTATGTTTCCTTTCCTAGAAATTGGAGATTTTTTTTATGTACAGTAGGTCTATGAAGAGTACAAAAGGGGATGACATTTATGGGAGATTTTTAAGATCATTCACCAAATAATATGCCTGATTACTAAGTCTCAAAAGGAACTAAACAATTATAATAATTGGGAATGTGCTCATGTATGGTAATTAATATTCATCTCAAATATGTAATTTTTATGTATAAGATGTTTGTGGGTCTAGAGATGGTATCATAGGTTACATTTAGTTATCGTTTAGAAATGGTGATAAAAAACAATTGTTATTTACCAAGGGATATGTATAAGGATGTACCTAGGTACATGTCTACGGATAAGTCTCAAGATGTTTCAATGTATATAAAAATATCTAGGAATACCTCTAAATGATATAGAAACAGGTTAAAAAATATTAAATCATTATCCAGATACTAAATGTGGATGTTTCTATAGTACATAGGTATCTTGGAGTAATATTTTAAAAAAAACACATAATTGAGATGCACTCGATAATCTCATGGTGAATGATAAAGGGTCATTCATTAAACATGGTTTGGAACCCATATGGGATATGTTTTTTGGAAATTGAAAAACCCTTAAAGAACCACTTAATGGATGTGAATAATGTCTATGAGTGACCTAGGTGAAACCTAAGGTATCATAGATTGAAAATAATCTATTGTGATTTAGACATCATACAACTAATTTTTATGATTATGTGGTTTTTCACAATTAATAGCGTTGGTAAATATATTCTTGTTGGTTTTAGTCAATGGCTAGAACATGAAACAATTGTGTTAATGTTGAGCGTAATGGGAAATGTATTAATTTCCCATGAAATAGCCAAACATTATGGGAGTTGGAATGTAAAAAATCATTATCGTGATCACAAAAACATCTCAAGTGATAAATCATGTTAATCATAGAAATTATTAAAGGATGGAATAATGTTTTATTGAGTTCAAAATAATGGAATATCCCCTTAATTTATTGGTTTAGTAGATCAACTAGTTTCTAAGAAATACGCTGGTACCACAAAAAAGATATTTTTAATTATCCAGTGTTTGAAACATGAAAACTTCATTGTGGGTGTTTATCATTTGGATGGTGAAGTGGATAAATGGAGTAATCTTATAAAGAAAATGAGTCAACAATATGATATTGAATCCATGGAACGTGATATGTTTAATTACTTGTTTTTAATAAGTATTTACCTCATATTTTTCATATGAAAATAGAGAAGGAATCCATTTAGAAAACAAGTGGATGATGAATATGTTGGTTGATATAAGGAAATTGTCACAAGAAATTCAAGGTAAAGATTGAGTTTTATTCTATAATATGAAAGTAAGGTTGATTGATTAGTCAATAGTTTAAAGAAAGTCTCTGAATAAAGTTAGACATAAGGGACTTTAGTGTTTTTGAATATATCATGAATTTTGGTATCAAGGAGGAAAAGGAGATTAGATTTACCAAACAATAACATGGTTTTGATAAGATTAGAAACTTTGAATTTAAGGGAAACTCTAAAAACCCTATATAAAAGAAGATTAGATTTATTTAATGTTTTATGTATTGAACGAAACATATAGAATATTATATTATTGGTACTACTAGATGTTTTAAGTGTGGAAAGTTATTTCATAGTGTGGATGAATTCCAAAGAGATATAAAGATGCTGTCTAATAATGAAAAAAGAGAGAATTATCCACAGAATACACCACCCAAACTACAATGTTTCAAATATATGGATATTGGAAATTATATGAATCAATACCAAAATAAAACATTGGATGAGGAATATACGCCACAATTATCTCATAAGGTGAGAGAAAAAAGGAATGATTTTACAATCATGATGGATGAAGTGAATCATGATAATTAGGACACACATATACTCCACTCCTTAGTTTGGAACATAACATTTTATTATTTATGAAGGATACCTATGAAAATATAATTGATCATCCTTTAGTATAGATTTATTTGTTTTTAATCATTCATTTCCTCCCTCTATATAGATTATGGGATAATTAAATAACATTCTACATTGTATCGGTACAAGGACGAAACCAAGATTCCAATAGAAAAGTTTTTTGTATAGTATAATATCATATTTAATTATTAAAGGGTAAATTATCTTTTGGAAGTGTATATTTCTCCATGTAATATTATCTTAAGAGTTATGGACACCATATTGTGTTTCTTAGTCTGAGTTTGATCATATGTTCAAGATATTCGATCCATCTTGTGAGGTTTTACATGATGGGATTTTATCAACATTAGGGATAATTTGGGTGACATATATGGAAACATAACCCTTTGGTTTTGTATATGTTTTAGTGGAAATTATTTTTTAGGAGGAATGACTTTACATTTTTGGGTATATGATTAAATGTATTGGTAACCATTACAGGTTTTCTTATCCTTGATGTTAAGGTAATTATGAGAAATTTAAATTCTAGTTTTATTAATTAAATTAATATAGTTCTGGGAAAAAATAACCGACTACCCAAGTAAAAACTATTGTATCAAAAAATGATGTAGGTATTGAACCCAAAAATGAATTGCGACAGGGGAATATATCCTACCACTTTATTACATAATGCTTATTTAATACAGGACATAATAATGAGATATATATTTTTTAGTATGCTTAGTATGTCATTAAGTTAACAATAAGAACAATTGTCTAAATGATAACACAAAAATTATCCAATCCATAAGGAAATGGGAAAATATCACCAAGGTATTTTATCATTAGTCACCCCAAAACATCTAAAGGGAATAATTCTATATGGCTTGTAGTCAATCAAATTTCAGTTTCATCACAATTCATCACTACCAGAGTGGATTTTTATTCAGATATGATATATAGGATATATATTAAGTGTTAATTTTATATGGAGTACAACATTGTATTTGTTCTGATTGGGATGTGAGGTTTAACTCAATGTTTTTGGATAAATATTCATCAAAACCTATATTCTAAGGTATGTTTCAGTAACAGTTATCGTCCTCAAAAATATGGTCAGTTAAATTGAAAAATTCAAACCATTTAGGATATGTTATGATATTACTATTTTTATTTAAAAGGTGGTTGGGATAAACACCATCCTCTAGTTATGTTATCTTACAATAATATCTCTTACTCAATAATTTAAATTGATCCCTCTAAATCCCATTATTGAATGAAATTTCAAAATAAAAAAAATGGAATGAACTTGTGGAAAGAAAGCTATTGGTATCTAATATATATTATTAAATTGAAGATAATATCAGATAAATTCATTAAATAATAAGTGAAACACCAATTAAACATAAAATTAATGCTAACGATAATATATTTTATTTGTAATTTTATGTTCATAAGAAGGTTTTACTAAAACACTTCACAAGGAAAAATTTAACGGGACTTAGAAAAGAGGAAAAACTAAGATGTAGGTATATTAGATCATTTAAAATTCAGGATAGTTTAAGGACAATATCATATTTATTGGAACTTACAAAAATTATTTTTAGGTTCATTGTCTTTTATATTTATCTCTCATAAGTAATTACTTATCCAATCCATAACATTTATTAAATTCATAGGTCATTCCAATTGAGTATGATATTTCTTATGAAGAAACATTGGTTAAGATTATAGATCATATATTGGAAGTTCTATGAAATAATAATACTCACCTGGTGATATTACCTTTTTAGAAACATCACTAGATTAAGAATGATATGTGTGAACCTAATGATGTAATGAGTTATAATTATCCTCAGTTTCTATTTTTAAAGTGATTATTTTTTTATGGTGAAATTCAATTTATTGGGCGTAGAATATAACACTATGAGATTTTATGATTTTTTTAGAAATATTAATATTTTTAAATATTTCTTTCTACACAACACTTATTTTAGATTGTGTTACAACAAATAATATCTTTATCTTATGTTACACGCATTCTAGATATTATCTTTCGTTACACACTACACTGAGTTTAAACAAAACATGACAAACTATTATTATGATATTTAATTCCTAGAAGTTAGAATGTAGGGAACGATTATGATTTACTAAATTATTGGAATATATGGTTTAAAAAAGTAAAAAAAATGAATTCTTACTTGAGAAATAAATTATAAATTAATGTAAAAAACATTTTAATGTAAAAGAATGGTTTTTATGAAAAACAATTTTTATACACACACACACATTTTACCTCATAAATTTAAAGAAATCATTTCTTGCGAACAATTGTAATTAAATGTATATATTATATATTCAATCAAATGTTTGACATTCATATTATGATTTTTCTATAAACGATCAATTTTTCTGCTAAAAGCATTATTTTTCTAAAAATCCATTTTGTTTCCTTTTGAACACATATTTTTAAACTACTATTTTCCAAATTTAGAATAATTCTTTTAAAAAATAAACCCAATTATTTTAATCTCCATCTTAAAATTTTCATGGATTGAATTTCTTTGTTTTTTTTAAATGATAAATATATTGATGAATAGTGGAAAATACAATTTATTATAAAGTATTTTTATTTATTATAAAGAATTTAAAAAATGTGAAATTATTTTAATATAATTTTAAAAGTAATATTTATTCAAATAAATATCTATAAATCCAAATTAGTTCATCGTAATCTATTTCACATTGAATATTTGTATAAAAACTTCTGAAATATTTTAAACCATCCCCTTTGCAAAACCGCTATTTCATTGTATCTATGACGTTAATTTTAAATCAAAATTTTCTACTTCAATGAATGTAATTTTGAAACATGGATTCCATATTTTGAGTCAGAATAATATATATAATCTATTATGTTCACATTAATTTTTTACCATGATAAATAGTACAAACAATAAAAAATAATTATCACAATTAAAGTTAAAATAGAATTACCACGAGGTTAAACTAAAAAGATAATGAGTAAGATGACTGAGTTCCAAGAAGAAATCCCATTATATAGAGATATTGAAATATTATAACCTATAAGGCTTTATAGAGATCCATTTTGGAGGATTTTATCATGAGAAAAATTTGGTATCACATTTTAAAAAATTATTACAAGTGTGCCACTCACATCACTTATAAAAGGTCACCCCCTCTGAAATCTACATCATGCATCCAAAACCCTTTGGTTTGGAAAATATATATCAAAATGTATAATTTAATTTCATCCATGAATTATATATTATATGGGGAGTTAATAAAACCCATATATTATGGCTTTTTTCAAACCAAAAGCTGTTATCCGAAGAAGATGTAATGGTTTTCACTATGCATTTTTGTTTAAATCCTTCTTATTCATTAAATATATTTTACTACTATTTTAATATAAAAAAATTATATCATATATAATTAAATTTTATTATTATAATGTAACACCATATATCCACCTCCACTTACATCAAATGGGATATAAAACCATTATTCATGTGTAGGAAGGACCAACACCTCACGAATAAATGTTATTCTTTTTCCATCACCACCACTAATGGATGGATATAATGATGGATTTAATGTTTATATGAGAAATTTGGGATACTATTATATATATATAATTATAATATCATATATTACTTGTTCTATTCCAACCCATGGGAAAACAGTTATTTCTTTTCTATGTACGGTGGACTACCGCTTCTCGAACTGATGTGATGTCTTTTAATTGTTAATTTTACTTGAATGGTAATAATGATAGATTGAATGAATATATATCACAAATAAAAAAAATGTATACTTATTTAATTATTATATCACATATTTATTCTTAATATATATTCAATGGGGGATATGATATCATCGTTCCTCTATGTAGATGATAATGGCCTAACAAAGCGAAGTGATTCGTTTTTCACAAACACTTTTCATGGAAAGTAATTATGTAGAATTTAATGAATATTTGTGACATAAATGAAATAAAAATTAATTTTAAATGGTAATATATTATTTACCATTCTTGAATTTCACATGTCATGAAAATGGAAATAGTGTGCATGTGTATGTAAAGCCAATCGTCTCCATGAATGATGTATTTTGTTATCTATATATAACTTCTATGGATTACTCAAATTTAATATATAATAAATATTTATTTCATTTATATAATCATTAACATTATGGGAATTGTATAAACATTATCAAATTGAGAGGAACAAAAATAAAAAATCAAAACATTCATGAAAAAAATATAGTTATTGCTAGAAAACTGCATTTATCAAGAAATTGTTAATAAATGGGTAATAAAAGGGCATAAGTAAATCACATAATCTATGATAAATATTAGTATGGTTCTCTAATATATTTATAATAGAATTATTTTTATTATATATGTGTTTCTAATATGTATAATGGATTTTAGGACTTATGGTAATGGATTTGTTATCTCTCATTTATTTCTGGAAAACATATGGCTTGTTCACTATTAATTTATTTTTTGTAGTGTGTATATTTCCCTATTGACATGACATATAATTAATATAAATATTTTATGATATTTAATTATTAATTTAATTTTTTTCCTTATTGAGGCATACAATTTCAATTTTTCTAATGTGGTATGTGATTTTCTTCTCCATTTTTACTTTTATGAGACACATGCCATATTCACAACATATTTCCTTTATGTTGGGTATATACTAAAAATGAATGTATTTTAAGATTATTTTACTAACAATTATGGTTATATATATATATATATATATATTTAGTATATATATATTATGGGTCTTAATATTTATTATTACCAAAGTGTTAATATTATTATGATACAATCTCATCATTTATTGACATTGTTTAGGTTTATGCTTCTAATTATGAAATCTTATTATTTATATGTAAAAAAACCAGAATTATCTTATCTTGTATCTATGTCATGAGAATACATTTTATCCTTTAATTTTATTCTATTTATGTATTCAATATTTCAAATGATGTTTTAAGTCAATCAGACCTTATTTCTCTCTTCTGTCAAAACCCTTGTTCCTTCTATGTTAATATTTTTTAAAAATGTTTTTAGAAATACTGAAAATGATTTATTAAATAAATTTTTACCCTGATTGGAATTTTTAAAATGTGTTTTAAATAAAATATTAAGGTCTTTTCCAAATATTTCTCATTCATATTTTATTGAAAATGAAAAAAGAATTTTGGTTTTAATGCGTACAAAATTTCCCATTGTCATGACCACTCAATTTTTCTTTATAAGATTAAAAAATATTTTATAAAAAGGTTTGGATTTTTATAATATTTCTTTTTAAAGTGGAAAGGTTATTTAATTTATAAAATGCATTGAAATATTTTCAGTACTTGTTTTATAAGTTTATAAGAATTTTTTCAAAGAAAATGATTTTAAAAATATTTTTGGATTTAAAAAGTGCTTGTAATATTGGAAATGATATTTCCCTCATGAAATATTCAAAATTATTTTCATATATGATTATATCCTATTATGTTACCTTATATTTACTTGTTATATGATCCAATTATATAATATTTATTCTTTATCAGTAAGGTTTATGATTATGATGATAAGACATTTATTAAATACATTTCCTTCCAAGGGTTATACAATAATGAAATATTTTTGAAACTAGACCCTAGTTCATGGGTTATGATATGAAAAATGTTTTATGATATAGTTTCCCACATATATACACATTACATAATTGGTGGTACCTATATATATTTCTAATTCATATGGTAAATATTGATAAATCAATAGTAAATATGATATATGTGAACCTGATTATATATTCATAGGGTTTTACGTGAACCTAATTATATGATCATAATGTTGTGTCTGAACCTGATTACATGTTCACATTTTTTATTTGTAAACATGATGGAATATTTATGATGTTATGCAAGTACCTGATTACATGTCCATAATATTAAGTATTGACATGAATTTCATGTCTATAAGGTTACACAAGGGCCTAATTTCATTTCCTTAATGTAATGGGTGAACCGATTAATATTTATAAATGTTAAACATTTTATAAGATTATGTGTATTCTATAAATATATGTATTATTTCAATTTTATGTTCTCATGTATCATGTTATTTGATTCCTTTTTGATTTTTGTCTCATGAACTACCAATATTTATTCCATGAAACAATATTTTGATCATTCGTATTAAGGGTAAGGATTTAATATGTTAATATCAAGTTTCTACTACCCTTATTCTCATGTTATGTTAATTAATTTCCCTTAATTTCCCATATTTATAATCTAAGCTCACACATTATAATGTTTCCTTTCCCAGTTTATTGAGAATGTTTTTAAGTAGGTTGTGGTTATGAACAGTACGACATGGAAAGATCTTAATAGTTGATGTTAAAGATATTTCACTAAATAATACGATTGTTTACCAATTATCTAAAGGAACTAATGTAGAGACCCGAAGCTTGACGTAAATATACATTACTTTACTTTTGAGTAATACTTAATACATAACAAAAACAAACACACAAGAACAGTAATAGTTTAGTGTCTTTGGAAACTCGGAACACAATCTTCTGATCGTGGTGAGAGATCTTCAACATCTCCCAGAAAGATCTTCCCCTTTTGTTTTCTTACCTAAAACTTTTCTTTAAATCTTGGGGAAAAGAAAACATATAAATGGTGAGCTTAAATGCTCAGTAAGGGTAAGTATTGAGAACATAAAACAATCCATAAACATTTGAATTAAAAAATATGAACATAAAATCTAAACATCAAAATCTTTAGCAAAGACAACAATATTAGAAGTATGTAAGACATATATAATAAAGGAACATAAATCATGATAAAACATCATGGGAATAAATCATGTAATTTTGGAAACCATTCAGAACTTGTTATGATTTCCATAGTAGCCACGACATTGCTGCCAAGACCATCTTAGTGGACAAAGTCCCTTTCTGAATCAAGTTCACTCCTCGTTCCAGTCCTGTATTACTGAACGGGTTTAACTTTCCGTTCCATCCATGTCTATATCATGAGATATAAATCTTTACCCAATTAATTGGAGGGAGATATATGTCCCACCCATATCACAATTAAATCATTCTTACTTGTGCCACAAAATAAACATACATCATTCATAATAACCCAACGAATGAAATGGGTTTCAAAAACATCATCCCATCATCACATAATCCATAAAAAATAAATGTATATAATTTCATAATAAGTAATGTGAAACCATGTAAATCATAGAGACATTATACTCAAAAGACACACATATAGAATAATGTCATCTTAGATGGAAAAATGGTTTTGATAAAACACTTGAAATGAATTCTTGAGGAAAATATTTTTTCTTCTTCAAAATAAACTTCTTTTCACAAAACGTCATGGAATTTTAAAAGAAAGAGATTTTTTTGAAAATAGTCATGAGATTTTTTGGAGGAAGATTCATGAATATAAGCCTTTATAAAACCGTAAAAATCTTTTGATGTCGTATAAGTTAAAAAACATTCTTCTCGTACTTTTTCTGGAAAATTCAAACAAATACCTCGTAACGTAAACCAAAGAATGATTCCTTACATACAATGTAGTAAAAGGAAAAAATGGGTAAAAATGAAATTAAAAATACATGAAATCACTTTTATAAAACATGTACATGGATGATATAAAGAACCCCAGTAAATACATAGAATAAGTAATCTCGGATAAAAATGAAATTTTTAAAATTATCCATTAGCTTAGGTCCGATATGCTTTGTACGTATCCTAAAATCCTGTATAATAATTTAAATAAGGTAATTGAATTATTAAAGAATCATATTCATTGTTATGATATCGTATATGGTTCACTTATGACTTTATATTACCAATTCTTTTGTAAATTCCATGTTAAAGGGCGATTTGGGTAAAATGGTTTCATTTGTCGCCTGTGTTTTGACTTGTAATTATTCATATGATTACATAGATAATGATTAATTAATTCCATAATATAAAACATGATTTATATATAATATATATTCAGAATATACATATATATAATAGATCTATAAATGGAAAGTAATACACCATTCATGGAGACGGTAGGCCGTATGTACGCATGAACGTTGTTTTCGTTTCCTCATTGAATTGAATGGAATTAATTGGATGACATACATATATATATACATAAATATAGTATCATTATTATTTAATATATTTCATGATTACTTATTATATATACTTTATAATCAATCATGAATGGTTAATCATTTAGAATGAATCTCATCGCGTCGTGGAGACGGTAGTCCGTACGTACGCATGAGCGATGATATTGTTCCCATAATTATTGAATTGAATTGGAGTAGATGATACAATATATCAGAATCCTTATGATGATATAATAACTATTTATTGTTATTATTTACACCATTATACCCATCCAAGTAAGGTGGTGTTGGAAAAACAGATTACACCACGGCGTGGAAACGGTATTCTGTATGTACATAGGCACGGTGATTTCGTTTTCCGTAGGATGTATAGAAGGTGAAATGGGGTTGTTTCATATTAATAATAACATATCAGTATATCAAGGATACTGATGTTATTAATTCATAATGAAACAACTAAAGAAGATGGAGTATAAGAAGAATGGAACTTGAAGAAAATGGTAGAAGGTATTACCTCTCTCTCGAAGTGCCTCCTTTAAACTTTCCTTAGGGCACTAGAGTTGGTCTTTTGAGAAGACCAATACCTCTATAAGGTTTCTAGGAAAGTGTGGAAGTTAAATGGGAAGATTTTGGCCGAGCTTAAAGGCTCAAAATGGTGTGAGGAAGAGAGGGAGGAGGTGCCCTTTTATAATGGAGGAGAGGGGAACCTTTGGAAATATAAGAAATATTAGTTTATATTAAATCACAACCCCACATAAAAACCTCCAAAAATGACTCAATTATAATATTAGATGAGATAGGGTTGTAATATCATCAACCACTAAAATTTATACATGTTAGGAATTTATTTTAAACATTATCAACTTGATTTGTTCTTATTTATCAATTTAAGTATATTTGTGCTAATAATATTATCAATTTTAACTTATTATAAATAATTACATATGTGTTGTGAATTTTACATAATTTGACAGTTTATGACATTTTCAACCATATAAATTTTAATTTATAATTTTTAAATATTTTTGTGATTTTTAAATAAATTTATAATATGTTATATTTATAAAATAACAATATTGTCAATTTTGAAACTATTCATTTATTTGAATTTAAATAAAATACATATAGAAGATATGTTCGAAATAAAAGCTTTAATATATTAATAAAATTTAATATGTTTCTATAAAATTATTGGATCACATTAAATAGTTCATATAATATTTATTTTAATATTTTTAATACCATTTATTTGATATTTCTCTTAATAAAATAATTTCAACATCACTATTATGTCACCTTTAATGATAATTATTTAAGCCCTAAAAATTATAAATAAATTCATTTGATGTAGATAATTTTATTAGAGTTCGGGAGACTATTCATGTTCGAAGTTTCATTAAGTTTATCACTAAATTAAAATTATTATACTTATAAGATTTAAGAAAGTGACATTTTGTCACTTTCTTTGGTTTTAAAAATAATTAAATTATTTTCCTGGAAAAAAAGTCCATTAAATGAATATAATCCGACCCTTATGTAATATGGGTCGACCTTTTGTCATCCAATAGAATTTTGGCAGGTGTTAGGGTAATTTTATAATCTTATATTTATCCTTAATTATATGATTTACCTTTAACTATGGTAAATAAAATTTACCGTAGTTACTATTCATAATGCCCAAAAATAAAAAGTAGCTTATTAACATAATTTGGAATAACGGATTCCAAATATGGAATCCATTTTTCCTAATTCAATACAAAAAAGTGGCAGAAATTAAATTAAAATTAATCCCGTTGTTGAAAGAAAATAGGTTTTTGTTTAAAACATTGCAAAAGATTGAATTGATTTAACCTATGAATTCAATGTAAAATCAATGCTAATGACATAGATTATATTAAATGGTAAAAATATATTCTATTTATATTTTTAAACCATTCAATATTATAATTTAACCATATAAATTATCTCAATGAAAAAAGTTGTTTTTAATTAAAAATTAGTGTATTTTTACTATTCATCAAAACATGAAAGTTATCAGAAAAGTATCAAAAATTTATCCAAAGTAAATTTTTATATTATAATTCCCATGAATAATTTTATTATGTCAAATTGAACTTATAAACATGTCAAAACATAGATTTATTGTGGGTGCGCAATCAAAAGGCAGCAAAACTGCATTTTTTTGAAAAATACTTATTTTACATGAAAAATTTATTTTGTTCTCTTAACATGTTCTAGAAAATGTGTAAGATGAATAATAATTTTATAAAATTCAAAATTTAGTTAATACTATTCATAATGGTCCGTCCATAATAATATAATAACAATATATCATTGTTTAGTGAAATCTGGTATTGCGTACAACATAGGCTATCAAGGAAGGTCACAATTGCGTGTAAGGCAAGACAAGTCAGGATTGCGTGTAGTGCAAGATTCCTTTGTTGTTTTGTATAAAATAATCCAACAATATTTCATTTATACATTGAATATATACATATACATATATATATACACTCAATGATGCGAGCATGAAATTGTGTGTAACAAGATCCAAGAATAGTTTCGCGTATACTGCAAGCTAATACGGTATTGCATATAGTACAAACGAATCATGGTGTAGTGTACAATCAAAGGAATTAAAAAGAATATATCTCATAAAATTTCAGGGTGTTACATTCTACCACCCTTAAAATGAATTTCTCCCTCAAAATTTTTTGGTTTTATAAATCATTAAATATTCATAGAAACCCACATCGTAAAAAGGAATACTAAAACTTAACTTTAAAAAAAGAAAGTTAGAAACGTAACGGTCACCCAAGGTAACTCATCATTTGGTTTCCACATAGGAGAGTATAGGTGAAAATATGGATATGGAGGAAAAATCTAACTATCTTGTCCTGATGGAGGGTGGTAGAGAACATGGATATAAAAAAAATCCAACAATCACAAAGCCATAAATTTGTGATAATCTGAGGTAGCATCTGATTCATCGGATATAAGGGAAATAGGACAACATTTTTGGTTTTCAAGATTATTTCCCTAAAGTTGAATAATTTTAAATAGAATAAATACTTACTTTATTTCGGTACAATCTCACCATTTTTTTTGTGCCTTGAACAATTTCCACTTCATCTCTTAAAGAAATGAAGTTCAATTTGTCATTTGTGAAGTGTTAGCAGATCATGTGATAGAATGATTGGTCACTCCATCTATTTCAAACAAAAGGTTAGAAAAAGTTATCAAAAATACATAACTCCTTCTATGGTGAGGTTAATAATATATGATTCCAAAAATGAACTTATACATTATATATCACACCGCTTAATAAAATAAAACTAGTTTCTACTAACCAGGGACTTCCTATTGGCCAGTGGTAGGAAATAAAGGCCTGTCGCACTTCGATTGTGGGTTCGATTCCCACAGCCTTGTCCTACAAGATGGTTTGTCACCCATCCTGCAAGTTGTCCTTTTTATAAAATTACATAATTATAAGATTCCATCAATAATTTCGAAAACAGTTCTAGACATAAACAATAGTAACTTATGTCCAACATAATCCATTTCAAATCTTTAGGCTTATCCAAAATACTTCTGTCCGATTAATAGAAATTTCATCTTCCGAGCATCTGAATTCCATCATTTTTCCCCCATATATCATAAGATATATCCTGTTGTTGGTCACATTCCAAACATTTGAATACCTTAATCATGTATTCTATTGAAGAATGAATACCCATTGAACCATAGTGAAAACATTAATGATGTCAAAAGTTAACTCTTTCCACATACCAAAATCCAAAAATTCTATATACTCAAACCATGATATAACTTTGTCCTTATAACATTCATGAGCTCATGAATACTGTCAAACATTTCATTTTCTCTTTATCCCTTCATTATGCGCATATCATCTTCTTTCCAAAATATGTTAATCTCTTTTCATGGTTATTGGTACCATAAAATTATTGAAAACCATAATAGACTAATAAAAAATATTCCAATACACCATAAAAGTACCTCAACAACATTATTCTTGAATACCAATACATAAAAACGTCAATCCATCCTCTTCATTGATTCTCATGGAATAAGCCCTTCCTTGATTTAGAAGTAACCTCTTAGGTCAGGGCATTGAGTTGGGTAATTCCCATGTTCTCCAAAAACAAGGCATTGAACTCCATAACAGTCTGTCACTCTATGACCATTTTCTCCACATAGATAATATCTTCCCCCCCCCCATTTGAGATATTCCTCAAGGTTCTTCTTCCCTTCTTTAGAAATCTAAATCATCCTTTCTCTATGCTCCTCACCATGCAAATATGCATAAAATTCCATCTTCCTCTTATTTGATGACTTAGGAATACCACCAAAGTTCACCTTTTTAATCATATATCATGATGACTGATTCGGAATAATAATAATATCTTTCTCTCTAGGAAATACACAATTTTGTTGATCACAGTCAACAATTTTTCTATTGGAATCAACGTTAACTGAATTCCTTCTCGTTCCCTCCATTGACTAAAACCAGAAACCATAGTGTAAGAAATATTTAAAATAACGAGGAACCACATAATCATTAAAATTCACTTATGGGATGTCTAACTTATCACACATTATTTAATCCATGACACCTTAGGTTCACCCTAGGTTATTCATGATCGTCAGCATAATTCTAGTACTGTATCCTATAGTTATACTAAACCTTAGGGACATCCTTAGACATACCTTAGAAATATCTCTAGGGATCTCACTAAAGTTTTTGAATCTAGTTTCTAAAGGTTGAATAAACCTTTCCTCTGATACCAACTATAGATACCCAAAGCTTTACATATATATACATTACTTTACTTTTTCGGAATACATAATACATAACAAAAACAAACACACAAGGACCATAATAGTTTAGTGTCTTTGGAAACTCAGAACATAATCTTCTAATCATGATGACAGATCTTCAATATCTCCCATAAAGATATCCCCCTTTTGTTTTCATACCTAAAACCTTTCTTTAAATACTGGGGAAAAGAAAACATATAAAGGGTGAGCTCAAATTCGCAGTAAGGGTAAGCATAGATAACATAAAACAATCCATAAACATTTGAAGGAAAAAACATGAACATAAAATATAAACATCAAAATCTTGAGAAAAGTCATAAATATTAGAAGTACGTAACGTATATATCATAAAGGAACATCAATCATGATAAAATAGCAAGGGAATAAATCATGTAATTGTGGCAACCATTCAGCACTTGTTATGATTTCCATAGTAGCCAAGGCATTGTTGGCAAGACGATCTTAGTGGACAAAGTCCCTTTCTGAATCGAGTTAACTCCTCGTTCCAGTCCTGTATTACTGAACCAGTTTAACATTCCATTCCAGCAATTTCTATCTCATGAGATATAAATCTTTTCCCAATGCATTTGAGGGAGATATAGGTCACACCCTTCTCATAATGAAATAATTCTTACACGTGCCACAAAATAAACATACTTCATTCATAATACCCAACGAATGAAATGGGTTTCAAAAACATCAACCCATCATCCCATAATCCATATAAAATAAATGGATATAATTTCATAATAAAGTGAAACCATGTAAATCATAGAGACATTATACTTGAAACATACACATATAAAATAAATTCATCTTAGATGGAAAAATGGTTTTGATAAAACACTTGAAATGAATTCTTGGGGAAAATATCCTTTCTTCTTCAAAATCAATTTCTTTTCACAAAACGTCATGAAATTTTAAAAGAAAGAGATTTTGTTGAAAATATTCATGAAATATTTTGGAAGAAGCATCATGAAAATAAGGCTTTATAAAACCGTAAAATTCCTTTCATATCGTATAAGGTAAAAAAAAATTCTCGTACTTTTGCAGGAAAAGTCAAAAGGGTACCTCGTAACGTAAACAAAAGAAAGATTCATTACATACCATGTAGTAAAATGAAAAAATGAATAAAAAGGACTTTAAACATACATGAAAAAACTTTTATAAAACATGGACATGGATGATAGAAATAACCCCACTATATACTTACGAATAATCAAACTTGAAAAAAAATGAGATTTGAAAAATTATCCCTTACCTTAGGTCCGATATACTTCGTACATATCCGAACCTCCTATATAATTATTTTAATAATTTCATTGACTTATTATAGAATCATATTAATTGTTATGATATCATATATGGTTCACTTATGACTTTATATTAACATTCTTTTGTAAATTCCAAGTTAAAGAGCATTTTGGGAAAAATCGTTTCATTTGTCATCCGTGTTTTGACTTGTAATTATTCATATGAATACTTAGATCATGATTACATAATTCCAGAATACAAAACATGATTTATATATAATATATATTCAGAATATACATATATATAATATATTGATAAATGGAAAGAAATACACTGTTCATGGAGACGGTAGGTCGTACGTACGCATGAACGTTGTTTTCGTTTCCTTATTGAATTGAATGGAATTAATTGGATGAAATATATATATATATAAATAAATAAATCAAGTATCATTATTATGTCATATATTTCATGATTACTTATTATATATACTTTATAATCATTCATGGATGATTAATCATTGAGAATGAATCTCATCGCGTCGTGGAGACGGTAGTCCGTATGTACGCACGAGTGATGATATAATTCCCATAATTATTGAATTGAATTGGAGTAGATGATACAATTTATCAGAATCCGTATGATGTTATAATAACTATGTATAGTTATTATTTACACCATTTTACCCATCCATGTAAGGTGGTGTTGGAAATACGGATTACACCACGGCGTGGTGATGGTATTCTGTACGTACGCACGCGCGGTGATTAGTTTTTCATAGGATGGATAGATGGTGAAATGGGGTTTTTTCATATTTATAATAACATATACATATATGAGGGATACTTATGTTATTACTTCATAATGAAACAACTAAAGAAGAGGGAGTAGAAGAAGAATGGATCTCGAAGAAAATGGTAGAAGGTATTACCTCTTTCTCGAAGTGCCTCCTTAAAACTTTCTCTTAGGGAACTGGAGTTGGTATTTTGAGAAGACAAGTACCTCTATAGGGTTTCTATGGAAGTGGGGAAGTGAAATGGGCAGAGGTTGGCTGAGCTTCATGGCTCAAAATGGTGTGAGGAAGAGAGTGAGGAGGTTCCCTTTTATAAGGGAGGAGAGGGGCACCTTTGGAAATATAAGAAATATTAGTTTATATTAAATCCCAACCCCACTTATAAACCTCCAAAAATGACTCAATTATAATATTAGATGTGATAGGGTTGTAATAGAATCATCCAATAAAATTTATACATTTTAGGAATTTATTTTAAACATTATCAACTTGATTTGTCCTTATTTATCAGTTAAATTTTATTTGTGGTAATAATATTTTAAATTTTAAATTATTATAAATAATTACATATGTGTTGTGAATTTTCCATAATTTGACACTTTATGAAATTTTAGACCATATAAATTTTAATTTATAATTTTTAAATATTTTTAGATTTTTAAAAAAATTTATAATATGTTATTTTTATAAAATAACAATAGTGTCAGTTTTCACACTATTCATTTATTTGAATTTAAATAAAATATATACAAAAGATATGTTCGAACTAAAAGCTTTAATAGACTCATAAAATGTCATCTGTATCTAGAAAATTAGTGGATCACATTAAATAGTTCATATAATATTTATTTTAATATTTTTAAAACCATTTATTTGATATTTCTCTTAATAAAATAATTTCAATATCACTGTTATGTCACCTTTAATGATAATTATTTAATCCCTAAAAATTATAAATAAATTCATATGATGTAGATAATTTTATTAGATTTCTTTAGACGATTCATTTTTGAAGATTCATTATGTTTATCACTAAATTAAAATTATTATACTTATAAGATTTAAGAAAGTGACATGTTGTCACTTTCTTTGGTTTTAAAAATAATTAAATTATTTTCATGGACAAAAGTCCATTAAATGAATATAATTCGACCCTTAGGTGATGTGGGTAGACGTTTATTCATCCAATAGGATTTTTTCAGGTGTTAGGGTAATTTTATAATCTTATATTTACCCTTAATTACCCGATGTACCTTTAACTATGGTAAATAAAATTTACCGTAGTTACTATTCATAATGCCCAAAAATAAGAAGTAGATTATTAACATAATTTTTACCCACTTATTCCAAATATGGAATCCATTTTTAAAAATTCAATACACAAAAGTTGTAGAAATTAAATGAAAATTAATCCCTTTGTTGAAAGAAAACGGGTTTTTGTTTAAAACATTGCAAAAGATTGAATTGATTTAACCTACGAATTCAATGTAAAATCAATGCTAATGACATAAATTATATTAAATGGTAAAAATATATTCTATTTATATTTTAGAACCATTAAATATTATAATTTAACCATATAAATATCTTAATGAAAAAAGTTGTTTTTAATTAAAAATTAGCGTATTTTTACTATTCATCAAAACATGAAAGTTATCAGAAAAGTATCAAAACATTATCAAAATTAAATTTTTATATCCTAATTCCAAAGAAGAATTTTATTTTTTAAAATTGATATTATAAACATGTCAAAACCTAGATTTATTGAGGGTGTTCCATCAAAAGGCGGCAAAACTGAATTTTTTGAAAAATACTTATTTTACCCGAAAAATTTATTTTGTTCTCTTAACATGTTCTAGAAAATGTGTAAGACGAATAATAATGTTATAAAATTAAAAATGTAGTTATTATTAGTCATAACGGCTAGTACATAATAATATAATAACAATATATCATTGTTTAGTGAAATCCAATATTGCGTACAACACACCCTATCGAGGAAGGTCGCGATTGCGTGTAATGCAAGCCAAGTCAGGGTTGTGTGTAGTGCAAGACCCATTTGTTGTTTTGTATAACATAATCCAACCATATTTAATTTATACATTGAATATATATATATATACATATATATATACACTCAATGTTGCAGACTTGAAATTGTGTGTAACAAGATCCAAGAATAGTGTTGTGTATACTGCAAGCTAATACGGTGTTGCATATAGTACAAGCTAATTTTGGTGTAGTGTACAATCAATGGAATTAAAAAGAATATATCTCATAAAATCTCATCGTGTTACAACTAAACCACAATGATCCTCATCCATGAGTTTGTGTAATGTAAGGAATATTCATCTGAAATATTTAATGTCTATGTGTATGAAGATTGGTTCTATAAAAAATCCAATGTCACCACCTATATTAAAGAATTAATTTTTTTGAATAAATAAATCCCTAAATTCCCAAACATATCCAATAAGTGATTTTCAGACCGATTCACTGATCAAAATAGTTTTTGGGTCATATAAAATAACTTATCTATTATATTTGATATAACATGAATATAAATAATAATAATAAAAATCTATTAATTATGTCACAAAAACCAATTTCTAGTATAATATATAAAAAATATTTTTTTCTCTAGTGGGAAAAATGAGTTAATATGATCCTCCTAGTCCACATGTCATGTGTCTTACCACATTATCTCAAATTGGGTTCTTTCATAAAACTAATTTTCAAAAATAGAAGTTAGCAACCATGATAACATTTTAGGCAACAATCATTTATCAAACTAATATAGGATTGGATTTTCATTCAACAATCTTCCCCCTAAACCTACTACGACCCATACATGCCTCTCATTAAATGATAATGAAAATCATATAATAATATTTCACACCTATTTTTTTATTTATAGAACATTCCACTTGACCAATACTATCGGGAATAATTTCAACTAAACTATCCAAAATGGTTCTATATTACCCAATAGTTCCAGAATTATCTTTATAATACCATACTAGTTATATTCTAACCACATCACTTCTAGGGTAAAGAAAATATTTTATGGTTCTTGTCTGTATTATCCTCCATGAAAATTCTTCACTAATACAAACAAATAATCCTATCTCAAGTTCCACCCTAAAACCATTTAGTTACTGAAGTGGTATCTCCAAAATAATTTATATTAGTAAAGTATCATCTATCAAAACAACGTGGGTTTGGGTTTTTACATTATAAAATAAGTCATGATATATTTTTTATGTCACTATATATTCCAATTTTACCCTAAACATCGAGGTTAATCAACCATGAATCCTCATTGTCTAAAACAAATTAATATTTTCTAAGAACATGATTTTATTTTCCTTTTTAGTAATTATATCCCAGGAAAAACCATATTAATAAAAAATTTATTAACTGCACAGAATTATTTTAATTTTTTCCTATCATACTAACTAATATTGTCAAATATGAAACAATTAACTCTTTATAATGATTTTTTTATTGAGAAACACCAAAATTCAAAAAATACTAACCATTTAAAACTTATTTTTTGAAAATAATCTCATACCTTTTATATTGATTTATTGATAAATACACACAGTATATTAATTCAACATGAAGATATTCTAGTTAAGGTGTTCAAAAACAAAAAATTTAAAAAAATATTTTCCTTTCCTTAAGAGATTATATTTCTTTAGTAAAATAATATAATTAGTAATTGTTGAAGGTAAAATCACTAATAAATACTATATTAACAAATTTCAGTTCTTGTAATATTTACTTCGTAGATGAAACTGATATTCCCCTTTCTATCTTGTGACTAAATAGTAAATGCTTGATTTTCTGAATCTATGACTAAATTCAAGTATTAAAAAATATTTTTTTAATTTATTTATCTTGTAAATGCTATCATTTTTTCCTCTTTATGCTTTAACTATAGAAACATCGGTGAATTTCGAAGATCCTATAACAAATGTGGTATAATATCCATTGTTATCATGTTTTACTATTAATATTATATTTTTTCAATTACTATTAATGTATTTAAAATCATTGAACATAAAAGAATTATTATTTTTTAATTTATATATAATTTGTTTAAAAAAATCAAGTGGTTTTCCATCAGCAAGATTTTCCTTCTCAAAAAAATTTAAAACATTTTTTCAAGGTGTTTTTTAAGTGGGATGGAAGGGGGAACCAGGGTCCAATTTCATAGAATCTATGGGACAAGCAATATTTTTTTGATAAAGAAAAATGGAAATTATTAAAATTAATTACATATTATATATTTATTTATCTATTTATTTTGAAATATCCCCATTTGTTTCATATATATAGATAGGCCACATAGAAGAACTTGATCACAATCACTGAACATTCCAACCCCATTGACACCAGAATCATATGGTCCATATTAATCATACATGATAATTGATCATTTTATTATGACTAAGAAGACCTGAAATTTTATAAACCTCATCCTTTCCAAATCGAATTCATGTTTAATAGTTCCTTAGGATAGTTCACTATGTTATGCATATCCATTCGATGTTTCATACATACTAAAATGAAAGTCTACAAGTCTTGTTCCCTATATATGTTTTTTCCTTGAATACCTAAAGGTCACACCTATAAGTATGAGAATAAAAAATTTATTTTCAAAATGATCCAAAACCCATCCTAAATAGAATATTATTAGGCATCAAACCCTCGACCTTGGATGTAAGAGAGAAGAAAATTTCAAACTGAGCCAATGGTTACATACAGATTGAGACCATTTATTGATTTTTGTGGGGTATATTTTCATTGGGGAATACTAATATTATCTCGATCATTCCGGTTTTATTAGATGTATGATAAGAGAAATTGATTTATATTTTATTGTTTATTGATTAACCCCAATAATAACTTTTTTCCCTAAACTTCATTCATGTAGTTTCCCTTCTTGTAATAATGTCAACATGTTAGACATTATCTTTTTGAATTATTATAGGTTATTTTATTTATTTAAATCCTTTTATGATGTTTCAAATACATTATTATCAATTTTATCGTTAATTGTTTTTTGTAAAACTCTGTGAATTTATCTAATTCATGTATACTAATTAAAATATATATATTAAATAAGGGAAAAAATAAATTCTACTATGATGTTCCAGTTAAACTATTTACCATAGTGACTATTTCATCACACTGATTCATTAGTGACAATTAGTGAATTAAAAACTTTACTATATCTATAAAATAAATCTATAACTAAATAAGTTTTCAGAAAATAACATTTAATATATATATTTTAACTTTTATAAATTTATCTTTACCCATCATTTAGTAAAATAACATATAACATAATAACACTACGTTTGGTGATGACATAATCAATTTGAATGATATAAATGTATTAAATATTTTATTTACACCTAATTTGAGATAAGTTTATTTAATGAATATGGTATATGAAATTAATATATTTAAATTTTCAATGTTCACCCCATGTAGATTTAATTAAATAAATTTTTTAATAAAAACCATGCCTATAAAAGTTTACATCTATTGTGCAGAGAATGTTAGAGGATCAGTGTACATTCATGAAAATATCCACTTAATAACAATATATATTCTAAAATGTAATCCCATATCACCAAAGGATAATCAATTTATCATTGAATAGATAAGTGAAAGGAGTTAAGGGAGAATAAATGATAGGTAAAGGGGGTAAGTGGGGACCCATGTTTTTAAAAAAATAAAAAGAAAGGTGAATTAAAAATTTATTTTATAAAACTACCAAGAAAAATAATCACCTTATTACAACATGAAATTTAGTGGTTAAGGATTATTTTGTACTCTAAATTTAACTCACTCATGTCTTTGGAATCCACTAATTTAATTCTATACTATGGACAATTTTTTTTAGATAGTCATAGTTATGAAATACCCTAGATGGATCATTCAGTTCCTAGTGAACACCACTAAGATCTCTATAGCCTTTTACTAAGGGAAACCAGTCCCACAAATTATAAAGTCCATTTAATTTACAAGTCTATCCTCTTAAAACCACTTTTATATTAAAAACCTCCCAAAAATAAAATTAACCCATTAATATTATCTTTAAATGCCACATTATGAATGAGTGTGGTTAATAACACTCCACCATTTTGATATTTATATTGAGAAGCATCTTAAAGAACCCCTGAAATTTATCTAAGACCATTGAAACTTGTCTAATAGTTCCCACTATTTTAATTAATCCTAAATCTAGTGGTACTCTACAGTTAATCATAACATAGGTTATGGAAATAATTAATCCCATAACATCCACCATAATTCTAATTATAACTATTTTATATCTATATACCTGAATTTAGTTATTAATTACAATCCTATGGGTTTTTGTTACACTATTAGATAATATATCAAATTGATTTTCATAAAATGTTTTCTCTGTATTGTTTCTCTATTAACAAATATTAGAAAGTTTAAGATCCCATCAATTGAACAACACACAAAAAAAATCACCACAATAACATATCTGGATCTCCTATACCATAATATATTCAATAATTATATATTAATAGATATTTAAATTGAAACGTCTTATAATATTGCTATTATATAGAAAATTATTATATTGAATTCCAAAGGTGACATTTTACATGTTAAGACTCCTAAATACACCTTCAATATCAAATAGTGGTATTTTAAAAAATATAACATGAGATGTAATAGAGACTCATTACATGATGTAGAGTACCCATAAAATTATTTCCTAGTAACTTTTCTTATTAAACATTTCTCATTAACCAATATTTGTAAAATGTTGTGATCATAGGGAGAATCTTGTATTCTGTTATCCCAAGATGTTCTAAATTTTAGTAGTGATAAACATATTCTATATGTAAAGACTCATAAATTTCAAGTAATTTTTTTTAATATTCTTTGGGATTTTAAGAGTACGTAGTTTTTGACGGCAGCTGATTCTGAGGCCCGGTGTGCCCAGAATCATTTTTTGAAGATTAGCTTGGGTACATTCAGTGAACGGACGAGCGGGTTTTCCTAACTTTTGAACCGGTGCTCAGAATCAAAATCTGAGGGCACCGATGAAACCACAGTGCCGATAATTTCTTAGGAACACCATTTATATAGTTGTGTTTTCTTGGTTGGGGTTAATATTTAAATGGGTTAACTAAAGAATGAAATAAAAATTTGTGCTACAATTTTTATTTTCTATTCAAAGTAGTTTTAACCTATGCATGGATGTTGGAGTGGGACCCACTACATCCTAACTCCACATGGCAGGATAATAGTGAGGTGGGGCCCACATGGGCCCCACCCCTTCTAATCCCTTAAAACCTCCCTCATGCATTTAATTGTGTAACACACCCATACCCCCATTAATTTCTATCTCCTCCACATTAAATTACATGTGAATAAATTACAACATTAATTTGAAAACACACATTAATTAATTGGGTGAATTAATTTTGAATTTTGAAACGGTTGGCATGAGTAATAAAATAAGGGAATCATTATTTTATTATGGTTGAATTTTTGTGCGAGAAGGATTGGGGAGAAAATACACGAGCCTTGAAGAACATCATCTTCTTCACAAAGAACACCGAGTCTACGACAAATAACCCTGTCACTGCAAGGGGAGATCGTCGTACCGTCTCCTCTCCTCTCCCCAGCCGGTGAGAGACACATTCATCAGAGAACGACGATGCGTCGCATCCTTCATCGAGGTAGGGGTTATTTTGAGAATGATAATACTACCATATTTGTTTTACTCTAAAACATGAACGTGGACCAACTAATATTCATGTTGATTCGCAGATTATTTTTTGTGGGTTGGGGATTATCATTTCCTAGGAAATGTTGGGAGTTGTTTCAAACGACTAACACAGTGGGTGCGGACCAACGAACAAGTCTGAACCAACCATTTTTCTGTTCTTCATGCGTGGAGCATTTGGAGATGATGAAACGGGACCAGAAAGGCAATTGGAGGCCTTTGCAGTAAAGTACGGGTCCGAGGAGAGACGTAGGCACAGACGGCAGGAAAATCAGACCACCGGAGCGCATCCGAGATGGTCGTTTCAGTATATTACACTCAAGGTTTTGGGGAACATTGGGTATGTCTGGGTTGGTTCGAACACGAGACCAACCGGGCCCTCGGAGCGGAAATGCCTATAACTTGAGCTCCCAACGTCGGATTGACGTGACGTCGACTTTGTTGGATTCCTCATAGTGAGATAGAACTTTTTCCTTTCTGTGCTCAAGGTCTGGACACAGTTGGAGTACGGTCAGGTTGGTTTTGACATAAAAACTAATCGGGCCCCTGGAACGAAATAGCCAATAACTCTCAGATCGGGCGTCCGATTGACGCGTCGTCTGTCACGTTGAGTTCCTATCGATGAGGCAAGACTTTGGGATACATCAACTTTGGACTACGTGTCAATTGATGTATTGACCCCTTGGATCATGGAGTGGACCCTCTTGGAAACGAGAAAGCTGTGTGCGGGAACCCTAGAGCTGGCTGCGGTGACGACTGCACTGAAATCCTCCGTGGGTTCAGTAGTGATGAAGACTGCACTGAAATCCTCCATGGGTTCGGTAGTGACGACGAATGGACTAGGATCCTTTGTGGGTTCGACAGTGACGATGACCATACTGAAATCTTTCGTGTGTTCGACGGCGATGACTAATGTTCTTGTATCCTACGTGGGTCTGGCAGTATTTGACTCTGTACTTGTATCTTACATGGGTCCAATAGTGTGGCTGGTCTAGTATCCTACGTGGGTCCGACAGCTTAGCTGGTCTAGTATCCTATGTGGGTCCCAGCTTAGATGAATCAGTGACTACATATGATCATCTCTATCACCTTACGAAGAAGTATACCTGTGTGAGCTGAGTCTTAACTTTCAATCAATATCTTCGATATGATTGACTTGCTTTCCTATGTAGATTGGGTTGTGTTATCCTGTGTTTATTGGGTTGCACTATCATGTGTGGACGTGATCGAACTTGGGCTCAGATGATGGAGCCGAACTGGAATTGATGATTTACGTATATGTATGGGCATATACCTAAGTAGGGTTGGTTGTTATTTCGTTATTGTATCTTTCCTTTGTTGTTTATCCTTCGTGGATTCTGGGAGACATTAGGGGGTCTTGGGGTACCTAAAGAGTAGCGTATACTCACCCCTTCATGGGATATGCCCGCACTATATTGTGATGGATGCAGACAATGGACATCGCTGATCGTGGTTGAGGCTTGTAGAGCCAGTCGGTACCTAGAGGTGGACCATTGGGCGGGATGTACACAGGACGGACGGCTGGACCCAAGGAGCTGAGGAGACTATCTGTACCCACCCTTTAGGTGGGATTTCCAGTGGACGGCTCGACGTTGCTGCTTTACTTTTCAGTTGTTGTACTTTCTTTCCAGTGGTACTTTACTTTCAGTTTGGGTTTGTATTCTGGACCACTTACTTTTTCACACTTAGTATTGTACCCTATTTACATAGTGTCCACTTCTGCTGGCTTACTCTGTGATATTTTTTTACTCTATAAAGGCAATTCCTTCCCTTTTTTTGTCGGGATTATCACCTTGGTGCTAGTCGCCAGCCCCTGGCATATGGAAGGCGGGCATGGGGTAGTCACGACACGAGTCCCGAGGACGGGTCGTGACACTATATATCAAATTAAAAACACCACTTCTTGACTATCACAATAAAATTCCTACTCAATTAATGCCTATGTTAGGCCTTTTATGTAATGTACAATAAATACACACTTCTCATTCCCTAATAATTTTAATAAAAAGAGATAAAAGTATATTTTTTAAAAATAAAATTTGGAAAAAAGATAATTCATTATAATTCATGTTATTATAATTCTTTTATAAAAAAATCTACACAACAATAATAAATTATATTTTTTTTCATCGAAAGGTTGTACTATTGTATTTTTATCAATTAGAGTTAGTTGGTGTTTTTATTTTAAATTTTGATATCCCAGCGAAAATTGGAGTAGGATTATCTGACCTTATAATTGTAAGACTGTAATTCCCATGATAGATCACGAAATTGTTAGTACATTGGAGTTATGGATGTGTTGTAAGTAATTTCCTTGGGGATAATTTTTTAAATCGGAAAAGGCTAGTTTTTCAATGTTTTGGTTTATAGAATTACCAAGGATTAAAATAGAGAGTATGAAGTTATTTATGTTTTTTTGGAGAAGCAATGAAATAATGAAAAACTATAGAATATAAAATTAGATGAAATCTATTTTACTAGGTTTTTGGGTATTTTAGTTTTAAATATTTCAACTAAAATTGGGAATTTTTTTCCTTTATTACACTTCATGTTGAATTTACTGATTGAAGAATCAATGAATAAAATTTTATATACAAAACTGAGTTTTTTGATGGACATTTTAGACTGTAGATAAGCGTAGTAAAAATGGGATATATGAGAATCACTATACTATAAAGGAATTCATTTTGATTATAAATATTTATATAATAGAATAAGAAATGGAATATTGAGTTTGGTGGAAACCATTATGAAATGAATCCTTTTTGGAGGATCACTATATCAGGGAAATGGTTCTACCACTCTATCTTCATTCTTGAAATGGAAAAAAATATTTGTTTGGATTAAATGTCATTTCATGGAAGATGGAAATCCATAAGTTTCCATAAAAAAAATATTTTTTACTTTTTAACAATTTGGAGGTAATGAGACAACTCTATCATCCTAAATGAAGTATAATTATGAATATTTACTTAAAGATGGTGTAATGGAAAAATTTAATATAGGGGAATTTCAAGGTATTAAATATCTTGAATTTCAATTTGAATTTCATAAATCTATAAAAAACAATTTGGGGAATACAACTGATGAAATAAAAGAGAATATTATAGGCTATGAAATCATTGAATATAAATAATTAAATATCCAGTTTTGGTTGGATTGAATTTAGTTTAAATTTTTATTTTAAAGTGATGGGTTTATGTTTCAATTGTTAAAGATCAAACAACAGAGAATATAATATAGTGGATAAAATACCTACCATTTAGTCTTATTCATATATAATTATTAATATGAGATCAACATATGTATATAAAATATCTCTTTATACAACCCTCTTAGACAGTAGTGAGTATAAAAGATGAATAACTCATAGACTTTAGATGATCAGTGAGATAGTCCCAATGATTTTAATTAAAAAATAGTGATATAGAATTTATTATGAACATCATACAATTTGTTATATGTTCTCCATGGATTTAGACCATTATGGGGGAGCCAAGTAAAATCTTATTGTTCATGTTCATTACATTTTAGTATTTTATTGTTCAATTGAGATATCAATATGGAAGTTTCAAAGTGTTGTTTCAAATGAAAAAGACAAGATGCGTTTTAATTTTTGGAAAGAAAGAATTTATAAACACCCAAATTCTCTCTTCCCACATTTGAAGTCATATTATGGGTCCCGTGGGTTACAATATGTAGTATCATATCCATAGGTCAAATTGTGGTGTTTTTTCATTGAACATTATCTTCATAGGTATTGTTATATTAAAAAGGGTGTACATGAAGTAGAATTTTTTAGTCATTAGTTGTGGAAGAGTATAACGAGGTCACATTTATGATATATAGTTTTTGAATTTTTTCTTAAAAAGAGTACTTAGAATACATGTTAGTGAAATTATAAAAAATTTAATGACAGAAGTAGATTGAAAATTATATTATTGTAATTCAAAGGAGGAAAATTCCATGTTTGGAGCATTTTCTAACAATATATA
Organism: Viscum album; assembly: GCA_963277665.1. Lineage (NCBI taxonomy): Eukaryota > Viridiplantae > Streptophyta > Magnoliopsida > Santalales > Viscaceae > Viscum > Viscum album. The sequence goes on along the minus strand of OY728162.1, from coordinate 1,494,590,588 downwards.
AAAAGGTTATGATTTTTACTATACCTAAAGAACTTAGAGATAATATTTCAAATATTTATGAAGTTTAGAGAAAAGTGAATAATATAAAAATAAAATTTCATCATAACAAATTTGAGGATTAGAATATGAGTTTATGTGAAATTTTTAATAGTTTCCTAAATTGTATTATTAAATTTATTAGAGATATTAATGGACTTATTCATGAGTTAAAATATCCATATATGGTGATTAAAATAACATAGATATTACCAATGATTTGAAATTTTATTTTTTTGGTCGTTAAATATGTAAATATTCGGTATTTATCTATTGATGATATACATAATTATATTTTCACATGATAAGTTGGAATTATGATATAATTTTCTTCAGAAAACACAATTAAAAATTGAATTTAAATCTATAGTGATGCATGAGATAATGTAGAATGAAAATGTATTAGAAGATGTAAGTAATTATGTGTATCACTTGTGGAAAAGAAGTTTATGATGTGTAATGGAATATTTAAAGGTATGATACGTTTAGTGTTCTTATGTTGTGTAATAGTCGGGTGTTTCATTTTTATATGTCAAAAAATCTTAATAGTGAGGATTGTGAGATTGAACCCAATCAAAATCCAAAAAAAATTGTTTTTCTTAGAAGTAACAACAATTAATTTTAAAGAAAGGTGTCGTTGACTAAATATGTTGATAATGCTGAATAAAATATTTAGAAGGTTTGGAAATGATATTTCTAATATTAATAAAATAATTATTTATGTATATGATGAAGAAATAATAATATAAAAATGAATGTATGATAAACTAGTCAGAGCTGTTAATTTCAAAAGTATAGATGGAATTTGCATTTCAATGATTTTTCCATAAAGGAATAATAAAATGATGATTAGAGTATTGATGAAATAATACTAAATTCATGGTAGTGGTCTTAAAATATAGATTTACCACATATATAATGTATCTTTGGAATATTAAAGTGATAAAGTAAATCCAAAATAAGATGTAAACTAAAGGATAAAGATTATTAAATAGGATTAGATAATTAATGAACTTTATATTCCCACCAAGATGAAATTTAAGAAGATTTAAACACTAAATGTAGAAGTTGAGTCACTAAGAGAGATATATAAGACTAGAATAAAATTATTAGTCTCATTAAAGAGGTTAATGCTTTGAAATTTTAAAAATGGTGTACTAAATTAAAGTAATAAATGATTTGTAAGAGGTCTTGAAGAATTATTGATCAGTAAAAGTTCCACCTCCCATGTAAAATGATTTATTTTATTTCAGGATGAAACATCCAACAAAGAAGGAACATTTGAAGTGAAAATGAGAGAATGATGTTGGATAAGGTTAAAAGTAATTGTGAACTTATAAATTATTAAGATGTTATCAAAAGAAAGGGATACATTAGAGAAAAAAGAAAAAAATATTTTATATGATGAAATTTTATTTTTTGTTTACTTATCCATCATGATGTATTATTTCTCTGAATTAGAGAGTTTTTTATGATAATATATAGGAATTCATTAGATTATAGTCAAAACGTATCCTTTTTCTAGAAATAGGAATTCATTCTTTATAAATTATTTATTTTTATCTAAATTTGGGTATAACAATGTTGATTATATGAAAAATAGTAGATACTATTTCCATGGAAGACAAAGAAGTACATATGAGTGTCAAATCACAATAATTTCTTTTTTAAATAGATATTTACTATTGTAAGAATGAGAATATGAAATGATCTATTATACTGATGCCCAATTGAAGAGTTTGACATATGTTTCATTTCATTATAGAGTTTAATGGAAGGGTAAGAAGGCTAATATTATTAAAGGTGTTATACTTTCTGGGATATCATTGAAATCTATAAATAATTATAGTAACGGGATTCTTGATATTGGTTAATCATACCACATGATAGATAACAAGAATATTTAAAATAATTTGAAAGGAATATTTGGTTGAGTATGGTAATAATGGAACTATAATGATTAAAGGAATGTTTTAGATCCATTTTCCCATAGATAAATTCAATAATACTAAAGATCATGATTTTTATGTTATTTAACACAAGTTTTCTAGTGTGAGTTAGTTAGGCAGCATAGGATTTGAATATAAATTTGATTCTAGTGGTTTTTATACTGGTAACTATCATATATTTTGATGAAGAATGTGTTTAAATGTAAATATATTAATTATAAAGAGAATAATTTCCTTGTTACTATATAAGAGGAAAATAATTTTTGGATTTTAGACATGGTCATATTCATTAGGGGGGAATGGTGAATTTTTCAAAGTTGATATATAATGTTGTTATTCCTTCAGAGAATATGATTAGAGAAAATATTTATGATGGATTCCTAAGTGGAAATATTGGGATAAAAGTCTTCCATAAAAATAAAAGTCTAGAATCAAATATAGTGTATTTTTTCAATAATGATATGTGTGGTCAAATGAATCATGTTATAACGCAAGGTGGAAAATATTATATCTTATTTTTGGATGATTATTATAGGATGGGATGTTCTATGTTCATGGTGTTTATGAGATAAGTGACGGGCTACACCAAATGATTCCAAATAAGATCTGAGAATGAAAATGAAAGAATAAATAATATCCTTTTGTTATATATTAGAATTAAATATAGATCTGTTGATATTAAAAATAATTTGGAGAAACATAGGATAAATCATTATGTGACTGTGATAAGAACTCCACAATAGAACAGAGTTTTGGAAATGAGAAATATAATGGTAAATAACATGTAAAATAGTTTATTGTTGAGTTTGAAATCTATTATCATTATTGTAATGAATCTATGAAAGTGGTTGTGTACACTCAAAATTAGGCATTTCGCATCCTTGAAGAATAGAAAACTCCACATGAAAAGAGATATCTTAAGAATAACTATGTGAAACATCACAGGGGTTTTGAAAATATGTGTTTAATTTAAAATAAATAGTTGAATATGGGTATGTATGTTGATGTAGAAACTGAAGGATAATTTTCTAGTTACTCATCAAAGAGTAACACCTAACAATAATTTAATAAAAGGAACAATAAGATAATTTAATTCATTTATTTTAATGTTTGTAAAGTTAATTTAATAAAATTTTATATATTAAATCATCGAAACTTTCTGTGAAGAAGGAATCATAAATTTGGACTTTGGAGAGCCACAAAATCTTCTAAATGATTATGATTAAAAAAATAGAGGATGGGCGTGGTGCTTAAAGAAGTAAATATTTAAATAAATTAATAAGGTGAATATTTTATTTCCACACATTTAACACTATAAGTGACAAACCTACTCCAATATAGACCAGAATAACTAAAAGAAAAGTGAATACTGCTATATTATCAAAGGTAACGCCAATATCATTTGAAGAAGTAACAAATCATGAATCATATTTCAAATTAATAAATGAAGAGATAAGCCATATGTATGAGAATAAAAATCCAAAGCTATTGGATATACCTATATATAAAAATATAAATGGCACATAGTAGGTTTATAAAAAATAAAAAACATGGTACATTAGTATGAAATAATGAAATAATATTTTTTAATGGATATGATTATATTAAAGTTGTTGACATCAAGGATCATCTTTCACTTGTGATAGGGATGGAATCTGTCATCAATTTTGTAGTAGGGTTTTTTAAAATTAAGATTAATTTTATTCAAATAGTTGTTATGATGAAATTTTTAAATGTAGTTCTAAAAGAATAAGTCGATATCAAATAACTTATAGTTTTTCTTATGAGATATATTTATTTAGAGGTTTAAAATTTCAAAAATAAATTTCATGGAATTAATATTGTACCCCATGTTTTGTATTCATTATTGGATATGTTTTTGATAAAGCTTGAGTTTTAGAGAGAGGTGGTTGATCACAACCTCTACATGAAATTTTCATATGAACAATATTTCATGTTGATGGTACATTCCCATGATATCAAATCTAGTAGAATCAACTAGGATTCCATTTTTAGGTTTTAATAATTTATTTTCTTATAATTTTAAATTTCATAGATTGGAGAGATAAACTAATTCCTTAGAGTAAAATTACATCAAAAGGAAGTAATGACTTTTATCTCATTATTGAACTCTACAAGATTGATATACATTCATTTCAAAACAGTGGATTGTAAACAAGAATCAACACCTTTAAAAATTTCAATAAAACATATAAATTAGAATGATTTAAATGGAGTATACTCGACATTATACTATAGTATTAATTTAAATCTACTGTATCACATAGAAAAAAGAGTAGATGTCATCTATAAAATGCTCTTAGAAACATTATTTCATATCATTGAAAATGAATAATATATATCAGTTGTAAAGAAGTAAATGAGGTATATTAATTGGAAATTGGACAATATATTGATTTTCAAATATTGTTAAAATAGTTATTTGGAATATTGTTCTAATTCATATAAAACTGGATATATTGTGGATATCAAATCAATAATTAGAAGAGAACTATCCATAAAAATATATTTTATTTGATAGATAAGTTATAAGAACCAATGTATTATTTTAAACATAATATAGAAATAATATTTTTCAATTTATAAATACTATATATAGTTTTTTTTTGGATGAAGAAATAACTATATTATCATAGATGAGTGGTTTTATAATTGATGTCGATTCAGTGTGAAAATAAGAGTGGGATCAAGTTAATAAAGAACCCAATACAATACTATCATATGAAACAAATCAATATATATTTACACATTTTAAAAAAGAAGGGTGGGAAAATTATTATTAAATATAACTTTTTTTAACATAATAATCAAATGTAAAATATATTTACAAAATCAGTCATTTTAAATTAGTTAATGAATAATTATTTGAACCTCAATGTTCATCAAATTATCAATAAACTAAGGATTTTAAAAACATAACCTCTCCCCATTGTATATAATATGTATATGGATATTGTGTGTTTTTTAAGACCTACATCTTTTTTGTATAAGAGGAAGTGGGAAGAAACAATCCTTGGGGAATGATACAAAGAACGGAGGTTTGATATGGAAAATATCTTATTACCTACCCATAGATATCTCATTTAGCACATTGGGTGTAATAATCGATACCCTATTATAGTAGTTAAACACAAAATCATTTTGTTACTATATGATGATAGGGGTATCAAAACATTTATAGTATTCTCCATGATTGTTGCGCGGTTTGGAAAAAAATAAATCCAAAACCTAATGAGGAGGGAGTGGATCAAGACAATGAGACATACATGGTTTGGAATTTTTTTTGTAAACCATTAAACTTCATGGATTTTATTAAAAATGGGAAATTTACAATACCACCTCGGTATTTATCCCATCATCACCTCTCCTCTTTCTCCCACATGTTGTCGAACTGGAGGGGCTCCCTATCCAATCCCATACATTTATCCCCCTTGAAATGGTGTATTCCAAATTACATTCCATATAAGATTGAGGTTATATCGCTCCTCTTCTTCCATTGTTCTTTTTCTCTCTCTTTTATTGCTAATTATATTTTATCTGACCTACATATTGGGTGAGGCATTTCACCAAAGCATGTTGTAAATATTTAAATATTATAGTTTTTTTGTTTCTTCACTAGATTATGCCTTGTAATAAAGAACATATTTTATTTATTCCATCTCATTATAGGTACATAACCCTATGGGGTTTTGGAGGTATTTAAATAGTTTTTGATGAAATTAATGGATTAATTGATGCTGGATGATAGGGATATTTCTTGGAATGGTCTTATAAGTACACTTCAGACTTTTCAGGTGTGGTTACTCAAGGTTTCAAGAAGTGAGTGTCACTCAAATATCAGGTGATAATTTGAGCAAGGATGATGCATGTAAAATCTATAGAGACAATGCAAAAAGATTCTTGAGTGATGGTAAATCTTTACGATATAATAGCTCACTTGATATTCTCCACATGTATATGAATTTTATTTATATAGAATATTATATATTGTCTCGAAAATATTTTGTGGTTAAAATATATTTAATAAGAAATGTTTCCTTTAAACACAGTCAAGAAAAATACATTTTTAATTTCCATGATTATCCCTTCAATATTTGTTGGATTCCTCAACCACCGATGGTCAGGGAATTAATTTAAAATGAATTAACTTTGATATATGAACACTATAAGAATATAGAGGATATGAAGAAATATAGTATCCATTAGTATATGTTACAATAGTCACTTCCTTATAAAGTAAAACGTTCGACTAAGAATGATTTTCATGAGTAGTCTACAATTAAACCTTGAGACACCTTAAATTTTTTCGTCTATTTAATTAGAATGTGGGTTTAGGGTTCCTCTCCTGCTATAATTTGAGAACCCTAGTGGGTATTCCAAATGTAGGATTTATCTATAGGTTTTTTATGATAGGGAAGAACTAGGTAAACTTGGAATATAAGGTTGGTATTATTACATATCCCTAGTGTGACGTCTATGTAGAATTTTATATAAGGTGGACGAGACCATGATACGATCATGGTTGTGATGAGACATTTAATTCCCATTGACTGTTGGTCTCAAATCGAGATTTTGGAATGATATACTGGAGTCTATTTATAGTATCTGGAATGTGATAAGACCTAGGGGACATCGTTGGGTGCTCCGGTGTTATGATAACCCTATAGTGGGCTAGTATAATGGAGAAAGTATTGTCAATATCTTGTGTCAACATATAACCCAAGGATCAATGGGGTAACCCTCCATGGTTGTAGTGACTGGGATAAGTAATTTTCTAGAGAGATAGAAATTTGTTACATGTAACGAGTTCAGAAAGATGGAAATCCCTTATAATTAATGATATTAGAAAACATCATGTGTACATTGGCATATTATTATTATATGAGATATTTCAAGGATGAAATTGGCCCCCAATGATTATATTATATATTACTATGTGGTCACTAGACTCTTATATAACATCCCATACTATAGAAACCTAGATTTGGTAGTAATATGACATTATTAGTATAGAATACAAGAGTTTCTGAAGGATCAATAAACTTAGTAGTCTTGGAAAACTACAAAAATACATATATTACATTGTAAAATATAATATTCAATAAAAAAAATTTCAAGAACATTTTTATACCTTTTATCACAACCCTCAATATTATATATTGTTTTTATCTTGGTTTGTTTGGGAATGTAAGAAAAATAAGAGTGATATTATATAGTCAGTTTACAGTAAAATACAATAAAATAAATCATAACATTAACATAGAACAATTGATATGGATAAAATAAATAAATAGTAGCATCATAATATTTTTTTTTATTTTTTCGAATTAATTTAATCTGGTTGATACTATTTATTTCCTATAACAATAAAATTAGATTTTGTTATACAAATGCACTATGTTTTCATTATGTTATTTGAAACACCAAGTTAATCTTGAACAAAATGAAACACTTACATTGTTTTTTTGTACAATCAATACAATTTTCACATGTGTCACACACAATTGTGAGTACCTTCGATAGCCTGCATTACATGGAAGGCATAGTTTTACTAAACTACAATATACTATCAATATTGTTATTAAAATATTAATATAGTTACCACCTTACCATTTATATAGAAGATAGAAAAATATTAACTAAATTGTGGAAATATTATTTACAAATGCTATAAAATGAATTAATTGGTCTTAAATTAGTTAAAAAAGAATCTAAAAACTATTAGAATATGAAGAAATTTATTTTCTAAGAAAAATATATTTATATGTGCAAACACAATTTTTCCAAAATTAATTTAAAAAACACATTTTTAAATTTTTCCCATAATATGTATAAATTATATATTCTATTAATATTTTTGATACTCATACACTATATTTGTTATGTATTAGTTATGATTGAATCCAATTTTACTCATAAAAAGTTTTATATTTCTAAAAGGTAATTTTAATTTCTTTTAATAGAGAAACCATTTAGATCTAAAATTTGACAATTTTTTAGTTTTTAATTGTAAAAATAAACATATTTTTGGAAAGTGGAAAATAAATATTTTCTTTCGGTTAATTTTTTATATTTTTTTTGAAAAGTTTCATTTTTTGATGAATACTGAAATATACTGAATATTAATTCCAAACTACTTTTTAATATAATTTATTTATTTAGTTAAATTATATATAATTAGGTTTTGAATTAATATTAGGTAAATTATACATCAATTTATATTATTAAGGACATTGGAAGCAATTTCATAATTATATTGGCTATAAAAATATTTCAAACGTTTTGGAAATTTTCTCTTTAAAACCCACTTTCATGAAACATAAGAGATATTGGGTTTAAAATAGATTACTAGCACTTCAATGCATAGAATTTGGGAAAATTGATTTCATACTTGTAAATATAATAATTTATAACATCTAATAATTTAAAATAATTTCTTAAAAAAATTATAGTGAAATCAGTCAAAATTAATTAAAGTGGTTAAGGTAAAAATGAGTTTACTTAGAAGTTAAACATTACATTTTAGTAAACAATACCATAAAAACTGGTCAAAATTACTTTTTATGGCCACATTTCGTCCATATCATCCCTTTTATCTAAAATATAAATTTATTGGGGCACATGATTTGAGGGTTATCTCTCAACAGTGTTTACAATTTTATATTGACAAGAATATCACTTATCCCCTTCTATTAAAGGGAACTCACCCTCTCACATCCTTAAAAATTCACACAATATTGAGTCATACTACCCATGAAAAAATAAGCTCCCAAATTCCCAACTATCAACCTATAATCCTCACTTTTGGAATAAAAAAACCAAATTATTCCTTTTGTGCAATCGAAATGGAATTACCCAAAGAAGAGGTAACCTCATTTCACAATCTTTTTTGTTTAATATTCATTCTACAAATATAAAATTATTCTTATTAAATGATTATATAATAACCTAAGTATTATAATTATACACATATTTTTTATTTTAATATTTGGACCTATAAATACACATACTTCTATTAAATGGTTAACGAACTTATCGTTCGTGTGTATGGAAGACTACCACCTCATGAAATGATGTCATTCATTTTCCCTTCACCATATCTCATTGCTAGGAATTATGATAGAAATAATATTTTTTGATGATATATGCGATAGTTATTATGTATTTTCTTCTTCTATAATTATTACATAAAACACACATTCATGCTTTCCATTTTGTGTAAATACGATAACCTCATTTATGAACGTGTGGACTACAGCCTCCTCAAAATAATACGATTTGTTCAAACATTACATGAAATATATTAAAGATGCGTTTAGTAAAATTATATGATATAAAAGAAATATTAATTAATATCTAATGATAATATATATATACATATATATTTAATTTAATTTATATATTTGAACAAAATAATATAATATAAACACCATTCATGCGTACACATACACTACTATCTCCATGAATGATATAATATCATTAATATTTGTATATTAAATAGGTTGTTATAAATATTTATATAATTAAAATATTTTTTATGTAAAAAAAGTTTCAAATTCTTCAAAAAAGTAAATCATAATCTAATTAAGAGGATCATGAAAAACTAGTCAAAAAAATATGGAAAACAAAGCGGATATTACCTGAAAAATTATATTTACCTGAATTTTCTAATAAAATGGTAATATAACATCTTAATAAAATAATATATGGTATTATAAAAGAATATATTGTTTTATGTTATATTTATAATAAACTTATACTTATTATTCAATAGGTATGAATATTTTTTTTATATATTCAAAACATAAGATAAGAGTTTTCTCACATAGCATTTATTTGTTGAAGATATTTGCTATATTCATCACTTATTCTTATCATGTGTTTTATATACTTCCCTATGGCATGTTATATCATGAAGATTTATTTTTTCATGATATTAAATGATTTAATTGATGTTATTATTTCATTGGTTTCACGCTTTAAATGTTACTCAAGTTGTTATAAAATTTGTACCTCACTTTTATTTCTGTGATACTTATGCATTATTCACCACTATTTTATTTTATTGTGGTGTGTATAATAACCATGAATTTATTATATGATTATTATATATAATGTTATCCATATATCCCTTTGATTATCTATCTTTTATGGGGATTATGGTTCAAAAGTTACCAAATTGTTAAAAGTAATTTTGTCTCAATTTACCATTTTTCAGATGCATGCCATGTTATGCACTGAATTATTCTATGAAGTGTATATAATACCCTATGAAATTATAAATCATGTAATTTATTTATTTAATTATGTAATAATTTTCAATTTATTTTATTAATTCATGGTGTTTATGGTTTTAAATTTACCTAATATTTAATGTAATTATGTCTCATTTTTTTATTATTTGAGGCACGTGTTATGTTATTAACCTGTGGTCTTTTATGAGGTGTATATAATTACCATTTATATGTTATATCATGAATATAATTCATTTAATGATATCATAATATTTATGTAATTTTATTATTTTATGGGGACTATTATTCAATTTTTCAAAGAGGCATGGGACACTTCAAAATGTATAAATATTATTTTCTACAAGAATAGCTTTAAATGATCATTCAAAATTATTTTCCATTTAGGATGAAATATGTTTATTTACATAATGATTTTCTAAGGTTATGATCCAAGGGTAACATTATTACACATTTTAGTAATGTTTTATGAATTTGATGACATGTTTTTATAAGAACCATTTATCTTCCATGGGTTACACCATTATAAAATACTAGTGAAACCTATATGATGAAAATTTTATGATAAAAATTCCATTTCAAGGGTTATGATATGAATTTTGGGAAACCCATATTTTTTTATGGTTCATGATATGATAAATATCCCTTTATATTGTAGAATATGTATTTATGATTTCATTATGTGATGGGTGGGACATATATCTCCCTCTAATGCATTGGGTAAAGTTTTATATCTCATCAGATAATGATTGGAAACATGTTTATAGGCTTGATCCATACGGTGAATTTTTTTTCCTGGTCTATAATGGAAAATATGTGTGTCTTGATCCATAATAGGAAATAGTGTATCTTAATTCAAAATGGAAAACATGTGTATCCCAATTCAAAATGAGAAACATGTTTGTTTAGATCCACTATGGGAAATAGGTGTGTCCTCATCAAAAAAAACAGGAAATATGTCTGTTTTAATCCACTATGTTGATGGTCTTGGAAGTTAATCATGACCCACAAAATGGTTTCATCTAGTTATAATGATGCCAAAATAAATTACACGAGTATTTGATTAATTATTGATTTATGATGATTTATTACCCTTATGATTCATATCATAAGAAATTATAATCATTATTCCATGTATCGTGATTATAATCATTGATATGAAGGGTGTGTGATCAAATGTTATTCTTATTTTCCCATATTTTTATGTTCATGTTATTCTTATATATATCCATTATTTTCCCTTAAAGATAATTTTGATCAAACCCCTTTCTTATGTTTACTTTCCCCATTGTATAAAGAAAGGTTTTAAGTAGGATTATTGAAGAGGAATTTCTTTAAGGGAGATTTTGAATATCATTAACCAAATATGAAGAATGTGATACATGTTTCCAAAGAGACTAAAATATTACAATCCTCAAGCATTTAATTTTGTAATGTGTTTAATATTCATATTAAATTATGTAATAACCATGTATATTAATTCTGGGTCTCTATTGTTGGTATCAAAGGAATAATTTAGTGAACCTTTGGAAACTAGGATGAGAAAACATTAGTGAGATACCTAGAGTTATTTATAAAGATATTTATAGAGATTTCTCTTAGGATAAACCTAAGGTGTCATAAATTTAAAAGTAATTTCCATGTCTTAGGAATCCTATATGTAATTGTTTCATGATTATGTGGTTTTGTGCTATGATAAGCATTTCTCACACTACTATCTCTAGTCATTATAAACAGAGTAAAATAGAAGGATCTAGGTTACCATTGAATGATTTAGACGTTTAAAGTGTAGAAATTATACAAATTGATGCCCAAAGTAGTAATATATTGGAGAGAATAAGGATGGTGGTATGTGTATTGGTTATACTACTAAAGAAAAAGAGACTTCAAAGGATATTCAGAAGTTATATGATGTTCTAACTATATTGGTTACATTAAACCTATGAAACATTATTAAATTGTGGTTGAAAAAACTAATTAAATTATTCATATTTCATATTCAATGAGAGAGGTATTTAGTAATAAGATTATGGATCCTACTTAATAGATTAAGATTAATTTTGGAAGATTGAAGGGTATATGAATATAAATTAGTGAATTGTTTTAAATGATTCCTGAAGTATATGTTTTATATTAAGGATTTGAGAAAATATAAGGAATGGTGTTGATGAACTAGAAAATGGATTTAATGTAAAAGTGATATTTTGATGAAGGGAAGGTAACCCTTAATGAATTTCTGATTTAAATAGTTATTAGCATATATATATGGATGATTGATATGGATAAAGAAAATTGTATAGTACCGATTACCCTGAAACTGATAATTGATTTGTTTAAAAAGTTATATATATTATCATAGATGGATATTAAACGTTTTTTTAATTTAAATAATATTTCGAATAATATCTTTAATAATAAAGAATGTATGTTTTAATTAAGGTTTTACAGTAATTCTAGTTATTACCATGTTTCAAAATAAAACTTGATGAAGGTATTAACATGTTTGGTATGTACTAACCAAGAGATACTTTATATAGTGGCTCAATTATAATATGTTATTGAGAAATTTAGTGACCTTATCTCACCATAGTAGGATTTATGAATATTGGATTAAGTGTTCCAACCACTTTTTTTTAAATGAAAATCGATGTTAAATTGGATGAATTATTATGGATCTTTTGATCTGTTAGTCCTTGAGGCATAAAAAAATCACGTTTATTTTTGTAGTATGAGATGAAGTGGAAATTGGTCAAGAAACTAGAAAATTGTAAGATTGAGTATGTTAAAAAGAATTAAATAAAAAAATTATATATTTTCATGAAAATTATTCATGTTTGGTAAAAATTGTCTTGAAATAAAATTTTGTCCTGTTATAATCATTTTTTATGATATCAATGAAATATTTCACAATTATTCAGTTTATGGTTTTATGATTGATAAATTTCTCTTGACCACCCACTTTCGTATTATCAGTGATATTTATCAATCTCTATGATTATTTATGGTTTTCTTCCATCTCCATGTTTTCACTTCCCTATTATACTCTCCTATGTGGAAACCAATTTATGTTTTAATTTTGGTAAGCATTATTATTATATATTTCCCATTTAGAAAAAGGTTTAGTATTCATTTTTACAATGTGGGGTTTTATTAAAGGAAATTTCAAGTAAGAACCCATTGATAAACATGAAAACATTAGAGGGAGAAATTACATTAATGGTGGTATAATGTAAATTCTTGGGTTTTTGCAATTTTTTTAATTAATTTAATCTTTTCAATATTTTTTATTTCTCACAACATTAAATATATCTTTTGTTATATAAAAGCACTATATTTCACTTCTATTATATGAAACACCAAGTTATTATTTCACTACATGAAACACTAAGATTATCATATGATAGAAAAAGCACTACATTTGTCTTGTGTTACAAACAATATAGAGTTCCTTAGATAGCTTTCATTACACGTAATGCCACGTTTTACCGAACTATAATTTACTATTAATATTAATATTAAAATATATTTATAGTTACCCCCAAGATATTTTAATAGAAGTTAATAAAAAATATTAAATATATTATTAAAATATAATTGAAACGTGTATATAAAATTAATCATTTGGTTATCTATTTTTTAGAAATTAACGTAATAACTATTATAAAATAACAATATTAATATGATAAGAAAACAATTTTTCTATGAAAAAACATAATTTTATAACAATAAATAAAAAACCATATTTTTTGAATGTTTTCAATAAAAAAATTGTATTATATATTAATACATTTTTTGTAAAAATCGATTATCTCTGATAGGCATAAGTTTAGAACAAATCCAATTTTACGATAAAATGATTGATATTTCAGAAAGTAAATTATACCACCTTTTAAAGGAGAAGAAATTTTATATATAAATTTTGAAACATTTATAATTATTATTTTACAAAATTAACATTATTTTTGAGATAATTATTTAAAAATTTACTTTGGGAGAATTTTTGGTTTTTTCAATGAAATTTCATTGTTTGGTGAATAGTGAAAATACAGAATATCAATTCAGAGAAAATTTTTTGTAATGTTTAAAAACAATATTTATTATATTTTATTAAAAAAAACAAAATTATATTATTTATACATAAATTATCACTATATATTTCATTGGAACCAATTTCACTTTTAAATTGGATATAAAAACATTTCAACCAATTGAAAATTTTCTCTATAAAACTATGCTTCCACGACACGTATATGATATTAATTTTAAATTAATTTCATTAAATTATGTGGTTATATTTTTTAAAAATAGATTCCATATTTGGGATCAGATTAATTTATAACATCTAGTAACATCAACGTTGGTTTTGACCAAACATATTAGTGAATACAATTAAAAGTAATTATAATTATTAAGATAAAAATATGTTCCCATAGTGGTTAAACATTAACTCAACAGAAAAAATACCCTAAAAATGTTTCCAACCTAAATTTTATGGAAATATTTAAAACCTATACTCCAATGTATCTAAAATGGACAATTATCAAAGGAACATGATTTATGGGATAACTATTAATAGTGTTTACCATTTTATATTTACAATACTGTAACACCTCCCCCACTATAAAAGGGAAATCACCTCTTTACTTCTGAACACATCCCATGAGACTTTGTCTCATAAAAATCTACCCAAATAAGCTTCAAAATTCAATAATATCATCTAAAATAAATCACTTTTTTAGAAAGAAAATAAGGTTTTTTATCTAGTACAGACCAAAAGGGATTACCCCATGAATAGGTAACATAATTCCACAAGATCTTTTGTTTTATTTTAATTTTCCACACTATCAATTAATATTATTACATGATTATATAATAACTCAAGTATCATAAATATACATTTATTTTTTTTATTATAATGGTTATACCTACACAAAAAAACACTTCAATCAAATGGGAAACAAACTTACTGTTCATGAGTACGATGGACAAACGCATCACGAAATGATGTCGTTAATTTTTCCATTACCTCATATCATAGTTGGAAATTATGATAAAAATGCATTTTTATATGAATTATATGATATTTATTATGTATTTATTATTCTTAAATTATTATATACATTATAATTTCATGTTATCCATCTTTTTAAAATATGATAACTTCGTTTGTGGACGCATGGACTACAACCTCCTCAAAGTGATGTGATTCATTAACACCTTACATGGAATGTCTTAAGGATAGTTTTTTGTAAATGAATATGATATATATGAAATAATAATTATAAATTAAATATAATATAATATATATATATTGTTTAATTTAATTATTTCAACACAACAATAAAAAGGAAACAATGTTCATGCGTTTGTACGACTTATCGTATCGATGAATTTTGTATTCCATTTTATATTTATATATATTATATATTGTTATTA
Organism: Viscum album; assembly: GCA_963277665.1. NCBI lineage: Eukaryota > Viridiplantae > Streptophyta > Magnoliopsida > Santalales > Viscaceae > Viscum > Viscum album. Next base: position 1,494,574,894 of record OY728162.1, on the reverse strand, counting down.
ATATTTATATTCTAATTATATATTATATTTAAAACACATTTAATATTATTTAAAGAATTAAATAATTATTGATGTTAGAGGATCATCAATAATAATTCAAAAAATATCTGAGAAACAAGTAGATATCACCTAAAACGTAACATTAACATGAAGATGTTAATAAAAGGGTAATATAAAGACATAACAAAAATAATATATGGTATGATATAAGAGAAAATGGTTTTATATACTGGAGGTTTGAATGTGTATGCATAAACTCAAGACATTAAGAAAGGGTTTTCTCATCTCACTTTTATTTCTGTGAGATATATGCAATATTCACCACTTATTCTTTCTGTGTGGTCTATATACAGACCCATTACATGTTATACCATTAATTTTCTTTGTAATTATATTAAGAGTTTAAATTTATGTTGTTCTTAATTTGGTATCACGATTTAAAAGATTCTCATGTAGTAAGTGGTTTTATCACCTCACATTTATTTTTTTTGAGACTTATGATGCATTAAACATTAATTTGTTTTTTATCATGTGTATAATCCAAATGAATGTATTATTTTATTCATAAAAACAAATTTATTTTTATATAGCTATTATTATATTTATTAAATGTGTTTTATGGATCAAAATTTACGAAATCAGTAATGTAATTGTTTCCCAATTCTGTTTCTTAGAGACACTTGTCGTATTATGCCCATATATTCTTATATGAGGTGTATATAATGTCCTATGAAATTTTATATCATTAATTAACATTATTTAATAATAAAAAATGTTTAAATGGATGTTATTCTTGAATTTATTTTATGGTTCGAAAGTTATCGAATAGGTAATATAATTTAGTTTCAATTTTCCTTCTTTGAGACGCATGTTATGTTATCCACCTATTATATTTTATTTTGTGTATACACTAAAACTTTAAATATTATATCATAAATATAGTTATTTTTATGATATTATATGCTTTATTTAATGTTATTATTTTAGGGGAATTATGATTAAAATTTTACAAAGTGGTATGAGAAACTTTGAAATACAAAAAATATTATTTTCCTGAAGAATTATTTTCAATGATCATTCAATTTTTTTCATATAATACGACATCATTTTTTTTATAATAAATAAGAGTTGTATTTCAAGGTTTCCATTAATAATCTTTCAATTAATGATTTTTTAGTTTAACGATATCTTGTTTATAGGACACATTTTTCCTCCATGGGATATACCTGGATAAAATTCTTATGAAACTCACTTCCTTTCACAGGTGATGTAACGCCCTCACCCTAGTTACCCAGAGTCGGTTCATTATTTCATAACATTTTCATGGTCACAATATAACATGTTTTAAAGACCGATCTTTTTAATATCTTTCTAAGTACTAGATACAAAAATAAGTATTACATTGCATTATAAAATGAAAAAGAAACATTGTGTCTTTGTAGAACACACTCATATACATTAACATATCCATAAATATCAGTAATAATATACTTCTTCACATCTTGGGAAAATTAAAACATAAGAAAGGGTTTATCTTAGATTATCAGTAAGGATAACAATATAATGGAAACTTTTATAAATAATAATAAACATTGAATGTGATGTATAAGACATAATCACAAGCCTTTTAAAATTAATATTCAGCATAATAAGGAAATGATAAATCAAATAATTCCATTTAATTATTCAAATGGATATTCTACTAGTCGAATAATCACATGTAATATCAATAGCTAATTTCATAATGATGGAATGCATAATTCTGCACAACATAACCACATAGTCAAGGTATCGTGCTAAGAATAAAAAAAATATCAATGCCTTTTTCCAAAACACTAATTTGTCACATGAAACCTACTAATGCATTGAGGGTCAATAGCCGGCCCATATCGTCACATATTAAGTCCAATGTATTATCAAATGAAAAGGTTGAAACATAAGATAATCATTCATATTAAAACTAGAAAACGAAATATTAATACAGTAACCCTACACCATGAATGGTATAAAAATAGAACATCCACTGTAAAACATATCAAAAAAACTTTAAAACAATATGGGAGATTGTATCATAATAAATAAACATCAAACAAGTATAAAATCTAATAAAGGATGTTGACATAAATGAAATCAAAACAAATTGAGTGAAATATCTCTTTCTATTTTGAAATTATTTAAAATATTTTAATTTTAAAAGAAAAAATTTATTTTGAAGGTATTTTTATAATATTTCAAGGGAATATTCAATGGTGTTATAAAATTGTAAAATAGTTACACCCACCATATAATTTAGAAAACATTCTTTCTTTAATTTTTCAAAAACACCATAACATACCTTGTTTGAAAAACACCATAAATATTCATTTTAATGAATTTCATAAAAGTCAAAAAAGTGTATAAATAACATTAACACATAGTCTAGGAAATAGTAAAAAATGATTTTAGATATATTTTAAGATACAGGGATGTGGATGATAAAAAAGACACTATAGACACTTACGTATAAACAACCTCAGATAATAAAGAGACTGTGAAATTAAACCATACCTTGTAATTTTCCTTAATCGAGGGTACATTAACCTCATTTATAATGGTTAAATATTTGTTACTAAATTATAAAATAACAACATACATAAATATGATATCATATATGATCCTCTAATATTTCGTTTTTAATAATATTTCTATAGTATCATTATTTTGGTTATTAACTATTTCATTTTCTATTTTATGATTTGTTACGTAAGTCATATTTGTTATGAATAGGATTTATTTAATTCATATCCAAAATTATATTATTAGTTGTTAAAAATTATTTTTAATCATCAAATGAAAATTATTCTTGAATGGTTATGATGGGTAATAAAATCTCATCACATTGTGGAGACGGTAAGTCGTACATACGCACGACTGATAATATTATTCTATTGATGGTGAAATCATTTATAATTAGATGTTATATTATATATACAGAATAATTAAAAAGATATATTTATTATTTAAATAAATTATACTCATTCTTATACCCATAAAGATAATGAATTGTTGAATAACAAACAACACCACGACGTGGAGATGGTAAGCCGTACATACATACGCATGGTGACATTGTTATTCCTAGGTTGGATGGAATATTGAATATGGTTGTACCATATTTATATTAACATTATAGTATATAGGAGGTACTGTATTTATTCTTTTTGTATGGAAACAAAAATGAAAGAGGAAGTGGAAGAAGAAAAGAACTTTGATAGGGGTGATGAAATAATTATCTCATCTTTGGGTGCTTCATTTTCATTTAACAAAAGGGCTCTATAGGTTGGATTTCAGATTAAGTTATGGCCTCTAAGATTAATTTAGGGTAGTTGGGACGATATTTGATCAAGGACTTTCCGAGAAAAATGGATTTAGAGGTGTGAATTTGTGAGAAGGGGAAGTACCCTTTTATAAGAGAGGCGAGGGGTACTTTTGGAAGATCTTGAAAAATTAATTTATTATAAAATAATTTTCTTATTCTAATAGCTCGATATGGATTAATTTCATGTATAAGGTGGGTATGGGTAGAAATACTCTTAACCAATAGGTTTTAGTCAAGTTTATATCACCATATTAACCATATCTTTTATATTTAACCCTTAGTTAAATATTTTAACATTTACCATTTCTTATTGTATTTTTTTATTATATGGATAATAAACATACTATAAAATACAATGGGAAACTTCAGTGAATCATTAATGAAATATATAACCTTATATATGTCTTTTTTCTGAACCATATATATTTAGTAACATTATATTATTTAATAAAATATTTTTTGTTTTAAATCCTCATTTATGTTAATTTTGACTCTATTTAGTATTTTATTTTTGGTTAAAGTCATAATGATATTATTAATTCAAAAAAAAAATTGAATTAACCTTAAAAATTCATATTCACCAATAGAATTCATGAATGCAATAAAAAGTTTAAATTTATATTTATTTTAATATTTGTAATATAATTTTTTAAATTGTTCACTGATAAGGTAATTACTACATCATCATTGTGACAAAAATAACATTATTTATTTAATTTCTAAAAATTATAAATAAAATACAATGATATATGAAATTTGTTTATTTTTCTAATGAATATTTATAGTCAAATTTATCTTATGTTTTTCTTTATATTAATATTTTTTAGTTATTTAATTTGGAATTTAATAGTTTTAACTCTTCCTTAAATAAAATACAATAAATCTCCAAATCTAATCCAAGTGGATAAAAAGGATCATATTTAATTTCTATGGTTGATATTTCCAAATACACTTATTCAATAGAATTAGGACATGTGTTGGGGTAATTATAATATAATTTTACCATTAATTACCTCATTTACTTTTAATCATGATTAATAAAATTCAAAAGTTACAATTAAGCAAAAATTATTTTCCTCACATTGAACCAAATTTTACATACTGATGTGATTTGTGTCTCTTAGATTTTTGAAATTAAATTCACAAAAGTGGTAAAATTATGTTTTATGTAGATTTTCAGATGTGCCTAAAAAGTTGGTAAAAGATGTTAAAGAGTTCAATAACATTTTTTATATCTAGTCTTATTATAAAATGAGTCCAATTAATTATATGGGATTAATATAGGTATTATGTATCTATTTTGACTTTAAAATAAATTTAAATTTAAAAATAACTATTTATATGACAAGTCAGTTTTCAATAATAACAAAGTGTTTTTCACTATTCATCTAAAAATAAATGTTTTCAAAAAATACCAAAAATTTAGCCTAAGATAATTTTGATATTCCGAATCCAAAAATAAAGTCCCATTTGAAATATAAATTTTATGAAATTTCAAAATATTGGTATTACTATTCATAACTGCTTTTTTAAATGACTAATTTGATTTGTCGTGGTGTGCTTGAACAAGAAGTTGTATACATAGCAATCTATTATATTATTCAATGAGAACTGTACCACAGAAACATAGGGTGTTACATTCTTCCCTCCTTCAAATAATATCATCCTCAAAATTTCTAGAATATTACTGTATAAATGATTCAAATGGTTCTTCATTATATATTCCATAGGTTACCACATTGCCTCTTCCATTTTATAGTTTCTATAAAGAACTTGTACCAGACAAGTTTTCTGGTTTTTAAACACTTGTTCTCTAGAATAAAAAATCCTGATATTCTCCTCAAAATGAGATAAATCAGGTTCCCATTATATTTCATCAATGGTGAGTACATGCATTGGGTCAGACAAGTATTTTCTCAACATTGATACGTGGAACATATCATGAACTTTTGAGAGACGAGGTGACATTACCAAATGGTAAGCTACAACTACAACTCATTCTAGAATTTAAAAAGTTCTGATGTACCTAGGACTTAATTTACCTTTTATTACAGAATCTTATAAAACCCTTCCTTGGAGATACTTTCATGAAAACATGGTCTACTAATTGAAATTAAAAATCCATACTTCAGTTATTAGCATAGCTATTTTTACTACTTTGAGCCGCTTTGATGTTAGCTTGGGTAATCTTCACATTTTCCATTTCTTCCTCAACATGTTCTAGGCCTACGAGTTTTGTTTCACCAACATCATCCCATCAAGTTGGTGTGCGATATATATTTTTATATAATGTTTCATATGGTTCCATATGAATACATTAATGGAATCTATTGTCTAAAAACATTCTACCAGAGGTAAAAACTGATCCCACATACCTTGAAGGTCAGGTGAGAAAGATCTCAGAATGTCTTCTAAGATTTGAATAGTCTGTTCTGATTTTACATCAGTTTGAGGGTGGTAGTCTGTGCTCAAATGAAGTTTAGTATCTAAGGATTTTTTAGTACATTTATAGAATGTTTCTGTAAAATGGGGATCATGATCAGAAAAAATCTTTAGGGGTACAACATGAAGTCTCAAAACTTCATTAATATATATTCTTTCTAATCATTCAAGTGGTAAATATTCTAATATAAAAAAAATTGCAGACTTGGTAAGATGATCAACAATGACCCATATTTCATCATTACTCATAGGAGAATTTGGTAGCCCAATGACAAAGTCAATCATAATATCATCCCATTTCCACTCAATTATGGGAAAAGGTTTCATGACTCATCTAAGATGTTGTCTTCCAGTCTTCACCTATTGATAAATCATACATCTTTACACATAATCATGAATCTCCCTCTTCATTTTTACCAACCAAAAAAGTTCCTTCAAATCACTATACTTCATAGTGCTACCTGGGTTTATAGTGAAATGAGAGCTATGAGAATCGTCCAATAATACCCATTTTAGATCAGGTAAGTCAGGAACACAAATCCTCTTCCAAAATTTCATAATTCCATCTCCATATACAAATACAATCAATATTCCATCATTGACAACATTAATTTTCTATTGAAACTCCTCATTAATAGTTTGATAAGTTTTTATCATTTCTAGTAAAGATGTTTTGGTAACTATTTGAAAAATTATTGATGTTTCATCTTATAATAATATTTCGATATCCATCTTTACTAGATCCATGAACATATGATCTCTTTAAACTCTAATCTTGTTCATAACTCCATGATACTTCCTTCTCAAAGCATCTTCTACCTTATTTTCCTTCCCTGGGTGGTAGTGTATTGTGCAATCATAATCCTTGACTAGTTCAGTCCATCGTCTTTTCCTCATGCTAAGTTCTTTTTGTGGGAAAAAATATTTCAAACTCTTGTGATCTGTATATATCTCACATTTTTCACCATAGAGATATTGTCTCTAAATCTTCAAAGCAATTATTACAGCTACTAACTCAAGATCATTAGTAGAATAGTTGTGTTCATGAATTTTGAGCTGTTGTGATGCATAGGAAATGACTCTATCATTATGCATAAGGTCACAACCATGTCCTTTCTTTATATTATCACTATAAATAAAAAACCCATCATTCCCCGATAGTATCCTCCTAAACCAATAAAACTGCGTACCTCAGTTATACTCATCGTTGCTGGCCATTCTTGGATTTCCCATTTCTTGTAAGGATCAACAGAGATTCCATCCATTGAGAAAATATGGCTATGAAAATAAATTTTCTAAAGCCAGAATTCACATTTCCAAAACCTCACATATAATATATTTTTTCTAAGAGTCTTTAGAATAGTGAACAAGTGATTTTTATGATATTTATATCTTTTTTAGTATACCCAGAAATCCTCAATAAATACCACTACATATTCATCAAGATATTTTTTGAAAACTATATTCATTATATCCATGAAAATAGAGTGTGCATTAGTCAGTCCAAAAGGAATTAAAATAAACACATAATTCCCATACCTGATTCGAAATATTATCTTTGGAATTTCTTCCTTCTTCATTCAGAAATGATGATATATAGATTTAAGTTCAATCATTGAAAAATACTGATCTCCAAGAAGTTGATCGAATAAATAATCAATGCGAGGTAGGGGATACTGGTTATTTATTTTTATAGAATTTATGTAACACCCCGAGATTTTGTGAAAAATATTCTTTTAATTTCATTAATTTCTTGGGTTGTATGCTACACCAAGATTACCTTGCGCTATACGCAACACCGTATTAGCTTGCAGTATACGCAACACTATTCTTGGATCGTGTTATACACAATTTTGATAATAGTTATTCTACGCAACATTGAGTGTATATATATATATATATATTCAATGTATAAATGAAATATGGTTGGATTATGTTATATGAAACAACGAAGGATTATTGCACAACACGCAACCCTGACTTGGCTTGCATTACACGCAATCACGACCTTCCTCGATAGCGTGTGTTGTACGCAATACCGGGTTTTACTAAACAACGATATATTATTATAATATTATTATGAACTACCCTTTATGAATAGTATTAACTAAATTTTGAATCTTATAAGATTATTATTCGTCTTTCACATTTTCTAAAACATGGTATAAGAACAAAATAAATTTTTCGGGTAAAATAAGTATTTTTCAAAAAATGCAGTTTTACCACCTTTTGATGGCGCACCCACTTTAAATCTAGTTTTTTACATGTTTATAAGTTCAATTTGACAAAATAAAATTCTTCTTTAGAATCATGAAATAAAAATTTACTTTGGATAAATTTTCATATCATTCTGGTAACTTTCATATTTTGATTAATAGTAAAAACACGCTATATTTTAATTAAAAACAACTTTTTCAATCGAAATAATTAATAGTGATATATTATTAATTTGAGTGGTTTTAAAGTATATTTAGAATATATTTTTACAATTTAATACAATGTTGGTCATTGAATGTAATTTCACGTTTAAACCAGACATAAACAAGTGTCAATCTTTTGATAGTTATTATCTCTTAAGAACACGCTATTTGTTTTTACGACGGGAAATAATATTTAAATTAATTAATGCAACTGATATGTCTTTTATTTGGTAAAATAGACATCATTTTTCAGTTCATAATATCAAATATAGCTTAGGCCTAATTTTTGGTATTTTTCTGGAAACTTTCATTTTTTGATGAATAGTGAAACCACTAAGTGGTAGTTAAGAAAAATGAATTTTTCATAAAACTTAATTTTACCGCTTCTGTGAGTGGAATTTCAAAAATCCGAGAGACACAGTTGATGTCAGTAAGTAAAATATGGTTCAATGAGATGGAAAAAAAATTTGGTGAATAGTAACTTTTTACTTTTTTTACCACGGTTAAAAGTAAATAGGGTAATTAAGGGTACAAATGATATTACTATTATCCTAACACATGTCCTAATTCTATTGGATAAGTGTAATTCAACAAAAAGCAACCTTAGGAATAAAATATGACCATTTAGGCCCACTTTTATTAGATTAGGACATTTATTATTAATTTATTTAAAGAAGGGTTAAAATAGTTAAAATCAATGTTTAATAAGTAAATATTTTTTAATATGGGGTTATACATAAGATAAATTCGACTATGAATATTCATTAGAAATCTAAAAAGATTTCCTACATAATGGAATTTTATTTGTAATTTTTAGACATTATATAATTTAATTTATTTATGACACAACGATGATGCAGTAATTATCTTATTAATGAAATATTGACATAATTGATGTTATAAATACCCAAATAAATGTAATTTGAAACTTTTTATGAATTAAACTAATTTTATAGGTTAATATGACATGTTATTATTGATTTAATTAACTTGGTTCGAGCTAATAGTTCTATTTTGATTTTCACAAAAATCAATTACTAAATAGTGTCAAATTTGACATAAAATAGTTTTTAAAACAAATATAATATTATTAATTGTTATTTTATTCCTAAAAATCTAAGGTTCCAAAACATGACTTAGATAAGGTTATATATATTAATAATAAACATCTTTGGGTTCGTTTGGCTTAATATAGTAAGTTTATTAACCTTATAGTGTAAGAAAACAAGAAGACACGGTGAAAGTTAAATTATCTAACTTAAATTTAAATCTAAATGATAAGGTTAAAATTGATACCTAAACTTGTCTAAATTCTATTTGATGAAAGTATTTAGACCCCTACCCACCATAACTTCGAGATATATCAATTTGGAGCTATTAAAAACCGAATTTGACTTTATAATAAAATAATATTTTTAGTTATTCCAAAGGTGCCCCTCTCCTCCCTTATAAAAGGGCACCTCCTCCCCCTATTCCTCACACAACTTTGAGCCTTAAATCTCGGCCAACCCCTGCCAATTTCTCCTCTCCACTTCCCTAGAAACATCCTAGAGGTTCTGGTCTTTTTCAAAAACCCATTTTAGTGCCCTAAAAGGAGGTCTCAAAGAAGCACTTCAAAGAAGAGGTAATGTCTGTTACCGATTCTTTCATCTTTATTTCTTCTTCCACTTTTTCTTATTTAATTGTTTAATTATGAAGTAATAACATCAGTATCACTCATATACTTATTTGTTATTATAAGTATTAAACAACCCTATTTCACTATCTATCCATCCTACAAAAAATAAAATCACCGCGCGTGCGTACGTACGGAATACCGTCTCCACGCCGTGGTGTAATCTATTTTCCACCACATCCTTACTTGGATGGGTATAATGGTGTACATAATAACTATATATGATTATTGTAAAGTGATAGTGATTCTGAAATAGTATACATACACTCCAATACAATTCCACGATCATGAGAACGATATCATCACTCGTGCGTACGTACGGAATACCGTCTCCACGACGCGATGAGATTCATTCTCCACGTTAAACATTCATGAATGATTATAAAGTATATATAATAAGTAATCATGAAATATATAACATAATAATGATACTGTATGTATGTGTATATATACGTATGTCATCTACTTAATTCTATTCAACTCAATAAGGAAACTAAAACAGCGTTCATGCATACGTACGACCTACCGTCTCCATGAACGGTGTATTTCTTTCCATTTACTGATCTATTATATATATGTATATTCTGAATATATATTATATATAAATAGTGCTTTATATTCTGTAATTAATTAATCATGATCTAAGTAATCATATGAATAATTTCAAGTCAAAACACGGACGAAAAAAGAACGATTTTACCCAAAATGGTCTTTAACATGGAATTTACAAAAGAACGGGTAATATAAAGCCATAAGTGAACCATATATGATATCATAACAATGAGAATGATTCTGGAATAAGTAAATGACATTATTTAAATCATTATACAGGAGGTTCGGACACATACGAAGAAAATCGGACCTAAGGTAAGGGAAATATCACAATCTCATTTTTATCTGAGATTGTTTATACTTTGGCATTTACTGGGGTGTATTTTATCATCCACATCCATGTTTACTCAATATGTAATACTATTTCCATCCACCTAAAATTTTTTAAAACCTATTTTACCCTTTGGTGAGTTTTTAGTAAAACATATGAAAGGAATCTTTTGCCATTTTTCGTACGAGGTACTTTTTGACTTTTCTGACAAAAGTACGAGAAGAATGTTTTTTTTACTTATACAGCATGAATGGATTTTTAAAACATTATTTGCAAGACGATTACTTTACAAGTTTTCAAGTTTATTTTTAATCAACTCCTTTTAGTTTATAATTTTATGACATGTTAAGAAAGGAAATGTGTTTTTGAAGTAGAAAGGATATTTTCCTCAAGAATGGAGTTCAAGTGTTTTATCAAAATTATTTTCCATCTATGATAATAAAGGGTTCTATTTTTATCCCTATTATTAAATTTATTTTATTATGTTGTGATGGAATTATGTTTATGAATTCCTTTATCATATATGAATTGTTTTATGATGTCACGATGTTTAAGATTCCCATTTTTATTACATGGGTTATGCTATGATGTATGGTTATGATTTTGTGGCACACATAAGAATGGCATCATTATGAGATGGGTGGGACCTATATCTCCCTCCAATGCATTGGGTAAAGATTTTATATCTCATGAGATAGACATGGCTGGAATGGTAGGTTATACCGGTTCAGTGAAACAGGACTCAAACGAGGAGTGAACTCGGTTCAGAAAGGGACTTTGTCCACTAAGATAGTCTTGGGAATGAGTATTGACTAATAAGAAATGATTCTCTATGATTATGTGTGTATTCCACAAAGTTTCATGTTTTATGTTATGATTATTGGGATTACATTTCACTACTATGTTTTATCCCATGTTATGAAATTATGATCTCTTTTGCAGGTTAAGATTTCCAAAAGATATGTTCTTATGAATATGACGTGATTGATATTTCTTTTGTTTACCCTTACTGAGAATTTGAGCTCACCCTTTTATTTTTTCATTTCCCCAGGACATAAAGAAAGGATTTAGGTTTAAAAAAAAGAATATCTTTATGAGAGATGTTGAAGATCTTTCACCATGATTAGAAGATTATATTCCAAGTTTCCAAAGACACTAAACTATTACGGTCCTTGTGTGTGTGTTTTTGTTATGTAATAAGTATTACGCAAAAGTAATGTAATGTCAATGTACATCAAGCTTCGGGTCTCTACAGTTGGTATCAGAGGAAAAGTTTAATCAACTTTCAGAAACTAGGATGCGAAAACGTTGGTGAGATCCCTTGAGATATTTCTAAGGTATGTCTAGGGATGTCCCTAACGATACGTATACGTATAGGATATAGTCCTAGAACTATGTTAATGATATTAGATTAAACCAAAGATGTTAGATATTGAAGTTACTCCCCATTTATTATGATTTTTTCCTCTCACACTATTCTTTTTGGGTTTTAGAAAATGGCTGGAAACAAGATGATTCACGATAATGGAGGATATGATGGACAATGGAATAATATTCTTCATGAGCAGCCAAATGAAATGGGATTTGGAAGTCCAAACATAATTATTATTCCAAATCAGAAATCTCATAATATGATCAATAAAGTAAAATTTGGTAAGTTTCCCGACTCGGATAATCATAGAAAGATGGAGTTTCATGATGATCATAGAGGAAAGAAAGTTCAATTTCACCTATGTAAATCATGTGGGAAGAGGCATCAAGGAGAATGTTTCAAAGGAACTAGAAGATGCTTTTGGTGTGGAAAAGAAAGACACAAAGCCAGTAAGTGAAAAGGAAAAGGTTCAGTTAACACTAGGGATGAGGATAATGGTGTTGCTACAACATCAACAATGGTTAAATGTTTTAAATGTGGAATGTACGGGCATTATGAAAACCAATTCCCTAAGGGAAAGTCTCATGAAGAGAATCAGTATGGTCGTATGGGTAGTATTTCTGTGGATGATGATGAAGAGACTACAAATGATATGTGAGATGAAAGAATTGTTGAAGCTCGGTCAATGGTTTAAGAATGTAGTGGAATGATTATATGTTTATCGTGTGTAATGTTGTATAAGTAATCTCATGGTACTATGGAATAAAGAGACATCTAATTATTGTTACACTATTGTCTTTCCTTGAGTTTTGATAGTGTATGATTAATGTTACCAGTATCCATGAAAGGTTATTCAGATATTTTTGGAATGTAGATGATATGCGCATAATGAATGGATAAGGAGAAAATTAAATGTTTGATAGTATTCATGAGCTTATGACTGATATAAGGAGAAGGTTATATCATGGTTTGAGTATATAGAATTTTTGTATTTTGGTATGTAGAAAGAGTTAACTTTTGACAGCATTCATGTTTTCACTAAGGTTTAATGGGTAATCAATTTTCAAGAGAATACATCATTAATGTATTCACATGATTGGAATGTGACCAACAAGATATATGGGGGATAAACGATGGTATTCACATGCTTGGTTTACGACATTTCATGTAATCGTTTTCTTTATACTATGAGCTTGGACCGAAGTATTTTAGATAAGCCTAAAGACTGGAATGGATTATGTTAACCATAAGTTAGTATTTTTTAATGATATAACATTTTTTGATATTATTTATGTGATGTTATAGTAATGTAGTTTTAGAAAAAGGACAACTTACAGGACGGGCGACAACTCATCGCGTCGGACAAGACTGTGGGAATCGATCCCACAACCGATGTGCAACTGACCTTTATTGCCTACCACTGGTCTACAGGAAGTCCCTGTTTAGTAGAAACTAGTTTTATTATATTAAGCAGTATGATATATGAAGTATAAGTCCATTTTAGGAACCATATATGAGTAATCTCACTATAGATGTACTTATGTATTTTTTGATAACTTTTCTAACCTCTTGTTTGCGACAGATGGAATGACCCATCATTCAATCACATGATCTGCTAACACATCACGAATGAAAAATTCAACTTCATTTCTTTAAGAGATGAAGTGGAAATTGTCCAAAGAACGACAAACAGTGAGACTATACCAAAATCACGAATGTATTTCTTCTAATTCCAATTTCATCAACTTTAGGGAAATGATCTTGAAAACCAAAAATGTTGTCCTAGTGCTCTTATATCCGATGAATCAGATGGTACCTTAGATCGTCACAAATTTATGGCATTGTGATTGCTGGGTTTTCCATAGCCATGTTCTCTACCACTCACCATCAGAACATGATGGTTAGATTTCTCTTCCATATCCATATTTTCACCTATGTGGAAATGCAGTGATTAGTTTATTTGGGTAACCATTACATTTCATACTTTTGTTTTTAAAGATTTGTAACACCCCAAGATTTCATAGTGTGTTATTTCTTCAAAATAATTCAATAATTGGAACTACACGCAACACCGGGTTCAAGCGCACCATGTCTAACCAAACAAGCCGTTCAAAAGAGGTTATGAATAGTATTAACTAAATTTTAAACTTTATATAATCCATATATTTTTAGAATACATATTATCAGTTTCTTAGACATAATGTAAGAACAAATTCATTTTCAAGTATTGCACTTTTAACAACTTTTAATAGTGTACCCTTTTTAAATACAATATTTTAAACTTTTTGACTAAATGGGGACATCAAAAATTTAAAATTTAACACCCCAAGCTTCTACGTTATGCTTCTCTTTGAATAATGTGATAGCGTGTGTTGTACGCAACACCGAGTTCTAACACACCACAACCAATCAAACTAGCCGTTATGAATAGTAATACCTACTTTTTGAAATTATATATATTTTATATTTCAAAATAGACTTCATTTTTGGATTTGGAATATTTAATTTAGCCTAGGGTAAAATTTTGGAACTTTTCGGATAAAACTTATATTTTGATGAATAGTGAAAATTACTAAATTTTAATTAAAAACAAATTTTTTTAATCGAAATAATTTATATTGATAAATTATGAATTTGAGTGGTTCTAAAGTATATTTAGAATATATTTTTACCATTTAATATAGGTTTGGTCATTGTACATAATTTTACCATTAAACCGAACATAAACAAGTGTCAATCTTTTGATATTTATTATCTCTTAAAAACAAGCTTTTTGTTTTAACAACGGGAATTAATTTTAAATTAATTTCTGCCACTTCTGTGTTTTGAATTTGGAAAAATGGATTCAATATTTGGAATCAGGATGTTAAAATTTTGTAAATAGTTAACTTTTATTTTTAGACATTTTGAATAAATACTGCGGTAAATATTTTATTTACCATGGTTAATGGGTAAATCCGGTAAATAAGTGTTAAAAATTAATATTATAATAATACAAAATTACCCTAAAACGTGTCCTAACCTTATTGGTTGATAAATGTCTGACCCTGGACATCTTTGGGTCGATTTGGGGACCCCATGGGGCCACTTGAAGGTGATAGGGACACTTTATTTTAATTAAGTTAAAATGAATACAAAAATGACACAAGCATATATCTTTTAGCAATACAATTTTTACATAGGGTTATATATGTTGGAATTTCGACTATAAATATTCATTAGAAAGTTAAAATTATTTCCTACATAATGAGATTTTATTTATAATTTTTAGACATTAAATAATTTAATTTATATATGACAAAATGATGGTGCAGTAATTACCTAATTAATGAAAAATTAGAATAATTGATATTATAAATACCCAAATAAATATAATTTGAGGCTTTTTATGAACTAAACTAATTTTCTAGGTTAATATGGCATGTTATAAATGATTTAATTAAATGTTTTAGAAGTAATAATTCTGTTATGAGTTTCGCAAAAATCAACTATTGAATAGTGTCAAATTGACATAAAAGAGTTTTTGAAACAAATATTATATTATTAATTGATATTAAATTCCTAAAAATCTAAGGTTCTTCCAAGAGACTTATATCATGACAGGTGTATCATTAATGGACCACTTGGGTGTCTCTTGGATGTATATAGTAATTTTATTAACCATATAATATAAAAATAAAAAGAGACATTGTAAAAGTGATACTAATTAACTTAGAGTTAATACTTAAAGATAAGGTTCATATAAGTACCCAAACCTATCTAAATTCTATTGGTTGAATTATTTGCGACCTATCCCCATATAAACCTTTGAATAATAAACATTTGAGCCATTAGAAACCGAATATGTATTTATTATAAACTAATATTTCTAGCTTTTCCAAAGGTGCCCCTCACCCCTCTTATAAAAGGGCACTCCTCCTTCTCATTTCTTCACACCTTCAAAGCCTTTTGGTTCGGCCAAAATCTGCCCAAATACTCTCCCAACTTATCTCAATACAACCTAGAGGCCTTAGTTTGATTATAAAGCCATCCTAAGAAGCCCTTTTGATCAAATCAAAAGGAAGAACCCGAAGAAGAGGTAATGTTTTCACCACCCCTTTTCAGGTTCCTTTCTTCTTCCACTTCTTCTTTCTTTGTTATTACCATTATAAAATAATAACTCCAGTATCTTATATATACTGTGATGTTATTATAAATATGGTACAACCATATTCAGTATTCTATCCACCATTTTAATAACATGTCACCATATGTGCGTACGTACGGCTTACCGTCTCCACGTCGTGGTGTAATTGTTATTCAATATATTATTATTTGGATGGGTATAATAATGATGTGTAACTCATGTAAGTAATAAATATAAAATGTTAATGATTCTGTATATATGATATACCATCCATTTATATATTATTTTAATATCAAAACAATGATATTCTCGCTCGTGCATACTTACAGACTACCGTCACCACGAACACGATGGGATTCATTCTCCATCGTATCCATTCAAGTATAATTATCATTTGCTGATTTAAAAAATAATGTTTAAGGACTTGATATTATTCTGGATATGAATAATATACAACCTATCCATTAAAAACATGGCTTACGTAACAAAACATATAAAAGAAAATGAGTAAGTTTACACCGGAAACAACGATAATACTAAGATATTATTAACAAAGCAATGTTAAAAGATCATATATGATATCATATGAATGCATACGATTCTTGTATAATTTAATAACAAATATTTCACTAGTATACAGGAGGTTAACCTACCCCAACCAAGGAAAATTACAAGGTAAGGGTTATTTCACAATCTCTTCATTATCCGAGGTTGTTTATATGTAATAATCTAATGGGATCTCTTTATCATCCACATCCATGTTTCTTAAAAATGTATTTCAAAACAGTTTTACTATTTAAAAGAATATGGGTTAAAGTCATTTATACCCTTGTTTGAATTTTTATAAGAGTTTTATAATGGAATCTTTCCGTCATTTTCCAAACAAGGTGCTTTTTAACCTTTTCGACAAAATTAAGGTAAGAATGTTTTTTAAACTTATACGGCGGGTGCGGTTATTTTCCGCCGTTATAAAATCGTCGAAGCTTACCTTACAAGCTTATAAGAATATTTTCAAATAAAATGTTTTATTTTATAAATATATGACTCTTAAATGATTTCAAAATTGAAAGAGATATTTCTCTAAAAAGAGTTTTGATTTCATCTATGTCAACATCCATTGATGGATTTTACTCTTATTTGAAGTTGATTTATTATGATACAAAACTTCTATATTGTATTGCAGGTTTTGTGATATGTTTGACTATGGATGTGTTATTTTTATACCATTCATAGTTTATGGTGAAAGTATTGACATTTCGTATGCTAGTTTTAATATGAATGTTTATGTTATGTTTAAACCTTTTCATATGGGAATGCATTGGACTTCATATGTGACGGGTGGAGCCCGCTATAGCTCCTCGATGCATCGGTAGGTCTCATTAGACAAACTAGTGTCTTGGCACAAGGCCTTGACAAAATCTTATTTGTAGTCTTGGCACGAGGCCTTGGCTATGTGGTTATGATAGTCTGGCATTATGCATTCCATCATTATGAAAGTGGTTACTGATTTTTCATGTGATTATTCGATCAGTAGAATATCCATGTGAATAAGTAAATGGAATTATTTCATTTTATTTGTGCCATACTATGTTGAAAGTTCAAGTTTTAAAGGCTTTTTTTTTAGTTATACATTGCCTTAAATGTTTATTCTTATTTATGAAAGTTTCTGCTATATTGTTATCCTTACTGGGCATTTGAGCTCACCCCTTTTATATGTTTTATTTTTCCCATGAAGTGAAGAAGTAAATTATGAATGACGTGAAGGGATATTATGAGGGTTTAATAGTGTGGACTATGGAGACAATATTTTTTTTTAGTAGTTTTTCACTTTATGATGTAATGTAAATCTTTATGAATATATCTAGTGTTTCCAAGGTTACTAAACAAATCGGTCTTTCGAGATTTGATCTTTCTTCTGATCATGCCAATGTTATGTAATAATGCACCGACTCTAGGTAACTCGGGTCAGGGCGTTATAGTTGGTATCATAGAAAGTTTAGTACAAACCTTGGAAGCTATATTTAGATAAACTCTGATTAGAGAACGTAGACCTAAGATGAGCTTTGAGGATTACTATATAAGAACTTCCTAAAATTGTGGTATTGTAGAGATTTTGTGAGTTTTCTGAGAAATACATCCCTGTCTGGATACGAGCAGGTAGAGGTGGATCTGGCACAGATGTACCTAGGGGTAAAACCCGAAAAAACCACTTTAAGCTAGACTCGAACGGGAACTGGTGCACGACAACGGGCCTTGTTGCACTCTTGGTTACGACACTCACAGGGGATATGCTTAGGATAATTCTCATTTTATTTACAAATCATTATGAAGGGTTTATGAGTATATACTTCCTCAAAGGAATCCTTTTTATGATTATGTATTATATCCATAAACTATTTAATTTATGTTATGTGTTTTACAAGTTTGAGATTAGGTATTGTTATTCATAAACTAATCTAATGTATGCCATTGTTTAGAAATGGCGCACAGTAGAAGGAATGAGAACTCTAGCAATGAACATGATACAAAGAGAAAGAAGGATCATATATTTCATGGCTTTAAGCCATAATTTATAAGAGAAATAGTCTCGCATGTATTATCATCATATGAAGATATAATATCATGTGTTGATAAGATAAGTAAAGAGTTTACTGAGTCCTATGGCTTTGAAGGGAAGTAAGAGAAGAGAAAAGGATGGAAGAGAGAAAGATGGATAAAGGGAAGAGGTAAAAGAAGAATTTTCCCCTATGTGATAACTGTGGAAAGAAACACCCTGGAACTTGCCTAAAAGGAATGGGAGTTTTTTATAATTGTGGAGGAAAAGGGCACAAAGTACGTGACTGCAAGGGTAAGAAAATGGTTTCAAATGTACAATGATTCATTTTCAAGGAGTTTGGACACTACACGAATCTACGTCCCAATCATCAGACTATGCCGCAAATGATGCTATTGGATAATAATCAAGTTATGATACTACCACAGATGAAGAGGAATGATTAGAGTTCTTATGTTGATTATGTCATTTAAGTGTTGTATCAACAATGTACATGTTATAATAATTATGGAGTATGTAAGGATTGTACTACAGTACTATTTCATTAAGGACTTGATATTGTGTGGAACAAAGAAAAGTGACTCAATAGGAGGTTAAATTTTTGGAAAATATATGGTTGAGAGAAAGATAAACCATAATATGGTTCTGATACCAAGGTAGTGATTTTAGAATAATACATGATTGATTTGGATAAATTATATTGGATATTCTTGACTACCTTGAAGCTGATTAATGAATTGTATATTCCATCATTGTTGGGGTTTAAAACATTTTTTGATTGATGAAGTATATCCAGCATTCTATATAGAATAAGGGAGCATGAATGTAATCAATAAGGATTATGGTAATTCAGGATGTTTCAGTGTTTTAAAAGAATACATGATGAAGGTATTAATATGCTATTACGGGGTAAAAAGGATCTACATTATGTTTACCTTCGTTATAAATGTTGGGCTGTGAGTTTGGACAGAAGTATTTTGGATAAATTCTAGTTTGAGATTAATTTTGGATTGCCATCAACCCGAAGGTCGGGCGGAAACCCGTCGCATCCGGCAAGGCCGCAATACTTGAACCCGCAACCGAAGGGCGACAAGGGTGTATCACCTACCACTGGCCCACGAGATGTCCTGGATTAAATAATGTAGTTTTTTTTAAAAGATCTGGTAGATGAATTATAAATTCATTAATTTTGGAACCCTGTACGAATAGTATAAATAGAATTTTTTTTACGTTCTATTATCTTTTAGAGTGAAAGATGAGTTTGTGGTAGAAATTTATTAATGTATAAAACTCTAATTATAAAGTAAGTATATCTCCTTATGATCTTAGCCAATCTCATAAATAAATTCCTCAACATTAAGAAAAGGAACTTCGAACAAAAAAGTTGTCCTAGATGGTACCTTAAATCATCACTAATTTATGCCTTTGGGATTGTTGGCCTTTTCATAGCCATGTTTTCTACCACTCTCCATCATACAATTGATGGTTAGATTTCTCTTCCATATCCATATTTTCCTACATGGAACCCTAGTATGTGTTATTTTCGGTAATCTTCATACTTTCCACTCTTTATTTTAAATAGAGGCCTCATTAATTCATTTTTCGATGTGGGATTTCAATTAAGATATTTTGAAACGTCAAAAATGTGTTATCCTAATACCCTATGTTTTGTTGAACCAATGGTATTTCAAATCATAATAGATTGATGAATTTAAGGACCCCGATTTTACACATGTTTGTGATTGATGACCTCAATCACTGCCTATAAATATTTACTTTTTTCCTCCAATTATATGTCTCTAATTGCCACCAATGTTCTCCTAATCGAGATCATAATTTGAGGTGACCCTTTAATTTCTATTTTCCTCATATTAAGACTATATTTTAGTAACCCAATTTCTTGATGTGGGTTTTCCCACAAATATATTTTCTATTTTCAACCTTTTATTTTCGAAGAACAATTTCAAATTGAGAGGATGCAATTTATTGAAGGAGGGGAGAATGTAACACCCCATGATTTCATAGTGTGTTTTTTTTTCAAAATAATTCAATAACTGGCACTACCCGCAACACCGGGTTCAAGCGCACCATGACTTACCAAACAAGACTTTCAAAAGAGGTTATGAATAGTATTAACTAAATTTTAAACTTTATATAATCCTTATAATTTTATAATACATATTATCAGTTTCTTAGACATAATGTAAGAACAAATTCATTTTCAGTATTGCACTTTTAACAACTTTTAATAGTGAACCCTTTTTAAATACAATATTTTAAACTTTTTGACTGAATGGGGACATAAAAAATTTAAAATTTAACACCCCAAGCTTCAATGGTACGCTTCTCTTTGAATAATGTGATATCATGTGTTGTACGTAACACCGAGTTCTAACACACCACAACCAATCAAACTAGCCGTTATGAATAGTAATACCGACTTTTTGAAATTATATATATTTTATATTTAAAAATAGACTTCATTTTTGGATTTGGAATATTGAATTTAGCCTAGGGTAAAATTTTGGAACTTTTCGGATAAACCTTATATTTTGATAAATAGTGAAAATTACTAAATATTAATTAAAAACAACTTTTTCTAATCGAAATAATTTATATTGATAAATTATGAATATGAGTGGTTTTAAACTATATTTAGAATATAGTTTTACCATTTAATATAAATTTGGTCATTGTACATAATTTTACGATTAAACCGAACATAAACAAGTGTCAATCTTTTGATATTTATTATCTCTTAAAAACACACTTTTTGTTTTAACAACGGGAATTAATTTTGAATTAATTTCTTCCACTTCTGTGTTTTGAATTTGGAAAATAGATTCCATATTTGGAATCAGGATGTTCAAATTGTGTAAATAGGTAACTTTTATTTTTAGACAGTTTGAATAAATACTGCGGTAAATATTTTATTTACCATGGTTAAAGGGTAAATCGGGTAAATAAGGGTTAAAAAATAATATTATAATAATACGAAATTACCCTAAAACGTGTCCTAACCTTATTGGATGATACATTTCCGACCATTGGCATCTTTGGGTCGATTTGGGGAACCCATGGAGTCATTTGTAGGTGATAGGGACACTTTATTTTAATTAAGTTAAAATGAATACAAAAATGACACAAGCATATATCTTTTAGCAAAACAATTTTTACATAAGGTTATATATGTTGTATTTTCGACTATAAATATTCAATAGAAATATAAAAGGATATCCTACATAATGATATTTTATTTATAATTTTTAGACATTAAATAATAAAATTTATATATGACACAATGATGATGAAGTAATTACCTAATTAATGAAAAATTAGAATAATTTATATTATAAATACCCAAATAAAAACAATTGAGGCTTTTTATGAACAAAAATAATTTTCTAGGTCACTATGACATGTTAGGAATTATTTAATTAAATGTTTTCTAAGTAATCATTCTGTTATGAGTTTCACAAAAATCAACTATTGAATAGTGTCAAATTGACATAAAAGAGTTTTTAAAACAAATATTATATTATTAATTGATATTAAATTCCTAAAAATCTAAGGTTAGGCCAAGAGACTTATATCATGATATTTGTATCATTAATGGACCACTTGGGGGTCGCTTGGATGTATATAGTAAGTTTATTAACCATATAATATAAAAATACAAAGAGACATTGTAAAAGTGAAACTAATTAACTTAGAGTTATTACTTAAAGAAAAGGTTAATATAAGTACCAAAACCTTTCTAAATTCTATTGGTTGAATGTTTTTCGACCTATCCCCACCTTAACCTTTTAATAATCAACATTGGATCCATTATAAACCAAATATGAATTTATTATATACTAATATTTATAGCTTTTCCAAAGGTGCCCCTCACCCCTCTTATAAAAGGGCACTCCTCCTTCTCTTTTCTTCACACCTGCAAACCTTTTGGTTCGGCCAACCTCTACCCAAATACTCTCCCAAAATCCCTAAATACAACCTATAGGACTTAGTGTGATCATAAATCCAACATAAGGATCCCTTTTGATCAAATCAAAAGGAAGAACCCGAAGAAGAGGTAATGTTTTCACCACCCCTTTTCAAGTTCCTTTCTTCTTCCACTTCTTCTTTATTTGTTATTACCATTCTAAAATAATAACTACAGTATCTTATATATACTGTGATGTTATTATAAATATGGTACAACCATATTCAGTATTTATCCAACCTTTTAATAACATTTCACTATATGTGCATACATACGGCTTACCGTCTCCACGTCGTGGTGTAATTGTTATTCAATATATTATTATTTGGATGGGTATAATAATGAAGTGTAACTCATTTAAGTAATAAATATAACATGTTAATGATTCTATATAAATGATATACCATCCATTTATATATTATTTTAACATCAAAAGAATGATATTGTCGCTCGTGCGTACGTACGGAGTACCGTCTCCACGAACGCGATGGGATTCATTCTCCATCGTATCCATTCAAGTATAATTATCATTTTAAGATTTAAATATGATGTTTAAGGACTTGATATTATTCTGGATATGAATAATATACAACCTATCCATTACAAACATGGCTTACGTAACAAAACATATTAAAGAAAACGAGTAAGTTAACACCCGAAACAACGATAATACTAAGATATTATTAACAAAGAAATGTTAAAAGATCATATATGATATCATATGAATGCATATGATTCTTGTATAATTTAATAAAAATTATTTCACTATTATACAGGAGGTTAACCTACCCCAACCATGGAAAAGTACAAGGTAAGGGTTATTTCACAATCTCTTCATTATCCGAGGTTTTTTATACGTAATAATCTACTGGGATCTCTTTATCATCCACATCCATGTTTCTTAAAAATGTATTTCAAAATATTTTTACTATTTAAAAGAATATGGGTTAATGTCATTTATACCCTTGTTTTACTTTTTAAAAGAGTTTTATAAAGGAATCTTTCTGTCGTTTTCCAAACAAGGTGCTTTCTAACCTTTTCGACAAAATTAAGGTAAGAATTGTTTTTAACTTATATGGCGGGTGCGGTTATTTTCCGCCGTTATAAAATTGTCGAAGCTTCCCTTACAAGCTTATAAGAATATTTTCAAAGAAAATGTTTTATTTTATAAATATATGACTCTTAAATGATTTCAAAATTGAAAGAGATATTTCTCTAAAAAGAGTTTTGATTTCATCTATGTCAACATCCATTGATGGATTTTACTCTTATTTGAAGTTGATTTATTATGATACAAATATTCTATATTGTATTGAAGGTTTTGTGATATGTTTGACTCTATATGTGCTATTTTTATACCATTCATAGTTTATGGTGAAAGTATTGACATTTTGTATGCTAGTTTTTATACGAATGTTTAGGTTATGTTTAAACCTTCTCATATGGGAATGCATTGGACTTAATATGTGACGGGTGGAGCCCGCTATAGCTCCTCGATGCATCGGTAGGTCTCATGAGACAAAATAGTGTCTTGGCACAAGACCTTGACAAAATCTTATTTGTAGTCTTGGCACGAGGCCTTGGCTATGTGGTTATGATAGTTTGGCATTATGCATTCCATCATTATGAAAGTGGTTATTGATTTTGCATGTGATTATTCGATTAGTAGAATATCCATGTGAATAAGTAAATGGAATTATTTCATTTTATTTATGCCATACAATGTTGAAAGTTCAAGTTTGAAAGGCTTTTTTTTGTTATACATTTCTTTAAATGTTTATTCTTATTTATGAAAGTTTCTGATATATTGTTATCCTTACTGGGCATTTGAGCTCACCCCTTTTCTATGTTTTATTTTTCCCAGGATGTGAAGAAGTAAATTATGAATGACCTGCAGGGATATTATTAGGGGTTAATAGTGTGGACTGTGGAGACAATATGTTGTTGTAGTAGTTTTCACTTTATGATGTAATGTAAAACTTTATGAATATATCTAGTGTTTCCAAGGCTACTAAACCGATCGGTCATTCGAGATTTGATCTTTCTTGTGATCATGCCAATGTTATGTAATAATGCACTGACTCTAGGTAACTATGGTCGAGGCGTTATAAGATTGGTTTTGGTATTCCTTTTAACGATGTGAGTTTCTATTAAAGAATCATTTGAATAGTAAACCATTTATAACCCCGACGAATTTCGAGGGCGAAATTCATTTTAAGGGGGGTAGAATGTAACACCCCAAGATTTTATGGAAAATATTCTTTTAATTTCATTAATTTTTTGTGTTATATGCAACACCAAGATTACCTTGTGCTATACGCAACACCGTATTAGCTTGCAGTATACACAACACTATTCTTGGATCATGTTACACACAATTTTGATAATAGTTATTCTACGCAACATTGAGTATATATATATATATTCAATGTATAAATGAAATATGGTTGGATTATGTTATACGAAACAATGAAGTATTCTTGCACAACACGAAACCCTGTCTTGGCTTGCATTACACGCAATCGCGACCTTCCTCGATAGCGTGTGTTGTACGCAATACCGGGTTTTACTAAACAACGATATATTATTATAATACTATTATGAACAAGCCGTTATGAATAGTATTAAATAAATTTTGAATCTTATAAAATTATTATTCGTCTTGCACATTTTCTAAAACATGTTATAAGAACAAAATAAATTTTTCGGGTAAAATAAGTATTTTTCAAAAAATGCAGTTTTTCCGCCTTTTGATGGCGCACCCACTTTAAATCTAGTTTTTGACATGTTTATAAGTTCAATTTGACAAAATAAAATTCTTCTTTCGAATCATGAAATAAAAATTTACTTTGGATAAATTTTCATATCATTCTGGTAACTTTCATATTTTGATGAATAGTAAAAACACGCTATATTTTAATTAAAAACAACTTTTTCAATAGAAATAATTAATAGTGATATATTATTAATTTGAGTGGTTTTAAAGTATATTTAGAATATATTTTTACAATTTAATAAAATTTTGGTCATTGAATGTAATTTCACATTTAAACCAGACATAAACAAGTGTCAATCTTTTGATAGTTATTATCTCTTAAGAACCCGCTATTTGTTTTGACGACGGGAATAAATTTTTAAATTAATTAATGCGACTGATATGTTTTGAATTTTGTAAAATAGACATAATTTTTGAGTTCATAATATAAAATAAAGCTTAGGCCTAATTTTTGGTATTTTTCTGGAAACCTTCATTTTATGATGAATAGTGAAACCACTAAGTGGTAGTTAAGAAAAATGAATTTTTCATAAAACTTAATTTTACCGCTTCTGTGAGTGGAATTTCAAAAATCCGAGAGACACGGTTGATGTCAGTAAGTAATATGTGGTTCAATGAGATGAAAATAATTTTTGGTGAATAATAACATTTTACTTTTTTTTACCACGGTTAAAAGTAAATATGGTAATTAAGGGTAAAAATGATATTACTATTACCCTAACACATGTCCTAATTCTATTGGACAAGTGTAATTCGACCACAAACCACCTTAGGAATAAAATATGACCATTAAGGGCCACTTGGATTATATTAGGACATTTATTATTAATTTATTTAAAGAAGGGTTAAAGTAGTTAAAATCAAAGTTTAGTAAGTAAATCATTTTTAATATGGAGTTATACATAAGATAAATTCGACTATAAATATTCATTAGAAATCCAAAAATATTTCCTACATAATGGAAATTTATTTGTAATCTTTAGACATTAAATAATTTAATTTATTTATGACACAACGATGATGCAGTAATTATCTTATTTATGCAATATTGACATAATTGATGTTATAAATACCCAAATAAATGAAATTTGATACTTTTTATGAATTAAACTAATTTTCTAGGTTAATATGACATGTTAGTATTGATTTAAGTAACTTGGTTCGAGCTAATCATTCTGTTATAATTTTCACAAAAATCAATTACTAAATAGTGTCAAAATTGACACAAAATAGTTTTTAAAACAAATATTATATTATTAATTGTTATTTTATTCCTAAAAATCTGAGGTTTGGCCAAATGACTTAGATAAGGTTATTTATATTAATAATAAACAACTTAGGGTTCGTTTGGCTTGATAAAGTAAGTTTATTAACCTTATAGTGTAAGAAAACAAGAAGACACGGTGAAAGTTAAATTATCTAACTTAAAGTTAAATCTAAATGATAAGGTTAAAATTTATACCTAACCATGTCTAAATTCTATTGGATAAGAGTCTTTCTACCCCTACCCACCTTAGATTCGATAAATATCAATTTGGAGCTATTAAAAACCGAATTTGACTTTATAAAAAAATAATATTTTTCGTTATTCCAAAGGTGCCCCTCTCCTCCCTTATAAAAGGGCACCTCCTCCCCCTCTTCCTCACGCCACTTTGAGCCTTAAAGCTCGGCCAAACCCTGCC
The DNA here is from genome assembly GCA_963277665.1 of Viscum album. Taxonomy (NCBI): domain Eukaryota; kingdom Viridiplantae; phylum Streptophyta; class Magnoliopsida; order Santalales; family Viscaceae; genus Viscum; species Viscum album. Next base: position 1,494,547,621 of record OY728162.1, on the reverse strand, counting down.
AATTTCTTCTCTCCACTTCCCTAGAAACATAATAGAGGTTCTGGTCTTCTTCAAAGACCTATTTTAGTGCCCTAAAAGGAGGTCTCAAAGAAGCACTTCAAAGAATAGGTAATGTCTGTTACCGATTCTTTCATCTTTATTTATTCTTCCACTTCTTCTTGTTTAGTTGTTTCATTATGAAGTAATAATATCAGTATCACTCATATACTGATATGTTATTATAATTATGAAACAACCCTATTTCACCGTCAATCCATCCTGCGGAAAACGAAATCACCGTGCGTGCGCACGTACGGAATACCATCTCCACGCCGTAGTGTAATCTATTTTCCACCACCACCTTACTTGGATGGTTATAGAGGTGTACATAAAAAATATATATGATTATTTTAAAGTGATATTGATTCTGAAATAGTATACATACAATCCAATACAATTCCACGATCATGAGAATGATATCATCGCTCGTGCGTACGTACGGACTACCGTCTCCACGACTCGATGGGATTCATTCTCCATGTTAACCATTCATGAATGATTATAAAGTATATATAATAAGTAATAATGAAATATATGACATAATAATGATACTGTATTTATGTGTATATATATGTATGTCCCTACTTAATTCCATTCAACTCAATAAGGAAACAAAAACAGCGTTCATGCGTACGTACGGCCTACCGTCTCCATGAACGGTGTATTTCTTTCCATTTACTGATCTATTATATATATGTATATTATGAATATATATTATATATAAATCATGCTTTATATTCTGTAATTAAGTAATAATGATCTAAGTAATCATATGAATAATTACAAGTCAAAACATGGACGAAAAATGAAACGATTTTACCCAAAACGCTCTTTAACATGGAATTTAAAAAAGAACGGGTAATATAAAGCCATAAGTGAACCATATATGATATCAAAACAATGAGTATGATTCTGTAATAAGTCAATGACACAATTTAAATCATTATACAGGAGGTTCAGACACATACAAAGCAAATCAGACCTAAGGTAAGGGAAATATCACAATCTCATTTTCATCCGAGATTGTTTATACTTTGGCAATTACTGGGGTGTATTTTATCATCCACATCTATGTTTCCTCAATATGTAATATTATTTCCATCCATATAAAAATTTTTAAAACCTATTTTACCCTTTGGTGAGTTTTTAGTAAAATATATGAAAGGAATCTTTTTTCGGTTTTCATGCGAGGTACTTTTTGACTTTTCCAACAAACGTAAGAGAAGAATGTTTTTTTACTTATAGGCATGAATGGATTTTTGAAACATTATTTCCAAGACGATTAATTTACAAGTTTTCAAGTTTATTTTTAATCAAATTCTTTTAGTTTAGAATTTTATGACATGTTAAGAAAGGAAAAGTGTTTTTGAAGTAGAAAGGATATTTTCCTCAAGAATGGAGTTCAAGTGATTTATGAAAATTATTTTCCATCTAAGATAATAAAGGTTTCTCTTTTTATCCCTATTATTACATTGATTTTATTATGTTGTGATGGAATTATGTTTATGAATTCCTTTATCATATATGAATTGTTTTATGATGTCACGATGTTTAAGATTCCCATTTTTATTACATGGGTTATGCTATGATGTATGGTTATGATTTTGTGGCACACATAAGAATGGCATCATTATGAGATGGGTGGGACCTATATCTCCCTCCAATGCATTGGGTAATGATTTTATATTTCATGAGATAGACATGGCTGGAATGGTAGGTTATACCGGTTCAGTGAAACAGGACTGAAACGTGGAGTGAACTTAGTTCAGAAAGGGACTTTGTCCACTAAGATAGTCTTGGGAATGAGTATTGACTGATAAGAAATGATTCTCTATTATTATGTGTGTATTCCACAAATTTTCATGTTTTATGTTATGATTATTGGGATTACATTTCACTACTATGATTTATCCCATGTTATGAAATTATGATCTCTTTTTCAGGTTAAGATTTCCAAAAGATATGTTCTTATGAATATGACGTGATTGATATTTCTTTTGTTTACACTTACTGATCATTTGAGCTCACCCTTTTATGTTTTATTTTCCCCAGGACATAAAGAAGGGATTTAGGTTTTAAAAAAAGAAGATCTTTATGGGAGATGTTGAAGATCTTTCACCACGATTAAAGATTATTTTCCTAGTTTCCAAAGACACTAAACTATTACGGTCCTTGTGTGTGTGTTTTTGTTATGTAATAAGTATTCCGCAAAAGTAATGTTATGTCAATGTATGTCAAGCTTCGGGTCACTAAAATTTATCTCCCTATATTCAATACACAACCTCATATATCCATTATTCTTCTTAAAAAAAGTATCGGGTCTCCCCACTAAGAAACTCCAAGGTGAATAAATCCTTTATTTCACAATTCCTATATTTTTTCTATAGTTACACTAATTCCACAGATTCCATTCTATAAGGGGTCTTCGATATATGCCTCAAAACAGAAATTAAGTTAATGGAAAAATCAATTTCTCATTCTAGAGGATTTCCAGTTAAATATTCTTGAAACCCATCTACATATTCTTGAACAATTGGTACATCCTTTATTTTAACATTCCTTTCCCCACCCAAAGATATTTTACTCCCTTCCTCCCGAATAATTTAATTTAGTAGAGTAGATAGGGGTGGTTCTAGATGATAATCATATGGTGATGTTTCTACTCTAAAGATAAGGTATTCTTTATAATAATTATTAAAAATTGTAAACACCTTCATCTTACAAAAAAATATTTTTATCTTGGTCCAAAATCTAATCCATACTGATGATTATATCAAATTATGTCATGGGCATGACAATAAGATCTATAGATAAAGGACATTAATATTCCAAAATGGTAACTGATTGAAATGTTTTTTTGGCAATGATATTTCCCATTGGGGTTTTGACTGAAAACTCCTTTAATAAGTCAAATTTAAAATATCTAATTTTCTTGGAAAACTGGGATGATTTGAATGAATATGATGATACATAATCAAATAAAGTGTTGATTAATTTTTTGGAAATGATTAATGTACCTTTCACCATGTCATTAAGAACATCAATTTTAGCAATAGGGATCACATAAGCTTGGCCTTCTCCCTTGGCCTTTACTAAGGTAGGTTTCTATGATACTTAAGACATTCATAAACATAATTCTACATTTCCCTACAATTGTAGCATTCAATATTGAAAGCCTCTTTCTTTCCCTTGTAATCATGAGCTTGGTGTCCTTTTTCTTCACACTTGTAAAAAAATATCATCCTTTTTAAGAATGTACCTGGTTGTTTCTTCCCACATTTGCTGTAAGGTTGAAAGTCAACATTACCCTTCTTCCCCTTCATTCATTTTTGAGTGTGTTCAACATATATCTTTTTCTCTTGCTTCACTTTAATGTCATGAGATTTAGAGAATTAATTTTCTGTCTTGATAACACATGATACTATATCTTCATATGATGTGAAGGATTGTGAGACTAATGCCCAATTGAGAAATGGTTTTAACCCATAAAATAATTGATCAAACTGACTTCTTGGGTTATGTATATAATATGCATCATGCCTTTCTAACCTTGTAAAGTTAGCCTCATACTTTGCGATATTCTCATCCTCTTTTTTCCTCAAACTTAGAAATTGCCTTTCCATATCTGATCAATGTTGAGGAGGAACGTATTTTTATATGAAAATATATTTAAACTCCCTCCATTCCATATTTTATACTTATTCATCCTTCTTTTTATTTTGAACTAATGACCACCATTTATCTACATCTCCTATAAGGCGATAAACTATCATGAATTTTTTTTACCTTTTTATACTCCCCAAAGAATGAAATAATTTTTAAGGAACATATTCATTCATTAGCTAAAAATGGATTTGTAGTCCCATTAAATGTTGGTGTTTGTTTCTTTATGAAGAGTTCTAACAGTTATCCTCCTTGTTGTGGATTAGAGTGATCCATACGGGTATGGTTATTATTCATAACCTGAGTGAGTTGTCCCTGTATAGTTATAAGTTGTTCATCACAAGTTGCATCAACAGATCCACTATAATTAACTTGAGTAGAAGGGAAATACCTACATGGATTATGTGTATTGATACAGTTTCCATTCCTTCCACTGCGTGTTATTTCTAAAAAATTTCATACACTATATTAGTTTTGGAATCTCAACGCATAATTCCAAACATGTAAAATACATAACATAAACTGAAAAATTCGTTAATATAATCAATAATCATAACAATGTTTTCTTTTGGGGAAGTATTTACTCATAAATCCTACATAATGGTTTGTAAATAAATTGTGAATTATCCTAAGAAATTCCCCCAGGAGTGTCAAAACAGGTGCACAGTATGGCACATTATCATGTACCAGGATACCCCGGGTCAAGCTCGAAAATATTTGTCAGAGTTTTAACTCCTAGTTATATCTATTCTTGAACCACATCCACTTGTAGTATTCATATAGAGATGTATTTCCTATAAAACCCACATGTTATCAAAATTTCAAAAAAAAATATGTTCTTCTATACTAATCCTCAATTTCTATCTTAGGGTAATGTTATCTAATTAGGGTTTTTTTAAATTTAGTCTATGTGGTTTTTACTAAACTTCATCGGATACCAACTGTAACTCCCCGACCCTAGTAACCTTGAGTAGGAGCATTATTACATAATGATGGCATGATCAAAAGATATCATGTTTGAAATTCCAATCAGTTTAGTAGCCCTTGATTTACTAGATACATACATAAGTTTTACATTACATTATAAAATGAAAAAGAAACATTGTTTCTTTATTGAACACATTTATATCCCTTACCATATCCCTCCACATCAATCATAATATAATTCTTCACATCCTGGGAAAAATAAAATATAATAAAGGGGTGATATCTGATGATCAATAAGGATAACAATATAGAAGAAACTTTCATAAATAAGCATAAAAATTGTAGTCAATGTATAACACTAAAACAAATGCCTTATAAAATTTAACATTAATATAATATGGAAAATATAAAATAAATAATTCCATTTACTTATTCACATGTATATTCTACTATTCTAATAATCACATGTAATATCAATAGCTAATTTCATAAAGATGGAATGCATAATATCAGAAATCAAAATCACATAGTCAAGGCCTCATGCCAAGTCTAAAAATAAAACTTTTGTTAAGGTATTGTGCCAAGAAACAAATTTGTCACATGTTACCTACCTTTTCATCGAGGGGATATAGTGGTCCATGCCCATCCCTTACTACGTCCAATGCATTCCTCATATGAAAAGGTTGAAACATAACATAAATATTCGTATTAAAACTAGCATAAAAAATGTTATTACATTAAAAAAATCATGAATGGTATAAAAATATCACATCCCCAATCAAACATATCACAATACCTTTAATAAAATATGGATGATCTTATCATAATAAATCAACTTCAAACAAGTGTAAAATTGTCAAGGTATGTTGACATAGATGAAATCAAAAATATTTGAGAAAATATCTCATTCTATTTTTAAATAATTTAAATGTAATGTAATTATAAATGAAAAAAATTATTTTGAAAAGATATTTATAATTTTTTAAGGGGGTCTTTGAAGGTGTTATAATAGTTGAAAATATATGCACTATCCGTATAGAAAAAACATTCTTTCCCAAATTTGTCGAAAAAGTCACAGAGTACCTTGTTTGGAAAACTGTATAAAGATTCCTTTAAAATAATTTTTTAAATGTAAAAAAGGTTATAAATGAATTTAACCCATAGTCTAGTAAATATTAAAAATGTTTTAAAATAATTTTTAAGAAACATAGATGTGGATGATAAAGATGTTCTGGTATACAGTTACGTACAAACAACCTCAGATAAAAAAGAGATTGTGAAATTAAACATTACCTTTTACTTTTACTAAGTATAGGGTATGTTAACCACTTTTATATTGGATAAATCATTGATATTAAATTATTAAAGAACCACATAAATAAATATGATATAATTCATGATCCTCTAATATTTCATTTGTAATAATATATCAGTAATATCATTGTTTCAAGTGTTAACTTATTCATTTTACATTATATTGTTTGTTACGTAAGTCATGTTTATTATGGATAGGATGTATTTTATTCATATATAGAAATATATGAAGTTCTTTAGAATTTTTTTAACCATCAAATGAAAATTATTCTTTAATGGTTATGATGGGGAATGTAATCTCATCGCGTCATGGAGAAGGTCATCTGTACATACGCACGAGCGATACAATCATTCTATTAATGTTCAAAACATATATAATTGGATGGTCTGTTATATATACAGAATAATTAACATATTATATTTATTATTTAATTCAAGTATACTCATTATTATACCCTTACAAATAAGTAAGTGTTGAATAACAAACTACACCACGACGTGGAGACGGTAAGCCGTACATACGCACACGTGGTGACTTTTTCATTCATAGGATGGATAGAATAATGAATATGGTTGTACTATACTTATAAAAACATCATAATAAGTTGAAGGTAATGATGTTATTTTTTTGTTATGGAACCATCAAATAAAGAAGAAGTGGAAGAAGACAAGAACATTGAATGAGGTGATGAAATGTTAACCTCTTATTCGGGTGACTATTATTAATTTGAACAAAATGGCTCCTTAGATTGGATTAATGATCAATGTAAGGCTCTTGGATGAAGTGATGGTAGTTTTTAAGAGGTTTTGGAATGTTTCTTTTATCCAAATGGCTTTGGAGATGTGAGTTTAGGAGAAGGGGAAATACCCTTTTATAAGAGAGGTGCGGGGCACATTCAGAAGAGCTAGAAATATTAATTTAATGTAAAAACCTTTTCGGTTTCTAAAATCTAAGAATGGGATTATATCGAGGATAAGGTGAGTATATGTTGAAATAATCTCAACAAATAGGTTTTAGATAAGTGTAGTTCACCGTATTAACCTTATCATTTTGATTTGTCTCTTAGTTAAATAGTTTTTGATTTACCATGTCTTCTTGTATTTTTATATTACATGGTTACTAAACTAACTCTAAAATGACATGAGAACACCATGTTTTTAATTAATGAAATATATATCATTATCTATGCCTGTTTTATGGACCTTAGATATTTAGTAATATTATATCATCTAATAAAATTGTATTAATTTAAAAAATAATTTCTTTCATTTTTGACACTATTTAGTATTAAATTTTTTGATAAAGTCATAACAAATTGATACCTTTGAAAAAAATAAATTTTATTAACCCTAAAATTCCATATTCATCTATAAAATTTGTGTATAGAATCAGAAGTTTCAATTTACATTTATTTTAATATTTATAATATCAATAAGTATAATCTTTCACTAATAAGGTAATTAGTGCATCCTCATTGTGTCATAAATGACAATAATTGTTTAACATATAAAAATTATAAATAAAATAACATGATGTATGATAACTTATAATCCTTCTAATGAAAATTTATAGTCAAATTTATCTTATGTGTAACCTTATTTTAAAAATGTTTCAGTTATTAAAGATTGAATTAAACCTTTTTAACTGTTCTATTAATAAAATACAATAAATGCCTTAATCTAATATTGGTGTCCCTAAAAACCATATTTTATTCGTAAGGTTTATTATGGTCAAAATAAAATTATACATTAAGATTAGGACATTTTTAGGGGTAATTATAATATCATTTTTACCTTTAATTATTCTATTTACTTTTAACCATGCTAAAAAAATTCAAAAGTTAATATTCACCAAAAATTATTCTCATCCTATTAAACAATATTTTACTTAATGATGCCAATTTTTTCTCTCATATTTCTGAAATTAATTTCACTGAAGTGGTAAAATTACGATGTACGGGGATTCGAAAATGTGCCTTGAAGGTGGGTAAAAGATGTTAAAAATTTGAATAAAATTTAATATATCAAATTTTATTATAAAATGACTCTGATTAATTAAATTGGATTTATATAGGTATTATGTATCTATTTTGAATTTAAATTAAATTTATATTTAAAAATAATTATTTAAATAAATATCTAGTTTTAAACAATAACGTAGTATTTTTCACTATTCATCAAAAATTCAATGTTTTTAGAATAATACCAAAAATTCACCCTAAGTTATTTATGATACTTCAAATCCAAAAATGATATCCAATTTGAAAAATAAAATTTATAAAATTTCAAAAAGTGGGTATTACTATTCATAACATCTTTATAAATGGCTAGTTTGATTGGTCGTGGTGTGCTAGTACTCGAAGTTTTGTACAGCGCAAGCTATTGTATTATTAAAAGAAAAGCATATTGTGGAAGCATGCGGTTTTAGATGTTATTATATGATGAAATGATATGAAAAATTATCTCTTTTTCATAGGTTATTATATGTTGAAATGTTTATGATAACTATTTCATTTCATGGTTTATTATAAGATGTTTATAAAACCCATCTCTTTTTATAGTTCATGATATGATGCGTGTTTTTTATTCTACAGAACATGTATATATGATTTAATTATGTTACTAGTGAGACCTATATATACCTTTAATTCATTGGGTAAATATTTATAAATCATGATATAATGATGAGAACTAAGTCAACAGTCTTGATCCACAAGGGGAAATATGTGTGTCATGATCTATAATGGTAAACAGGGATGTCATGATCAACTATGGGAAAAAGGTCTGTCCAGATCCAAAATGGAAAATAGGTGTTTCCTTATCCACTATGGAATATAGTTGTGTCCTGAGCCAAAATGGGGAAACATGTTATCCTGATCCATCGTGTTGATGGTCTTGGATGTTGACCTTAATATATAATGTGTTTTTCTATAGTTATAATGGCACCACACTTATATAACATGGGATTACGATTAATGATTTATTTATAGTGATTTATCACCTTTAGTATTCATATATTATGAATTATCGATCTTTATTCAATGTATCATTATTATGATTTTTTATATGTTGGGTATGAACTCCAAATGTTATGATCATGTTCCCATACTCCTATATTAATTTTATTCTTATGAATATCCTTTATTTACCCTTATTGGGCATTTTTTATCACCGATTTATTATGTTTCGTTTTACCAGGTTGTAAAGAAAAGTTTTAAGTGGGAGTATTAATTGGGAAGATCTTATACAGAGATGTTTAATATCATTCACCAAATAATAATAATGTGTTCCAAGTTTCCAAAGACATTAAACTGTTATGATCGTTGGGCATGTACTTTTTTAATGTGCTGAATATTCATATTAAATGACTTAGTATCCATGTATTTTAACCCTAGGTGTCTATATAAAAAACATGAATCCATAATAAACTAAAAACTAATGGAATTTTATATCCAAGGAATTAAATAAATACATGGATAATAATAATAATTCATATCACACTAAGGGAATTCGTAATTAAAAGAATTATTTTTTATTTCAAGGACTTATTAAAAAAATTACTAATATAGGGAGTGGTGTAAAAAACATACCATGTAATTTTGTTCCATTAGAGCTATTGATGAATCGAGTAACTATTTAATTTTTGGCCCCACCCATCACTCATTGTACACTAGAGTGATGATTGAATCAGTTCTCAGCCAAATTTTTTTAGTGTAATTACACCCAAGTGAATCTATTCCAAAACTACATCCACTTTCAAATATACATAACAGTGTGTCATTTAATGTAAAATATTCACACTTTTACGTAACCAAAATATAGATTGTTTTTACACATTGGAGAATATTGAGTTTTACAATGATTTTAGTAACTCATGAATCAAAAGAATACAAGAGTGGAATAATAATATAAACATGTAAATCTATTAAAATTCATAAAGAATGTCATAAAAATTATTCCATTTAGATATATACCCAACACAATTGCACATATTTGTTTAATATTGCGTGAGTCCTAAATAAATAAAATTAACATGGAAAACAAAATCAAAACAAATATAATGTGCTAGATTCAAATTAATCTTTAAATAAAACGAATAAAATTAATTCCATGATATAAAACATGAAATTGGACTTATATACACCACATTAATAAAATTAGGAGTTTATGACAAAAAAGCCTCAAATGAAGGAATTTGATATGGAAAACCAGATCAACATTAAATATTTTGAATAAAAACACCATGAAGGATATGATTTAAAATGGAACAAAAAATATCATAAATATTTATGTAATAATTAAAAAAATATTAATGTGGTAATGGATGCATTATTACAAAAATTGATGTGGTGAAAAATAATAATAATGTCTCAATGAGTGAAAACTTGAGACGAGAAACACTTACATTTTCATGTAGATTTTCAAATATTTGGAGGGCTCATTAAAACATTAAGAACTAATTTTTAGGGATTTTTATAGGTATATAGAATGAAAATTAATGATAAATGCATTTGTGGTTGATTTTTCCAATAAAATGGTTGGGGAGAGTTCCTTTTATTAGTTATATGGATATGCACTTTAATGGAAAATATTATTGGGAAAGGGGTATGAATGTAATAAAATGGGTGTTATATGGGTTAGGTGATTTAGGTGGAGATATGTTAGGTGAGGCATTTGGGAAAGACTATAATACCTAAAAATTATTTCTAGAAGGTTTAGTATAACATTCAATTTAGAGAAATCTAAGATACTTCCTTTACCCATTTTTTAACCCAAGTTAATCTGAATTAAAAATTACCCATGATAATTATTTTATTACTAAAAATATATGATGTAACCCCATAAAAAATTATATTTTGAAACTTATTTTTGGATCAATTTAATACAATTCAACATCTAAATGTTATAAACTAAACATTTAAATTAAAGTGTAAGATATATGAATTTTTTTTATAGAATATGTGGTTTTACACATTAAGTGGTTTTACTATTTCATCATAATTACAAATTAAATGAGTTTTTATTTTTTTATTAATATTTTTAAATATAATAATATATTTAAAATATAAAATATTTAGTTATAATTTATTTTTAGGAAATTTATGTATGTCTTATTAAATTATATCATTAAAAATGTCTATTTTACTTTTATTGTGGTAATTAATATTTAATCTTCATAAATTACTTTATATTCCTAAAAGTAATATTAGAATTATTAAATAATTTATACCTACTAATTCAAAATATAATGATCATTTTATAAAATAAAATTTATATGCATAAAGAAACTTACTTTTAACATTAGCGTGCATTAAACCGTTTTTAGAAAATGTCTATTTTTTAGCATAATAATAATGTTCAGCATAAAATAATCAATGATTTTAATTTTCAAGACATTAATTAGTTTATTATAAAAGAAATAAATGTTATTTGGATTCCAAATAAGTCATAAATAAATTTAAAAAAATTAATTAAAAAATACCAAAAAATAGTTTTTTTGTTCAAAAATATTACCGAAGATAAATAAGTTTTAAACATATGATTTTTTATTTAATAACAGAAAATTAAATTTATATATTTTCTCTTTAAAAACATATGTTAATATTTAAATGTTTTTATAAACATCTATATCTTATATAATTATAATGTTATAAAATCTCCAATCATAGTAAAAATATACTATTTTAGAAAAATACAAAAATTTCATCTTAATATAATATATTTACGAAGATTTCCACTATGAAATTTAATCTGGGAAAATCATATTTTATCATTTTCATATTAATCTTTTAAATATACTCATGAATATTGGATCATTATAGTGAATTTATACTCCCATTGGAATACATCCCCTTTTCATTATGACTTTTAATTTTTTTATACATTATGGGGTTTTAGTTAGGTTTATGGTTTTTTGTTTTTCTACCTATTTGTAAACAGTTCTCTAGAAACACCCATCTTCATAATTTATCTTCTCAGTGAGAGCTTAGTTTTTATCATGATATGGCTTTTTTGAGGTCTCCATAGCTGTTTCATTTGATGAATAAAGACAGGTGAAGCGTTTTCAAAGATTCATGAGTATGGGACACTAAAAAATCAAAGGAATATGGTTATAGTAGATTTTGTTTCTAGTATTGGTGTTATTTTATTAAATTATTCTATTTGTTTATTCACTATTAATCATTGTATATTTAATGATGTTTTTTTTCATTGGTGTTTCTCCCAGGACATGCTATGAATTTCTCAATGAAATAACAATTGGTGTCGATGACATTATAATATCTAGTTGATGGAGGGTGGATAAAAAAATTGGTTTTTTTCTTCATTTGTATGACTGTTAAAGATGTATATTCTTGCTAGTTATGACCAACATCGACAATAGATAATTTATTATGTTTCTGTGGATATCTAGGGGTACCTTGTTTAGGTAGTTGGGAATCATTAGGTTTATTTTAATATACTGGAGTTGGTTTTTGGTTATCTTATGTTTTATTACCTAGATGTTTTTATAATTGGTATTGGTATGAAACATTGGAAAAGATTGTTTTTTATTTTTGTTTCCAAATAAATTAGTTTTTGTACAAATACTTTCCTTGGAAAATATCAACTTATTCATATTTGGTGGTTTTTCACTTGGTTTGTTTTTTCATGATTAGGTATGCAGGGTTTTCTTGATTGATTTGGTTTTTTATTGGTTTTATAGGCTCAATAATTTATTCTCACACTCTTAGTTTTTCTCATTTTTCTTTTTAATTTATAATATTTATGATGTAAATAATTTTATTTTTTTTCTAAAAAATATATATGTGGAGGAATTTTCAATTAATGTATTTCAATGTATATTAAAAAAATAAGAGATTATATTAGGGAATGTTCTGAAGAAGGAATACATGAGTAATCATAGGATATTATTCAAGGATCTTAAAGTGATAAAAATAAAATTAAAATTAAAAACATGCCCAGATTTATTATAGAAATAAAGAGAATTTCAAGGGATATAAATAAATTTATCCTTATATTTGATGAAATTTCAAAGTAGGAAATGCAATATAATTCTGCAATTTTTGAAAAAATTGATATATTAATTATTTACCCATATTGGTGTATTTAATTTATCTTGGTATTTAGTTAATTAACTAACACTATTATACCTAATTGGATGTTTATTCACTCAATGTTTATAAAATTTTGGTTTGTATGTGATAATGATATACATTGAATGTTTTCACGAAAATGAATAGATTTCATAGTAGAATTACCCACCACATGGTTTGAGGAAGTTTCAGGGGAGTTTCTAATGAATAACCTATAAATGAGTCATGACACAACCATTTATACCACACTTTATCTATTATATTAGAGTAAATCATAAAAATTTAAATAATAATTAACCTCACTATAATGATAATTATTACTATATAAAGAGAGTGCATAATATTAAAAAAAATATTTTTAAGATAACTCCTTGGTGAATATTGAGCTTAACGTTAATCATTTCACAATGTTTACATCATATAAAACTTAATTTCAAATTAAAAATAAATATGAATAAGTGAACGGAAAGTAAAACTCAGCCACTAACAACATGGTATTGGAATGTTATGCATCCCATAGACATGATTGGAATGGAAAAGGATGAAAATATATCCCATATGAAATTGAATGGATTTTGAGCATAGTTTTTACAAGTCAGTTCCATATTTTAGAACTGCTGGATATCATAATGGGAAGAAAAACATAACATATAGACATACCCTAGTCAATACATTACACATTGAAACAACAGTCTATATATTTCAGCTTATAATATTATTTAATTCTCAATTACTCGTCAATATTGTTTGAAAAGCGCACCACACCATATTTTACTTGGTAGTTCCATACGATAACAATGTCATAAAGATTTAATTAAAATAATTTTATAGGAGATCATTCTATGGTAATCATATCACACCATGAGGAGTAGTTAAGAGGTATAAATCAATGATTTCATCAAGAAGTTATTTCTTGTTGTAATAGATATGATGCATCATAACCTTTTTATTTTGAATAGAGTTAAACAATAAACTACATATTTTAGAGGTATCACCTGGATCCCTAAGATATCCATGATTTTGAAAAAATATAATTTTACATCATATCTCATAGAGATGATATTTTAATTATTTCCCATTTTTAATATAATAATTAAATCCATTCAACTTTAATAATTTCTGTTGATTTACATCATTTTTTTGATTTTTGGTGAATTTTGGTATTAACTTTGAAAATTTATTAATTTTGTAATTTTAATTGTTGTTTGAAACATAGGTATATTGAGCATAAATTTTACACAGTTGGTTAAAATGTATTTCTAATTTATTAGGCTTTCTTTGTGGTATTAAACATCTTCTTTTATACTAAGATCCCATTTGAACTACAATAAGTCCAGAAATATTCAAAAAAAAATTCCATTACATGTATGGGACCCTACATTACTAAATAAGTAATAAATCAAGATATATACCTCCAAATTAGGTGACTACAACTATATTCAAAAAAGGACCCAGATAATCATGGTCAAATTATACTCAAAGGAAACATTAACTAATTAGGGTAACTTTTGAACATAAGAAATTGGAGTTAGTAGATGATTATCTTCATCGATAAATAAGTTTCGTAAGTAATTGGGTAACAGCATTTCATAAAAATGACTAATAATCTAATATTCATCGATCACGTGTCCAACAGGTATAGGAACACATTTTATGAAGTCACCTTCCCAATAATCTTCCATTTACAATGAGAAATAAATTCAATTTTTTGGTGGATAGATCAAGAGGAAATATTTTCCACCCCTCAACCCAATAATATGTGTATCAACTTTCATTTAAAGAGTTGACGAATAAGAAATTGGGGGTGTTTATGAGAATCAGACCTTGAATTATGGCGGATTTTATATTTAACCTTTTATAAGTTTTATAAGGCAATCTTCTTTTTCATAAAACTCTATTATCCTTTACATAGAAAGGTAAAACAAATTCAGTGATCGGGGAAGGTGGAGTTTTAATTTTTTACTGTCAAAGTATTATGATTTAATATAAAACTATTTTCAATAAGGAATTATATTTATTTTCAATGGTTAAAATTATAGGAATGTAATTGTTCTTAGGATTTTGTTATCATTCATTTTTTATAATTTTGGTTGATGTTCCTAAAACACCCTCTACCTAGTGTAGTTTGTCGCAATAGGGTAGATATTGTTAGGTGGGATGTGTCTATATATTATTTTCATGTGTGTGGAATAAGAGAGTTGTTTTTAAATTTATATCTATAAAATGTTCCTAATTATAAATTTCAATAGTAGTCAGGTAAATATTTTTTGATTTTCATGCACATATGGGTGGTTTACATTTCATTCTTCTACCAAGGGTGATTCAAAAATCAATCAAAGAGTCATTAATTTATCCATAAATAAGAAGGGAGGATGATTGATTTCTATGACAACGATGACAGTAAAAAACTAAATCCTACCCTAAACCCATCACTTTCCTCATCAATTAGAATTCAGCCTTTTTTTTAATTTCATTATTTCATTTTTAAAACCAAATAATTTCTAAAACCAACTCCAATTCACTCTCTAATTCAATGTGAAAATATGATTATAGTAAACTCCTATAAAAAGAAAGTATATATTAACTAATAAAATACATTTTAACTTAAGAAATTATATGTCTTTTGACACCGCATGAAAAGAATGTATTTAAACATAGTTTCATTGTTGAAGAGGTTGTTCCAACAATCTAATTTTCAAATTATATGTCTAGAACCACAAACCCTGACACATTACCCCTAGATCATGAAATTGAATGAACACATCTCTATAGACATAGAAACCACAATATTTAATCATAATTTGGGGAAATTTCTCATTAATACCTGAGGGAAACTTCAAGTGTTCACTTTGAGCCTATCATTATGGCTAGAAATCAACACCAAACCCTTGGATACCTATGTCTACCACAATTACATAATCCAGAAAATAAAATTTCCATATAAGAGATACAAAAATAAATTTAAATTAAAACTAACAAGATACCGTTACATCCAAAATTTCATGGATTGGTATGAGAAGAAAATAAAAATTTATTAAATATTTCCCATATGTTTTATCTAATTTCGAACCCTGGTGAGTAGATGAGGAGAGAGTAAAGTTGAAGGAATTACAATATTCATTAGAATGAGACAAAATATATTGGGTATATATTCGGTAATAATGATATGTGAATAATTGGAGTCAATTTAAATGGTTATTCATGAAAATATTCTTCCGCATATCTATATGCACATCTATTAGAAAATATATATATTCCCTTAGAAAATCTTATAGAGAAACAATTTTATGACTAATCTGAGAGATTTAACAAATTATATTCTACCTTCCCAAGTAAGGAAATTTGGGACCATTAATTAATTTTTTTCATTTATCGAGGATTACAAGACAAGTATAGAAAAAATTTCGGTGTATCATCTGGAGGTACATTGATTGAAAGGCCTACAGAAAAAGACAACTGATTTACTAAGAATATTTTTTCTGAACTCACAATAGATTGGTAAAATAGGTAGTAGAATAAGTGGTATTCTAGAGGTAATAAATTATTATCCATAACCTTTATTAGAATATTATGCTTATGAGATCTACATTTTAGTGAGATATATGTCTGTAAAACATATGAGGGAATAAAAATCACTAGCTATAGTTTGTGGTTTATTCTTATCACCTGATCATTTCTCAGATGAATATACTAAAGTATAGGGAATGTAATATTTTGAATACTCCATTTATTCTAAGGTAATTCCAACAAAATCATGTATGGAGAGATAATAATCATTTATAATATGGAATTATAAATAAGTATAATCTTTCTAAACCCTCTTACTAAAATCAGTTCCGAAAGAAACCCCCATTCTATATTCAATTCCAAAATCCACCAGCATTTCAAAAAAAAAATCTTATGACCAACCTTCCTACCACAAACCCCCCACTATCTTGAGGCCCTATTAACATCAATCAACTAGTGAAATTAATATATCTACAAATCAACTAGAAAAATCTATGTTTAATGGGATAAAATACACCTTAAAATTTTTTTCGAACAAGTTCGATAGTCCCATGAACTTACTGACCAAAAATCTAGGGAAACCCCATTCTGTAAAGATCTCAAATCCCAAGAAAGTATGATTAAAAATATAATAGTAAATGAAATTTCAACACAAAAAAACCCATCAACCTAAAATAATACTTCCTTTGATGAGGTAGAATAAAGATTAAAATTATAAAAATTACAAGAAAATACACCAACAAGAAGAAATTAAAGATGGGGATGAGAGGGATATACCTATTCATAAGATATAAGAAAAAAAAATTATAAAGGACAAAATCGAGAAGAAGTTATTAACTCAACCATTTCTATAAATTATGATAGTATGAATGATATCGTTTGACGAATCACTACAAATAAATTATGTACACCTTCCAAAAAGTGTAAATAAATATCCTCCTTATTGAAGAACTCAAAAAAATACAGGGAATGCTTAATTTTTTAAGAATACATTCACAAATAAGTTTATAATTCAAGTAAATGATAGGATAAAAATAGGAAGAAGTGTCTTATCCCTTATCACACTATTGCTTCCAACCAAATTTCACGATCCATGGACGTTTTCCATTCCATGAACCATTGCCTCTATAAATTTATGAAATTAATTATGAAATATATCAGATTCAATTATCAGATTTACTTAAATAGTATATATTTATTTGTATATGGGATACATGAATATCACATATTTTGGTGATCTAAATTGTGAACAGATCCACAGTTTTACCAATAAGAGTTTTGGAGTATGTCTTTCTAAATGTAAAATATCTCTTATTCTTAGATGACTTCTATGTGAGGGATATAGAAGAGGATAAAAACCCATCTTATTCATCCATTATTTTGAGGATACTATTCAGAAATATGGCCAAAAAATTCTCCATATCCATTAATCGACACCCACCACAAATATTAGAGATATTTCAACCAACATTAATATTTTTGACTCCATGAGACACCCATTAGATTATTGCTCACTCTTTGAACTCTCACATGTACTTAGTACTATACCCATTGAATTATTGATCATGTTCCATAAATTCTTATAATTTGGACATAATCTTTCCATTAAAAATATCACTAAAAATGTGATTTAAAAAAACATAAATGATTATAATAACATTTGTAAAGAAGAGGTAAAATCTGTCTTCTAAGATGTTTCGTTAAATAATTATGAAGATGAAATGATTTTTTTCTATAGTAGAAAAAACCTTTCAAAATAGGTAACCTTAATTGAATCACATCCCTTAAGAATATTTCATATATGGAATTAAATCCACTCCCTATTGATTGTAAATATAAGTACCTTAGGGAGGGAGAAAATTACCAGTGATAACTTCTAATAATATGTTTGAAACACAAGAAGAATATTTTATTGATATTTTGTGAGATAATTTATGATAAATATGGTGTACATTTGTTGATACATTAGTAATAAACACAATAAAAATCTCACATAGAATTCTAATTTAGGGATATTTCAAACATCTCAAAGTCCCAAAAGGAAGTTAAATCCCACCATGATGTAGGTTATAAAGAGGCATATCAAGAATATCATATAATACGGGATCATCTATCCCGTTTTATATTCACAATATGTAATACCCATCCTTGTAGTTCCAAAAAACTATCTTAACCACTGTGAGGTATAGATAGAATGAAATAATTAAAGTGAGAATTCAGAATAGCCAGAGAGGGTGTATTTATTTTAGGAAGTTTTATCAAGTCACTTGAAAAGACTATTTCCACACAGCCTTCATTAATTATATGTTATAGGGGTTTCATGGTAAAACTCATTATTTCTTTTTTGATGGTTTTTAGGTTAATATTTGGTACCTATTTTACCTAAGGAGCAAGAGAATAATACCTTTACATATCCATTTGGGACTTTTTAATGAAAAATGATATCATTTGGATTCGTCGATGATACACATAAATTTCAAAAGTACATAGTATGATTTTCTTAATCACATTTAATATTTTTAGGATCTTTTATCAAATTATTTCATTATTTTCTAGAAATTATAATGACCTTTTTTTGTAAAATATGGAAAAGTTTTTGAAATCACTCATTGAAAATAATCTGGTTAAAAATTTTGAAAAGTGTCATTTCATAGTTGAGAGATTAATTTACCTTTGAAATTTCATTTCAAAAAAAATCATTGAACTGGATAAGGAAAAAATTTTATTTATAAATTCATTTCCTTACCCAAAAAGTGTAAAATATGATAGATACTTATTTAGGATACATTATATTTTATATGTGGTTAATCAATGATTTTAGTAATATTTCTCACCAAATCTCTAGGTTAATTTAAAATTATGATTATTTTGATTTATATAGAGAATTTATGGAAACAATTGATGAGTTTAAGAGGATATATATTACACCAGAAATGACTAATGAACCAAATTGGGAAGAACCATTTGAGATACTTTGTGATGCATAAAACCAAGCAGTTGGAGAAGTCCTTTCTCAGATGATTGAGAGAAATACATCAGTTATTGTCTATGCCCTATTAAACTCTGATTTTCCCCAATTAAATTACAAAATCATAGAAAAATATTTTTTTAATATTTTAAATTTATTTTCAGCAGTTAGATCATATCTTCTTGGAAATAAAGTAACTGTGTTTTTTGATCATGTAGATCTTTAATACTTGATGAAGAAGTTTGATTCTAAACCAATTCTAGTAGATATATGTTATAGCTTCTTGAATTAAAAATATACATAAAAACAAATAATGGTTATAAGAACCACGTGTATGATCACTTCAGTTGACAACCCACCTTAGCTAAAGAAAAAAGTTCAGAAACAGAACCACTAAATGATCACTATTTATGAGAGCAGTTGTACTTGATTAATGTAGAAATTACTTTGTATCCAAACATGGTTGAGTATTCGGAAATATCTCAGGTCCCATATTTTTTAAATTCCCACCAAATTAAAAAAATGAAATCGAAAACATGATATCACATTTGGGATGATCAATTTTATTAGAAGATTTATGATGATCATGTGATAATAAGATGTTATCCAAAAAGAGAAATTGATTCTTCCTTACAGTTTTGGAACACTTTATCTTGTTGGGGACACTTTCCAACTCAAATGAAAATAATTAAGGTTTTATAATATACAAATTATTAGCCCAATCTTGATAAATATTCCCATAAATTTTTTAAAAGGTGTGAACAATGTATGTTTTAATGAAATATTTCCATGAGATAAGAAATGCCCCAAAATGAACTTATTTTATTTTTAATTTTAGAACACTAAGGGATAGATTATATAGGCCACTCATTAATGTCATTTGGAAGTTATTATATCTTTCTTTATATTAATTATGTTTAAAAATGGTTGTAAGAAAACCCCTTAATAAATACTGATGCTTCAATTATTAGTGATTTTTTAAGGATAAAATATTTTGTAGGTTTGGAGTACCTAGAGCCATCATCATTGATCAGGGGAATACCTTTTTCAATTGTATAATGAAGTATTTGTTGAAATATTATGGGGTAAATCATAAACCATAAACTCCATATCATCTATAAACAAATGGTTATGTTTATGTGTCTAATAAATAAATAAATGAAATTTTGGAAAATAATTTTAATCCAAATTGGTAGGATTGGAGATAAAGGTTGGAAGACACAACATGGGCATATAGGAAAACCTAAATAACCCCAACCATATTGGTTGATTTAGGGTAAACTCTATCACCTTCCAGTGGAATTGGATCATAAGGAAAATTTGGCTGAAATGATAATGAATTGAATCTTAGAAGAACTAGAAAAGAGATAATATTTCAATTGTAAGAGCTGGAAGAAATATGAATGGAAGTATTTAAAAATTCTATGATTTACAAAGAGAGAACATTAGTGGATCATGATATGCTGATCCAACAAAAATAATTCCTTCATGGTGATGTTGTTCTATTATTCAACTAAAGGATCAAACTGATGCTAGGTAAAATTTATTCCAGATGAGATGGTCCATCATTAGTTACTCATGTATATAATTTAGATTATATTAAAATTATAAATGAAAATAGTAGAAACAATTCACTATTCTTGGAAACATACTCATGAAATTACATGAGACCTTGAAATCAGATCTAGTGGAGGAGAACTGACTCCTCCAACCTATTTATCAGTAAAATCCAGTAGAGTGTACCTTTCCAGACACATTATTTATTACTATGATTTAGATAGAAATATACATACATGTAATATCTTCTTGAATATATTTTTTAACATTCACTCTTAATTTATGGGTGAGTTAAACGTTGTTGATTATAATTTTCAATTTTTTCTTTACCATTTTTCCACAAAAAAAAATTTTCTTTTCAAATTTTCATGCGTTTATTTTACAATTTTGTGTTCTGTTTTTAAAACTTGTGAACTCAAATTATTATTTTATCCATTTTTTAAATCCATTATATTGAGTGAAACAATTTAATCCATGTAACTGATATTAGATGAATACTAAAAAAATTACAAGTTCAAAACATGGGAAATGTCTTAAACATTTGTATACTTTTTGAATCCCATGACACATATCACATTTTTTATCATTGAAATCAGATTCATATGAGCCTTATAAATAATTTTTCATATTACTTTCATTCAACTCACTTTATGAGAAAACTAAACCATGATTTCATTAACTATAATTTCAGTTATTTACATCAAAACATGAGTATTTGAGGTAATTTTTTTGTAAATTATTGAGGCATTTATTTGGTAATTAATCCCAATTTTCAGGAAACTAATTTTTTTCTATCCTTTTAAAAATATTTAATTCTTATAGTCCTTATATTCCATGAAATTTCTATTAAGTTAGATACATTATAAGCCAATTTTCCATACCCATCCTTCTCTATACGTGAAAGTTCATGATCAAGTTGAACATAAGTGTGGAGGGAAGTAGTCTTATGTAGTTTTACATTTTTTTAAGATACACTATAAGAAAAATAAAATGATTAAAAGATTTTTTATAATAAAAAACTGATTTTTTTTGAAGTTTATGCCTTTTTATATCCTTCTTGATAAATAATTTTCACCCTTTTGGACCTCCCAAAATAGAGATAATTTTTTCCCTTCTCGGTAGATTTCAAGAAACCAAGGAGAATATAAATGTTATTTTAGATGAAATAATTTTTTATGGGATTGACATGATATTTTTAAAGATTCATAGATATTATTTTCTTATAATGGGAGTGAGTAGGAGACCATACATGAGTGAAAATTAGATTCATGAAATTTTTCTTCAAAAGAGACAAGACATCTTTATTTGGCCTTAGAATTTTTTATTCTTAAATCATATCAATCAAAAGCCACTAAAGAACCCTAAGTAGTCCTCATTATAAAAATATTTAATTTAAATTTATCAGGTTGAGATATACAAATTTATCATGCCGATGATCACTCTTTGTTTTTTTTATGAGAAAAACCTTCAAAAAATTGATTTTTTAGATGATAGAAAATTCACGTGATGTGGGTGTCTTTTGAATCAGAGGATAAAACAAGTGGAAATATAGTGGATGATTTAAATAAAGAAATTAATGTTTTATTTTTTGATTTGTGATCATATATTTTGTTTCTTGTTTTCAAATTGGTGGATCTCATGGGCATCAATTAAAAATTTTCATTGATTTGGTTTTAATGAATTCATATCCAAGATTCAAAGTTCTATATTTGGGTAATTGATAAAGATTATATTTTCATAAGTTTTAATGTGTAATTTAATGATTTAATACCTTAATAGTTGACAATAGGAGATTATCTGAATCATTTTTTTATTTTTGTGTATTAAATGTAAATATTTATTAATTATATAATTTTAACGGTTTTATATGACATCATTATTTCAGTACTAACATTAAAAATATTGAACCAAATAGATAGATTCATTTTTTAATGGTATACTGTATTTATGGGATTTAAATTATTCACTAAGACCATGATCTCATTTTAAATGAAAAAGTTCCAGATAAATCAATCAATTTGGAAAATATTTATGCTCAATATAATGGACCGCAGATCATTAAATATAGAATAAACTGTCATATAGACCTCATTATGAGGTGATTCAAGAATAATTTTAAATAGAACTCTAATAATCATTATGAAATTAAATTTCATGGAAATATTTTCTCATCAAGGTATCCATTGAATTTAACTAAATAAAAGAAGTCTAAGAGTCCCTTTGGGCCGAAAAAGTGTTCCTGGGTAATTAGGTTATAAAATTTTCTATAAGTGTAAAATGAATCAGACACATTTATCGAGAGTTTATGATACATGTATGAAAAAAAATATTAATAAACATTACTTATAATCATTCATTTTATATGAGAACTAATCTCAAACATTCAACTAATAGAAATTAGAAAGAATCATTTCCAACCCTCAACCTAAAAAATATGTGTATCTACAACAATTAAAAAAGGTTGAAAAGGAGAAAGAATGATTGTGTTAGAGAATAGGTAACATTAGGTGTTTTAGAATTTATATTTTCACTTTT
The DNA here is from genome assembly GCA_963277665.1 of Viscum album. NCBI lineage: Eukaryota > Viridiplantae > Streptophyta > Magnoliopsida > Santalales > Viscaceae > Viscum > Viscum album. The sequence goes on along the minus strand of OY728162.1, from coordinate 1,494,524,017 downwards.
ATTAGTTTCATAATGTTTATCTTCTTCCTCATTCAACTCTATTATCCATCACATGGGCGGGAAATTTTATCAGCTATCGGTGAAGGGGGAGTTTTTGTTTTTAAAGGTTGAAATATTTTGATTTAATTTGAAGATAATTTTTTATTGAATTATTTCTATATTAAGTGGTTCCTAATTCTCATTATTCATTTCTATTTTTTGTTTTGGTTTCATCCGTTGTATACATATTTAGTTAAAATTAGTATAACTCCCTCATCCTTGTGTATTTTGAATTGATCCAGAAGATTGTGTTTGGTGGTGAGTGTCTAGGGATAATTGAAATGTGTATGGAATAAATGAGTTGTCTATTAATTTTCAAGGAGTAAGAGTTCCCAATTTAAATTTCCTTAGTATTTGCAAAATTATTTAATTATTTTCATGCAAAGTGGTGTCATTTCAATTTCTTCCTTTAACTAATGGTGATTTGAAAGTCAATCATGGAATCCTTTATTTATCATTCAATACGAAGTGAGGGAGAATGATTTTTTTTGTCATGATGACATTACAAAAGGTAATACTACCCTAACCACATCACTTACATCATCTATTTTCAATCAATATTCATTTAAATTGTCATAGTTCTTTTTAAAATCCAACAAATTCAAAAACAACCTACACATTATTCTATAATTCAAATTGAAAAAATTTATTGTATTTCCCTACAATCTAGAGACAACCTAGTTTAAACACTACGCTATATTTTATCATATGAAATTATTTTTTTCCACACCCAAAGATAGGAATTCCTCAATATCATAACCCATTCATTATATTTTTATGTCAGTCATTAAAAAAGAAAATTGTTATATTTTTAATGATTCCTAGCATGACCTTATTTTTACACTGTGATGATACCTAGGTTTTTAAATATTTCTTTTCTTTGAATATATATAGGGGAGAAGGAAGTGGTGAAGAAACATATGCATTTTTTTAATTTACAAATCATTTTATAATGATCATTAATGTGTATATTTTTACTATTGATCACATGATAATATTTGTGAATTCCATTTATGTTTTCCATCTTCTATATCATGATTTATTTGGCTATTATACCTATATTGTTTTCATAACTCTGTTAAGAACACTATATCCCCAAGATGTATTTTCATTCAACCAAAAGTGATTAGTTTCTTAAAGAATGGTGGATCAATATTAGTATAATGGAAAAATAATTAGATGATTGATTTTTCATATAAATTGACTCTACTGATTTATTATCACATTAATGCAAAATATTTATATCATTACATATTTTCTCATTAACTGATTCGTAAGTTAATAATGGATCACATTTTATGTTGATAAATATGGTATTTTCATATCTATATATTTCATTTTCTAAATTTTTTAACTACATCACAATAAACTATAGTATAATTTGATTACATGAACAATATAGAATTGAAAGAATTTAAGTTGTAATAACTAATACTAAAAATGAAGATATTACATACACTCAAAGTGTAACAAAACTAATCAACAATGTTATTCCATAAGAAATTGATATTACAATCATTTTACAACGCATCCTCCAAAATTTCTACAAAATCTCTATGTTTTATAAAAATTATAATTTTTATAAAAGTACCCTAAATTACATTGGATTACAAATATTTTTTGAATAAATTTTGACTTAAAACTCGTTAAACCAAAAATAAAGAAATCCCATAAAAGATAGGAATTTCATACCATTCTTAGTGGACCTACTGTAGTACTCATCACTTATATACTTCACTTTATAGTTTTCGTAAATTTTTTTATGGAAATAAATCGTAAATTTAGGAAATCTTCTTCATGAGGTGATAAAACACTTGGTTCCATCATGTTTTTGTCATCGATAATGGGAATTATAATGAAACTAGTTAAAAAGATTTTTATTTATTGATTTAATCAATATTTTAATTAATTATTTAATTTTCACTTTCTATTTTATTTCTTTTGGGTTTTCAATATTTATCAATATAATTTCAATGTGTATATACCACACCCCACACACGCTCTAACGGAATTCATATCGTATCAGAGAATAATATTTGTACCTTAATATTAAGTGTTTTATTCTTCTAAACTAATAATAAATGATGAAAAATTAAGATACCCATATAGTGAATGAAGAGTAGGAAAACATCATTTTTAAGTCCCAACAAGCACCTTGCAAGATCACATTTATTGATTTCAGTCTAATATCTATCAATGGAGATACTCAAGAAATAGTTGGGCCAATAATGGATGAAAAAGTTAAAAATGAAGTCATGTATTATATTTATGAACTATAACCTAGGTAACATCAAGGGATTATAAAATGATAATATTCACATTTAGCACATTAATATTTTTTGGATATTTGTGACACATTAAAAATTAATGAGGTAACTAATGATTTTATCAATATTCGATCCTTTTTCCCCATTAAATATTTTTTCTATATAATGTGTAAATAATGAATTTTAAATTTATATTAATACATAATATGATCCTTAAAGGGAGTTTATTAATAATTATTTCTCACTAGAAAATATACAAATGTGGATAACAGTAATTCAAAATATTTCACCGTAAGATGGAAAATCCCCTTATAAATATTAAAGATTGTTCAAGAATCTTGTATAGAGATTAAAACACTATAAAGTCTCACATTGGATGTATCAACTAAACATTTTTCTTTATTTTCAAAAAAATTATTAGGGGTGGTTGATTTTGGATTTGAATATAGTCTTATAAAGAAAATAATATCCAAATCAAAATATGTGTTGGAGGCTATTTATGATAACATTTTTTAATGTAAAGGAGAGGTAATCCCACCAAAGTGGGGATTTCGTAAAATTGAGCCTAAAACCATGTTAGTTAACTAAATAGAGGCATGTTAATGGAATAGTGAGGCCTTTCAAGCCATCCATAATCTATTATGACTAACCAAGCCAGGAAAACACTTTAATGTATGATGTATAGCATATAAATTGTTCATGGTTTTCAATAAAGGAATTAATAAGTATCTATGAGTGAGGTAACTTTTTTTACTAAAAATAGGCCAAAATATTAATATCAAAATCCATTCAAGAGTTATCTGAGTTCAATGACATAGAATCAAGGTTAGAGACAATAAGGCGGAAAAAATTAAAAATATTCCCAATGTCATCTAAGTTATCCACAACGATAGAATTCCCCACATAATTTCTATTATTAGTTATATGTATTATTAAAATTATATTTGTAGTATCATGAATAATAATTCATGTAGATATTTAAAGAATGTAATCCCTCTTTTGAGGAATTGGTAATGAAGTACTCCAAATAGAATGACCATAATATTTCCCCATATGGAGACCTCATTTTAAAATAATTAAAATTACTTTTAAAACCATGATACCACAAACCAAAACATTTAATATAAATTGGAATATATTTCCAACAATTTACAAAAAGAAACCACATAGTATTTATTTGAAACGTGGTGTTGTTCTGGGAGTAAGAAAATATTTTCAATTTATGAAGTATATGGGAGTTAAAAGATAGGGATGGTCTGAAGGTAAAAGAATATGGGATAGAGAAGAAATTAGAAAATTATATGGAGAATAAATTGTAATATATGGATTATATCAAATGATATAGTAAAGGAGAATTAGTAGAGAATGTATAATAAGTTAAGGACCTAATAAACACTTCTAAGGTGCAGGATTATTGGTTGCATCTTCCTTTTCTAGACAAGATGAATCATGGGAGGTTAGAGGAGTAGTATAAAAAATCATGGAGATATTTATCATCTTTCAAATAAGCATTTTATTAACAGAGGAAATATCTCAATTGTTTTCATATTGTAAATTTCTATTAAAAATCCTCTAAAATAGTAAAACATTGGAGTACTTATGCTTGATTTATCTCCCAATATATTATTCAGATAATGGGAGGTGGAAAATACCATCAAAAAATTGATATCTAAGAATTTTCTTATTATACGAACCATTGGTTCATGTATATTAAAGAAGGCCCCATGCTATTTAGGTGTCATGGTTATCTTGATTCCAATATGTATTGAATGTTATATTTAGATACCAAGTGCAAAGTAAAATGATTTCAGAGTGATTCCCACATATAGGGTTCATTTGTGGATCTAGTAGCCACCATATAACCCCCTCTTTATCATTGAGGTGGTTGAGGAACCTCAGTTTTGGTACACCCCCATTTTCATTATAGTCATAGCAACACTAGATATATCAACAGTTTTTTTCTATAAACTATATCCATCGATGATATCACTGATCATAATTTGGGTATGACCATTGATATGTGACACACATGTTTGATTGAGTTTCCATAGTTACCACTTTGTTTTCATATATAATTCTCAATATACAAGGCACTGAGAATGGTCAATTAACTTATTATACCATTAAAACATTGCCATCTCTATCCACTGAGTAGGACCCTTCACCCTGACCACATATATCCTTATTTCATTATATGTTTATAACAAAACCTTGATGTATAATGCACCTTGAAAATATAGTACCTATTCATTTTATGCTCCCATTCCACCACTAATATATCTATGTATTAAGGGTATAGATCAGGATAGTGGGGAGTCAGATGGGCCCATAGTCAAGACCTAGGAAATCTACCACTCTTATATTTTTGGTTGTGATGGGTGATTTTTCTTTATTATATTTTTCTATATATTGGGATACCCATGAATTTATTTTTTTTATTTGAGTTAAAATAAAATAATTATTTTACATTCATGATAGACATAAAAATAACTTGTTGAGAAGCTCTACGCTCTTGGAGTTCTATTTGATACATGATTATCATCTAACATTCATTAAAGTGTATAATATTTTAAAAAACCTATAAAAAATTCCACCATGTGGAAGGAATTTGTTTCCATAACTCAAAATAAAAATGAAATAATGTCAGCCAGATAATCCATGAATGTATTTCATTCATTCCTATATTTTTGAGCTATTCTTTTTTTATCATACAATTATGAAATTTTCATGTATCTATGTCACCTTATTTTAACATTATTAAATTTAACCTTCACGTGTAGTAGATAGATCCTTGAACCCACATTATAGAAGTTCCTTGTTACTGGCCTTGGAGACACCATCAATTTTGGGGAATGTTTTATCATTTTTAAAATATTTTAATTATAATTGTCATAAATAATATATTTATAAATGGATATTGTTGGATGTTTTGTTACCCTTTAAAATTTTTATTTTTTATGTTATTATGGATGTGATTTCAATTCATGATTTTTATTTTTGGGAATATTGATTTTGTAGATGGGATAGTATTATCAATAACATGAATTGATTATTCAATTATTTTATTCTCATTATATAAAGGTAATCAAATCCATTTTTTATATACTCTTTCTTGTAATATAATTCCATGTATATTAACAGGATATAAAATAATACTAGAAAAATCATGCTGACATTTCCAAAGAATACTAATTTAAACCACCTTAAAATAATTGATGCAGTTAATTAAAATTTTCATATAAGTTAATCTTGATAGATAAACAATATTTAATCTGTAAACAATGACAAATTGACCATGAATTTTCTTTTAGTTAGATACAATCAAAATCTTATTTTTTTTATACCCAAATTCATGTGTATAATTGAATGATTTTAATATTGATTAAAAGGGTGTTTGATGATTTCATGATGATATTGTAATTTTTTATTAAAAGGAAAATTGGGGATTAATCCCTTTTTTTATTGGAATATACAGATATATTTAATTATAATATTCTATTATTTCTCCTATATCATTTCTAAATAAAAGAAAAAAAAATTGACACCTTGGATTGACAATTAGTTTTAACATTCCCCATTCATATTTTATGTATTATAATAAATTTGGGAATGGAATTGATAGTTGGGATTAAGGCACAATATTATTTTACTTCAAATATTGAGTATCTACCTCTTTCAAAAACATCATTGGAAAAAATAAAAAATAAAAAAATAAAAAATGAAAATATATTTCTAAGAGAAAAATTGAATGTTTATCAATATTTTTAAATTTTAAGTTTTTTGTCCATTGAGAAAGGAAATAATTGGATGTTCTCATTGATTTTATTGAAAGGGAAAAATAATTTTTTCATTCACATAGATTGTATACTTTGGAATTAATATTATATTTAGGCCTTCCATTTCTAGCCTAATTTCCAATGATTTCATATCATATACATCCCATATTAAACTGTCATATAATGGAACACATAGTGGATATTATTAAATTTATTTTCAATATATGTGATTTAATTTACAACACATATGAAATAGTTAAAATTATTATAAATTTGTTTTTGGTGATATTTTGATTTAATATTAAAATGTTGGAGTTTATGTTTGTTTTAAGTTCCTTATGAATTTTCTAAATATTATTTTAGAGTTCTAATTATTTCATAATGTTAAGTGATGTTTTTATGCCATTTTAATGTATTTGAGGATTTCTTGCATTTAGTTAAGTTGGTTGGGGAAAATTTTTGAGTTGCGTGTTTTTTAAATATTGTTTATTTTTATACTATGTAAAAATATTCTTATCATGAACATGAATAACTCATAGATGAATATTAAAAACTCTATATTTCTAAAGTCCATATAAGAGAAACCTGGTATTATATATGAATAAATCCATGATATATAAGTTAAAAAGTTTTCTTCATAATATTACTTTGGGACAATATAATCATACTTATGAGATTCCTAAATAAGTATAAGAGAAATCTTTACTTTAGTAAGAGTAGATTGTGTGAAAAAGTAACTATGTTTTTGTAAACCTTATGTCTCTTAAAAAAACCTCATATGATTCAGAGTCATGTAAGATAAAATTTGATACAATATAGGAGTTTCATAAGTTTTTAAAAATATATGTTAGATTCCTCTAAATGTCATGTAATAATAAATGGTCTTCTAATGTGAATCATAATAACCAAGTTAGATGTAGTTTTCCATTTCCTCAGTGACTATAAATCAAAGTGATTAACCAATTATTTTGGAATTAACTCTTATATGGGTGTTTTCATTTTAATAATGAGTATTAAATATGAGATTAATAATTACAGAAATATATTATTATTTTATTTTTAGTATGATTAAATTGAAAAGTAGAAATGGGTTCAATGGAAAATTGAATTAATGAAGTTGTTAACATCATTAGAATAATTAAATGTGGAAATATTTCAATTATATTTAGAGTGGTTTAAAAAAGAGTATTTTTCATCGTTTTAGAATAAAAGAATCTTTTCTTGTGAGACTTTGTGTTCATAGTAAATAGAGTTTTAATATTAAAAAAATGATGACTTTATTGAAGGGGAATTTATATATTTTATATAATGGAATATTATCCTCTGGAATGTTTTGATTTTTTTAGAATGAAATTAGTGATAATGATGCAACAATTCGGATTATTAAATTGATAATAGGATAAAAATAGTGATTTTTTAACATTAGAAGGGGATGAATATAATAATTATTTAACCCATTTTTGACCTTTACAATTGTTAGTGATCAGTTTTGAAGAATCTTTTTTACCATTATATATTAAAACATTTTTCTTATTTTGAACGTATTAGTCATATAAATTTAGAAATTTCAAGGATATACCATTGATATTTGCTTCATTTTGATAGTAAAATCGGATCTATTTGTGTAGGGATAACAATCACTACACATGAGGAATGTAGTCATCCATATTATAGGAAAACTTCATTAACAAACATTTTATCCTAATCATTTAATTTATAACCATGTTAGTTGAGATTGTGTTGATAAATAATCACAAGAAACGTTTTTAATGAAATAAAATTTTTAACACTAATTATACTCTATCAGTGTTAGAGATCTTCCATGAGATCATAAAAATAGTTATCAGAGTCATTTTGCATAGTTGAATATCACTCATGTAAATTTATATTGATTATCACTACTCACTCAACAATAAATGAGTTCAAAATATTGAATGAAAATATTTTAACATATGGAATGAAATCATGGTACCTCGTCTTCCCACTCTTATTATTGATTAGCTTGAGTATTCTCTTAATGATTTTATAGTACCAAGTGAGATTTTAATGTGTTCCTTATCCAAATATAATAATATTGATAGTTATTGGAATAAATTGAATGAATTTTTATCTTCATTATTATAGAAATATCATAAAAAGGTTATGGGATTTAAAACATCAAAATATATACATAAAAAAATAAAGGAATCTATAAATAAGATAATAAGGTGAAGGAATAAAACATATAACTAAATAAAAGTTAATTTTAATATATAATAATGAAAAATGATGACAAAGGTATTAAGTTATTTACCATAATTAATATGATTTCTAAGAATAAAAGTGAATAAGTATAATGGCTTCATATATCCATAATTTTTTTTCAATATTTATTCTAGAAAAATGTGATGTAAATATTTAATCTTTTGAAGATACATATATTGATTGTTTTAAACTATTATTAGATTTTCAAATTTTTAATTTTTCATGATATGATTAATGGATATAATATGAAAATAATTTAATGAGGGAGAAACAATTTTTTTAAAATATTTGTTGAATTTGATGATTTATGATGAGGATGATAAGGATAATATGGATAGTTTTAATGAGACCCCATATCTAATGATAAGAAATGTCTAAATAGAGAAATATAAGTATCAAGGTAAATTTCCCATAAAATTATTTAATTTTAGTAAAATTGGAAATTTATTGTCTGAGTAATAATTAAAATCAAGAATAAAAATGAAGTTAATGTAGAAACTAAGTGCTCTATAAATAAAGGGGATAACATCATTAAAAATCATTAACAATTAAAAGGTAAAATTATATTTCATCAAATTTATTCCAAAGTAAATTTCAATATCATCAATAAAATATTTCTAATAATGAATAAATTTGCAGTGATGCGGAAACTCATATAAAAATAATTAAAAAAATGGTTCCCATGACATAATAATATGAATAGAGTGTGTTCATAGGTGATGAAATATAAAATTTTAATGAGTTTTTACTTAATAATAATAATATTCCACGAAATACACCATGATAATTGAGATGAATATGTTTCTAAATGATATTAAAGAATAATATATGAAATTTAACTTCTTAAATTAATATTTTATGAAGGAAAAAATTTATAATGAAAATTAAGTCCATTCTAAGGAAAGGGTGAAATTAAAACCAAGTAAATTTGAGAAAACAAATATAATTGATGATATAACGTCGACTATCATTATTATAGATGTAGAGGATGATAGGATAAAAATAAAAAATCAATGAAGTTTAGTAGTAAAGTGATATTCAAAATTAAATTTAAATTATAACTATCATAAGATCAAATTAAGGCTCTAAGATGCCCTAGAATAAAATAAAAGTCACTAAGTAGATGAGTGAGTGTCCAAGGTAATAAAATAGAAACACCACATTATAAAAAAATATTATACTTGAATAAGTGAAGTCCATAAATTCAAATCCTTAAAAGAATATCATTTTTATGTTTATATAGTGTAAAATAGTTATCTTTTTCAACTGTTATGTTTGAGGAAAATGTAAATTTACAAAATATAGAAATATAATAATTATAGAAAACTAATCATATAAATCAAAATATTTTTAAAATATTCCTATAATTTTTTTGTAAAATTATTTCATTGGAGATAAAAAGTGTGGTTTCAATACTACCCATAAATGAAATATTTTTTTTATGAAAAATGTATATTTTTTTCTACTATATGTATTGTGGTGTTTTTGGTTAGAATTGTTATAGTTTTTTTATATTACATTCCTCTATGTTGATAATGGAGGGGGTGTGAACCATGGGGAAGAAAAACTTCTTTGAAAAAATAATTAAACATGGTGTTTGAAAATATGATTGAAGTGGATAATAGATTTGAGAACCTAAACGATGTTTTTGGAGTATGTTATCATGATGTTAATACCTCAAATGAACTCCATATAGTCTTTCTAGACCAATTACATGGAAATACAATATGTGACAATATTAATAAAAATGACAAATTCAACTAAAAAGACAATGTTGTTGATATTTTTTTTCAGGCATTCAAAATATTTGAATCCATGGATTTAGGATAGTGTTTTCTCGTCATACATGTAAGGTGATATAAATAACTTATATAATTCTAAATGATATTAATTAGGAGTTGTTACCTTTTTTAGTGAAAAATAATTTAAGATAAAATGAATTAGAGCAAGAAAAAATGGTGAGAAACTTTTAAAGTCCATAAATGAATTCTTTTTATGGACTAAAGAAAAGTATTATAAATATATCATAACATTTTAATGATTTAAATGAGATAAGTTTAAGAAATAATTATGGAATTATTAGTAATTTTAATGATAGAGTAGTAATATAAAAAAGATCAAGAAACCATGGAAACTTGTTTCATGTTAGATAAGCTAAAGTTGGTCAATATATGTGAATGAAAGCTAATACAAACTTGTGGAAAAAAATAATTTCCCATATTGGAAAAAAGAGCTTGAAGAGGTAAATTAGATAAGACTCTATGAGAATATTTAAGTTATGAATGAAGACTTTATCACTATTTTTAAAACATGAAAAAATAATAATATTGTTAATAAAATCACAAGAGAGTTAAGATACAAACTAAAATATCATTAGAATGTACTACCTCACTCAATTAAGTGTATTTACTGATTAAAAACACACAATCATCTTTCTAATTTTGTTTTATTTTGAGGGATTTGAATGTTTTTATATTATAAAATTTACTATGATGTTATCAGAATAATCAAAGGGATTGAATGGATTTTAAAGGTAAATATTTGATTCCTCCACCTATAGGTAATAGAGTATACCTAGACGAGTGAACAAGATGGATGGTGGTAGGTTGAAAGACACCATTTCTATCTAGGTGCCACCAGATGGCTAGTGATACCCACAGACTATATTAGGGCATCCATATAGGTAAAAAATAGCTATTTGTGGTTGACCATGATTCCTTGATTTGATAACTAATAAATATATATGAGTTTCAAAGTCTCTTGAACATTCCTAAATCTATTAGAGGTTATAAGTACACAACCTTAGATCCTTCAATGGCTACTGTTACCTTGAATTTATTTTTTGATCTCATCATGATTTATTTTGATCATTCTATTACATCAATGTACTCTTTTCTCTCTTCCAACAATATCATCATATTGTATTCTTATTGGAGGAAATTGTGTATACATGTAAGTTATTACATATAAAAATCATAATATTTCTCTTTTCTTAGGTTTCTAAAACCATTGATTGTGAGTAGATTTAGTGAGAACAACCTTAAGTGTGGGATATTGGTGGCTCACTACCATTGACTATGAGGTGTACAGGGTATCACTACCATAAAATAGAGGTATAATTCGTTTCTTTACACAACCACTAAAATTATAGCACTATAAATGGATTTTGTGCTACAACCACAAAAAAATAAGACATTAAATGTTTTAAATGGTTTTTTTGGTCTACCAAAAAAAGTCACGGGGTAAGGAAACTCTCAAGAAATTTAGAGTAGGGGAAATATGAATCCCTTTGTGGATTATATTCAAACTACTTTATCAGATTATTATTTCATAGTAATTAAATTTATATTTTTACTGTTATAAATACTTATATTTTCAATTATTAGTTTAATTATTTTAATTACATCAAGTTTATTTTTAATTTCCTATAAAAAAAATAAATGTAGGTCGCCCTTATTTCTATATTTAATAAGACTGAATATTTATATCAACGGGAACCTTGATTTCAAAACCCTAACTTCTTTCAAGGAATTATAATTTAAATACGACCTCTACCTCAACTACCCAAGGTGATCTAGAAGGACACTCAAAAGGAAAGATCAGTACATTGATCAATATAACTGTAGTAATTTGAGAAATAGAATGTGAACACTTCTTAATGGTGTTGGATATGTTGTAGATAATGGTTATTCAAGGTTATACACTAACTGAAAAAGAAGAATAAAATGGGCTCACAATGATATAGTGGTTTTAGATATTGATGTAAAATCATTAAATGATCCATGTTTTGTGTTATATCAGAATAACTTTAGTCATGTTTCAATGTGTAATACTTCTTATTAATGTTTGGAATTATTACATGTTTCCCATTGGGTAAACAAATAAAATAAAGGATACAAGTGTTGATATGTATTGATAATATATTGAATGATTTTTAACAATAATAATGAGAACATTACTATAATGATTACATGTTTAACAAATATTTTAAATGTCACAAAATCTTTAGGTGATGGGATTACAATTTATATTCTTATAAATAATATCTATTGAGTCATTCCACGTTCGTTGGAACCCAAAGTGATAACAATACATAAAGAGAAGGAAATAAAGATTATGTTGGTTGATGAACTCAATGGGACTCTCATGACCTATGTGATTAAAATGAAGAGGCAATTAATGAAGGAATACCATGATGTAAATGAGAAAAAGCCCATTGAAATCAAGGTGACCAATGATGATACTCGGGAAGAGACTGTGAGATTGATCATCTTTCTAAGAAGATGAAAAAGATATATAAGAGAAAGAAATAATAATATCCTTTTAAGAAAGATAAGAAATAAATTAAACTAGAGGTATGATCATATATATATATTAAAAATTATAACATAAAATCGGAGTCTTTTTCTCTCAAAAAAAAGAAAAAATAAAATATGAAAACAAATAATGTCATTAAGTTATTAGTATATTTTTCTAGTGACTGTTCACTCTCCAAAACCTCTTTAAGTGATAGAATTGAAAATTGTATCATGGAATACATTTAAGATAGTAAAGAGTTTAATTATTCTTCTTATTCATGTTGTACTTGGAATTAAAATGTCAATTATCTTATATATTCTAGAAGAAAATTACAAGAATTATTTTGTGATATTTCCTAAAAAATCAATGATCTTAAAAATAAATTATAATTCTTGGGCCTTAATAATTATATAATATTATGTCTTAAGTAAAAAACACATTTTATTAAATTTGAGGATATTATTATGGTTAATGTTTTTTAGAATTAATCCATAGTCATACATAAAAAAACCAAACAATACAATGTGGACACCGATTAATATTATCCATTTTTTATAATATAATTTTTTAAAAATAAATCATGATTTAATATCATGTAAAATATACAATGATTAAAATTTTCTTATCCTATTCCCTTAAACAACCTTAATCCCAGATAAAATAAATTAAAATAAGGGATGGTTACCAAAATAACAATATGGGATACAAAAAGGAGAGACCAACAAACTCATGAAAACTCATTTAACTTTTACCTTTATCTTCATTGTTATTTTATAATATTAACAATAAAATATTCAAATTATAAACTCATTTGTATCATTAAAATCATTAAAATATGTAGAGGTCAATTAAAACCACATTTGGTGACTTAAATCATCATATTCACAAATCTCTTTCTAACACATTTAATTTGAATAACCATATAGATGAATTCTAATTTTATCATTACCCAATTAATTGGAGATCTGTAACTGGATCAACCATCGTATAACATATATCAGGCTCACCTATGAACTTTAATGGGATTCAACCCTTCTTATAATCTACATCTAGGTCACCCATTTCTCATGATCTGTAGTGGGGCTCAAGACATTGTAAAATCTATATAAGAATCTCCCGTGACCTATAATAGCGATCAACCCTCCAAATAAGATATATCAAGATCACAAGTCTAATATAATTCTCATGTCAAATTTCATGAATGAATCACCTTAATCATAAAACTATTTGAATATCTATTTTAAATTAATGTGAAAAACACTTTCCAATAAAAATACCATTTTCTTTTAAAAATCCATTTTCAATAATAAAACATATTTATCGTAGAAACAAAATTTTAAATACCAAAATAAAAAAATGTGTAAGTAAGGTATTTTATTTAATAAGACATGTAATCTTTAAAATGAAGCTATAAATAAAATAAAATTCATTATGAAATGAATAGTCATTTTAATCATACATTAAAAATTGGAAATTTAAATTTTCATTTTTCAAAACAATATATATAAAAAATATAAAACTTTACTCTTGAAAAAAAATAATTTTAATTCAAAAATATATAAAATAGACTTTATAAGTCTTTATGACCATTAAAATGTTCATTAAATAATTTTAAAAACATAGACATTTGGAAAGGGTGTGTTAATAGAAAAACATTAAAAGGGAATTTTTTATTTAAATAAAATCCCATTATCTCATTATAAATATTTGAAGCATAATTTCTGTGAAATTATAACTTCAAAAAACATTAATTACTATGAGGATATATTTTTCATGTTATAATATGTCATATGGGATAATATACACCTTATAAAATAATAAAGTTTCACATTATCATCAAATTCATTGTAGCTACCCTTATTACTTTCATGTATATCATATATATTCATTATAGCTACACTTATTACATTCTAGGTAACATGTTAGTGAAAACACTTTTCATCACTCCACAAGGTGGTAGTCTACCGTACACATGAGCGACGTTATTGTATCCATTTTGGTATGAAATTTAAAAATGGTGTATATGATATATTTACTCTAGAGGTATTAATATTTTGTAAATATTATAAATATTATATATATAAATTATTTCCATTTTTATTCCCAACCATGACAGGCAGTCATGAAAAAATGAACGTCCTCATTTTGTGAGGCAGTAGTCCATCGTAAAAACAAATGATGATTTTGTGCCAAATTTTCTGTAATTGGGTGTTATTTTAGGTTATTAACATAACATATAAATATCTCAAAATATTTTGGATACTTAGGTTTCAATATATTAATCGTATAATTTTATTTTAAAGGGTTGTAGAAGAAAACAAAACAGAAATGCAAGACGATAGACATTACCTCTTATTCAAGTAACACCTTTTAGTTTTCTCCAAATGAATTCATTGGTTAGATTTATTTGAAAAAGAGATTAATCTTAGTGGATAGTATAGAATTTTTAAAGAGAGGTTTTTATATTTTGGTTGAGCCATATGGATTGAGATGTGGGAATATATTGGGAGAATTATTTCAATTTAATAACTGAGGAGTGACATAATTGTAAACACCACGAACTAAACACTATTGGGAGGTTTACCTTAACACATGTTCCACCAGTATGGAACTAAATAAAATAAAATATGAGTTACTATAAAAATATGTCCTTCCATTATGTATCGTAAATGTTCTTAGTCAACTATACAAAATAACTTTTAATATTAACCACTAAGTTTACTCATTTTTACTTCAATCACCCAAATTAATTTGGATTGTTTTCACTAATATTTTTAGCGAAAAACTACATTAAAATTTTTATACAAAATAAATAATTATTATTAAAATTATTAAATCCATTTTTCTATATTCAAATCAAATATGTTTATAAAATAAATTTCAAATTAATCCCACAGAGAGCAAGACAAAGCGGAGATTCAAAGTGAAAATGATCAAACATTTACAAAGATTTCACCAAATTAAATATTAAATTGACCCCAATGACCTAAATTGAATTAATATATATTTTATTGATCTAATTTAACTTTAAAAAAAATAAATATAATTTATAATTATAAATTATTTATACGCAAAGACAGTTCTTAATTAAAATTCATTATTTTTTACTATTCATGAAAACATGAATCTTTTAAAAAAACCCAAAAATTAACCATAACATGAAATTGAAATTAAAATTTTTTAATGAATTTTATTCTTCCAATTATAATTTATAAAATTTTCAAAATTTATTTTTAAAAATAGTCTTCGACTAAAATCTCGGAAAATTATTATTTAGAAATATACTTATATTTATGCATAAAATTGGATTTATTATTATCATATGTATGTAAAATATATTGTATGAATGTAATTTTTTTTGTAAAATATAAATTTCATTAAGATCGTGAATTAATTTAATTTATTAAAATAAATCACTATTGTCGCATAAAAATAGATTTTTTATAAAATCATTTGCATCATAATCAATTAGTTTCTTTATTAATATCTGAGTAATTGGTAAAAAATTAATTAAACCCTAAATTTTGTTAATTTAGTTAATTTTTATACCCACCATTCTAATGGATAGGTAGAATACTATATGTTAATAGTACATTTTTTTCTGTAAAACATGGTCTTCTTTGAAACACAAGTTATCGAAGAAACTCCATGTTATGTATAACATTAGATAAACATATTGTTATTTTTAACCCAATATAACCTACATATTACGAGTTACATAATAAATTTATGAATTAAAATTAATTTAAATTCCTAAATTTTGTAAAATATAAGGATTTCATTGAAATATAGTATTCATTAAAGAGAAAGATAATCTAATTATTTAAAATAAGAATCTAATAAAGGAAAATGAAAATCAAAGATATATTATGTTAAAAAAATGATATATATTTATATATATATAATTAATTATTCAATTTAATATTATAGGAAACTTTAATCTTGAAAAAAATTAAATAATGATAAATATTAAAAAAATAAAAATAAAACCAATGCTAAAATATATAATTAATGATCCTAGGGAATCTATTTATATGTTCACATAAGTTGAGATGAATTTGAAATAGGTTTTGGGGTTCCATTAAAATGAAAAGGGGGCTTATGTTCTTGGTTACTCAAGTCAATCAAGCTCCTATATAAATTGAACATTTTTAATCTAGATATTAATATTATTTCTTTAATTATTCTAGAAAAATCAAGAACCATATTTATGAATGTAATATCAATGAATATAATTATTTAAGACCCAAATTGATTCATCTTTATTAAAATGTTATGTTATAAAAAGAATTCAAAACAATTATGTTTTCCAAAATCTATTGTGTCTATCATTTGTTGAACTAATTTTTTTGTACCTAATTCATTAGTCTATTAATAGTTATGTATGGAAAATTCCTCAATATAAATTTCTAAAAATGTATATGATACATGAATAGTGGGTTCTCAAAGTAAATGGGTGCTGACTATATCGAGTCTAAATACCTTTAAGAGTTTGATGGTGGCAAAGTCCTATATGGTTAAAATACTCAAGAAATAAGATCATAGATATAAGTGCCATTTTATTTTTCAGAATAATCTCTTATTAATTATGTTTTATATGTTAATGTTTTAAATCATAATTTTGTAAAAGTTGTAAAATTTTAAGATAGTTGATTTAATGACTGTTTAAAAAATTTTGTTTTTGACCTTTTTTATTTCCTTAAAAATATTTTATTTAAAGCTTAAAGGTTTTAAAAATTTTATTTTATTAAATTTGAATATCTTGCAATACAAAATGTTAAATTCATTAGTCTAAAAGATAGTGATTTTTGGATCGGGCACATGTTCGTCGATCATTATTGAATAAATTCACTAGGAAAATATAACTGGAAGAATCTAACATCATACATTTTAAAATTTCATTTCCAAAATGATGTTATGTGTGAAGTATTCCAAAATGGTAAAAAAATACATCTATTAAATCATAAAAGGTTGATTTTACATCACAGGTCCTTGAACTTGAATATATTGATCATTTCTGACTGACCCCACTTGAATGTGTATGAGTTAAGTCTTGCACATTTGTAATTATCAATAATAATACAATATTTACATCGATGTATTTCATTGAACATAAAAACAAGGATTATATTTAAATAATTAAATATACCAAGAATACATAAAATAAATAAGGGTATAATATTATATCCCATTTGAGTGATATGGGGGAAGAGTTTCAAAATAATGATTTTCAAGATTTTTGTGCTTCACAAGGTATTCGCTATCTTTTTCTATTCCTAGAAAACATCAATAAATGAGTAATTTGAAAAAAGGAATTTAACATTATAATATATTTCTTATACTATACTTAATGAATATAATATCCCTTTATATTTTTATGTTGAGGTCGTCCATACTGTATTCCATTCCATTAATCATTTACTCATAAAACTCAATATTAAAAATAATCATTATGATACTTATAAAGATAAAGTATATAATGATTCCTATTTCAATCTGATTGGTTTTAATTGTTTTATTATTAATACCAAATAAATCCTTTTTAAAATTGGCCATAAATTAGATGAAAGTATTCTCTTATGTGTAGTCCTAAAAACTTAAATATTATTAGGTTTTTAATAAATGTACCAAGACCCTTGGAGCATCAATTCCAATAAAAGTTATTGATAATATTCCTGAACCATATCCTAGATTTTATGATGTTGAGGTAGACCATGATAATTTGACCGTAAATGAACTATATCCTTCTAAAGAATAAAATTTGGAAAAATAAAATTTCCTTTTACCCAACATCGTTCTTAAACTTAAAGGTAATCCTCTTGAATAGTTTATTAGTGATTTGTAAGTGAGTACTCATACTAGGATGTCTGTATTAAATTAAAAATAACATCAAAAATTTTTGTAATACCTAGACCCCAATATCATAATGGTTCCATAAATGATAAAAAATAGGTTCATTCTCTATAAGAGGAATTGAAAACATTTACTTAAAAAATGTTTTTGAATCTCATGGAAAGATGCAATTATCGTCCCATTATTTTCACAAATTGGTTATTTTAAAATTAATTTGACAATAAATGTAATATCACCTGAAAAAAGACTTAATAGTAGTAAAAGTCTATATCCAACAGGAAGATATTGGCTATAACAATTTCGTTTCCCTGATCAATATGATAGAATCTATTAGGATCAGGAGGGAATTTTTATTTCATTTGTATTCTAATCTTTCTAAAATGGATGTTAAAATTCAATTTTCTAATGGTTTTAATTGTTTAAAAAATATTGATGAACAAGAACTTGGTTTTGATTATTTAAATTTTTTAAATCATGTTTTTGAGTTAACAAATTATCTTTATGGTTTAAAATAATTCCCCAAGGCCTGGTATGTATGTTTACCAATTTATTTTTAGAAAATGGTTATAAAATGTAAAAAACTAATTCAACCATGTTTTTAAATGAATTTCAAAAGGCCTTTTTATTGTTCAAATTTATATTAATGACTTTATTTTTTTTTTCATTGAAAACACTCCTTATAGTTAATATTTTGACTTTGTGAGTAATTAATTTGAATGAAGTTTCACAGGAGAACTCAAATATTTCCTTGGATTTGAAAATTTTCAAACATTAGATTAATCAATTCATAGCCAATAAAAATTCAATAACAATCCTTTAAATCAGTTTGGTATGGATCAAATCTATGAGACTTTTACTCTAATGAGTACTAATTCTAATGTTACTTTAAACAAATTTAATAACTGGTGTATAATTTCCGTGAACCATGATTTTCAAACATTAACATTACATCAAATATTAATAATACATAATACATTAAAAAATAGAGGACCAATGAACAAATTAGTTTAGAACCTTTGGAAACATGGAAGCGTAAAAGCTGGCACATGAGTTAGTTATTTTATCTATAACTAGGTTCTCCAAGATTATAACCCCTCTTAGACACATCATACCTAGAATATATCTTCATAACATGGGGAAGGATACACAAAATGGGGTGATATAAAAGGCATAGTAAGGGTAAATAAGGGAGATGTGTAAGTATAAACATGATCCCATGGGTATGAGAACATGATCATAACATTATAAGATCATACCTTGCATATAAAATATCATAATCACGAGTAATTTCATAAATATTATTAGTTTATTATACAATAATCCTATGGAATTAACAAGCATATAAAATAAATTCATATCATCAGAATTAAACATGGATTTTTGGAAAACACATAAGTATACATAATGATTTCTATAGTATTCAATAAATCACTCCCAATTCTATCTTAGTCCTATGGTCTCTCTCCCTATACTATCTAGGTAGTCAAGGTTCACTCCCAAAACCATATTAGTTTTATTAGTTCAATCCCTATACTATCTAGGTAGTTAAGAGTCACCCCCATTTCCATCATAGCAGTCTAGGTTCACCCCCAATACCATCTTAGTCTATATCACGAGATATAAATCCTTACCCAATGCATTAGAGGGAGATATAGGTCTCAACCATCTCATAATGAAATCATACGTACATTTTTTATGAGATCATAATAATTAATCATAACACATCTAAGAAATGAAATGGGTATAATAAAAATGTAATCTTATACTTAAATATGGAAAATAGAAAGGTTTCATAATCAATTCATCAAAGAATAACCTATAAAAAGTAATTCATTTTATAAATACAAAACCCTAAAATTGAAATTAATTTTAATAAAAATGGAACCCATGAAATAGAAACAAATTTCATAGACATATAACTCATTAAGAATAAAATAATTTCATAAACATATAACACTTGAAAGGGAAAATATTTTCATAAATATTTAACCCGTGAAAGAGAATCAAAAATTCATAAGCATCATTCCATCAAAACATATATATTTTAAGAAAGAAAATAAAGGGAACCTATGTATTATTTACCATAAAGTCATGAGTAACCTCAAAAAAGGTAATCATGTATGATAAATAATTTTGAAATTTATTTAAAAAATATATAGAGTAAATTATCCTTTCTTCTTCAAAAATACCTTTTAAAACATGAATGTTCTTGAAAAAAAATTTCATTTAACAAAAATAAGAAAAAAAATGTTATTGAAAATATTATAGAAACAATTTTCATTCAAAATGTATAAAATAATATTAAAACCCTTTTGAAAAAACAATTATTTGAAATCTTATAAAATAATCTTTAAAATAGTTTGAAAAGGTTTTTCCATGAAAATATACAAAAAAATATTGAAAACATTTTGAATTTTTTTGCCTTCAAATCTTATAAATGATGCTTCGAAAAAAAAATCAACATTCATTGAAAAATTATAAAATAATATTGAAAACTTTTTGAAAATATTTTTCTTTGAAAATAATTTGAAAAAATATGATAACAACTTTAAAATCATCAAAATCCATTTAATTAAAAACAAATCTTTTGGAAACATATAAGGGATGTTGTGAAAATAATTTATGACTTTTTAAACATAAAACATTTTCTAAAATAATTTTTATTTAAAAAATCATCAAGACAATGAATTTAAAAAATGGTAGGAAAACATTTTACTTAAAAAAGAAATTTTTAATATTGTAAAATAATATTCCAATGAATTATGGTAAAGATGGAAGGTAAATCTATTCATGTCAAACATTTATTTTGCGCCGTTAAAAGTTTAAAAATTCACCTTGACCATATACTGACAATAAGATTCATTATAAATCATTTGTTTTAAAGGTAAGACATG
Organism: Viscum album; assembly: GCA_963277665.1. Taxonomy (NCBI): domain Eukaryota; kingdom Viridiplantae; phylum Streptophyta; class Magnoliopsida; order Santalales; family Viscaceae; genus Viscum; species Viscum album. Next base: position 1,494,502,645 of record OY728162.1, on the reverse strand, counting down.
GTTAAAAGTTAATTTTAAAGGCAATTTTATAATTTTAGAATATTTTTGTAAAAATTCCATTTATAGTGTATACACATCTTGGAAAAATATAGGTTCATAAAATAGAATGTGTCTCAAAAAAGGAAAATTACAAAATTACATTACCGATTTAGTAACTTTTGAAACCTAAACAACATGAAATGAATGTCCTAAGATGGATATTTATATACCCATAGATGTAATTATAATAATAATAATATAATACATATATTTTCCGTATACACCCCACAAAAAAGAAATGGGTGGTGAATAAGACCTGTATCTGATGGAAATAAAACGTGATATGAAATTCTATTACCCTATCTATTGAATCCATTTGTACTCATAAAACCACCTACATATAAAATAAATTATTATTATACATATTATAAATAACCATATTCTTATATCTAAAACATGTATTCTTTTATTATGACTTTATATTACCCACTAATAAATTATTCCATGTTATGGTTTCTCTTCAGGTAATATCTGTTTTATTTTTTGCATGTGTCTTAATAGGTTAAATCTTTTGTACTTACAATTATATCATGAATTACAAAATATAATATAGGACAAAAAATATAATTTATTTTTAGTATATATAAATTTATAATAATCTATAATATATATAAATAAAAAATGGAATATACAGTTCATGGTGATGGTAGGTTGTACGTATACATGCAAGTTTTTTCTGCAATTATTTGTGATATTAAAAAGAAGAATGTAAGGGAAATATATGTATATATATAATATCATTAAATTAAAAATATTATGTCCTATATATCATATAATTTAACGAAACCCATCCATAATACATTCCATGTCTTGTATGAATGATGCACATCGCTTTGAGGAGGCGGTAGTCAACATTTCCCCAAACGAAATTATCGTATTTACACAAAATGTTAATCATGAATGTAGAATTTATTTAATAACTATGGATGTTAAAATAAATCATAAATATAATAGATATCTTATAAAAACCAAATTATCATCATAATTACCAACCACGATATGTGGTAAATATAAAACTAAGAACATCATTTCTTAGGCGGTAGTTTTCCATACACAAGAATGGTAAGTTCATTAACCATTTTATAGAAGTGTGTGTAAGTGTAGTTTTACCCATAGAATAAAAATAATCTTAAAATATTGAGGATCGTTTTTTATTATACATAATTTAATAAGAGTTCACGAGGTTTTGGATAACGAAAATAAAAGAAATGATCTTGAGGAAGGAGGTTACCTCTTCTTTAGGTAACACCTTTTTCTTTAAAAAAAGTCTTTCTTGTATGGATTTCTATTTAATATGGGTTTTCAAGGAGAAATAGAGTGATTTAAAGAAGTTAATTGGGAAGATCCTAGTTCAAATTATGTGTCTTAAGAGGGTTGATGTAACACCCTGACCCCTGAAGCCTGGATCCCGTTCCTAAAAGTTGGTGTGTAATTTTTTTATAAGAAGCTGATAAAACAACAAATAACATCTCATCGTTGCGAATCTTCTCAGTCTAGGTGTAACGCCCCGAACCCAGTTACCTAGAGTCGGTGCATTATTACATAACATTGGCATGATCACAAAAAAGATCAAATCTCGAAAGACCAATTGGTTTAGTAGCCTTGGAAACACTAGATATATTCATAAAGTTTTACATTACATCATAAAGTGAAAAACTACTACAAAAACATAGTCTCCATATTCCACACTCATATCCCCACATACTAACCCTACAGGTCACTCATAAATTACTTCTTCACATCCTGGGAAAAATAAAACATAGAAAAGGGGTGAGTTCAAATGCCCAGTAAGGATAACAATATAGCGGAAACTTTCATAAATAAGAATAAACATTTAAGGTAATGTATAACAAAAAACAAAATCCTTTTAAACTTGAACTTCAACATAGTATGGCAAAGATAAAATGAAATAATGCCATTTACTTATTCATATGGATATTCTACTAATCGAATAATCACATGTAATATCAATAACCACTTTCATAATGATGGAATGCATAATGCCAGACTATCATAACCACATATCCAAGGCCTCGTGCCAAGACTACAAATAAATTTTTTCCAAGGCCATGTGCCATGACAATAGTTTGTCTCATGAGACCTACCGATGCATCAAGGAGCTATATCAGGCTCCACCCGCCACATATTAAGTCCAATGCATTCCCATATGAAAAGGTTTAAACATAACATACACATTCGTATTAAAACTATCATACGAAATGTCAATATTTTCACCATAAACCATGAATGGTATAAAAATAGCACATCCACAGTCAAACATATCCCAAAACCTTCAATATAATATAGAAATTTTGTATCATAATAAGTCAACTTCAAATAATCTTAAAATCCATCAAAGGATGTTGACATAGATGAAATCAAAAAAAGTTGAGAGAAATATCTCTTTTATCGAAATCATTGAAAAGTCACACATTTATAAAGGAAGTAATTTAAAATAGATTTTTGAATCAAAGTGTCCCATGCCACTTTGAAACTTTTGAAAAGAAATATCATTTCAAAACCTTCATGTCCATATAAATAAATCCTTAAAATCATTTTGAAAACATGGACATTAATTAAAAATATTTAGAAAGGTAAATCTTTCAAACATTTAAAATTATGATCTTGATAAAGAGTACCTTTCAAAAATTATTAAAATATTCATTTTGAAATCATTTAAAAGTCACATAATTATAAAATAAAATATTTAATTTGAAAATATTCTTATAAGCTTGTATGGTAAGCTTTCACGATTTAATGACGGTGGTAAATAGCCGCACCCGCCGTATACGTTAAAAAAACATTCTTACCTTAAATTTTCCGAAAGGTAAAAAGTGCTTTGTTTGAAAAATGACAGAAAGATTCCATTAAAAACACATAAGGGTATAAATTACTTTCACCCTTATTCTTTGTAAATAGTAAAAATGTTTGGAAATACTTTTCGAAGAAACATGGATGTGGATGATAAAGAGATCCCAGTAGATAATTGCGTATAAACAACCTCAGATAATGAAGAGATTGTGAAATAAACCCTTACCTTGTACTTTTCCATGGTTTAGGGTAGTTTAACCTCCTGTATAATGGTTAAATAATTGTTATTAAATTATAAAAGAATCATATATATTAATATGATATCATATATAATCTTTTAACATTTCTTTGTTAATAATATCGTAGTATTATCGTCGTTTCAGGTGTTAACTTACTCATTTTCTTTTATATGTTTTCTTATGTAAGCCATGTTTGTAATGGTTAGGTTGTATCTTTTTCATATTCAGAATGTTATCATGTCATTAAACATTATTTTTAAATCATAAAATGATAATTATACTTGAATGGGTATGATGGAGAATGAATCTCATCGCGTTCGTGGAGACGGTAGCCCATACGTACGCACGAGCGACAATATCATTCTTTTGATATTAAAATAATATATAAATGGATAGTATATCATATATACAAAATCATTATCATGTTATATTTATTATTTACATGAGTTACACATCATTATTATAACCATCCAAATAATAATATATTGAATAACAATTACACCATGACGTGGAGACGGTAAGTCGTACGTACGCACGTATGGTGACATGTTATTCAATGGGTGGATAGAATAATGAATATGATTGTACCATATTTATAATAACATCACAGTATATATAAGATACTGGAGTTATTATTTTAGAATGGTAATAACAAAGAAATAAGAAGTGGAAGAAGAAATGAATTTGAAAAAGGGTGGTGAAAACATTACCTCTTCTTCGGGTTCTTCCTTTTGATTTGATCAAAAGGGCTCCTTAGGTTGGCTTTATGACCAAACTAAGGCCACTAGGTTGTAGTGAGGGAGGTTTAGAGAGTATTTGGGCAGAGTTTGGCCAATCCAAAAGGCTTTTAAGGTGTGAAGTAATGAGAAGGAGGAGTTCCCTTTTATAAGAGGGGTGAGGGGCAACTTTGGAAAATCTAGAAATATTAATTTATAATAAATTCATATTCGGTTTCTAATGGATCCAAAGTTTATTATTCAAAGATTAAGGTGTTTATAGGTCGAAAACCATTCAACCAATAGAATTTAGACAGGTCTGGGTTACTATATTAACCTTATCATTTAGTTTTAACTCTTAGTTAATTAGTTTGACATTTACCATGTAACTTTGTATTTTTATATTATATAGTTAATAAATTTACTATATACATCCAAGAGACCCTCAAGTGGTCCATTAAGGATACTCCTATCATGATATAAGTCTCTTGGCCGAACCTTAGATTTTTAGGAATTTAATATTAATTAATAATATAATATTTGTTTTAAAAACTCTTTTATGTCAATTTTGACACTATTCAATAGTTGATTTTTGTGAAACTCATAGCATAATTATTACTTTGGAAAAAGTCTAATAAATCAATCCTAATATGTCATATTATCCTAGAAAATTATTGTAATTCATAAAAAGTCTCAAATTATATTTATTTGGGTATTTATAATATCAATTCTTTTAATTTTTCACTATTATGGTAATTACTACATCATCCTTGTGTCATAAAAAATTAAATTATTTAATGTCTAAAAATTATAAATAAAATCCCATTATGTATGAAATATTATTATCTTTCTAATGAATATTTACATTCGAATTTAGATTATGTATAACCCTATATTAAAGTTGTTTTAGTAAATAAACTTTGATTTTAACTCTTTTAACTCTTCTTTGAATTAAATAATAATAAATGTCCTAATCTAATCCAAGTGGACCTAAATGATAATATTTTATTCCTAAGGTTGTTTTTGGTCGAGATACACTTGTCCAATAGAATTAGGACATGCTTTAGGGTAATATTAATATAATTTTTACCCTTAATTACCCTATTTACTTTTAACTGTGGTAAATAAAAGGAAAAAGTTACTATTCACCAAAAATTATTTTCATCTCATTGAACCACATTTTACTTCTTGATATTAACCGTGTCTCTCGTATTTTCTAAATTATATTCACAGAAGTGGTAAAATTAATTTTTATGAAAAATTTAGTTTTTTTAACTACCACTTAGTAGTTTCACTATTCATCAAAAATTGAAGTTTTTCAGAACAATGGAAAAATTTTATCCTAAGTTATAATTGATATTCCGAATTCAAAACTGATGTCTATTTTAAAAAATTCCAATCATATAAGTTGCATTAATTAATTTTATAATTAATTCCTGCTGTCACAACAAATAATGTGTTTTAAAGAAAATAATATATATCAAAAGATTGACAATTGTTTAGATCCAATTTCAAAGTGAAATTAATTCTAATGAACACCATTGGATAAAATCGTAAAAATATATTCTAATTATACTTTATAACCACTCAAATTCATAATTTATCACTATTAATTATTTTGATTAAAAAAGTTGTTTTTAATTAAAATTTAGTAATTTTCACTATTCATCAAAATATTAAAGTTATATGAAAAGTACCAAAATTTCACCCTAGGCTAATTTTGATATTCCAAATCCAAAAATGAAGTCCATTTTGAGATATAGAATTTATAAAATTTCAAAAATTAGGTATTACTATTCATATCGTCTAGTTTGGTAAGTCATGGTGGGATTTAACTCGGTGTTGCGTGTAGTACAAGTTATTGAATTATTTTGAAGAAATAACGCACTATGAAATATTTGGGTGTTACATTCTCCCCTCCTTCAATAAATTGCGTCCTATCAATTTGAAATTGTTCTTCGAAAATAAAAGGTTGAAAATAAAAAATATCTTCGTGGGAAAACCCACATCAGAAATTGGGTTACTAAAATTTAGTCTTAATATGAGGAAAAGAGAAATGAAAGGGTCACCACCAAATTATGAGCTCCATTAGGAGAACATTGGTGGAAATTAGAGACATATAATTGGAGGAAAAACATAAATATTTATAGTTAGTGATTGAGGTCATTAATCACAAACAAGTGTAAAATTGAGGTCCTTAAATTCATCAATATATGATGATTTGAAACACCCTTGGTTCAACAAAACATAGGGTATTAGGATAACACATTTTTGGTTTTAGGATTCCTTAAATAAATTATAAGAATTAATTTCTTCATTGAATAAGAGAAGAAGAAACAATATATTCTTGATAAGTAGAGTTCCATCCTTTAACTAATTTCTACCACTGACTCATCTTTCACTCTAAAAGATAATAGAACTTAAAAATTAAATTCTATTTATCCTATTCGTATAGGGTTAAAAAAATGAATGTATAATTCATCTAGTAGAACAATTAAAAACGACATTATTCAATCCAAGACATCACGTGGGTCAGTGGTAGGTGATACACCCTTGTCGCCCTTCGGTTGTGGGTTCAAGTCTCGCGGCCTTGCCTGACACGACGGGTTGCCGCCCAACCTCTGGGTTGTCCTTTTATGGCAATCCAAAATAATCCAAACTAGAACTATCCAAAATACTTCAGTCCAAAATTTATAAGGAAGGAAAACACAATAAATATCCTTTTTTCCGCGTAATAAAATGTGAACACCGTCATCATGTATTCTTTTAAAACACTGCAACATCCTCAATTACCATAAAACATTATTGATTATATTCATGATCCCTTATTCCTTAAAGAATAATAGATATACTCCTTCAATATAGAAATGTTTTAAACCCAAACAATGATGGAATATACAAATCATTAATCAGTTTCAAGGTAGTGAAGAATATCCAATATAATTTATCCAAATCAATCATGTATTATTCCAAAATAACTACCTTGGTATCAGAATTATATTATGGTTTATCATTCTCTCAACCATATATTTTCCAAAATTTTATTCTGCTATTGAGTCACTTTTCTTTGTTCCACACAATCTCAAGTCCTTAATGAAATAGTACTGCAGTACAATCCTTATATACTCCATAATTATTATAACAAGTACATTATTGATACAACACTTAATTGAAATAATCAATATAAGAACTCTAATCATTCCTCTTCATCTGTGGTAGTATCATAACTTGATTATTATCCAATATCATCATTTACGGCATAGTCTGATGACTGGTACATAGGTTCGCGTAGTGTCAAAACTCCATGAAAATGAAGCATTGTACATTTGAAACCATTTTCTTACCCTTGCAGTCACATACGTTGTGCCCTTTTCCTCCACACTTATAACAAACTACCATTCCTATCAGGCATGTTCTAGGGTGTTTCTTCCCACAGTTATCACATATGGGAAAATTCTTCTTTTCCCTCTTACCATTATCCATCTTTCTCTCTTCCATCCTTTTCTTCTCTTGCTTCCCTTCGAAGCCATAAGACTCAGTAAACTCTTTACTTATCTTATCAACACATGATATTATTTCTTCATATGATGATAATACATGGGAGACTATTTATCTTATAAATTCTGGCTTAAGACCATGAAAGATATGATCCTTCTTTCTCTTTGGATCATGTGCATTAATGGAGTTTTCATTCCTCCTAATGGGCGCCATTTCTAAATAATGGCATACACTAGATTAGTTTATGAATAACAATACCTAATCCCCAAACTTATAAAACACATAACATAAATTAAATAGTTTATGGATATAATCCATAATCCTAAAAATCTCTCCTTTGAAGAATTATATACTCATAAACCCTTCATAATGGTTTGTAATGAATAGGAGAATTATCCTAAGCATATCCCCCGGGAGTGTCGTTACTAAGAGTGCACAAGGCCCGTTGTTGTGCACCAGTTCCTGTTTGAGTCTAGCTCAAAGCGGTGTTTTTGGGTTTTACCCCTAGGTATATCTGTGCCAGAGCCGCCTCTACCTGCTCGTATCCAGACAGGGATGTATTGCTTGGAAAACTCACAAAATCTCTACAATACCAAAATTCTCGGAAGTTCTTCTATACTAAACCTCAAATTCTATCTTAAATCTATGTTCTCTAATCAGAGTTTATCTAAATCCAGCTTCCAAGCATTGTACTAAACATCCTTTGATACCAACTGTAACACCACAACCCCAGTTACCTAGAGTCGATGCATTATTACATAACATTGGCATGACCACAAGAAAGATCAAATCTCGAAAGACCGATTGGTTTAGTAGCCTTGGAAACACTAGATATATTCATAAAGATTTACATTACATCATAAAGTGAAAAACTACTACAACAACATAGTCTCCATATTCCACACTCATATCCCCACATACTATCCCTGCAGGTCATTCATAAATTACTTCTTCACATCCTGGGAAAAATAAAACATAGAAAAGGGGTGAGCTCAAATGCCCAGTAAGGATAACAATAAAGTGTAAACTTTCATAAATAAGAATAAACATTTAAGGCAATATATAACTTAAAACAAAAGTCTTTTAAACTTGAACTTCAACATAGTATGGAAAAGATAAAAAGAAATAATTCCATTTACTTATTCACATGGATATTCTACTAATCGAATAATCACATGCAATATTAATAACCTCTTTCATAACGATGGAATGCATAATGCCAGACTATCATAACCACATAGCCAAGGCCTCGTGCCAAGACTTCAAATAAAATTTTTCCAAGGCCTTGTGCCAAGACACTAGTTTGTCTCATGAGATCTACCGATGCATCGAGAAGATATAGCGGGCTCCACCAGTCACATCTTGAGTCCAATTCATTCCCATATGAAAAGGTTTAAACATAACATAAACATTCTTATTAAAACTAGCATAGGAAAGGTCAATATTTTCACCATAAACCATGAATGGTATAAAAATAGAACATCCACAGTCAAACATATCACAAAACCTTCAATATAGTATAGAAGTTTTGTATCATAATAAATCAACTGCAAATATGCTTAAAATCCATCATTGGATGTTGACATAGATGATATCAAAACTATTTGAGAGAAATATCTCTTTTCTCGAAATCATTGAAAAGTCACACATTTATAAAGGAAGTAATTTAAAAGAGATTTTTGAATCAAAGTGTCCCATGCCACTTTGAAACTTTTGAAAATAAATATCATTTCAAAACCTTCATGTCCATATAAATAAATCCTTAAAATCATTTTGAAAACATGGACATTAATTAAAAATATTTAGAAAGATAAATCTTTAAAACATTTAAAATTATGATCTTGATAAAGAGTACCTTTCAAATATTCTTAAAATATTCATTTTGAAATCATTTAAAAGTCACATAATTATAAAATAAAACATTTACATTGATAATATTTATATAAGCTTGTACGGGAAGCTTTGATGATTTTATAACGGCGGTAAATAGCCGCACCTGCCGTATAAGTTAAAAAAACATTCTTTCTACAAATTTGTCGAAAGGTAAAAAGTGCCTTGTTTGGAAAACGATGGAAAGATTCCTTTAAAAACACATAAGGTTATAAATTACTTTCACCCATATTCTTTGTAAATAGTAAAAATGGTTTGAAATACATTTCGAAGAAAAATGAATGTGGATAATAAAGAGATCCCAGTAGATAATTGTGTATAAACAACCTCAGATAATGAAGAGATTGTGAAATAAACCCTTACCTTGTACTTTTCCTTGGTTGAGGGTAGGTTAACCTCCTGTATAATGGTGAAATAATTTTTATTAAATTATACAAGAATCATATATATTAATATGATATCATATATGATCTTTTAACATTTCTTTGTTAATAATATCCTAGTATTATCGTCGTTTCGGGTGTTAACTTACTCATTTTCTTTTATATGTTTTGTTACGTGAGCCATGTTTGTAATGGTAAGGTTGTATCTTTTTCATATTAATAATGATATAAAGTCCTTAAAAATTATTTTTAAATCATCAAATGATAATTATACTTCAATGGATATGATGGAGAATGAATCTCATCGCGTTCGTGGAGACGGTAGTCCGTACGTATGCCCGAGCGACAATATAATTATTTTGATATTAAAATAATATATAATTGGATAGTATATCATATATACAGAATAATTATCATGTTATATTTATTATTTACATGAGTTTCACATCATTATTATACCCATCAAAATAATAATATATTGAATAATAATTACACCACGACGTGGAGACGGTAAGCCGTACGTACGCACGTATGGTGACATGTTATTCAAAGGGTGGATAGAATACTGAATTTGGTTGTACCATATTTATAATAACATCACAGTATATATAAGATAAATGAGTTATTATTTTAGAATGGTAATAACAAACAAAGAAGAAGTGGAAGAAGAAATGAATTTGAAAAAGGGTGGTGAAAACATTACCTCTTCTTCAGGTTCTTCCTTTTGATTTGATAAAAAGGGCTCCTTAGGTTGGCTTTATGATCCAAATTATGCCTCTAGGTTGTACTGAGTGGAGTTGAGAGAGTATTTGGGCAGAGTTTGGCCGAACCAAAAGGCTTTTAAGTTGTGAAGTAATGAGAAGGAGGAGTGCCCTTTTATAAGAGGGGTGAGGGGCACCTTTGGAAAAGCTAGAAATATTAATTTATAATAAATTCAAATTCGGTTTCTCATGGCTCCAAAGTTGATTATTCAAAGTTTAAGGTTTGGATAGGTTGAAAAAAATTCAACCGATAGAAGTTAGATAGGTTTGGATTACTATATTAATCTTATCTTTTAGTTTTAACTCTTAGTTAATTAGTTTGACATTTACCATATCACTTTGTATTTTTATATTATATAGTTAATAAATTTACTATATTCATCCAAGAGACCCAAAGTGGTTCATTAATGATACACCTATCATGATATAAGTCTCTTGGCCGAACCTTAGATTTTTAGGAATTTAATATCAATTAATAATATAATATTTGTTTTAAAAACTCTTTTATGTCAATTTTGACACTATTCAATAGTTGATTTTTGTGAAACTCATAACAGAATTATTACTTCGGAAAAAGTCAATTAAATCAATAATAATATGTCTTATTATCCTATAAAATTATTTTAATTCATTAAAATTCTCAAATTATATTTATTTGGGTATTTATAATATCAATTATTTTAATTTTTCACTATTATGGTAATTACTGCATCATCATTGTGTCATAAATAAATTATATTATTTAATGACTAAAAATTATAAATAAATTTTCATTATGTAGGAAATCTTATTAGAGTTATAATTAATATTTACAATAGAATTTATCTTATGTATAACCTTATATTAAATATTTTTTTGTAAATAAACATTGATTTTAACTCTTTTAACTCTTCTTTGAATTAAATAATAATAAATGTCCTAATCTAATCCAAGTGGACCTAAATTATAATATTTTATTCCTAAGCTTGGTTTTGGTCGAGATACACTTGTCCAATAAAATTAGGACATGTGTTAGGGTAATATTAATTTCATTTTTACCCTTAATTACCCTATTTACTTTTAACCGTGGTAAATAAAAGTAAAAAGTTACTATTCACCAAAAATTATTTTCATCTCATTGAACCACATTTTAATTCTTGATATTAACCGTGTCTATCAGATTTTCTAAATTCTATTTACAGAAGTATTAAAATTAAGTTTTATGAAAAAATCAGTTTTTTTAACTACCACTTAGTAGTTTCACTATTCATCAAAAATTGAAGTTTTTCAGAGCAATGCCAAAACTTCACCCTAAGCTATAATTGATATTCCGAATTCAAAAATGATGTCTATTTTACAAAATTCCAAACATATAAGTTTCATTAATTAATTTTATAATTAATTTCCGATGTCACAACAAATAGCATGTTTTTAAGAAACAATATATATCAAAAGATTGACAATTGTTTAGTTCTAATTTCAAAGTGAAATTAATTCTAATGAATACCATTGGATAAAATGGTAAAAATATATTCTAATTATAATTTAAAACCACTCAAATTCATAATTTATCACTATTAATTATTTTGATTAAAAAATTTGTTTTTAATTAAAATTTAGTAATTTTCACTATTCATCAAAATATTAAAGTTATCCGAAAAGTACCAAAATTTCACCCTAGGCTAATTTTGATATTCCGAATCCAAAAATGAAGTCCATTTTTAGAGATAAGAATTTATAAAATTTCAAAAATTAGGTATTACTATTCATAACGGCTAGTTTGGTAAGTCATGGTGTGCTTTAACTCGGTGTTTCGTGTAGTGCATGTTATTGAATTATTTTTAAGAAATAACGCACTATGAAATCTTGGGGTGTTACACTAGGTTATTGAAAACCAGATACAACTGATAATTTTCGTCAAACCTGAAAGCGATAAACTCTATAATTTTACCACCACAAAGAATAACTCAAATAAGAAAAATCTATTAGTCCGGTAAAAATAAAATAAAAATATAGGTTGAGAACAATAATTCCCATTAAGGGGTTTTAAAAAATAATTAATGATTTTTTTTAAAATAAAATATTTTTTAAAAATAATTATAAAATAATTTCTTAAAAGGGAACTACATTTTTTTGTGCATGTCATCATCATTTTTCAAAGGTTACATGAAATTGTTTTTAGGGAAATCAAATACAAAATAATTTATATATTTATTTAATGGTTTTGTAAAACACATTTCATAATATGCATACATGTACAAAAATTGCATGGAATGCTGCATATAAGTCAGGAGATGGTCAATCAAATTTAAGGGTGATATGGAAGGGTGTAGGTTCAATTTAGGCCTTGAAACAATACATTCTTAGAATTGCACAAGAAAAAATATCATAAATCACTTACCATATAAATTACAATTCATGAAACGACAGATTAATTTTATATCTCTTGCATTAATGTACAAAAATTATGTGCTAAACATTATTTATAAAATATTTGTAAAGTACTTCCATCATTATTCCATGTTCATTTATTACCTTTATCATATGTAAATACTTATTAACCCTTAATATTAACCTATTAAAATATTCACATGGTTGGTTAAATACTAATAAAATTTTGAGTGGATGCATAATACAGGACAATCATAACATTCTTTCCTGGCCTCGTACCCAGACCATACATAATCATTCTTTCCCAGCCTCGTACCCAGACCATAAATAAATAATTTATATATTTATTTAATTGTTTTGTAAAACAAATTTCATAATATGCATACATGTACAAAAATTGCATGGAATGCTGCATATAAGTCAGGAGATGGTCAATCAAATTTAAGGGTGATATGGAAGGGTGTAGGTTCAATTTAGGCCTTGAAACAATACATTCTTAAAATTGCACAAGAAACAATATGATAAATCACTTACCATATAAATTACAGTTCATGAAACGACAGATTAATTTTATATCTCTTGCATTAATGTACAAAAATTATGTGCTAAACATTATTTATAAAATATTTGTAAAGTACTTCCATCATTATGCCATGTTCATTTATTACCTTTATCATATGTAAATACTTGTTAACCATTAATATTAACCTATTAAAATATTCACATGGTTGGTTAAATACTAATAAAATTTTGAGTGGATGCATAATACAGGACAATCATAACATTCTTTCCCGGCCTCGTACCCAGACCATACATAATCATTCTATAAAGGCATCGTGACATTACTGAGTTTTTCTCCTAAGATGTACTGAAGCATCAAGTGGCGATAGAGGGCCTCACATATCACATAATAAGTCATTTTCATTCCTCATATGTCTAATAAGTCTTTCAATCAATTTTTCCAATACAACTTTGATTTATTAAATTTTATCTTTTATTCAAAGTGTCTAATACAACATTAAAGAATAAAGTTGTTTGTTTTATTAAAATTGACCCATACCACATTGAATAAAAAAATTATTTATCTTATTCAATGATCCCCATTCCACTTTTAATTGTTAAATTATTAATCCATAAGACATCTTAAGATATTAATTTCATTTTTCAATTACTGTCAATATTCATAAATAAACTAAATCAAGAATTAATTGTAAACATTAATATAAATACTACATGTTTTTCTAGTTATACATTAGGCTATTTATTTATCAAATTAATCAATGACATGCATGAAAAAATAGGTATACTTTTGTACATGAGATGATTAATAGTGTACATAAAGTAATAGATTGTTTGGGTTTGTTACATAAAATAATAACTCTTAAATTCAAAACCCTTGTTCCATGAAAGTAATCATTTAATAGACAAAAATTCATGTTTTTGAATATATAATAGTTATCATTCATGTTTAAACCATACACTGATAAATGGAAGTGTCAAAAATATTAAATCATAATCATTAATAACTAATAATATTCATTGTGGTTGATTTGTTATGAATTAAAATATAATATTTATAAATGTAAAATATTCATTTCAATTGAGATATTAAAACTTAAGAAAATATTTAATCTCACTTCACTCACATGAGAGATTCTACAGTTATGATATAACATTATATACTCTCCTTTTATATGTTCTGATAATATTTTCTTAATTATAGATATATTAATGTGTTTACCCATGTACATGAATATATATCAAACAAAATATAATTCTAAACCCTTATCATAAAATTATTAATTGAGATGCATGCATGTAATGTTAATTTTAATAACAATGTGATGAACTCTTAAATTTTTTTGGCACACAATAATAAAACAAGGTTTGGTTATTGTTTTCCAATATCAAATTGTATTTGTGATCATTTAATAAATTAATACATGCGTTGGAAACATCCAATTCAAGCATTGATTTCAAATATAGAAATATAAACACTTGAGTTTCTTTTTAAAGTAGCTTGGATTGATTAATTAATCACCAGAAAAACAAGTACATAGAATATAATTATATTAAAAATCCTTTATCTTCCATTTATTATTATTTTTTTCAAATGGATAACTATTGATATGATCACATGTGTATTGCAAAAATAATTCTTACCAAATAAAATTATAAATTTCAAACATAAAATCCTTATATGTTTAATACCATAAAAACATCTTAAAATGATTCATGATGTGCATATATATAATTGTGGTAGATATATATATACATGTGTGTTTTGAAATCATAATTAAAAGAATAAGTATAAGGATAGGGATCAACTTTAAATATATTTTCATATCTTAAGATGAAATGAAACATAATCATATTAGGAATAAAAACTATATTCATATATATATATATAACCATATATTCACATTTATATATATATGGATAGGTTTGGAAACTAAAAAACAACTCTTAGTAAACCCCTTTATAAGTATTATATTCCTTAAAAACATCAGTTAATTACTGATAATCATCACTTGGAAAATCCATAAGAGATTTGGATTTGAAGTTATATAAAACTGTATATACAAAAGTTGTATTCATGGGATTTACATAACTTGAAAATGGATTGAAAAATCCCTACATGTATCATACACTTTGAAAATATTATTTAATCCCTAGTATAAATTATATGAAAACCAAAATCATATTAGAATTAAAATCTATATATATGTATATACCTATAACTGTATATAAAAATAGTGTATATTTGGGTTTTTTATATTATAAATGAAGCTTGACTAACATGTACCTATCTTCAATGGGGAGGTTGAGTTGAGAAGAGGTTGGAGGAAGGTTGAAGATAGTAAAACCCATAGTGTTATCTATGAAAAATGTGTGTATATAAACTGTGTATATATAATTTTATATACTATGGTTCAAATATACAAAAATAAACAAAGAGACGTGAAGAAATCCAAATCTTACTATTGCCAACAAAAAAACTAAAATAAATGAAAATTATGGATAATTTAGTCATTGATTATATATATATTATTGAAATCTTACATGACACACTAAAGAGTTTAGCATTAAACCAATTCATCCAAGGTAGCCTTGTGGAAAATAGAAATAGCATAGTCTGAAGAGAGTTATGGGAGGACTTACAGGAGGAGGAAGGAACATAGGAGAATGAGGAGGGAGAAATACACTGGTGTGGTGTGAGGAAGAATAATAATAATGGAATAAGAAGCGGAAAAGGATGGATGACCATGATCGACTGAGTCTAATCGAATGGTTACAGTGGCTTTTGCAGTTCTAAAAATAGATGAGTAGATGAGATTATTTTGTGGCTTTGATTGGACATGTGTGGGGGATTCATGAGATTTAAAAGGGTTTTTATGTCAAGATCTTGTGTGTCTTTATAGTACAGTTGATAAAAATCATGGAAAAAAGGAGTGGTGGTGGAGTTCAAGGGCTATATTGAATTTTACAGTTTAGATCTTGCTCATTGAGATCAGATGGCCTGGATTAGATCTCCCAAAACATTTTCATCCTACATTGAAAGGGAACGGGTTTAAGACCAAATTATTTCTATTGATGCCATGTTCATCACTCTAATGACATAAACACACATCTTGGGGTCATTATACATGTGACCCCCACCCGCAGACCATGGCCCACCCTCACCAGCACTACTGCGCGACCTTTCTCGCCCCCTAGTCGCACCTGACCAGGCCCTACACATGGCCCATGTAAAACTCAGGAGGTGTTATGTGTGTGCTCTATCTAGATTTGGTTAGAAATGTGAGATGAGCACTTAGACCATGGGGGCATGGCCTTCAAGGCTGCCCTCAGTTGGTTGGGGTACACAAAATATATTTTATCAAAATTTATTAAACACAATAGTTAAAATAATAGAATATACATATTAATTTCCTTATATATAAAATCAATCATTCCCATTCCAAATGTCACTGTTTTATATTTTTTATTTTTTTTTGAGTTTTAAAACATAAAAATTTAAAATTCAACTTCATTTAAATCATGTCATTACTTTTATAAATTTATATTCATATTAAAATAAAAATCATGGATAATATATTTTTAAAATACCAATATATAATATATATTTAATTAAAACGAAGTAATTATTTAACCAAGTATATAACTTTAAATTATTTAAAGCATTTAAAAACTATTTAAATTCTTGAAATTCTTATATACATATAATACATAATGTAGTCAAAATATTTAAAATACCCAACGGCTATAAAATGTTTTTGACTGTTACCAAAATCAACATTCACATAAAGACCCCAATAGCTATTACCGGTCATATTTATCTTCAAGTCCTTATAAATACCATTTTTGGGTGTCCAAAACATCAAGAACCATTTTAATTTACAAAAATGGTTCTCTAAATTCCCCTAATGGTTGGTACTATTTTCATAGTACATTACATAATGTTTTTCCTTGTGATAGACTCGAAGGATGTTCACTACTTACTAGGTCAAGTGGTTGTGTCTCGTTGTCTCCCGGTGATCCTGATAGGCCTTGCAGTTGTTAATCTAGGATATTTACGGTTTTTCAACAATATTGATATGTAATTTTTATGTGGTTAAAATTAATAAAATGTGTTGTATTTCATTCTGCTAGTTCTTATTTTAGATTTAACCAGTAAAAATGAAAACAAAAAAAGTAAAATATATCAAAATAATGAAAAAACTAATATTATTACAAATATAAATATATTGACGGCGTCACATTATCCCCCCTTAAAAGAATTATGCCCTCACAATTCTATTGTAATCTTATACATCTACAACACCCACTTCTGTATTTAGCCATTATGTCCCTACTAGATATGTTTTAATTATGATCAAGTAACAACATTTTATTGAAAAAAATTAGTTTATACCTTCACCATGTCCTCTAGTGTCGGTGATTTTCTCAGTACCTCCCTTTTAATATAATCCCTATCACTATTTTAAATTCCTCGAACTATGTTTTCCAAATGCAGCATGAGATACTTGTGTAAAGCTCTTGCACACAACTATTGTATGTCGAGAGAGAGGCATGAGGGGTTTAAAGTTGAGAGACATCAGTATGAAATTGATGTCTATAAAGGAATGAAAAGGATCAACATAAATAATTTCAATGTATCTAATTTAACTATATAAACTATAGGAAAATACTTGACATAGGTATGCCACATGAAGGTCACCCATTCTTACAACTTCTTGGAAATATCCCAGAGATTGAAAACCTTCGTCTAGGATAAAAAAATTAAATAGACCCTAAAAGTACTTTCCATGATGTGCATAAAATTAGAGTTTCCCATGCATAATGAGAAAATTAAAATCCCAATCCTCGATGGAAATTAAGTATTCTATGAGTGTTAGATATGTGGTAAAGATATTTGCAGGTCAAAAAAAGGTTTACAAAGGGATGAAATTCATTCATACATGATTTTAAATTTATGGATTCTAGTATCTTCAGAGGGAGAGACATTATATTTGTTGGTCATCTTTCATATTCTATTAATAAATTTAATAAATAGTTTTACTTTGCAAATCATCGTTAATGTTTTAGTTTTCTTCTTATTTTGAAAAATTTTCTTGACCATTCCTCTTATACCAACTGTAATTCCCCAACCCCAGAAGCCTGAATCTGATGCTTAAACATGATGAGCCATTTTTTATTAGATGATGATAATATTACACATCACATATCAACATAGAAGATCTTCCCAGTCTATGTTCTGGAAAACTAGATACAAATAATACTTTTCTTCCAAACGGAATGAGATAAACTCAATAATGTTTCCACCATATTGAAAAACTCAAAGTTGGAAAATATAATAATCCAATAAAAATAAATTAAAACTTTTGGGTGAGTTGGAAAATTCCAAGGAAGCGGTTTTAAAAATTAATTAATGAAATTACTTTTTAAAAACATCCTTTTAAAATAATTATAACACATTTTCTTAATATGAAAAAACAATTCAGCTAGCACGTCATCATCTTTTTTCAAAGTTTATTTGAAATAATTTTTATTGAAATCTCATAACAAATAATTTTTATTTTTATTTAAAGGATACATGTAAATCACATTTCAGAGTACACATACATGTAAAACAATGCATGGAATACTACATATATGTTAGGAGTCGATCTCACTAATTTAAGGATGACATGAAAGGGTGTAGGTAGAATTTTCCACATAGAACAATACTTTATTATAATTTCACAAGAAATAATGTCATAAATCACTTATCACATGAAATGAAATTATGAAATGACGCATTAATTTTCTAACTCTATCATTACTATTCTGAAAATAGATGCCAAACATTCTTTATAAAAGATTTGGTAAGTACATACATAATTATACCATGTTACTTTATTACCTTTATCATTTGTAAATTGTTATTAATAAAGGATAGTCTACTAGTAAAATAATCAGAATGTTTTTTAAATACTAATCACATATTTAGTGTATAAATTTTGTAGGACAAACAAAACATTCTATCAAAGCCTTGTTCCAAGACCATATATAATAATTCTGTCAAGGCCTTATTCCATGACTTAGTTTGTCTCATGGGAGCTACCATGGGATATAGAGGATATATCGCACCTCACCCATCACATAATAAATCCTTTTCATTCCTCAAATGTATAATAGGTCTTTATATCAAGGTTCCCTATACCAATTTGTTTTATTAAATTATGTCTTTTATTCAATGTCGCTCATATCATTTTGTATAATTAATTTGTGTCTTTTATTCAAATTTTCCAATAGCACTTTGAATAATTAAATCATTTATCTTTTTAAATGTTCCCCATAACACTTAAAATAATTAAATTCTTTATCTCAATGTTATCATAAGAGATAAATTTCATTTTCCAATTACTATCTATATTCCTAAATAAAGTGAATCCTGCATTAAATGTAAACATTAATCTAAAAACTGTATGGTTTTCCATTTACACTTTAGACTATGGCTCTATCAAATTAATAAATGATATGCCTGGAGTAAATAGGCATATATTTTTACATGTGATGAAAACTTGTGGACATAATGTAATAGATTTTTTGGGTTAGTAACATAAAATAATAATTCTTAAATTCAAAACCATTGTTCCATTAAAGTAAAAAATTAATATAATATAAAACATGTTTTTTATATATGATAGTTATCATTCATGTTTAAACCATACACTAATGCCTGGAATTGTCACACAGATTAAATCATAACCTTTAATAAATAATAGTATTCATTGTGGGATATTCATCATGAACTAAAATATAATACTTTTAAATATAAAATATTAACTTCATGTGAGATATTAAAACAGAAGAAAATATTTAAACTCACTTCACTAACAAGTGAGCCGCTAAAATTATGATCTAAAATTATATACTCTCTTTTTATATGTTATGATAATATTTTATGTCAATTACACATATATTTATGTGATTATGCATGTACATGTATATATATTAAGAAAAAGATAATTTTAACCCTTTATCTTCAAATTATAAATTGAGATGCAGACATGTAATGTTAATTTTAATAAAAATATGATTAACTCTTAAAATTTTCAGGTTCACAATAACAAAACTTGGTTTTGGTATTTTTTTTTCCAATAACAAATTGTATTTGGGGTTATTTAATCAATAAAGACATGCATTTGAGACATCCAATTCAAGGATTGATTTCAACTGAATAAATATAAACAGTTGTGTTTCCTTGAAAATTATTTTGTCTTGATTACCTAATACCTAGAATAACGAGGACATGGAAAGTAATTATAGTAAATATATATTTTCTTATTTTTATTAATATTTTTTTGAAAATGGTTAATTATTTATATAATCACATGTGTATTTTATAAATGATTTTAAAAAAAATAAAAATATAACATTAAATCATTAAATCATCACAAGGTGAATACCATAAAAAATCATAAAATTAATCAAGACAAGAATATATATAATTGTGGTACATATATATATACATGTGGGTTTTGAGATCAGAATTAAAAGAATAATTATAAGGATAAATATCACTTTTAAATATAATGTCTCATCTTATGAAGACATGAA
The DNA here is from genome assembly GCA_963277665.1 of Viscum album. Lineage (NCBI taxonomy): Eukaryota > Viridiplantae > Streptophyta > Magnoliopsida > Santalales > Viscaceae > Viscum > Viscum album. The sequence continues at coordinate 1,494,481,832 of OY728162.1, read as the reverse complement.
ACTTAAATTTATTAAGATTAAAAACTATATTCATATATATATATATATCTTTATATATATATATATATAAGTTTAGAAACTCAAAATTAACTCTTAGTAAAACCATTTACAAGTATTATATGTATTAAAAACATCAGTTAATTACTTATAATCATCACATGAAAACCCCAAAATAGATTAGGATTTGATGTTATATAAAACTGTATATACAGAAGGTGTATACATGGGATTTTCATAACCAAAACAAAGTTTAATAAATTCATACAAATATTATAAAAATCAAATTATTCACTAGTGTCAATTATATAAATACCAAAATCAGATTAGAATTAATATATATATATATATATAACCAAATATATAAAAACATTATATGTAGGTATTTGCATATCAAAAAATGAAGCTATATTAACCCTTACTTATCTTCAAAGGTGAGGTTGTGTTAAGCAGAGGATAGAGGAAGGCTGAGGAGAGAAATACCTGAAGTTTTATGTGTACAAATTGGGTTTATATAAATCGTGTATATATAATTTTATATACTATGATTCAAATATAAAAAAATAGACAAAGAGACATGAAGAAATCTGAATATAACTATTACCAACAATAACTAAAACAATATTTAAGGAAAGTATTAGATAATTTGGTCATTTATTATATATATATATGTTATGGAATGCTTACAAGAAACACCAAATTGGTTTTCATTAAACCTGTGCATCCATGGGAGCCTTAAAGAATGTCAAAACCGATGGTTCTGAGGAGAGTGATGAGAGGACTCATGGAAGTAGGAAGGAATATTGGAAGAGTAGGTAGAAATATACTGATTCAGCATGAAGAAGAATAATACAAAAATAATAAAAAGTGAAAAAATATGGATGATCACGATCGACAGAGTCTGATCGGACAACTACGGTGGCTTCTGCAATTTTAAAAACTGATGAACGAACCAGATTATTTTGTTGATTTAATCAGATGGCCATGGGTGATTCACAAGATTTAAAAGGATTGAGTGTTCGAGATAATACTTTTCTGGATCATACGTTTGAGGAAAATCACAAAAAAAAAGGAGCAGCATTGGAGTTTGAAGGCTATACAGAATCAGATGGCTGAGATCTCACGTGGTGAGATCAGATAGCCTGGATTTGATCTCCCAAAAAATTGTCATCCCATATAAAGATGAGAATGGTTTCGGGACCACTTAATATATATTGATTCTTTTCCCTTCAATTATATGAGACAAACACACACTGTGGGGTCCTTATACATGTGACCCCCCACCTGTGGACCTTATCCTACCCTCACTTGCGCTAGTACGCGACCGGCCTCACCCCCTGCTCATGCCTGACCTGGCCCTACACATGGCCAGAGTGTAAATATATATGCACTATTCATGCACTCTTCCTGACATTAGTTACCGTTGTTAGATACCCACTCAAACCTTTAGGGCTTGATCTTCAAGGTTTCCCTCAGTTGGGTAGGGACTCACCTAATATTTTTAAAAAATTTGTTAAACAAAATAGTTAAATGAATAAAATATACATATTAATTTAATTATACATAAATTAATTCTTTCCCATTATAAATGTCATTATTTAATATGATTGTATTTTTTTTGAGCTATAAAACATTAAATTTCAAAATAAAACATCATTTAAAACATGTCACGACTTTATAAATTTATAATCTTTTTAAAAGTAACATCATGGATAATATATTTTTAAATTCCCAATATAAAATATATCTTTAGTTAAAACTTAGTCAATATTTAGCCAAATATATAAATTTAAAAAATTTATTTCATTTAAATCTTTTTATGTTCTTCAAATTTTTAGATATATAGAGTACTTAAAGTACTCAAAATATTCAAAATACATAACAATTATAAAAATTTTATGACTGTTAAAAAAACCAACGATATCCTAAAGAACACAATTACTATTAACAGTCATATTTATATTCATGGCATTATAAATACATGATTAGGGATTCCCAAACATCAAGAACCATTTTGTTTTATAAAAATGTTGCTTTAAATTCCCTTGATGAATAGTATTGTTTCAATAGTAATTTCCAAAAAAAAATTCATTGTGATGGAATAAAAGAATGTTCACTACTTATTGGGTCTATTTTTTATGTTTGGTAGTCTCCTGGTGATCCTAATAAGCCTTGTATTATGTATTTTAGGGTATTTAGGGTCATTCGACCTTATTGAAATGTTATTTTTGAGGGTTTCTTTGGAATAAAAAGCATCTTATTTTATTCTCCAATATCTTTTTTTAGATGGAACCAATATATATATAAAATAAAACTATTTATCAATATAACTAATAAATTAATATTATTAAAAATATAAATATGATTGGGGCATCACATTTGAAGATGTGGGAGAGGTGGTTTCCTATTTTAGGGGAGGGAAAGTATACCCCTAGAATTTCTTCAAACAATTTAAGTCTACCCATGTTTTTACATAATATAAGTCACAAAAAACCAATACAACTCATTAATGAAAGGTTTATGTCTGAAATATTAATATAAAATGAGTTTTGCACTAGTTTTTAGGTCATTTTCGAACATAATTTAAAATTCTTAGCCCCTTATTAAGTTTAAATTTACTTTAATCACTATAATTAATTTTAATTAGTTTCATAGATCTTTTGGTTCAAACATTAAGTTGAAATTTATAGACTCTAAATATTATAATTAATAATTAAAATTATTCCCTTATTTAAAATTAATTTCAAAAAAGTGAAAAATTATGTTTAATGCTAATCTCGTAGATGTGGTTTTGAAATCTAGTTTTGATTTCAAGAATGTTTAAAAGTTTATTATGACTTTTTTTAACTAAATTCGACAAAAAATGATATAAATGGCCTAAAGTATATTAATATATGTATAATATATATATATTATTACTTTAAAACAAACATATAATATAATTTAACTATATAAATAAATAATAAGAAAATATAGTTTTGAATTACAATTTAGTATTTTTCACTATTGACCCAAAAAAATATTCTTATAAAAACCCAAATATTTTCTATAATATAATTTCAAAATTATGAAATAAAAAATTAATTTTATTTTATCAAATTCAATTTATAATGTTTTTTAAATTTATTTTATTTTATATCACATAAGGACGTAAAAATATGTTCTTTTTAGAAAAATGAATTTCCAAACATATAAATAATTCACAAAAAATTATATGTTTTACAATAATTATGTTTTATTTATATGAAACAATTATAAATAATATTTTAAAAGTGGTTATTCCTATTCAAATTATTATTTTTATCATCAATGTTATTATTATCTCTTTTAATTAATTATAATAAAAATGTAGTTTTATAGAAACTCAGTGTTGTGTCAAACACAATTTAAGTCTTTATTGTGCATAATAAATGACAAGTCACTATTTCATGTAGTGAAAAATTATATTAGTGTATTTTATAAAGAAATATTATCAATTTGTAACATAAAAATCAAGAATATTTGCGTTTTCTCATATAACGAAATATATATTTTCTGTTGCGTGAAATAAAAAATATCAAAATGTTTAAATTAATTTAAGAAAATATATTTCAAAAAAACACAATGGGTCACATTCTACCCCAATTTGAAATGAATTTTTACCATTAAATTATTTTGAGTTATCAATGGTTTTAATGTTTTATGTTCCTTTAATAAAAACCCACATCATAAAAATGAACACTAAAACGTATTTTAAAAACAGAAAGTTGGAACCATAACGATTATCAAAAGTAACTCATATTTGGCCCTCCACATAAGAGACTATGGGTGAGAAGTGAAAACATATACTAGGGGGAAAAATGTAAATATTTTCAGGGAGTTAGTGAGGCCATCAAACACAAACAATTGAATTTTCAATGAATATTTGAGGCCTTCAATGTCATAAATTTGTTAGGATTTATAAAGGCCACCGATTCAACAAAAAAATATATTATTAAGACAAATATTTATTGGTCATTTTCTTAAAATTGTTTAATTATTCTATTGACCAAGAATATAGGGAAATATACTGACTTTAAATTTTTCTATAAACACAATTTCATTTTTTGGTTGTGCTTCGGTAAATTTCCAATTCATCAATTACTTGAAAATATCTATATCTAAAAATTAACATTGATTCCTGAAGCACTAAATAAACTTTTAACAGATCTCACAGCCTATAAAATAATTACAAGTTAAACTATTTGCCTCTAAATATTCTTCAAAATCAATATGGTTAATAAATTAATCTCTAACCTAAAAAGAAACACTATGGGTTCATCCGTAATATTTATTCATAAAATTTTTTAACTAAAAAAATAATTACATGTTAACCAGTACATAATATGGGCTAGTGGTAGGCAGGAAACCAATGTCATACATTTTTCATGGGTTCAAGAATCATGAACATTCTAGATTTGATATTTTGTCACCTGACATATGGGTTGTCATTTTAAAAAACCACATGGGAAAATTTGATGGACCTCCTTGAAATTATGTCAATCACTAAATATACTTTTAACAAATATTTTCAATACAAAATCAACCCAAAAATAAGTCATCCAAAGTTTAACCTAAAATTCCATATATATTTATCCTTATAACCCTTCCTAAATGTTAAAATACAAAAAATTACAACGAACTTCATGAAATCAACTTAACATTGACCCTGTATATCTCACAATCTATCTATTAGTTGTCACATTACATACATGTGAATATCCTCATCATATATTCTCTTGTACCATGGTAATAACCTATATTACTATAAATAATTTTGTAAAACATGCATTATTATTTATTCCAAATATTATTAAATATATTCCTTATATCCCAGAAGTTGTAAACTTCATCCATGTTATCATATAATTCTTTTTCAAAAATCCCTTATCTATTTGGAGGTAATCAATACTGTCCAATTTACTTATTCATATCTAAAATATATTTTTCCAAACATCATTATCTCAACATAAAAAATCAATTTTGTGTTACCTTACCTTAATCAATATATCACCTTTAATGAAATCACCTTTCAAGTTCACCAAATCCATTCAAAATATTCGTATAAATCATGAGAGAAAAACATAAATTCAACAACCCTATTATATTTAAACATTCATATAACATATTTTTTGAATCCAGATATATAAAAACATTGATTATTTCACTTCATCCATAGTCTATAATAATGACACCTCATCCTATTAATTAATACCTATTTCATTTCACACTTCATCAAAAGTATCATCATCATCTGAAATATAACCATTACTTGTACAACCATGTATAATTCACTTGTTAAGATTTAAAATTGGGAAATATATTTTCATAATGACCATTCATTCTACACTTAATGAATGTATCCATTGATGATGTCTTGGGGAGGCCAATATTCCTATCCATTTCATTAACCAAACCCTTCATGTTTCCTTTTCTAGTTACTTGATTTTCATCCTTCTTTTATATAATCAAAACATATTCATGTCCCTCTAATAAATTAACATAGGTGATTCTTCCCATAGTCATAACATTATGGAAACTGAATATTATATCATCCACAGTCTCTATTACCCTAATTCCTAGACAACACTGCCCTTATCTTCCTCGGTGAGTATGAGAATTATTTTCTGATACACATTATTAATCATGTTCCATGAAAACTGATTAGGCATGATCACAGAATCCTTACCTCTAGTGATCATCCCATTTGACTTATCATTAGAGATATTTCCATCAAATTAAATTTTTATCCAGTTCCTTCTATTTCCCACCATTGACTAAAACCAAAAATCAAATTGTGAAAATTAGTTATCATAGAGGAAACTACATATTAATGAAAATGAATTACTTATAGAATATATAAATCATGACACAAACTTATTTAATCTATAAAAAATTAGGTTTATCCTAGGTTATTCATATTCATATACTATTTAAATCCTTTAAGATGGTTTATTAAGAGCTTGTGAATTTCTAATTTATATCCCATATGAGTATCAACCCAGGTGCACAGTAAGGCCCATTTTCATTAACTAGGATGCAGAGTTAGGCTTGAAACACCTTGTTAGAGTTTTTACTCATAAGTACATCTGTTCCAGAACCACATCCACTTTTAGGATCATGTTATGGTTCTATTTATAGGAAATCACTCACTCTATCCATTACCAAAATTCTAAGACTTTTTCCTAAACATTAACTTATCCTTAAACATATCCTTAGATATATCCCTAGACATATGCCTATTAATATAACTAAGGATATCAATAATGTTTTCTTAGGATAGTTTCCAAAGTCTGAATAAACCTCCACTTTGATGCCATCAATAAAAACCCACTCATTTCATACATTAAAATTAAATCACTTTTTTGGAATACATAATACATTAAAAAAACAGATTCATAAAGACCATGTTAGTTGAGAGCCTTTGGAAACATGTAAATGTAAATGCTGGTACATTAAAAATCTACATTATATCGCACTAGATTCCCCTAGACATGCACCCCTGCTAGAAATATCATACCTATAATATGTCTTCATAACCAGGGGATGGAAACAAAAACAACAGTGAGTTTTGATGCTCGGTAATTGTAAACAAGGGATATATATATAAATAAACATGAGAATAAGGTTATGAGAACATGATCTTAACATTAGAAGATCATACCCTATATATAAATGATCATAATCATTAGTCACGACATAAATTTAGGAATTTCATAAGAAATGAATCATAAGGATGTAAATAACATAATACATCAAAGATAACATATAAATAAAACATGGAATTGTTTCAAACACATAATCATATGAAATGATTTCCATAGTAGTCAAGGAATCACTACCAAGGACATATAATTAATATGAGATCATTCCCCATACCAACTTAGTAGTCATGGATCACTAACAAAGAAAATTTTAGTAGTATTAGTTCACTCCCCATACCATCTTGATAGTTATGGATAACTCCCATTTACATATTTTAAGTCAAGGATAACTCCCAATACAATTGTAGTGTATATGAAGATAATAAATCTTTACACATTACATTAGAGGGAGATATTGGCCCCACCTATCTTAGAATGAAATCTTTTATATATATATATATATGTATTCCATGAGATCATAAAAATTAATAAAATCAAAACCCATTAAATTAAATGGGTATAATAAACATTTAATCTTCTTTAAACCCGTAGAAAAAAGATAGGTTTCAAAATCAATTCATCAATGGGTAACCAGTGAAAAATAAATGGGTTTTATAGATTTATAAACCTTAAAATGGAAATAGATTTCATACAAATAGAACTCATGAAAAATAAATTAATTTCATAAAGAAATAACCATTGAAGGAAAAAAAAATTTCATAAACTTATAAGATTTCAAAGGTGAATTGATTTCATAAACATATAACCTTTAAAATAGAAACATATTTTATAAGAATAATTCCACCAAAACATAAACCATTCAAGAAGTAATATGAATGTAACCTTTGGATAATTTTCTATGAAGGATTGATTAACACCAATAGATGTCATCTTAGATGGTAAATAATTTTGAAAGATCATTTAAAAAAATTCAATGTGAAAATATCCTTTCGTATTTTGGACTATATTTTAAAACTAGAAACTTCATGAAAATTATTTTCATTTTAAATAAATATAAAAAAATAAAAAAAAGTTTGAAATCATTTTAAAACAATTCCTTGAAAAATTATAAATGAATCTTGAAAACATTTTGAAAACCATTTTCCATGAAAACTAATAATATAATATTGAAAACTTTTTTTCTTAAAATCTTATTAAAATATATTGGAAACATTTTGAAACCAATATACTATAAAAAATTATAAAATATTCTTGAATTTTTTTTGAAAATATTTTTCATTGAAATTTTTTTAAAACATTTAAAAGTTGATATAAAATCATTGAAATCATTTTATTTGAAAAAAAACTTTTTAAAATATAAAATTATATTTTTAAAATTATATAAAACCCATTCTAAACATAAAACGTTTTAAAAAAATCATTGATAACAAATTTAAAATAATAAATTTCCAGAATATTAGGAAAATATTTCCATAATAATCATTTAGTAATATTTTAATAGAATATTCAAGGTAATGAAGTTCATGATTACTGATAAATATATCCATGCAGAATATTCCTTTTGCATCATAAAAATATTAAAATAGTGCCTCGATCAGAAAACAACGAGAATATTATTTTTTTAAAAAAATTATTTAAAAGGAAAAACATGGGTAAAAATTTATTTTAAAGGTAATAATATAATAGTTTATTTTATTGGAAACCATTTTTAAAGTATTGTTTTTATGTAACACATATTTCTGACCTAAAAGAGAGGAAAAGTCAGACTCTTTTAAAAATACATTTTTTATAATATTAGGTACGAAAGAGTAAAACAGTGGTACCATTACATGTATATAACATGAATAACCATAGGGTATGAAAAATACTAGAATCATTAGAGATATGGAGAATTATATTTCATCAATGGGTGTATAATCTTAAAGAATCTCAATAAACAATGAGATTGTTGCTATAAATCGTTACGAATTTGGTAACATTGAAACCTAACATAATGGAAATAATAAAATTACCTGAATATTTAAATATCATGAAAATAAATAGATTCTTGATATAACATTTCAAGGTTATCATATTCATCTCATAGAAAACAATAGCTGCAAAACATGACTTGTGTCTCAATGAATGCAAATTTAGACAAAATTACATTATCCATTTGGTAACTATGGAAATATAAACCCCATGAAAAAATATCATCAATTGGATATGTAAATAGAAATAAATTAAATTATAGTAATATAATAATAAAAACATTCTCATTACACACACCACACAAAACAGACACATGGTAAATAAGACATGTATCTCAGAGAAGTAAAAATTGAGATGAAATTTTTTTACCTCATGTATTGACTCTCTTCATTATCATAAACATATCATGTATAAATATAATTTTATTATAAATATTTTAAAGAACCATATTATTATATATAATATCATATATGGTTTTATTATTACCTTATATTACCCACTTATAAATGATTCCATGTTAAGGTTTCTCTTTTGGTAATATCTGCTTTTTTTCTCATGTGTCTTAATTTGTAATAATTTTTGTCCACATACTTATATTTTGATTTAAAGAATATAAAAAATTAAATAAATATAATTTATATTCATAATATATATTTATAATATTCTATTTTGTGTCAAAATATGAAATAGAATAAACCATTAATGGAAATGGTAGGTTGTACGTACACATGAACAATGATTCTATTTTTCATTATAATATTTAAAGAAAGAATGAAAAGGAAATATATGTGTATATATAATGTAATTAAAGTGGTATTATAATTTTATATATATCATATAATTTCAATAAACCAATCCTTAGTACATTCAATGTATTTTGTGACCAAGTCACATCGTTTTGAGAATATGGTAGTCCACACTTCCCAAAACAAACTTTTTGTATTTACAAAAAATGGAAAGAATAAGGAATGATTTATATAGTAAATAGAGAATTATAAATAAATAATAAATATAATATAAATAATACAAAAAAAATATTTTCCATCAAAATTCCCAAACATGAGAGGTTGTAAAGGTAAAACGAACAATATCTTTTCGTGAGGCGGTAGTTCGCCGTACACAAGAATGGTAAGTTCATTACCCATTTAATGAAATTGTGTGTAGGTACAGGTAGAAACATGAGAATAAAAACTTATAAGTATATTTAAGATAATTATTTTAATATATGATCATGAAATACGAATAATTTAGGTGGTGGACAAAGAAAAATAAAAGAAAGGAGCTTGAGGAAGTATGTTACCTCTTCTTTTGGTAACTCCTTTTTCACTTCACAAAAGTGCTTCCTTAGTTGGATTTATGACCCTAGGGAGGATTAAATGATGAAGGGAGGGATTTTGGTAAATTATTTGGGAATATATTATCTAATATTAAGTGTCTTGATAGGTATGAAGTTGGGGAGAGGTGGTGAACCTTTATAGGGGTGGGAAAGGACGCACTTGTTATTTTTGTAAACAAGTTAGGCGTACCCACATTGTTACCAAAAAAAGTAATATAAAAACAAAAAAACCCAGTACTGGAAGGTTTAAGGACGAAATATTTTCATACAATTGGTTTTTTAAAAGTGACTTGGTCATTTTGGCACATTGTTTTAAGGTTTAGTTCCCTATAAAGCTTAATTTTACATTAATTATTTTAATTAATTTTAATCACTTTCATTAATATTTTTCATCATATAATATGTTGATATTATTAGAATATAAATATTATAATTATTAATACCTTTTATTTATATATTCCTATATTCAATTAATATAATTAGAAAAATTAATTTTAATGCTAATCTCACAATAATGGTGAGAATGCATGTTTTTAAAGTGAGAATTTTCAACAGTTCATTAATCTTTTTATCTAAATTCGACATAAAAATGATTAAATTACGATAAATTGGATTACTAGATTTATAATTGATCTATTATTTAATTAAAAAAACATTAAATATAATTTATCTATATAAATAAATTTTCTGAATATGATGTTTTGAATTAAAATTCAGTATTTTTTACTATTCACCCAAAAATGATGTTCCTCAAAAAAATCCCATAAATTCACCAAATTTATAGTAAACTAAAAAAATTAAATTATAGATAAAATTTATGAATATAATATATTAAAGTATGATATAATTATATAATTGTATATATAATTAAAAGTTTTAAAATTTAATAATTAAATGTTGATATTCTTGTAAGTCATAAATATTTCATTATAATTTTATGATTAATTATATTATGTAAAAGAAAATTTATTTTCTATAAATGTATTCATAAATTAATATTTTTATATCTTTTAATTTTAATATAATTTTTTGAGAGATTAATATCCTTTTCAATGTGTTTTAAAATCCGTTAAAATTTATAAATCATTATTTCTTCATTAAATAGTAATTTTAATTAAAAATTGAGTTTATCATATTTAAAAAAAAATTTCAAACTGGTTTCATTTTGTCATTCTACACATCTATAAATGGTCAGGATGAATTTTTGGGATTTTTCTGAACTAAATATTTTTTAGCGAACAGTAAAATACGATAATATATAATAAAAGCTATATAGTTAAGTTATGACACCATTAAGCTGATGTATGGATGATATAAGATAATAATCCATAAAAATCCTATATTATTTTAATGTAATTGGTGATAATACTCAAACTAATGATAATCATGAGACAAAATAATAAACTAATCAATAAAATAATGATAAAACCCCCTTCTCCTCCACTATAAATACCACACCTCTCCCCCACTACTCGTCACACCTATCATGATTTGAGCCTTGTCCATGTTTTTAAAAATACTCTTCCCAAGTCCCTACCCCATGAATAAAAATAACTTTCCCTTATCAACATTCAAAATATTCTTCCCTATTGAGGCTCTCAAGGAGGTTAAATCCAAGAGGCAAAATCCTCTTCTTTTTTTCTTTCAATTTCATTTATTTCCTTATAATCTCCTCACCTCCCCTCATCCGAGAGGCATGAAAAATCTATTATATTATATTTATATTAATTTTATAACATTTATAGATATCTATCATCATATCTCATCTCCTATATCTTTTTGTCTAATTATGGAAACGTCATCTGTGAGGTGTTGTATTATCTCCTTCAGGGAAAAAAACATTCATTTTTCATGAATTACATAATGGATGGTCATAAAACCATTATAATGGTAGTAAAATATTTTAAAGTGTATTTTAATGATAGAATTTTATGTTATGTATCAATAATATGTACATCATACTAAATGATAAAATAAAATGAGTTCGTGATGATTGAAAAACTCACAAATTAATCTAAGCAATTATCAATAATGTATTATCTAGTGATTAATACTCATAAAATGATATTAATAGAAATTTAAACCTTTTTATTATCATTAATAACCTTTAATTTTAATTATGGAAAAAATTATACCCATTCCATATGAACTTCAATACTCAAATTCAAGAAAACCGATAATGAACACCAAGAAACCCGACGCTGTCGAATGATGAAATTTAACTCTATAAATCATCAAAAAGTACAATAATGAAAATAAAAAACTATAACGAATAAAATTATTGTATTAAAGTTTATGATTCTATTGACTAATAAATCTAATTTGATTATATGGGATATTAAATTGAATGAATCAATCAGAGTAAAGGTAAGGGGAATTCTCAAACCCAGCCCTCGTTCTTTGGTTTTCCCTATTTCATCCCATTTTTAGTATGGATATTTTATTAACATTCATTAATTATAATATCATCATAAATATATAAAATTTTATAAGATATAAATTTTACCAATCAGGTTTTATGATATTTACAACAATTTTCAAAAAATATCTCTTCTTTCCAAAAACACACCATTTACTCCTCTTTAGATTGTTTCTTCTTCACTCAATGTTGATGTTTATTATGCCAATTATGTTAGTTAACATTTATTTTCGGAACCCCAAATATTATTCATTAATTTGTGATTAATTAAATAAAAATCATTCTTTTCTATGGTTAATTTTATTTTCAATATTGATATACATGATCTGTGGCATGTATGATTATGTAAATGTTATGATGTGATAGGTACACATAGAATTATATAGCGCTATGTAAATTTTATGATATTATGGGTGTGCCTAGAATTATTAAGCTCTATAATTAATTGGGTAATTTGATATATCTTATTATAAAATTGATATATTTTTGAACATGATTCTATCTTTTTTCACAACTATGTGTTGTTTTTAACCACTAAGACATGATGTTTAATTTTTATACAATGAAACATTATATGCCTTTATCTAATGTTTCTTACCATGATTATGATGATTGTGTCATAATCATATCATGTTACATCTTACAATCTATCCTCTTACTGGGATTTTTGATCACCCATTTATTTTATGTATATCTTTATGTGATTACATGTACTATAAGGAACATGAGGGAAATTAATAAACTATAGAAGAATGAATTAATTAAATAAATTAATATGTTTTATTTTTTAAATGTAATGTTTGGTCCTAATTTTTTGTAGACACTAAACATTTTGATCTAAGTTGTTGTCATTATTTTATGTTGTTCATATTTAAAATTATGAAAGATTCATGTAAAAAAATTCGGGTCATAATAGTTTGTATCAAAAAAATTAGTTTATATGGAAATTAGGATTAGAGAACCATAGTGAAAACCCGTAGTATGATACTTAGTATGAGTATCTACACTAGAAGATTTGTCATAGAAAATTCTAATCATATGTATCCCACACAATATGCCATTAATATTGATTACACAAAGCAATAAATTATTTATTCATGAATTTTATTTTTATTTTTTGTTCTAACCTTTAATATTTAAGAAAATTTTGGGAACTAGGAGAAACTTGGACGATAACCCATGTATGGGACAACGTTGTGATTTACCAAATGACATACACAATTCTTTGGGAGGTGCAGTTCAAAATTTTGTGGTTATACTTACCCAACTATATATAGCGATGAACAATAACCTAAATAATGTCGAACACCCTCCTTCACCAAACAGGGAATAATGGGTTATCAAGTATTTTTGTTTTAATGACCACATACATTTATTGGATCTTTTGATCTACTAGTTGTTGAATAGTGGTTCAATTGAATGGAGAATATCTTTTATGTAGATTGTTTTTCTGATATGGTGAAGTTGACTCTATCCATTTATCTTTTAGACGGAGAGGTCGATCAATGGAGGTCATTGATTGAAAATACCAAGATTAGGGATGAAATTGATGAGATTGAGTGGGAAAACATAAATATAATTTTTCTTAACAAATATTTTCCTCAAACGCTTCGTAAAATTATGGAGAGTGAGTTCATAGAACTAAATAAAAAGGTAGGAGAATCATTCGTGGCCTATGATGAAAATTTAAAAATGATTTAATGGTACACGTCAGGTTTTCTTATCAAAAATGAAAACAGAATTGATAGATTATTTAGTGGTTTAAAACTATACCTTCAAAATTATCTAGTAATTCGGGACATTGGGAGTTATGAAGAACTTGTTTGATGTGCTATAAAAGTATATTTGGAGTTTAGGGAGCTGTCTGATGTATGTGATGATATGAAAATAATGATGGAGTCCCGATCTAGGTATTAAATGAAAAAGGTGGAAAGTAATATCAACCACAAACATATTAAAATTTTAGAAAGAAAGATAATGAGAGTTTTCTCAAAGCGACTAGAAAATTCTATAAGTGTGGAAGATAAGGCCACCATGATCATAAATAATGAAAAGATATAAAGAATTTGGTCGATATGATGGAGGAAAGGAGAGCATTGCCCATGGTCAAATGCATCAATTATCAAGAGAAATGTTACTATGCAAGCTAGTGCAAAAAACCATGATTTCTCGAGGGAAACCAGTGTCAACTGCCACCAAATCCAATAGAGTGAGGGAAATGTTATTCTATCACTATTAATTAAGAGAATCCAAAAAGAAATGTGGTAATAGATACACAGGTTATTCATTCCAGAATAGTAAATGTACGATTTGATTATGTTTCAACAAATTCATTCATATCTTCAAACATTAGTAGAATAGTTCAAACACTACATAAAAATATGGATGTTGACTTATATGTGAGAATAGTAAGTGGGAAAATTATTGCATCTAAAGTATGAAACTCTTTCCCGATTAGTATCTGTTTACTGAACCTCTCATCAAATACGGTATTACCTCTTTTAGTGGAGTGTGAAGCTATTTTGGGAATAGATTTGCTATCATTAAGATAGCCAACATTAATTATCAGGAAAGGAAAATTACTCTTCACATCTTAATGAATCCTCCAATTCTCTTGATTTGTAAAGAGTAAGGTGAATATTCTTAGAAGCCATTGCCTCAAGTGTGGAAATTATTGTCTTATGAGAATGTATATCTTGACCAAATTATTGAGAAAAAAATAGAATCATGCTCAAAGACATTCCCATTGTAATGGACTATAATGATATGTTGCCCGAATAATTTCTTGGTTTTACTCTGGACCAAGAGGTTGAGTTCTCCATTGAACTTATTCAAGATTGTCTTTCTATATCAAATACACCATGTAGAATATACACCACTAATTTGGAGAAACTACAGAAATAGTTACCAGATAATCTGAAAAAGGGTTTTATATACCTGATTGCTTCCCAATGGGATGCACTAGTTCTATTTATCAAGAATAAGGATATATCAATGTGACTTTTCATTGATTATTGTGTGATAAAAAAAGTCAAGATAAATAAAATTATACCTTTACATGGATAGATGACATGTTTGATCAACTCCAAGGGGGTGAGTATTTATCTAATGTGGACTTTTGATTGGGATATCACAAATTAAAGGTGATGAAGGAGAATATTGTAATGCTCTTACCCTAGTTACCCAAAGTCGATGGAAAATTTTAATTTATAGTCATGATTACAAGGAATCAAATCCCGAAGGACCGATTATTTTAGTAGTCTTAGAAAATATATTAAGTACATGAAAGTTACATTACATTATAAAATGAAAAACAAGAACAAAATTATCTCTATTGGCCACATTTATATCCCTTTGATTATCACTGCAGGTCAGTCAAAATATTATTCTTTGTATCCTAGGAAAAATAAAGCATAGAAGGGGGTGAGCTCAGATGCTCGGTAAGGATTACAATATAGAGGAAAATTTCATAAATAAGAATAAACATTTTAAGAAATTTTCAAAATAAAAAAAATAATTTTAAACATAAAATTAAGCATAATATGGAAAAGATAAATCAAATAATACCATTTAATGGATATTCTATTAGTCGAATAATCACATATAATATCAATAGCTAATTTCATAATGATGGAATGCATAATTCCAGACATCATAACCACATAGTCAAGTCTTTTTGCAAAGACTCCAAATAATATTTTTTCAAGGCCTTGTTCTTAAACACTAGTTTTTCCCATGAGACCTACAGATGCATCAAGGAGCTACAACAGGCTCTACCTGTGAATTAATAAGTCCAATGAATTCTTCATATGAAAAGGTTTAAAGATAACATAAACATTCGTATTAAAACTATCATACAAATTTTCAATAAATTATCCATAAAACATGAATGGTATAAAAATAACACACCCACACTCAATCATATCACAAAATATTCAATAAAATATGGAATGTTTGTATCATAATAAATCAACCTCGATCAAAAATAATATCTCGTGAAGAATGTTAACATAGTTGAAAATGATCAGTAAAAACATTTAAGAGAAATATCCCTTTTTCATGAAATCATTTAAAAGTATTATAAAGGAATTCATTTGAAAGATAGTTTTGAATCAAAGTGCCCCTTACTACTTTGAAAGTTTTGAAAGGAATTAACCTTTTAAAACATTCATGTCCATATAAATAAATCCTTAAAACCATTTTGAAAACATGGATGTTAATGAGAAAGTTTTATAAGAATAAATCATTAAAACATTTAAAATGATGTTTTAGTAAAAAGTCCCATACCAATAATCCCTTAGAAAACTCTTTTATGAAACATGGACATGGATAATAAATATTTCCTAGTATATACTTCTGTAAAAACAACCTTGTTTAATAAAGAGATTGTGAAATTAAACCTTACCTTGCACATTATTTAGGTCGAGGGTACGTTTAACCTCCTTTATAATGACCATAATATGTTATTAAATTATACCAAAACGATATTAATATTTATTATATCATACAGGATTCATTTATGACTTTATACTATCCATTTAAAAATTATTTCCATGGTAAATTAACATTTTGGGTTACAATCTCCCTCTTTATCGTATGTGTTTTAACTTGTTATTATTGATCGTATCATTTAGATCATGATTTAAATACTTCCAGAATATAAAACTTGATTTATATATCATATATATTTAGAATATAAATATTTATAATAGATATATATATGAAATGTAAGGAACTGTTTATGGTGACGGTAGTCCATACGTACGCATAAACATTGTTTCTGTTATCATATCATATTGAACGGAAGTAAGCAAATAAGACATATGTAAGCACATATATATATATATATCTTAAGTAGAATTATTATTTCATATATTAAATACTTATTAATAATATATATTTTTATAATCATCATTGAATGGTGAATGTGGAGGTGAATCTCATCGAGTCGTGGAGACGGTAATCTGTACGTACGCACGAGCGACAATATCATTATATTGATGGTGAAATAATGTTTCATTTGATGGTATATTATATATACACAATCATTAAAATGTTATATTTATTATTTACACTTGTTATAATCATTATTATACACATCGAAATAATGAAGTGTTTGAATAAAAAACTACACCACGACGTGGAGATGGTAAGACGTATGTACAAATCTATGGTGACTTTGTCATTTATAGGATGGATAGAATAAAAAATATAGTTTTAAAATATTTATAATAAAATCACAGTATTTAGGTGGTACTAGAGTTATTATTTTGGTATAGAAAAAACAATGAAAGTGGAAGTGGAAGAAAAAAAGAACTTGAAAGAGGGTTGTGAAATTATTACCTCTCATTTTGGTGTTTTGTTTTGAGTTGATCAAAAGGGATTCTTAGGTAGGATTTTTTATCTATATAAGGACTATAAGATTAGGTGAGGGAAGTTGGGGGGATATTTGGGTAGGGTTTGGAAAATCCAAATGGCTTTGGAAGTGTGATTTGGAGATATGGGGAAGTACCCTTTTATGAAAGAGGTGAGGGTCACATTAGGAAAAGCATGAAATATTATTTTATAATAAAATCATTTTCGGTTTCTAATGGCTCTAAAATTATTTATTTCAAGTATATGGTGGGGATGGGTCAAAAATCACTCAACCAATATGTTTGAGAAAGGTTTAGTTCACCATGATAAACTTTTATTTTAGATTTAACTCTTAGTTAGATGCTTTAATTTTTACTATTTCTTCTTGTATTCTTACACTATATATTTAATAAACATACTATAAAATTCCAAGAGAAGCTAAAGTGGTTCATTAATGACATATATAATATTAATTATTCCCTTTGTCTGAACCTTATATTTCTAGGTATATTATATCAACCAATAATAAAATATTTGTTTTAAAAATCAATTTATGTCAATTTTGACATTATTTGGTATTTGGTTTTTGTGAAAATCATCAAAACTTGATTATGTACAAAAATATACATTTACTCAACCCTAAAATGTCATATTCACCTAAAAATTATTTAATGTAATTAAAACATTGAAATTGTATTTATTTTAATTTTTATTATATCATTTATATGATTCTTTCATTAATAAGGTAACCATTGGATCATCATTATGTCAAAAACAAAATTAATTATTTAATGTCTAAAAATTATTAAAAAATTACCATTATGTAGGAAATAATTTTTTATTTCTATTTAATATTTATAGTCAAATTTATCTTATGTGTAACCCTATATTAAATATGGCTTAGTAAATAAACATTGAATTTAACACTTTTAACTCTTCTTTAAATAAAATAATAATAAATATACTAATCTAATACACGTGGAAATAAAGGATCATATTTTATTCCTAGGGTTGGTTTTGGTCTAATTACTCTATCCAATATAATTATGATATGTGTTATGGTAATTATAATATCATTTTTACCTTTAATTACCTTCTTTACTTTTAATCATGGTTAATAAAAGTCAAATGTTACTATTAGAAATGTATTATTTTCATCTTATTGGACCACATTTTACAAAATAATATTAACCGTGTCTCATATATTTTTGAAATTCAATTCAGAGAAACAGTAAGATTAAGTTTTATGAAAATTTGCAAATGCTCCTAGAAGGTGGGTAAATAACGGTAAAAAGTTCAATAAAATTTTATAAATCTAATTTTATTATAAAATAACTCCAATAAATTAAATTGAACATATATAGGTATTATATATCTATTTTTCCTTAAAATAAATTTTAATAAAATAAATAATTATTCAAATAAATGGTTTGTTTTTAAACAATAACACAATGTTTTTCACTATTCATCAAAAATTTAATGTTTTCAGAAAAATACCAAAAATTTACCCTCAGATAATTCTGATATTAAAAATTCAAAAATGAAATCTATATTTATAAATTCAAAACCTATATTTTTTATTAATTAATTTAAAATTAATTCCTGTTGTCGAAAACACAAGGCGGGTTTTTTAAAATGTAAAAACTATCAAAATATTGACATGTGTTTATGTCAAATTTAAATGTGAATGTCACGACCCGACCCATACCAGGGCACGAACCGTAACTACCCCAAGCCCGCCTCCTTAGGCCAGGGGCTTGCAACTAGTGTTGAAGGCACAACAAACTCAGGGAGGCCTTTCCCTATGAACCTATACACAGACACACATAGATAACTCAATGCAAAAGTGCAGAGAAAAAGAAGAAAGCAAGGTTCCACAATAATATAAAAATGGAACCAAACAAAAATGCATCGACCTCTAATAGTACAAGTACATGAAAATTATAGCTGAAAGGAAAAGGGGAAATAATACACACACAAGTAGAAAAAATATGCCACAACCCTAAAACATGTGAAAAAGTAAAATAGCTGGAAGAGTCCCACTCTTGGATCCCTAGTTACGACCACCGAACGCGGTCCAAGCACCCCGTATCCTGAAGCTCCTCTGATGTCACGATCAACCTGTTCATCTTCTGCAAGGGCACGCAAAATGCAGGAAAAGCCCAAGCAGGGCTGAGTATAAAAATACTCATTAGGATGCCCCGAAGGCTCAAGGGAGCAGCAATAGATGTACTGAAGAGGGGAGCAGTAAGAGAGAACAAGGTACAACCAGAGTGAACAAAAAGAGTATAGCTCCACCCAGTAATAGATATGATCGCTCAAAGAAACCCAAATGATAGAGTAAGGGGATCTTCATCTCACAGCTCACACCAGGTATATTCCCATACATATACCCAGGGCAACCAGATATACTTGTAACTCAGACCCGTATTCTAGAGACAAGTCACAAAACCACATACCCGTGCTAGGGATCCTGTTCAAAGATTTCCACAAAGTACGCATTCCAGGAGAACACACTCTATGAGTCTGATAGCTCTGATGACGTCTGTCCGAGAAGTATTTTTCCTTGGGAAACATCATGATAGGTAGTTACACTCATTACGGGAGAACACACTCTTGAGTGGGAAAGATCATGATAGATAGAAGCACTCATTACGGGAGACACACTCATGAGTGGGAAAGATCACGATACACATATGAGGATCACTGCCAAGGCCATGACAGATACCGCAACTCATCCGGATTCACTAGCTAGGTGATTCACCAGCTAGGTAATGGATAAACACCCGGTAGAGTTGGTCACATCGTTGAATGACTCTACCTAGGGTCAGGAATGGATAGAGGATCTCGCTCCGGGCCTCTTGGAGGGATGCTGACTCTATCACAGAAATTCCTGCTGAAGGGATAATACTCTTGTAGAAAGAAATGATGCCTGACCCTCAGGGGATCGAGAAGAAGGGGCACTAACCCAAAAGAAGGATATCCAAGATACGGTGGCAAGGAAATCAAGCCATGAACTGAAAAGTACACGATGGATAGAAAGGTTACATGTCGTGTCCTCTGCCCTCAGGTACTACCCGTGTACAACGGCCCATGCCACAAGGATGTTCATGTAAAACACAACTACACAGCATGTATAAAGGATCACTCGTCATGTCAAAGTATCGGGGGGTCTGCCCCATGTACGCTAGCCATGTGCCCATATACGGTCTCAACCCATGTACTCCAACATGTGTAATCGGAACGCATGGTGACCCATGAAACCGGCCTGGTATGTCCATGTGATAGAGTACTGACTCCAAGGATAGGAAAACCATCTGAGAGGAAAACAAACCCACACTCATGAGGTGGGGAGTCCCGCCTCTACCAGAGTAGAGGAGTAAGAAATACCCACTCCTTGAGTCGTCAAGGGATTATCCATCTAAGAGACACCCTAGGTCTTCTCCTCGGGTTATCGGTCATACCTCAAATGCCACAAAGTTTTACAAGGAAGAAATCTAGTGGACCGCCATGTAATAAGGGTTCCAACATGACAGACTATGTGTCAATTGGATGCACAGTCTGTAAGTTATAGGCATTTTTGTACCGAGGGCCCGGTTGCATTCGTGTTCGATCCAACCCGATCGTACTTCAAACAACACCAGAAAACCAAACAAGTCACACCATTGTGATCCACGTGAAAAAATAGAAGAGATGGACTACTCATTTGTCCAAAACAGTTACCCAGTGAAAAAGTTGTATTTCACCGCAATACGCATGAACCGGGCCTCGTGGGGCCTGCGATTCGACCTCAACTTAAATATCTATAAATGGTCTTGAAACATCCGTCTTAATTTTAGGGTCACAACATCATAGACGGTTCATCATTCCGACACTGTATGAGTAAGATATGTCGAATACAAGATCCAGTGATAATAATAATAATAATATTATTATTCGGTGATTCGTGGACCCGATGCACGAACAAGAATTTAGTATCCAAAATTAGAATTGAATCGACCATATTAATGACAGGGTCACATCGCCGTTGACGGCAAGTCAATTGGGCATCGCACGCAAGAGTTATAACAGGTTGGAGATTTAATAATATTATTAAATCTAATATTTTATGAGGGATTTGGGTACTCAATCCAAAAACCCGAAAAATATATCCAATATTGGACTCATAAATTCTGTCTTGATGTCAGGGTCAAACTGCCACTGCCCATTCTTGAAACCGAGATCGCACGGGTATGTTACGGATGGAATAGTGTTTTAACAACAAAATTAAAAATAACAATATTTTTATTATTATTATTAATTGTTTATTTATTTAAGTGTTTCAAAACTCCAAATCCATTCCATGCGCAAAAATACACTTCCTCGCGCCACAGTCCACCCTAATTGATTTCTTTTTATTTTCTTTCCCAAATCACTCTCTCCAATCTAATATCTTCAACTTCAATTTACGCACCCCAACCTCTAAATATCACCTCCACCATGTAAACCGTAGGTGCTAGCTAATTTCGCACCGTCTGCGTCCACAAGAACCGCGACTGCTACCTCTGGCCTTCCGCGCCGCTATGCCTCTGGTCCACTTGCCTGAACGGCCGAGCGCCTTACCGCCTTGCCGCATGCACCAGCCGTGCTTCCTCGGAAAACCTTGCACACCGTCGGACCATCTCCACCATGTCGCCCCTTCCGCGGGCTTCCGCATCTCTGTTCTATGTTTAGAAATTTTCACGACTACAGATTCACATTCCTAGAGTTGAGATATCCACTCCTGTATGCTGCGCTCAATGAAAAATTAATGTTTTGACGCGCTTAATTATTTGGCAAGAATGAACTCACAGAGAATGTGTGAAGAATAAAATATAAAAGGGTCATGGACTATGACCAGATTGATGGCCATGTTTGTTTTACCATCATCTTTGAGAATCAAGAACATACGTAATTTGAAAATAAATATTTATCACACTTCAAGATTTTCAATCTCAAGATAAACGAGAAGAAATAATTTATTCGACCCATTTTTTTCGATCTGCGAATTAATTCATTTAATTCACGTTTGTCATGAAGTTTAAACCGTGTAAGGAATTCACAAAGATAAATACTACCTCTGGTTTGGATCAATCGTTGGTGAAGATCGCATTCATCAAGATCTATTCGGTGTTGAAGAAGATATTACTTTCACAATGATGAGAAGAAGATGTTGTGTTCATTGATCTTCGATTCACTTGGATCCATGGCTTCATCCTCGTTCGTCGTTCATCTATAGGGAGAGGAGTAGTGGAGATAAAGGGAGGGTTTACTGTCTTTGGCCAAAAAGAATTATGAGGCCAACCCCATCAAAACAAAGAATTTATAACCTCTCCCTAGTTTAAAAGAAATAAATTAAATAACTAAATAAAATATTATTTAATTATTTAATTATTTAATTATTCTTTCATGATTGCGCATATTCCAAACACCTGATGTAGACAAAGGTTATACCTTTCTTTGGGTAAAACCTACATTCTGTGCTCATCGGTGTTCTCAGATATTTTATCAGAGTCACTATTCTAGAGATATTCTAGTTCTAGTTATTAAATGAATAAATTAAATATTTAATTTATCCATTTAATACACCGCCAACGAGCGAGGGGTCTGAACATCCTACGCCGACTTATTTTATGTCTCTCCTAGATAAAACATTGCGTTCTAGACCCAACCGTGGTCTCAGATTTACTATCTGATCAACCGTTTAAGAGATATCCTGTTTTATTTAGTTAATCGTGTGTGCATAACACTTATCATTTTCATAAAATTAATTCCAGGCACACTGGGCCTCAGAATTGAACGCCTTTTCAGCGCCCAGCTTTGGAAATATTCTTCTAAAAATTTCAAAGTCTTATTGGGCCAAAACAGGGTCTCTACATTATTCCCTCCTTTAATCTTTTCATCCTCAAAATGAAAAACATGGGAAAGCACTTAGGATACCGAACCCACACTTAGCTCTCCCGCTCCTAGGGAAACTTGTACGTTTCTGTGCTTCCAAGGAATGTGGACCAAAGGGGTGGTCCACCCTCATAAGTATTTCTTCAGCTGATGACGTTTGCAGGAACACAGACACATCTCCTCAGTTGCAACATGTGTAGGGTGTCGTATACCCACTCCAACTATTTGGGATAATGTAAGGTTGTATGCAACCTTTCCTTCTCCTTGTAATGTCTCAAACGATCTGATAGAACTCGGGGGGAAAGTTTGTCTCCTCGACCAAACCTCTACATTGAATGCCATAACTGGAATCACTGTTTGTCACTAGAACGATGTATCATGATTCCCTCCTTCAGAATATCCATATGGTGAAACACCTAAGGATATCTGGTAACTCAGGATTTCACAGTCGATGAATCGCAACCAAGACTCTCTTACAAGCTCAAGAAGAGAAGGAGTCAACACCATTGAATGATGAATAGTTTTACCCTCATGTTCCACCAGGGTCAGCTGTAGGGAAGTTAACTACTCTGAAACTTCCCACACTAGGTGAGTCTAGGACTTCCTACACTTCTCTCTTAGGATGTCTGCTACATAACCACACCTTGATTGCACAAATCAGCAAGATTCTTCCACCATGCTTTCATTGTGTTGTCTAGATCCCATATGACCACGTGACTATAACTAGTCATGATAAGATCTCCTACGTTGAGATCTCATCGTCTGGCGTCTTCTAGCTGTAGTAGACATCTTAGCTCTATTGCGCTCACTATCACAACCAGCTGTATGGAATGATGGGAATCTCTATACTATCAGTGCTTACTCTAGAACCTCATCATAGGTGGGGATGAAAAAGAGCACTATGAAAGCATAGATCTCTCTACAGGGTCCCTGATCGAACGTCTATTCTCAAAAACTTCCATTATAGACAAGTGGACCACCAAATCTATCCAAACCTCTACTATCCAAGGGTCCGGCTCACTGTGGAACCTCAGTGGTCTCTGGTGATGAAACACACGAAGTGTGCTCAACCTGCACACATCCTTATCCTACTTATCTGGGGTTGTCTTCTTTTCAATATGTAGCGGTGTTGTTACCTGCCCACCTAGAGAAAGGGGATCACATGATGGGTCCTGAACTGAGATCTCATCGCTCACAGAACCGTCTCCACGAACCGTAGCTAGAATCCTGGATGGATGTCATTGCGGAGACATCCTGAATATTATCAAGGAGTATCGCGGTCGGATGAGCGTATATATATATATCAACAACGATGGGGAGCTGAATCAAGAAGGACAGTCAAAGACTCAATCCTATATGATGCATGTACCAATGTTCCCTGCAATAGGTGTCTCAGGGTTCAAAGTCGACAAGCGGGTAATCAAGGTCCCGGTGAATGGATTCATCTGCCCCCCGCACCATCACTGGACTCCCTAGCCTGAGAGCTGCTCTCGAGACACATCAACAATGTTTCCCTAAACCCAACCAAGACAATTTTAGGGAAACATCCAAACAACATCCCAAGGGTCGAACCACATATGATACCACTCTGTCACGACCCGACCCATGCCAGGGCTCGAACCACAACTACCACAAGCCCACCTCCTTAGGCCAGGGGATGGCGACTAGCACCGAAGGCACAACAAACTTGGGGAGGCCTTTCCCTAAGAACCTATACACACACATGCAGCTAACTCAATGCAAAAGTGCAGAGAAAAAGAAGAAATAAAGGTTCCACACTTATATAAAAAGGGAACCAAACAAAAATGCATCGACCTCTAATAGTACAAGTACAAGAAATGTAAAGATGAATGGGAAAAAAGCAAAAATACACACCAAAAGAGAAAAAATATGCCACAACCCGACAATAGGTGAAAAAGTAAAACAGCTGGTAGAGTCCCACTCAAGGATCCCAAGCTACGACCACCGCACGCGGTCCAAGAACCATGTATCCCGAAGCTCCATTGATTTCATGATCAACTTGTTCGTCGTCTGCAAGGGCACACCAAATGCGGGTAAAGACCAAGCAGGGTAGAGTATAAAAATATGCAGTAGGATGCCCCGAAGGCTCAAGGGAGCAGCAATAGATGTACTGAAGAGGGAAGTAGTAATAGAGAACAAGGTACAACAAGAGTGAACAAAAAGAGTACAGCTCCACCCAGTAATAGATATGATTGCTCAATGAAACCCAATCGATAGTCTGATAGGGATCCAGTACGAAGATTTCCACAAAGTACTCATTCCGGGAGAAGACACTCCAAGAATCTGATAGCTCTGATGACATCCATCCAAGAAGTACTATTCATCGGGAAACATCACGAGAGGTAGTTACACTCATTACGGGAGAACAAACTCTTGAGTGGGAAAGATCACGATAGATAGAAGCACTAATTATGGGAGACACACTCATGAGTGGGAAAGATCATGATACACTGATGAGGATCACTTCCGGGGCCATGGCGGATACCAAAAATCATCCTGATTCACCAGCTAGGTGATTCACCAGCTATGTATAGGATGAACGCCCGATAGAGTTGGTCACGTCGATGCCTGACTCTACCTAGGATCAAGAATGGATAGAGGATCTCGCTCTCGGAGGGATGCCGAAAATTTCACAGAAATTCCTACTAAAGGGATCATACTACAACAGAAAGAAAAGATGCATGACCTTCAGGGGATCGAGAAGAAGGTTCACTAACCCAAATGATGGATGTCCAAGATACGATGTCAAGGATACCAAGCCATGAATTGAAAAGTACACGACGTGTAGAAAGGTTACACATCGTTTCCTCTACCCCTGGGTACTAACCTTGTACAACGGCCTGTGTCACAAGGCTGGTCGTGTAAAACACAACTACACATCATGTAGAATGAATCACCCCTCGTGTCAAAGTATCGGGGGTCCACCCCGTGTATGGTGGCCATGTGCCCGTACATGGTCTCAACCCATGTTCTCCAAGCCGTGTAATCGGTACATAGGGTGACCCATGAAACTGTCCTGGTCTGGCCACATGATGGAGTACCAACTCCAAGGATAGGAAAACAATCTTAGAGGAAAACTAACCCACACTCATGAGGTGGGGAGTCCCGCCTCTACAAGAGAATAGGAGTAAGAAATACCCTCTCCTTGAGTCGTCAAGGGAGTTCCCATCTAAGAAACACCCTAGCTCTGCTCCTCGGGTTATCAGTCATACCTCAACCACCACAAAGTTTTATAAGGGAGCAACCCAGGGGAACGCTATGTAATAAGGGTTCCAACATGACAGACGATGTGTCAATCGGACCCGCGGTCTCTAAGTTATAGGCATTTTTTTACCGAGGGCCCAGTTGCATTCGTTTTCGATCCAACCCAGTCGTACTTTAAAAGACACTAGATAACCAAACATGTCACACTGTTGTGATACACATGAAAAAACACATGATATAGACTACTCATTTATCCAAAATAGTTAACCAGTGAAGAAGATGTACTTCACCTCAATATGCACGAACCGGGCGTCGTGGGGCCCACAATTTTACCTCAACTTAAATATACATAAATGGACTTGAAACATCCTTCTTAAAAACAAGGTTTCAACGTCACAGTTGGTTCTTCATTCCGACACCGTATGAGGGAGATATGTCTGATACAAGATCCAGTAATAATAATAATAATACTATTATTCGGTGTTTTGTGGACCTGATGCATGAACCAGAATTTAGTATCCAACATTATACTTTAATCGACCGTATTAATGATAGGGTCACATCACCGCTGACGAAAATTCAATTGGACGTCACACGCAAGAGTTATAGCAGGTCGAAGATTTAATAATAATATTAAATATATTATTTTCCGAGTGCTTCGGGTACCCAATCCAAAAACCCAAAAAAGATATCTAGTATTGGACTCATAAATTCCGTCTTTATGTTAGGGTTTCACTTCCATTGGCGGTTCTAGAAACCGAGATCGCACGGGTAAGTTATGGATGAAATTGTGTTTTATTAACAAAATTAATAATAACAATATTTAATTATTATTATTAATTTTTTAATTATTTAATTGTTTCAAAACTCCAAATCCATTCCACGCACTAAAATCCTCTTCCTCACACCACACTCCGCCCTAATTGATTTATTTTAATTTTATTTCCCAAATCTCTCTCTCCAATCAAATATCTTCAACATCAATTTAGGCGGCCCAACCCCTAAATAGTGACTACAACATTTAAACCTTAGGCACTAGCTTATTTCGCCCCGGCTGCATCCACAAGAACCGCCGCTACTACCTCCGGCCTGCCACGCCACTATGCCTCTGGTCAACTAGCCTGAACGGCCGAGTGCCTTGTCGCCTTACCGCATGCACCAGTCGTGCTTCCTCGGACCACGTCACACATCGTCAAACCGTCTCCGCCATGTCTCCCCTTTCGTGGGCTGCCGCATCTCTGTTCTATGTTCGAAAATTGTGACGACCGCAGATTCGCATTTCTCGAGTCGAGATCTCTGCATCTGTATGTCGCGCTCAACGAAACATTGCTTTTTTGACACGCTTAATTATTTCGTACAAACAAACGCACGAAGAATGTGTGAAGAATGAAATATAAAAGGGTCATGTACTATGTCTGGATTGATGGCCATATTTGTTTACCATCATCTTTGAGAATCAAGAACACAAGTAATTGTAAAATAAATATTTATCACACATCAAGATTTTAAATCTCAAGATAAACGAGAAGAAATAATTTATTCGACCCATTGTTTTTTGATCCGCGAATTAATTCATTTAATTCGCGTTGGACATGAAAATTCAACCAGGTAAGGAGTTCACAAAGATAAACCCTACCTCAGATATTGATCGATCATTGGTGAAGTTCTCATTCATCAAGATCTATTTGGTGTTGACGAAGATCACACGTTCACAATGATGAGAAGAAGATGTTTCGTTCGTCGATCTTTGATTCACTTGGATCCACAGCTTCATCATCTTTCGTCGTTCATCAACGGGGAGAGGAGGAGAGGAGAGGAAGGCAGGGTTTACCGTCGTTGGCCAAAATGAATTATGAGTCCAACCCCCTCAAAACAAGGAATTTATAACCTCTCACTAGGTTAAAAGAAATAAATTAAATAAATTAAATAACTAAATAAACAATTATTTATTTAATTAATTATTCTCTCGTGATGGGGCATATGCCAAACACCCGATGCAGACAATGTTTATACCTTTCGTATGGTAAAATCTACATTCCGAGCTCATCGGTGGTCCCCAATTTTTCACCTGACTCCCTGTTCTGGAGATATGCAGGTTTGAGCAATTAAATGGATAAATTAGTTATTTAATTTATCCATTTAATACACCGCCAACGAGCGAGGGGTCCGAACATCCCGCGCCGACATATTTTATGTCTCTCATAGGGAAAACACTGCGTTCCAGACCCAACCGTGGTCTCAGATTTCCTATTCGATCAACCATTTAAGAGATATCCTGTTTTATTTATTTAATCATGTGTGCGTAACACTTATGATTTTTATAAAATTAATTCCAGGCACACTGGGCCTCAGAATTGCACACCGTCTCACCTCCTAGCTTTGGAAATACTCTTAGAAATATTTCAAAGTCTTATTAGGACAAAACATGTTATCTATAGTGAAATTACTTATAATGACCTACATTTCATTAAATGACAAAAATATAATCTAATTATACATAAAAAACATTAAAATTCATAAATTAACCTTGTAAATTATTTTTATTAAAAAAGTTGTTTTCAATTAAAGCATAGTATTATTCACTATTAATAAAAATATGAAATTTATCATAAAAGTACCAAACATTTATGAAAACTAAATTTTAATGTCCCACTTCTAAAGAATAATTTAATTTCATTAAATTAAATATATAAAAGTGTCAAATATTGATTTAGAAAATGGTTCTCCATTAAAAGGTGGTAAAATTGCATTTTTTTAAAAATAATTATTCAATCTGAAAAATTGAATCTGTTATTATATTATGTGTAGGAAATACATAATATGGATGTTAAAATTCTATAGAGTATATAAGATTTAAAATGTAGTTAATACTATTCATAACATCTTTTTGAATGGCTAGTTTGGAAATTTGTGGTGCGCTCGAACTCGGTGTTGCGTGTAGCACAAGATATTGAATTACTTCATGTAGATAACATACTTTGAAATCATGGAGTGTTACATTATCCAATCCTTCAATAAATTTCATCCTCAAAATATGAAATTGTTCTTTGAAAGTAAAAGGTTAAAAATAGAAAAATACCTTTGTGGAAAAAACACATCAAAAATTTGGTTCATAAAATTTATTATTAATAATGGGGAAAGAAAATGAAAAAATCACCCCAAAATCATGATCTCTTTTAGAAGAACATTAGTGGAAATTAGAGACACATAATTGGAGTTAAAACGTAAATATTTTTATGGAGTTATTGAGGTCATCAATCACAAGGAAGTATACAATTGAGGGACTCAAAGCCATCATTATATGATGATTTAAAATATCATTAGTTCAACATAAGATGAGGAATTAGGATAAAAAAAATTTGGTTTTAAGATCTCTTTCCTAAATTTTAAGAGTTTATTTCTTCATAGAATAGGAGACAAAAATATACTTAACAAGTTGTGTTTCATCATTCAACAAATTCCTACCGCAAATTCATCTTTCACTCCAAAAGATAATAGAATTCAAAAATATTCTATTTATACTAATCATATGGGGTTCCAAAAATAATGAATTTATAATTCATTTGTCAGAATATTTTAAAAAACTACATTATAAAAACTAGGACAACATATAGGATAGTTGTAGGTGATGCACCCATGTCACCCTTCACTGGCGGGTTTATGTCTTGCGGCCTTTTCGGACGCGACGGGTTGTCTCCAAACCTTCAAGTTGTAATTTTTATAACAATCCAAAAATAATCTTAAAAAATGTTTTAACCTTAAATAATAGTATCCAATGTATAGTTAAATTCATTAATACCATTATAATTATCCCAAATACTTCTATCTAAACTCACAGTCCAAAATTTATAAAGACAGTAAACAGAATGAAGATCTCTTTTCCCACTTAATAACATATGAATACCTTCATCATATATTCTTTTACAACGTGGTAATACCCTAAATTACCATAAAATCTTATGGATTACATTCATGCTCCTTTATTTCTTATATAATACTATATATATTCTTTATATCCAAAATTTTTGAATATTCCAACACTGATGGAATTAACAAACCATTAATTAGTTCCAGGGTAGTCATGAATATCCAATATAATTTATACAAATCTATCATATCTTATTCCAAATTCACTACCTCAGTATCAGGACTATATTATGGTTTACCTTTCCATAAACCATGTATTCTCCAAAAAGATTATCCTAAAACTGTGTCCCTTTTCTTGGCACTAAACAATTTCAAATCCTTAGTTAAATAGTACTGCAGTACAATCCTTATATACATTATAATTCTTATAACTTGTACTCAAATGACCTAGTTTGTTAACAACAACTAAAGAACACTAATCATTACTCTGTATCTACAGTAGTATCATAACTGGATTATTATCCAATAGCATCATTTATAGTATACTATGATGACTGGTACATTGATTCGTATAGTGTCTAACTCCTTGTA
The DNA here is from genome assembly GCA_963277665.1 of Viscum album. Taxonomy (NCBI): domain Eukaryota; kingdom Viridiplantae; phylum Streptophyta; class Magnoliopsida; order Santalales; family Viscaceae; genus Viscum; species Viscum album. Next base: position 1,494,450,532 of record OY728162.1, on the reverse strand, counting down.
GATGAAGCATTGTACATTTAAAACCTGTTTCTTACCCTTGCAATCACGTACTTAGTGTCCTTTCTCTCCAAAATTATAAAAAACTCTCTTTCCCTTCAAGAATTTACCAATGTGATTCTTTCCACAATTATCACATATGGGAAAATCCTTCTTTTCCCTCTTCTCTTAATCCATCTTTCTCTCTTCAATCCTTTTATGATGTTGCTTCCCTCTAAAGTCATAGGACTCAAGGAATTCTTTCCTTATATTATTAACACATGATACTATTTTTTTATATAATGAGAATACGTGGGAGACTATTTATCTTTTAAATATTGGCTTAATACCATGAGAGATATGATCCTTATTAATCTTTTGATCATGCGTATTTCTGGAATTCTTATTCCATCTACTAGGAGTGATTTCTAAACAATGAAATACACTAGGTTAGTTTATGAATCCCAATGCATAATTACAAACTTGTAAAATACTTAACATAAAATGAAAAGATTATGAATATTATCAATAATCATAAAATGTTTTCATTGAGAATGTATTTACTCCTAAATCGTTCATAATGTATTGTAATGAAAATTTGAATTATCTTAAGCATATCCCCCGAGAGTGTCATAACCAAGAGTGAAGAAAGACCTATTTTCATGTACTAGTATAACTCGGGTCAAGCCGGAAAATCATTTTCAGAGTTCTAACTCCTAGGTATATCTGGTCCAGAGCTACCTCTACCTAATCGTTTCCTGAGATGGATTTATTGTTTGGAAAATACACAAAATCTCTACATTACCAAAATTCTAGGAAGTTCTTTTTATACTAATCCTCATTGTCTATCTTAGGATAATGTTCTCTAATACGAGTTTATTTAAATATATTTCCAGGTTTGTTGCTATACTTCCTCTAATACCAACTGTAATTCCCCAACCCCTATTAACCAGAGTCGGTGCATTATTTTAATACATTGGCATGATTACAAGGAATCTAGTTCCAAAGGACCAATCAGATTAGCAGTCTTGAAAAATAGATTACATAAATGAACATTACATTACATTATAAAATGAAAAACAACAACAACATTGTCACCATTGACCACATTCATATCCCTTAGATTATCCTTGTAGGTTATTTATAATATAAATCTTAGAATCCTATAAAAAATAATTCATAGTAAGGGGTGATCTCAGATGATCAGTAAGGATAAAAATATTGAGGAAACACTCATAAATAAGCACAAACATTTAAGGAAATGTATAAAACTAAAACAAAATCCTTTTAAACATAAACATCTACAAAATATGGAAAATCTAAATAATATAATGCCATTTACATATTCAAATTGATATTCTACAAGTCGAATAATCACTTGTAATATCAATAGCTAATTTCATAATGATGGAATGTATAATGCCAGACATCATAACTACATAGTCAATGTAACACCCCGAGATTTTATGAAAAATATTCTTTTTTATTTCATTAATGTCTTGTGTTGTACACTGCACAACATGCATCCCTGATTTGTTTTCCCTAAACGTAATCGCGACCATCCATGATAGCGTGTGTTGTACGCAATACCGAGTTTCGCTAAACAATGATATGCAATTAAAATATTATTAAAACTAGCAGTTATGAATAATAATAATCACTTTTTGAAATTTTGTAAATTTTCATTCTCAAAATGGAATTCATTTTTTGATTTGGAATATCGAAATTAGATTAGGGTGAAAGTTTGGTACTTCTCGGATAACTTTCATTTTCTGATGAATAGTGAAAATTACAAAATTTTACTTAAAAACATCCTTTTTATTCGAAATAATTAATAGTGATAAATTATTAATTTTAGTGGTTTTAAAGAATATTTAGAATATATTTTTACAATTTAATACAATGTAGTTCATTGGATGTAATTTCACATTTAAACCAGACATAAACAAGTGTCAATCTTTTGATAGTTATTATCTCTTAAAAACACGCTATTTGTTTTGACGATGGGAATTAATTTTTAAATTAGTTAATGTAACTGATTTTTTTTTGAATTTAGTAAAATAAGCATCATTTATGAATTAATAATGTCAAATATAGCTTAGGCCTATGTTTTGGTATTTTTATGGAAACTTTGATTTTTTGAGGAATAGTGAAACCACTAAGTGGTAGTTAAAAAACTGAATTTTTTCATAAAACATAATTTTACTGCTTCTGTGAGTGGAATTTCAAAAATCCGAGAGACACGGTTGATGTCAGTAAGTAATATGTGGTTCAATGAGATGAAAATAATTTTTGGTGAATAGTAACTTTTTACTTTTATTTACCACGGTTAAAAGTAAATAGGGTAGTTAAGGGTAAAAATGATATTATTATTACCATAACACATGTCCTAATTCTATTGGATATGTGTAATTTGTCCAAAAACAACCTTACAAATAAAATATCCCCATTTAGGCTCACATGGATTAGATTAGGACATTTATTATAAATTTATTTAAAGAAGGGTTAAAATAGTTGAAATCAAAGTTTAATAACTAAAGCATTTTTAATATAGGGTTATAGATAAGATAAATTCGACTATAAATATTCATTAGAAATATAAAACGATTTCCGACATAATAGTATTTTATTTGTAATTTTTAGACTTAAAATAATTTAATTTATTTATGATACAATGATGATTCAGTAATTAGCTTATTAATGACATATTGACATAATTGATGTTATAAATACCCAAATAAATGTAATTTGAGACTTTTTATGAATTAAAATAACTTTATATATTAATATGACATGTTATTATTTATTTAATTAAATTTTTTCAAACTAATCATTCTGTTATGATTTTCACAAAAATCAATTACCAAATAGTGTCAAAATTGACAAAAAATAGTTTTTTTAAAAAATACTATATTATTCATTGTTATTTTATTCCTAAAAATCTATGGTTCGGCCAAATGACTTAGATAATGTTATATATATTAGTAATAAACAACTTGGGGTTCGTTTGTCTTGTTATAGTAAGTTTATTGACCTTATAGTGTACGAACACATAAAAACACGGTAAAAGTAAAATTATCTAACATAAAGTTAAATATAAATGATAAGGTTAAAATAGGAATCTAAACCTGTCTAAATTATATTTTCTGAGAGGATTTAGACCCATACCCACCTTAGCTTCGAAATAAATCAATTTGGAGCTATTTAAAACCGAATTTGTCTTTATAATAAAATAATTGTTTTAGTTTTTTCAAAGGTGCCCCTCTCCTCTCTTATAAAAGGGCACCTCTTCCCTCTCTTCCTCAAACCACTTTGAGCCTTCAAGCTCGGCCAAACCCTGCCCATTTCATTTCTACACTTCCCTAGAAACATTATATAGGTTATGGTCTTCTTCAAAAAGAAATCTTAGTGCCCTAAGAGGAGGTTTCAAAAAGGCGTGTCGAAAGAAGAGGTAATATCTGTTACCGATTCTTTCATCTTTATTTCTTCTTCTACTACTTCTTCTTTAATTGTTTCATTATGAAGTAATAAAATTAGTATAACTAATATAATGATATGTTATTATAAGTATGAAAAAACCCTATTTCACCATCTTTCCATCCTACAGAAAACGAAATCACCGTGCGTGCATACGTACGGAATACCATCTCCACGCCATGGTGTAATCTATTTTCCACCACCACCTTACTTGGATGGGTATAATGGTGTAAATAATAACTATATATGATTATTTTAAAGTGATATTGATTCTGAAATAGTATACATACACTCCAATACAATTCCATGATCATGGGAACGATATCATCGCTCGTGCATATGTACAGAATACCGTCTCCACGACGCGATGAGATTCACTCTCCATGATAACCATTCAAGAATGATTATAAAATATATATAATAAGTAATAATAAAATATATGACATAATAATTATACTGGATTTATGTATATATATATTTATGTGATCTACTTAATTCTATTCAATTCAATAAGGAAATGAAAACAGTGTTCATGCGTACGTACGGCCTACCGTCTCCATGAACGGTGTATTTCTTTCCATTTATCGATCTATTATATATATGTATATTATGAATATATATATATATATCATGTTTTATATTATGTAATTAATTAATCATGATCTAATTAATCATATGAATAATTACAAGTCAAAACACGGACGACAAATGAAACGATTTTACCCAAAACACACTTTAACATGGAATTTACAAAAGAACGGGTAATATAAAGTCATAAGAGAACCATATATGATATAATAACAATGAATATGATTCTTTAATAAGTAAATGACATTATTTAAATGATTATATAGGAGTTTTGGATACGTACGAAGTATATCAGACCTAAGGTAAGGGATAATTTTGCAAATCTCATTTTTATCCCAGATTGCTTATTCGTAAGTATTTACTGGGGTTATTTATATCATCCATGTACATGTTTTATAAAAGCGTTTTCATGTATTTTTAAATCCGTTTTTACACATTTTTTACTTTTACTACATGGTATGTATGGAATCTTTCTTTTACGAGGTACTTTTTGACTTTTCCAGCAAATGTACGAGAAGAATGTTTTTTTAACTTATACGGCACACACGGATTTTTACGGTTTTATACAGCCTTATTTTCATGTAGCTTCCTCCAAAAGATTTCATTACTATTTTCAACAAAATCCTTTTCTTTTAAAATTGCTTGACATTTTGTGAAAAGAAAATTATTTTGAAGAAAAAAGGATATTTTCCTCAAGAATTAATTTCAAGTGTATTATCAAAACCATTTTTCATATAAGATGACATTATTTCACATGTGTATGTTTCAAGTATAATGTCTCTATGATTTACATGGTTTCAATTTTATTATTATGAAATGATATCCATTTCTTTTATATGGATTATGTGATGATGGGATGATGTTTATGAAACCCATTTTATTTATTGGGTTTTTATGAATGTTGTATGTTTATTTTGTGGCACAAGTAAGAATGATTTGATTATGAGATGGGTGGGACCTATATATCCCTCCAATGCATTGGGTAAAGATTTTATATCTCATGAGATAGACATGGCTGGAACGGTAAGTTAATCTGGTTCAGTGTTACAGGACTGAAACGAGGAGTGAACTCGATTCAGAATGGGACTTTGTCCACTAAGATTGTCTTGGCATCAATGCATTGGCTACTATGGAAATCATTACATGTGCGTAATGGATGCCACAATTAAAAGTTTTATTCCAATTATATTTTATCATTCTTAATGTTTCTTTATGATCTATGCCTTACGTACCTCCATGTTTTATGTCATTGTTCAAGCTTTTGATGTTTAAACATTACGTTCTTGTTTTTTAAGTTCAAATGTATATGGTATGTTTTGTTTTAACCATGCTTACACTTACTGAGCATTTGACCTCACCCTTTTTATCTTTTCTTTTCTCCATGATATAAAGAAAGGTTTTAGGTAATAAAAAAAGGGGGGAAGATCTTTATGGGATATTTCGAAGATCTTTCACAATGATTAGAAGATTACATTCCAAGTTTCCAAAGACACTAAACTATTACGGTCCTTGTGTGTCTGTTTTTGTTATGTATTAAGTATTCCGTAAAAGTAATGTAATGTTCATGTACGTCAAGCTTCAGGTCTCTACATTTGGTATCAGAGGAAATGTTTAGTAATCCTTTGGAAACTAGGATGCGAAAATGTTAGTCAGATACCTAGAGATATTTCTAAGGTATGTCTAGGGATGTACCTAAGGATAAGTATACGTATAGGATATAGTCCCAGAACTACGGTAACGATCATAGAATTTAACCTAAGATGTTAGATATTGAAGGTACTCCCCCTTTATTATGTTGTTTTCCCTAGCGTGATTTTTGCCTCTCACACTATTCTTTTTGGGTTTTAGATGATGGATGGAACCCGAAGGAACCATGTTAATCAATGAAATGGACAGTGCAATGATTGTCCTTCTAAACAAACAAATGTTATGGGAGATGGAGTAAGAAATCTTATTGCTATACTTACACAAGCTATGAATCATTCTGGACTTCCAAATGAGCAGAGAAGGGAACAATATTCTATTGAGTCCTTCATGAGGCAACACCCACCTTCTTTCAGTGGGTCTTCCGATCCACTGGTTGCTGAACAATGGATCCGTACCACTGAAAAGATATTTTCAGCTCTTCAATGTTCTAAAAATTATAAATTCATCGTAGAAATGTATCATTTGGATGGAGATACTGATCAATGGTGGAATCTTATTAAGAATACGAGGCAAAGGGATGAAATTGAGTCCATGGAATGGGACGAGTTCAAGAACATATATTTCAGTAAGTACTTCCCTCGTATTCTCCAAATAAAGATGGAGAAAGAGTTTCTTGAACTGAAGCAAAAGGATGATGAATCTTTTGGCACCTATGAAGCAAATTTTACAAGACTTGCAAGGTATGCTTCTGGTATTATTATCCAACCTGAGAGTAAGATCGATCTATTATTCAGTGGCTTAAAACCAAATCTTCAAAGGGCATTAGCAATAAGATACTTCAGTAGCTATGAAGAAATTGTGCACTGTGCTATCAAGGTAGAAATGGAAGTTGGTGTTACTTATCCATCTCATAGTTTTGACAAGAAACGAAAGATGTAGTTCAAGGAGAAATCTTAGAATAATAGTGAAAAGAAGATGAATGTTTCCTTATGTTCAAAGTGTGGAAAGAAGCATGGTGGAGATTGTCTTAAAGGGACTAGAAAATGTTTTATGTGTGGAAAATAAGGTCATTGAGCAGCTGAGTGTCAATGTAATGGAAAAAGGGTTGCTAATGGTGTGAATAACGAAAAGACTGCAGATAATGCACCAACAACACTTCAATGCTTCAAGTGCAATGAAATGGGGCATTATTCTAATCAATGCCCTAATCCAAGGGTTAATGATGATTGACATGAGCAACCAATTAAGGCAAAGGACAAAGGGAAGTCACATGCGATCACTATTGGATATGTTGAATATGACAACGATGTGGTGGAATGATTAAGTGTTTATGTAATGGGATTCCAAAATAATGATGTATATAGTATCGTGGAATATTGGAATATTCATGTATTGGTCAATTGTGGTTTTCAATAATTTTATGGTACCGGTAACCATGGAAAGTGATTGAGAAATTTTGGTAAGAAGATGATATGCGCATAATGAAGGGATAAGAAGATAATGAGATGTTTGATTGTATTCATGAGCTCATGATTGATATAGGGACTAAGTGATATCATGGTTTGATTATAAAGAATTTGGAGGATTTTGGTATTTGGAAAGTGTTAACTTTTATCTACATTCTTGTTTTTACTAAGGTTCAATGGGTATTCATTCATCCAGAGAATACATGATTAAGGTATTCACATGTTTGTAATTTGACCAACAAGATATATCTTATGTTATATGGGGGATAAATGATGGCATTCACGTGATTGTTATGTGACATTTCATGTAATAATTTTCTTTATACTATGAGCTTGGACCAAAGTATTTTAGATAAGCCTAATGATTGGAATGAATTATGTTGGACATAAGTTAGTATTGTTTAAGTATAGAACTTTTTCTATATTATTGATGGGATGTTATAGTGATATAGTTTTAGAAAAAGGAAAACCTGCAGGACGGGCGACAACCCATCGCGTCGGACAAGGCTGTGGGAATCGAACCCACAACCGAAGTGAGACTGGCCTTTATCGCCTACCACTGGCCTAAAGGAAGTCCCTGTTTAGTAGAAACTAGTTTTATTATATTAAGCACTATGATATATGAATTATAAGTCTATTTTAGGAACTATATATTATTAATCTCACTATATATGGACTTTTGTTTTTTTTTGATAACTTTTCTAACCTTTTGTTTGAGACAGATGGAATGACCCATCATTCTATCACATGATCTGCTAACACATCATGAATGACAAATTCAACTTCATTTCATTAAGATATAAAGTATAAATTGTGCAAAGAACGACCAGCGATGATACTCTACCAAAATCACGAAAGTATTTCTTCTAATTCTAATTTCATCAACTTTAGGAAAATGATCTTGAAAACCAAAAATGTTGCCCTAGTGCTCTTATATCTAATGAATCAGATGGTACCTTAGATTTCTACAAATTTATGGCTTTGTGATTGCTGGCTTTTCCATAGCCATGTTCTCTACCACTCTCTATCAGAACATTATTCTTAGATTTCTCTTCCATATCCATATTTTCACCTATGTGGAAACCCAATGATCAGTTTATTTGGGTAACTGTTATGTTTCATACTTTTGTTTTTAATGATTGGTTTTGGTATTATTTTTTACGATGTGGGTTTCTATTAAAGCAACTTTCGATTAGTATTCCATTTATAACCTTGACGAATTTTGAGGGAGAAATTCAATTTAAGGGGGGGTAGAATGTAACACCCCGAGATTTTATGGAAAATATTTTTTCTAATTTCATTAATGTCTTGTGTTGTACGCTGCACAACATGCATCCCTGACTTAGCTTGCACTACAAACAGTCGCGACCTTCCACGAGAGCGTGTGTTGTACGCAATACCGAGTTTCGCTAAACAACGATATGCTATTAAAATATTATTAAAAGTAGCTGCTATGAATAGTAATAACCACTTTTTGAAATTTTGTAAATTTTTTTTTTCAAAATGGAATTCATTTTTGGATTCGGAATACCAAAATTAGCTTAAGGTGAAATTTTGGTACTTTTCGGATAACATTCATTTTCTGATGAATAGTGAAAATTAATAAATTATAATTAAAAACAACCTTTTTAATCGAAATAATTAATAGTGATAAATTATTAATTTTAGTGGGTTTAAAGTATATTTAGAATATATTTTTACAATTTAATACAATGTTGTTCATTGGATGTAATTTCACATTTAAACCAGACATAAACAAGTGTCAATCTTTTGATAGTTATTATCTCTTAAAAACACGCTATATGTTTTGACGACAGGAATTAATTTTTAAATTAGTTAATGTAACTGATATGTTTTGAATTTGGTAAAATAAGCATCATTTTTGAATTCATAATATCAAATATAGCTTAGGCCTCATTTTATGTATTTTTCTGGAAACATTCATTTTATGATGAATAGTAAAACCACTAAGTGGTAGTTAAAAAACTAAATTTTTTCATAAAACTTAATTTTACCGCTTCTGTGAGTTGAATTTCAAAACTCCGAGAGACATGGTTGATGTCAGTAAGTAAAATGTGGTTCAATGAGATGAAAATAATTTTTGGTGAATAGTAACTTTTTACTTTTATTTACCACGGTTAAAAGTAAATAGGGTAGTTAAGGGTAACAATGATATTATTATTATTACCCTAACACATATCTTATTCTATTGGATAAGTGTAATTCGACCAAAAACAACCTTAGGAATAACATATGACCATTTAGGCCCACTTGGATTAGATTAGGACATTTATTATCAATTTATTTAAAGAAGGGTTAAAATAGATAAAATCAAAGTTTAATAACTAATGAATTTTTAATGTAGGTTTATAAATAAGATAAATTCGACTATAAATATTCATTAGAAAGCTAAAACGATTTCCTACATAATGGTATTTTATTTGTAATTTTTAGACTTAATATAATTTAATTTATTTATGATACAATGATGATACAGTAATTTTCTTATTAATGAAATATTGACATAATTGATGTTATAAATACCCAAATAAATGTGATTTGAGACTTTTTATGAAATAAAATAATTTTATATGTTAATATGACATGTTATTATTGATGTAATTAAATTTTTTCGAACTAAGAATTCTGTTATGATTTTCACAAAAATCAATTACCAAATAGTGTCAAAATTGACATAAAATAGCTTTTAAAACAAATACTATATTATTAATTGTTATTTTATTCCTAAAAGTTTAAGGTTCGGCCAAATGACTTAGATAAGGTTATATATATTAATAATAAACAACTTGGGGTTCTTTTGTCTTGATATAGTAAGTTTATTGACCTTATAGTGTAAGAACACATAAAGACACGGTAAAAGTAAAATTATCTAACTTAAAGTTAAATATAAATGATAAGGTTAAAATAGGAACCTAAACTTGAATAAATTATATTGGATGAGAGGCTTTCTACCCATACCCACCTTAGCTTCTAAATAAATCAATTTTGTGCTATTTAAAACCGAATTTGTCTTTATAATAAAATAATAGTTTTAGTGTTTCCAAAGGTGCCCCTCTCCTCCCTTATAAAAGGGCACCTCCTCCCTCTCTTCCTCACACTACTTTGAGCCTTCATTCTAGGCCAAACCCTGACAATTTCACTTATACACTTCCCTAGAAACATCCTAGAGGTTATGGTCTTATTTAAAGACCAATCTTAGTTCCCTATGAGGATGTTTCAAAAAGGCGTGTCGAAAGAAGAGGTAATAACCGTTACCGATTCTTTCAACTTTATTTCTTCTTCTAATTCTTCTTCTTTAATTTTTTCATTATGAAGTAATAACATTAGTATCACTAATATACTGATATGTTATTATAAGTATGAAACTACCCTATTTCACCATCTATCCATCCTACGAAAAATGAAATCACCGCGCGTGCGTACGTACGGAATACCGTCTCCATGCCGTGGTGTAATCTATTTTCCACCACCACCTTACTTGGATGGGTATAATGGTGTAGATAATAACTATATATGATTATTGTAAAGTGATATTGATTCTGAAATAGTATACATACATTCCAATACAATTCCATGATCATGGGAATGATATCATCACTCATGCGTACGTACGGAATACCGTCTCCACGACGCGATGAGATTCACTCTCCATGATAACCATTCAAGAATGATTATAAACTCTATATAATAAGTAATTATAAAATATATGACATAATAATTCTACTGGGTTTATGTATATATATATTTATTTCATATACTTAATTCCATTCAATTCAATAAGGAAACGAAAACAACATTCATGCGTACGTTCGGCCTACCATCTCCATGAACGGTGTATTTCTTTCCATTTATCGATATATTATATATATTTATATTATGAATATATATATATATATAAATCATGTTTTATATTCTATAATTAATTAATCATGATCTAAGTAATCATATGAATAATTAAATGTCAAAACACAGATGACAAATGAAACGATTTTACCCAAAACACTCTTTAACATGGAATTTACAAATGAACGGGTAATATAAAGTCATAAGTGAACCATATATGATATAATAACAATGAATATGATTCTGTCATAAGTAAATGACATTATTTAAATCATTATACAGGATGTTTGGATACGTATGAAGCATATCGGACCTAAGGTAAGGGATAATTTTGCAAATCTCATTTTTATCCAGGATTGCTTATTCGTAAGTATTTACTAGGGTTATTTATATAATCCATGTCCATGTTTTATAAAAGAGTTTTCAGGTATGTTTAAATTCATTTTTACCCATTTTTTACTTTTACTACATGGTATGTATGGAATATTTCTTTTACGAGGTACTTTTTGACTTTTCCGGCAAAAGTACGAGAAGAATGTTTTTTAACTTATACGGCACGAACAGATTTTTACGGTTTTATAAAGCCTTATTTTCATGTATCTTCCTCCAAAATATTTCATGACTATTTTCAACAAAATCCTTTTCTTTTAAAATTGCACGACATTTTGTGAAAAGAAAATGATTTTGAAGAAAAAAGGATATTTTCCTCAAGAATTAATTTCAAGTGTTTTATCAAAACCATTTTTCATCTAAGATGACATTATTTCACATGTGTATGTTTCAAGAATAATTTCTCTATGATTTACATGGTTTAAATCTTCTTATTATGAAATGATATCCATTTATTTTATATGGATTATGTGATTAAGGGATGATTTTTATGAAACCCATTTTATTTATTGGGTTTTTATGAATGTTGTATGTTTATTTTGTGGCACAAGTAAGAATGATTTCATAATGAGATGGGTGGGACCTATATCTCCCTCCAATGCATTGGGTAAAGATTTTATATCTCATGAGATAAACATGGCTTGAACGGTATGTTAATCTGGTTCAGTGTTACAGGACTGAAACGAGGAGTGAACTCGATTCAGAATGGGACTTTGTCCACAAAGATGGTCTTGGCAGCAATGCCTTGGCTACTATGGAAATAATTGCTTGTGCTTAATGGATTCCACAATTACAAGTTTTATTCCCATGCTATTTTATCATTATTAATGTTTTTTTTATGATCTATGCCTTACGTACTTCCAGGATTTATGTCATTGCTCAAGATTTTGATGTTTAAACATTACGTTCTTGTTTTTTAAGTTCAAATGTATATGGTATGTTTTATTTTATCCTTGCTTACCCTTACTGAGCATTTGAGCTCACCCTTTTTATGTTTTATTTTCCCCAGGATATAAAGAAAGGTTTTAGGTAAGAAAAAAAGGGGGAAGATCTTTATGGGAGATGTTGAAGATCTTTCACCACGATTAGAAGATTACGTTCCAAGTTTCTAAAGACACTAAACTATTATGGTCCTTGTGTGTCTGTTTTTGTTATGTATTAAGTATTCTGCAAAAGTAATGTAATGTTCATGTACGTCAAGCTTCGGGTCTCTACAGTCAAGGCCCTATTCCAAGACTACAAATAATATTATGTCAAGACCTTCTGCCAAGATAGTATTTTGTCTCATGAGACTTACTGATTCATCTAGGAGCTATATCGGGCTCCACCCATCACTTACTAAGTCCAATGCATTCCTCCTATGAAATGTCTTAAACATTACATAAACATCTGTATTTAAACTAGCAGATGAAATGTCAATAAATTATCCTTAAACCATGAATGGTAAATGAATAACACATACACAACAAAAATATCGAAAAAACATCAATATAATATGGAATATTTGTATCATAATAAATCAACCTTGATCAAAAATAATATACCATAATGATGTTGACATAGTTGAAAAAGATTAGTCAAAATATATGAGAGAAATATCTATTTTTCATGAAATCATTTAAATGTCATATAAAGGAAGTAATTTAAAAGATATTTTTTAATCAACGTGTCCCATACCAATTTGAAACTTTTGAAATGAATAAACATTTTAAATCATTCATGTCCATATAAATAAATACTTAAAACCATTTTGAAAACATGGACATTAATGAGAAAGGTTTAGAAGAATAAATCTTTAAAAGATTTAAAATGATGTTTTAGTAAGAAGTCACTTAAAAATAATCCCATTGAAAACTCTTTTATGAAACATGGACATGGATAATAAATATTTCTTAGTAGATACTTACGTAAAAACAACCTCAGATAATAAAGAGATTGTGAAATTAACTTTTACCTTGCACTTTCCTTTGGTTGAGGGTACATTTAAACTCCTATATAATGACCATAGTATGTTATAAAATTATACCAGAACCATATTCATATTTATTATATTATACATGATTCATTTATGACTTTATACTAACCATTTAATAATGATTTCCATGGTAAATTAACATTTTGGGTAATAATCGCTTTCTTTATCGTACATGTTTTTACTTGTTATTCTTTAACATATCATTTAGATCATAATTTAAATACTTACATTATATAAAATTTTATTTATATATCATATATAATTATAATAAAAATATTTATAATAGATATATATATATGAAATAGAAAACACTATTTATGGAGATGGTAGTTTGTACGTACGCATAAACGTTGTTTCCGTTTTCATATCGTAATGAACAGAAGTAAGTGAATAAGATATATGTAAGTACATACATACATATATATATCTCCAGTAGAATTATTATGTCATATATTATATACTTATTAATTATATATATTTTTATAATCATCGTTGAATGGTGAACGTGGGAATGAATCTCATCCTATCGTGGAGACGGTAATCCATAGGTACGCACGAGCGCCAATCTCATTATATTGATGGTCAAATCATATGTAATTGGATGATATATCATATATAAAGAACCATTAACATGTTTTATTTATTATTTACATCATTTATACTCATTATTATACCCATCCAAATATTTAAGTGTTTGAATAATAAACTACACCACGACGTGGAAACAGTAAGTCGTACGTACAAACATATGGTGACTTTGTACTTTATAGGATAGATAAAATAATGTATAAGGTTTTAACATATTTATAATAACTTCATAGAATGTAGGAGGTATTGGCATTATTATTTTGGTATGTAAACAACAAATAAAGAGGAAGTGTAAGGAGAATAGAACTTGAAAGAGGGTGGTGAAATTATTACCTCTTCTTCGGGTGTTTCCTTTTGAGTTGATCAAAAAGGATCCTTAAGTAGTCTTTATCATCATTTTAAGGACACTAGGTTTATTTTAGGGAAGTTTTAATGATATTTTTTCTGGGTTTGGCCATGTCAAATGGCTTTGGAGGTGTGATTTTGAGAGAAAGGGAAGTGCCCTTTTATAAGAGAGGTGATGATCACTTTAGGAAAAGCATGAAATATTAGTTTAGAATAAACTAATTTTCAGTTTCTAATGGCTACAAAATGAATTATTTCAAGAATAAGGTGGGTATAGGTAGAAAATCAATCAACCAATAGGTTTTTGACAAGTTAAGTCACTATATTAACCATGTCTATTAGATTTAACTCTTAGTTAGATACATTAAATTTTACCAGGTCTTCTTGTATTATTACACTAAATGGTTAATAAACATACTATAAACATCCAAGAGAACATAAATTGGTTCATTAATGACATATATGATATTATTTAATCCATTTTTCTGAACCTTATATTTTTAGAAATATTATATCAACCCATAATATAGTATTTGTTTAAAAAAATAATTTTTTTCAATTTTGAGATTATTTGGTTTTTGGTTTTTGTGAAAGTCATTGCAACTTTATTAATTAGAAAAAAATACATTGAATCAACACTAACATGTAATATTTACCTATAAAACTCGTTTATGTCATAAAAAATTTGAAATTAAATTTTGTTTAATATTTATAATACCATTTATTTGATTCTTTCATTGATTAGGTAATTACTTGTATCATCATTAGGTCAAATATAAATTTAATTATTTAATGTCTAAAAATTATAAATAAAATACCATTATACAGAAATTTTTTGTTTCTTTCTATTGAATAGTTATAGTTTAATTTTTCTTATGTTTAACCCTATATTAAAAATAGTTTTGTAAATTAACATTCAATTTAACACTTTTATCTCTTCTTTAAATAAAATAAAAATAAAATATTCTAATCTAATCCATGTAGACCTAAAGGATCATATTTTATTCCTCAAGTTGATTTTTGTCTTATTAAACTTATCAAATAGAATTAGGACATGTGTTAGGGTAATTATAATATCATTTTTTACTTTAATTTCCTTATTTACTTTTAACCGTGGTAAATAAAAGTCAAAAATTACTATTCACCAAAAAAAATATTTTCATCATATAGAACAACATTTTAGTTAATAATATTAACTATGTCTCTTGAATTTTTGAAATTAAATTCACAGAAGAGTTAAAATTAAGTTTTATGCAAATTTTCAAATGCTCCTAGAAGGTGGGTAAAAGTTGCTAAATAGGTAAATAAAATTTTATACATCTATTTTTATTATTAAATGACTATAATGAATTAAATTGATTATTTATAGATATTATATATATTTTTTGACAATAAATAAATGTTAAGAAAATGAAGAATTATTTAAATAAAAAGTCAGTTTTTAAACAATAACGTAGTGTTTTTCACTATTCCAAAAAAATTGATTGTTTCCAAAAAAATACCAAAATATTACCATATGCTAATTTTGATACTCTGAATCAAAAATGAATTCTATTTTACAAAATTCAAAACATAGAAGTATTATTAATTAATTTAAAATTAATTCCCATTGCCAAAACCGAAACGCGGGTTTTTTAAAAAGTAAAAACTATCCAAAGATTGACATGTGTTTATGTCAAATTTAAATCTGAAATTATGTATAATGACCTAAATTGTATGAAATAATAAAAATATTATCTAATTATGCTTAAAAAAATATTCAAATTCATAATTTATCACAATAAATTATTTCGGTTAAAAAAGTTTTTTTCAATTAAAACATAATATGTTTCACTATTCATCAAAATATGAAAGTTATTAGAAAAGTAGCAAGAATTTATCCAAACTAAATTTTTATGTCCCTCTTCTAAAGAAGAATTTAATTTCATTAAATTGAATATATAAAAGTGTCATATATTGTTTTTTAAAATGGGTTCTTCATTAAATGGTGGTATAATTGTATTTTTTGAAAAAATACTTCTTTTATCTGAAAAAATGAATTTGTTCTTATAATGTGTCTCAGAAATACATAATATGGTTGTTAAAATTATATAGAGTATATATGATTCAAAATGGATTTAATACTATTCATAACTGCTTTTTTAACGACTAGTTTGGTAAGTTGTGGAGTGTTGCATGTGGCGCAAGCTATTGAATTACTTTAATGAGATAACGTACTTTGAAATATTGGGGTGTTACAAATATTCCCAATACTACCTTTCTAATTAATTTTTTACACTATGAGTTAATAGTGATCCCTTTTGTAAACACAAATTATAAATAAATATTCATGGACGTAATCAATATAATCTTCAGAGATTACATCGACAAAGTTTTGGCAGTCCTAATTGATGACATTCTTATATACTCCAAGAGAAAAGAGGAACATGATGATCATTTTAATATTGTGATAATGACTTTTCGAATGGAGAAATATTATGCAATGTACAATAATTGTGAGTTAGAGATGGTAGAAGTATCATTCTATGGTCATGTTATCACCGATAATGGAATTAATATGGACCATTCCAAGGAAAAGGAAATCGACGAGTGGCCAATGACAACATATGTAATGGAGATCCATAGTTTACTTAGTATTTAACGGTATTACTAGTGATTTGTGAAGAAATTATAATGATTTAAAACCCACTAAACAAGCTTACTTAGAAGGGAGAGAAGTTTTTCTAGACATGTGAATTTGAATAATGCTTCAAAGAGTAAAAATTGAGGCATATCACTCCACCATTACTCACATGTCTGACAAGTGGGGAAATCAATGTGGTATAAAAAGATGCTTTAATGAATGGGTTAGGATGTTTAATAATAAAAAATCATAATTTTATAGGTTATTCCTCAAGGATGTTGAAAATCCATGAGTAGAACTATCCTACACATGATATTGAGTTGGTAGTTATGATCTATGCATTAAAAAACTGTCAATATTATCTCTATAGGGCAAAGTGATAGATATATAATGATCAAAAGAGTATCAAATATATAATCACATCAAAATAGATTAATATGTACCAGTAAATATGGTTAGTGCTCATCAAGGATTTTGACTGATCAATCCACTACAATCCTAGTATGGCAATTACAGTGTCTGATGTTCTAAGTAGAAAGGATCATCAAACTTTATCAATAATGAGAAATGATAAAGATCCAATCTTACTAGATTTTAAAACGATGTACATGGGAATTGTTAAGGAAATTACATAATCAATCCTTCCTCAAATGATTTCTCTACCATCCCTTTTTAGAGAATGTAATGGATGCTCAAAAAAATGTCATAGAAATTATGAAATGGGTGGGAACTATCAAAAATGGGAAATCTTGTATGTTTAAGATTGATGAAGATGGTTTCATGTGATTTGGTACGTGAATATGTTTACCATACAATATTGAGATAAATAAAGAGTTTTTTAGTGACACACCTAGCTGAACATTCTCTATTAACCAAGGGATCACGAAAATGTATTGAGATCTCTGAGAGAAATAATGGTGGGAAAATATAAAAAAGGAGATCGTTGATTATACATCGAAGTGTCTGGAATGTTAGAATGTGAAGTCTAAAAGGAAAAATTATAAGGGGTCGATAAAATCATCACCCATATGAACATAGAACTAGAAAAACAATACCATGGACATTGACACCAAAATTCCAAATAAATTTATAGGAAAAAATGTAATATGGATTTTTTTAGATCGCCTAACAAAGATAGCTCAGTTTATCATAATTAGAGAGGACTTGTCACTAGGTCAAAATTCATGGATGTTTATTAGAAAAGTTTTGTGACTTCATGGACTACCACTATTGATTGTACCAAATCTAGATCTGAGATTCACCTTTATGATCATAAAAAGTCTCCAACATGCACTGAACTTTTAGTTGAACATCAGTATAGTTTATCATCCACAAACTGAGGTACAATTTTAATAGACAATCTAGACTACAGAAAACATATTGTGATCATGCTTTATGGACTTCAAAGGAGAATGATCCAAACATCTGCCTCTGGTTGATTTCATATAAAACAATAGTTTCCACTCAAGTATCAAAATGCCTCCATTTGATGCCCTTTATAGGAAAATATGTATAACACTTACATGTTATGATGATTTTGGACAATTTAAGCTATTATAACCTTTAATGGTTGATGAAATTACGGAAAAGGAGAAAACCATTAAGTAGTATGTTAGGGAAACCCAAAATCAATAGAAGAGATATATAGATAATTGATAGTGGCACCTTGAGTTAAAGATAGAGACAAGGTAATCCTCTGATCCCAATGGAAAAGGTTTATGAGATTTTGGATGAAAGTAATTTTATGTTCTAGGTACATATCCCCCTTGAAGATCCAGGATTGTGTTGGAGCTATGGCTAATCATCGGGAAATTCCTCCTATCATGTCTTAGGTATATGATGTATTCCACGTATCCCTCTTATAGAATTACATACCAGATCCCTCACATGTACGAAATCCAGAAGAGGTAATGTTAGAGAATGATCTCTCTTACCAGGAGCATCCAGTGAAGATCTGGGACTATAGAGATAATGGTCTATGCAACAAGACTACTCACCCAGTAAAAGTACTATGGTGAAACCATAAGCATGAAGAGGCAACATGGGAACCTGGGGAAGCAATAAGGGAGAAGTACCATATCATTTTTTAACCATAGTATGCAATATTAAATTTCAAGGGAGAATATTCATATGGGGTGATGAATGTAATGACCAAATAAATTATCAATGGAAATTACCTTCTTACAAATATTTTATATAGTATAAACCATATAAAATCAGTCTTAATGTATTATTTAAGATTAAATGAAATATATTGTATTTCAAGAAGTTAAGGAATCTATACCGACGAAATAAAAACTTGACCATATGAGTGGTAATATGACCCTTATGAATAAAAACTAAACAAATGAATAGTAACCTCACCCATGAAAGTATAAATTAAATGTATGCATCTTATATATTAATGCAATATATAAATATATCATATCCTATGTAATTAATTTTTTTAAACACTATTAATTAAGTGTTTATGTTTCTCAAAGTCATAAATATTTAATTAATATTTTAGGATTAATTTAATAATTTAAAATAAAATATATTTTCTTAAAATGTGTTTATAAATTAATATTTTTTTCTTACAATTTTATGATAATTTTATTATATCCTATGAAAATTTTCAAAGTCTCATAAAATCTTTTCTAATAATAAAATTGGTATTCTTTATGTAAATGATGATATTAATTAAATATTAATTTTCTCATTTTTATAAAATTATTTTTAAAAATGGATTCCATTTTTTAATTTTACACATCAGAAAATGGTTTGGATATGATTTTAGTACTTTTAAAAAATACATGAATTTTTAGTGAATAGTAAAATTCGGCAATTTACAATAAAAGTAAGATAATTGACTTTTGACATCATTAAGATAATTCATGGATGATGTAAGTCAATAATAAAAAATCACTTTTATTATTTTAAAATATTTAATAATAAGGATTCAAAGATTCATATTCTTGATCCAATATAATAATCTAATCAATAAAATGATGAGACCCCCCCCCCCCCCACTATAAATACCACCCCTTGCTGCCTCTTCTCCTCACATCTATAAAGCTTTTATTCTTATCAATGTTTTAAAAAACATGCTTTACAATAACCTCCCCTGCATCTAGGATATTTTGCACTCGTAATAAGACAAAAAACATTTCATTAAGAAGGCTATCAATGAGGAGAAATTGAAGAGGTAAAATCTTCTTCTTTTTTTATTTCAATTTCAATTCTCGTCTTATAATATCCCCACCTCCCCTCATCCATGTTTCATGAAAACTCCACTATATTATATGTATTGAAATCTTATCAGGATTGAGAATAAATAATCATCAAATCTCTTCTCATATATCTTTTTTTCTAATTATGTAACCGTCATCCGTGAGGTGTTGTTTTATTGCCTTCAAAGGTGAAATTTTTCATTTTCCGTCAACCACATCATGGATGGTAATAAAAAATTATAATGGTGGAAATAGAATGAAAATTTTATTTTATAACCATTTTTAGGTTATTCTACTATCATATGTACACAATAATATATGATAAAACAAAACAAATTAGTGATGATTGAAAAACCCCCAAATAAATCTATTTCATTATCACTAATGTATTACTTAATGAATCATCCTTAAAACCAAATAATATTCATGAACATTTGAAATCTTGTATGAACATTAATAACATATAATTATTAACTCTAGAAAATATATTCCCATTTGACATAAACTTCCATACTCATATGTAAGTGAACCGATCAGGAAAACCAAGGAGGCAAACACTCTCGAATGATGAAATTGAACTCTATAACTCATCCAAAAGACTATAAATGAACATAATAAAACTATAATGAACAAAATTAATGTATTAAATGTTACATATTTGTTAATTAATGAATCTGATTTTATTATAAGGGATATTATAGTGAAGAAAGTAGTCAGACATTTAATTAGGCGAATTGCCAAAGATAACCCTCTTTCTTTGGGATTCCATATTCTATCCAATTTTCAGTTTGTGTATTCAATTAATGTTCCTTAAATATCATTTCATCATCACTATCTTTTCTTTTCTAGGTTATAAATTTTTACATTTTTTTTGAGAAATACAATGATTTTTTGAAAAGAATTATTCTTTTTAAAAACACACCATTTACTCCTCTTGTGATTGTTTCTTCTTCACTGATGGTTGATTTTTATTATACCAACTATTTTATTCCCAATTTAATTTAGAACCCAAAATTTTATTCAATAATTTTTTTTTGTTAAATGAATCCCATTCCTTTCTATTGGTTATGTTGTGTTCAAGATTGATATCGGTTCTATGTGGCATGCATGATTACATAAATGTTATGATATTATGGGTTCACTTGGAATTATATAGTGCAATATAAATGTTATGATGTGATGGGTGTGACCCGAATTAAATAGAACTCCAAATAATTAGGTAATTTGATGTATATCATGAGAAAAATTGAAATATATATGAACATAATGCTGGATTTTTTCAAAACTACGTGTGCTAGTTAACTGCTAGGACATGGTGTTTCATTTCTATGAATTTACACATTTCAAGTCGTTATCTAATGATACTCCCATGATTATGTTGATGATTATATACCCACCTATTAATATGTGTTATTTTATGTACCTGTAATGGTATTTTATCTCACAACATTTATTAATGTATATCCTCAGGTGATTAGATTAACTAAGAAGAACATGAGGGAAATTACGATGCTTGAGAAGAAGGAATTAAATTAATTTTTATGTTTTATTATAGAAATGTTATGTATGGTCCTAATATTTCCAATACACTAAGCATTGGGATCCTGGTTTATGTAAATCATTTATTTTTTTATATTTAAATTTATGTATGTCTCTTGTAAAGAATGTACGGTCACTATAGTGTTGCATATAATGCTCCTCAAGTCAGTGATACGTGTAGTAGAAAACTATATTGGGTATCATATTACAAATCCTAGAATGGTATAGATTACAAAGAAATAATTTATTGGTTCTCTAATATAACAAATGAAATATTATGTATTGCATGAAATGTAAAATATCAAAAAGATAATATTTATTTAAAAAATATATTTCTCAAAAACTCAGGGTGTTACTATAAAAATCACTATAGTCGTATGATGTGGAGTCTTATCTATCTTATATTAACCCATACATACATCTTTTATACTATATGAATGTTTCTTATTTTCAGGATATTCTAATGGAATCTCATTTACAATATCAGAAAAAAATCATTATTTGAAACAATCTATAAATATTGATTGGTTTTATCCAAATGACAAATCTTTTGAAATCGCTATATTTTTTAATATGGATTATCAAGGAAATAAATATGAAAGAAAATTATAATTGGGACTTTCCCCACACTTAAAAAATATCTTTTCTCATAGAGTAATAAAAATAGAGTTTTGGTTTCTCTTTATATAGATAAAGTACAACGTATTTCTTTAGGGACTTATTATTCCCAAATAATTTGAATAATCAATTATTTTCTAAATTATGGATCAAATTATCACCATGTTCATGTTAATTTTAGCAACAAAAGTTTGATTTATATTTATAAAAACCCAATTCAACATCATTACACAAAGCACATTGACGTTATGAACCTTTTTTATAGAGACCATTTCCAAATAGGTGATATTGAGAAATTATTTGATTATAAAAGTCTTTAATTAGTAGATATCTTCACTAAACACCTTTAAATGATGCATCTAATTTTATTGAGTAGGATTTTGGAATTTCATTCTTATAAATCGTTCATTTAATTTTGGAAGGAATAATTATTTTCCATTAATTTCTTCTACGAGATTGATTAAATTATAGTCTTCATTTTTAAATATATAATTTTATTGATTTATAATGAAATAATTGATCAATGTATTTAATTTGGAATACATTACTTAATTTATATGAATTATTTGAATATTGAATTGTTTTTTTATTTTCATCACTCTCTTAAGTGATATTGTTTTCATTGTTTTTTTATATCTTTCCTTGTATGTTTTTGGCATTCCCTTATACTTCTATATGTATTCATTATTTGAAGGGCTGATAGTCCTTTATAAATCAGAAACATTCCATGTGAGAGGATTTTTCAAAAAATTAGTCTTTATATTTTTGATGTTGAAATTTTTTTATTTAAGGAAATTTATATGTGGTGCATAGATTTATGATTTCAAATGTCTATTTTTAATTATTGAACTCTTTTATGTTTTGATTTTTTTTTGAAACTTGATATTATGGAAATATCCATTTTAAATTTCTAAATACATTATGATTTTTTTACTATAAAATAGAAATTAATTTCTGTCTTGATGAAATGAAAAAGATATTTTTTTCTCGTTCATATATTTCATTATAAATTCATTACCATTGTTTTTATAGGCCTTTTTAATGAGCATGTTAACAATTTGAAATTGGGAGAGGTCCTTGATGGAAATAAATGTATTCTTATTTTTGGGAGTATGTTTATAGTAAAAAAATTTGCTTCAAATATATAGTTATTATATTTGATAATTCAAAAAAATTGAACTCAAGGTGTTTTATTTTCTTTTACGTATATTTTTTTTCAAATATACTGTACTTTTTTATGTTATTATAGATTTATGATAATCTCAAAGGGGGCGATATTGTGGATAATAAAATTAAATTTATATTTATCTAATTCATAATCAAAATTTGGGTGGAATGTTTCTTATAGGGATGATATTTCTACATGGTTTGAACATAAATTATTTCACTTATAAATATTGATATTTCCCTTAAAATATTAGATAAATTACATTATGAAATATTTACATTTATTTAGTTATATTTATGAGAAACTTCTCATGCCTATATTTGTATTGGTAATTGAATAAGTGTTGTTGATCATGATAAAAGGGGTTTCATGTTATTCCTCAAACAAAGAAGTGGTTTTAATGATCAAAAACAAACAATTGTGTTTTTAATTTGATTTTTTTGAGGAATTTTGGTTTTTAAAATTGATACACGTTATTATGATGTTATTGGACCAAAGAGTGGGATTTAAAGGATTATAGATGACATTTTTAGAGTCATCCATTAACATGTACCAACAGTGACCCAATTGAGTGCACTAAATTACTAAAGAGATATGAATATAACACATATAATCCAAGTGCCAATGGTTACCTTGTGGCTTCCATACTAGAAACAAATAGCAAGTTTTTGGACCCCATCCCCATAATTTGACTATAAAGAGCTCTCTATTACCATCAGAGGCTACAGAACATTCCTAAATCAATGAAATGATGTAAATAAATAGATGGTAATGGTTACCTTGAATAACACATTTGAGATCACTATGAATCATTTACCTCATTATCGTGATCTCATTTACTATTTTTTCTCTTCATCGTGTCTTTTTTTCTATACTCTTACTAGTGGATTGAGAGTGTACTTCAGAGGGATTATATATGGAATATCTCTTATTTTTTTTGTTTCTTGGGTGCTCAAAACCATTTAGTGAGTGGGTTTTCGTGCTCACAACCATAAGTTAATGATATTGGGGTAACACTATCATTGGGTGTGATGGGGATAGGTGGTCACTACCTTAAAAGGGATGTGTATTCGGTTTATAGCAATAGACATTAAAATGATATAATTTTAAATGCATTTACTTCTATAACAACTAATAGAATCAGTATTTCATCTTGTAAATGGGGATCATGGTTACCGAAAAAGATGTGTAGAAATGAGGACTCTAGAGAAATTAATAAGATTAGATATATGATCCCATTTATGAATTATTTTTATAATCCTTTATCAAGGTATTTTTTAATGTATATTTATTTTTCCCTAAATTGTTATATTTTCAATTATTGGTCTACTAGTTTTAATTATAACTACATTAATTTTATTTTTTTTAAAAAAATTAAAATGAAATTCACTTATTCCCCTTATTTCATCTTTACTAAAAAAACATGATGTTGGTTCACTCTATTGTTTCTAGATCCATTATTTGGATGTCAACAAATTGATATAATTATTTAATTGGATTCATTGATGGCTTTATTTTAATAGAATACATTGTGTGTATGTATTGTAAATTTCAAGAATTGATCATGATTAAATTTTTAAAAAGACTAATAGAGAATTTAAATATATTTTCTCTAAAGAGGTTGATATTTGATAATGAAATATAGTATTTCAATAGAAACTTTTAAAATTATCCTAACAAAATGGAATAATGTGTCAATTTAGTGAACCTTGTACTCCAAAAAATGGATTGGCTGAAAGGAAACATCATACTTATTGATATGACTAAAAAGATACAATTTTATACTGACACATTAAGATACTTTTTCAATAAGTTGATATAAAATCTAGAATTATTATTATTATGTTATTTTTTTCAAATTGAGATATGAGTCTTTAATAAATTCTTATCTAGAAGAATCCAAACCTAAAAAAATTAGAGTGTTTAGGAGTATGGGCATGATGAAGAATATCGGTAGAAGTGGTGTAAAATTTGATGAGATATAATAAAAAATATTTATTTTTCAATATGCTAAATAAAATAATTAATATTTAAATAAAATAAATATAAGAGGATAATAAATTGTGGCAATGTGACAGTATCTTAAAATCAAGTGGCAATCAAAAGATTAACTATGGAAGATGATTAAAGTGATGTTGTCATTGTTAAATCCACTATATAGATTAGATAAAATATATATATCCATAATATTGTTGTAGATTTAAATTATTTGTGTGATTAGGCTATGAATTTGGGAACCAAAAGAATAAATAAAATATTACTTAATAATAATAAAGATAATAATATCAATAGAGATAAAATAAGTGGGTATAAATATAAAAAAATGTAGTAGGTAGTAATAATTATTTTTATTCATAATTTGAGCCCAAAACTATTGATGAGGATTTTTATAACCACAAATTGATTGAATCGGTGAATAAATAACCAAATTATGTTTCAAATTATGACACATGGTAGATTATTCTTCAACCTAAAAAATAACAAAATTGGAATAATATGAATTTCTAGAAACATATTCAATGAAAATAAGTAAGGTTGCAATAAATAAAGATAGATTAGGATCTTTCTTTCCATTATATCACAATGAAATTATAATTTTTATAAAATGTATATAATGTCTATATTTATAACTGGTGATCTAAATAATGAACTTTATGTGGAGAACCCCTAGGTTTTTCTACTCGATGATGATAGAAGTAATGTGTTTAAATTGAATAAATCACTATATAGGTTTATTCAATCCCCATGTTATTAGTGCTTAAATCCAAGTAAGTATTTAATAGACAAAGATTCCCAAAAAGGAAAAGTTAACAACGACTTCTATATGAGGAAGACTAAAACAACATCACTCATTTTGATTATATATGTTGAGGATCAATAATTAAATAGCAATTGAAAAACATCATTAGATGTGTTTTTCACATAAATAAAGAATAAATTTTAGCAATCCATACTTGATGAAATAATAATTGTTTGGGTTTTAAAATTTGGTAAACACTTGTCACAATTTCACCTCTTAATAAAAATATTGCATGGTGATACTAAAAAGGTTCCATGTGAAACAATTAAATGGAGTACTCAACCAATTAAAGTGGGAACGTTTTTTTGCAAAGGTTATGATGTAAAGGCATCCAATGGGAAAGAATACAAAATGTTGATTGACAGTCATTGGTATTTGGAAGCCATTAAGGAAGGAATTCCTATTATTCTAATTATATGTGTGAGGGTTAATATATCAAAAATTAGTCACATATCATAACATCCAATATAATTCCATGATAATAATAAATTAAATTAAATTATATCTTACCATATAAGCAAAAATTTGAGATTCACTTATAGTGATTTAATGATGAAAACTCATAATGTCAAGTAGATTATAGAAAAACTGTATATGGAGAAAACATTATTCATTAGTGGAAGATGTTTCGAATGAAATTACAATAATAAATCATTTGGTAAAATGTCATCTATTTATTCTAAGTATATTTTTGTGTCATAGGTAGCTACAAATATTATTTGTATAATTACTTATTAAGAGGATATGCAATTTTTCTCTATGTCACGACCCGACCCTACCCGGGCACGAGCCACAACTACCCCAAGCACGCCTCCATAGGCTAGGGGATGGCGAAAAGTGTCGAATGCTAAACAACTTGGGGAGGCCTTTTCCTAAGTACCTGTAAACAGACACACAACCCACTCAATGTAGAAGTATATAGTAAAAGGCAAAGTAAAGTAACAACTATTATAAACGAACCACAAAGGTGCATCAACCTCTAAACAGTACAAGGTGTGTGCTAAAGGTAAACTGAAAAGAAAAGGGCAAAACATGCGCCCAGACAGAAAAGTTCCACAACCCGGGAATAGGTAAAAAAATGTAAAACAGATGGTAGTCCCACACCTAGAACCTGACTATGACCACCGCACGCAGTCCAACCTCCCGAACACCTAAGCTCCTCTATAGTCGCAAGAAACCTCTCTGTTGTCCACAAGGAAACATCCAGTGCGGGTATAGCCCAATCAGAGGTGAGTATAAAAATACTCAGTAGGATACCCCGAAGGCTCGATGGAGCAATAAAAGAGGTACCAAAGAGTTATCAGTAAATAGAACAGGGAAATGTAAGGCAGTACAATATAGAGTGCAGTAAAGAGTACAGCTCAACCCAATAAGTGGAAGGAAGTAGACTCATCCTAACACAAGGAGATTGAAATGGTGAGAAGATGAAATTCCCGTCGAGCCTTCACTACCTATAACAGGAGAGTAGACTCATCCAACCATGAGAAGGTAAACACGGAAAGCACATGGCATACCCCACACGTCTTCGCCTCTCCTGGAAAGAGAGTAACCAAAACCCAAGAAGTGGGTATTTGAATTAGTTATATACATGTCCATATTCTCATAAAAGAAACCAAAACAATATCATAACGTGATCTCCATCTCAGAGATTAGCCGAAGAAAGTGAGTCAACAACAGTCAAAGAAGTAAAAACCATTGATGCCCAGCATCCTGCACATCTACCCCGAACTGCAAGCCAATGGTCTCAAATCACCTCACCCTGACACTATCCGCTTTAGGCGACACTAACTCGCCCGCAGGTTTTTAGGTCGTGTCACAAGGACATGTCTTAGTGGAGAAAGTGCCCCCAGTACTTGATAGTTCTAGGGAAATTCAAACCACACCTCTGCACTGTCACAAAGTCGAGAGGTCTTCTCAAGGTCAAAGCTATCACATCACTAACACGTACAACCAAGGGTCCTGATTCGGTAGTCACGAAGAAAAGCCACAGACTAGCCTAGTAGAAATCACTGAGTCTGAAAGAAGTCATCAAGTAACCCACTTCCAAGTCTCTACCGGAGGGTAAACCCTAAGAGCTCGTCGGGTAACCCACTGCCCAGTCTCTACTAGAGGGTAAACCCTAAGAGCTCATCGGGTAACCCACTCTTCAGTCTATGCTGGATGGTAAACCCTAAGAGGTCCTCAAGTAACCCACTACATAGTCCTGGCTAGAGGGTAAACTCTAAGAGGTTTTTAGGTAACCCACTGCCCAGTCTCTAGTGGAGGGTAAACCCTAAGAGGTCTTTGGGTAACCCACTGCCTAGTCTCTGCTAGAGGGTAAACTCTAAGAGGTCATCGGGTAACCTACTGCCCAGTATCTGCTGGAGGGTAAACCCTACGAAGTCAATGAGCAACCCACTACCCAGCCCCGCTGGAGGGTAAACCCAATGATGTTGATAAGAAACCCACTGCCCATCCCCACTGGAAGGTAAACATGAAACAGCTATGGCCATCCCTACTAGATGGTACAACACTAGCCAACAGAACAAGGAGTGGGTATCGTTCAACCACAGAACTCCAGAACAATCCATCTAGTAGAGGTTCAGTGCCGATGTAGTGTGGGCCACGTCAATACCAGGAGCTCTACCTAGGGAAACACGTCATGGTAGATCACGGAAGGAGGATTTGATCTCGACACTCGGCTAGGGAATCTGCACCCAAGCTCACTGGGACTCTATTCCCTATTGGAATCAACCTCCTGGGTAGAGGATCGGTGCCCGCGTAATGTATTGGACACACTGAATAATAAAAAACTCTACTAGGTAACACTAAAGGACGTGATACTGAACAACCACATGGCTAAAGTAAAAAAAGGGGAACTCAAACAACTCCGCTGATCACACTGTCGAGAACAGAACCAGGGGAAACCACTCAACCCTGCTAGTCTAAACCATCATGAACAGAGGGACCCTCTACGTCACGAGAGATCAAAGTTAGGTAAATTAGAACATGACGCGCATATGGGGACCTCACGACATTTGGCCCCAAATCATCAATAAACCATGCACAAATGTTTTTGGGTACAAAACACAACATGGACCTCGAGGAAAACTTGTATACTCCCAGAGTATACCACATTTCCATCCCAAAGTCTATCGTGCACGCGATGTCCAACGTCCACGCAAAATGAGCGAAACCGTCAGTTCTCCAACATACTTCTACCATGACCATACTATGACAAACCACACCTCTTAAAACATTTACTTCACTTTCAAAAAACTTCTCAGAATCACTTGCCAAGGGTTCTCTATAGACACCACGGGATGAACCTCCACCCGTACACCTTTCATGCCCCCACATTTAATGAGATATCTAATGAGGATCCGCACATCCAAACGAATCTCAACATTAAATACCTCACAGAAAAACATGCAAGATCGACTATCCACTCACCTCAAACAGATATCAGTTTCAAAAGTTGTCTAACACCGCTTTATGCCTGAATGATGTCTCGTGGTCCAAAACCTCGATCCAGAAATAATCGGGCACGTCGCACCATTGTGATCCCCTCAGGAAAACACGTCAAATTAACTGCTCACATGAGTGAAGTGGATATCCGGAGAAAAAGATGCATCTCGCCATGCCGCACATGGGCAGTGCTCATGGGACCCACATCCCAATCCTAAAGCGCTATGAACGTGTCACTCCGTTGTGATCCTGTCAAAAAAATATAAAAGATAGACCATCCACTTATCTAAAAAGGACAGTAGGTGATAAATATGGAAATCAATGCCAACTACCAAAACAACCCCTGTGGGGCCCACACCATCATGTAGAATTAAAGCGGGCAGATTGTACCATTGCAATGCCCTCAAAAAATTACTCATAATCGACTGCTTTCATGCCCCGAACAGACGTCCGATGAGAAAGTTGTGAAAAGATACTCGTGGATTAAAAGACGAGACGTGGGGCCCATGCCCCAGTTTCAACACCCAAAACTATACATTAAATATTTTTCTTAATTACAGGGTCTCAACGCCACGGACGGTGCTCAAAACAGACTCTGGATGTGTCTGCTGTAACAGCCCGAGATTTTATGAAAAATATTCTTTTTATTTCACTAATGTCTTGTGTTGTACGCTACACCAAAAGGAGCTTGCACAACACGCATCCTTGACTTGCCTTGCATACACGCAATCGCGACCTTCCTCGATAGCGTGTGTAGTACGCAATAACGAGTTTCACTAAACAACGATATGCTATTAAAATATTATTAAAACTAGCCGTTATGAATAGTAATAACCACTTTTTAAAATTCTTTAAATCTTATATTTCAAAATGAACTTCATTTTTGGATTCGGAGTATCGAATTTAGCCTAAGGTGAAATTTTGGTACTTTTCGGATAACTTACATATTCTGATGAATAGTGAAAATTATTAATTATAATTAAAAAACAACTTTTTTAATCGAAATAATTAATAGTGATAAATTATTAATTTGAGTGGTTTTAAATTATATTTAGAATATATTTTTACAATTTAATTCAATGTTGGTCATTGGTTGTAATTTCACATTTAAACCAGACATAATCAAGTGTCAATCTTTTGATAGAAATTGTTTCTTAAAAACACGCTATTTGTCTTAACAGTGGGATTTAATTATAAAATTAATTAATTCAACTTATATGTTATGAATTTGGTAAAATAGACTTCATTTTTGAATTCGGAATATGAAATATAGCTTAGGATGAAATTTTGGCATTTTTCTGAAAACCTTCATTTTTTGATGAATAGTGAAACTACTAAGTGGTAGATAAAAAATTGAATTTTTCATAAAACTTAATTTTACCGCTTCTGTGAATGGAATTTCAAAAATCCGACAGACACAGTTGATATCAGTAAGTAAAATGTGGTTCAATGAGATAAAAATAAATTTTTGGTGAATAGTAACTTTTTACTATTTTTACCGCGGTTAATAGTAAATAGGGTAACTAAGGGTAAATATGATATCAATATTACCCTAACACATGTCCTAATTCTATTGGACAAGTGTAATTCGACCAAAAACAAACTTAGGAATAACATATGACCATTTAGGCCCACTTGGACTAGATTAGGACATTTATTATTAATTTATTTAAAGAAGGGTTAAAATAGTTAAAATCAAAGTTTAATAAGTAAAGCATTTTTAATATGGGGTTATACATAAGATAAATTCGACTATAAATATTCATTAGAAAGATAAAAAGAGTTCCTACATAATGGTATTTTATTTTTAATTTTTAGACATCAAATAGTTTAATTAATTTATGACACAAAGATGATGCAGTAATTATCTTATTTATGAAATATTGACATAATTGATGTTATAAACACCCAAATAAATGTAATTTGAACATTTTTATGAATTAAACTAATTTTCTAGGTTACTATGATATATTAATGTTGATTTAATCAACTTGGTTCGAACATTTAATTCTGTTATGACTTTCACAAAAATCATATATCAAATAGTGTCAAAATTGACACAAAATAGTTTTTAAATAAAATATTATATTATTAATTGTTATTTTATTCCTAAAAATCTAAGGTTCGGCCAAATGACTTAGATAAGGATATATATATTAATAATACACAATTTGGGGTTCGTTTGGCATGTTATAGTAAGTGTATTAACCATATAGTGAAAGAAAACAAAAAGACACGGTAAAAGTTAAATTATTTAACTTAGAGTTAAATCTAATTGATATGGTTTAAAATAAGATCCAAACATGTCTAAATTTGATTGGTTGATGAGATTACAACCCTATCTCATCTAAGCTTCGAATATGAGTCATTTTTGGAGGTTTTTAAGTGGGGTTAGATTTATTATAAATTAATATTTTTAAGAATTCCTAAGGTGCCCCTCTCCTCCCCTATAAAAGGACACCTCCTCCCCCTCCTCCTCACACCAATTTGAGCTCTCATGCTCGGCCAACCCCTGCCAAAATCTCTTCTCCACTTCCCTAGAAACATCCTAGAGGTTCTGGTCTTCCTCAAAGACCAATTTTAGTGCCCTAAGAGGAGGTCTCAAAGAGGCGCTTCAAAGAAGAGGTAATTACCGTTACCAATTCTTTCATCTTTATTTCTTCTTCCACTTCTTCTTCTTAGGTTGTTTCATTATGAAGTAATAACATCAGTATCACTCATATAATGATATGTTATTAAAAGTATGAAACAACCTATTTAACCATCTATCCATCCTACGGAAAAAGAAATCACCGCGCGTGTGTACGTACGGAATACCGTCTCCACGCCGTGGTGTAATCTATTTTCCACCACCACCTTACATGGATGGGTATAATGGTGTAAAGAATAACTATACATAGTTATTAAAACATCATATTGATTCTGATATATTGTATAATCCACTCCAATTCAGTTCAATATTTATGGAAATGATATCATCGCTCGTGCGTACGTACGGACTACCGTCTCCACGACGCGATGAGATTCATTCTCCATGTTAACCATTTAAGAATGATTATAAAGTATATATAAGAAATAATAATGAAATATATGACATTATAAAGCTACTGGATTTATGTATATATATATATATGTATGTCATCTACTTACTTCCATTTCAAGACAATAAGGAAAGTAAAACAGCGTTCATGCGTACGTACGGACTACCGTCTCCATGAACGGTGTTTTTCATTTTATTTATCTATCTATTATATATATATATATATATACTGAATATATATGATATATAAATCGTATTTTATATTCTGGAAGTAAGTAAATCATGATATAAGTAATAATGATGTCAAGAACAACAACTCAAAACACCTAAGATAAATGGAACGATTTTACCCAAAACGCTTCTTTAACATGGAATTTACAAAAGAACTTTTAATATAATGTCATAAGTGAACCATATATGATATCATAACAATTAATATGATTCTGGAATAAGTCAATAACATGATTTAAATCATTATACAGGAGGTTCGGACACTTACAAAGCAAGTCAGACCTAAGGTAAGGGAAATATTACAATCTCATTTTTATCCGAGATTGTTTATTCGTAAGTATTTACTGGGGTGTATTTTATCATCCACATCCATGTTTCATCAATCTGTAATATTATTTCCATCCACCTAAAATTGTTTAAATCCATTTTTACCCTTCGGTGAGTTTTTAGTATTATGTATGAAAGGAATCTTTTGTCGTACGAGGTACTTTTTGACTTTTCCGACAAAAGTACGAAGAATGTTTTTTTTAACTTATACGGCATGAATGGATTTTTAAACATTAAATCCATGAAGCTTCCTTTAAATGTTTTCATGTTTATTTTTAATCAACTTCTTTTATTTTAAAGTCGTATGACATGTTATTAAAGGAAAAATGTTTTTGAAGAAGAAAGGATATTTTCCTCAAGAATGGAGTTCAAGTGTTTTATCAAAATTATTTTCCATCTAAGATAATAAAGGGTTCTGTTTTTATCCCTATTATTACATTGATTTTGATCATGTTGTGATGGAATTATTTTTATGAATTCCTTTATCTTATATGAATTTATTTATGATGTCATGATGTTTCAAGAATCTCATTTTTGTTACATGTGTTATGCGATGATGTATGTTTTATGATTATGTGGCACACATAAGAAAGGATTCATTATAAGATGGGTGGGACCTATATCTCCCTCCAATGCATTGGGTAAAGATTTTATATCTCATGAGATAGACATGGCTGGAATGGTAGGTTATACCGGTTCAGTGAAACAGGACTGAAACGAGGGTTACTCGATTCAGAAAGGGACTTTGTCCACTAAGATAGTCTTGGCAATGAGTCATGACTAACAAGAAATGATTTTCCATGATTATGTGTGAATTCCACAAAGTTTCAAGTTTCATGTTATGATTATGGTGATCTCATTTTCACTTCTATGATTTGTTCCATGTTAAGATATTATGATCTCTTTTGCAGGTTATGATTTTCAAAAAGATATGATATGATTTTTATTTCTTTTGTATACCCTTACTGAGCATTTGAGATCACCCTATTATGTTTTCTTTTCCCCAGGATATAAAGAAAGGTTTTAGGTAAAAAAAAGGAAGATCTTTATGGGAGATATTGAAGATCTTTCACCACGATTAGAAGATTATGTTCCAAGTTTCCAAAGACACTAAACTATTACGATCCTTGTGTGTGTGTTTTTGTTATGTACTAAGTATTCCGCAAAAGTAATGTAATGTCAATGTACGTCAAGCTTCGGGTCTCTACAGTTGGTATCAGAGGAAAGGTTTAGTCAACCTTTGGAAACTAGGATGCGAAAACGTTAGTGATATCCCTAGAGATATTTCTACGGTATGTCTAGGGATGTCCCTAAGGTTAAGTAGACGTATAAGTTATAGTACTAGAACTACGCTAACGATCATAGAATTAAACCTAAGATGTTAGATATTGAAGGTACTCCCCCTTTATTATGTTGTTTTCCCTAGCATGATTTTTGCCTCTCACACTATTCTTTTTGGGTTTTAGAAAATGGCTGGAAACAAGATGATTCACGATAATAGAGGATATGATGGACAATGGAATGATATTCTTCATAATGAAATGGGATTTGGAAGTCCAAACATAATTATTATGCCGAATCAGCAATCTCATAATATGATCAATAAAGTAAAATTTGGTAAGTTTCCTGACTCGGCTAATAAGAGAAAGATGGAGTTTCATGATGATCATAGAGGAAAGAAAGTTCAATTTCCCCTATGTAATTCATGTGGGAAGAGGCATCAAGGAGAATGTTTCAAAGGAACTGGAAGATGCTTTGGGTGTGGAAAAGAAGGACACAATGCAAGTAAGTGCAAAGGAAAAGGTTCAGTTAACACCATAGATGAGGATAATGGTATTGCTACGACATCAAAAATGGTTAAGTGTTTTAAATGTGGAATGTATGGGCATTATGCAAACCAATGTCCTAAGGGAAAGACTCATGAAGAGAATCAGTATGGCCGTATGGGTAGTATTTATGTGGATGATGATGAAGAGACTACAAATGATATGTGAGATGAAAGAATTGTTGAAGCTCGGTTAATGGTTTAAGAATGTAGTGGAATGATTATATGTTTATCATGTGTAATGTTGTATAACTAATCTCATGGTACTATGGAATAAAGAGACATGTAAGGATTGTTATATTGTTGTCTGATTAATGTTACCAGTAACCATGAAAGGTTATTCAGATACTTTTGGAAAGTAGATGATAAGTGCATAATGAAAGGATAAGAAGATAATGAGATGTTTGATTGTATTCATGAGCTCATGATTGATATAAGGACTAAGTGATATCATGGTTTGAGTATAAATAATTTTGAGGATTTTGGTATGTGTAAAGTGTTAACTTTTAACTGCATTCAAGTTTTCACTAAGGTTCAATGGGTATTCAAGAGTATACATGATTAAGGACTTTGAATGTTTGGAATGTGACCAACAAAACATATCTTATGATATATGGGGATCAACGATGATATTAAATCTCTGGTAATTGTTTTCACTATGTTATGAGAGTGGACTGCAGTATTATGGATAAGCCTAAAGATTGGAATGGATTGTGTTGGACGTAAGTTAGTATTGTTTAAGGATAGAAATTTTTTTCGATATTATTGATGGGATGTTATAGTAATATAGTTTTGGAAAAAGGACAACCTACAGGACGGGCGACAACCCATCGCTTCGGACAAGGCTGTAGGAATCGAACCCACAACCGAAGTGCGACTGGCCTTTATCGCCTACCACTGGCCTACAGGAAGTCCCTGTTTAGTAGAAACTAGTTTTATTATATTAAGCAGTATGATATATGAAGTATAAGTCTATTTTAGGAACCATATATGATTAATCTCACTATAGATCGACTTATGCATATAATTTTTACTAACCTTTTGTTTGAGACAGATGGAATGACTCGTCATTCTATCACATGATCTGCTAACACTTCACGAATAACAAATTCAACTTCATTTATTTAAGAGATGAAGTGGAAATTGTTCAAGGCACGAACAATAGTGAGATTGTACCAAAATAAAGTAAGTATTTATTCTAATTGAAATTTTCAACTTTAGGGAAATGATCTTGAAAACCAAAAATGTTGTCCTAGTGATCTTATACCTGATGAATCAGATGGTACCTTATATCATCACAAATCAATGGATTTGTGATTACTGGCTTTTCCATAGCCATGTTCTCTACCACTCTCCATCAGAACATGATGGTTAGATTTCTCTTCCATATCCATATTTTTACCTATGTGGAAACCCAGCGATTAGTTTATTTGGGTAATCGTTACATTTCATACTTTAGTTTTTAAAGCCAAGTTTTTGTATTCCTTTTTACGATGTGGGATTCTATTAAAGAATCTTTCGAATAGTAAACCATTTATAACCCCGACGAATTTCGAGGGCGAAATTCATTTTAAGGGGGGTAGAATGTAACAGCCCGAGATTTTATGAAAAATATTCTTTTTATTTCACTAATGTCTTGTGTTGTACGCTACACCAAAAGGAGCTTGCACAACACGCATCCTTGACTTGCCTTGCATACACGCAATCGCGACCTTCCTCGATAGCGTGTGTAGTACGCAATAACGAGTTTCACTAAACAACGATATGCTATTAAAATATTATTAAAACTAGCCGTTATGAATAGTAATAACCACTTTTTAAAATTCTGTAAATCTTATATTTTAAAATGAACTTCATTTTTGGATTCGGAGTATCGAATTTAGCCTAAGGTGAAATTTTGGTACTTTTCGGATAACTTTCATATTCTGATGAATAGTGAAAATTATTAATTATAATTAAAAAACAACTTTTTTAATCGAAATAATTAATAGTGATAAATTATTAATTTGAGTGGTTTTAAAGTATATTTAGAATATATTTTTACAATTTAATTCAATGTTGGTCATTGGTTGTAATTTCACATTTAAACCAGACATAATCAAGTGTCAATCTTTTGATAGAAATTGTTTCTTAAAAACACGCTATTTGTCTTAACAGCGGGATTTAATTATAAAATTAATTAATTCAACTTCTATGTTATGAATTTGGTAAAATAGACTTCATTTTTGAATTCGGAATATGAAATATAGCTTAGGATGAAATTTTGGAATTTTTCTGAAAACCTTCATTTTTTGATGAATAGTGAAACTACTAAGTGGTAGTTAAAAAATTGAATTTTTCATAAAACATAATTTTACCGATTCTGTGAATGGAATTTCAAAAATCCAACAGACATGGTTGATATCCGTAAGTAAAATGTGGTTCAATGAGATAAAAATAAATTTTTGGTGAATAGTAACTTTTTACTATTTTTACCGCGATTAATAGTAAATAGGGTAACTAAGGGTAAATATGATATCAATATTACCCTAACACATGTACTAATTCTATTGGACAAGTGTAATTCGACCAAAAACAAACTTAGGAATAAAATATGACCATTTAGGCCCACTTGGATTAGATTAGGACATTTATTATTAATTTATTTAAAGAAGGGTTAAAATAGTTAAAATCAAAGTTTAATAAGTAAATAATTTTTAATATGGGGTTATACATAAGATAAATTCGACTATAAATATTCATTAGAAAGCTAAAAAGATTTCCTACATAATGGTATTTTATTTGTAATTTTTAGACATCAAATGGTTTAATTAATTTATGACACAATGATGATGCAGTAATTATCTTATTTATGAAATATTGACATAATTGATGTTATAAACACCAAAATAAATGTAATTTGAGAATTTTTATGAATTACACTAATTTTCTAGGTTACTATGATATATTAATGTTGATTTAATCAACTTGGTTCGAACATTTAATTCTGTTATGACTTTCACAAAAATCATATATCAAATAGTGTCAAAATTGACACAAAATAGTTTTTAAATAAAATATTATATTATTAATTGCTATTTTATTCCTAAAAATCTAAGGTTCGGCCAAATGACTTAGAAAAGGATATATATATTAATAATAAACAATTTGGGGTTCGTTTGGCATGTTATAGTAAGTGTATTAACCATATAGTGAAAGAAAACAAAAATACACGGTAAAAGTTAAATTATTTAACTTAGAGTTAAATCTAATTGATATGGTTTAAAATAAGATCCAAACATGTCTAAATTTGATTGGTTGATGATATTACAACCCTATCTCATCTAAGCTTCGAATATGAGTCATTTTTGGAGGTTTTTAAGTGGGTTTAGATTTATTATAAATTAATATTTTTAAGAATTCCTAAGGTGCCCCTCTCCTCCCCTATAAAAGGACACCTCCTCCCCCTCCTCCTCACACCAATTTGAGCTCTCAAGCTCGGCCAACCCCTGACAAAATCTCTTCTCCACTTCCCTAGAAACATCCTAGAGGTTCTGGTCTTCCTCAAAGACCAATTTTAGTGCCCTAAGAGGATGTCTCAAAGAGGCGCTTCAAAGAAGAGGTAATTACCGTTACCAATTCTTTCATCTTTATTTCTTCTTACACTTCTTCTTCTTAGGTTTTTTCATTATGAAGTAATAACATCAGTATCACTCATATACTGATATGTTATTAAAAGTATGAAACAACCCTATTTAACCATCTATCCATCCTACGGAAAAAGAAATCACCGCGCGTGTGTACGTACGGAATACCGTCTCCACGCCGTGGTGTAATCTATTTTCCACCACCACCTTACATGGATGGGTACAATGGTGTAAAGAATAACTATACATAGTTATTACAACATCATATTGATTCTGATATATTGTATAATCCACTCCAATTCAGTTCAATATTTATGGAAATGATATCATCGCTCGTGCGTACGTACGGACTACCGTCTCCACGACGCGATGAGATTCATTCTCCATGTTAACCATTTAAGAATGATTATAAAGTATATATAAGAAATAATAATGAAATATATGAAATTATAAAGCTACTGGATTTATTTATATATATATATATGTATGTCATCTACTTACTTCCATTTCAAGACAATAAGGAAAGTAAAACAGCGTTCATGCGTACGTACGGACTACCGTCTCCATGAACGGTGTTTTTCATTTTATTTATCTATCTATTATATATATATATACTGAATATATATGATATATAAATCGTATTTTATATTCTGGAAGTAAGTAAATCATGATATAAGTAATAATGATGTCAAGAACAACAACTCCAAACACCTAAGATAAATGAAACGATTTTACCCAAAACGCTTCTTTAACATGGAATTTACAAAAGAACGGGTAATATAATGTCATAAGTGAACCATATATGATATCATAACAATGAATATGATTCTGGACTAAGTCAATAACATGATTTAAATCATTATACAGGAGGTTCGGACACTTACAAAGCAAGTCAGACCTAAGGTAAGGGAAATATCACAATCTCATTTTTATCCGAGATTGTTTATTCGTAAGTATTTACTGGGGTGTATTTTATCATCCACATCCATGTTTCATCAATCTGTAATATTATTTCCATCCACCTAAAATTGTTTAAATCCATTTTTACCCTTCGGTGAGTTTTTAGTAATATGTATGAATGGAATCTTTTGTCGTACGAGGTACTTTTTGACTTTTCCGACAAAAGTACGAAGAATGTTTTTTTAACTTATACTGCATGAATGGATTTTTAAAACATTAAATCCAAGAAGCTTCCTTTAAAAGTTTTCATGTTTATTTTTAATCAACTTATTTTATTTTAAAGTCGTATGACATGTTATTAAAGGAAAAATGTTTTTGAAGAAGAAAGGATATTTTCCTCAAGAATGGAGTTCAAGTGTTTTATCAAAATTATTTTCCATCTAAGATAATAAAGGGTTCTGTTTTTATCCCTATTATTACATTGATTTTGATCATGTTGTGATGGAATTATTTTTATTAATTCCTTTATCTTATATGAATTTATTTATGATGTCATGATGTTTCAAGAATCTCATTTTTGTTACATGTGTTATGCGATGATGTATGTTTTATGATTATGTGGAACACATATGAAAGGATTCATTATAAGATGGGTGGGACCTATATCTCCCTCCAATGCATTGGGTAAAGATTTTATATCTCATGAGATAGACATGGCTGGAATGGTAGGTTATACCGGTTCAGTGAAACAGGACTGAAACGAGGGTTACTCGATTCAGAAAGGGACTTTGTCCACTAAGATAGTCTTGGCAATGAGTCATGACTAACAAGAAATGATTTTCCATGATTATGTGTGCATGCCACAAAGTTTCAAGTTTCATGTTATGATTATGGTGATCTCATTTTCACTTCTATGATTTGTTCCATGTTAAGATATTATGATCTCTTTTGCAGGTTATGATTTTCAAAAAGATATGATATGATTTTTATTTCTTTTGTATACCCTTACTGAGCATTTGAGCTCACCCTTTTATGTTTTCTTTTCCCCAGGATATAAAGAAAGGTTTTAGGTAAAAAAAAGGAAGATCTTTATGGGAGATATTGAAGATCTTTCACCACGATTAGAAGATTATGTTCCAAGTTTCCAAAGACACTAAACTATTACGATCCTTGTGTGGGTGTTTTTGTTATGTACTAAGTATTCCGCAAAAGTAATGTAATGTCAATGTACGTCAAGATTCGGGTCTCTACATCTGCGCCGCCCAATACAACAACCTCGGGAAAAGCGCTAAACCACTTAACGCAGTTGTCGCACCACCGAGCCCCCCGTCTCAGAAATTTAAAAAACAAAGACCCCCGAGACCATCTAAAAATTTTCATCTCAATTCAAGGAACATTTCTCCATATACGGCATACAAATCCAATTTACGGTTTTAATTCTAGAGGCATTTTAATGCTGAAGAGTCGAAAAGGGGTGGGTCGGGCCGGTTTGGCCGGCCCACCCACACCCTGAACCGGCAGTTCGAGGTCCACCGCGCGGACCACCCCAAACTCCTCGGACCAGCGTGGATGGTATGGCTCCCCTAACATAGACCCATAGAGTGCGGGTCCACTGTGTATCCTGGGGTCGTCGCGACCCCGGTCTCCCTCACCGACCGACCGACAGTCGGCCGGTCCTCGTGCTCGACCGCGCGCCCGCGGCCACCTACCATCGTCCCCAGACAACACTCCCGTTCGCCTGACCGCTTGATCCATGATGCCTCCATTGAAGACCCACCACGCTGCATTCCCTCACCCTCAAGCCGTCGTCATCCCTGAACCGTGAGCTTCTTCTACCGTGGATCGTCGGGCCGCTGCGCGATGCTGCAGGACAGGCCTGAAACCCCCCGGAAACCACCAAACAACCTCCAATCTTTGCCGGACCGCTGCGGACGCCTTGAGACATGGATTTTAAATCCCAAATATGAATCATAAATCTTAGAATATATATTACACCACCATTTTATTCTCTTGAGAATTCGACAGAAATTCTATGCAAAATTGCAAGCTAAAAGTAGGTGAGGGAAATTAAATGAAAAAAACACGATCCTACCTTGTTGGGCGTAGCCTATAGCTTCGCAAGC
Source organism: Viscum album (assembly GCA_963277665.1). Classification (NCBI taxonomy): domain Eukaryota; kingdom Viridiplantae; phylum Streptophyta; class Magnoliopsida; order Santalales; family Viscaceae; genus Viscum; species Viscum album. The sequence goes on along the minus strand of OY728162.1, from coordinate 1,494,408,737 downwards.
GATCCACCTTTTCCTGATCTGCAACCACCTTGGGGAAGAATCCTTGAGGATCATGAAGGGAGGTCTTTTTGAGTTTGATCCTTCCACCAGATGAGTTGGATTGAAGGTTAGGAGTTGGTTAGGTTTGGCTTAAGTAAGGAATTAAATAAACTTTTAATTTATACTTCAATCAAGCATGTAATGACCCACATCCGAAACTCCGGATGGAGTCATGATTAATCCTCCCTTAGGGTAAAAACCACATTCTGAGCTCAATGGTAGTCTCGGAATTTTATTCCGAACTTCTGTTTGAATGTTATAAAATTTACCGCCTGAGGCCGCTAAATTACGAAAATTCCGCATGTGACATTTTTCACAGAAGGACCGCGACCGCAAAAATTACACCCCTCTTAGGGTAAGAGGCACACACCAGACTCAACGGGGCCCTCATTTTTCCCGTCCGATCTACCATTTATGATTTATTTCATTTATTTGGCATGCCCAGTGCGAACGCACTAAAAATTTAATTCCAGCCACACCGAGGCTCGAAATCACACGCCGTCTAAAGGCGATGCTCTAGAATAAGATAATTAATATTACAAAGATTTTTTATAGAAAACCCCGGATTCTTACATCATTCCCTCCTTCATAATTTACATACCCAAAAAGAAATAATAGGGAAAAGAAATAGGTTCCATCAAAATATCTTTGAAACATGTTTAAACCATGTTAAAAGTAGCTGGATTTGTATGTATTTTATCATGACATATCCCAATGAATAAAATTTGTTTTATAAACATATTCTAATCATACACACAAACCATCCAGAAATTGTATGAGAATGGTTTCCTTTAATCATATCCCATGTAAAGCATAAGTAACATCAATGGATGTTATAAATGATGGAAAATTATATTGAAAGATCACATAGAATATTTATTGAGGAAAAATATAACTTATTCTCAGAGAAAAAACCTTTATTTAAAACCTAAAAAATTTTGAGAATCATTTTATATAAAAATAACCTTTAAAACATATAATGTATGATTTAATAACCAATTACAACATTTCTTGAGGGAAATCTCTATTCCTCTTTGAAAATTTTTTAAACATAAAACAAGTTTAAAATCCATTTATTTGAAAATAACAACCATAAATATGTAGAATAATATTAAAATAAAATAAATTTAATTATTGTGGTAAATTTCTCTCATGACCTATACATTAAAACAAATATTCCTATCACATTTTTGGTAAAATACAAATAGGAATTGTTTAGAAAATGAAATGAAAATTCATTAAAACATTTAAAAGAAAAACCTGGATAAAATTTTATATTTAATAAATAATTTGAATAATGTTATAAGAATTTTCTAACACATTTTTAGAAAACATTATTTGGAAAAAATAATTATTTTTCATTGAAATAGATAAATAGTGACTATTTTTCTTTACAACATTATTTTGAACACTTCGGTACATAATGAGAGTAAAATGAATGGAAAACATGTATTCTATATAAATAACAATTTGATAAGAAAATAAAATGGTTTAGTGAGATATATATCATTTTATTTTATCATTGTATGCCTAATCATGAGCAATCCCAATAAATGATGATATTCCAGCATAAAACCCTTACCACGTTGGTAACTATGAATCTTAATCCCGCTTAAGGGAGATCCAAAATTTTATCTGTAAATCAAAATACTTTTTTGGGGAATAATCATAAAATTAAATTATTGGAATTATATATATCAAATAAAATGAATAGGAGATTAATATGGCATGTGTCTCACATAAGTAAAAAGTGAAACTGAAATACCTTACCTCAAGTCCAAACATTCTTTGTATATACTTTAACTCAATTATAATAAGATTAAATCAATTATTTTATTTCTTAATAACCTTATAATAGTTTAATAACTTTTAATTAGGTAATTTAATTTATAAATTTTTAATCAAATATTTAAATACATAATCTGTTATGTCCACGTTGGGTGTTTTGAATATGTTCAGTTCATTGCATCAAAAATTCATTGGTGTGTTGACCGCGGTCAAATAGGTTATTATTTAAAAATATCCAGAATAATAAAAATGTTATAATTTTAATATTTATTGATAAATTATAATCTTAAAATCAATCCTTAAAATGGTTATGAAAATTTAACTATCTTACGCTCATGGAGATGGTAGGTTGTTTGTACAAATGAGTAATGTTTCTGTTTTACAATGACCATTATGGAAAGAAAGGATTTTTCATTTTATCATTAGATAATGATAATTATTTATTAAATATCATTTTCTTTATTTATATATTATTATTTATATCATTTTTATGATGTGATGATGAAAAAAATAATTTCATTGCTTCGTGTAGGCGGTAATCCACATGTACATGAACCACATAATCAAATTCTAGTGTAAGAAAGAAAATGATATATTATATTTTTAAAATGATAAATATATAATTAATATATTTATTATATTATTCAAATAACATATATTCATAAAATTTATCTATATTACCTTCCATGTAATGTGTTATTGAAAAATGAATCACATCGCTTCGCGAGGCAGATGTCCTCCATACACACTGTAAAATTATCATATCCCCCAAGAAATGGAAATTAAGAAGATATATATGATATAATAACTCTAGAAGTATAAATATTTTATAAATATCACCAATATAATTTATTTCTATCATTATATCAAACCATGAGAGGAGATGATGGATAACGAATGACATCAGTTCATGAGGGGGTAGTTTGTTGTACAAACAAATGGTGATTTCGTTTCACATTTGATGGAAGAGAATATTCATTTATGTAGTTAAATTAACATAATAACATATAATCTTATATGATATAATTTTTTATCATAATATTCTAATAATATTTGAAAAAGTTGAAAAAAGAAATAAAAAAATGCATAATTAATCATTTTACCTCTTCTGGGACCACCTCTTTAGGATTATACCTAATATATTACTAGAATGATTTTATGACCAAAAAAATTCTCAGATTATTGGAGAGAATTTTGGAATAGATTTAATTATTTAGTTTACAATATATAATTGTTTTATGTTGTTAAAATGGGATGATATGGGGTGCCTTTTATAAGTGAGGTGACTTCTACAATTGTAAATTTTTTTAAAAAGGGTGTACTGATGTTTTTCACATTTCAAAAGGAAACAAGATGAACTATTATCAATAATTACACATACAAATATCCAGATATATCAGTTGAATTGGTTTTAGAAAAGTTTTTATGCCATTTTTAACATTTTCTTTTTAGTTTAGCTAGTAGGTAAACTCATTTCCACATTAAACACAAGAAATGTCCTTTTTTCATAATTCATTATGGTCTAAAATATTGTTTAACTTAGTAAATAATATAAATTATAATTAATATAAATATATAATCATTTTTATCAAATTCAATTCACAATATTGGATGAAATTTATTTAAAATTAATCTTGTAGGCATGATAGAAAAGATGGTTTTCAATAATTGTATTTTTCAAACAAATGAACATTTTATATTAAATCAATGAATAATAATAATTATTTTTTGAATTTTATTTAATAAAATTTATATATAATATATAAATTTAATTTAAATATTCTTTATTATGGTAGTCTTTTAATTTAATTAAAACGGAGACATGTAATCCACTTTAAAAAATCTTTCCAAAAAACCAGTTTTTAGGATTAAATATTTACTAACACTCAAATTCAATATGAAGATGATTAAATGAAATTAATTGGATAAAATATAACTAAAGAATTTTTTAATTTAAATAATATTAAAAACATAATTGAACTTTAAATTTACATAATTTTTTGAAAATAAATGATTTTTTAAAAACTTTTGTTATTTTGAATATTCACTAAAAATCAATATTTTTATAAAAAAAATTCACTCTAGGTTATTTTTGAAATTTCAATTTAAAAAAGGAATTTAATTTTATTATAGAATTTTCTAAAAGGTTCATATATTAATTATAATACTTTATTAAAGAAAATAATAAAAATCATTTTTGAAAACAACATATTTTTGGGGAATAAAAACACCTTACTAAAAAATTGATTTATTATTTATTTAGAGTTTATCAATAATTTATACATAATATAAAAATTATATATATATATATATCAAAAATTAGTTTAATATCTTCTTACCCATCAATTTAATAGCTAAGTTTAACAGTTATATATTTCAAGGGTTATTAAAGCAAGATATTGCATGTCGAATACGCTATCAAACATAATTTCATTCTTTTAAAATTTCAAGGAGTTAGATAAATAATATGGAATAATTACTTTATTATTTTTACTCAATGATAAAAATAACTTTGAGATGGTTTTTTCCATTTAGTTTCTCAACTTTTCATGACTACACATCTATTCTTAAAATCTATTGTAATAATTTCCAGTATGTATCGCACTGCTTCATTAATTTAATTGTGTTTGAGGCATCACTTATTAAGTGCCTTTAATGCATCAATCTCTTATAAAGAGACTTTAATCTTAATTAGGAACTTTTATTATACTGTAATTATACTATAGAAATTTATAGGAGTTTTTTTGTCCATGTTACACCACACACAGTATTCTTTACATAATAGTTGTCTTTTGTCCAACCCATATATTGAAATTAATGATATTCTAGTGGAATATTCAACTAACCGTTTAAAAAATACTTTTATTATGTTTATTTTACCTTATTTTCTTTTCCTATATTTTTTGCCTATATTTAAAGAGAATATTTTGTTATATTGATAGCTTCTTGGGAGTTTCTATATGGTTCTTTATGAGTGATTTTACTTATATGAGCTCTTCTAGAATATTCATTCTTTGTGAATTTCTTAGACTTTATGTGTACTTGTTTTTTCTTACGATTAGTACCCAAATGTGAATAAACCATTCTCAAGATGATTTTATTGGGATAATTTTGATCTACACAATTGTTCTATATTATTCTCAATACTTTATCTTTTTTAATTATAAACTTGTGTGGTGCAATTTACCAGTAGACATTGATACGTGTTATGATGACACTGCCCCATTATTTTCAACACTGTTATTTCATAAATCACATATATATACAAGTAAATCATATTTAGTTTTATTAAATATATCTTTCATAATATTCGGATATTGATTCTTCATATCTAGCTTCAACCTCATTCAAATGTGATTAATCAAAACTTCAGAGGTTAGTGGATTGTACAAGCATTTCAATACATTGTGCTGAAACCTGTTACAAAAAAATGATATATAGATCTTTGTATTTTTTTACATTAACTTATTTATATCTATATTCTTGATTAATTTTATTTTAGACTTCTTTCATCAGACATATGAAAGAATATGAGGAGCCGTTATACCTCTTTTATTCACTCTTGGATAGCTGGAAATATTCTTGTCACTTATCTTCATCCACACTCAGGTATGTTTTGTTTTTAATCCTACAACATTCTAAAAATAGAATATTTAGAACCATTTTTAAGGGTGATCATGTATGGAACCATTTTTACCATAGTTGTTTGTGAGATATATTAAAATGATTTCATAGTCTTTTTTCCAATAGTTAGTCTTATTTTATCATTATATTCATCCATTTGGAATTGGGAGATATTTTCTTACCCTTATTTATTTTATTATGGAAACTAAGTAGGTTTCTTCTCTAGATTGGTCAGTTTGATTTCAAATTCTATACCTTTCATACTAAGAATATTATTTAGATAATTGATCAAAAATATTCTTTCTTTACAACCATTACTCACATATCTAGTTAATTTTTCATGCATTTTATTCTTTTATTATAGAAATGTTTCACAATCTTGGATATTAATTGATATTACCACCAACTAATAACATTCATATTAAGGTTATTTTTCAAATTTTTCTTTATGTACATTGTTATTTTCATTGAGTGTCTTCTCGATATCCTCCTCATTAACTTCATTGACATATTTATTTTTCTTAATTTGAGTAACTATTTTAAAGAAATGTTTCCCCAATTCCTATCACTCCAACCATCTTAAAGACATTTATAAATCTTATAACATTTAATCTTAAATCATTATCCATGTTCTCTACCTAATATTCAAGATGGTTGTTTTCTTCTATCATAATTTAAAAAACCCCATATATATGTGAAACTGCTACTTTCTAAAATAATGTGAAACATATTTCAATCCATCAAATGATATTTCAAGGAATATTATTGATATTAAATCACCACTTATTATTTTATATTCTACTAAATTATTTTTTTATAAAAATATAAACATAACCCTTCATTAACAAGATGTCAAGATTATTTTTATGTAGAAATATATTACATTCTTTTTTGGAAATTTTAACCACCTACCCTTGATCATCAACGAATTATCTATTTTTTCAATTATAGGTATTGAGTAAAGTTTTTATTAATATAAGAGATAGATCTTTCTTATCTTATTTTTATCTTTTTTTCTTATCTTTTAAGGTCTTAGTTGAGATTGATTTCTTATATTAGGTAAAATATTATTAATTAAATGAACACTTCATTGTTAAAACAGGAAATAAACTCAAATATTCAATAGTGAAAGTTTACAAATACAGAATAAAATAGTGGAAAACTGAGATCTAACAAAACAAATTGGACCACGTGGGATATACTAAAAACTTATTGTAGGGATTAATTGTTATTGGTGTAGTTTTAGATAAACATAAATTATTATATACCTTTATATCTTTGACCAATTAAGAACATATTTCCCTCATTATTTTACATATCATTCATTTTTCATTACACACACAACATATACAGTAAATTTATAGGTTCACCTTTCAATAAAAAATTATTTCCCTTAGTCTCATAGAAAAACATTCCATGACCACATAGAAAACTATAAATAATCAGTGAGTTACAAACAGACATGGTATATCCTTGAATCCTATGTAGCATAATAGTCTCTTAGATAGTTAATTGATTCTTTTTCTCACACAAGTCACTCATTTTCCTTATATTGATTGTTAGTGTACATCATGGGTGTTCTCATTTCTCTCTTACTTGAATATAAGAATGAACCAAACACTTATTCTTTTGGGTGCACAATGGTACACACACTCTTCACAAAAATATGCCTAAGTACTGCTCCATCCTTTATTCATTCAATTTAAAACAGACCACACAGCCTCCTTCTATTATGTTCTTAATTTAAAAACAACCTAAATATCATTATTCTTCATTATATACCACAAAACTATACAAAACTCCCATATTTTTGTATCTTTGTATTCTTCTTATTTTTACAATAAAATGGATATTCACAACACTTTCTCCTCTTCTTCTATATTCATTCATAATTTCTTCTCCTTTTTTTCTGCTTCGTTTTATATAATTTCACTAGTTCTCTTATTCTTAGATTTGAATCATTTAATTTTTATTAGGATGACTATCACATAGTCAAGTCTCATTCTTCATAACACCAACATATCATTTTTGGAAGGAAAATGTAAAACATCACTTTTTTTCAATATATTCTTTGACCTAAAAATAATATATATATATATAGGAATGAAAAAATCAGGATCCATATTTATTATTCGAGTATTTAATTCAAAATGAAAATATCATTTTTGAATTACTATGATTTTTCAGTAAGTCAAAATACATGATATCTTCATTCGTTAATTTTGAGATATTTCTATTTTATGAATTCCTAAAGACTTGTACTATTTCTATTCAATGTATTGTAAAAAATATTCTTAACATATTTCTATTCCATGACATTGATCTCTTTCAAATATTCCCTAAGAAAACTTTTGTTTTACCTTATTTTCTCTCCATGATATATGGACATATTGTGAAACCTTTACTCAATAAAATATTATTCTTTAAATCTTACTCCTTTATTCATATTAAATATGCATTTGTTCTGGATGTGGTTACCTATATTTGTAACACATTTCTAAAAAATTATTCATTCCTATTCTGTTATAAAAATTACAATATCACGATAGTATAGATGATGATAAATACTTCCTTCTAAGTATAGCATATCTTCAATAACCCAATTCTATAATTCACTATCTAAAATAATCTTATCGCAGGAAAAATATTCATCATAAATATCTCTTAAAATTCCTCTTTATACTTCATAGATCACAATTTCACATACCTGATAAAAATTAGATATGTGTAAAATTCACATATTTCACGCTTTTCAGACAAATTCCATGATGGAGATAATTATTATTCATGGCTAATTCATGTAGGTGGTTGATTTTCATACTTAATAGAACATTTGGGTATAAGTTTTTTCATACATAAAACATCACATATCAAAATTATTCATACGTAGACTATTTCCCAATGTGGTCCAACATGCACCCAAATTCACATATATGAGAATTCTTCGACGTGAACCATTCACCTACATGACAATTCACATATCCAAATTCTTTATATTTTTGTGACCTATTTCATGAATATTTTAATATGTACCAAAAATAAATACTAATAATTTTATTCATAATACATAGATAAAAACAAATAAATATTAGAAAACATTTAGTCACAATCTGATCAAGGGTGTTAATAAGAATGAAGTCCCTGGGAATCACCTATCACTATGTTCGCACACTCACTGGGTTGAAGACCCATTATGGAAAAGGTTTCAAAAATGTGTGTCCAAGCTACCCTTGAGGAAAGCGAGTCTGTTGTTTGGTTCCCTTCATACATAATTCGAATTATTTTCACCTAATCATTGATGATTTGTTTTCATTTTCAAATGTCATATATGATTATCTAGGGAGGTTGGATCTTTCCCATGAGAGATTCATAGAGAACCATGGAGTTGATCACTACTACATCTAGCATGATGTTGTTAGATATGAAAAGATCAAAGCCCTTAAGTATGGAATTAGGATCCTCCTTAAGTGAATTTCATCAACCAACAGAAGGTGAGAAATAATAAACCATAAAACTATGTTTATCTCAGACTAGGCCTCCACCTCACAAGTCCCCCATATTGTAGGAACCATCCATGTTAAGATTGATCTTGTTATTTAGAGGTATCCATCACACACATCATCCTTATAAATAATTGGTAGTACTAGAATCTATTATATGGTTGTGAATTAGGTGTTTGAGAGAAGGGGAATTTTCCCTGTGCTTGAGAAGAATTTCAAAATTTGCAACAACGCACTTGGTCCTCTTAACCAGGGCCAGAACCGAGACCATGTGACCATTTATGTGTGCTCTTCTCTAATCATTCTATAAACACCAGTACCCAGAATTGAATGTGATGTTCATCACCTTCATTTCAATTAAATTATTCATGGTAATTTTAGGCCATTATTAAAGGAAATCATTACTGGTGGGGGACTCATTTGGCATTCTCACAAAAGAAACTACCAAACTATACACGTTTATTTCCCAATCACCTGATAAAAATGGGTGGATGATTGTTTCTTCTTTGGGGTAGATATATCAGAATAATTATGAGAACATCGGGATCCCCTTGCGACATATTGTATCATCCATGGGTAGGGAATTCTTGTGCACCTTCCATATTGGGATGTTTTATATCACTAGGACCATTCACTAAAGACAACTTCCAAAGGTGTCACAATAATTATTGGTGTGCATGGATATGCAGTAATACTTAATAGTAAATACCCATGATGGAGAACCGGTGAATATATATGTCTTGTTCTAGGATAAGGGAAATAATATTAAAAATACATTGTTTCTCATCATTAATAACCACTAAGATGAAGCCAATATATGCACAATCTTGATGAAGGGTGATCTCTATAACAGGGATGCCCAAAAATACGAGTTTGGAACCAACCCAATTACCTTCCCTAAAGTTAATATTATGATGGGCAATTAAACATCTTGTATTGTGTTTCAGGTTCAAATATTCATGAGTGCATTTGGCTATATAGATTAACCTATTCGATAAAAATCATATATGGATATTCCCTAATATGGACCATGTATGAAAATTTATAAATTTTGTTCTACACTTTTTCAAAATTTTTGTAGAATTAATATTCTACCCTATGAATCCTTTTTCATTCATTAAAACTTCATCCAAAAACATATTATAAGAATCATGATAGTTATTATCATGATATTATAACTTTAGAAGAACAATTTACTTTATATCATAATATTTTAATTTCATATTATTTATGTTATATTAATATATTATTATATATATATTAGACCATCTTATTCTTCAACTAGATATGTGGAAACACATGTAGTCGCTTTACTTTTTGTACACACAAAATTTGTTCAACCATTACTTTATTCATATGATTGATCTTTGTTTTTTTGGTATATATCACATTAATTATGTGGTTGATTATTTGACCATGAATCTCCCACAATCACTCCATATTTTGTTATTCACATGGTAACATACTTATAAGTCCAATTTTTATCCTACATCATCCAATAAATATGGATAGAACATTTACTACTTTAACACACTCAGCTTACATATCATCTATAATCAACAATTCATCATCACCATTTCAATCAACATCATATAAACTTTTTCTTCATCAACACATTAACATTACATGATTATCATTACTTGAAAGTAAATACAACACACCAAAATTTGGTTGATCAATATCTTTAAGACTAGTAACCAACCATACAGCCATGATACCATCCTCTTGGGAGTCACACTACACAACTTTGTTTTTCTTGGGAATCCCACCCATCTAGAAAATTCCTTGTGACTATTAATGATTTTGAAATTTATTATCAACCACATGAAAATATCTTCCTTCCCCATGTAAGAATGTAGATATAGTTGTTATTCATCTTCATTATGTAGGGAATAGGGCGATGTTTGAGATGTTTTGAGGCAATTATTATGTATTACGGACACCTAAGGGGCTTTATACAACCCTGGGTACATTAAAATACCATATAAGAATTACCCCAAGGGTTTCCAAAGCTACTTATTACACTCTAATGCCATATTAGGACTAGTATCTATCCCTGAATCCATGATAATGCCCACTTTATAGTCATAGCAGATGACATTTTTTCCTAATCATGCCACCAATTTATAAAAGGACTTATGACTTTTGGGGATTTAAACAAGTCTTATAAACACACACACAAACACTATATCCCCATGTGGAACTTATTTTGTAGCACTTATACCCCTCACTTATGTAGGGTAGAGTGTGATACTTAGAATTAAGTAGTGTGGATAGTCCCTATCACTGACACCAAATGGTGTGTCCAACAACCTTGTGAAGAACACATCGAATAAGTGATGAATCACTCATCAAAAAGTAATTAGTCAGGATTCAATAAACTATACCTATAAAAACCCTATATAAACATAATAAAACAATGAATGTTAACTCATATATCAAATATTTGATTAAATGTTTTTGTATCTGATATAAATTTTTTAAAAAAACATTAAGCTTATTATGTAGTAATTACCTATAATCATATAAAAAAATATTTTAAAATATTCATAAATAAGCATTTCTATCCCCCTTAAAAGTATATACCCCATTTAAATAGTGGAAAACATTATTATCTATCGGTAAATGTCATAAAAATATACCTTTTTGATGTGGGGTGATGGTTTTCACACATATCCATTGTCTTTACTTATCATACGACTCAATTATGAGTGGGTTTCTCAATATATAAACAACTTTATCCTTAGAAAGGAAAAAATCCATCTTCAACGTTCATTTAGAAAAATTATCCTTTAATAAATTATATTTTATGTTTATGTGATTTGATCATGAATTCTAAACTAGATTCTTGAATTAATTTTTCATATTTTTTATTATCACAACCAACAACCCATGCATATCATCGAGTTGAGTCTTCATACATATAATTTGAGTTGCAACATACGATGAAACAACATAATAAAACTATATGGTTCTAAAACAAATATATATGTTATTATTACTCTGTTATGTTACACAATTTTATCCAATGAATAATGTTTTAAATGAGGGGGATTTATGGTCATCAATAAGACCATCCCAGTTGACATAAAAAAAACTTGTAATTATAGCTCTTTTTTATATAAATAAAATATGACATAATAATAATTATTCTTGATATACCTAAGAACCCCCCTTAATAATATCATGTTTGACTCATTTTAATTAAATTAAAGAAATAAATAGGGTGATAAGAATAACTATATATGGATAAAAAGGTATTGTATTTTTAATGATTAATATGTTGTCTATCATGATCGAAGGGAGTAGCTATTTTTATGAGTGTTTCAAATTAATATGGGTTGGTCACTTCATACAAGGAACATTTACAAATAAATGGATAATTGATGATGTAAATTTTTCAATGGGTATTAGTTGTTAAAATTTGATAGAGCATAAAATCCTTTATGAAAAAAATATTATTCATTTTACATAAAACCATTTATTAAGATAATTTTAACATGTGGAGAATTTATTTAGTACAAATTCAATATTGGAAATTTGAGCCATAAACCAAATATTTATAATGTAAATATTATATTCCTAAAGGGTTTTATCATGATTCACTCTATGAATTTCCCACATTCAGTTTTGTTTCTTCCCCGACTAATATGATATGGTCATTTTAGGTGTGCTTGGGTGTTTAATCTCTACAAATCTCTTTATTTAGGGTGTTCAATCTATGGCATAGTTATTTTTCTCCCTTTGGGTAATTGTGACCATTCTACTTATTTATTCCTCTTAGTTTCAGTATTATTTTTGGGATACATTTATGGATCTATGATCACGTGTTTATGATTTTTCTTTTTTCCCTTTAAGATCTATTGTGTGATCATCCTTTAGGACCAACTATTATGTTGGTTCTCATGTGTCATTCATGCTTCTTCAAGAATGTAGTGATATATCCTCTCCTCTAACAATCTTATTTTTGGAATTCATTATGAGATTTTAGAATCATTTTTAGTTCATCTATCATTATCTTTGAGTTTATATAGATGTTGGTGAAATTCATTATAGGTAATGTTCACCCAGAATTTGAGGTTGACAGTTTTATCTCTAGTCTTTATATGTGAACCGTTGAATGCATTGGTTTAATAATTGTTTTCTAAATAATTGTAATTATAATGTATTTATTTTTATTTGAAAATGTTTTTTGAGAAAAGAAAATGTTTTTCACCTCATTTTGGTATAATAGATATTTCTTTCAAATCATTGTGAAGTGGATTGTGAAATGGGGTTTCAAAGTAATTGCTGCTGTAAAAAATGGTTTCTGATTGTGTTTTTTGAAATGTGTAAGAACTTTTTAAATGATTTTGAATGAACAACATATTATTCATGGATACATAAGAAGAAAATTTAGTATTAGGGATCATCTATTTTTGTATTTTAAGTAGTTTCAATCTATGGGGTGACCTCCTATTCTAGGGTGAGATGTATTTGGATCTATTACTTAACTTGATATTATATGAGGGTTTGATTTCTGGTGTGTTCCTTAGTGCCTATTTGGGGTGGGTTCCACTGATCATATTTATTTCACCAAATTTATATCCCTTAAATGAAACGTAGACCTGGTATTGACCATTGATGCAAGAACAAGCAGGGCACCACAATGAGGCAGTGAGGTTTATGTCATCTTAGTATGGGTAAGAGGTCGTGAGATGGTGTGATGTTGTGAAAATTATCACGTGGAATAGCTGGTTAATTTTTTAGTTGTCCATTGTAGTTGGAAATGTTTTTAGGTTTAGCTATATATTTCATATTGTGTCCCAACTATTGTTTTCTTCGGTTATGGAATGTATCTATTTTAGTTTCTTTTGGAATTTATTTCTATTGTTCATATATTCTATTTATCATATTTATTGATTGGTGATATAATTTACTATTATTGTTGTTTTATCATATGGTTATAGTATACATTTTGTGGGGATTATCAATTGTTTTAGATATGTGGTAGATTGGTTCAATTACAAGTTTTTGAGTGTTTTCTATGTTGGTCTGTTACAATAGACATCCTCTTTAAATAGTTATCCTCTTTCTCAGTGCACGCTTTATTATTTAACTCACCATTCAAGATAACCGTGTATTATATTTCAATTTTTTTTTGTTTTCACACTCATATAGCTTCCAATTCTAGATCCACTAACATGAAATAGGTTTCTATAAGATCTTGAACCTCCTTATATCACTACTCTTCCATTTAAAAACATTGAAATAAATCCATTATTCATAAATATCACCTAATTTATATCACTAAAAACTTTCTAAATACTAAGTAATTTTTTTATGACATTAAAAAATAAAAAATTGTTTTAGTTAATATAATATTGTCCAATAATTACTAATCCAACATCCCTTATCATTAATGATCTATCATTAAAAAAGGAAAAACATATCATTAATTTTTTCACATTTTTTTGGTCATTCAAGTCTCATTTCATGTGCGATGAGAAAAAACTCTGCATTATCCATCTCATTACATTTTTATAAGCCTTAAATGAAACTCAACAACATCTGTATACAATTTGGATTCATTGTTATATTTTGATTTCTCAAACCTAAATTTGAAAATAAATTTACCTTGTATAATATTAAGACACTCCTTTGAAGTTTTTCATTCTTTATCACACTTTCCATAGTCTTCATTAAGTTCTTCCCATCTTTATTTTATTTCATTTTCATTATCATATTTTTTAGGCCTTTTTCTTCAGTACTATTTTTTTTCTCTCCATTTTGGATCATTCTCTCTACTTTTCTAGAAAAAAATATAGATTATACTAGAAAATATAAACTGTTATAACCAAGAGAAACCTAAATTCATTCAATTACCATAAGATCTCCTTTTTTTAAAAACAATTCTATTCATACACGATCTATTTTCAACGTCCTTGTTCAAAATCTCCTGTGATATTTCCATAAATCATTTTTATGATATACCACTTGTATGAGTATATTGGGGCAAAATATATATTTTTATAAAAAATTATTTTTCTAGGTTTGAATATATTTTTTGTCTAGGACAGTACTATTTTAATTATCAGATAAATTCCCAAACATTATCTTCTTTTAAGATGTTTAATATTTATAATCCAGTTATTCATATCCATGACCTTGTCAACCAGTATAGGTTTTTAATTATTTTTTTAAAGAATAATTAAATAATTTTCTAGTCTTTGTTTTTTTTCTCATAAAACTTATATGAATCACTAATTTCTAAAATGTCCTTGTTTTAATAAAATAACAATTTATTTATATACTTATCAAATTTAATAATTCTCAACCTAATATTGTCATTATATCCACATGTAATAATTGTTTTAAAAGTCATATCAACAATGATATTATTTCCCTTTTCATTTTCAATCATTACCCTCTCAAATTCCTTGAATTTATCTAATTTTTTAATCTAGATTTATTTTCCTTCATAATGTTTTTATTTGATATTTTAATTCACATCTATTAGATTTATAATTTATTTTAGGCATATATGACTTACGTTATCATAGTTTTATAATTAGTAGATTCACCCTCCTCATCAGTAAAATTATTATCAAATTAACTATCATCCTATAAAGATGTAGTTTGTTGATTTTTTAAGCCATTAAAACCACTTGGGGTGTATATTTAGAACTACACTCATTACATTTTCTCTCTTAAATATCACAAGTATCTTCTTTAAGAGATATAATTTCGCTTATAAATAATTTGGGAGAAATATTATTCTTTATTTTTAATTAAAAATTATTTATTTTTAATTACTCTCCCTTTTAAAAATATATTTTGGGTTCTTCAAAATATTCATCATATATGATTATTTGTAAAAGAAACGTAGTAGGAAAGTGAACAAAACTCACATAACTAAAATATTTAATTTTTTTTTACCTTGATACACACCTTTTACCCTTTTAGTATTTCTTAAAATTTGTGAGATAATATCATCCAATCCATCGATTTAATCCTCTTCTTCAGGATTTGTCCTCTCAAATTTGATAACCAAATTCTTGATATTTTTAAATTTAATTTCATTTATTTTTTAAATCATTCATATTTAGGGTATATTATGTTCTATTTTTATAGGATATTGTTTTTAGTTTTCAAAGTTATGTTGTTTTTTAATTATCTAAAATCAAGAGATTATATCATGGTGTGAAACATATATGGAATAATTCCCAAGGTTTTGTTCACTATTATAGAGTCTTCATGTTTTCACTATAACCTGTAATGGAGAAACTATCACATTTACTTTTGGAAAAAAAACTCATGAATAGGTTCTTCTTATTTCATTCTCACATCATCAAACAGACTTCATTAAAATTACAATTATTCTTTTTGTAACATTTATTTCATCCAAGATGCTATGGATTTTTTGTCAAACCCTATTATCAATTTTTCATTCCATGACTGTAGTTAAATATTTCTTATATAGTGAGAAAAAAATTTATTTATAATCAACTGTCCTTAAATATTCATTATGAAAATGAAGAAATTGAATAATTTATTCATAGAACCTTGTAAACTTGATTAGAAATCTCCACAACATTAACTCAATAAAGATAAGGTAATATAATATTCATTCCATCTATATCTAAAAGCCTTTCCATCAAATTTTCAAATAAATTTATTATTGATAGAGTTTGGATGATCCATGTTGATACTTAATAAGATACATATAAGAGTGAACCATGAATCAGATTCAATTTATTGGGATCACTAGAATAAATGATTGACTAACATAAACCATCCCAAGATACCCTTGATCCTAGTACATGAGTCACCCCAAAACGTGGCCAAAGGGGCATTCTGGATCACCACTGGTTATAAACTAGTGCTATGGAATAAATGTACTTAAATTGGGAGTAATTCCACTCAATATAATTGAGAAAAATGGAAATTATTCTAAATAATCTATCATGGTCACTTTGTTCATCGTAGATTTATATATGAAAATGATTAACTGATATAAAATAATAACAAGCCCAAAAAATCTACTACTGTGAATATCCATAAGAATTATATAAATAAAACAAAAGTACAGAATAACTAAAATAATTCCCAGAAAAAAAAAATAATTTTATCATTTATAATTCATACACAATAAAAAATGAAAAACAAAACACCTAATACACTCTAAAAATGTTCTCAAGGTAGGCATCCATCATCCAAACTAGCTCTCTCCAATGGGGATCCAAAAAATGAACATGAAAATTAAAAACAAGCTTGAATACACTATGGTTGTGTGTAATAGCTAGTGTATGAGAAAAACATCCACATGGGTAATCACTAGAGCCATGAATTCTCTTTATCTAAAAAAGCTATACATGTTTTGAAAATTTCAAGTTGAAATATGTTTCCATAATTAAAGAAAATAAAACATTATATTTTTTTAAAAATTATTTCTTAAAACTAAAACCATGTTTTATAAAACCATTTAAAACATTGAATAAATGTTTATTTTTAAAATAATCCTTTTGAAATCAGCAACTAAATATCCACCCAAAACCATTAAAGGGTAATTAAAAAATAACTAAAAGGGATCATCATCTAAATAAATAAATTGAATTAATAAAAAAGATAAATGTAGTAATAGTATGGGTCAAATTCTAGGAAAATCATGATATATAAGGATCATTAGTTAATAGTGCTGTTTTGTAAGAAATATAATAAAAAAATGGTATACGTAGAACACGTCTTGAGGGAATAATAATAGATCCATGTGATGTGAATAGTAAATAGTAAGGAATATATAATCATGGGAAATTATTAGACATCCTATGACATAATCCTAGATATAATCAGGTGGATCTATAGTTTTGTATGTCGATGCATAACTAGTATATTACTTCTTAACTACTCTAACCTAGCATCACTAATGGAACACTCCCAAGGAAAAACAATTTTCTATACTAAGGTGGATCTTGTCAATCACATCACGAATAGATAGTGACCAACACTCAATCCCTCCCTACGATTCCTAGGATCTCGATGATTGTAGCAATAGGATGTGAGATAACATTTATTAAACTTAAAATTTATTCAAATAACACAACATCAAATCCTTATCTTATAGCTGTACACCAAAAAATGTGATGACCCTCAAAGAATACATAACAACATAATAATTATATATAGTCACATGATGACACATAAAATGGGGATTCTATTGATATTTATATATCATTTGAGAAAACTCACTCACAAGGTTCTAATCATGCCTTGTATTTGAAAAATATAACATCATTTTCAAGATTTTGTTTATAATCCATTCCAATTTCATTATCACATGTAAATCCATTTTTAATGTACCAATTAGGCCCAAATGCCTCATTTTAGAAATTTTCGTGATAAAAACATCATTGAAAAATATGTTAAAAATCATACAAAATTGTATAATCTCTTGTGAATCATGTGAAATCCATCATTAGAGTCAAAGCATCACTAGTACAACATACATATCAATAACATGTTGATAAATAAAAAACAATAATTCACAGACATATATCCTTAACAAAAAATCATAAATTTTAATAATATGATCCCATAAAATCTTTAAGGATTACAAATTGGATTCAAATAATACCTCAAATCCACAATTCAAATAATATGGTATCAAAAAAAGGTCTAAAAAACAAATAAATAACCAAAAAACCCAAACTATCCTTTTCTGAAATTTAGCAAACACCAATCATATATACATTCTTTTTTTGAATAAAAACATGAGTTCAAGTAATTTTTCAAACACTTATAAACACAAAAATGGTTTTTAAAAAAAGATTTAACGTTCAATAAAATTAATTTAAAGAACCATGGTGCTCATGGAAAGTTAATAAATGGAAATTTCATGGAACCACTTACCTTTTTGGAGTTATGATGATCTAAAAACATCTCTTATATAATGAGAAATGGAAATAAGAGAATATGAACACCCTAAGTACATTAAATCAAGGAGCACAAGGTAAAACCTACCATAGGGTTTAACAAATAATACACCATGTCAATGGAAGAGATCAAAAAATAGAATCGATAAAAGAGTACAAAAACATCAATCATTAATAAGAACACTAGGAAATTAGAGAAGAGAAGCTAAAATTTTCAATTAGGTAAGGGGATGTTCCTAGGTATCCCCTTTTATTAGTTGGTTTTAGTGATGGGGGATAGAGGCCTAGTGATGTCTTATTTTTCTGAGGTGGGGGTATATTAGGCAATTCAACTTTTAAGAAATTGTTCAAGTCTCATAGTGTGGTCACATTGGTTACCAAATTGGGCAACAAAATTACAACCATTACAAAACTCATTTTTAGAGTGGAATAATTTCACTAAATTGTTATAAAAGCTGTGAAAAATCCTCAAATAAGGATTTTAATGTTCTACATAGTCATCTACACAGTTAGCACAAAATATATTACCTATACTAAAAATATAAAATCAATAATTTTAGAATATATTCAACCTATAAATCGAGGTCAAGGATAAAAATAAATAAAATAAAGTGAATAAAGTGATGTTCATGGTGTCAAAATTCTACCCTCTATAAAACTTAGTACCCTTATAAATTCATGTTGTTCCAAGGGAAAAAAATACACCTTTGACATATCCTCTGAACTCCATTTAAATCTACTAAAACATCCATACACAAATATGTCCCCAATTCATAACTCATTGCCACCAATCTCAATAAAAGTGATTATGAAACAGAGAACAATAGTGGGTCTCTCTACTATTTAAAATGTACCAAATAGGGTGGATCAACATGACATGAAACAGATGCTACAAATAATAACCTGGCATCCTAACTAAAGAGACTCAAGAAATAAGACCAAATAAAGGGAAAATTCATACTTCCCAAAAAATGAATGATTACACTTCAAAAGAGCACAAGAGAGTTAACTTCCCAAAATATATGATAGATATCATACTAGAAAAATTAAAAATAATAGAAATATAAAAGAAATAAAGGGGATAATAAAATGATACCTAGAAACATCCTTAATTAATCATCTATATATATAAGATGCGAAAAAAATCTTTTTATACAAAGGCTTTAATATATATAATTTTTAAATTTTTCATAGTTGAATATAAAAAAAGGCCTTTAGAACCTTCCACAAAAATTAATTGGAATTCTACAAATGCATACACTGGAATATCAGTAGAGATTTTTTATTTTACTGAATATCAAAATCATAATGAGATGACTTTTCTAGACTCATTTGAATCTAAAATATAGGTTCCTATGTCATTCGACTTCATTCAGATAGGGATACTCTAGAAATATCTAGAGAAGTTACTATGTCATCCACTATGGTTCACCCTCCAAAGACCAGCTCCACCATCATTTATTCATTAGATATATCTTCATATTATGTTATTAGAATTAAAAGATCTTTTTTAACTGAGATTTAGATATATATTTTCAAAATAACATATATTTTCCATGATTTAACTAACATGTCATAGGGATAGAATAGAACAAAATCATTATAATATTCAAAATACTTATTTATCATTTGATGACCATTATCAAGAGTCATAATTTATATCACATTCCTCACCATATGTTTCTAAAGGAAAAACTATTGAATAAATATAGACCTATGGAATTCCCACATAAAATTATTTTCTATGTGTGATGGAACCCCAAAAATTACACCATTTTCGACTAGGACCCTCAAACAATCCTGAGAAGGTTTTCATACTCAATGATTGATTATTCATCAGATATTTAAATATCTCTTAAATATTTCATATCTACTTTATATACTCTTGGGAAAATCAATCACCATGAAAGATAAGTAAATACTAAGGTTTAATTTTCACTACCACCCCATCTTGAGTCTGGGTAGAGTTTCCAGTGGATAAGGCGACACTCAGACCACATGATAATAATCCCCTACGATCCTTTGAAAACATTCTGGGGGTTACTCTAAATAGAAAATAAAATTACAAAATCGATGAAGAAAAAAAATATCAATGAATTAATATTAAACCTAAAACAATATAATTTCAAAAAAACAAACCTCAATGCAATATATCACCCAATAATAAGAAACAAATCACACACATTTCATAAAAAGGACTCAGAAAAAAATCCAAAGTCTACATTTTTTATCTTTTCAAATCCCTAAAATTTATTTTTTAAACTTCCAAAAAATTACATTGAAACTATTTAACACTATATTTAGTTACCTCAAAACAAATTGAAAATTAAAAATTACAAATTACTAAATTCATTTTATTTTAAATTGGAGTTATTTTTCATTTATATTAAAACATACTTTTACCATCTAAATATAAAATATTTTTTCAAAAATATATTGAAAAACAACATATATAATGGCTATTTAATATATAAACACTCTTTAACTCATCCCAAATAAAAATTAAATGATGCTATATGAAATTAAAATTAAATTTAAAATTGAACACATTGAAAAATATTTAAATGGGGTAGTGGATATATGTGGTTTGGAAACACAATTTGGAAGACCATAAACCATCCCTACAACTTTATCAATAAGGAAATACATAACCATATTCGTTGGCTCAACAGAGTTTAAAAAACACTATGGGACAACAATACACGTCTAGTTCTTCCTCCTTTTCCCCTAAAGCATGAAAACAATTTTAAGAACTAATACAACATCAATCAAAGAAAACATATCAAAAATCCATATCAATGTGGATGTGGAATAAATAAAAAACTAAAAATTAAATACTAACAACCCAGCATCCCTTGGCGACTAAAGGATCAAAATGAGTAGTATCTTTATAGACTCATCCCACTAACCTCTAAAATTAAAACATTCCAAACTTTAATAAACCAAAAAAACAAAATAAGATAGTGTTTTATGATACTATTTGTTTAAGAACAAACATAGGACACCCCAGATCTATTCACTTGAGATATCTCATGACATAACCAGAAGAGGCTTATTAAGCACTATAATAAAAAAAGTAGTGTTAGGGAATAAAAGTACATACATTGAGATTTATTCACTCCAAAACTAAAAATAAACACATATCACCCACCAATAATTTCAGTATGGACACTACATATATCATATATCCATTCATATAAAATACGAATAAATAAAAAATAAAAAATACAATTAAAATATGACCAGGATAAGTATCCACAATAAACTTATAATAAATATACAATTAAAATTGAACTGATAAAAATCCATAAACCTATAGGGTAAAAATATCCAATATATCAATAATAATGAAAAAATTACTCAATAAAATTTCAACATTACCCTATGGTCACCATCCATCATCTATACTAGCTCACTTCAAGATCAATTCCAAAACTGAACCTAAACATATAAATTATGCACAGGTTAACTAATGTTAAGTTGTATAAGAAGGGTGTTATCATAAATACCTAATAGGTAATCATCAGAGTGTCAATGAGTTCCAATTATCTTAACTATCCATACATTCTAGTTTAATGTACATGTAGAATATTTTTATTCATTAAAGGAAACAAATCATGATCTTTTCTAGAAGCTTGTATTTAAAAAAAATGTTTTAAATAATCATTTATATCATTCCTTGAATTATTCGTTAAAAAATCCTTTGGAATTCTATTTTAAACATCCACCCAAGACCACATTGAATGAAATTATATATAACCAAAAGGAAACATCATTCGAATAAATGAACTAAATCAATAAAAAACAAAAATTCATCAATATTATGGATAATAAATCAAGAAACATAATGGGCATTATTAAATGGAGTATGTATGAAAAAAATAATATAAAAGTTGGTTCATTAGAATATATCATGAGGGATAAATAAGATAACAATATGTGGAAAATAAGAAACTGTAAAGGTTATATAATATTGGGAAATTCCAAAAAATCCCCTGAAAATTTCTAATATGTACTTGAGGGGAACAATTTACCATCCCATTATTGCATCCTTAGTCTATAACCTCCTGATTTCTCTAACAAAAACACATCAGTGGAACTCCCCTAAGGCCAATACATTTTTTATACCAAGGTGGATCTAGTCATTCTATTTAAAACTAGATAATAATAATCTATCAATAACTCCTTTAGATTCATAGGATCCCCATGATAATATAAATAAGAGGTTAGGTAACATTTATCAAATTTAAAATTCAATCAAAAAAATGAAATTTCATATCTTAATCCCGCATCCTTACACCAACCAATTCGAAGTCCCTCGAGGTAAACATAACAAAATCATAGTTACATATAGTCACAAGCTCACACATTTTATGGTTCTACCAATGAGGGTTTAGAACGTTTAAAAAACTATTTATAAGGTAAAATATTATCCCCATATTTCAAGGTCAGATCATCATATTCAAATTTTTAGTTACAATAAACTCCCAAATAAAGGTCACTTGTAAACCTGTTTTAATGTCCCAAAATAACCCAAATTCATAGTTTTTTAAAATTTGTATGAAAAAACCAACATTAAATACTATTTTTAAAATCAATAATCATGATTAAATCTATTTTCAATCATGTGAAACAAATAATTAAATTAAAAACACCAATTTTATAGTATACATGTCGAAAATGTATCAAAAAATAAAAACCAATAATTCAAAAACTGATATCCCTAATGAAAAGAATAATTCTTCACAAGTTGAACCCATAAAAATCCATAAGGAATGTCAATATGAGTAAAATAATACCTAAAACCCTCAATTAAAAACACATAGAATAATAAAATCTTCCAAAGGATCAAATAAATAAACAAATATGAAAATAAAATTATTTTATTTATTTATCAAACACCAAGTAAATGCAATTATATTTTTAGAATCAAAAAATGAGTTCAAATACATTATCAAAAACATAATATCCTAGAAATGGTTTATAAAAAACATTTTAAATTTCATAGAAACCAATCTCAAGAACCCAAAAATACATGACACACTTAGAAAAGAAAAATGAATAGAACAACCTAACTCGATGAATTTTGAGGAAGTGAATCCTTTTAATATATAAAGATAAGTAAATAGAAGATGATCAACACAACCTATACAGTATATATCAGTAAACAAATGGTAAATATCACCATAGGGTTCAACCACAAATATACTAATTCAAGGTAAGAGAGTAAAAGAAAATGGAGAAAGTATTCAAGAGGATGAAAATAAATTACTGAAAAAAGATCTCTAAGAAATCGAAGAATAAAATACATGATTATGTAAGAGGAAAGGAGGATTCACCTATGTAACCCATTCAATTGGATGGGATGTGTGAGGTGTTTGATAGATCTAATAGAGAATAATTTACTATAATTATAGATAGTGAATTTAAATATTTTAAAAAACAAGCCATGTATCATGTTTTGGACACATGTTTTACCAAACTATCCACCAACCATGCACCCCTTACTAAACTAATCTAATGTTTCGTATGTATTAACAACATGGTTAAGAAAACTATGTGTTAACCATGAAACATTCCTCTAATAATAATTTTTTAATTTTTCATGACTGGTTGCAAATTTAGTATTAATCATCCTTTAATCGTGTCCCCTCCACTACAACTAAATTATAATTTATTTTGGAATTAATTTGACCCCAAAAATTGAGGAAAATGATAAGATTTAACAAATAAATAAAAAAATTATATATAAATTTATTGTTGGGTGTCACATTATCAACGAGGGTGGTAGAGAATAAGAATTCAAAAAATTCCTTTCGAATAAATATTAGTATTCATACAATTATGAAATAACCTCTCTATCTCAATTTTATGGAATGTAAATGAGTATTATATTATATTTTGATAATTTTTATCCACAATTAGGGTGACAGTGTCACTGTTTTATGATGGTTGTTACACTATACACACATGATTCACCATTTTATATAAAAATCATCCATGTGAAATGGAATAAACTTGAACCCTAAAAATTGTAGTCACATTCCATTTTGATAACAAAAATATTTTTTACCATGAAATAACTAAGATCAATATTTTTGAATAATAATCCTTAACAAAGGATCGAATCTATAAAGGACTTCATGGATCTGTTATTCTTCCTCCTTTTCAATTTTATCTTCCTATGATTATCTCTCATATTCTCAATGCTCAAACATATATTCATATTTTTCATTCCAAAAATAATTTAAATTTCAAGAGACTTTCAAATTTCTACTACTATAAATTTTCTATGTATACCTAACATATTTTTCAACAAATAAACCTGTAAGAGTTTTTAAATTATCCCCAAGACATAGGCTACAATATACCAAACTAAAATAATGTTAAATAAGAAAATTAGTCTAGTAACTACTTCATAATTTGATGAATAACTTGGTTGTGGTGTGATGCACATCAAAATTTAGCACTGTTAATACGACATTATCATGTATTATGTTGATACATTCCCATTAAAGTGAAATAAAGTAAATCATTCAAAAAATAGTGTGGTGGTAAAAACATTTGGCTTAATTATATATCAATATCTTATATTCTTATATACTAACATTTCATGATTTTAGTATGGTCTTCCTCATTATTTTTTGGTATCATTAATCAAACAAAATATCATGTTGCACCAAAAACTCAAATTCCATAAATTGTAGCAAGAACCTTTCCCTCAGTCCACATTTTATCATAAATTTAATATATGTATTAATCATTTTGGTATGGATGGTTTTTTCATTGCATAGGGGTTCATCTATCACAATACATAATAATACAAGAATTTTATTGCTTCTTCATTATAGAATATAAAATCCCTAAAATATATATTCTATTGATTTTTATTCATATAAAATCCTCATTATGGCATGTTCTATCCCATTTTTTGGATTGTTCACCATTAAAAATATTTATCTTGTTACTACATATCATCATTTTGAAATGACCTTTTGATTCATTTTTATAGAACCACACATCCCAAGATAGACTAGCACCATATTCTCAGGGGATTAACATTATATCACAACCCAAAACATACATGGTGAAACTAATTAGTTATATAATGAATTATTTAAGAATTATTTATCCAAAAACATGGATTAATACCAATCATGGAATGATCAAACCCCTTGAAATATGGAAGGATTTTCTTTTAAAATATACTACCATCCTTCTCCAATCTTTATCTAACTGATTAATTTGTACTCAAACACTTGTAATGATAATTTTCAACCTGAATATGCATTTTACACTTCAAAAAACATCATTTAAAATTTTTTTAACATCAAATCATATAATAAAAATAAATACAATATCATTAACCATGGGACTAATTGGGTGGTAAAAATAAATTCCTATCATAAATGTTTAATATGCCATTCACACCCTGATAACCACCAACTAATGTCCACCAATGGATAAATTATGTCATTATTTTTTTCTCCATGAAAATACATACTTAGTATAAATATATTATATCTTTCAATGTATGTATATCTACTATGTCATCATTCATTTAATTTCAACCTAATCATAGCCAATATAATCCCTAAAAGATTAGTGGGATTCACTAAATATATCCAAAAATATCTCCTTGGTATCCATATTTTATAAAGATATTAAACCATCAAAATTATATAAAAATATTAAATTAATAGATATATTAATTTCACCATGTGTGGACACATTCATCATGGTGTACAGAGAACACTGAACTCACCATAGCAACCCAAAATCCCATATAATCTCTATTCCACATGGTGGTTCCTTGGTTCATTTTCTAAATCATTAACAAATCACATGAAAGGATTAAAATCACTCCAAAAAAATATTCAAGTATCCAAAAAATTCATAAATGAGTTTAGTAGAACCAAATTATTCATTCCAAGCCTTAAATTTATCCTCTAAAACTTCTACAATGTTCTTTAACATTTCATAATTTTTCTCCACAAAACATTCATAACCACGGTGTGGTGGGTATAAAAACAACACGATATCTTCATTTCTTCATCATAAACTCTAAATCAGCACAAATCATTATTATTACCCTATCATTTCACATGTATTCCATATCTTCATTGTTTCCACCAAGACATTGTCATCATGTTAAATTGATATTTCTCCCCATTTTATATATCAACAATGACATGTTCTTCCATATGGAAATGGGTTTTTTCAATTTAAACATTTAATATTAATATTCAACTATACCATAATCCATGGTATATAGTTCCTTATGTTATGTTACAAAAATTATTTTCCACCATCACATCTTCTTCCATGTTCATTTTATCACAATTTTATCCTCCAACAAGATCTATGTCAATTTATAGTCAGTACTATGACATAAATAATTTCAATTACCATCACATTTTTTCGAAGTTCACAAAACTCCTACATAGTATAATTATACAACAAAACATTAAAAACACACTAAATTATACAATATGAACTCATTTTTCAAAAAAAATTATAAAATATTTTTTTATAAATTGGATGTCTATAAGTCCCCTATAGTTAAACTCTAACTTATAATTATGTTTATATATCCACATCATGACAAATAAAATCCCAGAAAAACAATATTTGAACATCATTGTAAATAAAATAAAAAAATTATTAAAGAGTGGTAAATTATGAAGAATTATAATAATTCATATTTTTTACTCCTTGGTTTTTAATAAAACTAATAAAATGTGTGTTTTTTATTTCCTATTAAATTGATGATACATTTCTTACTTTATATTCATATATTTTAACATCCCTCAAATATTATGGAATACATCTAATCTAATATTACATAATATTATTTTTACCATAACTCGAGATTAATTAACTAGATTTCAGCTCAATCTTAATTATCTAAAATATATAAATAGGAATACAAGATATATAAATATATACTTTAGAAATAAAACCAGAATAATAAAGGGTAATTTTAAAAAATATTTTTATGACGTTTATGTTAGTTTGATCAGAATGTAATTAAAATCAGGGCTTAAACATGATCCTGTATTATTAAATTATAGTTCATGAATTTTAATTTAACTCAATATAAATAATTCTCTTATAATTCTATTAGAAGACATCATTATCAATCCTTATTTTCTATTCATAATGGTTCATAAACTAAATAAGGATATACACGAATTTAGTATTAAGGATGTTTAATATTCTGGAAAAGTGGTAACATTTAAATTATTATAAAAATCTATATAATTTAAATTTTTTAAATATGAATAAAATATTTATTTTTATATATTATTTATTTTCAAAATTATATTTATTTATGATTGTTTATTTGGTATTTAAAATTCAAGTTATAATTATTTTGAATAATAAATTAGTTTGTTTCACATAAATTATGGGAAATATTCGCATGGTTAATTGGTGATTGGTTAGAGTATTTAATACTTATTTTAATTTTTTTATTTTTTTATTATTAATGAATATTATTATATGTTGTTTGTTCTTTCATGAAGTTTATTATATTTTGAAAAGATTTGGTGTGAATATTGTCAGTGAAATTTATGAAGAATCTTGAATAGAAGAATAATATAGGTGTTTCTATTTTAACTTCTTTATGGATAAAGAAACACACATGCATATAACCTAGGAAACTCAGTTTTTATTCTAAATTGTTAGTGAAAAAAATGAATCTTTCTGCAACCGAGTTATTAGACACCCGATAAGAGAATTTCTAAGCTATAAAATTTATTTAAAACTACCATTTGGTTCTTTGTTTTATTTTTTCTGAGTTCTCTATATTGTAATATTTTACATTATGGGTAATAGTACCCAAAAAAAATTAGTTTGTTTTTCCAATATTATCAATAGGCAATGATAGAAGTTCTTAGTGATCTTATTCAAAAGAAATAGGTTGGGGGTAAAAATATAAAATGATTGAGCTCACTCTACTCCTATATAAAAGTCTGAGTTAGTCTTAAGGATTATCCTTTAGAGAGAACGAGAATATTTTTTTCCCAAAACAAAAAACTAAGTTAAGATGTATCCACTATAAAATTTTGGGTTTCTATTGAACCTATAAAAGGCCTTTATCTATAGTGGATATCAATATTGTTATGTTATAGTTTGAATAATATACATGGGATAATTTATATACAATCCAATATAAAATTATTTTGTGGTATATATTTAATTTAATTCTCTCACACATCACTTACACTTCATTTATTATTTATGTTGAACAATTAAATATTTTAATACACTATATTCTATATTATATTTTAATTAACTCTAAATTTAAGGATTGATGATCATCCCACCCCACCCCACCCTCTTTTCTATTTTAATATAATTAGGTGGGGCATAATAAACTATATGAGAACATAACCATTAAGATATTTTTATTATTTATATTTTTGTTGAATTTATTGTTTATATATATTACATGTATATACTCATTTTTTATAGATTGTAAAAAAATGGGAGATATTTTTGTATTATTGTCTTGATAAAGAAAGAATTATTCAATCAAAAAGAAAATGATAAACACTCAAAGAGTCAAAATATTTTAAACCTTCTATTCCATGAAAGTGATTGAAGAAGTTTTCTTGTAATGTATCTTCTATGGATGCATATTCTAAGGTATGTTATTCTTACTCATCTTTTTTAGTTATTTTAATCCTTGTATTATGGAATTAAATAAAATTTATTATTTGTATCATGAAAAATTTTTGTAAATAAAGATTATACACATGTTTCTTAAGTCAAAATACATGAAATTTATGTAGAGAAAAAGGATCTTTATTTTGAAATATTTAATATATAAGAGAATACTAAAAATTTCAAAGACGTTATTTATATGAATAATTGAAGAATAATAAATAAAATTCATTTAAAAAAAATAATATTTTTATAGAAATTAATTAATCTATTAGAAATAAGGAAGATAGTAAATTTTTGAAAAACACCACCTCATCAACATTTGATAATGTTATTATTTCTATTTTATTCTAAAATATATTTATAACTTTAAGAGAGACTTCAAAAAAAAATTGAAGAAAGGAATAGTTTAAAATAAGATATAATTTGTATGATTGTTTCATATGTATACTTTTTCAAACATATTAATTTTACTAAATGTCATGAAAATGGTAAATGTAAAGCTAATTAATCTTATATCAAAATTTTTAAATGTTTTTCTTATTCACTATTCTTGAAACTAATTTAAATATTTTATAAAATACAATGTTAATAAAAATAAATTTTTTATTTCATGTGGTATGAGTTCCAATGTTCCAAGAGTTCACATATTTTTGGTTCCCCAAGGTACTATGAAGACTATAGTGAAACCTAAAATATTCCACTTTCCAATTTATTTTTATATCGTATGGATAATATGCATATCATCTAATATTTTATCATCTCTTATTTGATAATGTACTTAAATCTTTGTATTATTTTCTTCTGGTCAGTGCTCATTCTATTTATGTTTCATTTCTGGTTTTGTATCTTATTATTTAACTATTGGTTACTTTTAATTAATTGAAAATAATTTTATAATTATTTGATTAACATAACATGGTTTAGTGGATCCTTATACCGATTAATGTTTTTATATAGGATGAGTTTTCAAAATTTTATACAAGATGGATTTTAGTGTCTATATTATCTAGTTTTTTATTCCAACTATAGAATCTAAAATTTAGGGGTAGTTCTAAAAATTTTAGTTAATTATATTTCATTTAATATATATATATATATATATAATAATGAAATTTGAGGTTTAATTTTCTTTAAAGAGGTTTTTTTTATTTTTTTTGGAAGCATGATGAATTCTGCTTTATATATTAATTTTTCAGAAGTTTGATACTAAAATTATTTATATATATCTTTTTCCTTAAAAACTAATAAATATAAATTAAGTTAATTAATTTTTAACTTAGGGTTAGTATGTAATATTATTATATACATATTTATAATTATTTAGGGAATAAATTTATTTTATATTTTTATGAACTGTTTGTTTTTTAATAGATGATATCTATAAATCCGTTCAATAGATTAAATTTTATAAAAATAGGGACAATTGTTTTAGTTTTTTATTTACATTTCATATTTTTGATAACTTATAAAAAAGGGGAGAATTTTTCTATTTTATGTAATGTTTTTTTATTTACAAAAAATGGGTATATTTTTGGGAAACCCTTTTCCACATTATTTGTTTATGTTATGATAAATATATATTCCTCCCTTGTCTATTTTATTCCCTCTATCCTAAGTTAGAAAAAATTATTTTATTAATTTCTGCTTTCACTACATGAATAAGAAATGAAGCATGTTAATTTTATTATTTATTCAATTATTTTTTATTAAAACTTTTAAATTATTATTATTCTATATATTCTACTTATTATATGTTCTGTGAGGATTTTGAATTTTTTATAAACTATTTTACTCTTACATAGTCTGGTGACTCAAAATATTTCTATGTTCATTACTCATTCAAGAATTACTCTTACAAGAAGTACTCATACATAGAGAATCATAAGAACACTTAGAGGGTTTTTTAAATTTCATCATATGTGTTTTATAAGTTCTTACACTTACGAGATTTTATAAATTAGTTATTGTGTGGATTTGAACTAATTCTCCAATTTATTATTATGTAACGAACTAAAATTCAGTTCTACTCTGACATTAAATAACAATTATTTGATTTATAATTAATCCTAAATAATTCAATAATTTTATAAATATTTTTACATGATAAAACCATATATAGTTCTACCCATTCATGAAATTTATATTTTGTAATTTATAAATAATCTTACATACTTCAAGACATAGAGATTTTAAAATGCTCGTTTTCTTACATATTTAATTTTTAACAAAGTAAATTATCTTACATTTGACATTTACCTAATTTATTTTAGAAGCCTTTGATATGTTTCAAGTTAAAAATCATTATAAATATCTGGTATAACATAAATATGTTACATCTGTATTAATAATAATTTTTAGGATTTATTTAAGTC
Organism: Viscum album; assembly: GCA_963277665.1. Taxonomy (NCBI): domain Eukaryota; kingdom Viridiplantae; phylum Streptophyta; class Magnoliopsida; order Santalales; family Viscaceae; genus Viscum; species Viscum album. The sequence goes on along the minus strand of OY728162.1, from coordinate 1,494,376,829 downwards.
AAAGATTATATTTATTTATGCTTACATATTTTTATTTCAAATTAAAATTAAAATTGTTTAGATTATTAAATATGTTTATTATATATAGATTATGGTATATATATTTGATTAAATCATGATTAATTTATGTACATAAAATACCTTTTATTTTTTTATTTATTAATTATTAATGACAATTTTGTAATGACTTTGGAGTCAAAGGAGATAAAATAAGTTCCTATTTTTATTTACTTAAATTATAAAGAAACAATGTCCTATGAAACCCATGAGACTCTATTTTTATTCTAAATTGATGTTTTGTGAAAATATTTATCATTCATCTAAGTTGATAATACACATCTGGAATGACCATGATAAAACATTCCTTATTTTGAAGGGATAATAAGAAAATTCCTACATCATCGAATATATTGATTTTGTAGTTGGGTTTTATTTTTGGAGTTTTATTCACTAAATTTTATCACATTATGGATTATACCACCCTTCAAAGGTAATAGTTGGTTTTACCCACATGAAAAAAAGTTAGTGACACATGTTGTGAATATTCTTATTAGAATTTATATTGTTAGGAATAATCCTATAAAAATATAATGTCTATTATAGTTATCTATAAAATAATTATTTAGGTTTTAGGATACTCCATTAGAAATACATGGGTGAGTTTTAGACCTAAAAAGAATACTGTGTTAGGATTTATCGATTTTAAAATCCAATATTTCTCTCAAACATGTAAAAACGTAATTTTTCTATAGTGTATATTTGTACTCCTAGGTTGATGTGTGAAGAGTTTATGTTGGATCCATGGAATCTTACTCTAAAATCCTTGTGTGATATCTCTTCTACTTTACTTATCTAATTCAACACGTTCACAACATTTATTTTTTAATCCAAGTAGTCAAATTTCAAAATTCACAAAATTCCATATTATATTTTAAGTAAATATTATTTTTAATATTCAAAATTCACCCCTACCCCTCTCATTTCATTTACCATATCATTGGGTGGGACATAATAAAAAAACATGACCTATTTACTAAACATATCCTTCAATATCCTAAATCCACCAATTGAATCCCTATAGTGAATTAATGTTGTGTTAATGTGTTTCTCCCAGACAATGCCTTTTTTATAGAGAACATCAATCATTGTATATAATTATATCTTTTATGTTTTATTTACTTTAAATGATGACCATATATCACTCAATATAATACATAAACCATCTACTGGTTATTTTTTATTAAGTATTTATTTATTTTTTACATATAAAATAATAAAAATTATCTTGTTGTAAAATAGATAGATATATTTAACAATTATGTTTAAATCTTCCATGTTGTGTCTATAGTGCTTTGAATGAAACCATGTGACCCAAAGTTCCCATAAAATTACCAGACCATGTGGTGGTGCCTTGGTGAATTTTATAATATTTCATGACAACCGTAATGGCCTCCAATAACTCCAAATCACTTCCAATATTTCCATAACATCATTAGTGAGATAATTTGTCCAAAATAAACCCTTTTTCCCGTAAAACCATCATTTAAAATTTCATCATATTTTATCAACCTTATCACACTTTTCCATTGAAAATATTCATCACCATGACATAATGGTTTTCAAAATATCATGGTAAAAATATCCCTTTGGTTTGAACTCAAAATACTTTCCAAAAATCCTATTTTCTATATTTTCAAGAGTTTTATTTTATCTAATTTCATCCAATGTGGAATTATATTCATGTTAAGTTACATTTGTCCTCCATTATCCATCCCAACTATGACTAACATTATATAGTACAAACATTTCATCTCTTAAATTTCCATATTTTGACTTCATGTCTTACCACACCATTATATAAAACATAATATTTCCCTTAGTATATTAAAAAATCCATGTTTAATATGGCTTGTAATTTTATACATAATTTTTAAGTAGTTTTCATTCCAATCATAGACTAAATAATCATAAACAAAACTCCCCAACATCAATCCATTCAATTTTAAATAATTGATTTTAATTGATTTAAATGTTCAAAAAACTAATCCTTAAGAAAAATATTATCTGAAAAAATTTAATAAAACACTGAATTAAAAATTAATAATTTATTTATCGATAAGTGTTTTGAATAAAAATATAAAAAAATTGGATATATTAATATTTTACTGTATAATAATTTATGAAAGCTTTCTTAGAGGGGAATGAATATTAACCTTTATATAGATGATTCATTTTTATGACATGACATTGGTGATAGGACTATATTTAGTTCCTTGGAACATACTATATATAATTGAGGGTTGTTTTTTCATTTCTATTATCTTTATAATAAAATTATTTTGTAACATATTTCTGATTTGTTTTTATAAATAATATGACATTTTTATTGTTCTTTCTTCTATATTATAGTATATGTTCACTTTATTATCATTTTATTAAATATTTATAGTAAATTAATGGGTTGAATTAGGATGGAGTTCATTATTGAAACTTAGTGTTCATAGACATTCCTAATTGTACAAAGTTCATGGTTACAGTATTTAATTTTTAGTATTGAGGTTACCATCTTCTATAAACTTTCATCGAGGCACAATAATTTTTAAATAATATTTCTAATGTTGAAAAAATTTCTATAAATATTTTATATCATTTATCGTCAAATGTTTATAAGATTTTAACTTTATGAGGTCATTTTTAAATAGTATTTTTTTATTATATTTCCATTACATTTCAGAGTTCAAGAGTTTTTGTGCTAGGTATAATTGTAAAACCCTTCATTTTCAAAATATTATATATATAGATATATTATTTATTTATTTTTGGTATAAATTGGATAATATTTTCATATTTATAAGTTTTATTTGAGTAAATGACTAAAAGATCATGAATCATTTATTTCATAGAAGATTTCATGGTAGTGGGAAATACACAATCATTTGCATGCTCTGGAGCATGTTCATGGTGAGAATGGGTTTCTTAAACACCCAAAAGATTTTATAATTTTTTTTTCAAATTCATTTTTTTTCATAATTTTATTTCATTGAGAATTTTAATAGATTAAAAAAAAATCTAAATTATTTTTCTAAAAGTGGTTACTATTATTCCACGTATTATAAATAGTTTTATATATCATAAAATTGTAGGTTTAAGAAATCCCTTTCGTAGGAATTTTCAAAAAAAATAAAAAATTATCTTTGTAGGGAAGGATTACAAACATATTTTGTAGACACTGTGAAATGTGTTCCATGCACTTCTCTGCAAAATTTATTTAACTAGGGAATGAAACGCTCATTGTACCACTCTAAATTTTTCATGGGGTCAGTGATGGTAGGGAAGGCACCGGCCTGAAGGGCCGAGACCAAAGCCCGACACTGATCTCAAGAAGGGTTGCGGAGTTGCAGCCCCCGCAGTATGGATCAATTATTTTGGATAAGTCCCCAAATAGGCACCCAATATGCCTACATGCAAACACCTGTGTCCCCCTTACTGATGAAAATTGAACAATTTACTTTGGATATGTTTTCAAAGCGGCTCCCTAGTTAGGGCAAATCATTAGCAGCGCATATTTCAACTTGGGCATTACCCATCCGACACGTAGCCATATTCATTCCACAGACACGGAACACAACCCATTTGTGCAGCCAAAATACTTTCTTCAAAGGACTTATATTTGCCTATAAATAGACCATTGATTCCTTCATTTGTATGAAATAAGTTTTCTAGAAGTCCAATTGATGCTCGGGTCACCCTAGTGCTTCACCCAAGTCCTTTGAAGAATTCAATGTAGTTCTTTAACACCTAATGCAGAGGAATTGGGGGAGGATCCTAGGAATTATTTCCTTTTTAGTGTTTGAAATACATAACACTTGCACGCCTAATGTGACCAAACTCCAAAATCATTATAACATTCGCGCTGCCAATTCATTTCACATGAGCATGATCTCCTTACATATGGGTCACCTATTAGTACTCTTGAAGGATTGAGCTAGTCCTCGCCCAAGTATTACCAGACAGGTTATTCATTTATCAAGTGAATATCAGATCCCCAAGTCTAGTTACACGCCCATAATTGCACGTCATTACCTATTTTGGTGCCCCTATTTGATTCGCTTCATCTCTTTAGTCTACAAGCCATCAAACCCTTCTCAAATCCATTCATGTCAGGGTTTCTTCTTCATTGGATCCCTTGTCCAAAAGTGATTCTGTAGAGTCCTCCATCATAACCTCATGACTCATAAAATCTTTGGGAAATACACATCATTGTGTCTCTTATTTGGGTTGGTATTTGTGCAGTCAGAGTTTTCCAATATTTGTTTCATAATGGGGTTAGGATTCATGGAGTGACTCAGGGTTTGAATATCTGCAGTCACTTGGAAATTTTTCCTAAGAATAGTTTTAGTAAGTTCCCAGTATTGAGAGTTAGGGTTTAGGTCTCGACCCATCCCTTATCAAAGAGACAGAACCTCAGTTATATTGTAGAGAAGGTAAAGTTCATGCATTCTTTTTCATACAAGCAAAGGGGAAATCTTTCTCCCCAACCAGGGTCATCTATAGGACATCCATCCTTGTTTAATCCTCTAACCTTCATCCCTTATTCCTTTCATTTGACCCTTTTCCAATGTAAATTTAGAAGTGGGAAGTATCTTCACCTTGTCCCCTTCCACCCTCGATTCTATATGCACGCCCTCTTCCACTAGTAGGGGAAGAATAGTGTATGTGTCATTGTTACATCTTTCACATCCTATTGTTTCTCACACTGATGATGAATCATGTGGGATTAGTAATTCAAGATGATTACAATATGTGCACAAACACTAACATAGTATGAACTATAAGAACACTTATTCCCACCACAATCAGGATATGTAGGAAGCCTTCTTAGGGCCCAAGCTCACGGGATATCATCTTCAAGAATCCCACCCAAATTCCCTTAATCTGGGAATCCTACTTAGGAATAAGCCCCAAATTAATCCCCCAAATTCATCAAGGAATCCTTATCAATATGTAATCCCAAAATCATTTCTTTCATTGAACTATACTCTCCTGTGAGATTTATAAAACTACATGGGATTTGATTTCCATAAAATTGGATATATAGGAAGCCTCCATGAGGTTCAGACCCAACACTACAAATCAACCATGTCCTCCTTGGGCCATATTTCCAATAGTGCCTAATATTACTTGGAAAACCATATTATTTCCATGTTCCTTGGTTTTCTTATGTATAGGTTTGATATTAAACATTTAATAATCACCCTTCACTAAGATGTCCTTACCACATGACATTAAACTATATGGTTAGGTACTTATTACATGAACTTAGAAGGAATGATGTGTCCCATCAAGCAGCACCGAACTGTGAGGGTTCTGATTCCATTCACAAGGATACATAGGTAGACCATTTTCTGAGTACCATCCCAATATCAATATAAACATTTTACTCCTGGGAAGACAATAAATTCAATAGTGCCACGCTGATTGGATTAAAAACCAGTATCATCATAACGATGATTAAAAGAATCATGAAATATTATATGAGAGGATACCATTGATGGGGAACCTCGAATACATATGGGTATCTCCATTAATGATGAACCTAGAATACATACAAATGATTCTAATTTTTATACATGTAAATAATAGATATAAAATTACAAGGGAAACATATGATATAATTGATGAATTATTAAGGATTCATGAAAATATCTTAAATTCATAAAGAGAGTCCTAGAGTAAAAAACAATCCCCCCCAAAAGGGTGTGTTGAGTTCAACCAACCATTCTATTGACCAATGCACATTCTTAAGTATCATAATGTTCAAACATAATGAATGTCTCCATTTGGAAATAAGGTCCCCTTTGGATAATGAAATGCTGGATGTTTCTAGATCCATGAAAAAATCAAATGAAAATCGCCTGAAAGAAGTGATTCTTAAAACTAGAATAAACATTTCAAGAAACTATGAAACAAAAATGGTGAACCCACCATGAATCCTTAAATAAGTTAATAATGTTACCTACATATCAGGCCTCTATTAGTTGATAAAGGAAGGATAGACAATAGAATTAATCACACATGTATACATATATAGATATGATTCAATAATTGAATTTATTGTTGTTGTTTTAATGGTTTTTCTCAAAACTCCCTTTAGTCCAAAATGGTTTTTTTCAAGATGACATCTGTAAACTTCCCAACAGTAACTCAAGACTGATCGTCATCCACAAGAAGGATGACATTTCCCACCCCTCATCTTCAACGTTGGGTCTCCATATTTTTGATAAATGAGTATTGTGATCATGGTAAAATCCCAACATTGGAGGCTTCCCAACATGCCCTCCTAGTTAATAACAATCCTTTATCATATGACCAAGGATGATCAATGATAAAGAAGAAGACTATTGTAACCACAGTCTTCAACCATTTCGGGTCTTTATCCGTAGAACACAAAAACCAGTCCCTCCCACTCTATTGGGAGATGGATCAAGAGGTTAGTGAAAGACTCAATTCAAGGATGCAGGGGTCCTTCCTAGAGACTCCCACCAAAAATCTCCACCAGCGGAATTGTGCGGTAGTGAACCCCCAACATGATAGGGGTGTTGCCTCTGGATGTTCGGCCCAGGTCTCTCAGACCTGAGCATGCAAGATAAACCGTTGGGGATAACATTTAGCCGATGGAGAGAAGGTTCTTACTTATTCCATTTACAGATAATTCCATCAACCTAACTTGATGGAAAACAATGAGCAGGCACATACACCCATCCATCCTAATTTTTCTTCCCAGTGGACTCATCTGGGAGCATCTAAGAAATCCCAACAGATAAATCTGGTTGAGTACTTTGAACTGGCTCACACACCTACTTACAAGTTATCAGCCAGTCTGTTGGCTCGTCTAACTATATTTAAAGAATCCTACAAATCTAATGTGCTGGAAACTGGAAAACAAAAACATACACCTGCTTACAATCCCAAATATTTCTAGCAGTCTCGTCTACCAGTATTGAAGGTTGTTCATGAACAATACTTGACAAGAAACATCTATAAGTCACATTCACCTTCCATCGTTTATCAAGCCTGTCATCATTCTTCTTTGGCGGAACCTTGAGAAGTCATTCGGAAATCTCTGATGATTAATCTGGGGCACACCCGACTCTATTTCCCCATGCATGTGTACTTTCAATACCCATTTGAGGTAAAAGGGGGACATGAGAAGGAATATACACCTACTCCTGATATGGAATGGATGTATATTCACATTCTAGCTGCTAAATTTCCCAAACATAACTTATCAACGGTGAATGGGAAGACACAAATTACTACCCATACTCTGGAAGTATTCCAGGATATTATAACAACTACGTCAGCAGTACCCAGGGAACATACACATAAATCTATCCACACACATGGTATGACATATCGGCATGCAATCCTGGAGAAGTTACACACCTCTGTTCTAGTTCAAGAGGGTCATGGGGCATACACCCCCCATATCATACGGACAATAAAATCGGGAACGAACACCTTTTCTAATTGAAGGTAATCAGTCTATTTTGATAACCAATACATGAAAGGCACATACACTTTCCCATGATAACGACTTCTCCTAGCAAGTGGTCCCAATAAAGTGTAAGAGTACATCTAAGAAGAAGTTTCTTCAAACACAGAGGAAAATCAATAGTCAATCTGCAATTTGGCTCTTAGTAAAGCTAGAGTTATTGAAGCCCTCAAAGATTTTTCTATTGCATCTCAATATCCTACCCCCTCATTAAAAACTTAAGCGAGTAGTAGCAGTAATTTTGAAGTTTCCTTTTAGAAACATCATTATGAAGGCTTTCTTCATGAAAATTTTGTCATTCCATAGAGCCTGTCTCTAGATGAGAGCCAAAGTAACACTCTGTGTGGCCCAAAGACCAAAGAGAAAGAGGATTATCCATTTTGTAATCCACTATGGTGGTACTCTCTGTTATATCATTCACTAGGAAATTCCTCTCCACAATAGTATTTCGCATTATCAAGATAATTCTATAATCGATAATGTAGTGATGACAAATCCATCCTATCCCAAGGAACATTTAAACAAAAGGATGGTCATGTCGGATGCCCTGCCATTGAAGGGTGAAACACTTTCTCCGCCAGAAGACATCTTCGGGAAATAGTCATTCTCTAATCCTCCAATGGGTCATTTATCTTCTAGTACAAAGCGTCCACTTTTTTCAAAAAAAGTGGAGAAACTTCGAGTGAAAGACAATGAAGATATGTTGAACATGATAAAACAATTGGCTAAAGGAGAAATACCAGCCTTGTTCTGGTCTTTTGAAAATTCTCAATATAAAACTCCAGAATTGATGGTAGAATATTTCATTCATGATATCAGACATGACTTATGGAAGAATATTCTTCATTTGAAAACCAAATTATTACCATATAATATATATCAAAATCATGTAAAGGTAATAGAGGGGTTGCAATTCCAAATTGACTTGGAATCTCTCTCTAAATTCCAACATACAATGGTTAAAAAGAATTGGATAACCCTTCAGTATGCATGCCTCAATGCTCTAAAGAGGCTACACCAATTACTTTTTGATTCCCCATCTTGTGTTCATATCAAAGGATGGGGTGCACATTGAGCATAGAATTTCACTACACTCCATAATCAACAAATCCTATCAAAAGTGGTCTCATACAATGTTATTTCCCACATCTAACATAAATCAATAGATTTCGTATGTAATCAAATGTACTCTAAAGAATAGGCCTTAACTAGTTCTTATCAAAGTCAAGCCCAAAGAATATTGGTTTTCGGGTTACTTTTACATCATGCATCTATGAATCATGATCATGCCTCCCACTTAGAATATTTTATCCATTAAATAACACAAATTTCTGAAATAGCAAAGCAATATTCCAAAATAGGTTATTTTAGTGGTTTTTAGAAAATACATCTAGCTATTGGCTGAACAAAAATTCGTAAAATTAGAAGTGCAGGTGCACGAGTCTTACCCATAGCAGTTCAAGAGACACCCCATCCTGAATGGATGGGGGCTCATTTAATTAAACCATAAAATTCATTAAACAATGTTCAATGTTTTTGAAGAATAAGAACAAGAACAACCAAATCCTACAGGGATGGATGATTTTTTAAATCTTCAATACCCTCCTCAATGGAAGTCAGCATTCTTCTAATTAGGGAATAATCCACCAAGAGAGCAAACAACTGAACTGTATAAGGATTCCCTTTGAGTTTTTGTCTGTCAAACAGCTCCTGAGAAGCCATCATATAGGAGAGAAGAGTGTCATAAACGATCAAGAGGGAGATGATCTTAAAAAGATACTAACAGAATTACATCAATGCACTATGCATCAGTAAATATCATTAAAACCATTACATAATATCCTCCAAAAAATGCATCTGGTTTTGGGGAATTATATGATAAAGTTATTATCCATAATATGGTACACACTAAAGCAAATTAAAAAGGTGTACTTACCCTAAATCAGATGTAGAACCAGAATCTAGGCATGCCTTTAAGTTACCAACTCCCACCCCTCTGAATTGAATCTAACATGGGGAAAGGTAAAAGTCAGATTGCATCTCACTTTTCCTCTAGAGAAGATAAATATCTTTCTCTGAAAATATATTTTCACATCAAGAAGAGATGATGAAAGAGTTTAAATGACTCAATACAGAGTTACTTCAAAGAATAGTTTATGCTAGACATACTTCCCAGGTAGATCCTCAAATTTTACTTCCTATAGGAGCTCCACAACAAAGATGATTTGTGGTAACTATAGATAAGGATAATGAATTTCCTCCATTGGTTACACATACAAGGTAGTATAAAACCCATGCTGATAATCCTCTTCTCGTGGGTTATCCGAAGAAAATACCTACACCATCACTAGTGGTTTTCCGATAATTGCACCATCTCAAGCTCCATTTGTTGTACTTGTACAGGTTCCAGTTCATACAGATATTACCTAAATTATTAAAATTACAATTGAGGCACTAATGACTCTATTAGAAGCTATGTAGGAACAACGTGTGCCATTTAATCTAGAAAATAATGCTTACCCCGAGTGGGTGGACCTGATTCCTCCCCCACCAATTTTTGTTAATACTACATTTCCAACATTTAATGGTTTTGGAGATTTGGAACAACACTTAACACATTTTATTTCTCAATGTGAATCCATGATGGGAACTCCTCAACAACAAGAAGTATTAAATTATGGGTGTTTTGTGTAGTCATTACAAGGACCATCATTTGTATGGTACACAATTATACAATCCCAATCAACTACTAGAAAGGAAGATCACGTTAGAAATTCCTTTTTCAATTCATCTCCACATTACTAAAAAACATTTTTTGATCGTAAAAATTTAAAAAAAATGAGAATGTAAGAGTTTTAAATTTTTGTGCATGATGTAATGGATTATCATATTCATTATGTTTGGAACTCCCTTAAGAAGATTTGTTGTCAATTTGGGTGGAAAATCTGTGTGATGAGTTACGCACACCACTGATCCCTGTAAAATATACAGTAGGGTTTTGAGACCTTACTTCAATTTCTCAACAGATAGAAGATTTTATTATATAAACTAAGGCTAAAATTCATGTAATTCCATCAGCTCTAGGAAGAAGAATAGAGAATGAAGAAGTTACTACAGTTACACTCAAGCAAGCACCTTTTCCTACTCCCACTTCAAAAACATTCATTGTATCGAAGGGATTTGCCTCCAGAGAATCAAAAACAATAACCACCTCATCAATATGATCAAATAGATCTATGGTAGAAACAATTTGAGGAATTAAAGAGAAACTTTTATTTTTTCTTGAACAAACAAGTTCCCAGTTACATCATCTCAACTTTGGAAAACAATTTGGTTCAGTTTCCATGGGAAAAGAAGCCAAAAAAAGAAGAATATAAAGATCTCCCAAATTATTTTCTGGTTCCATAGATTTTGGGACATCCCATTTCGGAGTATTTTGTTTTCAAGGATCTCTTATATAATGGTAGACTCTTAACAATTGAAACAAAAAAGTTAGTCATCTCAAGTAGCAAGTGTTACTACCACTAATCTAGAGGAAGATGGCGAATGGAAGGAAGATAAAAGTAAAAATATACTGATATATGATGATTGGATGGAAAAAAACGATCGACTGAAGTCATTTAATTCTATTAACACATTAGAAACAACCAATTGTGTCTTCTTCCACTCCTTCCATAGTAAAACCCCCTTTATAAAAAAGTCAATCCTCAAAGAAATGAAGTGACCAAAAGGAAAAATTGCAGTTAGAAGAAGAGGAGATCGTGTTAAGTCCAATGTTTTCATTGAACCTGGTAGATTTCATGTTATTTACTTCAAAATTTTGGGCACTACCCCACCAAAATACACAACCAGAAGGAACCTATCTAGCATAACCTTCATTATATAAATAATTGATATTTGGTTCTATCAACGTCATCCTCTTTACAGATCCTTAAGCCAATAGTGATTATGATTATAATGAGTTTGTGTTCCTTGTACCTAATTCGGGAACCATAGGAAGAGGCCATGTTTGAGGATATAGGGGAAGAAAAAGGTATTGTAGAATCCATTATTTTAACTATACCCTGCTAAAACTGTGTAAGCGGAAGAAACTCTTGGAAGAGCCCATCAGCGGGATCAACATGAACAAGATGATTCTTCCATGAAATGTAGGTTTGGTCCTGACATGATTATTTTGTAAAACCAATTATAAGTCACACAATCATCCTCTTAGAATGAAAATATACTTAGTTAGTCTAATTTAACAAATCCAATAGAATTTCCATCTTCTGCTCTGACAAAGGGTATATTTACATCTGAATCATCAACTTCCAAGGAACCTAAAAAAACACATTTCCGTGATAGGATATGCATACATTTGGACCTAAAGTTTGATTTCTTGAAACAATTGGCCCATTTATCGGCTAGTTTTCCAATTCTGGATGCCTTATGTCTATAAAAAGATCATCGAGAAGAACTTTTGGAGGCTTTGTTAAGTCCTCAAGAGTTTGAAACCGAGGTTTTTTCTACTGAAGTTTACCGAATAGAGAATGATCTTGAAGAATGTCATGTAGTCAAATATTTTATGGATGAATAAAAATATGTTGTTCTAAATGGTCATATTATACCCGTGTATCTATTAGAAAGGTCAATGACATAGACATCTGACGAGCCTTCATTAATAATGGCTCTGGAATCAACCGCATTCACATTTATACACTTCATCGATTGGGCCTTACTAAATATAACGTACCCCCTTATACTTTAATGTTGTAAGGATATGGTAAGAAGGATAAAAATCCTCTGGGAGAGATTACACTGAGAACATAGTTTAGAGATCATGTATCTAATTCAAATTTCATGGTTGTGCGTCAGGACACAGCCTTCAACCTTCTTCTAGGAAGGCCTTGGCTACATCAACAAGTGTCCAAACCATCGTTATACCACTAATTTCTTAAGTACTATTTCAATGGTAAAATTAGAACATCGTTTGGTGACAAGGATACCTTCAAAACATGTGCATCTCAGTACATTGAGACATAGTTTTGTCACACAAAGGGAACAAGGTCCATGATAAAGGAGATAACCAGAGTTAATGCTCTGAATGGACTAGGAAAAATCCCATAAAATTCATTTATACATTTGATTACAAATTATTTGTTACCCATTAATCAAATTGAAAAGGTAAACCAATATCCATGAATTATCCCGGTAACTTCCATAATGTCAATCGCCGTAATTGAGCATGACAACATTGGAGAAATTGTTGATTCACCAAGTAGGGATAGAAGCTTAAATGGAGATGTCTTCATTTATTCCACTGAAGTAAAATAAGTATCTACTTCATCAATCATAAAATAAGATTTTGTAGAAATTATAGAGGAAGACAAATATGGTGATTCCAAATTTATCACCTCCTTTTTATTACCCCAAATATACCCTTCATCATTAGTGGGGTCAGAAATAGTTGCCTCTTCTTCCAGATGTTCAAATATTGACTCATCTTCTAGCTCTAAATGTTTTTCTTCATCATATACTATTCAAGTGGAAACATAAGAAGTTTCACATAAGGAAGACGAAGAAGAAGAGGACTATCGTAGGGATGATCCTCCCGTATTTCAGGAAGGTGTCTCTACCACTATGGATGATCTCAGAGAAATAAATATGGGTACATAAGAAGATCCATGCCCAAATTTAATTATTGTGGCCATGACATTTGAAGAGAAATTGGTTTAAAATTTGTTTTTAAATAAAAATTGAGATATATGTTCTTGGAATTATATAGAAATTCCTGCTCTTAATCATGATGTATACACTCATCATTTGGGTGTTCCATAAGAACATCACGGATTCAAGCAGGTAGTAAGAATGACACACTCAACTCATGCTTATAAAAGTGAATCTGAAGTTGATAATAATATAAAGGATAAATTTTTTCAAGGAAGTTCAACATCCCAAATGGATGGCCAACATTGAACAAGTGAAAAAGAAGAATGATAAAATCAAATTTTTCATTGATTTTAGATATCTTAACTGTATTTTTCCTAAAGATGACTTTCCAGTTCCAATCACAGATCGTTTAATTGATGCAAAAACTAGATATGAAGTTCTTTACTTCTGTATGGATACTATGGGAATAATCAAATCTGTATGGACCCAAAGGATGAAGAATATATAGGCTTTATATTCCCTGAAGGTGTGTTTTTCTATCGGGTAATGAATTTTCGCTTAATGAATGCAGGTGAAACATATCAACATGCCATTCACCATATCATCAAACACTACATTGGGGAATTTGTTGAATGTTATGTGGATGATTTGGTGGTCAAATAACAACAACATTATAATCACATGGCTGATCTGGAGACCTGATTCAATATACATTCACAATATAATTTTTTGATAAACCCCTTGAATGGTGCTTTTGGGTTAACATCAAGAAAGTAACATTGCTATATTGTACGCCATCGTGGTATCAAAGTTGATACTAAGAAAACAAAATCAATCTTTGACATGTAACCTCTTTAAAATTTGAAATTATTAATGGGACACTAAAGAAACCTGGCCTATATTTGGCGCTTTATCTCCAATTCGGTCAGAATGAATTTTCCATTCACTAGATTAATGAACAAGTGACTAACCTATAAATTGAATTAAGACATCTAAGAATCATTTGATACCCTCAAGAAATATCTATTTAGTCAATCAATATTAACGACCCCTATTGAAGGAAGAGAACTTATTATCTATGTAATAGCTTTAGAGTGATCAACGGCTGCCTTCCAAGCCCAAAAAATGATGCTGGGAATGAGAAAAACATTTACTATATCAGCCGAACTATGCTCAATTCAAAAATTAAATATTCAAGAATTGAAAAGTGTTGTCTTGTATTAATCTTTATAGTTTAAACATTGATCCACTGCATGAAACATCATGAGATCCAATTTGTATCCTCGTAACAACCCCCTCAAATTAATCCTTAGTTATCCTATGATTGCAGGGAATCTGGAAGGGTTGGTAGTTATTTTGCAATAGTTTGATATCCATTTTGTGCCTCTGAAGTCATTAAAATGCCAAGCTCTGGCCAAATTCCTTGTGGAACATCCATTTGCGGAAGATACATCATTGAATACTGAACTTCCTGATGAATAGGTCTTGTCTATTCAAGATAATTCCCTAACATGGGAAATGTACTTTGATGGTGCCTCTAGATGTCCAATAGGAATTGGAATGGAAAACCTCAATCTCAAAAAAGTTGGGTTTGGAATTTTCCTAAATTCTCTAGAAAAGGTAGTATTGCATTATTCCTTCCAATTATTAGAAGGTCGTACCAATAATGAAGCAGAATATCAAGCTCTTGTCGTGGGATAGGAATTGGAACTTCAAGTGCAAGTGAATCACTTGAAAGTGAAAGGTGATTCATAATTGGTAATCAAATAGATCAATGGAAAATATTCTATTAGAAAAGAATAGTTAATCCCACTGTGTGATTATGTCAAAGGGTTAATGGTTGAATTTCCCTCAGATCCAACATTTTCATATGTCCCACGATCACAATATGCCCAAGATGATGCATTGGCTAATGTAGCTATAGTGTTGGCATATCCAAATCAGGATGAGACAGTCATCAACATAGATCATCGTCATATGGTATCACATTATGTTCAAACTAGAATAGAGGAAATTAATGAAATTAGCAATATTTCTGTGTTGTATGGTCATACCACATGATATAGAATACCCATAATGGAATACCATCAAAATGGAATACTTCCACCAGATAGGGCTATGAAATAATAGATCCGGCAATGAGAAGCCAATTTTACTCTTTATCATAGTCCATATCACCATAAGATCCTCTTAAAACAAGGATTTGATTGAATACTCTTTAGATTTATTGATGGAGGAGAAACTATAGCTGTCATGAATAAAGTATATTCATGATTTTGTAGTGCTCACCAATCTGAGCAGAGGTTTCTGATCAAATATGAATTCGTGGATACTTTTTTCCTTCAATGATGTAGGATTTCTTAGATTTCACTACGAAATGGAATCCCTACCAAATGCATACTAACTTCATTCATCAACCCCCAGAGTCGCTTCATATAGCTAAATACTCCTGGCCATTTATAAAATTGGGAATGGATATCGTATGACCTTATCCTACTGCTACAGCTAAGTAGTTCAAGTATATTCTTACTACTATAGACTTCTTTTCTAAATGGGCTGAGGGAATTTCTCTTAATGTAGTCAGATCCAAAAGTATTTTTAATTTTTTCAAAACTAACATCATCACTAGATTTCTTTCCCTCATACTATATTAATGGAAAACCGTACAAATTTATATTCTGTTGAGTTAATGAAGTTATATCAGGAGAACAATAATAAATCCAACCATTCATCTTGCTATTATGTAGTGCCCAATGGACAGATAGAGGCTTTCAATAAGACCCTATAATATATAATCCAGAATATGGTGGATAAAGATAATAAATCTTGTCCTGGTAAACATTTTCATTATTTATGGGCTTATCAAACTACTATTTGTACTGCTACCTAGGAAACTCCTTATTCCTTGGTACACAAAACATTATAAGTTTTTCCAATTGAAATGCAATTGGCATCACTCAGAGTTACAATCTGTGACTAGTTTTATAAATATTAAAGGTCTCAAAATGGTTTAATGAGTTGGAATTATTAGAGGAAAAAAGATAGCATACTTTCCATCATTTAGATGACTATCAAAATAGAATGGTGCAATAATTTTACAAGAATTTTATCCTCTGTTCATTTTTTCAAAGAGAGTTGGTATTGCTCATCAGGAATCCAATGATACCAGAAAAGAAACCTGAGAACTTCAGTCAATGTGGGAAGGAACTTATTATATACATAAGGTCTACTCAAATAGAGCTTATGCATTAATCTCAATGGATAGAGAGCTTATTACAACTCCAACCAATGTGCGATTCTTGAAGAAATATGTTGGTTAGTTCCACACATTTTCCTCGCTAAAATCCTAAAAACCGAACAACCCACAATTCCTAGTTTTAATACATTAAACTACAAAAGAACCATAATTGTCCATACTAAATAACATTAAAATGCATAGTATCTTTTTCCTTGACGGAAAATGTTAAACTGCGTGACACCATTTGTCCTCATTACACGACATTAAACTATATGGTTAACATCTTCTCTACATGACATTAAGAGAATCCATAAGCAAGCATCATTGATATCATTGCTACTCATTAGTGGAACATTAGTACTTTTCTTCTCTATGTATGAATCAGATCTACATAGGGTTCTCATTTTAAGAACTAAGTGTGGCCTGATTCTCATCTATTTGAGATATGTAGATATGCTTGGATCTCCAATCTTGGGCCTAGATGCAACCACAAAATGTTTTATTTTCCTGTTTATTCTCCTGAAAATGAACTAGATTTATACAGAGAGATCTTTTAAGATACATGATTTTATTTTCCTACCATCTTGTGACTTAAAATTAATCATTCTTCTAGAATGTATTAAATCCCCCCGTCTCCCATATCAAAATCAGTTGGCCTCAGAAATTATGGTTTTAATAACAATGTATTTCTTGATTCTCATACATATGAGATACGTAGAGATTCTTAGATCTCTAATAAAGGGCCCAACCACAATATAAAAAACCCCTTTATTCTTTATATTAGAATCAAATCTACATAGGGAATGTTTAAAGAACTAAGTATGGCTTGATTCTTTCCCCCGTAAGACACATAGTGACACTTGGGTTTTATTCTGTAGTCTTGTTACAAAATATATTTCTTTCCACATCATTTCATATTCATCCTTACTACATGACATTAAAACATCATGGAAATATAACACCCCTATTCTTCACTTATGTCACCTTTGTGTTATAGAAGAAACCCTTACTGTTCCTTGTTTCTCACACCGAGTATAGCTCACGTGGACTTATGAATTGGGTAAAAGGATTATGTGTATAAATAATGGGTCGCAATTTATTTTGGGGATATTAATGTCCTCGCTGCCAGAATTAAAACCACACAGTATACTTTCCTTACTGCATGACTTAAAACTGCGCAGTAGAATGTAAATTCAAAGAGAAACAAAGAAATACTCCATTTTACATATGAGTAAGATCTATGAAATAATGTGCTAAAAAATGTAAAAACCCACTGGTTGATGCTGATGGATTCATCAACCAAAATACGAAAAATGTATAGATTACTCTAATATTGAGAGAAATATTGTCACAATATCATTAGAAGCCTCTGGTAATGTTAAAACCATCTCCCCTTCACAACATTTGGTTGCTGAACAGGTTTCTACATCTTCTGAAGAAACTGATTCAGATGGCAGCAGTTGTAAAGATGATAATGACCCTGTAGTGAGGGATGCTTATCAACATGAGGATAAATTGGACTTCTTGAGAGAGCTCGACTCTTGGATAGATAAGAATGATGCATTACCATTCCTTCAATATAAAAATGATGAAATATCTTCTAAGTACTACCTTCAACTCAAAAAATAAATTTTCATTAATGTAGTGGAAGAATTTAAGAACAATACGTACATCAATTTCAAGGAAATAATGTGGCAATGACTCCTCCGAGTTCTCCTTACCCTTAGTTTGGAAATTCAAGAGTCAATGATTCTCCATTCTCCATTTCTATAGAAGAGGATCCTCGAGTGGGAAGGATATTTGGATCTTGGGCTAACTTAGTGATTATTTTTTTGTTTGTGCTCTCAACTAGTGAGGATTCTGGATCTTCCCCTTTTCCTGCTCCACATAAATAATATTTAGTTTGTGGTGTTATGAACTCTTCATTGTTGTTTTGATTGAATGTTGGGAGCTGACCCTCATTTTTTTGGGAAAGACATATTGCTGGTTTGGATTAACAGCAGGCGGAATCCAAGAGGAGTCGATGCACTAGTGAGGTGCATGAATGCTCTTCCTGACCTGATGTTGACATGTCACAAGGGCTGGAATTCTAGACTTATAAACAGATAATTCCCTTTAATAATCATTGAATCACATTGTTCCTTCCTGATATGATTTTTTGTACTTCCTATAAAGAGCTTAAATATTATTGATTTCAAAAATATGAAAGATGGATTTTCTTGAAGACTTGGAGTTCCTATATTTTTAATTGGTATGTGTTTTTTCTTCTACCTCTGTGTAACCGCTTTCTTTTTTATTGGTGAAGCATCATTACATCTCGAGATTTCAATGTAAATCTTTACTTTCTTACAAATTATATAGGGATATGGGTTGGGAAACCAGCTCATGTCTCACTTTTCTCAAAAAAAATGATCATAACCCCCTTTTATATTTCACACTCTTAATCTTGAATATTTCTAGATCTTCAAAATATTTATTACAATTTCTGATGACAAATCTTCTAAAACATGATAACTCTTTTTCGTCACTATGAATCATGTTCCCTTAGGTGGCCCTGAACAAGTTTCCTACATAATGGGCATCTCTGTTAAAAGATTACACTATTTGGATTGGTAGCATATGCCCTTGTTAGTCTTGCATAACGCATCCTCATAATCGGTTTGTCAAATGATGGTAATTTTGTTCTTTGTAATAGTATCTTTTTCCCCTTCAAACATTGATGACAATATACAAGAATCTGTATTTGAAAATAGTCATTCAATTATATTTGTCCCATTATATTTTTATCGATTGGAAAATCCTCAAGACTATGGTTTACACATTTCCCTCTCCATGTGTTTAAATAAATATAAAATTACCTTTGAATCACTTTTCCACATATCATATAATGATTCCATTTCTGGTCATAGTTGTGTGTCTTAAAACAATAGACACCAAGCCTCCTACGTTTGGGCCAGACCATTGTAGAAGTCTTATTCCTCTGACTCTTTGGAAATATTTGTTCAAAATACCCTCTCCATATTTAGGTGCCTTTCAACATAAACCAAACTATGTGATTCAGATAATATGAATCTACAAAGAAAATTTCCCTCTCCATACCTTTATATCTATTCCCAAATCATTCTTCAGATCCAAGAAAACCCAAGTCACAGTTTACAAATTTCCCTTCTACCGTTGAATATGGTAATGGGTTTTCAAACCAATTATCAAATAAATTTGGGGAAGTCTCATACCTTTGGTCAAAGCTAAAGACCTCAAATTAAAGCCACAAAATGTCCTCACTGCAAACTTAAAACTACACAACACAATGCCCTCACTGCATGACTTAAAAGTGCACAGTACAATGTTCTGACTGCATGACAAAAAACATCAAAGTTTTATATCATAAATTCCCATTTTTGATAAATTTTAACCATTATTCATATTCCGAATTCATATAGTAGTGGTTTTCCTATTCATGAAATATGTCGGCATAAAATATCCCTTCATTCATAAAATCCATTTCCTTAAAAAAACCACACATTGTGGTATTGAGTCACCCAAATCATATTTTCCCTTGTATATCAGTGGTAAAATGTTAAATTCCTAAACTATATTTTTATTGACTCTGCAGTATGTTCCATTAGGTGGCCTTGAAGAAGATGCCTACATAATAGGCATGTATGTCAAAAGATGAAACTATTTTTCTATGCATCATATGCCCCAATTTTCCCTACATAACACAATTACCATAACAAATTTTTCAAATAATGGAAAATTTATTCGTGGAAGATACATATTTCAATACAAGTTTTAAATTTGGTGACCATAAAAAGCATGGGACAAGATCCCCCATGAAAATATTTAATGAATATTAAAGAAATTCATAGTCACTAAGTATTGTTTCGGATTTAATTTCAAAATTTATGGTCAATTATAATCAACCATAATCATTATCCCATTATAGTCTAACATATATGAATCTAGGTTGGCAAAAACAAGATACATGGTTCTTACTAGATTAGGATCCTACAACGGATGCTCAGAACCATTGTCAAGTCCCAGCTCACTTTATGTACATTTCGTATGATTTAGGTAATATTGATAAATAAATATTCACAAGATACAAAGTTATTGGGGTCGTCCATATGGCCCTAGTAAAATTAAAATAATGCTCGTTATGTCCCATGGCATAGGTAAATAATAGAGAATCTATCCAAACATGATGCAGCTCCAAATCTTTCCAAATAATGTTGGAATGTGTCAAAGTGTCCTACTTATAACATAGAACAAGAATCTCTTCATTCTGAATGACTCATATTCTAAGGGGAGGATTTTGTAGACACTGTGAAATGTGCTTCATGTACTTCTCCGCTAAATGTCTTAAACTGGTTCCTAAAAAGAGCATGGTACGATTGCAAATTTTTCATGGGGGTCAGTAATAGTACCGAAGGTACCGACCCAAAGGGTAGGGAACAAAGCCCGACACTGATCCCAAGCCGGGGTGCGAAGGCGCATCCCACGTGGTATAATGCAATTATTTTGGCTAAGTCCCCAAAGAGTCTCCCAAGAAACATATGAGAAAAACATGTGTGCCACCTTTCTAGAGATGATTGGTGATTTTATATTGGTGAATTCCTCAATGTCGAGCCCTAGTTAGGCCAAATCACTGACGGCGCACAGGTCTACATGGGTGCCACACATCCAGCGCGCAACCATTTTCCCTCCACAATACTGGTGTGCAACCCACTTTCACACCGAAACTCCTTTCACCCATGATCCTATATTTTCCTATAAATAGACCCTTGGGCTTCACATTTGTACATATGAATTTATTGGAACACCAATTGATGCTTTTTTCTCCCTAGTACTTCTCCCAAGTCCTCTGAATCATTCAAGGTAATTCATTAACACCTAATGTGAAGGAATTGAGGGAGGATCATCAGACTTATTTCATTTGTAGTGTTTGAAATCCAAAACACTTGCACACCTAAAGTGACCAACCTCCAAAAATTATAAACACTTGCACGCTACCAATTCCATTCATAGGATCTTGAGCACCCTACTTCTGGGATCACCTGTGAATACTCTTGATGGCTTGAACCAAGTCTCCCCCAAGTATTACCATATAGTTTGTTCATCTCTTTAGTGAATATTAGATCTCCCAAGACTACTTGTGCGCCCATACATGTGTGCCCTTACCTACTTGGGAACCCCTCTTTGATTCACTTCCTCTCCTCAGTCTACTAGCCATCAAGCCCTCCTCAAATCCATTCATGGAAAGGATTCTTCTTCATTGGATCACTTTTTTGAAAGGGGTTCTATTGAGAACTCCCTAAAAACCTCCTAAATCATATAATCTTTGGGAAAGGCACATAAGTGTGTCTCTTATTTGGGTTTTTATGTCTGCAGTCAGAGGATTCCCAAATTTGTTTCATAATGGGGTTAGGATTCATGGAGTGTCAGTGGGTTTTTATATCCGTAGTGTTGGGGAAAAATCCCTCAAGGCATCATTGAAGAATTTTTGAGGTGATTGTGTTTGTTTACAATGTGGACATCTGAGTGGTGATTGTTGACCTTGAAAAACAATGACATACAAATTTTTGAAAAAGAGGATTTCATGATGGAATGTCGAGTTCAAGATCTGAGGTCAACGATCCATGTTTGATTCAAGAACGTCGAAAAAAGGAATGGATGATCTGTAGGTGGTATAAAAGAACAGATACAAGGTGGCACCATTTTCCAGTGTTTGCCTAATTTTTGGGCCTGAAAATTGACAAATGAAGAAAAGTCTTTTTGGAAAAGGGACTTACGGGCCGAGGACATGGAGTATAGGAAGCATGCTTGCCATATGTTTTTCAAGATCATATGATCAAAATATGGAAAAGGAAACAGGTTTGCGCAAGTTTGGGAGTTGGTCGCGCAAGTGTCTAGGAGGACAGAAGACATGCGCACCGAGACTGGGTCGTGCAGGTGACTTCCGCACTGTCGCGCAAGGTGGTCAATTTTCATATAAATACTAGACCACCCTCCTCATTCTTTACCGGAGTTCAACACTTTGAGAAATCAGAGCTCCTGTCACGCAGGTGTGGTGGACGCACAAGTGGTTTGTGGTTCGCGCAAGTGATGTTTCGCGTCGGTGGTTGAAGTTGTGCGCCAGTGTGAGAAGATGCGTGCCAGTTGGAAATTTCACGCCAATTTTTATTTGGACGTAAAAGGAAGAGAGTCACACAAGTTTGGGGTTGAGGAAGCTTGAGTCGCGCAAGTTTCTGAGGAGGACTTGCGCGCCCGTTGTGACTTGCATGCCGATACATGCGCACCGAGATTGACTTGCGCACCAAGTAAGGTTTATTTCCAGCAGTGATTTTCGGGCTGCGTGGAAGATGGAAGTTTTCTCGATACCTTCGATGCAAAGAGATATTCATCTACGGGTGAAAGTTGTACTTCAACAGAGCATCAGCATACAGAGAACGATGCATTCATTCATGCAAATGAAGAGACCTACAAGTATATAAACTGTGAGTGGCTTCTTTCCAAGAGTAGTGAGCAAAGGAAGAGGAATAAGGTGATCCTCTCCACCAGTAGTGAGACAGACAGAGAGAAACAGGGAGTGACCCTTGGGAAAGCTGTGAGCTGACCCCAAACATTGTAAAGGGAGTGATCCTGGGCATAGAGTTGATCTAGCCCTTAATTTGGATCCACATCTAGTGAAGAATAGTGGAATTTGGTACGACTGGAAACTTGTTAGTGTATGATCATTGGACGTAGCCCAGTGAGATTGAACCAAGTAAAAATCTCTGTGTATGCCTATTTTCTTCCCTTCATTTCATTCAAGACGTCATCATTAGATAAATAAGTAAAGAAGTGATCATAGTTTACACAAAAGAGAAAACAATGTGACCCGTGTAATAAAGAGGTCATGATCCCGTGGGGTAGGAAGAACATTGAAAAAGAATATCCATACCCTGATTCACCCCCCCCCCCCCTCTCAGGGTAGATAGGCCCCTATTGGTCCTAACAATTAGTATCAGAGGGGAGGTTGTTGTTATCAGATTTTTTTGCTCCGACTTGGATAGTCGATCTATGTGGTCAAAGAATCATTCTTCTCTTATCTCGGTTTGCCATGGAAAAGGGAAAAACATCAAAGAAGAAGCATAAGTTAGGTGGTATTCCACAGTGTGGAAGTGTGTATGGAAAAAGTGTGATTCAATTAAAATAATCATACAAATTACTGAAGGAAGGTCTAGATGAATCCGATACGGAAAAGATTGATTCACTCAAGAATGATGCAGGAATAAGTGAGGTACATGAACTTCAAAGAGATATTGAAACAAGTGATGATGAAGAAGAAATAATTGAAGGAGGAATAGATATGAAAGATGAGTTAGAGGCTGCTCTTGAAGAGATTGATGTTTGGAGAGCCAAAACCAAGAAATCTAACAAAGTTGTTCGCGATGCCAAACTCTATATGCGGCAGTAGAAAGAAGAGAAGTCTGAGTTGATGGATAAAATTGAGAAACTCATGTTATCAGCACCAGAGAACTCAGAATCAGTTGGTTAGTATAAGCATAAGATTGAAGAACAGAAAATGGAGATCATTGGCTTGAATAGAAAAGTGAAAGATCAAGTCAAGTGCATCGAAGAACCTGATATTCCAAGTGACGTTGGAAACACCGATGAAATTAAGTCTAACGACATTTGGATCCAAGCACTGGAAACTGAGATCAATAAGATAAGAAGTTTGAATCAAATACTTATTGATGTAGCTACTTAGCTAAAGGAAAAGAATTATTATCAACGTGAAGAACATCAAAAGGTGGCTAAAATAAAGGGCAAAAAAAAGTCTGTTGATTATGAAGAGAATCAACAGTCAGATGAAGTTCAGAATCATAAAGCTAGAAATGATGATCTAGCAACATAGTTGTCTGCAGAAGTTCAGAAGAATCAGAGGCTACAACAAGAGGATGCATGTTGTTCTGATTCTATTTCTCAAGAAAAATTGAAGGTAAAGGTGAAAAATGACATGGTTGATAAGCTAAAGTGTGAACTGGAAGAAGAGATGAGTTGTGGAAACAATCTCAGAAAAGAACTCAATTCCCAACTTGAATCAAGGGATATGAAAATTCAAAAGTTGGAAAAAGAACTAGAATCAGTGAAGAAGTAAGTGAAGAAATCCAATGCTAGAGGAAAGCCTAAAATGAAGGATGCCCTGCACTTGCTATTTGATTATCCCTCGGCAGGTGATGATGAAATGAAAAGAAAATTTTCTATTTCTGAAAAGAGGCAGGGACAAGTTTTCTCAGCTCAAAGACCATACAGTTTGGGAATAACTGGTGTTGGGTTTGATGAATCCCATTCCATGCATGACAGAAAGAGGGTTGTGAATAGTTCCAGAAGTGGAGAAAAACATTTAGGTGCTGGAGATAGGCCTAAGAGAACTATATCAATAGGAAATGATGACATGTTCTACTTTTTCAGGATTCATGGCCACACATCAATCTTCTATTCAGAGGCTCTGAAATACATCTCAGGCTGTGAAAATAGAAACGTTGATAAATTTGAGAATAAGACGAAGCGTTATAAGAAATCAGAGAGAAGAGTCTCTCAGCGGAAAGCATTTATTAGATGCTATTACTGTGGAATAAAAGGACACACAATGAGTATGTGTCTGAAAGCTCATAAGCTCAATGTTAGATAAAGAACTCAAATTTCATCAACATCTCGACAGAGAAATGATGAAATGAGGTATTCCTTTGATGGAAAATGTTTTATATGTTCTAATTAAGGGAATTTGGAAAGACATTGAAGCAAGAAGAAAGCAACAAAGGAAAATGGACTCGAAAGGAGATTCTTAACACAAGTGATGCATAATGAGAAATTCTACACTGAGAGACAAAGTGGTAAGTTTGAGAATAGGCTTAGAGCCTCAGGGGAATCACATGGAGCTGAATGAAAGGTGTATCAGTCACCTCCTATGTCATACTCACAACATCTCTCAAGGAGAGAATGTGAAAAAACCTGGAATATTAAGGGGAGAACTACTCCAGTTGTGATAAAGAAGAATGAACGTTCAATGGAAGACCCACCACTAATGTAAAATAGGGTGATGAATCATAAATCAGATAAATGGGAGATAAAAAAAGAATGTGTTGAAAAATTCGTGAGTCGTGTGCCATAGAGAGGACTGGAAGAAAAAGGAAAATCCCTGAAATGGTGGAATAATGAAGGGAAGATAGAAAGAAAATAGATTCATGATCAGAGAAATAATCAAGGAAAATGGAATTTTGGTAGAACATGAAAGACAGAAATGTGTATTAGTGGGTTTAAACCCCAAATTGTAGGAAATCCCAGGCATGCAGAATCTTCATATCAGAGAAAGACTCAGCATACAGGTAATGAATGCTTAGTCATATGGCCATAGCAGTTGAAGATGGCTAGGCAGCTGGAGGAAGCAAGAAAAGAGTGTGATGCGCTCCAAGAAAGAATCAAATGGTTGACCCATCAGGATTAACCGCAATCCTCATCTTGAGGTGTCTGGAATAAACCCCTCTCCCTATGTGTATAAATGTTGTTAACTTATTATTCAAGTGCTTCGGGTTTTACGGAGATCCGATCCAAGGGGAAGTGTCATCTAATGATGAAAAGTGGAGAAGTGATATGCTTCAGAGTTTCAATTGATTCAAATCAGGGACCAGAGTTGAATAAGAAAGGGAGAAACATAGCACAATAGAAAGTGATTGTGTTATTAACTCTATCTCTTGTTTCCTACACCGAGTTCCAACTCAGTAGGCTTAGAGATTTTGTTAATGGATCAATTCCAAGTGGAATATGAGAATAGATGGTGCAGAAAAAGAAGAATGTTATGGGTTTAAATGTTGGGCCTAACCGTGGGAAGGGTTGCATAACATAGGGGGAGTATTCAATAACAAAATCAGATGCAAGAGCCATCAAAGCAATAATCGAATGAATCATCTCAGGAGTTTTTCAATCAAGGGAAGACTTATTGTTAGAAAAGCAGCAATAATCATGCATCTCATGCTTATCTATTTTTCTCTAACAATGTGGTATCAGCTGACTGCTTTGAGGATAACAAGAAGCTGCGAGAGAAAAATCAAATGTGTGTCAACAAAAATGTGAGAGAAGATGTTCAAAGAAATGACATCATTTAACAATGACACAATGAAATGTTTTTTGTTAAAAGTGAATAAGTTCTAAGAGACTAAGGGAGAGATGAAGTGGCTAAAGATGATTGAGAAGAGGATACTGATGATGAGTACAAGGAAGTAAAATCCTTATCTCCACAAAAGACAAAGAGTTGAGCTGAAATTGACAGGCATAATATCATCAGTGATCAATGAGCTCCAGTTCAAACAATAAGAATGAAATCACTGCAGTAGACATCATTACTATCATTGGATGAGTAGAAATGATTTTCTAATGCAACTGATGATGAAAACTGGGTTCAGGCCATGAATGAAGAGCTAAATCAGATTGAGAAGAATTGGACATGGGAGATTGTTTCGAGGCCAGAAGACAAGAATGTCATCAGGACTAAATGGGTCTATCGTAACAAGATGAATGAAGATGGCACAATGATTTGAAACAAATAACGGCTAGTGTGCAAGGGATACTCCCAAATAGAGGGTATTGACGTTGATGAGACATTAT
The DNA here is from genome assembly GCA_963277665.1 of Viscum album. NCBI lineage: Eukaryota > Viridiplantae > Streptophyta > Magnoliopsida > Santalales > Viscaceae > Viscum > Viscum album. Next base: position 1,494,349,740 of record OY728162.1, on the reverse strand, counting down.
CACCGGTAGCAAGGCTAGAGACAATAAGATTATTCATAGCCATTACAGTGCAACAGAAGTTCAAAGTGTTCCAGATGGATGTCAAATCAGCATTCATGAATGGAATTCTGGAGGAAGAAGTGTATGTCAAGCATCTAGATGGTTTTCTCATTCATGAGGATGAGAACAAGGTTTGTCGGCTGAAGAAGGCATTATATGGGCTAAAATAAGCACCGAGATCATGGTACTCAAGGAAATATCAATATTTGAAGAAGCTTGGTTTTTATCATTATTGATTTGATTACAATATCTATTTCATCAACAACAGTAATCAAATGATGATGAGACTGGTCTATGAAGAAGACATAATATTTAGCGGATCAGATTATAGATAGTGCAAACATTTTTCTGAATCCATGAAACCTGAGTTCGAAATGTCTATGATTGGTGAGATGATGTTTTTCCTTGGTCTACAGGTGACACAAGGAAGGAATGGAACATTCATTTCTCAATCTAAATATGCCAAGGAGGTCATGAGAAGGTTTGGAATGGAGAATTCGAAGGAGATGAAGACTCTGGTTGCTACCTGAATGAAATTATCAAATGATGAGTATGGCAAGGTAGTCGATATTACAGAATACAGGAAAATCATTGAAAGTTTGTTGTACTTGACTGCAACAAGGCCTGATATTGTTTTCGCCACATGCCAAGCAGTGAGATATCAGAGTAATCCCAAGGAAATCCACATGATTGTTGTGAAAATAATACTTTGGTATATCTAGGGAACAGTAGATTTCGGCTTGACATATACTGAAAAATCTCAGACAGAGTTATTGGGATATACTGATGCAGACTTGGCCGGTTCAGCAGATGATAGAAAATCAATGTCAGGGGGTGCATTCTATCTTGGTGGATTGTGTATTTCTTGGCTAGGCATGAAGTAAGATTGCATTTTGTTGAACACCGCAGAATCTGAGTATATTGCGGCCACTCAAGCATGCACATAGTTATTGTGGATGAAGAAGCAGCATGAAGATATCAGAGTTGAAGTGAAGTCTCCAATCGGAATCCAGTGTGATAACTCAAGTTCTATAAATCTTATCAAAAATATCGTCCATCACTCAAGGAAAAATCACATTGAGATAAAGTATCATTTTATCAAGGAGAAGGTTAAGTAGGGAATCGTGAAGTTGGAGTATCTGCCTACAGAGCTCCAGGTTTTCGAAATTCTGACAAAGGCCTTACCCAAAGAAGCTTTTGAGAGGCATCGACTGGCTCTGGGAGTTCATTCAATTCCCCGCACTTGAAATAGTGTGTATGTGGACCCCCCCCCTCTCCCCGAGGTATGATGTGTGTTTTTCCTTAAATGTTCTGATATGTTCTCTACTCTGTTACAGACTGTAAAGGAGAGACCTTTGGGTTCGTTGACAAAGGGGGAGAATATAGTGATTGTTCAAGGGGGGAGACAATGTGGAGATTTGATAAATCATGAATGATATGGGGAGAAGCTGACAAGTAGAGCAGCCAGATAGGGGGAGTTGAAGCTAGTTGAACGTGCATAGCCAGATCTTAGCTCGGACAACACAGGAAATAGGGATAAAGAGGTTTTGAAGCTGACAAGCGATGAAGCTGTGAACAGAAAGGGGAAGTGTATAAAATATGACTATGCTAGAAGTGATCGGTCAAAGAATAGATATCACGACATCTGCGGATCATGATAAAAGTAGAAGAGTAGTGTTGGAATGTGGTAAAAATATTTCCAAACAAAAATTGGTCTTCCAAAAATTCCTTCAACAATTGGTATCAGTTTAGTACAAATTGGTATCATTTTGGTGTCAATAGTTGATATCGGAGATGAAGTGATTCATTGATGAACTTTTCATTTTCTCTTGTTTCTTACGCCAAGCATTAATCATGTGGGCTTAGAGTATGTGTTGAGTAAATCCTTGATCGCTATCAGAATCGCAAAAGGCAAATGGTTGCTGAAGAATAAATGATGTATCTTTTTATGGATGAGTTTTCAACAAACCCAATGGGGGAGATTGATGGGAAAAAATCCCTAAAGAATTTTGAGGTGATTGTTGATAGAAGACTTGCGCGCAGAGACTGGGTCGCGCAGGTGATGTGTGTGCCGTCGCGCAGGGTGGTCAATTTTCTTATAAATACTGGACCACCCCTCCTTATTCTTTACCGGAGTTCAACACTTTGAGAAATCAGAGCTCCCGTCGCGCAGGTGTGGTGGATGTGCAAGTGGTGTGTGGGTCACGCAAGTTAAGTTGCGCACCGGTGGTTGATGTTGCGCGCCAGTGTGAGAAGGTGTGTGCCGGTTGGTATTTGCGCGCCAATATTGATTTGTTCATAAAAGTAAGAGAGTCACACAAGTTTGGAGTTGAGGAATCTTGAGTTGCGCAAGTGTATGAGGAGGACTTGCGCCCCCGTTATGACTTGCATGCCGAGATTTACTTGTGCGCCAAGTAAGGTTTATTTCTAGCAGTGATTTTCAGGATGCGTGAAAGCTGGATGTTTACCCAATACCTTCGGTGAAAAGAGATATTCATCTACATGTGAAATTTTTACTTCAACAGAGAATCTACATACAGAGAAAGATGAATTCCTTCATGAAAATGAAGAGTCATGTAGGTCTATAAACTGTGAGTGGATCCTTTCCAAGAGCAGTGAGCAAATGAAGAGGAAGAAGATGATTCTCTCCATCGGCAGTGATACAGAGAGAGAGAAACAGGGAGTGACCCTTGGGAAAGCAGTGAGCTGACCCTAACATTGTAAAGGCAGTGAGCCTGGGCATAGAAGTGATCAAGCCTGGACTTTGTATCCACATCTAGTGAAGAGTAGTGGAATTTGGTACGACCGGAAACTTGTCGGTGTATGCTCCTTGGACGTAGCCCAGTGAGGGTGAACCAAGTAAAATTTTCTGTGTATGCCTGTTTGCTTCCCTGCATTGCATTCAAAGCGTCATCATTATATAAAGAAGTAAAGAAGTGATCATAGTTTACACACAAGATCAAACAAAGTGACACTTGTAATAAAGAGGTCAAGATCCAGTAGGATAGGAAGAACTTTGAAAAAGAATATCCATACCCTGATTCACCCCCCCCCCTCTCAGGTTATATAGGCCTTTATTGGTCCTAACACGTTGTCACATGGAACTTTCTCCCAGGAAGTGTTCTGGGAATTTCCCAGCGTTGAGAATTAGGGTTTTGGTCTCAACCTCTCCCTTCTCAAAAATAAGGAACCCCATATCTATAGTGAGGAAGGTAAACATCATGATTTAATTTCCATACAAGCAAAGGAGAAATCTCCCTCCCCTACCAGGACCCATTTTAGGGCATCCATCTTGGTGTAAGACCCTGACCTTCATCCTTTTTTCCTTTCATGGGACCCTTGTACTAGGCACAACCTCTTCCACTAGCGAGGGACCAAAAGTGTATGTGTCATTGTTGAATCTTTCACATGCTCTTGTTTCTCACACCAAGAATAACTCACATGGGCTTGGATATTTGTGATGATTACAACATGTTAAAAAACACTCATGTCAAATCAACTACAAGAACTCTAATTCCCACCATAATTCGAATATATAAGAATCCATCTCATAGACCAAGCTCATTAGATATCCTCTTCAGTAATCCAAGTATATATGTGTCACGCAAGTTTACTTATGCGACCAAAACATTCCCGCCCATGCAGTACTTGCACGACCCCTCAGGACCTACTCCCACTCTCTTTTGGGTGCCCTTCCTTCCCTTTTAATCCCTCTTGCATCTATCCACCTCTCCTCTTCAGATTTAAGCATTTATAACACTCTCCAAATCCATTCATGGCATGATTTCATTGTTGGATTCCTTATCTAAAAGGAATTCTGTAAAACATCTCTTAAAACCTAGTGATTTATATATCCTCATGTCACTAAGGTCAAAGATTTCATTCATTCATCCTCATCGTTTAATATGAGAGAATACTTAGCCTGGGCATCCTCCTTAGAAGTAAGCACCAAGTCCTCATTAATTTGGGCCTCCTTTTCAGGAGTAATCCCCATCCCAAATTATCATTAATTTGGGCATCCTCCTTAAGAGTAAGTCCCACGTCCTCATTAATTTGGGCCTCCATTTCATGTGTAAGCCCGAAATCCCCTAATTTGGTCATCCTCCTTATGAGTAAGCCCCATTCATAATTCCCTGAACATGGGCTTCCTTCTCAAGAGTAATCCCTTGTCTTAAAGTTCCCAAATATGGGCATCCTCCTCAGGAGTAAGCCCCAAACATGGTTCTCTTAACCTGGGATTTTTTTCAGGAGTAAGCCCCAGTCTCAAAGTCTACAAATATGGGCCTCCTTCTCAAGAATAATCCCCCATTCTCTTAACCAGTCTTAATTTACTTTTGATCTGGGCTTCCTTCTCAGGAGTGAAACCCAATCATAAGTCCCCTCTTAACTTGGTCATCTTCCTTAGGAGTAAGCCTTTAGATTAGAGTATCCAAATCTCTATAAAGTACATACACGTTTATGGACCTTGTTCATGGGTTTCTTCCCTAATGTAAAACCCAATATTCATCTATTTAGGGCAGTCATACATACATATGTCCCACATCATTGCATCTTTCATGGAACAATTGTCTGGTTTCACCAATACATCTTGTTTCTGACACCGAGCATGACTCGCATGAGCTTAGAGTGTAAAAGTAATCATGAAATCTTTCTTTGAGCCATCAATAATGCATAAACATCATAGTCCTTTACTCGAACTACGTGGGTTCTGATTCCTTTCCTAAGTAAAGGATACATAGGTAGCCCATCTGCGGGTACGATCCTAGCTCTGAAATAATCCTTATCCTTCTGAATGACAATATACTTCAAGTGACCCACTGAGTGGCTTTAAAACGAGTATGGTCATCTTAATGACCAAGAGTATTTTATGTATTGAAATATACCATTGACAAAGAATCTCTAACAAATACATATGATTCTATATCGATGAATAACCTTTAATACATATAAAAGATTCTATAAATTTCCTACATATCAATCATTTATTGTCAGATCTAAAGGAAATCTCATTTTATACATGGTAATGTAATAAGGATTCACGAACATAACTTAAATCTATAAAGAGAGTCCTGAAGAAGACAATAATTCCCCTCAAAAAGGTATGATGAGTCAGACCTCCCATCCTCTCGACCAATGAAAATTCCTAAGCCTCATTAGTCCACAACTAATGAGCGCCTACCTTTGGAAAGTATGTCCAAATGGATATGGAATCATTGGATGTTTCCGTTTCTATGAACAAACCCATTAGAAACTGACTAGAATGTTTGAATCTTCAATCAACGAGGTCATCCCCAATTCTAGAGGAAACAAAAAAATGATAAACCCGACGTGAATCCTTAACCAAGTTGAAATGATGTTTTACTTATTTGTCAGGCCCTTATTTAAAACTCAATGAGAGGGCCCACAAAACAATCAATAACATATGTGCTCATCAAAAATATGTAGCATCCAAAATTATCTTGATTATGTTTATTATATAAAATAAGAAATCTTTTCCATGATCTTTTTCATTACAAGAATGGATTTTCTTAAATCCACATCCGTGAATACCTCTGTTGTGAATGACACTATTGCTACTGTTACTGGATCATCGTACGCTCTGAGGACGACATCACCTACTCAGCATCTTTAACTCTGGGTATCAAATGCTCTGGTTAAGGAGTACCGTCAAAACGGTAATATTCCAACTCTGGAGGTTGCCCTACAAGCCCTCCAAGTCAATAATTCAACCTGGTCGTCCAGACAGCGACGACTAGAAATCAAGAAACAGGTGGTGCCAACCACCGTCTCCAACCGTTTCGGGTTTTTATCCCCTGAACGCAATCACCAGTCCCTCCCATATTCTGGGGAGGTGAATGAGAAGGCCCCTTGGGGCCCTAATTCAAGGAGACTGGAGTCCTTCTCGAGGGCTCTCATCAACAATCGACTCCAAACTTGTGTGGCAGTATGCCCTCAACATTATGAGGGTGTCATATCCAGGAGTTCGGCTCAGGTTCCTCGAACCCGATCAGGCAAGACAAAACACCAGAGGTGAAGACTGGTTAATAGTGAGTAGGTTCTCATCTCTCCTGTTTCCGGAGAAGTCCACCAACCTTACAGGGTGGGAAGCAACGAGCGGGCACACACACCCGTCCATTTTAATTCTGCTGTCTAGCAGAATCGTCTGGCAGCAGCCTGCCAATCCCGCAAGCCAATTCCAGTGGAGTACTATAGATAGGAACATACACCTATTTATAAATCATTGGCTAGTCATCAGGCCTGTCTGACTACATACGATGGATCCCGCCAACCTAATGCATTGACAACTGGTAAGCAGACGCATACACCTACTTAAACTCATTAGTCCTTCCAACAGCCTCGTCTATCAGTATTGAAGGAAGTTCGTCAATTGCGTTTGGCAGAGTGAAATCAGTAGACACATACACTTTCTAGTATTGATCAAGCCTACCAACAGTCTCGTTTGGTAGCATCCGGAGAATTCAGTCAGAAAGCTCCGACAACAAATAGGAGGCAGACTCAACTCTCTTCCCCCAGACTTGAGTACTGTCAGAATTCACTGACATGAAAAGGAGGATAGGGGCAGGAACACATACCTACTAAAATCACAGAATGTACTTGTATCCCCGTTCCGGTAGCTGAAGTCACCAAGCATATTCTATCAATGGTGAAAGAGAAGAAGCAAATCCCTTCTCATATTCTGGATGCCTGCCAGGATATTATAACAGCTCCAGCATCACCTCAAGGAAAGTCACATAAATCTATCCCTACCAGTGGAGTGACAAATCAACAGTTCACTCCGGAACAAACACACACCTCTATCCCAGTATAAGAGGGTTGTGGGGCATACTCCCCCATATCATACGGACATCCAAGTAAGACACATACACCTAGTTTGAGCGGAGATAATCAGCATAACCTGATCATTTCTCTTGAGCAGTCACATACACCTTCCAAATTGAGTAAGAAGGAATCTAAGATGAAGACCCTCCCAGCACAGTCAAGAAATAAAATTCCCATCTGTGAAAATGCCTTAATCAATGCTGGATTTCTTAATGCACTCAGACAATTATCTGTTGCAAATCAAGATTCTACTAAATCAGTTACCAATAGTCGGGACATTAATTCTGAAGGTCTGTATCAAACACTTCCTAATGAAGGCTTACTTCATGACAATTCAGTTGATCTTGAAGTTTCATCTTCAGATGAGAGCCACAAGAAACCTCTTTATGGCCAGAAGACCAAGGAGAAAAATGTTTCATCTTTTATTATAACCCATCATGGTGGTCCTTCCCATGATGATGAATTTAGCTGCGAAATCCCTCTCCGCAGTAGTAATTCGCATTGTCTGGAAAATTCTTCAGAAGACAATGCAGTGAAGAGAAATCACTCTTAACTTGAGGAACTTTAAAATGTAAAGCCAGTCATGTCTAATGATTTACCATTAGCAAGTGAAATACTTTCTCAATCATAAGATAGCCTGGGGTGTAGGTCATTCTCCGAAACACCCCTAGGTCCTTCATCATTCAGTATGATCAGTGAATTCTCTACCAATTTTGTTGAATCCGATGAAGCAACAAGGAAGCACCAGGTCTGGTCTAATCAGGTAAAATAATCTTCATTACATGATAAAGAGGAAATGTTGAACATGAGAAAACAACTGGTGAAAGGTGAAGTGCCAGTCATGTTTTGGCCTCTAGCTGACTCTCAATATTGCATTCTAGAGATTTTGATGGAAGATGGAATTCATGATATTTGTCTGAACATATAGAAAGCTCTTTGTCATTTGAAAAATAAAATATTATCTTATGATGAATATGAAAATCATGTTAAGATAATAGAAGGGTTACAACGTCAGATTTATTTCGCATCTCTATCAGTATCTCGATATCTGAATGCTGAAAAGCAGCAGAGTGCCCTTCAGCGTTCATGACTTGGCGCACTATGAAGATTGCACCAGCTAATTGCTAATTCCCCATCTGGTATTCATGTCAGAGGATGGGGTGTTCATGGATAAATACATTTCACTTTTCTCTCCAGTCATCAAAGCCACTGAAAATGGTCTCATGCAGTGTTATTGCCCATGGCCGGCCACATTCAGTGGGTTTTGTTTGTAATCAAAAGCTTTCCCAAGAACATGCTTCAACTAGTTCCTCTCAAAATCAAGAATCCAGAGAAATGTTGTTGAATTACTCCTGCATCAAGAAAACGATAATATTGAACAGGCCTCTCGTCAAATGTTGGGGCATCCCATTCAAGAGTGTTTTGTTTTCAAGGACCTCCTGCAAAAAATGATCGACTCAGGACAAGTCAAGCTAAAAGGCTCTTCAGCCCAGGTATCATGTGTTACTGCTACAGTCCAGACGAAGAAGGCGAATGGAATGAAATCAAAAGAAAAAATGCGAAGAAATATGATGATTGGATGGTCAGGAAAATGATCAACCAAACTCATACCATTTTTTGACTGAAATTGAATAAACTAATTGTGTCTTCTGCTATAGATGCCACAACAAAATCCTCTTCAAAGGAAAATCTTCAATAGAGTGGCATAGTTCAAAGAAATAAAATCAATCAGAGGAAGATGAAATTGTATCAAAGCCTATGATTTCTTTAACTATGGAATATTTCATGCCATCTACTTCAAAGTTGTGGGCACCGTCCCACAAAACGGAACAACCTAAATTGGCTAGTCAGGCAGAGTCTTCATCAGATTAAGAACTGATCTTCGGTTCTATTAATATGATTCATTTAACAAATCCTTATGCTATTCTCAATTTCAATTTCGATGAGCCCAAGTTCCCTGTAGCAAACAGAGGAATCAGAGGTAGTTCCAGAGGGTCAAGATACAGGGGATGACGTGGATCTTTCGGAGGAGAATATTTCAATTCTACCCCTTCTAGAACTGTGTATGTGGTAGAAACTCATGGTATAGCCCTTCAACAAGCTCAACAAGAACAAGAAAGTTCTTCCACACAAGGAAGATTATGTCCTGGCACAGTTATTCTAGATGATCAGTTGGAGGTTCTATCTTCTTCCTCTCAGCATGAAAATAGACCTAATCGGTCTAATCTTCCAAAGGAATATGTGTTACCAACTCCTATCCCAGTACAAGATGCATCAACTTCCAAAGCAACAACTTCCAAGGAACCTGCTAAACCACATGTTCCTGTTGGGAAACACAAACATTTGGATCAAAAGTACGATGTATTGAAACACTTGGCCCAAGTACTGATCAAGTTATCAATTCTGGATGCCTTAAATTTATCAAAGGATCTTCAGGATGCACTCATCGAGGCTTTGTCAAGTCCTCAGGAGTTTGAAACTGAAATTATTGTGGCTGAAGCCTACCACGTTGAGAATAATCCTGCAGAATTCCATGTAGTGATATCTTTCATAGATGAAGATGAAGATGATGCCATTCATGGACATATCAGACCTTTATACTTATCTGGAAAGGTCAATGGTGTAGATGTCCAAAGAGTCTTCATTGATAATGGTTTAGGAGTCAACCTCATACCCATTCATACACTTCGTTGATTGGGCCTTACAGAATCTGATTTATCTCCTTCTACTCTGATGTTACAAGGATATGATAAAAATGAACAAGAACCACTGGGCGATATTAAACTCAGAACTCAGTTTGGAGATCTTGTATCCAATTCAGATTTCAGGGTTGTTGATCAAGACTCATCCTTAAAAATATTTCTTGGTAGACCCTGGCTACATCAACTTGCGTCTATCCCTTCATCATACCATCAATGTCTCAAATATTGTTTCGATGGTCAAATCGGGACATTGTATGGTGATATGTCCCCGTTCAAGACAGGTGAATCTCAATACATTGAGGTGGAGTTCTATCACATAAAGGGAAAAGACAAATCCACAACCAGGGAGATTACCAAAGTTAATGCTCCATATGGTTTGGAAAAGATTCCAGTAAACCCATTTACACATGTGAGTACAAATTATGTATTGCCTATCAGTTAAATTGACAAGATAGACCCAAATCAAAATACTCTTATGGAAAACTCAATAATGTCAATTACGGCAATCAATCCAGATAGCATGGGAGAAATTGGCGATTCACAAAGAAATGACGAAGGGTCAAATGGAGATGTCTTCATTTCATATGCTGAAATTCCGAAAGTCTATACTTCGCCAATCAGGCCAGAAGAAGTTATAGCAATGTTAGATGTTAACGATGATGTCTATTCTCAATCCATCATCTCCTATTTATTACCCAAAGAGGACCATTCATCATCAATTGGGTTGGAAATAGAATTTTCTTCTTCAAGATTTGAAAATTTTAATGTCTCTTATGATCATGAAAATTATGCTTCATCATCTACTATGCAAGTAGAAACATAAGAAATAACACTTGTTGAAGAAGAAGTAGAAGATCTCAGCAATGCTCCTCCAGCATTTGAAGAGGGTATCCCTAGCACCGTGGATGAACTCAGAGAAATAAATCTAGGTAAAAAAGAAGATCCACTCCCCACTTTAATTAATGCGGCCATGACTCTTGAAGAGAAAGAGATGTATATTTTCTTTTTAAAGAAAAATTGAGATATATTTTCTTGGAACTATACAGAGATTCCAGGTCTTGATCCTGATTTTTCCACTCATCGTTTGGGTTTTCCAGAAGAACATCAAGGATTCAGACAAGACGCTAGAAGAACACACCCAACCTATGCTTCCAAAATTGAAGCTGAAGTGGATAAGCTCATCAAATATAACTTCTTCAGAGAAGTTCAATATCCCAAGTGTTGGCTAATATTGTCCCAGTAAAAAAGAATAATGGGAAAATTAGACATTACATTGATTTCAGAGATCTTAATCGGCATTGTCCTAAGGATGATTTTACAATACCAATTACAGAACTCTTAATTGATGCAACAACTAGCTATGAAGAACTCTCCTTCATGGATGGATATTCAGAATATAATAAAATCCAAATAGCTTCATAAGATGAGGAATCTACAGCCTTCAGAGCCCCTCAAGGTGTGTTTTGCTATCAGGTAATGCCCTTTGGCTTAAAGAATGAAGGCGAAACATATCAGCATTCCATGCATCGTATCTTCAAAACCTTTTTAGGAATGTTTGTTGAATTTTATGTGGACAATTCGGTGGTAAAATATAACCAACGTTCTAATCACCTGGCTGATTTGGAATTCATATTCCGCAAGCTTCGACAACATAATTTGAAGATGAACCCCTTAAAATATGATTTTGGGGTAACCACAGGAACATTTCTCGGCTTTGTTATACGCCATCATGGTATTGAAGTCGATCCTAAGAAGACCAAGTCAATCCTTGGTACGTCACCTCCTCGAAATTTGAATGAATTAAGAGAACTTCAAGGACATTTAGCCTATATTTGGCGTTTCATCTCCAATTTGGCAGGAAAACGTTTACCCTTCACCAAATTGATGAAGAAGGGAGTCACTTACCAGTGGACATAAAAATGTCAAGAGGCATTCGATATTCTCATGAAATACCACATGAGTCCACCGGTACTTATGCCACATGTTGAAGGAAGACCACTTATCCTCTATCTGATAGATTTAGGGAGATCTTTGGGTGCCTTTCTTTCCCAGAAGAATGATGTTGGGAATGATAACAACCTCTATTATCTCAGTCAGACTATGCTTAAAGCAGAAACCTGATATTCAATTATTGAGATGTACTTCCTATAATTAATATTTGAAGTTCATAAAATGAGACACTACCTACAACATCACGATGTCCAATTGGTATCTCACAATAACCCGCTCAAATTCATCCTTAGACATCCAATGCTTACAGGATGTCTGGCAAGGTGGGCCGTTATTTTTCAGCAGTTCGACATTCAGTATGTGTCTCAAAAGGAAATAAAGGGTCAAGTCCTGGATGATTTCCTTCTTGAACACCCTTCAGTGGAAGACACATCTTCAGATATTGAACTTCCTAATGAGGAAGTCTTCTCTATTAAATATAGTCTTCAGTTATGGGAAATGTACATTGATGGTGCTTCCAGAAGTCCAACAGGGAAGAACATGGAAAATCCTAAATTCAACAAAGTTGGCTTATGAAATGTACTCATTTCTCCAGAAAAGGTAGTGTTACCTTATTCCTTCTCATTTTTGGGAGGAGGTACAAATAATGAAGTGGAATACCAAGATCTTATTACAGGATTGGAGTTGGCGCTTCAAGTACAAGTGAATCACTTAAATGTGAAAGGTGTTTCGGACCTGGTAATCAAACAAGTCAATGGGGATTATGAAATCAGAAAAGAATAACTAATCCCTTTGTATGATTATGTCAGAGAGTTAATGGCATAATTCTCTTCAAAACTGACATTTTCTTATGTCCCAAGATCAAAAAATGCTCAAGCTGATGCACTGGCTAATATTGCCACAACTCTGGTAGATCCAAATTGGGACAAAACAACCATCAATATTTCCCACCGTCGTACAATTTCACCTTATGTTTGAACCAGAATAGAAGAGATCAATGAAATTAGTCCCATTCCTGAACCATATGGTCATACTATAGGATGGATGACACCTATCAGGGAATACCTTCAAAACGGAACACTTCCACCTGATAGAGCCGGGAAAGAAGAAATTCTACGACGTGTGGTCAATTTTACTCTTGATGATAGCCCAGATCACCTAGAGACAATTCTCTACAAGCGTGGTTTTGATGGAGTTCTCTTCAGATGCATTGATGGTGAATATACAATGGTTTTCATGAAAGAAGTGCATGCAAGAGTCTATGGTGACCACTAGTCTGGACATAGACTTTCTGATCATATTTGAAGGCTTGGATACTTTTGGCCTTCAATGATACAAGATTGTGTTGTTTTCACAAAGAAGTGTCAATCATTCCAAGTACATGCCAACTTCATTCATCAACCTCCAGATTTTCTTCATACAGCTAAATACTTGTGGTCATCTGCCACATGGGGAATGGATGTGGTGGGACCTTAGCCTTCAGCTAAGGCCAAGAAGTTAAAATATATTCTTACTACTACTACCTTCTTTTCCAAATGGGAAGAGGCAATACCAATCAAAGAAGTTAGTTCTAAAAGCATTGTTAGCTTCATCAAGTCTAACATCATTACCAGATTTAGTTTCCCTCATACCATATTGATGGACAATGGCACCAACTTCTATTCATCCGAGGTGAAAAAGTTGTATCAAGAATACAATATCAAATCCAATCATTCATCTCGGTATCATGCAGCGGCCAATGGCTAGATAGAATACTTCAACAATAATCTTTCAAATATACTGCAAAATATGGTGGACAAAGATAAGAGGTCATGGCATGATAAACTCTTTCATGCTTTCTGGGCTTATCAGACCACCACTCGCACTGCAACATGATCAAATCCATATTCACTGGTATATGGAACGGAAGTAGTCTTGCCCATTGAAGTTCAATTACCTTCGCTCAGAGTAGCCATTTCTGATCAATCATCTACAGATGAACAATCTCAAAAGTGATTGAATGAATTGGAACAGTTATATGTGAAACTATTGTGCACTCTGCACCACTTGGAAGTCTATCAGAATCGAATAGCATGAGCTTTCAACAAAAAAGTTCATTTCGTTCATTAGTTCAGGGAGAATTGGTATTAGTTCTCATAACTCCAATGATACCAGGAAAGAAACCTCTTAAGTTTTAACCAAAGTGGGAAGGACATTATTCAATACATAAGGTCTACTCCAATGGAGCATATTCTTTAATCTCAGTGGATGGAGAACTCCTCACTACTCCAACCAATGAAAGATTTATGAAGATGTATTTTGTATAAACACAAAATACACCATAAACAGTCCATGAATATGACCTTAAACTATTTGCATGTCCCTTACGTCTAGCACGACGTTAAACTGCACCATCCGGGGTCCATGCATATGACATTAAACTATTGGCACTTATGTCCAACATGAAGTTAAAACTGTGACGTCCAGACTACATGACTCTAAACTATACAGAAGTCCCTTACGTCCAGCAAGACGTTAAACTGCAAAAAAGTCCCTAATACATCCAACATGACGTTATAATATGTCCTCTTTTTTCCTTAGTTCATAACATTAAACTGCATAGTCCTCTTTTTTCAACATGAGATTAAACTGTATTGTTCCCATCGTCCTAAATACATGATGATAAACTATATAGAAATCCTTGAACACGTCCTACATGACGTTAAACTATATTTTTTTTCCTACTACATGACACTAAACTGTGTAGCACCAATAGTCCTAACTGCAAGACATTAAACAACATAGTCCCTTTATATGTCCTACATGACATTAAACCGTGCATCGTTAAGGTTGTTGTTACCTCTTGTTTATCACACCGAGTATGACTCACATGAGTTTAGGGAAAATTTCAACCATAACACCCTCTTTGGTCTGCTAACCATGCGTAAGTCCCAACATCATTTTTTTGGTCGTTGTCCCCAAAAACAACTGGATCACTAATTTATTCTTTAATTTAACTAGGAGGACTTTGATCCTTGCCTTCCTGGCTGGGTACGTAGGCAGCCTCCCAAGGTTCAAGCCCAAAACCAATCTCTTCACATTGGTTCACCTTCATCCTTTCTATACGACTTTAAACTGTACAACACTTTTGTCTTGTATGACAATAAAATACATTATTCTTTGATACCCTCACTTAAGAGGGAATCATTATTTACATTGATTTTCATTCACATTATATTCAAAAAATTTATGTACATACATGGTAATACCTAAACCTTTTATCTTGGGTTAAACCATTATTGCACTAAAGTCCCCTTTCACCTTTCACATGTACAAACCAAATTTGTACAGAAGGTATTTCTAGAACTACGTGGGCTTGATTCCCATCCTTATGGGATATGTTGGAACGTTCGAGTGTCCCTCGAATCCAGCCCCAAGTCTCTTGGGCCGAACCCCAAATTCCAATTTCAGTACCCTGGCTGAAAAGTCCCCATGGAAACACACACTGTGTATTTCTTATAATGGTCTGAGCTCTATGACCTTGAACTAGGATCTCTCATATTTTCGTCCCACACGACGTTAAACTATATTTCAAGAACTACGTATGTCTTGATTCCCAACCTTATGAGATATGTAGTGAAGTCTAGTATTTCAATTCATGACCCAACCACAACATGATTATGGTTAGCATTGATCTGTGTATCTCTACATACATTGGACAATACCCTTGTTTTTTGTGTCATAATCCTAACCTTAAATATTATCATATCTTCATAACCCTTTTCTGTAATTCTAGTCACAAAATGTTCAATTTCTGAGAGTTCTTTTGTCTGACTATGCAACACATTCCCTTAGGCGGCTTTGCATAAGTAGTCTACATAACAGACCTGTCATCCAAAAGATGCTATTATTTGACTATGTAGCCAATTCCCTCAGGAAACCCTACATAATTCAACCCCTTAATGGGTTTGTTAAATAGTGGTAACTTCATTCTTGGGAGGAAAACCTCTTTTTTCCTTATTTGTCTTAATGACAATGTGTAGGGATCTGCCAAAATAGCCATACCTTCGTAGGAGTGATGTTCATCCAGTTCTTCGATAATCTTGTTTGGAAATATCTTCTCCATATTCAAGTACCTTTTTCCATACAGCAAAGTCTATATTTTGGAAAAGTTGAATCCCCATAAACTTTCTCTAGCTTCTTACCAGTAGAAAAGTAAATTTCTGAGAGTTCTTTTTCCTGACTATGCAGCATGTGCCCTTAGGCCGCCTGCCATAAGTAGTCTATATAACGGACCTGTCAGCCAAAATATGCTTTTTATTTGACTATGCATCCAATTCCCTTAGGTGGCCCTTCATAATTCAACCCCCCAACGAGATTGTTAAATATTGGTAACTTCATTCTTGGGAACTACTTCCTCTAATCCCTTTTAGCTCTTTTTTATATCATTCCTCAGATTAAAATTTTCTTAAGTCATAGTTTACATATTTTCCCTCATACTTGAGTGTGGTAATATGTTTTCAGATAAATTTTCAAGGAATTGAGTCAATTTTAATCCATTTCGGTCAAAGCTATTTCGACTTTAAACATTAGCCTCTTTATGTATGATGTGCATGACTTTAAACTTCCCACAAAAGACAAGGGAACTCTGAATAAAAGTCATGTTCCAGCTCACTAAACATTACTTTTTTATGATTTAGGTAATATTGATCAATTAAAATATTCAATGTTTGTAGGGTTAATTATAATAATCCTAGTAAAAATCAAACTATTATTTCTAGGCCCATTGGCTTAGGTAAAAAATCTAAAGCATGTAGAAAAGGAAAATCCAAGCACAAATGATTGTAAATGAAAAAGTTTTTCATTTGGTGTACAAGAGATTAGAAGGATGTCCATAGATTGGATTCTATTCTATTTTCTAGGAAATTACAAGAGGCTTTCAACATAAGTCTTCTCTTGATGAACAACATCCTGAGCTTCATCAGTAGCTACTTGAAGCTCATGCACCCGACCGACTTCACTCTTTTCAGCTTGATGGAGTGCTTTCTTGGAATCTAAAATGGTTTTCATACCATTCATTTGAGCTCCCTCCAGTGAATTATTGAGTTGGCCAAGTTCCCTAGTAACAGGATCTAACTGTTGCTGAAGGTGCATCTCCTGGATGAATTTATCTTTGATGTTATGTTTCAGCTCCTTCATCTTGGCAGTGTAGTCAGCCTCAACTCGGGATACCACATCCTCAAATTCACTGATGTTGACTGACAGATTCACCCTGGTCAGATCTTCACGGAAATTTATCTTTTTCTCCCTTCTTAAGATGACATGTTTCACTGCGGTATAGATCTCTTGCTATCCAAAACCGCCAAGTCCTAGCATGACAAGTAGGGATGAAAATCAGGAAATCTTTTATGATATCCCTTTAAGAGGAACTTTAGATATGATTTTCTATATGTTGTTCCATGCCTTGCATCGTGAAAATATGATCGCCTTAAGCACCTCTGGGTCTAATTCGACATCATCATCACATGGGGCATGTAATCTGAGATTAATGCACTTAAGGAAGTGCCCTGTTATGATCCTTCCCCACTAAACCTGGTTGCTTCTCCTTCTACTACTGTTTGGGAAGAAGTTGAGACTTCACCTTCAGATCTTGCCATTGAAGTTGATGGCCCTATTTGATCAATTAAAGCTTGAGAAGACTCCTCCCCATCATTCCTAGTTTCAACAGGATCTTCAAGATGGGTCTCATGAGGTTTTACTGGGTTTAGCTCTACTTAAGATAATGTTTCTGCAGTGGTAGGGTTGACATCAATGTCCACACCCTCTTTAGGCATTGGCATTTCAGCAGCTTACTTGGATGGAACTGCATATTATTTTCAGTCATGATTAGAAGTGTAAATTATAATAAAATTTACCTAATGAAGGATAACACTCACACCCAAGATCTTCTAAATCACATGATAACTTAGCATGATCAAAAAAATCATCTAATGACATGCCAAGATTCATCATTTCATCCAATGATATTTCATAATCCTGGTTAGTCTCACTAGTGGGAGAATTTGATGTGTCTTCTTGGCGACCCTCATTCTGCGGCCCCTGACCATGGACAGCTTCTTTAGGAAGGATGGAAGATTTAGTTGTCGCGGCCGCCAATGATTCTGGTGGTGGTGTTATACCTAAAATATCACAGAACGGAAGTTATTTGATGTTTTCATTCAACATTTAATGAAGCATTGTTTGAAGCATTGTTAAATTACTAGAAGCAGGTTCTTCTCTACTTGTAGTAGTAGAAGAAGTAGTATTTGGAATAGATGTTGGCTATTTTTCAGAAGCATCCAAGTCAGCCTGAATTTGAGTTTGTTCCACAGCACCCTTCGTGGTCCTCAAAGGAGGATCAATCCTCTCCCTCAGAGGGGAAATTGGAGAAGCCCCTGCAATCCCAAGGAAAATGAGAAATATTTTCATGGTATTGGACTCATGATTATCTGAAGGATTTACCACTACTAATGAAGCATTTAGTTGTCGACTTCGTCCTCTGACGCCTTTGTCCCTTTGGCTTTTTGATAGTGTCGGTATTCTCCCTTATAGTTACCTAAATCGGAGAATGGAAAGACACATCCAACTCTTCATCCATGGCCTGTTGGCCTGAAGATATCTCGGCCGACTCACAAGGAGATTCAGCAGCAACCCCGATGGTAGTACCACTAGGGCTATACTGTGGTGAAGGAACTACTGTAGTTCCTTTCCTTGCAAGCTGTCGGATAAATAAAGTAATTTCCTTGAGTAACAAAGTATTGGCTCAAATCGAGTTGCAAAGTAAATAAGGAAAGGAAACATACATCCTCAGGAGCCATGTACTCATGCCACTTCTCATCAGTGGTGTTTTGATCCATCATTTCCTTCACCTTATTGGTGATAGGGATAGAATCATTGGTGTCATGTATATAGGTCCTCAACTCTTTGACATAGTCTCTTACTTCATCAGGGTTATCCTTGAAATGAATATTTGCAGGGGCATGAAGAGTCTCTATTACAGGAAGATGTATCCCTTCACATAGCTCCAGCCAGATAGTTTCAGTATCGTAGTATACATCCCACCATGTCCGGATGGCCTCTGGTCGTAGATATGCAGGTGTACTAGAAGGCTACAAAGAGGGTCCTACAACCTAGAATTTTAATTTCATTCTAGCTCCTGCAACTATAAAACAAGAATGAATACTTTTTACTCTATAATGTTACTAGCAATTATATTGCATCAATAAAGTAACTCACCAGGAGTTGATGGAATGTCTCTCTTGATTCTGAAAGGAGGATTATATATGGCACCTGGCCACTTTTACACATGTTGTATCTCCTCAGAATCTGATTAATCATCCTCAGTTGAAAAACTCGGTGAACCAGCTTCAGGAGTCAAATAATCACCAGACACCAGAATTGTTTCTTTCTCAATAACTATCTTCTTCTTCCCCACCTGATAAACAGGTTTATTCAATATTTCCTCAGGATATGACGCTACCCAGTTTTCAGCATACCATATGTACAAATTTCTTACCGCTTCAGCATCTGATAAGATAAAAACTTCCCCAGTCCCTTCCATAGCCATTAGCAACCATAGTTTTCGGGCATCCATTGAATGCTGCTCTGACCTGACGTGCACTGTAGGAGATACAACAGTGGTCTATAGACACTTTAATTGGCGAGAAAATCAATATGGAGCATAGGCATCACATATAATTTCCCCATCAATTCTGGTGGCCAGTACACTATCTCTATAGGCCAGCATGTAAGACCTCTGTTCCAATCTGGCTGATCCATCGTTAACAAATCTCCCTATCTGCGGATTTCCATAGGGAATGAAGAGGAATTCTTTATTGAGACCTAGCCTTGGCCTAATATCATAGGCATTGAGGGAAAAAGGACAAACTCCAGAGAAGGCCTGAACAGACGGCCTGAAAGAACTTCCAGGAATCTCTATTCCATTCTGAACAACATATGTCCGGAAGTGAGTGGCGATCCATCCCCATAAAACATTGAATGGTCCCACTAATCTCAAAGGAGACATACCCATATAGAAATGGAGTAATCTCCTGTGAATCTTGGGCAAAACCAGGGTAGCTAACCCCACCATCTTCCTCTCACCCAACTTGACTGCAATAACGAAGGTCCATAGCCTGACGCCTCCCTTCAAATCTCTAACCGTAAAAAGATAGACACTGAGCCATAAGGCTAAAAAGCCTACCAGACTGGTCTTCTCCAGGATTTTATGATTCAATTCATACCCACCATTTCTCAAACTCTCCTGCTTCTTGAGTTGGCCAGAATGTTCCAGGAGCACCTCTCTTATCTACTCTAGGGCAATTGGTAGTACGAGTACAGGTGGGCCCCTTTTCCCTCTTCTTCTTGACAAACACATCCATCCATTCCTCTAGATGAATATCTCTTCAAGAATGAGTCTATGAAGTCTTTGATATTTTGAGCTTATGATAAATCTTTAATAATTGTCAAACCAAATCTGGAGTCTTCTCTATATCATTCAAAGTTGCATTTGGAGGGATGAATTCTTCATACATATCACCCAAAATTGGAACCCCTAATATTTTGTAGACATCCCACAAACTAATGCCTTCCTCTCCATGGTTCAGATGGAAAGAATTAGTTTCTGGGCTCCAGCGGCTAAGCAAATCCAGTGCAAAATTATCATTCTTATAAACATATGTTTGCCCAGCCTAGACGACTTCATAAATTGTAGCTCCCTTCAGACCCTCGATAAACTCTTCACAATTTTTTTGCACCCAATAAGCCCACATCCAAGTTGGATTCACCCATCCTCCAGAATAGAATTCACATTTATCCATCCAGCCTTTGGATTGATTGATCTGAGAATTTCAAAAGATTGAGGGATAACAATGTGGTTGCAGCTCAGGTTTGTGAGGTTTCAGATCTGGTGCACACGAGCTATGATGCATTATATAGGCTTTATTTACTGTTCCATCATTAGAAAATGTTCTTGCGATTGAGACATTTGCTAAGGAAAATATGGTATATGACTGAAACTAGCAATACGGGAGATAGTTCTTTGCCTCTGGAATATTGACATCTTGTAAATGACCATGGCCATACAAAGGAAGATAGATGTTGTGCGGGAAATTAATATGATGCTTTTACAAGTACATGGATAATTCTGGGAGAGTACTTTCACAAGTGGAATAGTAATCATGGCCAACGATGTCCATCATATCATAAATTATTTTGTTTTCCAGTTAATCAGTCGTTCTGATTCTCTTGGGAGCCATTGGATCTGCACAAAAGTTGAATAATTTACTTTTAATGTAAGTTAATTTTTCATAAAATTTGTGAAGGAATTTGACAAATTGGCTAAGGCATTTAGGCGTGAAAGTCCCATAGTTGGCGTGCAAGTCTCCTTCGGTCACGCAAGTATTGGGCGTGGATGTATCACAGTGCAAATCCAATTACCTTAACAAAAGCATGACACAAGAAACAAGAAGCACGGATGAGTGAATGTCGGGAGTACACTTGCGTGCCGAGATAAAGACAAAACTTGCGAGAGCCGAGTGCTTTGTGAAAGGTGAGGCCATCTATTTATAGATGAGGTCGTACCCCTACGCGCCGAACCCTGTACGCCCAAAGCCCATTTTCACACCATACCTTGTGCGCCCTAATTTCCTTTTGTTTCTCGTTCCCCTCAGATTCAAATCCTCATTCCTTTTTGGATGCAACTCTTAGGGGGGACTTTTGTTAACGCTCCTTTTTCATCACAGGGTCTAAACGAAATAAAAAGGTAAATACCTCAAACAAGGAAGATTCATCCTTTGAATAAACATCAAAAAAGAGAAAGGGATGAGCAAGGAGAGCATTTCCCATAGGTCGCACAAGTTCCATCATGGTCGTGCAAGTATACTTTCCCGCATACCAAATGGTCACGTAGGTGACTTGTGTTTCCTCTTTGATAATCACCTAGGGTCTTCTCCAGCCTATAAATACCCTGGTGGTCCCACCCATTTTGGAGAGGAAAAGGAGGATATTCAGATACAAAGCTCTGAATGCCCAAGTCTCTTCTTCAAGTCTTATGAACACCTCTAAGGTAATTCATTACCTAGAATGGAAGGTCTAAACAAGAGGAATAAGTTCTAAGAATTAGAATTCACTAACACTTGCACGCATAAGTGTTTTAACCTTAAGGGAAGTGGTCACACTTGCGCGCCTCCTTACCTACTCTTTGAAACTTGCGCGCCACTCTTCTGAAAGTACCTCGGGATAATTATAAAGGCTTTGTTCAAGGATCTCCCAAGTATTACTTTACTGGTCAAGGGATCGCCCAAGTATATATGTGGCACGCAAGTATACTTTCACGACCAAAACATTCGCACCCATGCAGTACTTGTGCGAACCCTCAGGACCTGCGTGCCACTCTCTTTTGGGTGCCCTTCCTTCCCATTTCACCCCTCTTACATTTATCCACCTCTCCTCTTCAGAATAATGTCTTCAGAACTCTCTCCAAATCCATTCACGACATGATTTCTTTGATAGCTTCCTTATTTGAAAGTAATTCTGTGGAACATCACTTACAAACTAGTGATTTATATATCCTCATGTCACTAAGGTCAGAGATTTCATTCACTCAACCTCATCCTTTAATATGAGAGAATCGTTGGCATGGGCATCCTCCTTAGGAGTAAGCCGCAAGTCCTCATTAATTTGGGCATCCTTTTCAGGAGTAAGCCCCAGTCCAAATTCTAATTAATTTGGGGATCCTCCTTAGGAGTAAGTACCAAGTCCTCATTAATTTGGGCCTCCTTTTCAGGAGTAAGCCCCAAATCCCCTAATTTGGGCATCCTTCTTAGGAGTAAGCCCCAGTCATAATTCCCTTAACCTCGGCTTCCTTCGTAGGTGTATGCCCCAGTCTTAAAGTTTCCAAATATGAGAATCCTCCTTAGGAGTAATCCCCAACCATGATTCTCTTAACCTGGGCTTCCTTTTTAAGAGTATGCCTATAGTGACCCAGCCATTTCTTACATTACTATTACATCATTTTAAAGATAAACAACATAATAGTATTACACATGGAGGATCTAGAGGTTTAGTGTCTTGGGCAAACTAGGACTACACATAACAAGTACAACATCAAGCATAAAAATTCATTTAATCTCTTCTTTTATAGCTTCTTAGTAGCACTTGTCCTCTCCTTAGTACATGTAGACACCTGAGGATATACATAAAAAGGGGTGATCTAAAATCCCAGTAAGAGGATAGATAAGAACAATATAGAATAATCATGACATAGGAAGAAGATCTTGAACATGAGAGGAGCATAAACAATAAACTTGAAATGTGGAAAAGCATAAAAATGAAACATCATGTCTTAGTGGTTAACTACCACACATACTTGTGAACAAAGCTAGAATCATGTTCATGCATAATTTCACATTTACTCATGAGATTCATCACTTTACCCAATGCATTGGAGCGCTATATAATTCCGGGCGCACCCGTCACATTTAAACATTCATATTGCGCTATATAATTCCGGGCGCACCCGTCACATCATAACATTATCATTATCATGCTTGCCACATAGAACACATATCAAACATGTACATAAATAACCCATGGAAAGGAATGGGTTTCATCTCATAATAACATATTCATATGCTTTGGGTTCCCAAAATAAAGAGGGAACAACATACTTGATATAAGAACCATCAACCTTGAATGAGAGGTAAAAGGTGAGATCTTGAAAGAAGAGTTCTTTTGGAAAACATTTTGATGGAAATAAAAACCAATGACAAACATGTATATCCCAGAAAAGTAAAGTAAATGATGAAAAAATGATCTTTGAGGAGTAACCATATAAAAAATGGAGTGAAAGAGGGAGAACCCGAAGGAAGAAAATTGGGTTCGAGATTTCCCCTTACCTTGTACTCGAATGCCTCCTTCTCTTTAATGTCCTGTATAATGACATTATATTAATTAATTATAAATTACAGAACCTTTTATACATTAATAGGGTTAATTCTGGTTTCATTATTTCATATTATGTTCCTTTGGATGACTTATAGAGTTTAAAAACATTGATCGGGAATGTTCGTTTTCATGGTTTTCTTGAGCGGTCCACTTGTGTTCTTAATTTGATGTTTGGGTATATCATGGGTAAACATCCAGAACTGATATTACATGTAATTAATGATATTACAGAATATTGAATGATTTTATAATGACTTATATTAGATCCATGTGGCCGAATCATTAGATAAGAATTAAATGGATATTATTTGGGCTAATTTGAGCGGTTTTTGGATAACAACCAACTCATTTTAATTTTTCACTTAGTAGTATGGACATAGGTTATTTCCAGAACTTAAAATAGAACATAATACATATAAAACATTCTGGTTCAACCATAAAAATGGTTTCATGACCAGATTGAAGGTATAAATGGAAGAAGAGAGCATGTTGTTTTTGAAGGTGATAAATTATCACCACATGAACAACGTTCTCTTTAATAAAATAAAAGAAAGGGGGAAAGGGTGTGGGGTGATATAATATAACATTAGAATCATAATATTACATTATATATATAATACTTGATTTACAGAACAATTTGGATGAAGATAGGTAGGGAGAGATCAAGAAAGGAACTTGAACTTGAAAGGAAATTAAAGGAGAAGAGAGAGAGAAATTACCTTTAGAATCCTTCTCTTGAGATCCTCTTTAAGGAAGCTAGGATTGGTCTTTTGATGGGACCAGAAGCTTTTGGACGTGGGGGATGAGCTAGGGAAGGTGTTTGGCCAGAATTTAGAGAAGTCTTGGAGCTTGAGAGGTGTGAGGGAAAAGAGGGAGTGAAGGGTGGCTTTTATAGTGGAGGGGAGAGGGGTTTCCTTAATATAAAATTGATTAGTTTATTAAGTTTACCTAAGACAAGGAATAGTGAGTCTTGGATGACCAAGAATAGTAAATTTGACTTGTGAATTCGGGATTTGGGTGCTTACATCACTTGTGATGTCAGGAATAGTGGATTTTAATTAAAATGTATTTATATGATAAATTAATGTATTCTACTCTTCATAAAAAATTCATGTATCTTAGAAAAATCCCAAAATTTTACCCCAACCATTTTTCGACGTGTAGAATCCAAAAATGAAGTCCATTTTTCAAAAATAATTTTCTAAATATTATTAATTTAATATTTAATTAAAATTATAATTTACTTTAAAAACAGTTTTTAAAATTAAAACTGATTTTGCAATTCTTTCAAAAATTACTTAGGGTCTTATAAAATTATCTAAAAACTACTAGACATTGATTTATGAATATATTTCAGGAAAATAAATATTCTTTTAAATTAATTAATTAATTATAATTAATTATTTATGACTTATAAAATACCAAAAACATTTACTAAGGTCAAATTATCACTTTCTATGATGTCTAAATTTTATTTTATTATTCATAGGTAATGTTACTCTTATTTACTATTCATAAGGGTAGGTTACTATTCATAAGGGGAGGTTACTATTCATAAGGGTAGGTTACTATTCACCAAAAATTATTTTTGTTTCATTAGACTCCAAAAACTATCTTGAACAAAATCGTGTATGTTGGATTTTTAAAATTCCAAACATAGGGGTGACAAAATTATGTTTAAAGGTCACTTATCACTTAGTAGTTCATTATTTTGTGTTTTTATGACATAGATATAAGAAGGGAATTTTCCATTGAAAAACTTTGGGTCGTTACATTCTTCCCCCCTTGAGAAATTTCGCGCCCGAAATTTCACTTTACACAAACAGGTGAGGGTACTTCTCCTTCATTGCCTCTTCCGGTTCCCAAGTTGCTTCCTCAAACTTTTGGTTCCTCTACAACACTTTGACAAGGCGGGCTGTCTTATTGCGTAGAACCTTATCACTTCGGTCCAGAATTTTTTCCGGCTGCTCCTCATATGAGAGATCATCTTCCAACTGTACCACCTCTGAGTTTAGTACATGTGAGGGGTCTGGAATGCACTTCCTCAGTAGTGATACGTGAAACACATCATGAACTTGATCCATATTCGGTGGAAGTGCCAGTCGATAGGCCACGGCTCCTATAAGATCAAGGATCTCAAAGGGGCCAATGTACCTTGGACTTAGCTTCCCTTTCTTCCCGAATCGCATGACTCTCTTCCATGGAGATATTCGAAGGAAGACTTTATCTCCAAAGTCGAACTCCAAGACCCTTCGACGATTGTCAGCATAGCTCTTTTGCCGACATCAAGCAGCTTTGATATGTTTCTGGATGACTTGAACCTTCTCTGTCATCTCTTGAACAAGATCGGGACAAAGTAGTTTTTGTTCTCCAACTTCATCCCAATAGGTTGGAGTTCTACATCGCTTCCCATAAAGAGCTTCATACGGAGCCATCTGAATACTCGAGTGGAAGCTATTGTTGTATGAGAACTCAACCAATGGAAGGTGATGATCCCAACCACCTTTGAATTCAAGGGAGAAGGATCTTAGCATATCTTCAAGTGTCTGAATAGTCCTTTCAGACTGGCCATCAGTTTGGGGGTGATAGGCCGTGCTGAAATTTAATTCAGTACTCAAAGCATGTTGAAGGCTCCTCCAGAATTTAGAAGTGAACCTTGGATCACGGTCAGAGACAATCGAGAGCAGAACACCGTGCAATCTCACTACTTCCTTCACATATATCCTTGAAAGTTTTTCAAGTGAGTGGTCTTCCTGAATAGCGATAAAATGGTTAGCCTTGGTGAGTCGGTCAACCACAACCCATATCGCATTATTTCCTCTTGATGTTTTCGGAAGACCCATGACAAAGTCCATAGTAACATTTTCCCATTTCCACATGGGTATAGGCAATGGTTGCATCATACCTTTGGACTTTTTCCGCTCAGATTTAACTTGCTGACATACCAAGCACCTTGATATATATTCTGCAATCTCCTTCTTCATGTTATCCCACCAGAAGTGTTCTCGGAGATCACGATACATCTTGGTACTTCCAGGATGAATAGAGAAAGTTGCCGTATGTGCATTATCCAATAGCTCCTTTATTCCGGGTGATGAAGGCACAGAAATCCGCGTTCCAAACCGAATCACACCATCATCGTCGATATGGAACTCTTGCAGCTTCCCTTCCTTTACTGCATTCACCCTCTTTTGTATCTCCATATCATCCCTTTGTGCTTCCTTAATCTTCTGTTGGATGGATGGTTGCGCAATCATTTGGGCAAGGTAGGATGTATCCCCTGCCCTTACGATTCCCAAATCCATCCTTTGCATATCCAAGAAGATAGGGTCTTTCTCAATCCTCAACATGGATAGAGTAGCATGTTCTTTCCTACTTAGAGCATCAGCTACCTTGTTCACCTTTCCAGGATGATAGTGAATAGAGAAATCGTTATCCTTGATTAGCTCTAACCATCTCCTTTGACGCATGTTGAGCTCCTTTTGTGTGAATATATACTTTAGGATCTTGTGGTCATTGTATATGTCACACTTCTCACCATAATGGTAGTGCCGCCAGATTTTCAAGGCAAAAATCACGGTTGCCAGCTCTAGATCATGTGTCGGGTAGTTCTGCTCATGGATCTTCAACTGTCATGAGGCGTAGGCTATCAAATTATCATTTTTCATGAGTACACAACCCAAGCCTTTCTTTGAAGCATCACTGTATATCACAAAACTTTATCCACTTTTCGGTAGTGTGAGTACAGGTGCAATGATTAGCCTTCTCTTTAGCTCCTTGAAGCTTCCCTCACATTCATCCGTCCAGACATACTTTACCCCTTTCCATGTTAACTTAGTTACCGGGCATGACAGTCATGAGAAGTTTCTCACAAAACATCGATAGTACCCAGCTAATCTAAGAAAACTATGGATTTATGTGACACTAGAGGGCCTGGGCCATTCCTCAATCGCCTTTGTCTTTGAAGGGTCCACATAAATTCCTTCACTTGTGATCACATGTCCCAAGAACGTGACTTGATTCATCCAAAAGTCAAACTTGCTGAACTTGGCGTACAACTTCTCCTTTCTCAATGTCACCAACACAAGTCTTAGATGTTCTTCATGTTCCCCCTTTCTCTTGTAGTAGATGAGAATATCATTGATAAACACTACCACAAATTTGTCGAGGTAATGTCTAAAGACTCTATTCATCAAATCCATGAAGATTGCAGGGGAATTCGTAAGTCCGAAGGGCATCGACAAAAACTCATAGTGCCCATACCTTGTACGGAAGGCAGTCTTCTGAATAACTTCCTTCTTCACCTTTACTTGATGATATCCAGAACGAAGATCCACCTTTGAGAAGTATTGAGCTCCTCTTAACTGGTCGAACAAGTCATCAATCCTTGGGAGAGGATACTTGTTCTTTATGGTGATCTTGTTGAGTTCCCGATAATCGATACACAGCCACATGGTACCATCCTTCTTCTTCACAAAGAGCACTGGTGCACCCCAAGGTGATGCATTAGGGCGTATGAACCCTTTGTCCAGATGCTCTTGCAGCTGCTTCTTTAACTCCTCCTATTCGATAGGAGCTATCCTATAGGGGCACTTTGAGATAGGAGTAGCTCCGGGTACGAGTTCAATTGAGAACTCTACCTCACGATCCGGGGGAATTCCGGGTAACTCTTTGGGAAATACATCGCCGTATTCCCTTACGATGGGCATTTCTTCATGGTTGGAACTTTCCTTCGACTCAAACATTTGGGCGAGGTATGCTTCTTCATAGGGAATCATCACCCACACCATTGAAGGATTTCTCAAAGGAGATTCATGATCTTCCTTGCATTTGTAGAGGAGCATGGGATGGTTTGGAATATGAAAATATATTTCCTTTTCCCGACAATTGATATGTTCTCTATATAACGAGAGCCAATCCATTCCCATTATAGCGTCGAATTCCACCAAGGGAAGTATTACGAGATTTGCCGGAAGAATCTTCCCACATACGTCAACAGGAGAAGAATCAAACACTTGGGTTGCAATGATTGCACAACTTGGTGTTTTTACAGATATCTCTACTTCAAGGTTTCAGGGCTTCAATTCTATAGTTCTAGAAAACTTGCAAGATATAAAGGAATGCGTAGAACCAGAATCAAATAAGACTTTTGCCATTCTAGAGTGAATAGGAAGTGTACCTTGTACGACTTCATTATCATGTTCCACCTCCGCAGTAGTGATGGCATAAGCCCTCCCTTGTTCCTTCGGCTTTGGTGGTTGTTGGCGCTGATTACCCTCGAAAGCTCGAGGTTTAGTGAACTGGTTTGAATAGTTCCCTAGCTCCTTACAGTTGTAGCATTGAACCACAAGTGGTTCTCTCCTTTCATCGGCTACATTATCCTTCCTTTTCATGTCTCTTCGACACTCGTGAGCTAGGTGTCCTTCTTTCCCACACTTGAAGCATTTCCCTGTCCCTTTGAGGCAGTTCCCATTGTGCAACTTCCCACATTTTTGGCAAGTGGGTCGTTGTGTTTTCTTCCCATCTTTATCACTAGATCCACCAGCATGAAACTCCATCTTTCTTTTCATATCACCATAGCCATGGGACCATTCTCCAAACTCCATCTCCACTTTGAGAGCAGACCGAAAAACTTCTTCATAACTCCCAAAGTCTAGAATTGCAAGAGCTTTTCGAAGATGTGGTTTTAATCCACTAAAGAATCTATCAATTTTGCTATCATTGTTGATAACAAAACCCGAAGCATACCTTGCGAGCCTTGTGAAATTTGCTTCATAGGTTGTGACAGATTCTCCTTATTTTTGCTTGAGCTCTATGAATTCTTTCTCCATCTTCGTGCGAAGAGTTCGTGGGAAGTACTTATTAAGAAACATTATCTTAAAGTCTTCCCATTCCATCTCTTCAATTTCATCCCTTGGCTTGGTGTTCTTAATCAAAGCCCACCATTGATCAGCTTCTCTATCTAGACGATAAACGGCTAGAGTCACCTTCTCTGTCTCGGAACAGTGAAGAACAGAAAAGATATTCTCCATGGAGTTGACCCATTGTTCCGCAACTAGTGGATCAGAAGATACACAAAACGTCGGTGGTCGTTGCCGCATAAAACATTCGATAGCTAGTTACTCCCTCCTTGGTGAAGGATGACGTTCCCCATTATTATGGTTATTATTCATAACCCGGGATAATTGGGTAAGCATCGCCATGAAGTTTTGAACTCCACCTCCAAAATCATTGGGGATGTCGTTCGGGCAATCGTTGCATTGGCCTTCGCAAGAGTTGTTGGCCTGATTTCTCCTGGATCCCACCATTTTCTAAAATAGAAAAGGATAGAACAAAACATAAGTAAACAAGTCTTGAATAACTTATCGTTTTAAACAATTATACCAAAAACATAACATATGGGATCCCTAGGTAAATATCCTTGTGGTCATATTTGTACTTAGTCTCATGCTAGAGGTTTTCTTTAGGGTTCACTAATCCTAATTCCCAAATTAACTAAACCTTGCCTCTGATACCAACTATAGTGACCCAGACTTTTCTTACATTACTATTACATCATTTTAAAGATAAACAACATAATAGTATTACACATGGAGGATCTAGAGGTTTAGTTTCTTGGGCAAACTAGGACTACACATAACAATTACAACATCAAGCATAAAAATTCATTTAATCTCTTCTTCTATAGCTTCTTAGTAGCACTTGTCCTCTCCTTAGTACATGTAGCCACCTGAGGATATACATCAAAAGGGGTGAGCAAAAAGCCCAGTAAGAGGATAGATAAGAACAATATAGCATAATCATGACATAGGAAGAAGATCTTGAACATGAGAGGAGCATAAACAATAAACTTGAAATGTGGCAAAGCATAAAAATGAAACATCATGTCTTAGTGGTTAACTACCACACATACTTGTGAACAAAGCTAGAATCATGTTCATGCATAATTTCACATTTACTCATGAGATTCATCACTTTACCCAATGCATTGGAGCGCTATATAATTCCGGGCGCACCCGTCACATTTAAACATTCATATTGCGCTATATAATTCCGGGCGCACCCGTCACATCATAACATTATCATTATCATGCTTGACACATAGAACACATATCAAACATGTACATAAATAACCCATGGAAAGGAATGGGTTTCATCTCATAATAACATATTCATATGCTTTGGGTTCCCAAAAGAAATAGGGAACAACATACTTGATATAAGAACCATCAACCTTGAATGAGAGGTAAAGGTGAGATCTTGAAAGAAGAGTTCTTTTGGAAAAAATTTTGATGGAAAAAAAACCAGTGACAAACATGTATATCACAGAAAAGTAAAGTAAATGATGAAAAAATGATCTTTGAGGAGTAACCATATCAAAAATGGAGTGAAAGAGGGAGAACCCGAAGGAAGAAAATTGGGTTCGAGATTTCCCCTTACCTTGTACTCGAATGCCTCCTTCTCTTTAATGTCCGGTATAATGACATTATATTAATTAATTAGAAATTAAAGAACCTTTTATACATTAATAGGGTTCATTCTGGTTTCATTATTTCATATTATGTTCCTTTGGATGACTTATAGAGTTTAAAAACATTGATCGGGGATGTTCGTTTTCATGGTTTTCTTGAGCGGTCCACTTGTGTTCTTAATTTGATGTTTGGGTAGATCATGGGTAAACATCCAGAACTGATATTACATGTAATTAATGATATTACAGAAGCTTGAATGATTTTATAATGACTTATATTAGATCCATGTGGCCGAATCATTAGATAAGAATTAAATGAAGATTATTTGGGCTAATTTGAGCAGTTTTTGGATAACAACCAACTCATTTTAATTTTTCACTTAGTAGTATGGCCATAGGTTATTTCCAGAACTTAAAATAGAACATAATACATATAAAATATTCTGGTTCAACCATAAAAATGGTTTCATGACCAGATTGAAGGTATAAATGGAAGAAGAGAGCATGTTGTTTTTTGAAGGTGATAAATTATCACCACATGAACAACGTTCTCTTTAATAAAATAAAAGGAAGGGGGAAAGGGTGTGGGGTGATATAATATAAAATTAGAATCATAATATTACAGTATATATATAATACTGTATTTACAGAACAATTTGGATGAAGATAGGTAGGGAGAGATCAAGAAAGGAACTTGAACTTGAAAGGAAATTAAAGGAGAAGAGAGAGAGAAATTACCTTTAGAATCCTTCTCATGAGATCCTCTTTAAGGAAGCTAGGATTGGTATTTTGATGAGACCAGAAGCTTTTGGACGTGGGGGATGAGATAGGGAAGGTGTTTGGGCAGAATTTAGAGAAGGCTTGGAGCTTGAGAGGTGTGAGGGAAAAGAGGGAGTGAAGGGTGGCTTTTATAGTGGAGGGGAGAGGGGTTTCCTTAATATAAAATTGATTAGTTTATTAATTTCACCTAAGACAAGGAATAGTGAGTCTTGGATGACCAATAATAGTAAATTTGACTTGTGAATTTGGGATTTGGGTGCTTACATCACTTGTGATGTCAGGAATAGTTGTTTTTAATTAAAATGTATTTATATGATAAATTAATGTATTCTACTATTCATCAAAAATTCAAGTATCTTAGAAAAATCCCAAAATTTTACCCCAACCATTTTTCGACGTGTAGAATCGAAAAATGAAGTTCATTTTTCAAAAATAAGTTTCTAAATATTATTAATTTAATATTTAATTAAAATTATAATTTACTTAAAAAAATAGTTTTTAAAATTAAAACTGATTTTGCAATTCTTTCAAAAATTACATAGGGTCTTATAAAATTATCTAAAAACTACTAGACATTGATTTATAAATATATTTCAGGAAAATAAATATTCTTTTAAATTAATTAATTAATTATAATTAATTATTTATGACTTATAAAATACCAAAAACGTTTACTAAGGTCAAATTATCACTTTCTATGATGTCTAAATTATATTTTATTATTCATAGGTAATGTTACTCTTATTTACTATTCATAAGGGTAGGTTACTATTCATAAGGGTAGGTTACTATTCATAAGGGTAGGTTAGTATTCACCAAAAAATATTTTTGTTTCATTAGACTCCAAAAACTATCTTCAACAAAACCGTGTATGTTGGATTTTTAAAATTCCAAACATAGGGGTGAAAAAATTACGTTTAAAGGTCACTTATCACTTAGTAGTTCATTATTTTGTGTTTTTATGACATAGATATAAGAAGGGAATTTTCCATTGAAAAATTTTGGGTCGTTACAATGCCCCAGCCTCAAAGTCTAAAAATATGGGCCTCCTTCTCAAGAATAAGCCCCAGTTCTCTTAACCAGACTAAATTTACTTTTGATATGGGCTTCCTTCTCCAGAATAAAACCCAACCATAAGTCCCCTCATAACTTGGGAATTTTCCTTAGGAGTAAGCCCTAATATTAGAGTATCCAAATCTCCATAAAGTACATATACCGTTATGGAACTTGTTCCTGGGTTTCTTCCCTGAAGTAAAACCCAATATTCATCTATTTTGTGAATTCATACATACATAAGCCCAACATCATTGCAACTTTTGCTCCAAAACTGTTTGGTTTCACCAATACCTCTTGTTT
Source organism: Viscum album (assembly GCA_963277665.1). NCBI lineage: Eukaryota > Viridiplantae > Streptophyta > Magnoliopsida > Santalales > Viscaceae > Viscum > Viscum album. The sequence goes on along the minus strand of OY728162.1, from coordinate 1,494,316,638 downwards.
CTCACACCAATCATGACTCATGTGATCTTAGAGTGTAAAAGTAATCATGAAATCTTTCTTTGAGCCATCAATCAAGCATACTCATCATACTCCTTTACTTGAACTACGTGGGTTCTGATTCATTTTCTAAATAAAGGATACTTAGGTATCCCATCTGCGGGTATGATCCCAAATCTGAAATAATCTATGTCCCTCTGAATGACAATAAACTTCAAGTTCCCCATTGAGTGTATGGTCATCATAATGACAAAGATAATTTTATGTATTGAAAGATACCATTGACTAAGAATCTCTAACAAATATATATGATTCTCTATCAATGAAGAACCTCGAATACATATATAAGATTCTATAAATTTCCTACATATCAATCATTGATTGTAAGATCTAAAGGAAAGATCATTTTATGCATGGTAATGTAATAAGGATTCACGAACATAACTTAAATCTATAAAGAGGGTCAGGGAGTAGACAATAATTCCCCTCAAAAAAGTGTGATGAGTCCGACCTTCCATCCTCTCGACCAATGCAAATTCCAAAGACTCATTAGTCCACAACTAATGAGCGCCTACCGTTGGAAAGTAGGTCCAAATGGATATGGAATCATGGTATGTTTCTTTTTTTATGAACAAACCCGTTATAAACCGATTAGAATGTTTGATTCTTCAATCAACGAGGTTATCCCCAATTCTAGAGGAAACAAACTAAAACTAAGATGAACTTCTATAGAAGTGGGTTTTATATAATTATATTCCATTGGTTCCAAGGGGATATGATTCCCCAGGTTATGTAAGAATTTCATGTTAGTTTATGTGGTGCTCAATGGGAATGGATGAATCTCTCCCACCATATTTGAAGTTTGGGCTACTATAATGAAACCATGATCCATGAATTCATTGAGCTCTCCGAGAGGCTTCATGTGTGTCAGATTCATGATATCTTCATGAATTGACCACTAGAGCCAGTCTATATCACCAAGTATTATTGGACCATTGCATTCTAGGGACTTGATGTTGTTAAACTATATCCAACAATAGTAGCTCATCAATGTGGATTCATTCAGACAATAATTGATTTAATCTCCAAGTGGGATAACCGAATCCTCTTAAGGAATTCATGGCCTGATTAGTGGTTGAATTTGTGAGCTCCCATATCATCCACTGATTCTGATTCCCTCACACCATTCACACTGACAATTGAACCAAATTATATGAATCTAATCTGAATAAGTAGTTTTCCATGTACAGTATTCAATCCATCCATACTTCCTACTATCATGAACAGGTAAATTGATAGATTAAGGAATTCCAGAAAACCATCTCCAACATATTGAAAATGTTGGTGGGCCATAATAAGAAGATTTAGATGAAGAAAATTCCCAACACTCTTGGGGATTATTGGACAATTACTTGAAAATCCACCTAGGGTACTCAAGATTCCATTGTTTAAGGATAATAGGTAGTCATTCCAATCAAGATTCATTTTTACTCACTATAAATGGATTTCTATGACATGAAGACATTATATTTTATATTATAATTATATCTATTTGTTATAGAATCCCTCAAGGATAATAGGGTCTATGCCTTGTATAATCTAGAGAATTACTGAATGAAAAAAGAGAAGGTGTTACATAAAAAGTTTACCTCTGCTCTTTCATCTAGGGTAACATGGTACTAGACCTTAGAACACTAATGATACCCAATAGGAAACTTCCACCATTAGACCTCAAGTGGGAAGGACCTTTTATTATTCATAAGTCCTATCAATATAGTGCATACTCGTTGATCACCATTGATGGTGAGTGCATCACTCCACCTATAAACGACAAGTTTCTAAAGAAGTAAATTTCATAAGAAGTTAGTGTCTTAGAGACGCAGTCTAAAAATTTGTGTCTAGACAAATATTTCAGACCTCAAACTAATATCTATATTTTGATCGGAGCACTATGATCAAAAACATAAAATATTATGTCTAATAATGATGATTTTAATCATTATAAAAGTATTCCTTGGGAGTGTGTTGTATGGAGTTGGGTATCCTAACCCTCGGTATCATTGGGTTATATATAGAGCCTTGTGCACATCCCCCTTGAAATGATTTCTCCCCTTTTTCTCAACAACATGACATTATACTATGTTTCTAGCATCTTACTCACATGATGTTAAAATGTATAACTTTTAAAAAATCATAGTTGAAAGACATTAAACTACCCACATATTATTTTAATAGTTGTGAGATGATAAAATGAACATCATAACATCCTTACCATGAGATGATAAACATAATAGCACTAACATTCTAGTTGCATGACATTAAACAGTGTAACATCTAATGTCCTAGTTTCATGTAGTTAAACTGTGTAAGAATTATCATCTTAGAAGCATGTTGAGAAACTACATTGAATTATAATTTTCATTCCCAAGATGATATTTCCCTTGACATCATTCATCTACCATGCATATTGAATAAAATTTTATATATATTTCCCTACCCTTGTAGGATACATATTAACTCTCATACATTACATATCTAGGCCCATCTACAAAATCTTCAACACCCTTCACCTTTAATCGCGATTTATGGAACATTGGCCTACTGGGTCCTCATTAATGTAATTAACTTCCTTCACCTATTCCATATGTGTTCCTATAATTCCAACCCTCTTGGTAAAAGCATCATTAATTTTAACAATGTGTGATTTTCTTCATAAGCATGTGGTGTGGTGTTGGGTCCCCTTAGGACCTCGTTCGTATCATATTTCTAAATCAGTGATGCAATGCATTTTCATTTTAGAAGTCCATGGTCCACACATTGTGACCTTGAACAAAGAACTATATAAACCGAACTCTATAACCTTAAACTAGGAGTTAATTTCCTCAATAGATGAAATTAAAATGCGATTTTACTATGTAATAGTTTAGGATTCCGCATAATAATTGTGGGATTCCTCATTTCAATCACTAAAGGGGACTTCCCCAACCAGTGTTGGTTACCCACCAAAATATGTTATATAACTATGTGTTCCTTGATTATCATACTTATGGGATATATAGTGTCACCCATACGCTCAGTATTTGGGCCTAACCATTATTTTATCAACCTTTTGACCTCATGGCCTTTGTCATTGTCCAAACTATATAACCTTAAACTATGTGCAACAGGCATCATGATCACTTTCCATGATATGAATCCTTATTTACCTCAATAATGTCATGTTTTAACCCATTTTTAAAATAAGAATCCATGAATTCCACTTTTTTTCCATGGTCCGAGTGCACACCATTAAACTATTTATAACAATCCCAAGAATAGTGACTTTAAAATATATGTGAGTCTCCTATGGAATGTGTCATCTGGTGATGGTTCCACATGGGACCTCATTCATATCATTTCTATCACGACACCAGACAATACATATCCATTTTGAACACTCATCTTTGGTCCATACTCTACAACCATAAACTAAGAGACTGCAGTCTAAGCATCACGACTCTAAAATGTGAACAAGCCTTCTCCTTGGGAATATGTAATGCAGTGCATACATTCTTATCCAAATTCACATAGGTTATTCACCCCATAATGCTAAACATATATATTTAAATAACCCACCTTTTTTATGGGCTTTAATACGCTAAAAATATAGCCATCCAATATTTTAGGAAACATTTCCTTAAACTATTTAGAGTAGGTCCAAGAATTATGACCTGAAACAATTTTCAACCCCTATAGTATGAGTTATATGACATTAAACTATATGGACTAACTTCCTAAATGTTTGATGTTAAAAATTGATTTCATCATGTTCTAAACCAGGTTCCCCCATCAGAGTGTATCATCTTCACCAATATTGGTTTTCTAGTGTGTCGTGCTCTATAACTACATGTGGCTTGATTCCAACCCCCATGGGATACATAGTGTTGCTCCAACATGTAATATTTGAGCCCATCCACATGTTCATTAAACATTAGTACCCTTTTCTTTAGCTAAGTTAAAATCATTATGACCATAAATTAAATGAAATTCATCTTAAGGTGTGTATGGGGTTCATAAGCCTTCGTAGCCTCATTCATGTTGAGTTTTACCTCATGTTTGTGTCTTATATAAACCCTTTGACTGAATTTTTCCATTATGGTCCAATTACATGATTCTAAACTATCTGTTATTGTTTAATCCTTATAACAATAAGATATGGTCTCATGGTATGGGCTCTAGGACCTAAAACTAGAATCCAGAGTCTATGAAATATGACTTTAAACTAGTCACAAAACTCATATTTGTATCGAACATTCCGATAAACCCCATCACACACATTGAACATTTCTTAGTTTGAGTTTCAATCATATTTCAAATCTATATGGACCCCCTAATCATCATGGTAGCATTCCATTTCTCGATCACAACCCATATTTGGACAAGGCCCTAATGGATCTCTCGCAGCAAATGGTGGATTCTATATTTTGACCATACACAGTAGTTGCTCTTTATTTTTTCTCACCTAATTAAAAAATAATGCGGTTGAGATTAATATGTTCCAAATATGGTCAACATTGGATCCCTAACCATAAGTCACCCCTGATCTAGAACTCGAAAGTGTCAGATTACGTTCTTTCTTTATCCCTATACCTAAGTGGAATTATCCGCATGGTGTATCATCACTCATAAAATTATGCTCCCATATGATCTGATAATCCCTTACCATTCATTTTTTTCACACACTGATCATGACCCACATGGGATTATGATTTTGGGTAGGCTGTGTAATAATTTAGTCAACCTGTACAAAGTATCCCATGGTCCAAACTTCATAACTGTAAACAGAGAGTTCATGTGCAATAATCCTGAATTTATGTTGTATTTGGGTTGTCATTCCAAGGAAATTGTTTCGGGAATTTGGTTATTCATGACTTCATTCAGGTTTCATTTTCCACTCTATGACACTACGCGTATGCTTTTCGAATATCAGAGCCATGGTCTAGCTAGTACAACCTTACACTATGGGGAATGTCCTAGTCACACAATGTAAAACTGTTATATGCATACTGATTACATAACATTAAAATATAAAATGTTCCTTCCTTATGGTATGATGTTAAACTATGTTCCTAACATTATCATTGTATGACATAAAATAGTCTATTTATCATCCTTTTTGTACGATGTAGAACTACATGTTATCTTTAGGTATTTTATAAGACCCCTTCCTTCAATGTTGGTTATCTACCACATCTCTCATATTCCTTCATCCCTCACTCAACATCTGAGATATCACTCAACTGGAAGATGGGTTTCATCTTTTTTCATACCAATAAACCTAAACTAATGTTCTCTAATCCACGATGGCATAATTACAAGAGTGTTGAAACCCATTCAAACATTTTATCTCTCTATTGTCAGGCTGCATGTTCCCTTTATTTGGGTCCTCTCCATCTTCCACAACTAAAGGGACACCCCTAAATCATATGCCTCATGTCATTGTTTCTCACCTACCATCCTGATCCAACATCTCGGGAGACTTTGGAAAACATTCAAAGATAGGTTTCATGTTTGAACATGTTTAGTGGTCGTACCACATTTTGTTTTCCCTTTTCCTGGATAACTATATGGAAGTTGTGTTTCAAACAGGATCAACAGTTATCCTACATCATCATTACACTCTCCTAATGTTCCATATTGTGGTCATTTTGATTCAAACTTTTCATTCCCCATTTTTCGAATAGAGGTCAACGCCCCTAATATTACCTATTTTGTGCACTACAGAATGGTGGGAAAATAATTTTGGATGTTCTAATATCCCTATTCATTAGCCACGACATCTCTCATCCCAAACACTCATACTGGTCTGTCAACAATAGTAGACCCTGAGTGATAGATGATTGTATTACACTCTCACAATAATGGGAAATCATGTGGTCATCCCTTGTTTCTCACATCGCGCAAGACGCATCAGAGATTAGGGATTGATCATTGGATGTTTCAAAAATATGATTTGTGGGTGATAATTTAGTGTGTCAAAAAAATGTGTCCATGAATTCCAAAAAGTATAAAAAAATAATACATCTTTTTTATGAAAGTTGAAATTATCATCCACATATCAAATCCTCCCTTAAGTTTTGTAAAAATTTCCCTGGTAGATCCACTCTGATTATCGAATGATGCAGCTCTAGCAACCTATGGTGCATGGCCTCTAAGGTTTTAGGTATCCTTTTGAGCTCAATTTCCAAAACCTCATCCATAAGATAAAATATCATTTTCTTGGATTTCTTCTTGATCTTTCTCAGTATGGTGGTATTCTACTTGAAGTGATGACTACATCATTTTTCTTTCAGCCTCCACCTATTCATCCCTCGGTATGATGGAGAGAATAGATTGAGTATTGATGAAATAATATCATTTATTCATTTCCTCTTCTAGATGATGGTAATCTTGATATAATTCCAATAACTTTTGAGAGCTTTCATACTCCCCATAATGATTGGAAATGTCTGGATGTTGGATTCCTTGCACACACTCGCTCGGTGAGAATGCCACGAAACGATACATGGAGACCACAAGCATCTTCCCCTCTTGAGAAAAAATTGTGAATCCAATGGCGAAGAGATCCTATGTGGACAAATAACTATGATTGTGATGTGTTGTAGATGATGAATTATAGTATCTTCTGTTCCCTACTCTAAATTATATGGTTATCTTCATCCAACTCAAGATTGTAATCTTCCATATCTTCAGGTGGCGCAAGGTCATAATCGAGGACAGAAACAACGAGGTCGATAATAGAACATTCCTATAGTATCATCTCAAAAATAATGGGATCCAAATCACGAGGTCGGTGATCTTAGGCTGACCCTACCTCAGAAACATTGTATCTTCCATCCTTTAGTTCCACACCACCAATGGAATCACTCACAGCCACAACCAACTATTCACCTTGGACTATGGCCAAATCAACTTGGATGATTGGATCCTCATGAATTGGCATGGATAATAGGAGAGGTCCCCAAGATTCTCCATCATCATATACTTATTAGGTGTATAGTACCGTAATTACTATCTAATAAAGGAATAAATTAGTTAATATGATCAATAAATTATATGTATGACTCTATGAAAACAAAGGATTTGTTGGAGATGATCATTGATAGATTGATATACTAGGCCAAAGTTGGGACTTTCACCAAAGGGAACCATTAATCACCGGGTATTTGGATGATCAATACTATATCCCCATGTATTGATCGAGTGGGAGCTACATTAAATAGAAAAAAGATTTTGTTCAATGTCTTAGTGAAATTTTTATCTTTTCCAAATGTTTTGAGATCTACTCTTTCCAAGTGGTTGAGGAATTTCAATGATGAGTTATCTCGAGTGCACTGCTTCTCTAATAATGGTCTCTATCATTTGACTATTATGTCATGGACTCCCATAGATAACAGGATGTACCGATGGATATAAAGATTTCACCCTAACCTCATTGACCTCAGTTGTCCCACCAACTGCTTCAGTCCCAGGGGTAGGACCTGAAATGTGGCCATCTGCACCAATTGGTGCTCCTTCATCCCCACCAATAGGATCCCCTTTCCCACTATTAATATTATTCTATAAATGAAAAGTTTCAAATATAGAAACTAGATAATGAAAAAGGAAAATATGTAGGAATGAAAGGTGGGTTAAGGCTTACTATGAAGAATTCAGCCAATTCTTCTATATAGACTGAGATTTCACAACACTAGGGAACTTCTTTGATCAGTGGATTCTCTCCAGGTTTCCTCTTCATAGAACTTCTATTCTTCTTAAGCATTTAATAAATATTAAAATGAATTAATTATTTGTCTCCTCAAGCCTTGGATCACTACTAAACATCACTCAAAGCATGGAGGATGGTTTGATGGATTCCCCTCATTGGAAAATAAAGTCATCATGTGTGGCCATGTATGTGTGCCTCTCATGATGGTCCACTTTAACCATGAATTTTTCAGGCCCAACATCTAGAATCTAATCCCCACTTTGGGTTAGCTTCTATTATAGGTCCTCCAGCGACATCAAAATTTACATTATCCTCCAAGAAGACTAGAGTGAAGGGAAGATAGCATCAATAGTAGGAAGTAGAAGGTAAATCAACATGTTTTTGGGATCCACCCTTACTGGCCCCCAAGCCCGCTTTCGATACCCCTATCATCAAGAAGGCATGACTGCACCTATTCCTTGAGATATCCCCACCATCACAATTCCATCCTAAGCCACCCCAAATGCATTAATATCCTATCATGTAATATCATTCATGCTTCATCACAGATTTGGTTCCTTTCTTGTCAGATCAATCACCCAAATATGCTTCCAAATGATTGGTTCAAGATTTTATTTCACTGAGTTTAAAGAATATTTCCTCAATAGGATAACATTGAGAAAAGTTGGTGGCTGCACAATTGATTCACTGGATAATTTATTCATAATAATTCCCCATAGTTGATGAAGGATATAGGGGTTTTAATCTTTATAGACCCCCATGTGGACTTTGTTCGCTACTTACTGAAGAATACTGAACTTATTGGAAAATGGTGCAGCATGTCTGGTTCACTGTAAATATGGTCATTTATCGAAGACACAAGCACTCCACCTATGAAGTATTGTATAAACTCCATCTTCTCCTAGGAGGCTTTCATGTTGTCCACCATTGGGCCAACCATAGTTGTGAAGGGTGGAAAGATGATGTTTTCATGTTTGTCAATCCAGACTACAATCCTAGCCTCATCATGCCTCACTAGTCATACCCCATAAATGTTAATCAAAGATGGTTGTAGATCATCATTTGGATGATTGATGGCATTCACGAATTTTTAACCCTTGAGGTGTGACATGATACATCATTGTAAAAACTATAATAGTCTACAGATACCTCTAGGTGTGTTTCTCCCTGCAACATGACCAATTATGTTTTCAAGTATATAGATCATGGTACCCCCAAGTTGTTTCTATTTTTTTCCACTAGAATCAACACCATCACCAACATCATTGGGAACATTCCCATATATGTATCCATGAACGGTAACAACCACCAACTCTAAAATGTGGAAAGAAAAACAGTGAACCAAACCAGTGGGTCCTTTCCTCCCAACAAGATATACCCCCACTTTTGATACATCCCTTACTCTAAAATCCACTAGTATGATCTTGGATTCCCCCTCTACAATGCAGTTGGACATTGTTTTACCCAACAAGACATCCTCAATATCATGTCCATCTTGAGGAGCATGTAAAACCATGTCTTGAAAAGTATTTAATTGTGAAAAAAAGAGTTTCTTCCATATTTCTCATTAGCCCATCCCAAACATGTTGTGATTGGAGTGGGTTTTGATGTATATTATTCCTTGTATTCTCAGATGGATGGAACTCATCACACTAGATTCCCTCTAATTCCATGAATGTCTTGTAGACTAAGGCTTACTCCCCCATGGTGGGTATGGAATGTGTTTTTATCCATGGACCATTGGATCCAAATCATTGGAACCATGTCATATTCATTGTAAAATTGGAATTGTGATGTACACACCGCTTCACATAGCTAGTTGCTTCACTACTTTTCTCTATACTCCTAGCATGTGTAGTGCACCCAATTTACCCTTACCGATTCATGGGTGAAATTTCGTATGGGCCTCAAGTCCCATTATTTATTCCATCCTTAGATAATATCCCTCATGCTACTCTATAAAATAGTTTCATAATGTTAGATAAATTATTCTACCTCTAGTTGATCCCCAATGACTATCTCAATCTACCCTTTCAATTCTTAAACAATTATGGTTCCATGCTCTCTAGAAGGATGACAAAAAATGTTGATGTTCTAGTGGTTGAGGCTATCTTCAAATGGGAATGATGATAATGGAGTGTCAACCACAAAGGATGATATGGTCAACTCATATAGAAACCTGAATTTTCACATCCGGAGATAGTAACTAAGTGGATTGATCTTCTGTGACCCTATTAGCACGGCTATAATAATTAGTTTATCTGATAAGTCCCTCCAAGGTCAAGGTATATGAGGATTTATAGTCATGTCATCTCCCAGATAAGTAGTATCTTATTCAATTACAAGGGGTTTATATTGATCGACCATATCATATTATTCTAAAAGGTACGAGGAAGGTGCCTAAAAATCAAGATGTTTGCAGTTTAAAGGCACAAGAAATGTGAAACTATGTTAACGAAGCAGCCAATGTTTGGATTTTTCTCAAAATAGAAAAACTTATGTGCACACGATGAAATCTTATTATCACACATAAATTTAAAGGTACAATAAAAGGGCCCCCCTAATTATTTATAGGCATAATCATATAATTGTGCATGCACAGAAGTATCGTACAATATTCATGGAATATTTTGTATGAACCCATAGAATATCAATCCCTCTAATCAGTATTTCCCTTAAAAATTATGATAATAGTTCCCTTTAAGCTCGGATTGTAAGGGGATCATTTTCTATGTCCAAATTGCACATGAAGCTGTAAACAGATAACTTTAGATGATATGAATACATCATATAACTAAATGTAGTATTTTGAGAATGGAAATGGACGTTTTCACGAGTTTCAATGTGTGAACACAGGATTTAAATCCTCATGCAAGACCCATGTGTGCCAAATTCGATGAAATTTTACATCCATTACACAAATTCTAATCAAAAGGCCAGGACTGGCACACACAAGATCTCTACATTCCATGAAAGAAACTCGATCCATTCCAAAACCTCTTGGGATTCAGATATGATATCAACCATCCATTTGTGTGATTATTATCCACATTTTAGGAATGTGTTAAGCGGAAGGCCTTTTCCATAATCTAATTCTTCTGCACCCATTATCAAATAATTTGTCTATAAATATAATTTTACCCCCACCCCCTCATCTGGGTGATCTTCCAAAAGTCAAAGAATCACTCCCTTGATTGGTCCCACAATTTTGTAATCCTCACCCAACCTATTTTTACCTAATTCAGGTGCGCTCAAGGGATCCTCATGTGTGAAACCTCATCCGTGTGAGAAAAACTACAATATTTCATGAAACCATGACCTTGTACACAAGCCTTAGATATTCCATGAACCCCCTAAGGATCCTTAGAATGCCACTATGTTAGAGCACCATGTTTGAGCACCCTTTTCATTCAACCCCCATGCCTTTCACACACCTCCTGTATGAGACCCTCCAAATCTACATTTAGCAATTTCATGTCCCTTTCGAGTTGTCCTGAATACCCCTAGATCATGAGTTTCCATACATTTTTCTTATGATTATAGGTATGATAATTAATTTTTCTTCTTATCATAGGCATGATAATGTGAACATTCTAATCAAACCCTCCTAAATTCCATTAAAACATGGAATTTCTGAATTCATGCCCCCCTCAATGGTGTATGTGCTATTGTTATATAATTCCAAGTGGAAAGGTGTGATTCCCCCATATCCACAATGCATGATTTAAAACTACCTACAACCAACATCCTCAACACATGAAGTAAAACTATTGTCTCACACCATGAAATTCACATGGCATGCCCCATGTATAATCATCATGCGATGCCAACTTCCCCACTCTATGGGATACTACCCCAATACTAGGGAATCCACGGTGGGAACCCCATACACCATGTGCCACAATCTTGGGATGGGTATTGTATGACTCATAGAGAATGAAATTATCATAAAAATGAATCACATACTCCTTCATATTCTCACATGCATAAGCCCCACACCATCTCTCATTGACGCATTTTTCAGAACATAGGCATCAATTCTACACTTTCGTCTTGTTTCTCACACAAAGCGTGACTCACATGGGTTAGTGTTTAGTTATGACTATGACATAAACCACCTCCATTTTCAGGGTTTTCTATTACATTTAAGCTCTAATCATGTCCCATATATGGGCCTCATTTTAGGTATAGGACCTAATCAAAATCATATACAGGGGATTCCTCTTTAGTTTAAGCCCTGACAAACATAATCATCCTATTTCACCTACATCCCTGAATAAGCCCCAATCACATGATCCATGGGACTCCTCCTTAGGTAAAACCTCTATCCCTTTCCAAACTACTTGGGATTTTACTCCCAAACAGATGGGATATGTTGGAAGGATACCTGAGGTCTAAACCCATCATATGTATCTATCATGGTCTTCTTCGAGCAATATATTAGTAAAATCATGCCCCTCATCTTGGAGACCCCATCTCCTTTGGGTCCATCAGTCATCTCAATACGTAATCCCCACACATCATCCAACTATGATCAATCCAATTACAAAGGGAAACATTCATGTGTATTCCCCACACCATCTGTAGTTGATGTTCCTTTCACAATAATAGCATCATTACCGCATGACAATATATTTTATGGACCAGTCCCATCACATGACATTAATATGTGACTTGTAACTGTATGGGTTTTGATCACTATCATCTAAACGGGGTATGTAAGACACCTCTCCAAGGTTCAATCCTAACCAACGATAAACCTATTCTTTCCAATTTTAGGGGTGCACCTGCCTAATAAGTCTTCAAGGGTGTTCTGATCATCCTTCATAATGAAACATCATCACTTTATGGGAAACACCTCATGGATCTGCCTCCATGAGAATTATGATCTATCATACTTTATATTATGAAATATTTTCATTATGGGATACACCACCCAGACCTACCTATAAATGGATTTTTATCCATCCATAGGAAAGACATTCAGGTGGTCACTCCTAGTGGTGTACCTATCTTATCATACTCTAGTCATGTTCTGGTCAACCATCATGGTGTGACATCTTCCCTTTATGTGAAACACCCCCTGGATCTGCCACCATGGGCATTGGGATCCACCATCATTCATAATGTGACACATTCCCTTTATGGGACACAGCTCCCCTACCGCCTCTAAAGAAAATTTTAATCCATCCATCACTAAGCCATTTAGGTATTCCATCATAGGATTTTACTTATCCGGTCTACCTTTAGAGGTTTTCTAACCAACCATCAGGGAGTGACATCTTCCCTTTATGAGACTCACTTCTGAGATCCACCTGCATGGTCATTATGATATATATACCTTCATTGTGTGGCATCTTCCATTTATGGGGTACACATCCAAGAACCACCCAATGGTGTGTCTAGATAATTAATATTTGTCTCCACAAGAAGTTAAAGTCATTGCTAAATCAGTCTTTGCAAGATTTTATGATCAATCTATATAATACACTATACATGTGACCGTAAATATATTCTACTTTCTAAACATGTGATGTCTGAGGTGAAATCCTTAGAAGATATGCCTCTATGGCATCATCTCTCTCAAGATTAAAATGGGATGCCTGAGGTGAAATCATTGAATGATATGAAATTTTGGCTGTATATACCTTGTGATCAACATGGGATGCCTTGGGACTCATGCCTAATATGACTCCATGAGATCCCCTCTTATGAGGAATAATTCTGGTGACCAATTTTCCAAGAATCTTGAACTGTCACTAATTCCAACATGACTACTCTCCTGACTGATGGTTTATACCCTGCTAAGAACCATTAGAATGTTCAATGATAATAATTGTAATTAACCATCATCCACAAAGTGATGACATTGGTAATTAGTTATATGAAAATGATTTAACACTATGAGGGAGACCCAGACTAGGCGACAAGTTCCAATGAGATATCCATGGAAGGAGAAACTAAAATCCCATTATCACATTTTGATCAAGAATTAGTCATCACCATTGAATGTGAAGAATGTTTCCCAACATTAAAAAGTGGGAATTTGGAAAAACATAATTTGATACCAGTAGGCATCTGCATGTGAGGTAGGGAGTTTTGGTGAAAGCATAAAAATTATGGAAAGGAAATTGTTCTTCCACATAATGAATCCTCTAAATACACATTCACTGTTGATATAGAAAAAGGAAAGAAATAATAATCTATATAAAGAACCTAAATCCTCTCACTCGCCTTCTTTCATCCTTCTAATGAACCCAATTCCTTTTCCTCAATCCATCTATAAGCTATAGATTTCCTTTGAACATAATTATGAAATTATTGATATATTTGGACATGTTGAATTCAACATTCCCTTTTTTTGATTCCATGAAACAAATTTCTAAGAATGAAAAGTTTCATAACAATTTTTCACCCATAAGAGAATGATTTAGAATTTTGAAAATGTTTCCACCCAACATTTCATTCCCCAGTTATACAAATATCTAAGGACAGATATGCTTATATAACAAATATTGGGTTCCAAATTTGATTATGGAGTCTTACAAATGGAGCCTCAATAAATTTCATTCCCAAACCATATTTTCAAACATTTTTCTGGATTTTTTTCACCCAAAAAGTGTAGTTATCCAATTATCCAATTAACAAATAGCCAGTCCTAAGGAAATAATCGATGATGTATATATTCTAGTTAATGATCCTATATTCCCAATAGATTTCTGTTTACATAACATGGAATGTTAGAAATATTATTCTCAAACTCCCCCAATTCTAGGAGGTACATTACTCATTATAGATGTACAAAAATTGATTCCCATTCAATAATCGTATCCATGGAATTTGGTGATTAACTAGTTGTGATAAATATTTTTCTTGAAATTCAGTACCCATTATAGGATCACTCTGAATTCTATGTCCATTATTACGAGGACACTTATGAGTGTTAATTAAACATGGTTCCATCATGTTCTTCATGTTCTAATGGGAGAGGATTTTGATAATTTTTCACCATGATTAACGAATTCATAAATGGATAAGTTGTTGTTGGAATTTCATTTATAAACACCATCAATCTAAATAATCATAAAAATCCTCTCGGATCCCATGTCACCTCAAATATTAAGTTCTCTATGATAGGAAAGATGAAAATTAATCCAAATCACCAAGATAGTCTTCCTCCGTTCCTAAGACTTGTGGAACATAAATAATAAAAAAGGATGCTTTGATACCAGTTCATTCACACCAAAATTATGCATTTATTTTCCATGATCACTCTTAACTTGTCTTTATATCTACTTTAGATACTAAAATTTAGGAGTATAAACTTATTCATGTGTTAGATTAAAATAAAAAAAGGATCTTTTTGGACCCTACATGACAAATGTGGATTTATCCATTCCCCTTTCATACATCCCATCTATTTAGAAGAATCATCCAAATTAATCAGTAATCCACAATGAATACTCCATCATTTCATATGTGAGGTATTTAGAAAAGATATTTCTAGTATTATTTAAGTAGGTATTGCATATAAAATTTTATATAGTGAATGGGTTAATATAATTCAAGTGGTTCCTAAGAAGGGTGGGATAACTGTTTTCAAAAATGAACATGGAGAATTAGTCCCAATGATAGTGAAAGAGAAATGGAATTTGTTCATTGATTATAAATATTGAATGTTGAATCATGAAAATATCACATCCAACTTACATTGCTCGATCAAATTCATGAAATATTATCTACAATGTCACATTATTTATTTCCTAAGGCAAGCATCGACTATATACAAGTCCAAATCAAACCACATGACCTAGAAAATTATATATTCACTTGTCCCTTCAGAACATACACATATAAAAGAATTTATTTTGGCATGATCAATAATCCTGTAACATTCTAGAGGTGTATCCTAACTATCTTAAATGGATTAATTAAGAATTTCATGAAGGTATTTATGGATTAATTTACCATTTATGGTGATTCATGAGAATTGTGCTTGCATTCACTAACTATGGTCCTAAAAAAGTTCCTTAAATGAAACCGTGTATTGAATTTAAAAAAACATCATAGTTAAATATGATATTATTGTAGGACATATAATTTATAAATATGGTATTCAAGTAAATATACATAAGATATTGGTTATTCAATCACTTCCTAAATTGACATTAGTTCAAGCATTTGATTGTTCCTTGGTCATGCAAGTTCTATGGGTGATTCATCTAGAACATTAGTAGGATTTCCCTCCCACTCACTCAGTAGCTCTAGAATGATAGTACATTCCATTTTGATCAAGGCTTAAAAGGGATCCATTATTTAACTCAATGTTTTTTTACATCATCCCCAATAATTGAACCCCAAATTGGTCACCACCCTTAAAATTGATGTGTGATGCTTTTGATAGTGAAATTGGGCTCGTACTCTATAAAATAAGAGAAAAATTCATCAAATACTTTATTACACATAAAAAAACTAGATGAAACTAAATCACATTATGTTGACACTGAAAAATAACATTTGACTATGGTTTTCCTTGGAAAAATTCCAAACATATCACTTAGGAGCCAAAATGATCATCATTAAAGAGCATTCCTATTTTAATTTATTATAGAAGAAAATTGATTCCAAACAAAGTATAATAATATAAATCTTAATTCTCCAAAAGTTTTACCTTGAGATCAAACATAGACTCAGAAACTAAAACCTATTGTTTCATTACCTATGTAGGATTTCAAATTCTTCTATTTATAAAATTATTGATCCTTAATTTCCCATAGAACAACTCTTATCTCTCACACCAAAGTAACCAGGGTATACCAAAATTTAAAATTACTTGGTTGGTGGTTTTTTCCAAAAATGTTTTCCAAATACATATCAATGAAGAATAAAATTCGTTCAAAATACTATTTCTGGAAGATAATAATATTTGGAAGATTGGGCTAGATAAGGTGATTTGGATATTTTTTGATGAAGATGAGCATTCCTCCATCTTGGAATTCATCCACTCAATTCACAAAGGTGGCCACTTTGGACCACAGAGGACCCCCATAAGGCCTTAGACTCTATATTCTTCTAGAAATAACTATTCATGGTCTCCCATGAGTTGTTTCAACCATGTCTGATATTCAATAATTTTAGAATAATTTCCAAAAAATATTAACTGCACCAAAATACCTTAATCTCTTATGAGATATTTGATATTTTGGGAATCAATTTCAAAGAACCATTCCTCCCTTCCTATGGATTCTCTTAAATTCTTATTATAGTCAACTATGCTTCTAGTTGGGTTGATGGTAAGCACATAAGAAATGATGATTCATAGGCTATTATTTAGTTCCCCAAAACCCACATCCTCTATCACTTTATAACTCCACATGCTTTGGTATGCATCTTAGGAAACCAATTATGTAATTGAACCATGGAATATCTTATGAAAAATAATATGGTTGTATGTAAAACATAAATTTCATATCACCACAAAACAAATGGTATCGACGAATTTCATAATAGGTATGTAAAAAGAGTGCTTGATAGAATTATTAAGCCCATAAGAAACGACTATCTGAATTACTCGATGAAGTGCATTGGAAAAATTGAATTTCCAATAAAACACCCATTTGGATGTCACATTTTAAGATAGTTTTTTTGTAAATAATTTAATTTATTGGTTAAAATCCAACATAAGACGTTTTGGGTTGTGAAGAAAATTTAATTTTGATTATAAAAAATTAGGTGAAGAGATATTATTATAGTTAAATAAATTGGAGGAGCTTCGACCTGATTCCTATGATAATTATAATATCAAAAAAAAGGAACTATATGATAAACACAACCTATTAAAGGTAATTAATGATAGTGAAATGGTAATTCCCATTGATTCTTACATTCACCATCACCCAAGTATGCTTAATTTTCATTTGGAATGCCCTTTTATTATTACCACTATTTACCCATTTGGTGAAATGAAAGACTAAGACCCTTCATCTAAAATGACATTCATGAATAATAGACATTGGAAAAGCATCCCCATGAGAGGGAACACACAATGGTTACCACATAAACTTCCACTAAATCCCCAACTAATAGATTATACCCATTATTAGATATAGATGGATACCCACCATGTCTGAACTAGGGGATCCCCTTTTCATTTAAATCCATATAACTATTTTCTTATCTCTCCCCTATATTACTTTTCATCCCTTTTATGTCTAATTCTCTTTATTTCTCTATCTTTATTCTTTTAATATCCCAGTCTCACCCTCTATCCCATGTTTTTTAGTTTTTATCAATTTCATCATCCACTATTTTTCAAAATTTCTATTTTTTGTGTCTATTTTTTAAAATATAAAAAATAAAATTGTATATAAAGACCATAAAATTTTAAAATTGTTTCCAAATATTTTTGGGGAGTCTAAATACTTGTTTTCATATCAATACTTCTGTATTTTCATCAAAGACATGGATAAATGAGTTTTTTTAATACTAATACATTTTGAATGTCTGGGGTTTTATTTGGAAATTGATTCCTCAACTATAATGAGGTATAACATTAAATTTCATGCCAAGAAAACCTAATACCATCATTTAATATTGTGAATTTTTCATAGCTGATTTTGAGTTTTTTATATACTATTGAGTTGAATTTCTTACTGTGGTGTGTATTTATAGCACCCCAAACATTTTATGATATGTTTATCTTAAAAACAGTATTTTCATTGGAGAGATTATATTTCAAGAATAACTGAACCTATGTGGAACAAAACATGGTTACATATAGGATATAGCCAGAACCAAGCCATTAAACTTAAATTTTCCAGCTCTCTGATTCGAATTTTCAAAATCTGACCTACATGGTTGTGTTTAGGATGATATTTAGAGTGTGATAGAATTAACATAATTTTTCTGTGAATAGTAAACTAACATTATGAAAAGTAACCTATCCTTAGTAATAGTAACATACCATTATGAATATTAATATGACTCTTCTGAATAGTATCCATACCCTTGAGTGTATAAATGAATATAGGCTCCTTAAAAATAAAGATGAATATTTTAAGTGTTTATATATTTCTATTAAATAATGATTTAATTAAATATTCAATTAATCATATATAAAAAATTATTTATGAAAAATGGAATTCATTTTTTGATACTACACATAGAAAAATAGTTAGGGTAAATGTTTGGGATTTTTCTAAAATACATCAATTTTGGTGAATAGTAATATACATTAATATACTGTATAAATACATTATAATTTAATTATTTATTCGTGGAATCATGAGTGATGTACGAACCCAAATCTAGAACTCACATTCTAATATTACTATTCTTGTTCACAGAATACTCCCAATTTTTTTTCTTGAGAGGAAATAATAAATTAATGACTATAATATTAAAAGAACTCCTCTCCCCTCCAATAGATAAGCCACCCATCCCCCCTCTTCCTCCCACACTACTCAAACTTCAATGCTTTCATTAATTATAAAAAATACACTTCCCCAGCCCTCTACCCAGGTTCATGGCCTACAGGTCTCACCAAAATGCCAAAAACAGTTACCAAATGGAGATTTTCAAGGAGGAGTACTCAAGAGGTGAACCTTTGTTCTCTGTTCATTCAATTTATTTTACAATATACCATTATTTTGTTATCCCTTCTCACCTACCCTCATCCAAATGCCATGAAAATTATACTACCTTACATGTACTAAATTTTTATTATGCTAATGGAATATTTCATCACAATCTCTCTTCTCCCCTCCTATTGTACAAAATAAGCAAACACCGTCTGAGATGTGTTAATTCATCACACACAAGGAAGACATGTTTTCAATTTGTAATAATATTTTCAATATTGGTCATGAAACCTTTTAAATAGTTAAACCAGATCATAATATATTTATTTTATTGTGATTAATGTTCTATAATCCTTATACATTCATAATATGGAATAATAATACAGAACAAGTTTATTGTGTACAAAACAACCAAGCCAAATCCAAGAATTTCTTTTTAACTCATCGAATGAGTCATCCTCATTGTATATAACCATAATAATTATAAGAGAATTTATATCTCTATAATATTACTAATAATTTATATTAATAATTATGGACATTTAACCATAGTTAAACAAGCTTCCATTCATGAATACAAGTAAATGGATCATGAGAACCAAAAAAGAAAATGTTACAAAAACAATAAGATTGAATCTATTAAACCATCAAAAAGGACATTAATGAACATAAAAATTCCTAAAATATCAATTTAATGTTGATTAGTTTTTAGAATTATTAATTAATGAGGCTAAATTGGATTATTCAGGTCATTGAGAACAATCAAGAACACCTTCAAGCATAAGGTAAGGGATCTTATCTCTCACTTTTATTCAAGAATATCTCTTATGTTGTGATCTTTTATTTTTAATACCAACTGATGGGGTATGTTTTGGCACCTCCCCCATACTTCCATTATGACATATAAATAATGATATACCCCTTTACCTTTCAATATTCCATCTCAATAATACTTGTTACCATGCCGAAATGTTTTTAAGGGGTTTTCTCATCTCACTTTCAATTCAGTGGGGTTTCCATTGTTTGCCTTTTATTTCTTATATGTGGTATATTCTTAATGAAATTATATATATATATATATATATATATATATATATTATCATGATTGTATTTATATTCATGGTATTTTGTGATTAATTTTGTGGTTATTAACTTTTTGTCATACGACTCATTTGATTATAACATTGTAATGAGATTTGTCTAAATTTTCATGTCATTGTGACTTGCTTAGTATTGCACACCTACTATTTCTTATGTGCTATACCTAATGCACATTTCTGATCACTATTCTATTGAAATTATATTTTATTTAAATATCCATATTTTATATCATATATATGATTATTATCTACGTTTTATACCATTTTACTTACAGTATTTATTTTGAATATTGTTTTGACGGTGGAAATATTGATGAATCTATATTCTCTTTTCTACATGGATAATGTAATTTCATGTTACACTTTTGTTTAATATATGTATAACAGACTATTTTTATTCAGAGTCATTTGGGGCCTACTTCATCCCCTCGATGCATACGTAGGTCCCATGAGACAAATCAGTTGGCGACAAACCCTTTATGTTTGATTCAAAAAATCCAATGCGTTTCTGCCCATAGAACTAAACCGTTATAATAGTGTTATGGTATAATGTTCCAGATACATGATTTCCAATTAATAATTAGTCTCTTTATTTATTAGCAGTAATTACTATCCATTATGTTTTCACATTGACAAAATCTATGGATGCAGTTTCATTCTCAGTGTATTAATGGAGTGAGTTTTTCATTTATTCACCATGCCATTTTTATTTTATCCAATTGTTTATCATTCTATTATTATTGAATCGTGATTATTCTATTGGTAAGCCTTAATGAGAATATGAGCTCAACCCTTTCATTTTTTACTTTCAACAGGTGACAAAGAGGAGATCATTTATTGAGTTCTTGTGGATAGAGTGTTTACTTTTTGTTATGTATTGTACATTATAAACTTTTTCCAATGTGATTTGAGTTACATCTATGTATCTAGTTTCTTCAAGACTACTAAATTGAACGTTATTTCAGTATTTTCATCCCTTCTAACCATTCCAATATAGCAAGTAATGTACCTACTCTAGTCTAGAGGGGTCTGGGTGTTACAATATTAATATGATAGAGGCATTTTCTAAACCATATTAGAAACAAAATAACAAAATACCCTCACAGTACAATTATCATGATAATATTTTTTAAATCCTCTTAGATAATATAAAAAACGTTTTCCCATCCATGTTATAACAAACTTTCTTATTGACCTAACATCTACATGTTTCATTCCATGGGATGTTTTCTAAAATAATCATGGAGAATTTATTTCATTTTGGAATACTATCATTGATTTTAAATTTTCCATCATATAATTGAGGTAAATTATCCATTTTTTTTCTGGGAGAGGTTTTCATTCGATGAGGTTTTATAATGAATTTATTTTTATAAAATTATAACAATGTTTATTGTAAATGGTTCAAATAAAGTGAAAAAATGTGAAAAAAAACAAAAACAAAATAAAATATTGAAAAAGTTGGGTTGTGTCAAGTGTAGGTGAAAGATTACTCTTTACCAGCCTTTAATATTTCAATAAATATTAAAATTAGTTTCATTAGGTGATAAAAAAGTATTTGTGAGATGAGTATGACACTTATTCAAACTATTACATTCAAACAAAAAAAGAGAAAAATAATAAATTGAACACTTTGGTTTTTTTTTCTTACGTAATCAGAAGAAGTATTATGTGTTCTACATATTTAATCATTTTACATTAATCTAATTTTCTCTCTCTTGTATTTCATGATTCATTCATAACATTGAAAATATATTTCTCTATTTCTATCCATGTCTCATTTCATAAAATTTTCATTTCTTTTTCCATGTGTGTGTTTTCCCCCTCTTTTCCACTCTTTTGGTAATTATATTCCTACCATCCCGTAGCCAATGAAAATCACCTAAAACAGAAGACATTATACTTTTTCACTATATAACGAGTAATAGAATATACTATCTTTTAAAAACTATAATTTTTTCAATTATTGTTTTTAATTAGTGGACCACATAGATAAATTGACTTCATTAGGAGAGGTGTGAGACTTTCATGATCATATTTTAAATTTCAAATTTTGACTATTAAAAATGAATTTTTTAACACATTATTTATATATATTTTTTTTGTGGAATTATTTATAAATTAGTGAACTAGTTTAGAACACCTTTATTATAGAAAAAAAGTTTAATATTTTATAGTGAGTGAATATAATTTTTTAATGTGTTTGTTATACATGGGGACATGCATAAACCTAAATGTGGGAAATTTTATTTTTTTAATTTATTAATAATTTTTTATCTAATACACTCACTTATTTTAAATAAAAATATCATAATTCATGTGAAAATTAATGTTTTAATTTTAAATACAATTTTTTATCATTGTTTTATTTAATATCGATTCATGTAAGTTTACTATTCTAGTCATAACTCTCACCATAATTATCCAAATTTTGTGATTAATTTTTTAGGGTTACATATTCCAAAAAATAATCATCATTAAATAGTTTAATTGGTTATTTTATTCCATTTATAGGTCCATATTGACCACATAATAAATCCCAATGAATTTGTCCAAGAAAATGGACCATCTATGAGGCTCTATTTTCTAAAATCAATAAAGAAGAAAAATATATAGAGTCTCCTTTAATTTTTTTGAGAATTAATTTCAAAAATGGATAAAAAATTCAAGTACAAACTCATTCTTAATGGGTCCCAATCCATGCATGAATGTAAATCCCAAAATTATTCACCAAATTAATGATTTCCTAACCATTCATGTCTTTTCTACCAATATAATCACCCAATTAAACTATATTTTTTTTTGGAAAAATATAAAATTAATAGGGGAAAACATATTTTAATATTTTAATTATAAATTTAGGTATCTTCTAAGAATAATCCCATTAAATTTTCTTTGGTGTAAAAATTCCGAATAATTCTCAAAAATTACTAATGGATTAGGAAAACAATCAGATATTCGGATCTTAAATTCCGATAATTGAGAAATTAGGAGTGTTTATATTCTACATACATATACAAAACATTTAATAATAATATATCTTTGGATAATTCATTATATTTAGAAAAATTTTCTAGCTAATTTGAAGGTAAATTTTTGAAGGAAAACAATCTACCACCTTGGTTTATTAATACATACCCCTCTTCTCCATCCAAGAGGTTGGAACTTTAGTACTCAAGGAGGAGAATTGGAATGATCATAGCCTTGAAAAAATCCTTGTAGGACCTTCTAGACTCATTTTTTTAATTTAATATTCCTCTCCTCTACTCTCAATTTTCATGTATTTTCATTGTTATCAATTGTAATCGCGTAGGTTGGATTATAATTTAATTTGAATTCTAATAAACATATTATGATCATAATCTCTTATTATAATCCATATTTTGTATTTTGACATACACATGATTAAAATATTTTAAATCAAACTATGAAAATCATCCCTCTTTCACTTTCTCATTTAATGTGCATGTTTAACTCTCTTTGCTGTCTGTATGTGTGTTGGGGTGAAACTCTTTTCTCACCGCATTATTTTTTCTTTTTCATATACCATATCATCCAAAACATCCCAACTATATTATTGACCACCCAAATTGATGAGTAAATCTCCCATTGGTGTCATTCATAATTTTAGGATGCTAAGTGTTTGGTAGATTTCACTTTTTTTACATTCTTTTACATAATATTGTGTATGTCAAACAAAATGTGTTGTGGATTAATGAAAATTTTTATTTGAACTTTGGATTCCATGGATTATTCGAACCAAAAGTACCTATGGGTTCAATATATATTGAACCTTTATTTAATGTGAATTTATAATTAATATCACCTTAGATAATTCTTTTACTATTGCTAAATCAATTGGGAATTTTGATTAAAATCATCTTCTGAAGGGGTTGTTAATTTAATGAAATGTTTTTAAAAGCTCAAGGATATAATAAACACTCATCCAAAATAATGAACTCATGAAATAATTAATAAATTATCAATATAAATTCATCAATCAATCATCTCACTTAATCTCTATAAATAACCCCACACCATTATAGGAAAATAACAATTAACTCTAAAATATAGTATAATCCCTTAGGATTCAACCTAGTTATCTCTATAAAAATTATACTAGTGAACAAAAAATTATAATTGATAATTGGTAAAAAATCATTCATTATTTAGTTATAAAGGTAATACACTAATGTTGCTATGGTTATTGGTGTGATGAGACTGATCATGGATGGTCGAGATACCATTGGGATATTGGTTTATATAAATATTTGGTTTTATATAGTCCAACTATGAATACTATATTTGAGAATAAGATGTAGTATTAGATAGAACCTAGGAATTTTAATCATTCATAGGATGGATTTGGGAGGATCTAAGAGTGACTCAGATCAAATACATATTTGGACTTGTGAGTGTAGTATAAAAAAGAATTGGGTTAGTGACGAACCAACCATATCATTAAACTGAATATTGGTTTTAAACCATTGTATGGGATTTTATATGATCACATTGTGCCTCTATAGATTTCCGCATCATAATGGAAAGAAATGATAATGCATCAGTGGGTGTGACTTGATTCTTTTTTTACATCGTTCATCTAGAGTTTGATTGACTACTATTTTTTATATGACTGGATGAACTAAGATGTAATCCTCTCTAAGAATGTCATGATACCATTAAGGAATAATTTCAATAATATATTCATATGGTGGGAAAAACCATAGATTAGAATCAGCCTCTCTATAAGGAGTCTTACAGTGGTGAGCCCTATGATCTTAGGTATGGATCATTTAATAACACCTTTGTGTCAATGGATGGGAGTTGTGCTTTAGTGTTATCTCAATATTGATGATGGTGATTAGTTGGAAGCTCTATTTTTAAAGGATACTGTGATCTCATGTTTAAAGTTTCACTATGGAATCTTATTCGACATTCATGGATAGAACATGGAAATTTTATTTTGAATTAATGAAATGTGTAGGATGGGATTCTTGTTTTGAATACTATCAAGAATTAATAGAGATGAGAAATTATATAATAGAGAGTTTATAATAACTCAAACAAATGGGTCCTAAAATTATGGGGAAATATTAATTTTTTATTCTGAAGTAGGTTTTTTTAGAATTTGGATTAAAATATATATTATGAGAGTCTTATAATCTCATGGATATTTTTTTATAATATGGATTGAGGCTTGGGAGAGGTCTTTAGTGATTGGGTAAAGGTTAGTAGAGTTTTTAAATAATTTTAAATTTTTGGAATAGTTTACCCTGATGTATTGTCTCTTCTAAATTAGGGAAATATGTTTATTTGACCAGGGCGAACCTTGTGAGTGACTTTAAGAATGTGGTGTGATCACATATTTTTAAATGGTTTCAAATAACAATGAAATCCAAATAGTGTAAGTGATGATTAATTTCTTATCATGTCATATAATTGGTTCATGGTTTGGTAAATTATTCAAGAAAACCATATGATGGGGTGTGGCTTAAGATAATAGTATCTTTACTATTAGAATATTTTTTGGAAACCCATGTGAAATCGTTGAGACTACCTTGATTTTCCTAATGATGTTAAATTTACCATTTTACCCCTTTTTTTAATCCCTCGCTCTCCCTTTTACTTTACTCTCATGTGGTTGAACCATAGGGGATCCGAACTATGTTATCATTTCTGATCTCCCATGAAATTTATTTTTCTTGATTTAATTCCATAGTGGTTTGTGTTGAGTATGATACCCATATTCCTCTATTATTATTCTACCTCTTTAGCTATATATTTGTTTCTTTATCCATGACATTTAGTTCCAATTTTCATCATAGTGCAGTGTAAATCATTCAATATGATGTGTATTTTTTGTATGTTTTCTATAGGATGTCATGTGATGATGAACACATTATCTTGATCACTATGATTTTGTTTTATATATCCCTAAAAAAATTTATAGGGTTTTAAATGAAATTAGGAAATAAATTAGTGTTGGATAGTCATGAACTATCCTGAGATACCCTATATTTAGGCACCCAATCCAGCCCATGCCATGGAGCAGAGGGTGTTTATGATCCCCAATGGATGCAAACTAGTGTATCAAAAACAAATTTAATCTATTGAGAATGATTATTCCTAATATAGAGATAAATAACATGGGATTCACCCATGAAAATAATTCATGACCACCTCATATTTCTGAAAATCATGCACATAAAATAAACATATTTCAACAATAAACATAAACCAAATGGGAAATAAAAATAAAACATAAAAAAATATCTCAATATAATTGAAACCAATTCAATTCATTAATTTGTAATAATAGAAATAGATTATTATGATAATGAAGAAAATAATGTCACATAAAATGGATAAAATAAGAAACAAAATCAGGAATATTGTTTACCCATCTATATGTGTCAAGTTTACAATCCCTTTATCATCACTGCCACATCACCAAAATCAAGAACCAAAGACTGATTATTATCCCAATAGAACCATCACTAAATCTAAATAGTTTATAGGTGATAGAAATAATTCCCAGTAGGTAACCTCCCTGACCTCATTTGTATCCTTTTAGAAATAAATCCTTTCTGTGATAGTTGTAAAATAATTTTATGAAATTATGATTTTTATTTAATTGAACACAATATAGAAGTGGACATTAATTAAAACCATTTCAGTATATCAAAAATAGTCTAATTTTATCTACCACTTCTGAATCACATAAAAACACATCAATGATTCCAATATAAGCCTATAAAATAATAGAAAAATATTTATTTATAAAATTTCTCATGAAAAAATTTCTTAATTGTTTTCTTTTTAAATTTTATCAAATGAATGGAATGAAAACATATAATAAACAAATATTATACTAGATAAAAATAAATAACAATATAACCTGCTCTGGAAAATGGAACAAACTAAAAAATATTTTACAGGATAATATCAATAATTTTGAATGACTAAAAGTATACAATGATATAATCTATTCATGAAAAATGAAAAATAGTTAAAGTAAAAAATATGTATGGTAGTAACACTACACAAGAAAATATAGAGAAGTAGTTGATATCATGGGGTAACCCCAAATGGAACCAATCATAGATTAAACTAGTAAATAATAAATCACATTTATATTGAATATTTTGTTGATAATAGATGATATAATTTATCTATATTTTCTAAATATTATTTTTTTGGAAAACGTTGTATTAGATGTTATATTTAAAATTTTGATAACAATTAAACTTCTAACCCTTTAATGGAAACTCTTGTTTTAAAAAAAATATTTTTTACATATTTTGAAATGAAATATGTTGAAAATATTCTACCCTCCATGGGATACAATTTTTATTGAGACAAATCACATTGGATAATAAATTTTATTGGAGATAATCGGCCATGAAATAAAATATGGACATGACTTTTCAAAATGGACACCACTTCACTATTTAGGCCATAACATCTTCATCCAAGATTTACATCAGCTCAAATTTGGAAAACATATAGAGGACCCAATTCCAAAAAATATCCATTTAGAAGGATATATGGTTCATTATTTTTGGATATCAACTAGTTAGTGAATGTTGGGTTTAAATATTTAGCTTAATGTATCATTCACACTTGTAAACTCTTGGAACCACAACCTCCTCTCCACTCTATAAGTGTTTATTTTTAACATTTAGTGGCGGATAGACATACATTAAGAGACTAAGGGAATATAAGAAATGGTTTCACTATAATTATGAAATAATTACAATATGGAAATATCATGAACCAAGGATAAATTATATGATTCATTCTTATTCTTATTCATCATGTTGTAACATTAATTTCTTATAGTAAAAAAACTCTATTTGTCTTCCATGTGTTTTATTATTTTTAATTTTCATATTCTTCATTCACTTATATGGGTTGTAAATCAGTATTATATATCATATTAAGTTATACCCTTTCTAGAACATTGTATTTTCAAGTCATTTTAATGATGACTACTCTGCCCTTGGAAGGGTATAATTTCTTAGTTATCGGTCTAATTCTCACCTACATCAATGATTTATTTTGAATTAAAAAGATTACTATAAATAATTAATTTATATTCTATGAATTTTTTTAATTAAAAAACATTAAAATGATAAATACATGACAATTTTGGTTGATTAATGTTTGAATTGTAGGAACACAGTCTTTATTGACAAAATAGTGTCAATCATTATTTATTTTTAAAGTTCAAGTCAAATTTATATACTCAATTACTTATAAATTCATGTCACACCTCACATGTCAGGGTTTTGTTTTTTTTTTTGGTTTTACCTATAATTTTGTAGCATTACATTTTAGTTTTTGGAGAATAAAAGATTAAATATTTTTTTGGTTTTTTTTGTGAAGCACGGTTAGTCCGCATTGTTTGGAGAAACTGAATGGTCACCGTATGGATGACCTATTATTTTGACAGATCCATTTTATCATGGATTTGACATGGTTTTTAAAATTGTTTATATCTATACAAAATATTTATGGGGATTTTTTCATGTTTAGGATGAGGAAAACTGTTTGTGAAAATCACTCAGTACCCTTGGAGTAACTGTGTAGCCACCTTTGGCATAGGGAGAAGCTAACTGTTCAATTAGAAATCCTTAAAGTGAAGCCATCTGAATTCTTAGTTCCTAGGTAGTGGGACGTGAATGGTTGGAGCATTGTTTGAAAAACCATATGGTCAAACCATGAATCATGAATATGTCTATAATATTGTAGGTTTTTACAGAATAACCCTTTTGAATTGAAGCGGTTTACACATCTACTTCTCACCACTCAAGTCAAACGACCCATGGGAGCCAAGGGGGATCCCAATATTCTTCCTTATCTTGATTTTTAGCTTTACATTGGTTTTTTCCAATATATTTTTGAGTTATTTATTACTCCATTCCATATTATTCGATTCCACTTCTCTTCTATATTGGTTTTGACTTCCCACATGAACCCTAAATCCCATGTTATCAATTTTGGGGTTCTGTGACGTTATAATGTATGGGGTTTCTATATCTAAGGGTATTAGACTCCATTTATATCTTTTTGGGTCTGTTTGTTTTATAATGAGTCATGTTTTGATGTTGTTAATATTTTTTTACTTCTCTTTGAAGTAGGTGTTTCTAGTCAATTGTTTCATTTTGGAAATAAAAATTTTCTTTATTATTTATAAATTCCATTTCCATAAAATTATGGATATATGTGATTGATTTTTGGTGATTTGAAACCATTCCATTTTATTTTAATATTTCCATAAATGGTTCTTCTTGTAAATTTCATGCTTTCATATTGTGAATTGAATTATTTTTTTGTTAATATTTTCATAAAATTACAGGTGTATTTTTAATGTATTTAAATGAAATTGTTGGATATTTTTCTAGTTTTAGTTTTCAAGAACTGGAAATTATTTTTCAAAGTTAATTTAGTTTTTAATTTATGTATTTAAGACAAAATGGTTTAAATGGTGATTTGAAATGTGTGTATGTGGTTTTCCATGATCAGAATTCTTTAATGGTTTTTTTAAAATGGATTTATGGAAATCGGTGGCATTTGTCCTTGTTTGGGTTTTACAAAAGAATGACCTGTGTTTTAAGGTGTCTTTATAATGTTTTGAAAGTGAGGATGATTACCAAGTTTTTTAAAATTGTTTTTTGAATGGTATTTTATGAAATGTTAGAGGGTTTCACATCCCAAGTTATATTTTAGTATTATAGTCTTGGCTTGCAGTCTGGTTTTCAAATGGTGTATGTGAAAGTCACCACTTAATTTCCCTTAGTTTTGATTACCCCCTATGGGTTCTTAGTGACAATTTGATGCTTTCATCACCCACTATATGGGAATTTGATTTTTTGTGTTGTGGTGTATGTTTTTGAATAGGGCTAGTCATCATTGGGTGTTAGGGTAGAGGGTAGTTATTGTTATTCCTTGTGTGTTAGACTTGGGTAATTTTTCACTATACCTCACTTCCTTTATTAGTCAAGGGAAACTGTGTACTAAGTGGGAGATCTAATATGTTCCTCTAGTTAGTTCACTTTCCACTAGTTTCCCTTCTTTCGTGCATGGAATATGGTCTAGGAGGGTATTTTTAATCACAATATGTCTTCTGTGGGATAATTGTATGACTTATGGTTTGTAATTATTCAGGTAGTTATTTCACATGTAGATATACCATTATATGTTTATATGTTTCATACATCAAGAATCTCGGAGTATATCCCAGGACAAATTCAATTTCCTGGTTGATGTTTTATTTATGGGAGTTTGATCTAGTGATTGTTTGTATCATTTTTCATACATTCATTGATTTGGAATCATTCACTAATTATATCTAGTTGAATTCCATGTGATATATGGTTCCTTTTCGTGCTTGACCCATGTTTCTTCATGATGTTCTTTTCTTGGGAGAATGTGTTTTCTACGATTTTTTGGAAACCCTCTTTTCTAAAAAACACTTTTATGTGTTCTGGTGGTGGATTTAAAAATGGGTGATTGGATTAAAGATGGATTTGGATAGAGAAAATTGTTAACAAGACCATTTTTTTAAATAAAATAAATATGTTATTTTGAAAAGTTTTAACAGTGTGTGTTGTTTTTTAAATGGATTAGGTCAGTTTATGGATTTTAAAATGCATGTGTTCTAATATGGAAAAAAAATAAAAATATTTTTAATGTTAATTTTGTTTTTTTTTGTTTTTCAAACATAATATGTGTAAATATTAAATTCTAGCTATATATTAATACTATAATTGATGAATTGAAATATAAAATTAATTAAATTATTTCGGTGGGTTGTGGTGAGATACAACTATTTTTATATCATGCATATATATTTCAGGTTTCTAGTTACTAATTGGGATTATTCCTTCCTTATTATGGATTGTGTGTGGTGATTTGGGTTGTGGTGAGAAACTGGAGGGTACATGGACATGTTTGTGCTCAGTTCATGTTGGTAGGTAGTTGCTTTATTTTTTTTGTTATTCCTATGTTTTCTTCTTGTTATTTTATCCTATTTATAGATGTTGTTATGTATATGAAAATTTTTGGGATAATTATATTTGGTTATAACCTTCTTGGCATGTATGTTTATTTTTGGCTCTTGTATTTATTTCTTCCACAGCAATTATCTCTAATTTGGAAGAAATTATTCCCAAATGGATTTTGTTTGATTCCCATAAACATGTTTACAGTCCATGGGGATTAGTAATTCTCTTTATACCATCTGGAAAATCTTTTTTGGTTGTTGGTTCGGGTGGTAGATCCGGCTGGTTCATTACAAAATGGAATTCTAGGATTTTGGCCATTTTTAAGATCCTAATCTCCTAGGTTGTAACCCTTTCTATTTATCTATGTCTTGTTTTAATGGAGATTAAATTTATTCGAGCTTGATATGTAAGGGAAGTGAGATTCATGTTATCTCTTACTTATCCTAAGCATCAAACTATTATGGGGAGTTGGGTTTGAAATAATAAATTTGTGTTTTTTAGATTCTTTTTATATGAATTAATTTAATTTTAACCCCTTTGAGTATCTATGTGATATTAGCGATCACTCCATGGTTTTAGGGTGGAAACGGTGGATAACTTGAGCAGAAATGTTACCTCACATGGCTTGGGAAACCAAGTGGTGCCCTTTTAGTCTTATCTTCTTTATTAGTAGTGTATATTTCGTGATTGGAACATGAGTTTCCAAACCATGTAGCCAAATCTTGCATATCACAGTTTCTCCCCCTATTGGAAAATTTGACTCCTCTTTAATATATATTCTCTAAAGGTGGTTTAAACATTTGTTGAGGTAGATTGGGGAGTGTTTTGTTTCCCTATGTAGGATGAGTTTCTTATAAAAATTATATAAGTTCTTGTGTTGTTCCTTGAGTTATCATTATTTTAAAACCTGCTCATTGAAGATAAATAGTTTTGTAAAATTTTTATTTTCAACATTGGTTTAATTAGATGTTTTAAGCGTGTCATGAAACATGTTTGCGAGGTGATATAAAATGGAATTTAATTTGATAAGAATTTTTTGAATTATTGTTATTTTAAATGAATTAAGATATTGATAATGATTTTTTAGTTATATTTTTTTGTTCAATGTGTTATCCACCTAGGTTGTTTTGTTTTTAAATTTTTTCATTCGTTTGGTTTACAAGCGTGCCCCTTGGAGGATGGTGATTTGAAAATTCCTTAGCAATAATGGTGGTTTCAATAGAAAAGTTAGTTAATTTTAATTTCATGTACTTCATTAAATGGATTTATGTTTTTGTATGATTCCTAGTTGGGAAGGTATCATTTGGTTAATTTCTTCTAGAATGATTTAATGATCTTTTATTTGTTATTGTAATATGACTACCCGAATAATCGAATGGGTTTCTTCAATTTTGGTGTATATCTAGACTCTGAGTGGAGTGGTGGGTGTGTAACCTTCCATGTTCTTGGACATCATCTTGGGCTTCTTGAAACATAATCCACCATTGTTCAACGATGACCAAGGGTGAAGAGAAGTTCTGATGTGGTTGGAAGAGATTGAGGGGATTCTCAATTTTCATACGCTGCATGACGCTTTGTTTTTGAGAGTTTTTGAGATGTTTCTTTCATTTTTAATTGAGTATGGTGAGAGTCAATTGTACCTTCTCAGCTACATGAAGGTGTATCATGGGTACTATTTAGGATGGAGTCTTTTTAGTGGTTCTTACCTAAGGTTATTAAATTAAATAATGATTCTAATCTTGAGAGCATTTTTTAGAGTTACAAAATATCGAGGGATTATGCCAATAAATTCTTGAAGTTGGTCATCCTTTCCCTGAAGTGGGTGGTCAGTGATCGAGATAAATCCCATTTCATTGGAGGCAGTCTTTAACCAGATCTAGGTTCATCTATACATGCATCAGGCCTAACATCCTTGAAGAGGTTTTTCATGGGGATATAAAAATGGAATCTAACAATTCTAGAATACCTATGGTAGGTGATTCCTTATTTCAATTGAGTGAAAAGTGGAATCATGGAGGGAATTTGTTTAACTTTGAAAAAGAGGAGTAGAAGTAGGATGACCTAGATCTTGGGGTAACATGTGTTTCTCATGGGAATATAAGATCCATGTGGTGCTTCCAATGAGGGGCTCTAGGTTATTTTAGGCCCCACTATGTTTTATATAAAATATTTTCCCTTCATTGTGTCTATTTGGGTCATTATCAGATGTATTTTAAGATTGGTGTTTTGAATAGTTATTCGATGTATTCTATTTGGGTGGATGTTCTGTTTTTAGGGACCTTTCCATTGTAGTTTGTAAACTTTGTATTGGATGCTTCAGCTTC
Source organism: Viscum album (assembly GCA_963277665.1). Lineage (NCBI taxonomy): Eukaryota > Viridiplantae > Streptophyta > Magnoliopsida > Santalales > Viscaceae > Viscum > Viscum album. The sequence goes on along the minus strand of OY728162.1, from coordinate 1,494,282,882 downwards.
TATTTTTTTGGATCTTCTGGATGTTTCCCTTTTCACAAGTTACTTTTTGGTGGATCCCGTTTGGGATGTTACTTTTTGATGGAATGGATATCATTTCATATAATTTTTGGTTTTTCTTAAGAAATACCTCCCCTATCCCACCGTATTAGGGTTTTTTTTTATTATGGTTGGTTATTCAAGTCATGTATTAATGATCTTTGTTTGGGTGACATGTAACTACATAAAATTCTCAAACATATGAATAAAATATTATTATATAAATATTCATTACATAACATAACGATCCATGCTAGAATTTTTTAGCTCTAGTTCTTTTCGAAACAAGAATACATAAACAATTGGTTCATATAGGAACTAGATTATGTGCCACTAATTTCTTTATAATGGATACCTTTATAGAAATATCATAAAAAATAACTGTCTTCATAACCTTGGGAAAGGAAAGATAATAATGGGTGATCTTAGAGGCATAGTAAGGGTAAATAAGGGATATATCAACATAAAAGGATAATAAAGGTATAAGAACAAGAGAATAACATTTGAAAACCGTACCCTACATGTCATAGATCATACAAATGAGTCATTGTATAAAATGTTTAATTTCATCAGACATAAATCATAATGGAATAACAGAACATGATCCATGAGAACATAAAACTATAATAATACATATATTTGAAGCATAAAAAATATAACATCATATACTTACTATTCAAGGATTACTATCAAGGAAATAATGATAGAATAGGTACTATCCTCAAACCATCATAGTATTCAAGGTCCACTCTCAAGAATATCATAGTGGACAAAGTCACTTACCAAACTAATTTCATTACCCATTCTATTCCTATTTATCATATGAGTTATCAATCTCTACCCAACGCATTGGAGGGAGATATTGGTCCCACCGATACTTAGTTATAATGTAACCACTAACCTTGGTTATAACACAATTGAAATCCTCTATAAAAAATATAACCCTCATCACAAACGATAAAATATGGATATTTGTACCATAAGTCCATAAAAGTTTCATCATTTCCTTACCCAAGAAAAGAAATATTTTTCATAAACATTTCATTATAGCATACGTAGTCGAAAAGAAATGGGTTTCATAAACAAATTTTCATCTTAAACATAAATTTTTTTGATAATGAATAAATATGGTATCATTGGACCATATCTCCAATAATGCTTATGTAACATCAATCGGTTTGATATTAGAGGGAAAATGATATTGAAAGATCACATAGAACATTTCTTGAGAAAAATATCCTTTGAAATTTGAAATTAAATATTTTTTAAATATTTAATTTCAAAAAACACTGTATACATAATTTTATTTTAAAATAATATTAATAATTTATACATGTATCGCAAAAATATTTTGTGTTCATTATGGTAGAAAATACTATTCATACCACCCTTGTTAAAATAAATATTCTTTTCCTATTTTTTGTAAAAGAAAAAAGTATCTCATTTAGAAAATTGCAAGAGGATTCCATTAAAACCATTTTAAAAAAATTAAAAAAAGGAAAAAATGACATTAAAATTTTATTAGATAATATTGAAAAAATTATTTGAAACATCTTTAAAAAAATTTTATAGGTAAGAAAATGTATTTTCGTCTCAAGTGAGAAATGAATACAATTTTATTAAAATTATAATTATATACTCTTTAGTACATAAATGAGGTAAATGAAATTATAAATTTTATTTTCATACGATAACAATATTGGAATAAAATAAAAATATTTCTTGAGAGGTATATCATAATATCTCATTACAGGAATCAAAATAAAAAATAATCTAGAAAACCAAATAGATTGTACCATAAAGCAATTACAACCTCAGTATCGTTTAAATCAAAATAACCATGAAATAAATAATATTATATTGATATTTATATCAAATAATATTAATTATTATAATCATAAAATATAATTATGGGTAGTATATATGACACACAAATGAAATAAGTATTGTTTATGGCATGTATCACACAAAAATAAACTTGATACAAAAAACATTTATCTTAAGTATCGCTATCCTTTAAAGACATTAAGAATTATTTATAATAAATATTTTATTATTATAAATCTATTATAGTACCAAAATTATATTTATCATACCATATATGAGTTTCTAATTACCTTATATTACTGGTTTATTAAAAATTACTTGTTGAATCACATTTTGGGTAATAAATCTGTTTTCGTGTATGTTTATATTTGGTATTTTCATTCTATTTAATTTGATAGTGGTTGAATAATTTAAAAAAAATTAGCCATTATAAAAGTATTATATATATTCTTTATATATTTATTTAGAGTAATCCACAAAACATATATAGAGAAATTGAATAACACATTGCATGGAGACATTTGGTCATATGTATGCATGAACAATATAGCATTATTCTAGATGAAAGGGATGGAATGAAGGAAAATAATATACAATATTTTGATATTAATTTTCATTTAATATATATCAAATATTTAAATTAATTTTACATTTATTATGTTCCATGTAAAGCGTAAGTGAAAAATTAATCACAACACTTCACGAGGCAGTAGTCTTTTTTACAAACGAGCAACGTTATGATATTCTCAATGAAAAGAAAGTAATAAGTTATATATTATATTATAAATAAATAAGTATAAATATATTTTTAAGATAATATTTATAATTAAAATAAATCATTATATTCAGTCATCAGAGGTGTTGATGGAAAACTCATTGCATCTGTTTGTGAGGCGGTAGTCCGTTGTACAAACGATTGATGGTTTTGTTTCAAAATTGAGGGAAGGGTAGATAAATATAAGTTATTACCTTAAATTAATAAAATATAAATATTTGTGATATACTGTAATTATAACATCAGAGTAGTTTAATAATATTTATAGGGTTTAGAGGAATAAATAAAATGAAAACTCATAGTTAAGGACAGTAACTCTTCTTCGAAGAACCCCTTTAGTTTTACAGCTAACGTCATACTATGAATGTTTCCCAATCCAAATAAGTCATTTAGAATGTGATTATGGAATTAGGGTCAATATTTTAGTAGTTATTAGAATATATAAAGGGTTTTGTATGTGTGAATAGGATTGTAGAGGGGATGGCCTTTTATAGGTGAGAGAGAGGACACACTTGGAATTTAGGAAATGAAATAAGGTGCACCAAATTTTTAAACATGAAAAAAGGATTCAAAATGGTTCATTATAAAAATTTATATGTGATAACATCTAAATATGTCCATACAATAGTAATTTGATATGTTTTTATCTCATTTTAACCTTTATCATTATTTTTACCCCCAGTAACCGGGTTTTAACCTTAACCTCGATTATTTGTTTACATATTCATTTTAAAGAAAATTTATTCAGACCTTATTATATAAAATTAATTAATATAATTAAAAATAATGAATTCATTTTTCTAAGTTTCATTCACATAATTGGTAAATAATAATTTAAAACTAAACCCGCAGGTGTATCAAAAAATAATTTTCTTAAGTTTAATGTTTTTATAAGTATATAACGTTTTATTTTTAGAATTCAAAAAAAAAATTGAATCCAATGACCTAAATTGGATTAACAATATTATATAATTGAATTAATATTACTTTTAACCCCATATTAAAATAAAATATTTCCTGTAAATTCTTTAAAAAAATTAAATTGTTTAATAAAAAATAATATTTTTTACTATTCATCTAAAAATTAATCTGCATATAAAATTATCAAAACATCATCCAAAAATAATTTTGTCATGTAGATTAAGGAAAAAAAATTTAAATAAATTATTTAAAAGTTTCATAAATTTCTTTTCTTATTTCTTAATAATAAAAAACAATAGATTTTTTTAGAAACTAGTATTTTTTAAACATAAATATTTTAAAAAAAATATTTTTTATCAAAATGTTTTATTTATATAAAATAAGAATACATAAATGTTGAAAAATATTTATTCCAATTCATACTGAAAATTTTAACGGCTATATTATAATGGTCATGTTTAAATTATAATATTAATTTTATATTGTGGTTTATTAAAACTTAGGGTTGTGCGTAATGTGAGCTATCGAAGAAATTAACTGATTCAAAAATATATATTTTAATACAAATCAGGGACTTACATTCTACCCCCTTAAATTGATTTCTCTCTCAAAATTTCATCACATTTTTTTGGAAAAATCATGATACATCAATATCATTACTCTATCTGATTCTTATGTTTCTTTCTCATATTACTGGTTTCGCCCCAAAACAATAACTAGGTGGGTTGTATTATTTCATAAAAAATTATATTTATGATCAATAATATCCACCAATTATTCCTCATAATAAATATCACTCTCCTAAGGTACAAATTCTTTTTTCAATACATATTATGGATCAGGTTTGTACTTCCTCATGAGAGATACATGGAACACATCATTAACATGAGAGAGGTTTACTATAATTGTCAATAGAAAAGTTATAATCCCAATATGATCAATAATTTAAAATTGATTGATATGTCTATGGGATAGTTTTCCCATATTTTAGGATCTCATTACCTTCTTCCATTAACAAATACCTAGGTTGTCACCAACTTCAAATTCCAGATCATGTCTGTGATTGTCAGTATAACCATTCTACATAGTTTTTTCTTCCCTTACGTATTACTAAATGAATATAACCTTCGATTGAATTTATTTATCTAGCATGGGTATCGAGAACTTTATTTCTCCAACATAATCTCATTTTGTTTGTGTTCTATAGTTCTTTCCATATTGTCATTATAAGGATCCATTTGAATACTCGAATGAAATATACATTCTTAAGAAAACTCAAATAGACGTAGTTTTTTATCTTAAATACCTTTGAAATACATAGAAAAAGTTCTCATCGTATGCTCTATTATTTTAATAGTTCTTTTAGACTAAACATATTTATGAGGATGAAGAAAATACTGAAACATAAATCTGTATCCAAATCATGTTGAATATTTTTCTAGATCTTTGAGGAAAACATTGGAGCCTGATCAGATAGAATGGATTGTGGACCAACATGAATCATAAAAACATCCATAATTTATATATTTAAAAGATAATCAAAATATGAATATTCTCTTATATCGATGAATTATACTATCTATTTAAGTAGGTCGACTACAACACATATAGAATTTTCCCTTTTAGATGTTTTGGGCAGTTCGATGAGAAAATACATGGAGTTGTTTCCCCATTTCTATTCTTTTATGTTTAATGTTTGAAACATACCCTTATAATTTTGTCTTATAGACATAACGTACTAATATACCAATCACCAAGATACAAACTCTATGATATCTATCTTCATTCCATCCCACTATAAATACTCCCTTAAATCACAATAAAATATTATACCTCTAGGATGATTAGAGAATAGATAACTATGATCCTCCTCTAATAGATATTTAAAAACTATTTTTCAGAGGATATAAATTTGTTTCCTGAAGTCAATTAATCCTTAATAATCAGGAATAAACTTAAGAACATTTACAATATTTTTCTACAGCTCTACAACATCCTTCTGTACCTATTTAATCTTCGATTGTATAGATAGTTGAACACTCAATTGAGAATTATTAGATTTTTACCTTTCCTTGATGATTTCCAAATTCATTCTTTGTAAATCTGAATATATTGGATAATATTTTACCCTCTCCATTGATAAGATAACATGATCCTTTTGACTTAAAATATCAAAGACCTTTTTCTATCTCCAGGGGTGGTTATGTATTGATCAATCATAATCTTTAACCACAGATAACCTTCATATTTAGTACATGTTCAACTCCTTATATGTGAATATATACTTTAAACATTTCTTATCAATACATATATCACACTTTTCTCCATAAATATAATTCCACTATATATTTAATGAAAAAATTTCCACAATTAACTAAAATTATGAGTTGGGTAAATTTTCTCTTAAACCTTCAATTATCATGAGGCATAATCTATAACAATGAAATTATGCATGATGAATCACTATAGATTCAAAACCCTTCTCTAATATAGGGTAACATAAGCATAGGTGCACTAACTAATCTTATCTTCAATTACATGAAATTCTCATCGCATTTTTTTGTCTAGAGAAACATGGTTCCCATCAGATTTAACTTGGTGAGTGTATTAGAAAGCCCTGAGAAATTTCCCACAAAGTATCAATAATATCCATCCAAACCATGAAGATGATGAATATTAGTTACTATGGTTGGTCTGGGACAATGTTCAGTAGCCTATATATTTAAAGGATCCACCAGTACAACCTATCTTAAGATCATATGACCAAAAAATGAATACCTTTGTATCTAATATTCACACATTGTATATTTTCCATACATTTTATCCTTACTTAGGTTCTTTAGTACAATTCTATAGCGATCTTCATTATCTTTCATCCTCTTTGAAAAATTGAGAATATCATCTATAAAGTAAACAAAAAACTAATCAAGGTAATATCTAAACACTAAATTAATTAAATATAAAAGATATTGGGGGAATTAGTTAGCACAAATGGAATAATTATACACTCATAGTGTCTATAACTTATATAGAATGTTTTATTGGGTATATCCTCTTTATAGACCCTTAATTGATGATATTTAGAACTAAGGTCAATCTTAGAAAAGAATTTATATTTTCAAAATTGATCAAACAAGTCACCAATACAAAGTATAAGAGACTTGTTGTTGATTATGATCTTTTTCATTTCACTATAATAAATACAGAGTAACATTAATCCATATTTATCCCTAAAAATTAAACAGTTTCACCCCAAAGTGACACACATGGACAAATTAATCCCATTTCATGGTCCTATAATAGTTTCTTCATCAATTCCCTAAACTCAATATATCTTATTATTTAGTGAGTATTCTAAATAAGTATGGCATCAGTTACGTGATCTATTAGGTATCTAACATCACATTTCAGTGGAAAAATATAAAACTCTTCCAAAAAGACACCACCAAAGTCCTACAAAATAGGCATATTTTTAAAATTGATTTTCTACCCAACAATATAGAAAAAATACCCTTTTAAATTGGAATCATGACCCACAAAATGTTTATGATCTCTATTGGATGTTTATATCTATTGTTTTATTTATAGAAGATCATAGGGAGATTTGGAATGTAAACGTTAACTTCCCATCTTTGGAAATTTATGTAGGATCAGTCAAGATAAATCCAATCCATGCCTAAGATAACATCAAATGCAACTATAGGGGGAAGTAAATAGTTTTCATGTAGAACATACAAATAAAATTCATCTGTAGAAGAATCATATACTTGATATGTGATCACAATACCGTTAGGGTTTTTGTTTTTTTAATTCATCATCAATTCATTAGGGTGTAATTTTACTACCAGTTGAGAAATATTCAGATATAAAATATTTTTTATATCAATATTCAAAAAATACATTAGCACTTCTAGAGTGGATGGGAAGTGTAGATTTCACCACATCATTATCACACCCTCATCAAAAATAGTGATCGCCTGATTTTTTTCTATCAGCTTAATATATTATTAACATCTATCATAATAATTAACCTTCGGATTTGGGAACTGGTTAGCATAATTCCCATACACCTAGAATTTGAGACATTGGATTTTTCCCTTAATAAAATTAAAAAAAAATGTTATACACATAAAACCTTAAGAAAATATCATAATCTTTTTTCCATGGTTTTTATATTTTCCTTTGAATTCTATCTATATTTTTTTATAAAAACTATGATATTAATGGGTAATTATAAAATTCATTTCATCCTTAATAGCACAAAAAACTGACTTCTTCTATGTTAATTAAGTCCCTTAATGTATCTTTTTTCAGGGAAATTGTTTTAATCCACTTAAGAATCAATCAACCTTACTTTCATGGTTGTTGATACTACCAGAAGTGTACCTCAAGGTACTGAAAAATATGCCTCATTGGTACCAACAAATTTTTCATCCTTATATTTTAAATCATGGAATTTTTTATATTCATTATAAAAATAATATGAGGAATGTTCTTTTTGAAAAGTAATTTATTAAACTCTTACCATTCCATAGAGTAAGTTTCATCTTTTTGATTTTTATTCTTGATAAGAATCCACCATTGATATAATTTTTGAAAAACAAATAGACCACAAAAAATGAATTTTCACACTTTGAACATTATATAATAGAAAATATATTTTAAATGGTATTGATCCATTTCCTAAAATCCATTGTACAAGTGAAACCAATAAAATAGGGAGGAAATTTCATCGTGAAGGAATCAATAGAACATTATTCCTTACATTTCTAATTTGGATGCTCATTATGATACATGACATGAGAAATTTGTGTGAGCATAGAAATGATATTATTCATTTGAGGTTCCAAAAATATTGGTTTCTCAAGAGGACTATAATTTCATTTTCCATTGCACTCAACATTAACACAGTTCCTCCTATTTCCATACATTTACTAAGACAAAAAATAATAGTGTATTAAAAAATAATCATAATGGGAAACTACAGAATCAAGAAAAATAATTAGTATAATGTCTAAATAATGAATCTTTCTTTTCAATATATGATAAATTATGCTGAACATACGCCATTCATAATAATTATTCAAATCCTTCATGATGGTTTATAAAGTGTTCTTGAATTTTCAAAACATATCCCTCAGGACTGTCAGACCAAGTGTGCATCAAAGATCGTTTTCATCCACCAGGTGAGGATCGAGTCTATATCAAATCACCCTTTTAGAGTTATAACCCATAGGTGAATCTATTTTAGAGAAAAATCCACTTGTAGTATCTAAACATGGATGTAATTTCTCAAAAACAAATCTCTCTATCCTTTACTAAAATTCTTGGATATTTTCCAATACATGGACTTATCCTTATGGTTATCAGTAGAGATTTATCATCCTATTTTCCTAATGTTTTAGTAAGCCTTGATCTGACACCAACTATAAATACCCAAAATTATAAAACATATATATCACATCATATTATATGGTTATTATTTATATAACATAGTGATACATGAAATAATCAATTAGGTCTAGTGCGTTTGGAAACATGGATACATAAACAACCAGTTCATAGGTTAACTACGTCATCTCACACAATGTTCTTTATAACTATAATCCTTCATAGACTTATCATAAAAAATACCATTCTTCATAACCTACGGAAAGTAAAAATAATAATGGAAGACCTCATTTTCTTATTAAGGGTAAATAATGTAGATATCAATAAAATATGGGCATAAGGTTATGATAACAGGGGAACAACATATGAAAACTATACCCTTTATATCATAGATCATACACATTAGGCATCACATAAATCATAGCAGCTCAAAAGACATAAATAATTGAGGAATCATATTACATTATCCATGTAAAAATAACAATGGAATAAGACATACACTTGAGGTATAAACATAAGAATATAATATAATTTTCTTAGTATTCAAGACATATTTAGAAGGCTATTTATGTGATTTGGATTCACTCCCAAAACCATTAGAGTAGTCAAATTTTTCCACCAATACTATCATAGAAAAAAAAGTACCTCACAAAATGGGGTCCACTCCCTATTCAAGGCCTAATTACCTCATAATATATCTACCTTTACCCAAAGTATTAGGTTAGATATAGGCCCCACCCATACTTGGTTATAACATAACCAGCGTTCATTGTTGTAGAATAACCATAATACTAGGTTATAATGAAACCACTATCTCATTATTAAAACTGAACATAATTTTACCACAATATCAAAAAACATTCATCATATTAGAACCCTTGAAAATAAATGTTTTCACAAACATTTCATCCTAGAATAACCTTTGGGGAAAATGGGTTTTATAAAAATATTTTCATCATAAACATAAATTTACTAGATAAATAATATAGATTGTGTCATTGGATTATATCCCCAAACATACTTAAGTAACATCAATGGATGTCATCTTAGATTTAAAATGATTTTGAAAGAAAACTCAATGAATTTCTTGAAGAAAATATCTTTTCAACTTGTAATATCAGGTTTTCTAAATATAATTTTACATAACATTATAGAAAACATTTTCCTTGAAAATTTACAAGTAAATTTATAAAGGAATCATTAAAAACTTTAGTGTTAATGATTGAACAAAATACCATTCATGTTTAACAAGTTAAAAGAATTATTCCTTTCATATTTTTGGTAAAATTAAAACATACATAATTTGGAAAATGATAAGAAGAATACATTTAAACAATATTGAAAAAAAATCAAAACATAGGTGAAAATTTATTTAATAATTTGTCGGATATTATTAAAAACGTTTTTTAAAATGTTTTTAGAAAACATGGACATGGAAAAAATGTATTTTTGGGCAAAGAGAAAAATTAAGTCTCTTTATATAAAAAAACAATATTTTGGAATGTTGATTACATTATAGAATAAAAATTAATGTAAAATATTAATTTTATTAAATAAAATATATTATAATACAAGTCAAGTTTTTCTCTAGAGGTCGATCAAAATATCTCATCATTGGAAGAATAATTATAAACAATCCTGATAAACAAATAAATTATCCCTTAAATCCATTACAACCTTGGTATATTTTGAATCATAAGCCCCCCTAAAGGAAATAAAATTATATTGATATTAATATAAAATAATTTTCATGATAAGAATCATAAGATAAATTCATAAAAATTATATACACCACATAAATGAAACCAGTGTTTCATAATTCATGGGTCCCATAGAAATAAAAACGAGAATGACATCTCTTTCCTTAATTACAAACTCCCTTATTGCATGATAAAAACACTTGAATAAAAATTATTAGTTAATTATAGATCTGTTAGAAAAAATAATTATATATATCATACCATTTATGATTTTATTATGACCTTCAATTACCTATTTCTTAAAAAATCTATTTTAAAATCATGTTTGGGGTAATAAATGCTTCGTTTTTCATGTATTTTTTATTTTTTATATTATTTCCATTTATTATTATCATGGTTCCATAAACCAGGAGTATTAAACATGATATAGATGTTATATAAATCAACTAAAAATTTATTTATATTAGTCCATACAATTTAGAGATAGAAAATTATTTACACCATTCATGGAGATGATTGGTCGTAGGGGCACATGAACGTTGTTTCAATTTTCTCAACGGTAGGAATGGTAGCATGTAAATAATATAACACCAATAAAAATTAATTTTCATGTCATATATATCACATAGTTTCATTAAAATTATTCATATTTCCATCCATATATATAGTAAATGATAAACAAATCACATTGCATCATGAGGCGGTAGTCTGTCGTACTCACAAGCAACGATACCGTTTTCCCAAGGAATGAAATGTAAGAAGTTATTCAAGATATTATAATTAAAAAATTATTATTACATTATGAATATAATATATATAATTTAAATCCATAATTATATCCATCTATGAGAGGTGGTGATGAAAAATGAATTATATCAGTTCGTGAGGCGGTAGTCCGCCGTACACACAATTGACAGTTTCACATACAATTTAATGTAAGTTGATATAAATGTCTGATATTACATTAAAATAACATACCAGTATGTGGGTGATATGTTTTTATCTTATCATCCAATTTTATGAATATTTTAAGGGTTTTTATGAAGAAATAAAATTAAAATGTATAGTCATGAACAATACCTCTTCTTCGTAGAAACCCTTTAGGTTTGAAACTAAATAATTCTTAGAAGGGATTATTAATCACACTAAAGATGATAGGATGTTAGGAGGGAATGTTGTAATATATTTTTCTAGGTTTAGTCTAAACAAAATGGTTTCTGAAGTGTTCATATGAGAGGATATGGGTTCTCTTTTATAATTGGGGGAGAGGACACCCTTGGAATTTTTCAAAAGATAAATTTGTGCCTATATTTTAGACATGATTCAAGGCTCAAAAATGTTTAATTATTAAATTTTAGATTTTATAAAGTATAAAAATTCACTAAAATAGAAATTGGACAAGTGTTAGGTCCTTTTAGACCTTATTTTTTTATTTTAACCTCTGGAAAACCAGTTTTAACCTTAATCTCTACAATTAATTTTTATTGTTTTCACTAATAATTTTAAACAAATATTTAGTTGAAATTATTATATAAAATTGATTATTTTTATTCAAAATATTGAATCAATTTTTCTATTTTCCATTCATAGATTTGGGAAATTTTTGTTTTAATATTAATCCCATAAAAGTAATTAAAAATGGTTTTCCATGGATATAATTTTTTTAAGTATATAATGTTTTAATATGAAATCTCAAAATAATAATTTATTCTAATTAGTTAATTGGATTAATTATTATATAATTGAACTAGTTATAATTTTAAAAAAAATATTAATATAAAATTGGGCTTGAAAAAAATATAAATGAAAATGAAATTTGTAAATAAATGTCTATATTTCTTTATTATTCATTGAAAAATAAATCTTCAAGAAACATTCCTAAAAATGATCTCAAAGAAAAAAATTCATTTATCACAAAACAATTCTGTTTATTGTATGAACTAATTCTTCTAAAAGGGATAAAAATTTCTTTTTTTGGAAAAATAAATAATTTTTATTTTCAGAAAACTGTATTTTCAAAACATATAAAGATTTATCACAAAATAAAGTAATATTTTATCAATATGTTTTATTTATATATAACTACTATAAATAATTTTGAAAATGAAGTTATTCCAATTCATTATTCCAATTTTAACAGGTAGTTTATAATTTTCATTTTAAATAATAATATTAATAGTATATTGTGTTTTGATTAAATTCAATGTTGCGTATAATGTACGCTATTGAAGAAATTAAATTATTTGAAAAAATATATTCCAGAAAAACACATGGTGTTTCATGAACCTTTCTTTATAGTTTCATGTTTCACCTATTGTGTTTTTTATCCTTTTAGGTATCCTAGGCTTGGACATGATAGAGGAATTTGGTGCACCATTGGGGTAACTAGGGTGTGTGAGACACTATTCAATTTTGGTATAATAGTTGTTGTTTGTATTGCTTTATTTATGATACACCATGTAAGGGTGATCTGGTTTTTTTACAATTTTTTATCCATGTGTATCATAACTTGATTTTAGTGCTCATGTCAATATTTTGAGGCTTCATTTGGTTTTTCTTCCTTATTTTGGGTTGGGGGTTGCATTTAGGTTGAGAGCATGTTTCACTTATTCTTTTTTTATTTTAAAGATACATTTTTAGATGTTTTGTTGATGAAACCATTTATTGGAACTCTAAATGTTGGGAAGATCATGTTAGTTATTCCATTATTTCTATGAATTATTCTTTAAGTTTTGTAATTTCATTGTACTTGGAGATGTTTGGGAACCTTTTCGTTCATAAATTCGATCAATTTTTTAAAATTTTAGTTGTTTAATTATCGGTTGATTAGTCTTGATTAGTTCATTTACATTATTTTGGGAATTTATTTTCTTTTTCCTATAATTTTGACCTGTATTTTTTGGAGGAAATGTGTCATGGTGGGAAGATTTTGACACCCTATGTGTCACAGTTTCATTATTTCTGTATGATTTTATCTTTCCTTTAGTATAACTGAGTTTTGTTCAGTGGAATTATGAAAATTAAAGTTTCTAGGATTTTTGGATGAAGCACGGTTATCCAAAATGGTTATGAGAAACTTTGTGGTGAACATATGGGTGTGGAATCATTCTAAAAATCTCTATGGTTTTTCCAACCACGGGGAGCTCCCCAGAAACCCTGTGTGTATTTGGGTGTGTGTGTGCGGTGAGGGGAATGGTTTTAGAAAACCATGTGGTACCCTATGGTTTACTATGTGGCCTCTAATTTCTTAGGTAAAGGCTAGTGCATGGTTTGGAAAACCATGCAGTGAAGCCATGTGGGTTTTTAGTGCCTAGGAAATGGAATGTGCATGGTTGTATCATGGCTTGTCAATCATTGTTGCATGTATAAGTTTTTAATATTTTGGGGTTTTCCCAAAATATACCTTTATAATTTAAGATCACCCCCCATTTCTCCCCACTAACGTCATCCAACCCCTATTAGACAATATGGAACTCCATATTCTTCCTCCTTTTTATTAATGGATTTCTTTTGGTGTTTTTCAATAAATTGTGTTGTATTTATTCCTCTTTTCCCACTTCTACCCTTCCTCCTCTATTATCTACTCATTTTGAATTCCCCCATAAACCCTAAATCTCATGTTTAGGATTTTATGGTTACACAAGGATGCCATGTTGGGTTTTATGGTTTCCAGGGCTATTAGATTTCATTTCGATCCTCATGGGCGAGGTCATTGTCGATGTGGACACATTCTGAAGCATTTTAGTTTAGTTTTCTTTTCTTTGAAGTTGGTGTTTAAATAAAATTGTTTCATATTGGGATCAAAAGTGTTTTTATGATTTCTTAATTCAATTATAATAAAATTATTACTCTATGTAATAGTGTTTTTGTGCTTTTACACCATTTCAGTTTATTTTAAGATTTGAATAAATGGTTCTTCTTGTGAATTCCATGTTTCTGTATTTTTTAAGTAATGTGTTTTTGTGTTATGAATATAGTTAAATGTCATTTGGATTTTTAAATGATTTTAAATGAATTTTTTAAATTATTATTTCTTTTTAGTTTCAAGTAGTGAAAACAATGTTTTAAATGAAATATGGTTTTAATGTGAGATGTTTTACAAAAAATGGTTTATAATGGGGTTCTTGATTTTGATTTCAAATGGTTATTTTAAATGGGTGTATGTGGTTTCCCATTATGAAAATTCATTAAAGGATATTGTAAATATGGTTTAATGGAAATGGGTGGCCTTTGGCCTCATTATGGTATTCAAAGAGAAATAACCTTATTTTAAGGGTTTATTTGACTTTTTTTGAATTAATGTGTATTTTCCATCATTTTCCAAATGGTGTTAAAATAGGTGTTTCATGAAATGGGAGAGGGTTTGACATCTCGAGCAGTGTTATCATGTTAAAAACATTATTGTAACATTAGTTTTAAATACTATATATGAAATTCACCCCTTGATTCCCCCTATTTGTTTACTGAGCATATGGGTTCTTCATCACTATGTGATGCTTATTTTTTCCCATGTGTTGGAATGTGCTTGTTTTTTCCATATGGAATTTTTAACTATAGGTATACTCCTCATTGGGTGTTAGGGGTGAGGTTAGCTTCCATTATTCCTTTTGTGTTATGATTGGATCATTTTCAATATGAATCACTTACTTCATTGTTAATGGGACAATTATAATTAAGTGTAAGATAAAATTTGTAACCCTAGTTAGTTCACAAAATTCTAGTTTCTATCAAGTAATTCTGGGTGCAATGGCTGTGAGGGGGTTTGTTATCCATGTGATTGTTTTGTGGACTAATTGTATGACTTGTGATTTTGACTTCAAAAAGTTTCATAGCTAGTTTAATAGTGGCATATCTTTATACAATTAATTATCCATGCATGTGTAATCCTAGGGTAGATCCCATGAAACATTTGATTTCTCTTAACAGATTTGATTGATATTATTTTGATCTACTGCTTGTTTGTATTGTTTCCAATGATTTTATTATATTTGTTCCATTAATTTTATTATATATAGTTGTATGTCTTATGATATATTGTTCTTGATTGTTGTTCTGGATCTATTTGTGGAGGGTTTATTTTCTTTTAAAAGTGAGTTCAAAAATATGTTTTGAATTTTTTTTTGAAATAAAAGTCACTTATGTGGAATTTTATGGTGGATTTTAAAATGGGTTCTTGGTTTATAATGGAATAATTTGTTGAAATGATTTTATGTGACTATATTCATTTAAATAAAACTAATTTGTTGTTTGAGAAGTGTCAATGATGTTTGTAGTTTTATAAATGGTTATGCCCAGGGGTATTATTTTCAAAATACAAGTGTTTTGTTTTGGAAAATAGTAAGAAATATTTTTAAAGTGGATTATAGAGTTGTTTTGGATTCCCCTAATGTATATCTATAAATATTAATTTTTAGATTTATTTTCAAACTAGTGTTGATGAATTTCCTTATGAAATGAATTACATCGTTTTTGTAGGTTGTTGTGACCTACAAGTATTTTTAGGCCATGATTACATATTTAAATTTATAAGTTTTTTATTTGGATTCTTTCTTAGTTTTTGTGGCTGGGGTTGGGTGAGTTGGATTGTACTGAGCAACTAGGGGTTTCATAAAGATGGTTTGCGCTCATCTCAATTTAGTTGGTAGTTGATTTCATTTTTAGGGGTGTTTTTATGCATTTTGTTTCATCCTACTTATGAATATTGTTATCTATACGAAAATAGGATGGATAATTGACTTTGGATATGACTTATTTGGAATTTTGGTTTATTTGTTTCTCTTGTGTCTATTTATTCCACTATCTCAGTCTCTGATTTGATTGAAATTATTCCGAAAATGATACAAGTTATGCCCATGCAATTTTTTCCAACACATGGGGATCGAGAATACTCTTTTTTCCTATAGACAATTGGGTCATGTGTTTGGTTGAGATGGAGCCTAAAGAAAATTTATTTCAATTCCAATGAGTATCTTTCCTTAAATAACCTTTTAAAATATGTTATCTTATGAAAGAAAATCCAGTTATGGTACTATGATTTCACATTCCAAAATTACATTAATGTATAATTCCCTTCACCATAGTTGTTCTATCAATTTACTTAGGGTATGGTAGTTAATATATTTGGGGACTATAATTTAAATAATTTTAATTAAATGGATAATTATTAATAGATAATTCAATTTTAGTAGTTAGATCAATTATACATTCTAAAACTGTTTTCTAGAAATCATCTTCTCATTGTGTTTTATCAATTAAATTTCAAAATCAAAAAAAATCTCCATCTAACATACTTATTCTTATGTTATAAGCATAAAAAACTGTATCCTTTATATTAATTTATTTATTTTATTTTATTCATAATACATTTAACAAGTTGTTTTAAATACATACACCTTGAGAGGATGAGTATAATAACCCAATATTTTGATAGAATAGCGTTTTATTCAATAGCAAGTTTGACCCACAACACCAAGAATATAAGTGAACATAAAACCCATGAGAATTTATAATATATTTACTATTTTAATAAATCCAATCCATATAAATGAACTTAATACTGAGTTATCTTTAGTTAAATGAAATAATGAATTTCTTGGATAGCTTCTGTTATATGCATGATTGAGTTTTATCGAATAGTAATATATTATTAAAATATTAATATCTAATATAATAATATATAACCATGATGTTAAATTAAATTTCACTAATATGATTAACTAAATTATAAAAATATATGGTTAAATTCATTAGTAACAAAATAATTATAAATGTATATAAAACCAATTGTATATAAAGGAAATGTTTTTCTAAATAACTAATTTTATGCAACCAAAGGTGATTTTTTTTAAAAGGTTGGGGCTGAAGCCTCATTTTTATTAACAAAGCAAAGAAAAGACCTCTTTTAACTGGGTAGATGGAGACCCATTACATAGCCTGAAGGCCCAGTGGGCTAGTAGCCCATTACATAGCCCGTGGGCCCAAATGTTTGCCCAAATTCCTATTCTGTGAATAGTAACCTAGCTGCTACAGTACCCGCAAATTACCTCCTCCGCTACAATGCCCTGCCGCCGCTACAGTACCCACTGATCAACAGTGTCGCCGCTGCTACAGTACCGCTACAGTGCTGTTATAGTAACCTGCACCCAATGGGTTTTCAACCTCCATTTTTCATTTAGTATTACGGGGTGCTTACCAAAGGTGATTTATCTTAATAAATTAAATTAATTAATATTAATAAATGATATTAATGAAATATATATATATTATATATTAAATAAATAAATTTTCATATATTAAATATATTTGATAGGAATAAGATTGGACAAATCCAATTTTATGTATAAAAACAATATTTTTTATAAGCATGTTTTGTCACCTTTTAATGGTGTACATGTTTTCCAAATAATTTTTTAAACTTTTCAAAATTTTACACGAAAAAATATAATTATATAAATTGTAATATCAAAATTACCTTCAGTTTAATTTTTTGTGTTTTTCTATGATGTTTCATTTTTTAATGTATAGTCAAAATAGAAAATTTTAATTGAAAAATGATTTTTCATATAAATAACTTATAAAGATAAAATGTAATTTAAATTTGTTTTAAGGTAACATTATATCATTTATACCTTCAATAATCCAATTTATTCCATTGGAATCATTTTTTTGTTGAATTTATTTATAAAAAACTTGTAAACTTTAAGTATTTTCATTTTTAAACCTACTTTCTCGTCCTGTTTGGAGGATTAATTTTATTTTACATTCTACCAATTATATGATTGGAATTTTAAAAAATAAATTAAAATTTTTTAATCATAATAATTTATCATTTATGGTAATGTAAAATTAGTTTCTGAACCAAATTTTTTGTGAAATTTAATTTAAATACCACAATTGATGTAAAAAATAAGTATACGTAGTGGTTAAACATTAATATTAACAAGAAAAATGACCGAGATAATTTTTCGAAACATATTTTATGGAAATATTTATAACAAGTCCAATATTTTATAAAATATGGTTTTATATTGGATTCATGTTATCTATGGGATACCTCCCAATAGTGTTTACTTTTTTTATTTATAAGAATGTCACTCCTCCTCCATTATAAAAGAGAACCCACCCCCCTCATTTATCCACAGCTCTCAATCCCACTGGATAGAACAACCATAGAGAAAATAATATCAATGAATCCCTCCCTCATACAAGAATCATTTTTTAATAATGAAATATGGGGATATCTTTTGGTATAAACCAAAATGATTTACCTATAGAAGAGGTAACATTCTCCAACAAACAATTTTTTATCTTTCTACAACCCTTCCATTATTTTTATATCATTATTATATAATAACCTAATTATATTCAATATGATTATATTTTCTTATGTTAAGGTTATGACCTATTCACACACACACTTCCATAAAATGGGATATCCAGTCAACACTCGTCACACACACACTTCCATAAAATGGGATATGCAGTCACCATTCGTGTGTGCGGTGGACTACCACCTCCCGAACCTATGTATCTCATTCTTCCATTAAGACATTTCAAGGATGGAAATAATGATGGATTTATAGATTATATATGACATATATTATATTTTTAAGGTATTTATTATTCTTTAAATATTATATACATATAACTCTATGAATTCTATTTTTTGGGAATATGATAATATCATTTGTGGATGTGTGGACTATCGCCTCCTCAATGTTATGTAATTCATTAATTATTTACATGGATTATATTAAGGATTTATTTAATAATAATATGTGATATACAGGACATAAATATTATTCAAGAATAACAATATACATATATATCATTTACTTTTCTTTCATTATTATGATCATAAAATGGAAGAAGTGCTTATGTGCATGTATAGCCTACCGTCTCCATGAATGGTGCATTTCATTTACTATCACCAAATTTCATTTATTATAAATACATATATAATATGTTTGAACCCTTTTTTTATGATAAAAATATTTTTAATTATGTTATTAAGGTTTTTTATGTTTTATGATATCATTTTATACTATAAGTCATTTTCATGAAATTGTTTCTAAGTATAGAAATGACTCACTGTGGAAGTTGAGTTGAAATTAGAGTCAAGTAAACATTATATTATAATTTTGGAAATTCAAGGAAAGACCTAATACTGAGAAAGAATCACTATTAGAACGGAACTTTTTAAATTTAATGAAAAAACCCACCATTTCACCATCATGATGAAAATCAAGATAAGTATGGAAAATAAATACCCCCTAAAAAGGAGTAATCGTTAAGGATGAATCACCACAAATGTTATACCATTAGAAATTTTTTCAAAGTGTTGAAATGGTAGACCATTGGCCTGAGACACCTCCTAAGATAACTCACTGATAGAGCTGACTCACCACCTAGATGAATCACCATTAGAGTTGTCTCACTATCAGAAGAGTCATCATCACTATTTCTAGGATATTTAAATTAATTTCTCCTTACGGATATATTATCAAATTTAATTTTGAATATTTTTTAAATTTTGGTCATAAAATATTTTAAGGATGCATTAAAGTTTGTGTCAGAACAAATTATAAGGATTCAGAATATCAAGATGATAGTTATAAAAATGGATACTTCAATACGATTCTATTAAATATAGAATAGGAATCCCTCATTTAGAAAAAAGATACATACATATGAAGTGATCTGGAATTATATCATATGAACATGAAGAGTGATACTAAGTGAGAGGTTTATTGGAGATATTACGTGCAACATCCTTGAATAAAAATGATTATGAGAATGTGGATAAAAACTATCATTCAGATCCTTTCTTATAGATAGAATAAGATAACTTATGATGCTCTATTTTGATTTTCCTTTATGATATATGACTTGAGGTCCTATCCAAGATACATCTAAGGAGTTACAAGCAACATAGATCATCATACTAAGAAACACCATATCTTATTAATATTTACTCTTGATATTTGTGCTTGTTATCATTACATTTCAATTAGTGTGTAGTTTTCACAGTATATAAAACACCCATTTACTCATATGCTTTTACTAGAAGATACACTATATATTCTTACTCTCACTTTATGTTTTTTTACCTATAGTGTCGTGTAATAGGTCTTTATATGGTATGTTCTCATTTTATATTCCACAGTTATCGGGGAATAGGTCTCTCCATAGAATGGGGAGGTTGTTATATATTGTGTATACCTAATCTAGGTTGTGGATCAATATTATCTTATATAATTTATGTTGAATTAGTTGATTTCCAAGTCAATAGGATTGGGTATAACCTTGAGATTAAACATCTTAAATTTATTCCATTGTGTTAATTTTTATGTTTCTTTTCAAATATTTAAACTAATTTTATTTTAAACTATAAACAAACCCCTTACTTTGATAGCTAATATTAATCAGTGTTTATATATTTTTTTATTTAGTAAATTTATTTCAATAGTTAAAATAGTTTTAATATTATTTTAACTACTAATAAATCATTATTTGATAAATATTTTAAAATATTATAACTTTTATGTTTTTGTTTTTTTTGTTTAACGAGGATGTTATAATTATTTTGGGGATTTTACATAAGATTTTTTAACACAAATTTTTATTTGGTACTCAATTCGCCCCCCTCTTGAGATACTCACTTCAACTAAAATTTTTTATCAATGGGATTTGAAAATGTTTAGAACATGGATTTTAGTTGTGTTTTATAGATCTTAAATTTCCAACAATTCTTAATTCATTTATCTAAATGGATAATAAAAAAGATTTTTTTTTCTAGAAATAAAACAAAATTAGTAGAACTAACTATGCTTAATGGAAAATAAAAATAAAAATGAATATTGAAAGTATGGGTTTTAAAATTTGGTGCACAATAGAGAATAAATAAGAATGAACTATGAATTCTATTAATATGTGGGATGATACTACTAAACTTGCTTGAAAACACAATTGCAAATCCATAAATTCTATCTAATTTTCCATTGGGGATGTGGAATTTAATAGGATATCTACTTGTAAAAATTCTTTTGATATTTTAGATATATTCAATATTTCTCATGAAGTGACTAAGAGAAATGAGATTAAAAACATAGAAAAGAAAATATAATACATTTAAGAGAAAAACTGATGATTTTATTTATTTTATATATCTCAACTTTTATGATATTTTTATCAAAAGTAGATCCTTAGGGAATATAGTTTCATATAAAGGTAAAATCTTGTGACTATTGATATTTCATCTAAAGAGATGGAGAGGTAAAGTAGTGTCAATAAGAGAATATTATATCATTTCCAAACTACTTATTAAGGAATTGATTCAGAAGTCGATGATTCAGGAAGAATATAACAAAGTAAATATTAAATAGGATGATGAATCTAAGAGTAAATATACAGCTTTCAAGACTACATCATCCAAATAGAAATAAAAATAAAATGTTCAAGATGAAAGCTCTAGTGACAAAGAATCACTTTCCAACAGTGATGAGGAAATGGATCATTTGGCAAAAAGGTTTCAGAAATTTAATAGAAAGTGATTATTTAGAAAACTATGTTATAAGGGAATGTATGATAATTTATAAAATTGGAAGAAGGACTAAAAAAGAGACGATAAATCAATTTAGACTACTAATTATAAGTCTAAGAGAAAAGAATGTGTTAAGGATGACCATCCCATTTTAAAGTACAATAATTAGTGTAATAATAAGGATATAAATTATCATAATGAAATGAAATACACATGGATTTCCTCTGATGGAAGCTCCAATAACTCATACTCAATCCATGAAGACAAGACTAATGGAGAAAATATGTTATTTATGCCAAATATGTCCAAGGTGCCTACTATGCCTCTTATATATAATTGTTATTATTCAAGAAATGAAGAACATGACAACGATATGTCAAAATATGAAATGTTTTAATATTTTAGTATACTTGATGATAATTTTAATGATATTAAAGAAAAATAAAAAATTCAAAAGAATAAGAATGTTATATTAGCTAATATCAAATCTGATCTTTCTATAAATAAAGTGAATAATGCTCAATTATTAAAATAAAATATTGAACTAATGTTTTCAAATGATTAGTTAAATAAATACTTAGAGGGATTTAAAAATTGAATATAAATTATCACTAAAATATTAGGAAAACAAATTCTCCTAAATATATTACTAGTCTGGGTTCCCAACCTAGAAAGAGAAGAGTTATTAGAGAAATTTGTTCTTGGAATTAAATTTTGGAAATTCTACTACTAATTTTCATTCAAGTGGGCCGAATATGGTTTTTTATTTCAAATAGTTTACAATATTATCATAGGAAACCTATCACACAAATATGAATTATTATATCCCTAATCACTAGAATATCTAGACCCAAGAAAATTTGGGTCCCAAAATAATTATTGGTATAAACATTTTCTTGTATGGAATCTTATTGAATAACACCTATAGAAACTTTTGGTACTTAGAAGGTGGTTGTTCTAGACATAGGACATGAGACTACTTGATCATAAATAACATTATAAAAGTATATTGTTATCTTGACACCTTTAGTGACAATACTAAAGGAAAAATCATTGAACTTAGCTAAATCGGTAACTCATATTCAGTTTTAATTTCTAATTTTCTCTATGATTATGGTCCAAAAATATAATATTCTTCGTATCTCATAGCTATGTTCTTATGGTTTTCATTTAAAATTTGATAAAAATCCTTGTAATGTTTTTTAATTCTAAAAATTCTATGGTATTTAAAGCTTTGAGAAATGAAAATGTCTGTGTTGTTAATATTGAGTATTTAATTTCAAAAAGTGTTTCTTGTTTATGTAGATTTCATAAAGAATTTTAGTTTTGGAATAGAAGACTAGGCCACTATAATATTCACTCACTGATAAATCCTACTATGAAAGGTTTAGTCAAGGATCTACCAAAACATGAATTCTGTAATGATAATGTCTGTGACCCCTGTCAAAAAAGGAATAATTCAAAAAAATCATTTAAATTAATGAAATATGTTTTAATTTATCAACTTCTTGAGTTAGTTAACAAGGAATTCTATGAACGATCTAGATTTTATTGTTTAAATAGGAATAATAGTGCCAATGTACTTGTTGATGATATTTCTTGGAATACATGGGTGTTCTTTTTAGATCATAAGACTGAATATTTTTCTTACTTTACAAAATATGCTAGATCATTAGAAAACCTAAGTTGATTTATAATTAATTCCCTAATAAGTGACCATGGTTGTGAGTTTGAAAATAAATACATTGAGTTTATTTACTCAAAAAATCATTGTAATCATAACCTATGTAGTCCTAAGACCCATCAATGGAAATTGAGTTGTAGAAATAAGAAATAGAACCCTTCAAGAGGATATCTATGATAATTCTTAATGAGTATGACTTACATGTGTTTTTGGAAAAAGACTATGAACATAGCCTACTATATAATTATTGCTGTTTTAATTAGGCATATTTTGAAGAAAAATCCACATGAAATTTTCAATAATAGAAATCATATGATTATTTACCTTATAATTTTTGGTTTCAAAGTATTTATTCTGAATAATAAGGATAATCATGACAATGTTACTTCCAAAAGTGATAAAGGAATATTCCTTGGATATTTAACTTCATGTAAATCTAATGGATTTTTAACAAAAGAACCAAGAATATGGAAGAGTTTCTCCATGTCCATTATTATGAGATAGATCTAAATGAACCTAAGACTCTTTTTTAAAAAATCGATGATTTATCTACTATGAACATAAATGAAGAAGTTTCTGATTCTATTGTAAAACATGCATAAAAACATCTTGTTTTGGGGAGATTCTATAACATACACCAAAACATTTAGAAAACTATGTGATGGCCTACCCCAATTTTTCTAGATCCATTAGGACTCTCAAATACCATCCTTTATATACTATAGTTGGAGACATAGATAGAGGTACATAGACTAGAGCATATATAGGAAACTAGGTTAAACGTCAAGCATTGTTTTCCTAGCATGAACCTAAGTACATAACTAATGTAATAAATGATTAATTATGGGTAGTGTCTTTGAAATAATAACTTTGTGAATTTCATAAAAATAAAGATTTTAATCTTTTTGATACACTTAATAACACGTTCACAATAGGTACTAAATGGGTTTTTAGAAATAAGGTTGATGAATCTTGCACAATAGCAAGGAATAAGGCTATAACAGTTACAGAAGGGTATATTCAAGAAGAGGATATAGAATATAAAGAATCCTTTCCACCAATATCCAAACATGAATCCATTATAATACTACTTGCCTATGTAGCACATCATGATTTCAAACTCTATCAAATTGATTTCAAAAGTTATTTCATTAATGGGTATATAGTTGAGATTTTTTTTTAAAATCCATCTGGATTTCAAAATCCTCATATTTCAGAACATGTTTTCAAATTTAAGAAAAGGATTATATGGGTTAAAAAAATCTCTTAGAGCTTGGTATGATAGCCTCAGATCCATTATTATTTTGAAACAATTTTCAAAAGAGATAGATGATCCTACCCTTTTTATAAAAATATTTTCAAAAGATGTTTTAATTTGTCAAATATATATAGATGATATTATATTGGGATATTTAAAAAAAATATGTACTAAATTTTCAATGATTATGAAAAATAAATTTGAAATTATTTTAATTGGAGAACTGAAATCCGTTCTTGGTTTTCACATATTTTATTATAAAGAAGGTATTATTTTAAATAAAATCAAATATAATAAAGATATTTTAAAATGTTTTATTTTAGATATTACTAAGAGTAGTGTCACTCTTATGAGTTCAACATGTAATTAGGAACTTGATAAAGATAGAAAATAAATAGATCCAACCGGTTATAGAAGAATTATTGTTAGACATATCTAATTAACTATTAGTTGATCTAAAATTATGTATAGTGTTTGTATGTGTGATTATTTTCAAGAAAACACAAAATAGGCATGCTTCCATTCTATAAAAAGCATATTTAAATACCTCAAAAACCCAACCAATTTAGGATTTTTCTACCCGAATGGACAAGCACTTGACCTTCTATATGATTCATATACTGATTTTGGTGGTTACTAGTTTGATAGGAAAAGAAACTCTAGAACATGTCACCATTTTCACCAGTCACTAGATTCTTGGATTATTAAGAAACAACGTTCTATATCAATATCTACTTTTGAAGTTGAATACATATATTTAAGTTGCTACTGTGCTCAAATTTTGTGGATAATACACACTTTTCTAGACAATAGAGAGCAATTCAGACATATCCCTATGAATTATCACAACATAAGTGCTATAAATATTCCTAATAACCCCATATCTCACTCTAGATAAAAATATTTATGTAAGACATAACATTTTGAAAGATCATTTTCAAAAGCATGATATAACTCTTGAATAAATCAATATTAAACATCATCTTTCATATATTTTTACTAATCCATTTATTTATAATAGAATGAACTACATAAAACATGAATTAGATGTGATTAATTTTAGTTAATCTTAATTTTATAGGACCCACCATTGGAGTTTTTCACACCTTTGGAGTTTTACCCACCATTAGATATTTACTCACTGTAGAAGTTTTACCCACATTTGGAGTTTCAACCACTATTGTATTTTTACCCACTATTGGTGTTTTACCCTACTAGGAGTTTAACCAACCATTGGAGTTTTACCCACCATTGTAGTTTTATTAACCATTGTAATTTTACCCACCACTGATTTTACCCATCATTTGTTTTTGAGTCACCCTTAAGGATTATTATTTAAGTGTTATTTATTTATTTATCCCATTTAGATTCAAATGTTTTTTCATTTTTTATTTTTTAGATTTATAAATCCATAAATGATATAAATTAGACAGTAATATAATTTTGATGCTCCCTCCCTCATGCCTTTTCCATTGAACCTCATTGCTACACTTTCTCTCTGGATTGTTGGCCTTTCCTCTACCTCATTTAAATCTTTCGAGTGGATCTCCATTGTTATAGTAAACTGAGCCACAAAATCATATCCTAATGATTTGAGTCCTTGAAATAACTATAAAAGAGAGTTGATTCATCTAACTATTTAACCAATAAACCCACATCTCACGAATTGTACAGTTGTACCCAAGAATGAAGTTCATGTTGAGTGGTTATTGTCAAATAAAATTATTTCATGCTTATAGTTATGAAATATAAGGGATGTGTAGACCGGTTCCCTAATTATGAGAGTACCTTCTATCCTTGGTTAGTGCAATAATTTTGTTCTTATGGTGAGGTTATGCTCAAGGAATATGCTGACTGGTTAAGAAGAAGAATAAACAGAACCAAAGATGTTTTCTTCTCAAGATAGTGGAAAAAATGTCTACAAGTACAGCATGAATTTGTCCCAAATTACTTCCAAGGATCTATTCTGAGTAACATTAATATCTTCATGTATAATTATTCTTGATTTGAATAGTCGAGGGATTAAATTATAAGAAGTTCATGGTGCCATTGGATTTCTTCTTGGGTTTTGTTTTTGGTTTTCGGTTATCTAACCTTTGTTTTCGGTGTTGATGTGGTTTGTTGTTTGGTCTTCATCGATGATATGGTGTTGTTGTTTCAAGGAGCCTCAAATGTCTCTGATTGTCTCCAATGTTTTTGTGTGTCTTATAACGGTGAAGATGAGAGTGTTTTTTGGACGGAGATGATAAATGTGTGTTACATAAGGATTTTGGTTGGCGACTGCGATGGACTCCTCGGGGCTCCGATGATTGGTGTGGTGGACGACGACCCCAATGGTGGTGATGGTGGGGATGGTGACACTGGGTCAATGATAATGGTATGAGGTGATGGGTCTTCTGATGATGGACCTAGATTGCGATCATCTTGGGTTTTGATAATAATCTAGGTTTTTGAATTTCAAAATTTGAATTCGGACATCTTTCATTTTGTATCCCACTGGTTACCACTTATCCTTGAAGTGTTTATTTACAAAATAAAATAAACATGAATTTTCTGTTTATTCCACATATGGTGTGTCCAATGAATGGTGGTTTCACTGCAATGAGTTATAAAGATGTATATATTTTTTTTCTGATGAATAAATCAAAAAATATTAGTTTGAGAATATATATAATATCTTATATGATGGATATGTGCACAACATCTTCCAGATCAAACTCCCTTATCTACTCTAAAATCATTTCGGCCATGTTGCAGGCCAATATATTGGTTGATGACGAAGAAGAAAGAGTTGTAAAATTTAGAGGTTTTTTCATTTCCAAGGTAATTTGTAAAATAAAAAAGATATTTTGGAACCCTTGAGAGATGTAGTGGGTTGATGATGCTGATATAATTTATAAGTATTTCAATCATACTGATCACCTAACTATGTCATAGAATCTTGTGGATCCAGGATTGGAGCTGGATGAGGTGGTTGATTATTATGATGAAGAACAAGAATATAAAGAATATGAATAGTTTCCATTTTATTAGGGTGGTGACCCAAATATTCCCAGGAGTCCTCCATCTATTTCTTATGGTTCTCCTAGTCCCCCAAAGTCCCCACCTGCCCGAGAGTATCCTTTAAAATAAGTAAGTAAAGAAGAAGAAACATTGGTTTCAATAGATTTTGTTGAATTATATGTTGATGGAAATGGTGAAAATGGAAGTGATGATGAGAATCATGAAAATGGATAAGAAGAAGAAGAAGACAAAGGGGAATATAAAGAAGAAAATGAGAACAAAAATGAAGAGGAAAATTATGGAGAATATGGTAGTGAAGAAGATTATGGTTCATGTAATGATAGACCAGATTATCATGAGAGGCACCATCCAGTTTTTTCTTCTCTTGGTATATCTGTTGATTATAGGTCTATGGAAAGACCATGCATAGTTAAATATCTGGATAGAGCTACTAGGGATGATATGGAAGCATCAATTGAGGGGGAGGAGTCACAAAGTCTTTCTAGTCACCATATTAACCCTAATGATAGAGTTATAACTTATAATTCCAAGGTTGAATATGCCCAATAGGTAGTTGTTGATCAAATATTTGTTGATACACCATTATCTGATCTAGTTATTGTTAAGCCTCCAGTTGGATCTTGATCTAGATTGGATGTCACATCCTTTAAGGAATGGCATAAGTACCTTATCAATCATAGACTGTGTTTAGAGTACACTAACTCGGATAATGAAAGATCTGTTAATCCAGTTTAGATAGATCAAAAGGTATATTTTTCCAAACAGATAAATGATATTGGATTTATAGTGTGTTTTTTTCCAGATATTCTATCCAAATATGAGCTTTTATTGGTACATACTATTTTTTGCATCCTTTCCTATACCTATCGTTGCATCTGTGCCCCTTGATTAGGCAATAGGAGCTACCATACAGAATTTCGGAGAGGATTCTCTATAATTTTTTAATGTAATTAAAGAAAAGGCACCTGAAGTCCTGAAAATTGGTGAAAAATATTTAATTTATTTCTTTGAGATTATTATACATCACATACATCCCAAAATGATTCATCACAATAATGTAGTAGAAATAGAAAATAAAACTCTTTCCATTACGCTAGAGTCTATGAGATTAGTGATAAAGGGGATGTTGACAACCTTTAATGTCAGTAAGGATATATATATAGAAATTTTGGAGATTATAACTTCAGAACCTTTTAGATTGATTTATCCACCTCTTAATCCATTGGATGTTGAGTTGATCAGGTTTGAGGTTAGAGAATAGCTTCAAGCTAATTCAAGAGATGTTCCAGATATTCCTCGGGAATGTTTTATACAAATCTAGAATAATAGTTATCATGTGCATATTATTCATAGAGAATTTATAAAGGATATTAAAGTTGACAAAGATATAATTAAAAAATGAGTGTTATCTATCTCATATTTATAATAATAATGAGAATTACACTCATTTTATAGTCCTTTCTGGGATCCTTAGGATGCCTTTGGTGACTCAAGCAGTCAAAGAACAGGTTAATCAATTGAAATTGATAAACCCAACGCTCAAGTTGTTTATGGATGTGATGAATAACTTTTTAGGTTATAAATAAAGTGGAGGAAATATCACCATGAACTTTATCAATATGATGAATCCCTTTATTCATGTTTTTGTCTCCATAGTAGTTGCTCAAAATTCCATTCCAGTCACTACAAATCTCACTCATCCAGCTTCTGATCAAGAGTTATTCAAACTGAGTGTTACTCAGGAAACCAATGCACCTATACCAACTTTTATTCATCCTTTTTTCCATACTATTATATAATTTTTCCACCATTTATGGACCTTTGTTATTAGATATCCTATTTCTCTACCAGTTTTCCCTACAGCTTCCCTTATAGTTTCTTCATCTTCGACCACTATGCCCTCTGCCTCTGACTAGGACAAGGGAGAATCATTTTTTCTTCCTTATACTTAGTCTAAGAAGTGTTGATCATTGAATTTGTTATCTTTGATAATCATTTTTTTATTCCATTTTCTTTATCTATTTTTGAACGTCAAAGTAAATTATCCTTTTATTCATATTCACCTTCTTTTCATTTACAATTTTTATTTTCTCTTTTTGATAATTCCAAAAGGGGGAGAAGTTATATATTGAATTTATTAGAATTTATTGACTCATTTTAGGGAAATGTTTTCTTTTGATACCATCCATAATATTGTTTTAAAGGGGAATAATGAATATTGATTTTTTTACTTATTTTTATAGTTCTATTATTCTCTAATACCATCCTTAATGGTGTTTCATTAGCACCATGACTTTGACGTCATGCCTTTGATAGTATCATTATTAACTAAATATGATATTTTTTTAACTTAATATCCATAATACAATATGTTTATCATTGTCTCTCTTTGATACTATCTTTGCTAGTTATAGGTATTTACTTTTATGGTTATGTTATATTCTCATACCATCCATTTTGATTTAATATAATTAATAAAATTATAATTAATATATCTTGTTTTTTAAAAAGTATATATATTTTTAAAGTTATAAGATGATATATTTATAACCAATAATTATTCTATATATAGTAAATAAAATTTCATGATTCATGATTATCAAAATGGGGGTGATTTTTGTTACCCTTGTTTTAATGATTATAAAATCTTGATTATTATGTTATTAAAAAGGTTTATGTTTCATTATATCATTTAACACTATAAGGCATTCTCGTGGAATTTTCAGAAATATAGAAATGATAGAATGTTGAAGTTGAGTCACCGTCAGAATCAAGTAACCGTTAGAATGGAATTTTGGTAAATTCTTGGAAATACCTACCACCAAGAGAGATTCACCATCATAATAGAATTTTGGAAAATTCATGGAACGACCAGACATCAGAGACACCATTAGGATGAAAATTCAGTTAATTATGGTAAATACCTACCACTAGAAACAAGCTAATGTTGATGATTATTGTCCAACGGATGATCTACCATCAGGAAATTGAAAACAATTAATCAAATGACCTACCATTATCCTAACTAACCACTGGAGATGACTCACCGTCATAGATGAATCAACATCAGAGCCAACTCACCACTATAATGACTCACCACCAGAGTTTTCTCTCTATCAGAAGAGTCGCCGACATATTTTTTTGGATATTTAAATTAATTTCTTTTAATAGATATATTATTGAATCTAATATTGTCGATTATTTTTATGAATACTATTAAAATATTATAGGGATTAATTCATTTTTTTGTTAGATCTGAGTACACAAATGCATAAGATCTGGATGATATTTCTTCAAATGGATACTCCTACCTCTAATTGTTAAATATTAAATCATAATCCTTCATGGAAAAAAATACACACATATGAGGTGAGATGAATTTGTATTAAATAAAATAGAAGAATGCTACAATGTGAGAAATTTTTTGGATATCATGCATAATGTATCCTTTCCAACAACCGACTATGAGAAAGTGAATAAAAATTAAAATTCTAATCCTTTCCTATAGATTTAATGAGAGTGATTATTATGCTCTTCTTTATAATGCTTTTATGAGAAACGACTGAAGATATTATCCAAGCTACATTCACTGATTCACAAGAATCAGAACACATCATACTGAGAAAAACTATCTCTTCTTTATCATTATACTTTATCTTTTTTTAAAGGTTGGGGCCGATGACTCATTTATTATTTAACACAAATACCTCTTTCAAACTGGGTAGAGGGGGACCCATTACATAGCCTGAAGTCCCAATACAATTTGGTTTTAATAAAAGGACAGAAACCCCATTTTTTGGCTCAAATAGCCCTTCGGTGAATAGTAATGCTACATTACATGGGATGCTACAGTACCTACTATAGTACAGTCGCCGCAATAGTTCCTGCTACAATGCCTTCACCGCTACAGTGCAATCGCTGCTACAGTTCCACGGCTGCTACAGTACTGCTACAGTGACCTGCTACTATGATTTAACTAGAATATATAATATATTATTTAACTCTCACATTATATTTTCATAACCATGGATTTGTCAAAGAGGTATCTTTATCACATGCACTTAATTTATTTCCCAAGATTATTGTGAAAGAGGTCTTTGTGTGTCTTGGATATCATGTTAGCTATTAGGTATACACAATCTAGGTTGTGGATCAAGAATAATTTATATAATCTGGTTTTGTAGTAGGTGATTCCCATGTGGAGAGGATAATCTCTTGGGTTAAGACTAATCCTCATTTATTTATTCCACTATGTGTTTTATTTTGTTTCAATTTAATTATTAAATCTACATTGGTTTTAATCTATGAAAAACCACTACTTTGATAGTTAATTTTTATTAGATCATATACAAGGATTCTATTAATGAAATTGATTTAAAATGTTAAAATAGTTAAAATATTTTATTAGCTGATAACTTATCATTTTTTGGGAAATCTATTAAATTATATCAACTTATATCAATAAACTATTTTGGTTAACTAGGTTGTTTTATTTACTTTATAGATTTTATTTAAACTTGTTTTAACATAAATTGTTATTGGGTACTACATTCACCTCCACCTTAAGATAATCACTCTGACCAACATATATATATATATATATTATATTTACATCATTTTTTCTATATATAGGTATTTAATTTATGATCTATGTAATATGAATGAAAAATAAAAAATCAAATCATACTTGAAAAACAAGTCAATTAACATGTGAAGCGATGAAAATAATAAATTACTATTAACAAAAGGGTGATAATATGTTATAATTGGATAATATATGATTTCATAAATATTAATATGGTTATGTAATAAGTTAATAACATGTTTAAAACCATTATAGATATGGCTAAAAAATGTATGACTAAAAGGAATGCATGAGGTAAGGGATTCTTGTCTCACTTTTTCTTCCGTGAGGCATACACCATTTTCACACATTGTTTATTTTTTATG
Organism: Viscum album; assembly: GCA_963277665.1. Lineage (NCBI taxonomy): Eukaryota > Viridiplantae > Streptophyta > Magnoliopsida > Santalales > Viscaceae > Viscum > Viscum album. The sequence goes on along the minus strand of OY728162.1, from coordinate 1,494,249,774 downwards.
ATGTATATAATCACCCCATTATATATATATATCATTAATACATTTATATTCATGGTATTTTAATTTTCTATTTTAATTATTAAATCTATTTGGGATTTGAATATAAGGTTACCAAGTGGTAATGAAATTTTATAAATCAATTAATTTTCATTAGGTTAAATTACATCTCCATTGTCATTAGTATACAATGATTATGTGTATAATGAATTTTACTATCTATTTATGTATCAAGATTTATTTTATGTTCATTTACAGTTGATACACATAATTTATTCATTGATTAATTCTCACTTAAATGTTATAATAATTTTAAGGATTTATACCACAATCACATCTTAATCAAAATTGATTATCCTTGAATTTTTATTAAATTAAATTATTTTATAAATATTCAATAAACCCTTTAATATTATTATACACTAGTTATTGATGATATTATTCAACTAATAATTCTATTTTCCCACTCTTTGGTTCTCAAAATTTTTTAAAATTGTTTTTTAAGAAAAACCAAATTTATTACTCACTTCGGTCATAAATCTATTTTCTCTTAAAACCATAATTTATAAAAATGTATTAAACCTTTTAAAATGATTTATTAAATATATTTTTACCCAATTTTTCTTTTACAAATATTTTCAACGGAATATTCTTATCACGTCCCATATAAATCGCTTTCATAACCTTTTATAATGAAAATGGAATGTTCTTCTTACCATGTATGAAATTACCCTACATCATTTCACTAAATCATTTTTTTGATGTATATGAAGGTATTTCTGAAGAAAATGTTTAAAAAAATAATATTCAAATAAAATTATTTTTAAAATTAAAAGGTTATTTTCCTCAATAAATTTTTTGGTTTTTTTTATTTCTCAATGACAACAACAATTAATCTTACTCTAATGGGTATATGTTGAATTGATACCATTAATATAACTTCCCTATATGGTATGATTATTTTGACCAAGGATAGTATCAATATTCACTTACTTGAATCATTTTTTAGTCATTAACTTCTCATGGAATTATTCACTTTTCAATGACCAATGAACATTATATTTCCTCCAAATATCATCATTATTTATCATATATATGGTGTTTACCTGAACTGTATACCATTTTTAAATGTGGTGTTTACTTTGATAGTAATTGGATTATCTAGTCAAATATTGATAAATATATATTTTTTAGTCAATAAAGATATTTGATAAGGACCATTTTTGGGTATTAAATCAATTATTCAGTATATGAGGAATTATTTGTAAATGCAAGATGTGGGTTGTGGATCGGTTAATAAAATCCCCTTTATTCATTAGTGGTCTCATGGGATAAATCAGTTTTCTGTCCCCATATAATAGTTTTTTACCCAATATAATTTAAATTTCCATGATGATATATCTTCATAGTAAATGTATCATGTGCCTGAGAAACATGAAATCTTATAATTAAGAATTACCTACATTAAAATTTTGTAGTTATAATACATGATCTTTTTAATATTATAAAATCTATGGATGCATTTAAATCTTAGTTTACAGATTAAATATAAATTTTTTAGATACATACCATTCAATATTTTTTACGCAATTATTATTCAGTTTATTGATTGTATGGAATGGGGTTTCAGTTATTTACCTTTATATATTGATTATGTTCATTGATTCCTTATTATTTCGGTTGTACATTACCCTTACTGATCATTTTATCTCACCATAATGTTTTTTTTATTTCCCAAGTATTCCATGATGTTTAATATGAAAGATATGTAAGGATATAATTAATCGAATAAATTTACTTTTGAAAAAATTATAATATTTCATTCATTTTTAATACAAGATTCAGGTACATATCTAACTTACCATTAATACTAAATTGTACAGTCCGTCATGATTTGATTATTTAATCTTATGCCAATGTAAATGTGGTATGACATACACTCTGAGATTATAGGGTTTGGGTCACTAAAGTTGGTATTAGAGCCTGGTTTAGAAGAAGCCATGGGAAATATGTTTAAAAAAACATATATTATGGAACATATCGCTAAGATAGAATTTCAGGATATGTATAAAGGAATAAAGTAAACATTTCACAAGGTATAGATTATGTGTGTCATCATAAAAATATTTCTCTATCTAGATATTGTATGTGGATGTGGTTTTTGAATAGATGTAACTAGGGGTAACAAATTCAAAAAGGGTGTGTTGGTTTTGAATCGAGCATAACTTGATGCATGACAATGGGCATTACTATGCACATGGTTTGACACTCCCAAGGTATATTCTTAGGATAATTTACATTTTATTTAAAAATAATGATGGATGATTTTAATAGGTAATGATAATGAATAACCTAGGTTAAAAATAATTTATTTTAGATTGAAAATAACATGTTAAGATTTATATCCCCTTTAAATGATTATGTGGTATTCCCACTATGATAATTGTTTCTCAGACTATGATTTCTTATTTTTTTAAGTGGATGGACCCTTAAGGGATCATATTAACATTGAAAATGAATGAATATGTGGTTATGAAAATGAGAAACCAAATGGGATATTGATAGAAGTGGAATATACAATATTTATTCCTAATCAGATTTTCTAAAATATGATTAACATCATATACCTCAACCAACTCCTAAAATCCTAAAAGAATAGAAAGATGAATTTTTCTAAGATCTCGAGTAGTGTTGACCACGGATAAAAATAAGACTCAATTTCCATCAGGTAATAAATATGAAATTATAGATCTAGGAAACTATCTAAATACAATAAAAAATTATTTATTTTTAAAAAAATTTGGAATCATGAAAATAATAGTCAAGGAAAAATGAAGAGTGAAATGGATGGAAATAAATATCATCCTGGTGATACATTTATTATTTGTTTCCTTAAATGTGAAGAAAATGGGAATTTACTATGTAATTTCCCTCTTATAAAGGGTAACACCTATATCATGGAAGGACATAAGTGGAATTAAAATGGATGAAGTAGTTATTTATAAATGTTTTAATTGTTTTAGTAATATAATTTTAGCTACAGGAATCATGAAATATATAAGGATTCTAAAATATTTACTGATCACATATGTCATCAAAAACATATGATTTATGGATAAAATCATAGGATTATGAAGATTAAGTTTGAACATAAGTTCAAATTCTTAAAAATGCCTTTTTATGTATTATGTCACAATATTAAGGATATTTTGGGATAAAGTTATTGAAAGAATATATTTTTGTGGAAACTTTTATTTGAAGAATAATGAATTATCATTTTATATACATATTTTTTTAGGTATTAATAACCTTAAGGGGTTATATGTTATGTAATGAAATTTTTGTAATAGTAAAATAAATACTAGTCTTTTTAAAAGAATCTAGTATTGAAAAACTTAGAGAAATTTCAATTTAATGATTAATTTAATTTCAAGGATATCCATGATAATGTTTTAAAAAATTATATGAATTATAGAAAAATTAGTTTATAATATGAAAAAATGCATTCAGGGTGAAAAATAATTGCATCCATCATGGTAGTAAGTCTTGACTTCATGAACAAAGGATGATAAGGGTTTTTCTTCTACCACTGGCCTACGTGATTTCCAAGTTAATATGTTATTATTTTTAGTTAAATAATTTAATGAATAAAAATTAATTATAAACTGGTAATATTATTTTTTAGGTTAGATATTAATGTATTAACCATATTGGTTTTGGGAAATAGTTATAGGTTAAATTAAATACCTTTCACTTTATTATGGATCTTACGATCTGTTAAATGTAAAGTTTAGCTCTTCCGGCACAAAAATCATTTTTGGATATTCATTTCATGATATAATGGATGGATTAGAAATTTATTTAAGCCCCAAAAAATTATGAGATTGTGTTTATAGAAATATAAGTAAGTAAATTTTATTATATTATTAAGAATAAAAACAATTAATCAACATTAGTAAAATAATCTTGAAATAAAATATTCTTATAATACCTTTTTAAAACTGATGGTCTTTTAAATCGTCACAGATTTATGGATTTGAGGTCTGCAACATTCCATTATTCATTCAATTGTTTTTTATCAATGACCTCAATCACTCCCTATAATTATTTACACTTTTCTTATAAGTTCATATCTATACTTTCCAGTAATTTTCTCCAACATAGAAACTAATTATTTGTTATTCTATGTTACTTACGTAAATCCAATTCTCTATTAAAAATAGGATGTCTAAAAAATATTTTATGATGTGGGTTTTTCAAAAATGTAATTTTCAAATATAAAACCATAGATTACCAAGATCATGTTTAAATTTTGAGGAGACAATTTATCTAATGTGGGAAGAATTACACACCCATAAATTCTGAAATAATAACATTATATTCCATATCATGTATGACACGTAACAATATGCTTAGACGGGAATATAACAAATTGAGATGTTACAATATATTTATTATTTTAATAAATTAAACCCATGATATATATTTTAATAGATGTGACATTGATTTAGATTGGGTTATTTAAAAAAATGAATTTCTTTAATAGCATGCGTTTTACACTAAACTGATTTTTACCGAACAATAATATATTATTAAATTTATTGTATTTAATTTAATAAAATAAAAACTAATTGTTAACTTATATTTTATTAATTTTATTAACTCACATATGAAAATATATGTATAAATTCATTGTTTACCAATTTATTATAAATTAATATAAAAAATTGAATATAAAGGACATGTTTTTATAAATAACTATTTTTATGCATCTAAAGGCGATTTATATTAATAAATTAATTTTATTAATATTATTATTTTATATTTATTAAAATTAGATATTATATATTCAATAGTTTTTTTGAAATAAGTAAAATATATTTTATAACCAAAATATAACAAAAAATTCAATTTTAGGTAAAAAAGAAATATTTTTTAAAATGTGGTTTTTTCACAATTTAATGGGGCACTTATTTTCTGACTAAATTATGAATAATTAAAATAAATTATCTAAAAAAAACATTAATTTTTTAAATAAAAATATCAACATTATAATAGGGTTAATGTTTGGTATTTTTTCAGGGATATTTTATTTTTGTGAATAGTGAAAATTTAAGAATTTTAATTAAAAACTGAATTTTTGTCTAAATAATTTAAAATTTATAATTATAATTTAAATTGATTTTAAATTAAAATTATTAGAATAAAAAAATATATTAATAAAATTTATTCTATTTTAATCATTTTTATATTGAATTTAGATATCAAAACTTAGTAAACATTTGAACATTTTCACTTTAAAAACCTGTTTCTCGTCCTGTCTGTAGGATTAATTTTAAAATAATATACTCTAGTTGTTTTATTTAAATTTCTAAAAATAGATTCCATATTTCGATTATAATAATTTATAATTTATATTAATCTCAATTTTTTTATTTAAAAAAATTTTAGTGAAAGGAGTAAAAATTAATTACAATAATTAAGGTAAAAATGATTTTACTTAGTGGTTAAACATTAATCCTAACTGTTCAAATGAAATATAAACATGAAAAAACCAATTATATGGACATAATTATATCATACACCCTCTTGGGTATAATTCAACTAATTATTTTAGGCATAATATTTAAGTTAGACATCCCATTATGGTTTACCTTTTTAGAATTACAAGAATACTACTTCTCATCAAGTATAAAAGAGAACTCAAACCCCCCCATCATATCTTCATAACTCTCAAGAACATTGCCTCATCCAAAACCCAACTATATAATCTCATGAAATAACTCTTATAATACTTGAAGGTTTATTTTTATGTAAATAAAATCAATTAATGATTATGATATACCACAAAAGGAGTTACCTGAAGAAGAGGTAATGTTCCTCACTAAGCAATTTTGTTTTAGTTATTTAGCCAAACCGTCAATTTATTTTATATAAATATTATATAATACCCAAAATATCTTAAATATCATAATATATTGTTATGTTAATGGTATTACTTACACTCACACACACTTCCATCAAATTTGATATGTAATCATTGTTTGTATCTATAACAGAATACCACCTCACAAATCGATGCCATTATTTCTTCCATTACCAGCTTTCAAGGCTATAAATAATGATATATCATGAAATTTATAATTTATTTATTATTCTATAAATATTATATAACACATACATCCATGAATTCCATTTTGTAGTAATAAAATAACATCGTGTATGTATGTGGGGACTACTGCCTGCTCAGATCAATGTGATTCTTTCACTCATTACATGGAATGTATTAACAATTGGTTTACTAAAAATATTTATTATATATAAAATAAATATTATATTATAATTAAAATATAAATATATATTATTTAATTTTATATATTTAATACAACAAGAAAATGAAATCAGTGTTCATGCATACCTATGGTCTATCATCTCCATGAATGGTTCATTTCATTTCCTATCACCAAATTTCACAAATAACTATAAATACATATATACAGAATATATATGATATTTAAATCATCATTTAGATTCTTGGGATAATTAAATCATTATATAAGTAATGGTAATGAAAAATTACAAATCAATATATACTTGAAAACAATCTAATTAACACATGAAACTATGAAAATAATCAAATATTATTAAAAAATGGGTAATAATATGTTATAAAGTGATCATATATGATATAATAAATTTTAATATGGTTCTTTAATAAGCTAATAAAATAGTTTAAACCAGAATAAAGTTGGTTAAATCATTTACAACCTAAAATGAATGTGTAAGGTAGGGGTTTCTCATCTCACTTTTTCTTCCATGAGGCATACACCATTTTCACCACTTATTTATTTTGTGTGGGGTATATACTTCCAATACTTTATTTTATATAATTAATAAATTTATCTTTATGGTATTTTATGTTTAAATTTGAATTATTTTTGTTAGGGTGATTTGAACATAATGTTACCAATTGGAAAATAAATTTCTTAACTCATTTCATTTTCATTGGGTTATATTACGTATTTATTATCATTAATATTATATGATTATTTGTATAGTGAATTTGAAAATATATTGATGTATTTCAAAGTATTTTATTTTTATTTCAATCTTACACATATAATAAATTTATTTATTAATTGTCACTTCAATATTTCAATCCTTATAAGGGTTTATAAAACTGTCTCATTTTAATAGAGATTGTTTGTCATAAAATTTAAATTAAAGGAAATTATATGTTCAATGTTCAATAAACCCTTCAGATTTATCATACTCTTCTTTTCGAGATCCTTTTCAAGTAATATTAACATTTTTTAACTCTTTCATATTCAAAATTCATTGAATAATTTTTCCTAAGAAAACACAACTCCATTTATCACTTTGGTCGGAAATCTATTCTCTTAAACCCTTGTTTTGTAAAAATGTTTTAAAAATTATGTTTTACCTTCTAAAACTGCTATAGTAAATAAAATTTTACCCCTTTTATAATTTAAAAAATATTTCAAATAAAGCATCTTATCTCATTCCAAACAACTTCCCTTTTTAACCTTTCACATTGAGAAAGGAATGTAATTTTTACCTTGTAAAAAATTACCTACAGTTATTTATTTAATGCTTCCTTTGAATGTTTATGAAAATATTTTTAAACAAAATGTTTTTAAAAATTTTATTCTCATAGAAAAGTATTTTAAAATTGTTTTCAAAATTTAGAAAGGTATTTTTCACAAGTATGTTTTTTAAGAACTTTTTATTGCATCGAGGACAATAAACCTTATTCCATATCCAACAGGTATATATTATATTGATACCATACTTATTATTCCATTATATGGTATGATTATTTTGAATGAGGTTATTATCAGTATTCAATTCCATGAATTATTTTTCAGTCATTAAGTTCACCTTAATAATTCATATTATAATGACCACTAAATAATAAATTTCCCCTAATATCTGCATTATTTAGCATGGATATGGTTCTTTCCTAAACTGAATACCAGTTTTACATACGATGATTACTTTTAATGTTATTTTATTTTTTGGGGAAATATTGAAAAATCTATATTATTTAATCAATATAAATATTTAATAAGGTGCATTCATTATACATTAAATCAATTATTTGATATTTGGTGATTTATTTGGACATGAAAAACATGGGTTGGGGATAAGTTAATGCATGCCCCTAAATGCATCAGTAGTCTCATGGGATGAATCAGTTGGCTGGCCTCAAATAATGGGTTTTTGTAAAATATTTTTTAATCTATATTGATAATAGATCTTGATAGTAAAGGTATCATGTGCCTAGGAAACATGATATTTTATATTAATCTTTACCTACATTTAGATTTCAGTCATTATTGTCAATTATATTTTTAGTATGAAAAAATATATGGATGCATTTAATTATCATTCTATTGATTAAATAGAATATGTTTCTAGTTATTTACATTGTCATATTTTTTATGCACTCCCATCCTAATTTATTGATTATATGGAACACATGTTAAATCATTTAACTTTACATATTGATTATGTTAATTGATTCATTATTGCTTCTAATGTACTTTTCCCTTACTAATCATTTGATATAACCCTTATTTTTCTTCCTTTACATAGTACTCCATTAATTGTACTTAGAAAGAAATGGAAGGATATACTAGATTGAATAAATATATATTTTAAAAAATTGTTGGGATTTATATATTCATTTGTAATAAAAGAGTCATTTATGTATATATTTTATCATAACTATAAAATTTATTGGTCCTTTATTATTTTTTCCTTCTATCTTATGAAAATATAAATATAGTAAGACACCATTTCTGATATTACTAGGGTTGGGTCACTACAAAAACATTATTCATCCACTTTTCTCCACCTAAGAAAATAAAAACTACATATCATGTGAGAGATCGCATGATAAATCTCACCCAATTATAACTATAGTCAAGAAAGAATGTATTTTTTACAAAAATAATATAGGTATTTGTTTTATTTTATTCTACTCTTCTCTTCTCTTTTATTTCTTCCTTATTTCCCCTCTCTTGATTTTTCTTTTTTTGTCCATTATTGGAAACTTTTTATCTTTATATTATAGTCCATTTTTTATTCCAATTTTTATCTGATTTATGAAGCAAACTAATATTAAGGATGACTTTGATCATGACCCAAATATTAAACAAAGCCTTAGGGATCAAATCATATAATCACATTATGTGGGATTGTTTATCATTCACTCGGTTGGAGAATTACATCTTTATGAAAACCTTAAAAAAGGTATAACATTTAAATAAAATATAAAAATAAATGTAGTGATTAAAAATAAAAGAAAAATAAAGTTCATATATCCTTTCTAGAATTAACTACACCTGGTGTTAATTATCTACAAATATTCATTTCATACCAAACTCTTGAATAATATATTGAACTTGTAACGCCCCGACCCCAGTTACCCAGAGTCGGTGCATTACTTCGTAACATTGGCATGATCACAAGAAAGATCAAATCCCGAAAGACCGATTGGTTTAGTAGCCTTGGAAACACTAGATATATTCATAAGTTTTACATTACATCGTAAAATGAAAAACTAATACAACAACATAATTTATCCACAATCCACACTATTATCCCCTCATAATATCCCTGCAAGTCATTCATAATTTACTTCTTCACTACCTGGGAAAAATAAAACATAGAAAAGGGGTGAGCTCAAATGCCCAGTAAGGATAACAATATAGCGGAACATTCAAAATAATCATAAACATTTAAGGCAATGAATTACTAAAACAAAAGCCTTTTAAAATTGAACTTCAACATAGTATGGCAAAAGTAAAATGAAATAATGCCATTTACTTATTCACATGGATATTCTACTAATCGAATAATCACATACAAAAATCAATAACCACTTTCATAATGTTGGAATGCATAATGCTAAACGTTAATTTCTTTGTCTAGGCCTCATCCCAAGACCTAGGGGTTACTTCTAACCGGAACCCAACCCGGAGTGCCTCTAATAACCGGACACCAACCTGGAGTGCCTCTAATAACCGGACACCAACCCGGAGTGCCTCTAATAACCGGACACCAACCCGGAGGGCATACTTTTACCAGTCCCTAACCTGGAGGGCTTACTTTAACCAGTCCCCAACCTGGAGGGCTTACTTTTACCAGTCCCCAACCTGGAGGGCTTACTTTTACCAGTCCCCAACCCGGAACATACTTGTTTAGCACATTCATTTGAAGAAAAGTTTGAAATATAACATAAACATTCGGATTAAAACTAGCATACGAAATGTCAATAGTTTCACCATAAACTATGAATGGTATAAAATAGCACATCCACAGTCAAACATATCACAAAACCTTCAATACAATATAGAAGTTTTGTATTATAATAAATCAACTTCAAATAAGCGTAAAATCCATTAAAGGATGTTGACATAGATGAAATCAAAACACTTTTTAGAGAAATATCTCTTTCTATTTTTGAAATCATTTAAGAGCCATATAAAATAAAACATTTTCTTGAAAATATTCTTGTAAGCTTGTAAGGAAAGCTTTGATGATTTTATAACGGCGGAAAATAACCGCACCCGCCGTATAAGTAAAAAAAACATTCTTATCTTAATTCTGTCGAAAAGGTTAAAAAGGACCTTGTTTTGAAAACGACGGAAAGATTCCTTTATAAACCTCTTATAAAAAGTCAAACAAGGGTATAAATGACTTTAACCCATATTCTTGTAAATAGTAAAAATGTTTTGAAATACATTTTGAAGAAACATGGATGTGGATGATAAAGAGATCCCAGTAGATTATTACGTATAAACAACCTCGGATAATGAAGAGATTGTGAAATAACCCTTACCTTGTACTTTTCCTTTGTTGGGGTAGGTTAACCTCCTCTTCTTCGGGTTCTTCCTTTTGATTTGATCAAAAGGGCTCCTTAGGTTGGCTTTATGATCAAACTAAGGCCTCTAGGTTGTATTGAGGGATGTTGGGAGAGTATTTGGGCAGAGTTTGGCCGAACCAAAAGGCTTTAGAGGTGTGAAGAAATGAGAAGGAGGAGTGCCCTTTTATAAGAGGGGTGAGGGGCACCTTTGGAAAAGCTAGAAATATTAATTTATAATAAATTCATATTCGGTTTCTAATGGCTCCAAAGTTGATTATTCAAAGGTTAAGGTGGGGATAGGTCGAAAACCACTCAACCAATAGAATTTAGACAGGTTTGGGTACTTATATTAACCTTATCTTTAAGTATTAACTCTAAGTTAATTAGTTTCACTTTTACAATGTCTCTTTGTATTTTTATATAATATGGTTAATAAACTTACTATATACATCCAATCGACCCCCAAGTGGTCCATTAATGAGGAACCTATCATAATATAAGTCTCTTGGCCGAACATTAGATTTTTAGGAATTTAATATCAATTAATAATATAATATTTGTTTTAAGAACTCTTTTATGTCAATTTTGACACTATTCAATAGTTGATTTTTGTGAAACTCCTAACAGATTGATTACTTCGAACAAAGTCAATTAAATCAATCCTAATATATCATATTATCATAGAAAATTAGTTTAATTCATTAAAAGTTTCATATTATAATTATTTGGGTATTTATAAGATCAATTATTTTAATGTTTCACTATTTTAGTAATTACTGCATCATCATTGTGTCATAAATAAAATAAATTATTTAATGTCTAAAAATTATAAATAAAATATCATTATGTAGGAAATCTTTTTAGCTTTCTAATGAATATTTATAATCGAAAAGCCAACATGTATAACCCTATGTAAAAATTGTTCTTCTAAAAGATGTAAGCTTATGTCATTTTTATTTTTATTTTAGCTTTATTAATATAATGTGTCATTATCACTTACAAGTGGATCCATGGGGTCCCAAAATAGACCCAAAGATGCCCATGGTCGACCATGTCTCAACCAATAGGGTTAAGACACGTTTTAGGGTAATTTAGTATTATTATAATATTATTTTTTTAACCCTTATTTACCGGATTTACCCTTAACCATGGTAAATAAAATATTTACCGCAGTAATTATTCAAAATGTCTAAAAATAAAAGTTGCCTATTTACACAATTTGAACATCCTGATTCCAAATATGGAATCCATTTTTCTAAATTCAAAACACAGAAGTGGCAGAAATTAATTTAAAATTAATTCCCGCTGTCAAAACAAAAAGCGTGTTTTTAAGAGATAATAACTATCAAAAGATTGACACTTGTTTATGTTCGGTTTAATTGTATAATTATGTCCAATGACCAACATTATATTAAATGGTAAAAATATATTCTAAATATACTTTAAAACCACTCAAATTAATAATTTATCACTATTAATTATTTTGATTAAAAAAGTTGTTTTTAATTAAAATTTAGTAATTTTCACTATTCATCAAAATATGAAAGTTATCCGAAATGTACCAAAATTTCACCCTAGGCTAATTTTGATATTCCGAATCCAAAAATGAAGTCCATTTTGAAATATAGAATATATATGAATTCAAAAAGTAGGTATTACTATTCACAACGGCTAGTTTAATTAGTTATGGTGTGTTAGAACTCGGTGTTGCGTACAACACACGCTATAACATTATTCAAAGGGAAACGTACCGTGGAAGCTTGGGGTGTTTCATTTTAAATTTTTGATGTCCCCATTTAGTCAAAAAGTTTAAAATATTGTATTTAAAAAGGTTTCACTATTAGAAGTTGATAAAAGTGAAATACTGAAAATGAATCTGTTCTTGGATTATGACTAAGAAACTCATAATAGGGATTCTAAAATTATAAGGATTATATAAAGTTCAAAATGTAGTTAATACTATTCATGACCTCTTTTAATGGTGTGATTGAACTCAGTGTTGCGTGTAGTGCAAGTTATTGAATTATTTTGAAGAAATAACACACTATGAAATCTTGGGGTGTTACATTCTCCCCTCCTTCAATAAATTGCGTCCTCGCAATTTGAAATTGTTCTTCAAAAATAAAAGGTTGAAAGTAGAAAATATATTTGTGGGAAAAACCACATCGGAAATTGGGTTACTAAAATTTAGTCTTAATATGAGGAAAAGAGAAATCAAAGGGTCACCACCAAATTATGATCTCGATTAGGAGAACATTGGTGGAAATTAGAGACATATAATCGGAGGAAAAACGTAAATATTTATAGGTAGTGATTGAGTTCATCAATCACAAACAAGTGTATAATTGAGGTCCTTAAATTCATCAATCTATGATGATTTGAAATACCATCGGTTCAACAAAACATAGGGTATTAGGATAACACATTTTTGACGTTTCAAAATATCTTAGTTGAAATCCCACATCGAAAAATGAATTAATGAGGCCTCTATTTAAAATAAAGAGTGGAAAGTATGAAGATTACCGAAAATAATACATACTAGGGTTCCATGTAAGAAAATATGGATATGGAAGAAAAATCTAGCCATCAATTATCTGATGGAGAGTGGTAGAGAACATGGCTATGAAAAGGCCAACAATCCCAAAGCCATAAATTAGTGATGATTTAAGGTACCATCTAGGACAACATTTTTGTTCTAAGTTCCTTTTATTAATGATGAGGAATTTATTTATGAGATTGGCTAAGATCATAAGGAGATATACTTAGTTTATAATTAGAGTTTTATCCATTAATAAATTTCTACCAAAACTCATCATTCACTCGTAAAAAAAATTCTATTTATACTATTCATAGAGGGTTCCAAAATAAACGAATTTATAATTCATCTACCAGATCTTTTAAAAAAACTACTTTATTTAATCCAAGACATCTCGTGGGATAGTGGTAGTTGATACACCCTTGTCGCCCTTTGGTTGCGGGTTCAAGTCTCGCAGCCTTGCCGGACGCGACGGGTTGCCGCCCGACCTCCGGGTTGTCCTTTTATGGCAATCCAAAATAATCCAAACTAGAACTATCCAAAATACTTCTGTCTAAACTCACAGTCCAACATTTATAAGGAATGTAAACATAATATAGATCCTTTTTACCCCGTAATAGCATATGAATACTTTCATCATGTATTCTTTTAATACACTGAAACATCCTGAATTACCATATTCTTTATTGATTACATTCATTTTCCCTTATTCCATATATAATGGTGGATATACTTCATCAATCCAAAAATGTTTTAAACCCCAACAAAATGATGGAATATACAAATCATTAATCAGTTTCAAGGTAGTCAAGAATATCCAATATAATTTATCCAAATCAATCATGTATTATTCTAAAATCACTAACTCGGTATCAGAACCATATTATGATTTATCATTCTCTCAACCATATATTTTCCAAAAATTTATCCTGCTATTGAGTCACTTTTCTTTGTTCCACACAATCTCAAGTCCTTAATGAAATAGTACTGCAGTACAATCCTTATATACTCCATGATTATTGTAACAAGTACATTGTTGATACAACACTCAGTTGACATAATCAACATAAGAACTCTAATCATCCCTCTTCATTTGTGGTAGTATCATAACTTGATTATTATCCAATAGCATCATTTGCGGCAAAGTCTGATGACTGGGGCATAGGTTCGCGTAGTGTCCAAACTCCTTGCAAATGAAGCATTGTACATTTGAAACCATTTTCTCACCCTTGCAGTCACGTACTTTGTGCCCTTTTCCTCCACACTTATAACAAACTCCCATTCCTTTCAGGCAAGTTCCAGGGTGTTTCTTCCCACAGTTACCACATATGGGAAAATTCTTCTTTTCCCTCTTCCCTTTATCCATTTTTCTCTCTTCCATCCTTTTCTTCTCTTGATTCCCTTCAAAGCCATAGGACTCAGTAAAATCTTTACTTATCTTATCAAAACATGATATTATTTCTTCATATGATGATAATACATGGGAGACTATTTCTCTAATAAATTATAGCTTAAGACCATGAAAGATATGATCCTTCCTTCTCTTTGGATCATGTGCATTTCTGGAGTTCTCATTCCTTCTACTGGGTGCCATTTCTAAACAATGGCATACACTAGATCAGTTTATGAATCAAAATACATAATCCCATACTTATAAAACACTTAACATAAATTGAACTATTTATGGATATAATCCATAATCATAAGAATGTTTTCTTTGAGAAGTATATACTCATAAACCCTTCATAATGATTTGTAAAGAAAATGAGAGTTATCCTAAGCATATCCCCCGGGAGTGTCGTAACCAAGAGTGCAGCAAGGCCCGTTGTCGTGCACCAGTTCCCGTTCGAGTCTAGCTCAAAGCGGTGTTTTCGGGTTTTACCCCTAGGTACATCTGTGCAAGAGCCGCCTCTACCTACTCGTATCCAGACAGGGATGTATTGCTCGGAAAACTCACAAAATCTCTACAATACCAAAATTCTAGGAAGTTCTTCTATACTAATCCTCAAAGTTCATCTTAGGTCTACATGCTCTAATCAGAGTTTATCTAAATCTAGCTTCCAAGGTTTGTACTAAACTTCCTCTGATACCAACTGTAACGCCCCGACCCCAGTTACCCAGAGTCGGTGCATTACTTCGTAACATTGGCATGATCACAAGAAAGATCAAATCCCGAAAGACCGATTGGTTTAGTAGCCTTGGAAACACTAGATATATTCATAAGTTTTACATTACATCGTAAAATGAAAAACTAATACAACAACATAATTTATCCACAATCCACACTATTAGCCCCTCATAATATCCCTGCAAGTCATTCATAATTTACTTCTTCACTACCTGGGAAAAATAAAACATAGAAAAGGGGTGAGCTCAAATGCCCAGTAAGGATAACAATATAGCGGAACATTCAAAATAATCATAAACATTTAAGGCAATGAATTACTAAAACAAAAGCCTTTTAAAATTGAACTTCAACATAGTATGGCAAAAGTAAAATGAAATAATGCCATTTACTTATTCACATGGATATTCTACTAATCGAATAATCACATGCAAAAATCAATAACCACTTTCATAATGTTGGAATGCATAATGCTAAACGTTAATTTCTTTGTCTAGGCCTCATCCCAAGACCTAGGGGTTACTTCTAACCGGAACCCAACCCGGAGTGCCTCTAATAACCGGACACCAACCCGGAGTGCCTCTAATAACCGGACACCAACCTGGAGTGCCTCTAATAACCGGACACCAACCCGGAGGGCATACTTTTACCAGTCCCTAACCTGGAGGGCTTACTTTAACCAGTCCCCAACCTGGAGGGCTTACTTTTACCAGTCCCCAACCTGGAGGGCTTACTTTTACCGGTCCCCAACCCGGAACATACTTGTTTAGCACATTCATTTGAAGAAAAGTTTGAAATATAACATAAACATTCGGATTAAAACTAGCATACGAAATGTCAATAGTTTCACCATAAACTATGAATGGTATAAAATAGCACATCCACAGTCAAACATATCACAAAACCTTCAATACAATATAGAAGTTTTGTATTATAATAAATCAACTTCAAATAAGCGTAAAATCCATTAAAGGATGTTGACATAGATGAAATCAAAACACTTTTTAGAGAAATATCTCTTTCTATTTTTGAAATCATTTAAGAGCCATATAAAATAAAACATTTTCTCGAAAATATTCTTGTAAGCTTGTAAGGAAAGCTTTGATGATTTTATAACGGCGGAAAATAACTGCACCCGCCGTATAAGTAAAAAAAACATTCTTATCTTAATTCTGTCGAAAAGGTTAAAAAGGACCTTGTTTTGAAAACGACGGAAATATTCCTTTATAAACCTCTTATAAAAAGTCAAACAACGGTATAAATGACTTTAACCCATATTCTTGTAAATAGTAAAAATGTTTTGAAATACATTTTGAAGAAACATGGATTTGGATGATAAAGAGATCCCAGTAGATTATTACGTATAAACAACCTCGGATAATGAAGAGATTGTGAAATAACCCTTACCTTGTACTTTTCCTTTGTTGGGGTAGGTTAACCTCCTCTTCTTCGGGTTCTTCCTTTTGATTTGATCAAAAGGGCTCCTTAGGTTGGCTTTCTGATCAAACTAAGGCCTCTAGGTTGTATTGAGGGATGTTGGGAGAGTATTTGGGCAGAGTTTGGCCGAACCAAAAGGCTTTAGAGGTGTGAAGAAATGAGAAGGAGGAGTGCCCTTTTATAAGAGGGGTGAGGGGCACCTTTGGAAAAGCTAGAAATATTAATTTATAATAAATTCATATTCGGTTTCTAATGGCTCCAAAGTTGATTATTCAAAGGTTAAGGTGGGCATAGGTCGAAAACCACTCAACCAATAGAATTTAGACAGGTTTGGGTACTTATATTAACCTTATCTTTAAGTATTAACTCTAAGTTAATTAGTTTCACTTTTACAATGTCTCTTTGTATTTTTATATAATATGGTTAATAAACTTACTATATACATCCAAGCGACCCCCAAGTGGTCCATTAATTAGGAACCTATCATAATATAAGTCTCTTGGCCGAACATTAGATTTTTAGGAATTTAATATCAATTAATAATATAATATTTGTTTTAAGAACTCTTTTATGTCAATTTTGACACTATTCAATAGTTGATTTTTGTGAAACTCCTAACAGATTGATTACTTCGAACAAAGTCAATTAACTCAATCCTAATATATCATATTATCATAGAAAATTAGTTTAATTCATTAAAAGTTTCATATTATAATTATTTGGGTATTTATAAGATCAATTATTTTAATGTTTCACTATTTTAGTAATTACTGCATCATCATTGTGTCATAAATAAAATAAATTATTTAATGTCTAAAAATTATAAATAAAATATCATTATGTAGGAAATCTTTTTAGATTTCTAATGAATATTTATAATAGAAAAGCCAACATGTATAACCCTATGTAAAAATTGTTCTTCTAAAAGATGTAAGCTTATGTCATTTTTATTTTTATTTTAGCTTTATTAATATAATGTGTCATTATCACTTACAAGTGGATCCATGGGGTCCCAAAATAGACCCAAAGATGCCCATGGTCGACCATGTCTCAACCAATAGGGTTAAGACACGTTTTAGGGTAATTTAGTATTATTATAATATTATTATTTTAACCCTTATTTACCGGATTTACCCTTAACCATGGTAAATAAAATATTTACCGCAGTAATTATTCAAAATGTCTAAAAATAAAAGTTGCCTATTTACACAATTTGAACATCCTGATTCCAAATATGGAATCCATTTTTCTAAATTCAAAACACAGAAGTGGCAGAAATTAATTTAAAATTAATTCCCGCTGTCAAAACAAAAAGCGTGTTTTTAAGAGATAATAACTATCAAAAGATTGACACTTGTTTATGTTCGGTTTAATTGTATAATTATGTCCAATGACCAACATTATATTAAATGGTAAAAATATATTCTAAATATACTTTAAAACCACTCAAATTAATAATTTATCACTATTAATTATTTTGATTAAAAAAGTTGTTTTTAATTAAAATTTAGTAATTTTCACTATTCATCAAAATATGAAAGTTATCCGAAATGTACCAAAATTTCACCCTAGGCTAATTTTGATATTCCGAATCCAAAAATGAAGTCCATTTTAAAATATAGAATATATATGAATTCAAAAAGTAGGTATTACTATTCACAACGGCTAGTTTAATTAGTTATGGTGTGTTAGAACTCGGTGTTGCGTACAACACACGCTATAACATTATTCAAAGGGAAACGTACCGTGGAAGCTTGGGGTGTTTCATTTTAAATTTTTGATGTCCCCATTTAGTCAAAAAGTTTAAAATATTGTTTTTAAAAAGGTTTCACTATTAGAAGTTGATAAAAGTGAAATACTGAAAATGAATCTGTTCTTGCATTATGACTAAGAAACTCATAATAGGGATTCTAAAATTATAAGGATTATATAAAGTTCAAAATGTAGTTAATACTATTCATGACCTCTTTTAATGGTGTGATTGAACTCAGTGTTGCGTGTAGTGCAAGTTATTGAATTATTTTGAAGAAATAACACACTATGAAATCTTGGGGTGTTACAGAACTAGAATATGGTTTAATTCATATTCTCTATAAGTTTCAAGGCCACTCTGGATTGTATATAAAAAACACCTTAAATAACTCAATGTTGTTTACTTAACTATAAAACCAATGAATGTCACCCAAGACTAAATGAAACTAAGATCATTCTCATTATCACTCATCAAGACTGTATAATAGTGGATATATTATTTTAAATTTAAATATGTTACATGGTGTAATGAATTGAAATTTCTTTTATTGAAGATTTTTTTCCAAAATTGAGGAACCCTTATATTCTAAAAAAGATTGTAGGTATTAATAAAATAAAATGACAGTCAATTTATAAAAATTGGGAGTGATTCATGATATTGTGTGAAAGATGCATGTATCACCAAATCAGTGAGAAAATAATCATAAAATAGTTCTATGAAGGCCTCACACCAACATATTTGAGCACATTAAATACTATATCAGGATAATTGGCTGATAAAACATTAGAACCTATACATATGTTGATTGAGAAATGATACATAAATCTGAAACATTTGGTGATGGAGTTACACAATCCATGGGATGAGTACACATATTAATTCCCTCAACTATGGACAATCATTTAGTTTATAATAATATAAATCAATTTCACACTATAGTGGGAAATATTGATTTAGATAATAAGAAATAAAATCTCCCTCTTTTGAGGCCTTTTGGAATTTTCATTAAACCAAACCACCCTACAAATTTTTTCCCCAAATTACTAAAGACATTTCATTGTACAACAATATTCCCAAGGAGACCACATAAGTAGTAACAAAAACTAACTCCCTAATATAAGTGAGATAAAATTAATCTGACATATATTCTTGGATGGTAAGATCATCCAGACTAGAGGTATGAATCTAGACAAAAAAAATCTATCTTTTCAACAAAACATCCAACATTATCCACCTTACTAATAGGGTTTTCAACAACCCCATGAGATATTTGAATCCAAAACATCATCATGAAAAAAAACAGGGGTTATACTAATGAAAATTAGATTATAATATTGTTGATCATTTGAAAAAAAATTATTAATCATAAAAAATGAGCTAAATAGTTTGGTATAAAATTAAGGTAGTTGAAGATGAAAATGATCCAAATTTCCACCACCCTTCATGAAATGGTAAAAAATTACACTATAACTATTCCTTCCCAACGTCTTACAAATTTCAAGGAGAATGTTAAGGAAAACACATAGATAAGTGGGATGAAAACAACTAATACATCTACTCCAATATTTCAACTGAGATTTACCATATCTATAGTGAATTTCTAATCAATAAAAATCAATAATCAATCAAAGGAGAAAGGAAAAAGTAAAAAAACGATTAATGAAACTCATCCTAAACCTCATCTATTTTTAAATAGAGTTGTACAATACATGAAGATAGATTAAGAAGTTAGGTAAAAAGGCCATTGATATATTCAATAACTTGATATCTATATCCCTATACATTAAGTCATCAATCAAATTCCAATGTATGAAAAGTTATTTAATGAAATATTTTTAAATAAAAGAGGGAAAATATAAATGAGATGATCTAAATTTATAAGAATGTATCAACACTTACCACACCGTCTTTGGAAAAGGCTAAAAAGTGAAAGGACATCAACAAATTCACTATACCATGAAATATAAAGGACTTGTGTTTCTATGATGTTTTATATGAATTGTGTGAATGTATTATGTCCATTAACCACTCTACTTTATCTTCCGTGAATGTTCATGAGATGACATTGAAAAGGCTGGTAGTTAAATTATATAATAGGGACACAATATACCCAGCGGGTTTGCTTAATGATATAATTTTTCATGTTAGAGATATTATATTATCTCTTTATTTTTCCATAATTCATATATAGGATAATCGAGTATGTTCTCATGAACAAATAATTCATGGATCATTCTTCCCACAACAACTAGTATAATCATAAATGACCTTGAGGGTACACTTTTTATAGATTTTGGGAATGATATCATAGTATTTAATATTATTTACCTGATGAAGTACCCCTTAGAAGATTATTATTCTCTCTTCGTATACCATTCAGACCCATCTAGTAATTATTCTCAAAATATTTATTTTCATTGTTTTTCAAATGGGGATCATTTCATCCATAGGGATATTTTGAGTTATAAGCGTGTTTTATGTATCAAACAATTTTCAAAACTATTTCTTCTGATCAAACCATTATTATATTTTTTTCTTTAATGGATCTGTATTATAATTCTATACATGTAATTTTTGATAATGACATGGTTTTTTATATTACATATGGATTTGATGTATAGTTCATAGTTGTTTATGATGTACATTATTCACTTATCATAGTTCCTAAAAAATTTACATCAATATAGAAGCAACCCATATTTGAACACAAACCATGGACACCAAATTTAAAATATTCGTACCTATTGAATGATGAAAATTTTCTTATTGAAAATCATAACCTTTCTGACAAATAAATACAAATTCTAAATCATTTTTGGGAAGTATTAGGGAAATAAGGTAGAACTTATCAAAAATACTAGGTATTACCACGTCCATTTTCATGAATAGGAATATATTCTATGATAGGTATAAACTACTTAGGAAACCACAAATGAGACATAACCCTACATAGTTATAAGTTTTAAATAAAGTGGTGGATAATTTAACTGAATAATGTATCATTTTTCATATCTCTAACTCTTCATGGGTTATACCTATCTTGGACTTTACCAAATAAAACTAGTTTAACTATAGTAAAAAATGAAAATGATGAGTTAGTTCTTATGAGAGTAAATATAGTTAGTGAGTGTTCATATATTATATGAAAATGAATCAATCCACTCATAAGGGAAATTTCCCCCCTCAAATAATTTTAAAAATTATTGAGAGGTTGTGGGTAGGATAGACTATTATTTCATGTATTATTTGTTTAGATATTTTTAGTATCCCACTATAGAAAATTATTGGGAGAGGTTGATATTCACCTTCCCATATAGTACATCTTCTTGCTGAAGGATTCAATTTCATCTTCAAAACACATTGTGTGCCTTCTAGTGATGCATGGTGAGTATATTTTTTTGGTTGTATTGAAACATTCATGGTGGTATTTATTGAATAATTTGAAATATATAAAACCTAATATGACCATTTATAGTCTTTATTGGGAATGTTATTTCATTGATGTAAAAAAAAATGTGGTTTTAGATTTTGAAAATTTTAATACCATGGTAAACAAGGGAATTTTCCTAGGACTTGTAGTGTCACAAAATGAAACTGAGCATAATATATCAAATTTTGAGATTATTTTATCTTTCCTATATTATTTATATGTGCATTAGGGTCAATAATTCGTTATACATGGTTTTTTATATATTCTTCATCATATATTTCATTAAGATCACTCAATATATATCTCATTTGATCCAAAAATATGTCAATTTCATTTTTTACAATTCTTGTAGGGTATCATTTGATGAGCTAAATAAGTTTCTCACCATATCAGTGATTGTACATACCCCATGATCAGATCTTCCATTCAATCATATGTGTGATGAATAAATCCTTAAATTTGGAGTTGTCTTGTCACAAAGGATAGAGGGACATGAATATAAAATCTATTATGATTTTAGGGTAGTGAATACAGCCCAAAAGAATGAAATAAAAATGTAATATGATTTTAATTATCAAATATTTTATTTTGGATTAATTCATTTATTATGGTCTCTAATGAAGTTGTTTTTTTAGATCAATAAGATTCGTTGTACCTCGTATAGAATCTAGATGTAAAACCCAGACAAATCCATTGAATTAACCTCTTAAAGAATTAAATATTGATATAAATTAAAATATGGATTCATATAACTTGGTGGAGGACTAGATGATTTTTATTAATCAAACACCAGAGGAAGACACCATAGAACAAATACCACTTTGGGAGTCATTTTTATTGAGTATCATTATGAACTCTGAGGTATACATTATTGGAATGCTAATTAAGTTAATAATTTAAATATATTAAATAATTGTTAATATAAAGAAACACAAAGTTAAAAAATTAAATAGTAAAAGTATGTTTTATGTTTGTTGTAATCCTTACCTCTGGAATATTTGGAGTGGCCATGTTATTAGGAAGTGTGTTAATAATCATGAGTATGATTTTTTAAAGAAATCAGAAATTATCTTATGGTGGAAAATTTGAACCCCAATGGAATGAAAAGAAAATTATTAAAATCTAGATTATATTTTCCAAGATTATTCCCTAAGGACTATGTGTTTTCAATGTCATGATCACATTTCCAACACATCATAAACATTTCAATGAGACAGAACAAGCCTTGGACAGAGGGAACTGTAGCAGTACTATAGCACACTGTAGTTGTGGCGGCACTGTAGAAACGGTGGGAACTATAGCAGCGGTAGGTCATTGTAGCAAAGACGAGGTATTATAGTAGCGGCAGATACTGCGCAGTACTATATAAGTAGATTATTGTAGTAGTACTATTCACATAATGGGCCTTGGGCCAAAAATTTGGGCCTATGGTGCATGTAATAGGCTATATTTCCACTGGGCCTTCGGGCTATTTAATGGTTCTCCCTCTACCTAGTTAAAAGAGTTACTTTCTTTGCAATAAATAATAAATGAGGCATTGTCCCCAACTATTTAAGAAACATATAGTTTTAAAAGACACAAGAATCCTCAATTACCAACATTACATTATGATATATTTTATTTATGGGGAATTTATTTTATGTATTTGTATTCATTTTTTAAAAATTATTATTTTTACTATGTTAGTAACTCGGTGGATATCAAGGCAATGAGTATATATTATTCTATTATTGTGGTTGATTTTATTGGAGATCATATTTATTATAGGTTTAGAATACAAAAAGTGATCATTGGTGACCAAGGGTCACCCTTTTTTAACTAAAATTTGGATTACCTCCTTTATAAGTGTGGGGATAGATAGAAAAAATCAACTCCATACTACCCACAAACAAATGTTTAAGATGAAATTTTAGAATAATAGTTAATGGAAATACTAGATAATACTATATAGATGAATAGAAAGTATTATTGAAATCAATTAGATGATTCACTTTAGGCTTATAGGATATCGTATAGGTCTCTCATCTGGGAGTATCATAAGGGAGACAAAGTCCTTCTCTATGGTTCATGATTGAAGAATATGATCAATAATTTTTGTTATTGATGGTTAGGCACTTATGATAAAACTAAAATTTTTCATTATGGTTCAGTGTAGGTCAAAAAAATATTTTATGCGATGGAGATTTAAATTAAATGGGAAGCTATAGAATCAATACTTTCGACGACTTCCTGTACATGCATTTGATCCCATTGCACTTAATGACTTAATTGTCACTTGATAAAATAATGTTATCCCAAACACTTTCACTTTTTTCTTATTTAAAATAATTTATCTCATGAGAATATATCATTTCATAGGATCATATTGAGTATAATGTAATAATTTAAGTGTGTGGGTGGAGAATACATTTTGGTAGCTTCTAATGTATTTTTATTTATCTGTTTTGTGTTATTTTAAAAAACAAAACTAAAAAATATTTAATCATTTAACATACTCATTTATTTTTATAACTTATATAAAATGAATGTTTTATTTTCCCAGATACATTATTATCCTGTTAAGATCAATCAATAATAATTCATTAGTGGAAAAAATTTAAAACTGAATGTTGTTGGGAATATGATCACTTGTCTCACTGTAAACCATTTATATTTTGACAAAATTCTTTGAGATATTGGTTTATAGTAAATTATTTCAATTTATTTATCCACACTACATCACACATGTCCATAAATTATTATTGTTATCCTATTCAATTAAGGTTATGGTAAAGTCATGCAATTTTTCTAACTTATAAAAATAATATTTTTTTATGTTGGATGGTCTCTTGATCAATTTTATTATTGTAAAAAATTGACAAATGTCTGTGTGCTTAATATCAGACTATTTTACACAATCAAAAAAATAATGGAGTGATGAAATTCAAATTATATAGGTATATCTATTTTGGGATCTTAAGTTGTGACTGTCATTATTGCTAAAGTGAGTAGGTTTTAAAATTTTATTGAAAGGGGTATAGAACGTTTTTAGTTAAAAATAACCAAGTAAACAAAAAAATTACTTAACCTAGATATAATAAATAAAAAATGAAAATACAAGCTTGAAATGGTTGAGAAAAACATATGTGGAGAATTATAGGCATAATGGAACCATAACATGATTCATCATGGTTAGTTTCATTAATCTCATTAGATTTTTTTAATATAATTTATGGGATAAGTGCTTTTAAATTTATTGAGATTTATTTCTTGATGTAATTCCTCATTTTCCCATATTGATATCATATATTAAAATATATCAACCTTAATATCTTATTTTAAGTTTATATATTAAATAACATTTGACTTTACTGAGTATTAAAAAGGGTGTGTGGAGGGGAGTTGATAAATCACATTTATGTTGAATATTTTATTTCTAAAAACTATATAGTTTCCCCACTTTGTGGTAAAATTATTTATTTATGGGAAAATTTGTATTAGATCATACTTTATAAAATTTAATGAAAAATGAAATTCTAACACATTAATGTATTGTATATTATTTTGGACATAACTATTATTATATAATATATTAATACTTCAAATTTTTATGGTATTATACTCTCCATGGGTATAATGTTCATTGGGACCGCTCTTGTTGGATTGTACATTTAATTTGAAGAAAAGTGCTATAGATTTAGAGTTATACTGCACTCATTAACATGGACACCACTTTAATATTTTGTCCATATATTATTCATTCAGGATATTATTACGGTCACATTAGAATTTTATATAGGGAACCTAGTTCCTCAAATATAATCCTTCTAACATGAAATTGGGTTCATGTGTTTTGGGGTCAATATGTTTGTGAAAGATAGATTAAAATATTTAGTATAATTCTTATTCATACTTCACAATATAAAAACCCTAGCCTCATATACACTAAATAAATTTATGGACTTCCCATTTAGAGGGTTTTCGACGAGTTGGGTGATTTAAGGCGTTTGAAAACTTGCTTAACACCATTTATCCAATCATTTCGGGATGGTTATATCTTAAAACCAAGATTAATTCTATGATGACTTCTTCTTATTCATGTTTTAACATTAATTTATTGTAATAAAATGTTCTATTTCTCACATGTTAATTTGTTTATTTCTATTTTTACTCTGCACCATTCAATTTTTGGGGATAAAAACCAATGTTTTAAATAATATCAGGTTATACACTTTATAAACCTTTATATATGCAAGTCGTTTCTATAGGGACTAATCCTCTCATGGAAGAATATATTTTCTAAGTAATCGAAATAATTTTCTTCTCCTTTAATGATTTGTTTTGGATTAAAAATCCCGCTGTTATTATAAAAATTATAATATGTAAAATGTTTTTTAATTAAAAAAATAAATGATAAACACTTTAAAATCAATCTTGAGTAATGTGTGAATTTTTAGAGAGAAATATTATTCAATAAAATAAAATCAATAAATATAGATTTTTTTGGGATGAATTGTAATATATAGACATAATTAATTCACAAATATAGTGTTGATTTGTACTACAATTAACCATTATCTATATGGTTTCCCAATAATTCTAATAAATTTTGTGTGCTATGTTACAAATTCTGAAGTTATCCAGAGGTTAAAATCTCTTCATCTTAGTGGTAGTATCAATTTATTTTGGATTTAAAGGTTTATACATTTGGGAATTATAATTTAAAGTGTTTAATTAAAGTAATAATTATTGATAGACCATAGAAACTGTAGAATTATATAACTTATTTATTATAAATAAGTCTTCTTATTGTATTTTATCAATTAATTTTCCAAAAAAAGGACATATTCTATCACAGTACTTATTATCTTATGAGTATAAAAAACCCCAATTCTTTTTAGAAACATATTTATTTTAATTTTTTAAAATGACATTAACAATTTGTTTTAAATACTTCCGTTTTAATATAATAGTGTAAGCGAACCACTATGTTTCACCTACATTATAAAAACTACACATTATTTGAGATAACCAACGACAATACCTTTTAGTAACATAACTTCACTATTTAGGGAGGATCCCTCAAAGAGGGTAGAAAATAACTTCCCATGTTAGGGTGCTGACCTCAACCAGTGGAAAAATTACTTCCTCGGTTGGGGTAGTGCTCCTTAAAAATGGATAGACTAACAAATTACTTCATTAGATATTGTGGCTAAAATAAAAAATGCTTCACTAGACATAAAGGTACACATAAAAAGTATGAAGGACCTCATCCATTATAGGATTCCATACTAAATCACTAATTCTTATAATAAATTTTAATAACTAAAAAAACCTTCTTTCACTAGAAATTTCACCTAACATATATAAATAATTATAAATTTCCATTTTATAGAACACACTTTTAAAAATTATCATCACCGTTAATAAAGAGAATAAATAAAAACTTTCCTTTTTAAATACATTTTATCAAAATATATTATAGGAATAAAAATATTTTATAAGAACATGATTTAGATGGTCAGATAATCTCAAAGAAAACCTTTTTCTGGCTCAGTTCTAATGGGTCCGTTGAACGTATTTATAGAAAACCAAATATGAAATTTGTTTCTTAAAAACTAAAATAATTAACATTCCCTTTGAAAATACTTAAAATCCTTACCTGTATTAATAAAAATAACAGAATCCCAATAAAGTGTAACTATCAACCAGACATATCTAGAATATTTAACATAGAAGATATCTCAAAAAAACAATATATCCATGGATTATAAACCACTTTTTAAAATGTAATTTACAACCTTTAGAAATAATTATTAACTAGAATGGATCATTTTATAAATTTAATTCCATTTGAAAGATTCCTTGTTGTGTCTTAGAAATTACTAGAGTGACATAAATTATGTTGAAGAATGATCCAATCAAAGGGATACCAAATGTTTACTTATTTAAAATAAAACTAGTTAATGGTATGGGTATTAGGCATAGATAAACAAACACACATTCATAATTTTTAGGGTGTTCAAACATGGTTTTAAAATTTGAAATAAATATATGTATTTAAGTATAAACTTTTATGCATGGATCTACCTATATAAAATTCATTGAACTTGCTACATGGTTTCTTTTACACCGTAATGAGTTGATTCTAATTGAAGCCTCAAGCCTAATTAATTTACATTATAAAAAATAAACAAAACCCCAATATTTAATTAAATCTAGGAACAATACTCTAGTATCAATGGAAAATTACTTTGGTCTTACCTTCTACTCATCATGATGAATCCAATTCTATTAACAGTTTGTCAATATGATCAATATTGAATGATATACAAATAAGAGCAGATTTAAATAATTAAAATGTAAGAGAGACAAATATTGAAATTGAGAGAGAATATATGAGAAATATTCCAGTTAGACTTCGTGTATGTTATGAAGGCACCCCCCCACCATTTCATGTTTTTTTCATTTACATTATATTTTTTCCATTAATTTTATTTATATATATTTCCTATAATTTTTATTTTCATGATTTTTCATACACATTACTTTACATACCCTCCAGTACTTCATTCTATAAACTCCATCCCACTTTCACAACTTTCATGTTTTTCTTTTCAAATGGTTATTCTTTTTCCCCTTGTTTTCCCTTTTTTTTTTATTATGTGCAACCCATAGACCCCCCCCCCCCCCATTTTACCTTATTCACCTCTTATGCAAGTCCCTACACCCCCACTCTTAAATATTATAATTTATTTACTTATTTATTTATTTTATAATCAATTATCAGTATTATTATTTTCCATTTAATTTTTTAATATATTTTATAATACAAACAACATCTCAGAAAAAAAATGACCAATTTCATTAAATTTAAAAAAATAATTATTATATCTCATTAATAATATTATTTGGGAATAAATTAAAATTATCAAAATCTCATACCTTTGTGTGTTTATATATATATTGTTTTCATCATTTGTTTCTTTTGACACAAATAATAATTTCCTCGTTATTGTTTATAACCTCCAAGATAAAATATAAACATAAAAATTAGTTATCAACATAAATGATCCTAAACGTTTTAAAAATAAATTTCTCTCTATCTATTTCCCAATTTTAATAAAACTCTGATCCAAAAAAATAAATTACTGTTTATATTCCCTAACATGTTATAATAAGTCAATTACATAGTCAATATGGACTTTTCCTAGGATAATTTCGAAAGTACATTATGGAATTTATAGTTGTGGTTTCTCAAGGATTCATTGAGAAGTTGTCACTCAAATCTAGAGTGTTGATATGAGCATATATGGGGCATTGATGATCTTGGGACATGATGCCCAATGTTTCTTAAAGGATGATAAATTTTTATATAGTAGTTATCCCTTGAGAATATACCCATATAAATGAATTTTTTAGCATGTGATATGCGGTCTCATCACTTTAGTGTGATTTAAACAATATATAAAATTAAAATTTTCTCTTAAATTCCCGTTATATAAATATAGGGTCAAGGACCATGATATACCCTTTAACACTGGCTTAATTAATCATCTACCAATGTCCAAGGTATTGATTATAAATAAATTCTATCTGATATATGAAATTTATATGTTTATAAAAGGAGTGAAAAAATAGTGATCCCCTTATCATAGGATACCGTAGACACCTTCTGGTATATATAAGTGTTGAACTGAGAATTATTTGACTGGTTAGGCTATTTTGAAAACATGAAATACCTAATATCCCTTAGTCTAGTTGATTTGATTGTGGGGTGAGGGTTCCTCCCAACTAGTATGTGAGCACCCAATTAGGTATTACTAGTGAAGGACATGTGTATTGGTTGGGTTTGTGAGGACAAAGCTAGAATGACTTAGAAAGTGAGGGGGTTATTTTGATATTTCCAAAGCCTGATTTTATAGTTGAATTGCATATAATGTTAATGAGGATATGATGTGATCACCGTGATTTTTAATGGTGTTATGTCCTTTAATTTATAGGTTTCATTCTAAGAATAAGAAATTATATAGAAAACCCAAATTAGGGTTTATAGATGACAATGATACTTAGAAGACTTTTGTGTGTTCCCTAGTGTTATGATAACCCTATAACGGTTTAGTGTAGTGTAGAAGGTATCATAGATCTGAAGTGTCACCTTAAAACATTATGATAAAAATGGACAATCGAGCTTGTGTATAGTACTAAGTAAATGATATAAGTTTGAGTGGAAAACCTTCGTTATGTTTTATGGGTTCAATTGGATGGTGTTCCAATATTATTAATGGTACGATATATCACTTGGTGGACACTATCCCCTGATTATTATTTGAGACATTACTATTTAGGAATTTTCCCTTAATGATTATATGAGATATTTTGATTGAATTATAATATATTCAAGTGGTTCGCTTCTCCATACCACCTATATGTTCACATGTGATTTGATAGAGGTCACTAGGTGCTATTATGTTTCCCCAAGAATGTTCTATTACTAGGATTATTAGGTGTGGTACTCTTTCTTTAGGCTTGTGTTGTTCATCTGAGATCATTGTGTGGGTTTCCCTCCCCTCATACATGTGTTTTTTCATATAAGAAAATTGAGTAGGCCACTCTTCCCCTATGTATATATTTTTTATCTTATATAATTGTGTGGGTTTATCTTCCTTTTGAATGTTCTATTTATATGACATTTCAGGTGGTCTACTCTTCCACAATTCACATTATTTTGAATTCAAGTTATTCTACTCTTCACTTGACTATTTTTTCAAAAGATGATTTGGGTGGTACAATTTTCCACTGAGTGTTCCTATATACGTATGTATATTATATAAATGAGACTCTATGCTATGAAGTTTTTCTAAATAGTGATCATATAACATGATCAAATACATCTAACACTAAAAAATGGATTTTTGATCTTAGGTGTCACTTTAGAACCTGAGGATCGATGAAATTATTTATTTATGTTCCATAACTGAATATATTTATTCTAATCATATCACATAGTGAAAATACTAACTCATTGACCATGTTTGGGACACTATTAGAGGTTCCCTACTGAGTTTTAGTCACAGTATACACATGATGCCATGGCACATGGGTACCTGAGAATCCATTATTGTTCACAATTTTAGGTAGGGAAATGTCACAATATTTTTGGTTGGATCACCCCAATGAGTATTTGGATACTAGGATGTGATGAGGCAGAAGGATGTTATTGTAGCCTCATTGTATTTATTTCCCATATTTATTTTCATACACGGTTGGACTAGTGTATAACCAGCCATGATATGTGAGCATACACTACATTTCGATGTTATTTATTGATTGTGTTTATTGATTTTCTCTAATCTAGTTATTATTTATTATAGATTTTTTTGGATTATTTTTTCACTATTGTGCTATTATTATATGAGGGTATTGTATCCCTATGTTAACACCTTAGACACCCCGTATTAGTCAGTAACCATTAGTGTATGGGGAAGTCCACCCAGAACATTGATCTGGTTAATACAGTGAGAACCAGGCAAAGGAATTATAAGTATATTGGTTTTCTGACATGGTAAATTTACATGAATATTATTTAATTTTACCACATATGAACCCCCAAAAAGTTTCTATAAATAAAAATGAGTCCATTTTTTATTTATTGAATTATTCATACCTTTTTAAAATCTATAATGATAATATTAAAAGAATATATCTACTTGATACTATGTTCCCATATGTAATATATTTTTCTCAAACTTTATCCTATGGAAGAAAATTTATACAAAAAATTACTATTGTAAAAGTCTTTGAATATGTAATTTACTTCCCCAAAATTTTTAAATATTTTCCTTATTTTTGGAAAACATTTGAGATACATCAATTCGAGGAGAATATTTCAAAGAGGTATGAAATCCCTCAAAGGTCATTGATATTTTTTTTTTAAATTTTTTATACATGGGGAGGAATATTTATGGGACCCCTTCTCATGTCTTTTTGGAATTCCTACATCTTGTTAGTTTTATATTATGTTTGAAAATAGGTTGCATCCAAATCCATTAAAACTAATGATTTAACTATTCCTTGTGCCTTTTTCAAAACAAACATATTTTTCAGATTTAGAATTTCAAGAGAGATCATAAATGAAAAAGGAAATCATTTTTGAAACAGAAGCATATAAACATTAAATTGAAAGAATGTATTGAAACATAAAACCATACCATCACACATAATCAAACTAATGAACACGATTAAGTTTCAGAAATGGTGATTAATGGATGTTTAGATAAAACTATCCACCCAAATAGAAAAGTTAGATCTAAAGGTTTAAAGACACATTATATCAATATAATAATAATATAAAACACTAATTTTAATGATTCTAGGTATATTTATTTATATAAGATGATTTAGTTGCAACACAAGGCTTATTGGGTTAGGGAAGATATTAATTCAGACATGGATATAGAAAGAGAGGAAAGTAATATTTAGATTCAAGATCTGTAAAACACAATAAGAGAAACCTCTATCAATTCTAAAATATTCAAGGAAATAATAATAGTTGCACACTAATAATTTCATTCAATACAGATAATATCATCAAGAAACATAAGTTCTTCTTTACAAATAAATATTAAAGATAATTCCTGGTACACATTATTCTACAAGTTAATTTCAATTTATTATCAATAATATCAATCAATTTGGTGTTGTATATATTTTAAAAAATGTTTTTTTTAAATGGATAGAATAACCAGTTAACAATTAATGTGAATAGGATGAAGAAATATTATAGACCTCTTCCACAATAACATGTGGAGGAGATCACACACCTACAATAATTATATCATTAAAATAATTGGGTTATTCCCTTTCATAAATTGGTTCTAATATTTTTTATATTTCAAAACTATTCATAATGTCATTTATATTATAATTTTAGGACATTTTATTATTAAACTGTGGGAATAGGAAGACCTTTAGTGTTTAGGTAGCATTGTAGTTATTAAAACTTTTTAAAAAATGTTCTTTTATTTTTCCTTTTTTTGTTATTTTTAAAACTACTGAACTAATTTTAAATCTGATTGAACAATACATGACAATATAAATTTTAGAACCATTCTATTATGAAAAAAAATTTAACATATAAACTCAATTTATATTAATGTTAAAATTAACCTCATTTCTAATTCAATGTTTCGATATATTAAAAAAAGATTCATTATTTTTTAATCACATGACATATTGTTTTTCAATGTTAAAATCAAATAGCTGTAATCCTTTTATAAAAAATTCAACATATTTTTAACAATACCCATAATTATTGACTGAAATAAACACCACTGGATTAACAAAAATTTTATTTCTTTCTACTAAAACATGGAAGATTAATGTACTTTTATTGAAAATAATTGAGTTAACATTTTTATTTAAATATATATTTCTCTCATTTAACTGAACATATAGATAACCTTTTACATTTGACCTTTGGGTGCCCTTAAATTCCATGAACAACCTATCTAGGAATCCACATTAAAAACAAGAATCTATATCCAAACTTCTTTAGATGTAAATTTCAGGATTCAAGTTAAACTAAAGTGTGGGGGAGGGATATTTTTTTGAGATTTTTTCATAATTTGAGGATGGTTTGAGATAAAATATTAAAAATAAGATATTCTAAACCTGTATTGGTTGAAGCAATTTGTAGAAAACTTTGGAAATATAATTTTTTTCAAGGATCTCTTATATTAAACAATTTCTATAAAAATAAGTAAAATAAATAAATATAGGAGGGTTAAAATAGATTTATTATTTAAAATGATGGGATGGAAATTTCATATCACTATTTTTAATTCAAAATCACTCTAAACATTTAAAATAATAAAATTATATAATAAATCTAAAAAAATAATTACAAATTTTTGGAAGGAAGGGTGATGAACATGCATTGTTTCTTGAATATGTGTTTAAATTGTGGACATAACATAAATATAAAGAGGTTTTTGGATCCATATAACTATAAGGGAGTGTGGAGGATACCATTCAAGATCGTAAATCTGAATCATGTATTTTTTCTAATAGATCCAAACCTCCTTATTAAACCCTATAGTTTCCAATATTTAAACCTACCACCACCAAACCATTAGATATCCCTATATAATCCTCAATATTTAAATGAGTAATTTAATAATGAAGGTGGAGATTTAGGAACTCATGAATCTTATTATGACCCTTTCATGTGTTTTCATGAGGAAATATTTTCGAAAAAAATCATTTTTTTGTGATGATAAAAAATTTCAGTTAAGTAAGTATTTTTGTGAATAAGAGGACTGAAAAAGTGTGACTATATATAAAAAACCAGATAAAGAATTTGGAATTAATATTATAATGTTGTCAAGATAAATTTGGTTGCATTGGTGTTGAATTGGATTGATCTCATTGGCATGGGTTTTGAATTTTACTTTGTTTATATTTTTTATACTTAATTATATGAGTATCTAAGTCTTTAGTGTGGGGGAATTGATAGAGATCATATGATAATCAATTTTATATTAAATTTAAAAGACTCAATGCCTGAGTTCGTTATTTTCATGGAAATTTTATCATTTCAATATTTTAGTAATATTTCTAAATTTATTTCAAAAATCTATAATTCATGATTTTTAAGTGTCAAATTATTTCTTGAATTATTTGAGGAATCCAAGATTTTATTTGTTTTTTTAAATTTTAATTTCATCTTGAATGGGTATAATAATGGTTGTGTACTAAATTAATATTTTTTTCTCTTAATACATAATATTTTATTCTTGGGATGATTTCTTATATCACCAATAAAATCATACATTTTATATTTTTCATAATGGAAAGATGATATATAAAATATTTTTCTTAGGGAAAGTGTGACATTACAAATTTTTTAGAGTTGGTAGGGTTATATATTAAATTTTATTAATAACATAAGTTTTTTCAATGAGTAACATATTTTGGTAACACATAACAAAGTTTTCTGATACTTATCATATTACTCCAAGGGGAATCTGAAATTTATGAAATTTTTTTGATATATGGAATATTTTAAAGGGGAAAAGGAATACATAACATATTTTTGAACCATGATTAATATAATTTTCATGGATTAATTCAGGTATGACATTGTTAATTTCTCTGAATATAGAGATGAAACATGCATTACATATTTGTTTCAAGGTGAAGTTCATACGTAACATTTTATTTAGTTAAGAAACTAAAAAGTCAAAATTGTAATGTATCATCAAGAGTTAAAGAAAAATGTTACATATGAATAATTTTATATATGTAATATAGTTTATATATTCAAAAATATTACATATCAGTTGGTATAGATAAAAATATTACATATTAAGTAAAAATCATATGTATCAGTAATCTTATGTTTGGGTTTTTTCATAATGGAAGTTATATAATTTTTCATACTTTACAAAAGTAATGTGGTAAGACATAAAATATATTTCATGTTGGGAGAGATATTTAAATTATTTAGAATTATACAATAAAATTTAAGGATCTTGTACTTTGGTTATTCTTATTTAATCATGACTGAAGAAAGAGAAGAAAAGTAAATGATTTTCACCATGAGATTACCTTTCATAACTGTAAAATATCCTGAAATATTATTACATCCTATTCAATGTCTAACCCACATTTTATCATTTAAAAAAAGATAAATATTCAATTTTCCTAGGGATATTTAAATAGAATTAATATTTTGATTCCAATTAATAATACCAGATCAAATTTACTATTGATTTGAAGTATATAATGAAGTTGACATTGTTGTTTCCACCTTGAAGAATTCATATGAAAAGTACTATATATGTAAGGAAATATTCCAATTCTATTAAAACTGAAGGGATCCTTAAATTTTGATTATGTTATTATATTTAAATTATTTATCTTCAATAATAAAGAAATGGATCACAAGTGAGAATGAAATACATGGGATGTGTGGGATTTTTGTGTTGTTCTATTTTCATTTTTTATAATTTCCTTCTCTTTTGTAACTCTATGCTTGAGGGATAAAACCCCTTTAGTGATTGAGGTAGTGGAGAAGATAATCCTTTTCAATTATTATGATTAAACATACATACAAAATAATTTTTTTATTTTATCTCAGTTTTAGTGTAATTGTTTTTAATTGTACAGAATTATGCTTAGTTTATATTTCACACTATTTACTACTTGGGGTGATAGCACAATTTTTACCTCTACCTTATCTTCATCAAATATGCTGGAATGAGTATTATTTTTTTGTGATGTATAAAGTGATAATTGATTTAAGTGTAGATGGTAGTAAATATTCCTATATTACACTTGAGTTTCTTCACTCAATCGAGTAGCTTATAAGTACTGTAATGAGATCCCATGGTTTATCTTTCACATTCATAGGATGGAGTATCCTTCCATAGCAATCAATTATGATTAAAAATAAAATTTATTTCCACATTTTATGAGAGATGAAAATATTTTTAGTTCTCACATTGATCAAATTTCCTAGATAGGGTTAATAAACTAAATATTATAATAACATAGCAACTAATAATCCAACCCCTTCACCAATCACAAAATTCATCAAATCAAGTAAATAAACATTATTTTATTTCCCTAATTCCTTTATTTTCTAAAATCAAATTAAAATAAAACTACATTATCTTATTTTAATAATTGTGAGAATTTGAAATTTTCTCCCCTCCTTAGAGACTACGTTTAATACCCATTTTAATATAGTTTAACCATAGTTAAATAAAAATTTTATTACTAACTGGTGATATTTTTGTTTGGTACCCAAACTAAGCTCACACAAATCTTTCATGGATAGTGAATTTTCTTGAACAAGCACAGGAAACCTTTTCTAGTGTATGGTCTAGCCAATAATAAGGCTTGAGGATCTTTCTTGATTACATAGGACTAGCAAAAAGTCCAAGGATGTCAACTATAATCATTTTGAATTT
This sequence comes from Viscum album, assembly GCA_963277665.1. Taxonomy (NCBI): domain Eukaryota; kingdom Viridiplantae; phylum Streptophyta; class Magnoliopsida; order Santalales; family Viscaceae; genus Viscum; species Viscum album. The sequence continues at coordinate 1,494,212,645 of OY728162.1, read as the reverse complement.
TTAAACATAGAAAGAAAACTATAAAAAAAATTAAACAAAATGATTAATCACAAAAATAAAACATACAATCATATAAATTAATAAATAAAACTCAATGTATGTACACCATACTTTTACAACTAATAAAACTCACCCAATTATAAATATAAAAGCATAATACACTACTAACTTCTCATGTTACATGAACTCGGAAAATTTTCACCATCTTCATTGATCCATGCAGATCCAATTGTACAATATCAATTAAAATAAGAGATAAAATTCACACATAAAATATAGATTAAGGTAAGATGTTCTATTTTCACCTAGGGTTGTATCAAGGGTATGAGTTAACATGCCTAGTAAAGCCCCGCTATGTGCTTCATGTTTAAACATTATGAAATAAAATATTAAATTCTACTTTTAAATACACATACAAATGTATCACCTTTTTTCATTATTAAAAACTAATAACAATGTTATAATTTTAAAAATCATATGTATTATTATTAAAACCACATAATGAAGTGCACTTTTATGAAAATAAAGAAATAATGTAGAAGTGGTATCATAATGTATATTATCATGGGGAGGCACTAAGGGATCAAGGATGCAGTTAATATGGTGTATGTATCTTTTTCATATATTAGAAGTTTGTTCATATCAGAGTGGCATGTAAACTTATATAACTAACTTATAATAGTAGCACAATGTCCCATTATGTAGTGTTTAAGGTAGTGTAATATCTAAGGATAAGTTATTATAGTAGCTCTTTGTCCCCTACTAAACTATTCATGGAGCACCATGTACCATAATAAGTAACACCATTTCTTATAAATACCCATCTTAGGATCCAACCTAGTTATCCATTGCATCCCATGATGTAAAGATAAATTGAAGGTGGAAACTAATTTATGAAATTAATGAAGAAACCATTATTCTAAATAAATCACCATATATTGTTAAAATAAATTCATACAAATGTATTTTAGAATCACATGGGTGATTTCTATATAAACATTTAATAAAAGATGAAACATTTTAATTAAAACAAACCTCATTTTAACCAATTTATTACTTCCCAAAATCATTTCAATGATTAATTATAAATGATTATAAAAAATTCCATTAAAAGTTTTAACTAAAAACAATAGAATATTAGCATTATTTTATCAAACACCCTATGTGAATCATATAGATCAAAACCAAATGTGTGATTTTTAAGGAACATATTTCATATATATTTTTTGGGATTCAAGAAGAAAAAAACATAAATTAAATATTATCCATCATAGATATTATATATAACATTAGTTCTATTGAAATATTTATTACAAAATTCCATCATTTAGGGTTACAAAAATATATGAAAACAAATAAGCCACATACATCCTTCAGATACATTAAAAATTCAAAATGGTTTTATCTACTTAATACCGTAATTAGATACCCAAATATTCATTTAAGATATATTATAAACTCAATATTGTAATAATACAACAATATTTAAGTACCCTAGTTGTGTGTACACTTAATAGTGAGTCATATGTTGGAAGTGTATCTATTAACATAGATCAGATTCCATGTAAAAGGATATTGTTTCTTACAAGGGAAAATCGTTATGGTTTTAGGTGTTTCTCTGTGAAATGTAAAATCTCCCCAATGTAACATACTACCCTAATTTCATTCCATAAAGTGGTTTTTGATACAATATAAGTCTCTTTGGGGACCTCCCGTGTGCCGCCTCACATGCCAAAGGCTTCTGACTAAAAGTTAGGTTCTACGATTGTACCACTGAGAGAATATACATCTGTATCAGTGTGGAAATAAAAACAGAAATAACCAAATATTTTCCTTACTTATAAATTACTTTAAAAAATAAATCAGATAATGATATATGGAAAACAAATGTGAAAGAAAGCAATCATATAACTCATGGTCATGCTAGTACACATCATCTGACTACTCACTATGATAATAAAAAATAAAAAATGAAATAAAAGTACAAGCTGCAAATAATATCACAGATACAAACCACATACATCTCTTAGAACCATCCATCTGTCTAGCCTAATGATAAAACTAGGGCCACATCCCAAATAGATATGGACCTTTTGGAAATATCTTCTCCATTTTTTAGGTAATTACTAAACTTTTAATATAATAATGTGATTTCATGGAAGTATCGTTTTAAAATGGATAATTTGATGATGGAAAATTCTACACAACCAATATCTTATATAAAATTAGTGTTCTGGTGTAAATATTATTAATTGATATTTATTTTCATTTTGATATATTTTAAAGTCAAACATTTTATATATCTCTAATTGTGTGTGAGGAAATTTACATTAGGAATTTATCTTCTCACTCTGTGTTGATATTGTGATTTTATTCTATAGTTGTTTATAAGTAAAGAGGTTCTAAATAAATATTTTTAAGGAGAAACTATAGGTTACACTATATAAAAAATCTCCACTTAAATTTGTGAAGGTTATTGAAAGGTGAATATGGCCAGCATAAGGTTAAATCCCAAACATTAAAGGATGTGTAAGGTTGACAAGAGACCTGTGTAATGGTATCCGACTATGTCTAGAATTTTATAAGGGTTATTCCCAACACCTATTCTCAAATAAAGATCATTATACACCAAAAATGGTAGAATGACTTTGTAGAGTCATTGTTCAAGGTAGTTGGGCACACAAGTTATGGTACAAAGGTGAATTCAAAAGTGTGTTTGGTGCCATAGATCAAAAATGAATTTCATGGGGAGAGGGGTCCAAGAATTAATATAATGTAAGGATTATAGAGATTATTGAATTTCATTTAAGATAAAATATGATTAAATTTGAGAGTTAGTAGTTCCCCCATGTGTGCAGTTGTGCATTTATTAGGGTGTTCTACTCAATTCATGCCAAGGTGTGAGAAGTGATAATCACTCCATGTGGAGGCCTCATATCTAAGTTCATGCTACTGAATATGATCTTGAGGGTGGTCATTAGTGTGTAAAATTATATTTAATTGGGGTATAATTAAATGATAATATAATCATTTTGGGGTAAGAGTGAAACATTCTGTATGAAATGAGGCATTTAAGAATGAATAGCCTAGTACCAGGCAGTAAGGCAGAATCCTTCGAGCATGGGAAGCGGAATATCTTCAACATAGAAGATTTATTACTCCATATTTCTCAACTCTCTACTATTTTTTTAATTAATTACATAAATCTTATTGAATCAAATTTTTTCATCGGTTAAAACTTATTAGGAGAATGTTATTTTATTATTGATCCATATTAATTCATTCATTTGATATTTTTATGTATGTAACTCTTAAATTATAATGTTTAGGAAGTTCAAAAATTTAAAAACATAATTAAAATGTTAAAACTAATAAATTTGAATTCATTTTAATCTTTTTATTATCTAAGTAAAAAATTGGATAAGTGATCACCTCTTGAGTGTAACACACTGGGATCAATTGATAATTTTATTTTTGTGAAAATGGAATCATTATTTTGTGAAATAGTTAAAACTATAGTATAAAAACTATAATATTTAATCAGCGATAGGTTGATTAAATAACATGGTTACTTTCCTTATTTTCATTCATTTTCTATGATTTTTCTGCACTTATGAAAGGAAAAAATATTTAAAAAAACCAATCAAATTCCCCAACAAAATCTCTTGATTTCTCCTAGATTTCTATTTGATATTTTGTTTTTTAAATCCTTTCACGATCTTGAATACTAAATTAGTTACATCACATGATGAATATATCATTTTTGTAAGCATCACTGATTTTTGTTTGAATTTTTTGAGAGTTGTGACTATATTTCTTGTCAAATAACACCAAAACCTTCCCTCATACCCCATATATCATGTATACTAGGGTTAGTAGGTATAAATAATTAAAATTATTGAATTAAACAATGATAAATAATATTTTTTTCATTTTTTTGGATAAGGTATGTTTGAATAAGAAAGATAAAAATTAGCATGAAAATTTTCTATAAACATATCTAACATAATGTCCATTTTTTAAAAAAATAAAATAAACATCATTTAAAATATAAAAACAAAAACAAACTTGGAAAACTATTTTGTTCATGGAATCGATTTCAAATCCAATAAATTAAAACCTACCAATCCTAAAATTCGTAGAAATTTACATTCTCAAAAAAGGAAGATGTAATGGAAACACATATAGATAATCTGAATAATCTTGAAAACATAAATCCAATTATTCCAAGAAATGATGTGACAGAGAAATTCATGATTTGGGATATTCAATTTCCAGCACTTTCAAGTAATCCATTATACATTAAAAAATACCCTAGGTCATTAAATTATGTGGTCAAATAATCTCATTTGTGTATTTTACCATCATATATTGTACTACATAGTGAATACTCTATTTAATTCATTAGTTATTTTTATAGTGTGGTGTAGGAGCTACCACTTAGAGGGTTAAGTGAATAAGAACATAAATATAGAGTATTTACTCTTTTCTTGAAGAAAAATGTTTTGAGTTGTTTAAAAAAATGGATGAGGATATTTTTGATATGTGGATCCAACTGTTCAATGATTTTATGATGAAAATCTATCAGATAATAATTATAAGTAAAATTAGGCACAAAATAACTAGGTTTTTTCAAGATAAGTGTGAGTTATTCCATGAATCATGGGACATGTTTAAAGGATTAATTAGGTTGTTTCCAAATCACTAATGAACTTCGTTGTTCCTCATAGAATCCTTTGATAATATTTTCACCATATATCATCAAATTTTAGTAGTTTACTCTTCTGGTGGGGGAATTTCTAAAAAAAATATGCCGGAAGAAAACAAATTTTCAACAAAAATTCTCAAAATTCACCACATTAATTCTTAAGAAGAATTACCATTTTTAGGAATAAACTAATTATATTAAAATATATAATGTTTTAACAACATGTTAATATAATGAAAAAAATAAAAAATCACGGAGGTAGTGATGCCACCATTTTAGTATGTTTTTCCATTCAAACAGATGTTTTTATAACTTTGATATACCTAACCATCCACCTAAAAAACTACTTTTTATATGTATATACCATATATAAATCCATGGTTTTATCCATTCTCTAATAACTAAAACTATGGTAGTATAAACCATCCAAATTTATCATGGAAATTACAATAATTAATTAGACCAGTTTTCCCACAGAGTTTTCTAAATCAACCTAAGAAATAGTTTATCTACCATCAAAGGGATGATAAATCTAATCCCTAAGGGAATTTTGATGGAAATTGTTTTCCAAGATAGGTAATGTTTTATGTAGAATGGACTCTTAATATGAAAATTTTAATTTTACTTTAATAAAAAGAAATCAAAACATGATTCTGAAACGAATCATTCAAATGATTAGATGCATAATATAGAGTTCAAAATTTGAAATATTTCTTGAAAAATAAACACAATAAAAAAATGTTATGGTCCAAAGACTACTAAAAATAATCCTAGGGATAACCTTAGAGATATTACAACTAGAAGTTGTAATTAAACTAAACAGGAAGATTATAAAAATCACAACCCTACTCAAAATAAAAATCTAGATGAAAATAAAATCCAAAATATGGAAATCTCAAAATATATACATTTAGACAAAAATAATGAAATAACGTTGAAAATATTTCGTCCAGTTGATAAAAAAGTAAAAAATTCATGAAATGATAAGAAACTAAGGGAAATAAAAATATAGAAGAATAAATTTGGGTAATTATAATAATTCTATAGAATATTTCCACAATCATACCCTTCCCTAAAAGAACTAACAAGAAGAACCAAGACCCAAAAAATCTTAAATAACTTATGTTATTCAAGAAATTTTAAATCAATATACATTTTCTTGAAGCATTAATTCAGTTCCAAAATTATTTTAAATTTTATTAAAAATCGGCTTTAATAAGAAAACATTTGAATACATGTCTCTATATAATATCAAAAGGGTGTGTAGTGATGTCATTTAGAATAAGATACCTTATAAAAATAAATATCCATGAAACCTTGTCATATTTTGTATCCAAGGGGATAGTATCATATTTAACTTCTTATACATCCTAGGTGTGAGTATAAAACCTATTCCATTATAATTTTTCAACACGTAAAATTAGAATTTCTAAAACTCATTATTATTAAAGTATAATTAGTAGACTAATACATTAGTCATCTAATCAAGAGAGTTTGTTGTATTCCATTTGGGGTAGGTAAACTATATCTTCTTTAAAAATTGTTCATTCTAGATCTTGAGTGTGGAAATGAATTGCATATCATCCTTTCTAGAACCTTATTATCCATAAGAGGAGTTTTTTTGATGTGTCTACTGAAAAGTTGATATTCAACATAATAATAAAAATAATTCAGTGTTTTTAAAAGGGATAAATAAACTTCACAATATAAAACATGTATAATGGATAATTTTCTATAAATTGAAGAACTTTTTGATGAGGAAGAGGAGAAGCTTGGGAGGATGAAATATGAAATTAATTACCAATCAATCCATTATGAAACTTACTTAAGAATAAATTATTTCTTAGAGAAATAACCTATCTATGGTTATTTGGGAGAATTTTTATAACCCTTATATGTGTTTTACTTAGAAAACATTTTGAACCGAGTCATATAATTTGTATATGAGGAGAAATATATGAAGGAAAAATATAATAAAGAATTGTATTTATATAGTGCCTCGTTTTAGAGATAGATTGAAGAATTTATACCTATGAGGCCCAAGTTCCTCCCTTTGATTCAAAAGGAGACCATTATGGATCTCAATTTCCTACTATCTCTTTTTAAATATTCTCTTCTTGGTAAGGTATCTTCATTTCCTCTTATCATATCATTCAATCAATATGAAATTTAAGAGGAATGATTTCCAAAAGTCATGAGGACGTTCCATTTTGTTATTGTATGGAACATATCTAACATAAAGGGGATAATTTCTTTTAACTAAATAAATACTCTAGGGAACCTAACCAAAAAACTAATGATAAGAGGAATAGAAGACATAACTACAACATTGAATAGGTGATTAAGGTGGAAGTATTAATATTTCTTGATTATAGAATAATATTTCCCATTTATGATATCCCATTGATCACTCATTTTTCAGTGGTCCCTAAAAATAGTGGAGTTATTGTTCTTATAAATGAAAGGAATGAGAAAATTCAAACTTTGACAGGGAACAAGTTCAGAGATTGTATACATTACAGAAAACATAATTTGGGCACTATCAAAGACCATTTTATAATTTCATTTTTAGACCAAATTCTTGAGAGTTTGTTTGGAAATGAGTATTTATATTTTCTTGAGTGCTTTACTCTTAACCACAAGATTTCTTTTCCTTAGTGGATTATGAGAATACTAATTACAGTTTTTTTTATGTATATCTTCCTTGATATAATTTCCATCTGTATTGTGTCATGCTCCTGACACCTTTCAAAGGTGTTTTGTGGAAATTTTCTCTTATGTTATTGAGAGGAAAAATTGAGGTATTCGCGGATTATTTCTCAATATTTGGGAATAATTCTCCATGTTTTCTTAAAATATTAGAATCTTTTTTTGATATAAGTTAAGATACAATCCTAGTTTTAAACTGGAAAAGTGCCAATTTATGGTTAGTAAATGAATAGTCTTTGCTCAAAATGTTTCTAAGAAGGTAATATAGGTATAAAATGAGTTGATTTAAGTAATATATGAACTAAAACCTATGTGTAATGATAAATGAATTATTATTTTTCAAGGTAAAGTCTGATTCTATGAGATATCCACCAAAGACTTTTTCAAAATCAATAGTCCTTTGAAATCATTGCTAGTCAAGGATACACCCATTTAGTATTATGATAATTTATTATATTCATAGAAAATTATAAAATAAAAAATCATATCATTGCCCATAAATTCTTATCCTAATAAGTAGATTCCTTTTGAAGTAATATGTGATGCTTGTGATGTGGTTGTGGGAGAAATTTTAGGAAAAAGAATGGAAATGAGGTTGTTTGTTGTTTACTATGCTTGAAAAAATTTATATAATTGTAAAAAGAACTAAAATACTATATAAAACGAGTGTTTAGATGTTTTCCCAATACAAAAATTTATGTAGTGATTGATTGGTTTAAAATTCATATTGTTCATTGATCATTCTACGCTCAAGTATCTTCTGGACAAGAAAAAGGACAACCCAATTCTAGTCATATTTATCCTTTTACTATAGGTATTTTAATTGTATATTACCATTAATTTGGCTGATGAAAATTTTATATTAGTCAACTTTTAAATCATTCTATGTTATCACAACAATGACATTAGGGAGATAAACTCATCATTCTCATATGAAATGTTGATGGCCATGACATCTGACAAGCTTCTTGGTTTACTAAAATTGAAAATTTTCTAGTTATAGAAATCATACCAAAAAAATCATAAATTATAAAATAAGGATGTTCATTTATACAATAAAATACTACTTTTCATAAGATCTTTTTATATTTATAATTTTTTCATAATGTATACTAAGGAAATGTGTCGTTAAGGAGGAAATTTTTCCCCTTCTTGAGTGTTGTCACTCCACACCATGGAGTGGACATCAAGGGGGTGTGAGTACATCCTTGAGACTTTTCCAAGTTAGTTTTTACTATAATAATATGTCCAAATATTCTAGGATATTTTTTATATATTTTAACATATACCATAGGCTTGGAAATGTTGTTTGGAAATAAGAATTATTTAAAATTGATTTTATTTCTATCGAGGTTTTTGTACTTCCAAATAATTGATCCATAAATTTTATTAAACATGTAATGAATAATATCATTTTCACATTTGGAATTCTTGAGGAATTCATTATAGATAATGGAACCCATTTTATGCCCTTCATAATTAAAATCATTAATAGAAAAATATCAGTTTTTTATAGAATCAGTACAACCTACCACCCACAATCTATTGGTCAGGCTAAAATTTCGAACAATGATTATTAGTTGTTTTTAGAGAAGATATATTCTAGTTCAATGAAATGTTGGTCATCAAAATTTGATTAAGCATTATGAAATTAATGGACTGCTTATAATACCTCCATACAAATGTCTTCGTATAGACTTATTTATTGTAAAACATTCCATTTTCCTATGGAATTGACCCATAAGTCCACATGGGTTGTGAAAGCCCTAAATTTTGACCTTAAATATGGTGGTGAGTATATGTTTCTAGAGTTGAGTGAGATGAATAAAATACAAAGAGACTCTTATAAATATTATAGGATTTATAAGGAGAAAAAAATACTTTAATGATATAATCATTCAAAATATATACTATAAGGTTGTATAAAATTTTGTTCTATTCAATTTTCGATGAAGTGTTCCCTAAGAAAAAAATATCAATGGGTTTAGAACCTACACTATTTTGATATATCTTATGAATGGGGTTGTAGAGTTGGCTGGAATGGAGAATAAACCATTTCTGGTTAATGTTTAGTATATTAAACACCATTTCTAGGGAAAGACGAAGGAATTGGATAATAGTTACTTAATTTAAATTTGATCTAAATATAATATTAACAGTGGAATATAAACTATGCTCTTAATGGAATTTAATATATGTTTATTTTCTGTTTCCTTTTTCTATAGGAAAAATCCTCATTGTGTTCCTTTAATTGATATATATTTTATCACATTAGCTAGTTTCTTTTTGTTTGATCATATCCTTTCAATAATTTTCAATGTTTTTAATGATTTTTCTCATTATTTTGGTAAAATTGCTTAATTCATGATCGATTCAATCATATTTCAACCAATTAAAGACTAGAATTTTCACTTTTATTCATCTTGTTAGTGATATAGTTGGTGTTGTCAGTTGGAACAGTTGGTTTCATTTCACTTTTATGGTAAGTCCAAAACATTGTTGAATTTTCATCAAGTAGGAAGTTTACCTACCATATTAACATCACTATAACTTTAATTTTTAATTTGTCGTTGATCATTTCTTCTTATGTTTTATCCAATTTTATCTTCATGTGGCCACTTTCATAATCAAATTCAGTGGACCAACAACACGACCCGCACAATCGATTACTTTTCATGGTTAGTAAGAACTTTTACAACTATTAAATGTTTGGATTTGTGAATAAAATATCCTATAATAATTACAAATGTTTTTCAGATGAAAATAGGAGTTACTAGATGAATCTACCTCAATAAAACTTCACAATACTCAAACCTTTGTTGATATTTTCTTGATATTTTTCTCCCACAAATAAATGTTGTTCTAGTAAAACCTTATATGAATTGGAAGTGGGAAACTATGGATCTTTTCTAAATATATAAAAGTGATATACAATTTTTTTGAACTCTGATGATGAAAGATCAAAATTCAAGGTAGTAAACTTATAACTCTAATCATTAAGAATATATTAATATAATTATTTCTAATGAATTGTAATGATGACTAATTTTGGGGTAGATTTTTTGAATATTTGTGTTTTTATAAGTGATATTTTTCCTTAAATGTGGGTTTCATTTATTGATAACTATGTTTTTAAAAATTTGATTAAAAAATAATAAAACCTTCTTAAAAATTTTTAAAAACATTTGGCTTCATAATATTTCTTATCGTGTAATAATTGTTTAACCATGCTAATATTTTGTGTTTTATTGATAATTCATTGTACTTTTACCAAGTTAGAATGAATTATATTTTTAAAATCTATTCTCATGATCATGTTATTGTTGAAAACTATCAGAAAAAAAATTTAACCCTTTAAACAAATATTAAACTACCAAATTTCAAATAATTTTTGAAAATTAATTTCTTAAATATTCTCCAATATTCAGATTTAAAACTAGATATTGTTTTTGGTTTTACAAATGGGTGAGATGGGTCTTTAAATTTATTATCTATCATTCAAATATTTTACACAAAAAATGATTATAAGAAATAAATTTTATGGTTTTAAGCAGCAAATTATTTTAAATTATAACCCTCTTGGTGATTAAATGCATACTTGTAATAGTGAATTTCATCAATGTTGTAATGGTTGAATGCACAATATTGTTAAGTAAGAGAGTCCATAATTTTTATAGAAATTGCATTTAAGAACTGGGAAAGGTATTGTGATAGATTATATCATTATGGAACTAGAATTAGAAAATAAGGAAAAAATATTTGAACTTAAACCTAGGTATCTTGGCCTTTATGAAACAATACACCTTAGGGAGAAAACTCAAAAGATAGTAATAAAATTCCCTTCAAACTAAATTAAGATTTAAAATTAGGATATTAAAATTAATATATGTGGCATTATGTACTTGGTGTGTTGTTCAATAAAATCCTATTGTAAATAAAATAAGTTTTATTCAATTCTATGACTATGAAATTTTCATATAAAGATCCTAATTGAAAAAAATTAATTAATTAAGGAAAAGGCAATATTAAACCTGAATGAACAAGGGGAAAATTGACTCATAATAAAATAATATGAATTATATTAAGGAATTTGAAAATGCATCTTTGGTTTATAGAACCTGAGAGAGGGTGATAATTTTAAAGTGTATCTTTTTAATGTTTAAATCCCAATTAATTATAGTCAATCAATACTCTAAGAAATAAAACATGAACTAAGACTGAAGTAAGGAAGTGTGTGATATTCAAATACAGGTAATAAAACAATATAATATAGGATGAGTCTTTTTTATATTTTAATTTTAATTTGTGTATTTGATACCAGAAAATCTTTAAAGTGAATGTTATTTGAATATTTTATCTCATCTCAAAATATTATTTTCTTTTAAATCAATAATTTAACATAGAACTTATTGAACTAATTTTTACCTTATAAATTTTCCTTAAAATTGGTTATCATGGGTTATTTTTTTCTACTTTAGAAAAAGAAATTTTATAAGAATGATGGAATTTTATGTTGTCCTTTTTTATACATTTTCTATATTTTTTGTGGGAATTATTAACCATTTTATACAATAATGTTCTTTCAATGGACAATTTTTTTAAATCGTATAATTTCTTTAGGGAATACATTACTAAATGAATATATTGTTAAAAGTGTGAGTTTTTTTGTTAATTTTATTATTTGATATTTATTCATTTCTATATATTTTAAGGTCAAATATTTTACATGTTATATAATTCTAATAAAGGCAATATTACAACATTTTGAATGTTATAGAAATGTGAAGCCTAGCCTATGGAGGGGTAAATCCCACATATCAAATGCTACATGAGGATTACAAGAGAGTTTTTAATGGTAGTTGGTTGTGTTTAATGATATATATGGCTTCATACCTACACTCAAGCTCATGTAAAGGTCATCAGACACCTATGGAAAGGTAAAAGTTCTTTTCAAATCCCTAAATAATGGTATATATACACACACGTCCTGGTACAAACTGGAATAATGAACTACATAGAGTTCCCTAAATCCCAAATTGACGGTAAGGGGGAGACGATTACCAAGTTGTTAGAATGTTGGGAATGCATTGGGAGTTGAATATATTAGATAATAATATTGAACATGTGATTTTGGAGTTTTCTCATATGTGGAAGATCAAAATCAGGTGAGGGTTCTCCCCAAGTCATGTGAGGGTTTTCAGGATCGATGATAGCTGCATTATGTGGTGGCATATTATCTGAGTTCATACTTACATCTGTAAGACTGAGGATTGTAATTGGAATACAAGATGAATATTAATTGACGTATGAGGACATTATCCTATCATAATTCATGGGCAAAATTGACATAGACTACAAGGACAAGTAATTCTTAGCATGATCAAGTGAGTACTAGGTAGTAGAGTAGCATCACTGAAACATGGGAAGTGAAATCTCTTTGATAGATATAACTTTTTCACCTAATTTATTCACACCCTACTTCTTTTTTTATAATTAATTTATTAGATATTATTGAATAAAATATAATTATAAAATATAACTTCTTGGGGGAATGATATTGTGCAAGAGATATATCTTATATCATTTATACCTTCTTTTTTTTAATGTTAATCTCTAATTTAAACTCTTAGGTAGTTCAAATTTATATGAAAAGCTATAGCAAGTGAAAAGTAATATCAAGAGAATTTATTTCAATTTGATTATTATTTTATGACCAATATAATAAGTGATCATATCCTTAAATAAAAAGAGTATGATAAAATAAAAATTTTATTCTAGTAATAAGTGAATCATCATTTTTTGAATTATTTTAAACTATAATGAAAAAACATTATGTGTTAATTTGTAACAAGTTGATACATCAACATGGTTGTTTACCCTATTTTCATTCATTTCTAATTTTTCTTCAGGTATAAAGGAAAATATATTTTAAACTACCCAATCTACCTCATTACTCTATGATTAGTTGTCTTCTTAATCTTTTCACTTATATATATATATATTTATTCACATCACGTTTCTACTACATCATTGTCTTTATAACCATCCTTGTTTTTCTTCATTGTTTTTAATTTATTTCTTGGGAAAAAGTTTCCAACACCCTCCCTGAGGGATTGAACCGGCTCTCATAAATACTACTGTCAATAGGTATAAATAATTAATTTTATTGCCTCGTATGAAAATGTGTCACACACATGGACATGTGATTAGTGAAGATCTTATTGGGTGATGATATTCCATGGCAACTAAAATAGGGTGTGAGTACAACATAGTATGGATCCACCAATGAGTTCTTATCCATAAATAATAAATGAAGTGGATGTGCATGAAACCTGAATAAATAATAAATGCACTATAGCATTGAAGCGAAAATGAATAGTCACTATTTATCCACATGTTCTAATGTGATTCATATAATCAACTATTCCTTCTTTGACCAATGTTTAAGCGTCTCTGAACACATCACATGACTATTTGAACTAGTATAATTCCCAGTGGTCATATAATAACAGGTTCAGGCACTAATTCCTATGGGGATGACTTAGGGAACTTAAGATCGTATCAGTTATATAGATTATTCATAGGCTTGTCCCTAAAAAATCTAGTAGGTGTGGGAATAGAATTGATTACTATGTGTATGATCCTAGAAAACCCACATAAACTATAATGGTTAGATCCCAACATCCCGGACATCCTATATATGAATAAGATTAATCCAAGGGGAAGGCACTCTAAACAGATAGAAATCATAGCTGAATCCAAGTATTTTTCCTAAGGCATTAAAAATTTAATAGGTAATCATCTATTCTTGGGTAATACCCAGGGAAATACATACATGGAATATACATCTCATAGGGAAGTGCATTATTCCTAGAAATAACTTCAAAAATAATTTTGTGGCTTAGTCATCTACCCAAACCTACAACACATAATAAGTGTTAACCTCTCAGGTGCATGGCCTATATCAATTAATGTGGCCATGTATGGCTCACGTAATTAATTTTGATTCTAAGTTGACACATAAAATCATCACTACCCATTACACACATGAACCCTCTTAAGGGTCAACATATCATTGGGGAACCCTCTGAGGTCTCGTAGAACTCATCATAACATAGAAACCATTCTTGTTTTTAATGACCTCTATCTTAGATATCATTCCATAATGTGGACCACGAAAAACATAAATACATATTACATCATTATTAATTAATATGATATACTATTCAAAATAATACATACCTGAGAAAAATAAAGGTTTAGAATATTTAGAGATTAGATATATAAACAGATTATTTCATGAATGGTCATTAATATATCCCAAAAATTTAATCTCACATAGTACCCTTATTATGCATATCATACTAAAAACCTTTCTTTATATTTTTGGGATATAGAAACATAAGAATTAGTTAGATCATATTCTCAGTGAGGGTAAAAATGGAAGATATCACTAAAATATAATAATTTATCATTATATTAGCATAAGGGTATGATAATATAATCATGTGGATAACATAATAGTATTATACCCTAAAGAACATAGCTCGAAACTTAAAGTTCTTGAAACGAACCGCTTAATAATATAACAAATGGTTCTTGAAACAAACTCATTATCATGATATCTGAAAAAAATAACAAAACCATCAAAAAAACATAAAAATGTGGCATAAACATAAGAATAAGAAATAATAAAATTGTGGGTCTAGAATCACTACCAAAATTCCATAATTAAAATTGATCAAGAATCATCAACAATATTCAATATTTTAATTGATGATGAATTATTACTGGAATCCCTTAGTATATTCAATCAAGAATTATTACCAGTATCCCATTATACATTGGATCAATAATTATTACCCAACCCCTTTAGTATATTAAATTGAGAATTATTACCATCATCCCTTAGTAATCTGAGGATATCTTGCACCTTTATCCAATTCATTGGAGGGATATAACCACCCCACCCATAAGATAATGAAACATCATACCTTTGTTTGAGATTAGAACATAATATTCATCATTTCATTATTAAATAATTATTTCAGGGAAATAAACAAGTTTCAAGAGAACTTTCCTAATGAATCATCATAATCCATATAGAGAAAGAAGATGGATGGTATCATTATACCATATTCAAAGTCAAGAATAAAAATCCTTAAAATACACTAACATGTATGAAAATTTATTTTATAAAATAATTTGATATACATGTTGAAAGAAAAATATAAAATATCATTTTCTTCCGGAAACATTTGAAAACTACAAATTCCCAATACTTTGAGAATGTGATTTTTTTAAACAATAAAGACACATGTAAAGTAAAACTCTTTAATAATAATGTTCATGATATTTTTAATATATATTCATGATATTTATGTTAAAAATATTCTTGGTCTTATAGAAGAGATATGGTCGGTTTTTCGTAATAGTAATATAGAATTGTTTAGTATCAAAGAGGTGGGAAATAGAGATAACACTTGAAAGTCATATAAATAATCATAGGATAATAAAATATGAGGGTTTTAAGAGATAAATAACATATAATTTCCTATAATTGAAATTAAAACATAAACCATCATTAAAAAAAGTTATATTGTAATATAAACTCTCACCCCAAGTCCCAACTTTCTTTTACCCCCTCTATAATAAATTTAGATTTATTATAAATATATATAATCATCATCATAAGCATATTTATCTTACCAAATATTATTCATTCATAATTTTTAATTAACCACTTTTTAATAATTATCCACTAAAATAAATATTTTTCTTGGTAACTGTATTGTTTTTAATACGGGTTTCGGTTTGGAAATTATGGTCCTTTAATGTTGGATATGGTTTCAATAGATCTAGATTCTTAATCAATACATAAATATAATATTAATTCATTATATACACATTTATATAAATCCATGTAATTCAGTGATGAAAATTTAGTCACATCACATAATGGAGGCGGTATTCCGCACATAAGCATGGGTGGTTTCATCTTCTTGTTAATGAATAGAAATAAATGAATGTTAAAATTAATTGATCTGTCCAGAATAAAAATTGTATAATAAATATAATATATATTCACTAAATCCATAATTACATTTAACCATGTGAGGTGGTGTTTAAAAATTAAACATTTCTCTCGAGGGAGGGGATAGTTCGTACGTACACATGAGCAACACTTTTATATTCCATTGGATGGAAAGGAGGTATAAAATAGTAATAAAATTATCATAAAAAAATAGAACATTGTAAATATATTTATTATTTTATATTAATATGGTTATATAATGTTTGTATGACGTGTAAGATTAAGTTAACTTTAAATAACTCATTGAAGTTGATTGCCTCTTCATTGAGTGTGTTTCTTTGGATCACACATTAATAATTATTAGGATAGTATTTTTGTAGGAATCAGACAACTAGAACATGGTATGGATAGTTGGTTTGTTATTTCAGTAAGTTTTGGATGATATAGAACACTAAAATTATTTAAAGAAGTGAGGATAGGAGTTTCCCTTTAATATATTATGGGAGTGGAAGTCTTGTAAATATTAAAAACACTTAAATATAAAAAAAGTATTTCTAATGTAAAGTGACTCCAAAGAACCTGAATTTTTAATATAATTTAGGGTATGATAAAATTAAACTCAACCAATCAAATTTATACAGGTTTTAAATATATTTTAAACCTTATATCCATGTTTAAATATCCCACTTAAAACCTTTTTACCCTCACTGAGGTGAGAAACTTTTAGCATGGAAATTATCAATATTGATTAAAAATAAAATTGAAATTATTACATAATTTTAATAATATAATTCCAAATATTTAAACCATTTTTTAAGATTTAATTTCTATAATTGGAATAAAGTATTTCTAATATAAGTGCATAAAACAAATAAACCCCATTTTTTAAAGAAAAAAAGATATTTATATATGTAAAAATGAATTTATACTTATTTCGTTCAATGATTATTGAGTTCTGGTTTTCCATTGAATTTATTGGATTAATATTAAATAAATTAAGTTTCATTAAAATTATAACCATTCCAAAACCAAATGGAATCATTGAACCACCTAGTTAATATTAACAAATCACAAATGGTTTTTTATTAGAATAAAATATAACTTATCTTCCAAGAAGACATGAATAGGTTTTTTGAATTAAAAAAATATCTTTAACGCTTTATTTTACTTCTTAAAATATTTTTTTGATCCAAAGGTTTCATATATATTTAATTAATTCATATATCATACTGATTTCATAAATTTTTTTGTATTCATTAAAATAGTATTTTTCATCATTCTCAAAACAATCATCCTTTATAGAAAATTATACAAAATTAACCCTACAAAAATTCATACATAATGAATTAAATAATGAAGTTCATTTATTAGAATTTAAATTCTAAAATTTAGAAATTTATCTTTCAAATAAATCATATATAATTTAAATAAAATTTTAAACAAAACATTTTTATTGAGCTATTATTAATTGAAGTTGTACTTATTATAATTTATATTAGAAATTTTGTTTCATTTAGTTATCTCATAATATATTTCAATTTATATTATAACTAACAACTATTCAATTTTTTTAGTGTTGAATGTATCACAATATATCAAATGTGTTGAATTTATTTTAATGGAAAATATGTTCTAAAATCAGATTATATAACATTCTATCCCCCTTAAAAAGAAATCTCCACTAAAAATTATATTACTCTAATGAAAAAAATAATGATATAGATTCCTCATTATATCCTCGAGTTCACACTTAGCTTCCTCAAACATATGGTTTTTCCCCAAAATATTGACAAGGTGAGTGGTCTTACTCTATAGTAGTTTATCTCATTTATCCAAAATTTATATTGTATGTTCCTCATATAAAATATCATGCTCCAAATATACAATTTATGAGCTCATTATGTGTGGAGGTTCACATATGTACTTCCTCAAAAGTGTTAAATGGACACATCATACAACTAATAATGATTCTGTAGAAGCACTAAGGGATCATAAACCATCCTAATACTATCAATGATCTCAAATGGAACAATATATTTAGGACTTAACTTTACCTTCTTCCCAAATATCATAATTTTCTTCCAAGGAGAGATTCATAGGAATACTTTATCACAAAACTCAAATATCACCAGAAATATTCAGTATAACTTTTAAATTGATGTTGATATTCCCTTATGTTCTACATAATAGATGTATCATTCTATTCCATTTTCTTTAACATGATTATGTTCCAATAGATTTTCATTCTCAAACATCATCCCACCATGTTGGATTTCTACACATATTTCCATATATGAATACATAAGGATCAATCTAAAAGCTTGAGGGAAAGTTTTTTGTTAATCATAATAACTCAATGATTTTTTTTACCCTACCACATTCGAAATCCGTATAACATGATCTCAACATATCCACCATGTTTTATATAATTATCTCAGAATGACCATCTATTTGAAGATGATAAACATTACTAAATTTAAACATAGAATTTAATGTCAGCAGAATAATATTATAGAACTTATTGGTAATCCTTGGATCCTAAATGAATACAATTGAATGTTGTACTCTTTTTAGCCTTAAAATTTTTAAAATGTATATTCTAGAATGTTGTACAAGTGAGAAATCTTCTCTGATAGCAATGATGTGGGTTAACTATTTATAGAGACTGAATAAAATCCAAATGGCATTATTCCATTTAGAGGTCTTGGGGAATCCAAATAAGAAATATATAGTGTTTTTTTTCATTTTCATTTTGTTATGGGTAATAGTATCATCATCCCTTTAGACTTATTCACTCAACATTAACATGATAACATACTAAACAATGGGATATATACTCTAAAATATCCTTTTTAATGTTTTCCCACTAGAAACTCTCTATCATATATCTATTCATTTCATGCATCTATGATGAATATAGGATGATGAGATTTGTAGTTCATTCAATAACTCCTTCTTAAATTGTAGTAATAATGGGACACATACCTAAATCTAATAATTTCATTATAGTCAAGGTTGAACTATTGAACAATCCATTTTTTATTTTAAAGATCCAAATCCTCTCTTATGTGCCTTCTTAATCATTAAAATGATGGATGGATAAATATGTATTTGAGAAAGATAGGATCTTTACAATTTTATTTTTATTTCATTGTTCATATTGAGTAATTTAAAAAGTATTGGATATCATTCTACCCCCTTCATGGAAAGCCTGGCATGGTCCTTCTAACTTAGGGAATCATCAACCTTCATCATCTTTCTAAGGTGGTAATGTGTTGATAAATTAAAATCTATAATAAACCCCCATAAACTCAATTACCACATCTTAAACTATTTATGTCTGAATATATACTCTAATATTTTATAATTCGTTTCACCCCTTTCAGCATATATATAATGTATCCATATTTTCAAAGAAAAATTACCATTGTTAGTTCCAAATAAAGAGTTGGTTAATTGTTCTCTTTAATATTTAATTAGTGTGAGAAATGCACTACTAGAATGTTATTATACTTGAAAAAACATCATATACCCTTCTTGGATGCATCGATGTAAAACAAAACACAACTCTATGATAAGGAAGTCTAATAATAAGTTTGAAAACCAACCTTCTCCTAATCTCCTAGAAATTTTTTTCACATTAATCTATCCAATGGATGTTTATTCCCTTATATTTCAACATTTTTAATAGTTTTTTATGTGTGATAAATTTGAAAAATATAATTTATAATAGAAATATAAACCAAGAACACTATAGATCTCAATCATCGTAATTGGTGTGGACAAATTATTCTATCACTTTCAACTTTAATGTATCCACGAATATTCCCCCATTTTTTTACATGACCTAGGAATGATACCTTTTATAGACAGAATACATAGTTTAAAAGTTATCCATAAAAATTATCATTTATAAATTTCTAAAAAACAATCCCCAAATTATCTTCATTCTCTTTCTTTCTCTTTTAATATTAAATAATATTATCTATAAAGACTACAACAAACAGATCAAGGTAATATATAAATACATTATTCATTATGTCCATAAAGGTAGTGGGGGAGTTGGTAAATCCAAATGGAATCACTATAAATTCATAATTCCCATACATTATATGGAAGGATTTATTAGGGATTTATTCTCTATTGTCCCTTAAATGATGATATCTATATCGAATATCAATTAGGTAAAAATATTGATCCACTCACAGTTCATCAAAAAATCATCAATATAGGTAGAGGATACTTATCATTGATCGTGATCTTATTATGTTCATTATAATATATATGGAGAAAATTTTAACAAATTTAATATTAATAAAAAGAAAAGATGCACCCCACAGATAAGAACATGGTTAAATGAATCCCTTATCTGGATTCTCTTGGAGATTCTTCTTCAAATCCAGAAACTCAATTGGGGTTATTCTATATGGATCATTTGAAGTAAGAATAGTAATAGTATGAGTTTTATTGAAAACTCATATTTATGATTTAGGGAAATTCTATTAAAATAATTGAGAAATACATCATCATATCCCAACACAATTAGCATATCATAGACTATTAGTTCCTCCCCAACCATTTTAAAAAATAATAACTCTCATGAATAAGTTGTAAGACCTATATAATTGAAGTAATATCCATTAGAAGTTCATGTCAATACCCACATTGATAGAGTACAATATGATGATTCATAATGCCAAATGTGACATCCATTCCTCAGAAATTATTATGGGTAGTATGTAATGAGATATTAATCATGCCCAAAATCAAATCAAATCAAACTGTAGTGATAATAACAAGATTTTTTGGAAGCGTTCTCCGAAAAACTTCTATAGAATAGGATCTATAGACATTATATGAAATCAAAATACCATTGGTATTTTTTACCAGTAAATATGTGGTGTCTTAATAACTTTATCAAATTCTACATATATAAAACAGTGGGTATAACAAAAATTTAATAAGACATTTTTAGTTCTATATTGGATTATAAGTGTACCTTTTCCAATGTCATTTTCTTAAGAAACTTTATCGCATTTTATTGAATTGGACTTCCCTTTTTACTTTTTCATAGGTGGTTATTGAGCTTTATTATCTTCCATGACCCGTATATTTGGGAATTTATTCACATAATTCCCAAACTCCTAGCATTTGAAACATTGAATTGTACTAGTTGTAACCTTATTATCCTCTATTGAATTTTTTAGCCTTTTAATATTTTTTTTATAAATCACTTTATTAATGGTCATATCTCCAACATATAACGAATCATCTTGTCCCTTTGAGAAATTTACCGAAGTGATAAATTACACATTGTTGGCACATAGGTAGTTGATTTTTCATTTCATTATGTGATCCATCATTTATGTTCCCTTAAAAATCCATATTCATTTTCTTATCACTCAACTCCACAGAATATTGAGGGTTTTTATCTTTTCTTTCCATCATAAGAGAGCATCAAATTATTTCCTCAAAGCAAATAATGTATCTTAGATATAATTAATTTTTAAAACAAGGTTTTAGATCACCAAGGAGGGGATCTATTTTACTTACAAGGTCAATGATAAAACTAGAAGAATACATTGAAATTATTATATATTTTTCCCTATAGGTACAAATGGATTCATTATTCTTATACTTTATCACTATAAAAACCCTCTCCATTTTAGTATAATTATTGTAAATAAAATACATATTGATAAATATCCTATTAAACAATATAGATTCTATGTAGTTAATTTATTCTCCTTTACTTGTTTTATTGATGAGATTCCCCCAATGATTAGCCTATCATATCAAGTAATAAAAATCTAAAAAAATAGTCTCATGGTTTGATCATTAGAGAACATAATATATATTTTCTATCACATTAATCAATTGTTTAGAAATTAGTGGATCGGTGCACCCATAAAAAGAAGCTGGGTGTTTATACATAAAATAATCAACGACATGCTTCTCTTTCCTTAGTGAATTCTGAATCTCAATATAGTTCATATTATTTTTCAATCCTTGATAGATTTGGGAATATATTTACACATGGTTTTCCATTCCATCGCTCATGCTATTTGGTTATTCAAATAGTGATTCCCTAAATCTTACTTTACATTCACTGCTAAAACAATTCCTCACTATTATAACCAATGACTAAAATATAAATAGTTAATGTATGTACTTATGAAATAATAATCAGATTGAGAAGTCATATAATGGGAAAATTAATCATGATATATACTAAACTAAGACCCCTTAACTCAACTTATTCTACATTAGGTTCATACTATATCATTATTGGTTCAACATAGGTTGGTATAATTTATACCCCCATATTCTTTAGAAAATAATATTTAAACATAACGAAACCATGATTCGATACCAATTGAGGTGACCTGAGCATAACATACATACTTATAACATAATTTTAGATGAATATTCTATACTTTTCATAACATTACATGCTTGAGAACCAGAAAGGATCCATGAATTTGAATAATAGATACATAAATAGATTATTTAATTAATGGTCTTCAATGTCATCCACAAATTTCCTTTCTCATATTACCTTTATTAAACATTTCATACCAAAAACCATTCCTCAAAACTTGGGTAAATTGAATGATAAGAAAGGGTGAGGTCATATGCTCAGTATGGGTAAACATGAATGATATCCCTCAATATTCATAAGTGATCATAATATGATAATAAGGGTATGAGAATATAATCAGGGGAATGATGTGATAGAATCAATCCCAGAAGAAGATAACTGATAATATAAGGGTTATGGAATAATCTTCTTCATAACATGTATCAAAACAAAACCATTATCATGATCCATAAAAACATAAAATAACCATCTAAATTAATAAAAATATATTGCATAAACATACGAATAGGAAGTCATAACATTATGGATCAGGAATCGGTAATAAAATTCCATAATAAAATGGATCATAAATCATTATTACAATTACATATCATAATGGATTCGTTATAATTAATATAAAAAGCTAGTATATTGGATCAAAAATCATTATCATTATCCCAGAGAATATTGGACCAAATATTATTACAAGCCTCACATAGTAATATCAAGATATATATCACATTTACCCAATTCATTTATAATAAATAATAAACCCACTAATCATATTCTGATAAACCATATAAATATGTTTCACTAGAACATAACATTCAGGTTACTATCATCACTTAAATAACCCATGGGAAAAAAAGGGTTCATGAGAAATTTTATAAATAATAATTATAATCCAAACATATACTGATGTTGGATTATATCATTATATATTATCCCCCATTTAGTCATAATCATATTTAAATTATGTTTACACATATACAAAAATCTTTTATAAAAGCATTCAAATTTTTCTTTAAAAAATAATTAAAATTTCCCTTTTATTTTGGTAACTTTGAAAAACTAAAAATTATAAGAATAATTTGAATCGTATTTTATTTAAAAAGAAAATGAAACTTGTAAATATTTTTTTCGAAAACGAAATAGCAAGATAGTAGGAAATTATTTTTAGGTTGTGTTTAAGAAAAAATATTCTTTAAAAAAAATTTAATAATTAAAAAGTAATTCATACTGAAGTTTTTTAGAAATATTTCATCAAATAATTTAAATAGAAAGTAAAATATAGTATAAAATAGATTTATAAAAAAATATTTAATATATAAACTTCAATAGAATATTTTTTATGAATTTGGAATATTGTGGAAAAATATTTCAGACCTTAAAGAAGTAGTAAGGTCGACTTTTCTTAAAACTATTCTGTCGGTAAGTTTTTGTACCCAAGATAGGGAAATAGAATTAAACTTTAAAACCAAAAAATAATTATATTAGAATAAAATTTATGGGGTTTAATAATGAAATAATATATGGTATCACACAATTAAAATTGAAACATATAAAGTCCTGATAAAAAGTGAGATTATAATATAAACTCTTACATTAAGTCCTAGATATCTTCATAGATTCTCTAACCCACTATATGATAAATTTATATTTATTATAAATATAAAATAATAATACTCAACCTTATATTACCAAATATGAATCATATATAATTTCTAATTACCAATTTATTAATAACTCTATATTAGAATCAATATTTTGGGGGTTAACTATTTTGTTTCTCATGCGTGTTTTAGTTTAGAGAATTTGGTCCTTGAACCATGGTTATGGTTTCATAATATTTATAATATTAATAATTTCATAAATAACATATTTGTTATTTGTAAAAAAAATTAATTAAATCAATGTAAGTTTGTGATTAAAATATAATTACATTATATCATGGAGTTAATGGTACATATGTACATAGAGGTGATGCTTTTATTTTTAAATGAAGGGAAACAAAGAAAGGTAAATAATAATTTATAACTAAAGAATCATAATTATATCATAAATTTAATATATATATTCCTTATATAATCAATATTATTTTCCATGTGAGATCTTGATGAGAAATAAAACATGTCACTACATAGGGATGATAGTTTTCCTATATTCATTAGAAAAACTTTAATTTTACATTAGATATAAAAGTGATATAACATGGTTTTACTATTAACATGAAAACATTTTATTATAGTAAATATACTTATTTAATAATATTAATTGGTTTTATATTGTTTTTATGAGTTGAATTAAGAAAAAAACATAAAATAACTCAGTTACTACAATTACCTCTTCCTTGAGTATCTTCTTTTGAAAACAACCATATTCCTTATTATGATGGTATTTTTGTTTAAACATGACCTCTGAAATGTTTTTAGGGAATTTAGGATGATATTTTAGTATTTATTAGACTCGATAGAGTGGTAAATGTGCATGAATAAGTTAGAATATGAAGTTCACTTTTATAAGTGTTTGGAGTCGAACCCTTAAAAATATTATGAAATTTTAAATATATATATATATATATATATCTCATGGAAATTGGATTCCAAGGGAAACAAATTTAAAAGATAAAAAAGCTTAAGTTTTAAATCCACTCAACCATGGAATGTTTAAAATATATTTAAAACCATATCTCTATGTTTAATCCTAACTCTTTGACCCTTTTAACCAGTTCCAAGGTGAAAACAATTCACCATTATAAGAATACATTATGACTAAAAATTAAATAAAAATTATTACCTAATTTAAGTAACATACTTAAAAATAAAAAATCCATTTTTTCCAGATTATATTTTTTATAATTGGTTGAAATTAATAATAATATAATCACACAAAACACATAAAAAGTATTTTTAGGAAAAAAGAGTATTTTATGTTTAAAAGGAATTTATACTTATTTTGGAAACTTCTTCTTGAGTAGTGCTGATTAATATGTATTTATTATATTATAATTAAATAAATAAAGGTTCTTTTACTTTTTTCCATGTAAAAAATGAATGGAATCATTGAACCACCTCTTTAAGGGTACAAAATCTAAAATAGTCTTTTATTAGAGATAAATATTACTTAGGATCTAAATATTTCATGTTGGTTTTCAAAATTAAATATAATACTTTTAAATGATTTATTTTACGACTTGAACATTTATATTTTCTAGACAAAAGTTTCACATATTTTTATGTCACTCTTATATCATAATAATTCCATCAAATTTATGATAGTTTTTTAAAATTTTATTTTTGAATATTCACCAAAATATAAACCTTTACATTAAAATACCAAAAATTAACATTATTTAATTTTGACATGAAAAATTAAAAAATTATGTTCATTTTTTCAAACAAAAATTTTAAAATTTTAAAATTTATCTTTCAAATATAATATATAATATTAAATAAAAATAATATTTTTAATCAAAACATTTTTTATTCAGCTATGAAAAAATAAATCATTTCTACTTATAATTGATTTTACTAATTATGTTTCAATTAATTGTCTCATGATATATTTCAATTTGTATAATAACAATTCATTATTCTATTATTTGAAAATTTATTCTAATATCAGGGTCTACTACAACCCAAGATCTTCACACTAATAACATCATGACCTTAAGCCTAATCAAAATCACATCACAGCCTCACTAGAATATTAATGATAATGTCACTAGCATTTGATTAATAAGATGGAAAAATTACAATCTAACATTTTAAGGTCATAGTAGGTTGGTCCTCTAATTGAACCCATAATCAAAATACCAAGGTAATATCCTCCTGGGTAATCCAATCTCAAAGTTGATAGATCACTCGCCCCACACTCATCAACAAACCCAATATCTATAAGGCATATCATGGTCGTATCAGGCCCTACTTGGTCTAATCACTTTTAATACAATGATAACATCTATTAAGTGGAATACAGAGAACTTATTATAAGGGAAACTATGTATCGTTCATTTTATTTACCTTAAATCACTCATGGGGTTCATGTATTTCTTGGAGTATGATTATAGTATTTCTCTCAACCATTGGTGATTGAGATGTCCAACCCATGCATGAGGTACTATTATGGCCCTTGGAACTATGTTCATTTCATTAAAAAATATTTCAATTTAATAAATCAATTAATTTATTTTATAAATGTCAATATCTGTCTATTGTGAGACAACATATAACAAGTTGTCTCAATAAAATTCATAATATATCAGGAAATGAATAAAGAGAACCTAGAAAATTAATTTAATTATTCCCTTTGATCACATCCCTGAAAGTATTGCCCAATATTTTCTATCTCTTATATCATCACTACAGTACCTATATCAATTCATTACACCAAATAATTAATTATAAATAAAATTATAATTTCTTGTTCAGTTTAATTTATACAATTTATATTTTATTTAAATTTAATCAGTTAAGTATAATTTCATAAATACCCACTAGTCAGCTTCATCACGTTGAAATTAAAACCAACCAATTAGGGAGTATCACCTTTACACTCTCAATACCATATTGGGAAACATCCCTAACAGATGACATTAAATTAATCACCTATTTTATTTTATTTAATAAAAACTATGAATACAATAATATGATGATGAACCTTTAATGAAATAGTATGTGACGAAATGAGTTCATAATCTCTGGATTCACTCGTGTCACTTTGAGAAAAATACAAACATAATAAAATTATTTGTTCATTCTTTAGTTGAATGGGTCCCAAAACTCTAGCTGGTTATCCCAAATCAATTGTGTTGAAGGGGAAAGCCAAAAAATGACAATATAGGATTAATGTGAGAGAAATCACCATAAAATATTGAATAATCTCCCCTAAAAAACCCTATTTATATGTTAATTAAAGTAATAATGATTTAGGATGATCTATCTCTGTCTTGGCCACATGTGACAGAGAAGACAAGGGGGGAAGGATGTATAATAAAAAAGAGTTCCACCACTGTTTCAAGGGGAAAAAACTTGGTACACTCACTCAACAGTGTAATTCCATGGACCATGGCATAGATGACCACCCCTAGGAGACACGCAATCCCCAATCACACCAATAACCATGTCAAATCCCTTCCCCTATAATATGTATTTCACATATGGTTTTCCCCCCTTCATTATGGAAATCATTATTGTATGGATCTCTTTGTGGTCTAACCTAAAGTGGGAAAGACACACCCCGGTGACAATAATAGCCTAGTGACCCCTCTGAATGTTTTGATAGGGCTTCCCAAAACACACCATTCCTTGTACCATATAATGGTGATCCTTAAGGTCCCTCAAAATCACCAACATTTCTCCACCATGGAATGGTTCCCTCGGTGTTTCTAATAGATTAAATCCCTCATTAGTACCCACATATCCTAAGGATAAGTTCCCACCAATATTTTTGGGCACCACACTCACCCATAAATGGACTCTTCTATCGTGGTTAAGCTCCATGGTGTAGTGTACTCCCGTTTTATATTTCTAGGAAGCACTGGGATTTCCATGTCTATTTAATCCTCCCTATTTTTGACATGTGCCTCTCCCAAGAACGACGATCATCTATGTTCAAAAATATAGGGCATAATAGTGAATCCTCATACCCCTCGCCATTTTGGCACCCACCATTGAATTCACCATAGTCTAGTTCTACTCATGGTCTATGAAAACCTCATAATAAGAACACTATGGTGTAGGAGATGAATATTTAACCATCAAAACAACCACTAAGTATATCCACCAAGGATTGTTTTCTTTCCCAGAGTTACCTATCAACCAAGCCAACCAAGGTCACCACACCCTTTGTGCAAGGAATTTCTCCCTCCACTACATTGATCCACATATTATGGTTCTCCCTGATGAGAATAACCTATAGAAAAAATAGCTTCAGGTCTATCCAAACTTGTTATAATGACCACCCAAGCACCTGAAATGACTCACATGCATTGATCGATGTCTAAAAATGTGTATCTGAGATGTCCAAACACGTAGAACTACATTTCATACCCCAATTAATTAAAATTAACCAACTTCAAGGTCACTAAATTTTAACCAACTCATTACATTATTTCCCAAAACTCCAAACGTTCTACTACAAAACTCCCTTCTTAATGTGAACTATTACTAGAAATTTGAGCCATATTTTAATCAATAATTAAAATACCATGATATCACTCATTATTTTTTACTATCTTGAGATGCCAAATTTTAATCAATCAATCCATAACTAGACGTATAGAACTCCCCACCATAAGTCACAACTGATAAAGGCTAATATCGTTCCATGGTTCTCAACTCCACCAGAGTCTCCAATAAAATTAAATTCTCAGTGGTCTAAGAAAACACTTGGTGTTCATTCCAAATTTTCAAAAACAACATCACTAAAAAAACAGGTCGGTCCTCCTCGGGCTGATGATTCCTGAAAATGCTCGCCATCACCCATCGTCGATTTTATCTAACCACACAATGACAATGATTTAACTCTTGAAGGAATCCCATTAGGCATAACATGATTGTCTAAAAAATGATGAAAATTTTCAAACCTGAATTTCTATAAAATTAAATGGTTGGTTTCTTTTCTACTGAAATCTATCTCCATGATCCACTCATGATAATAAATGAAATCCTAATCCAACTCACACTCATATGACTCTAGAACCGTCTTGCTTTTTATTCCATTGAATTGATCCTATCTAATACAACATCTGAATCCCAAACCAATATTTTTCTCAAGTAACAAAATAAAAGTCTTCCCTTTTTTCTTTTAAATCCAACTGCCACCTTGACAATCTAATGATTGGTCTCAACACACCCATGACCCTTCCCATATAATGGTCATTCCTCCACCTATAATGCTCAACCCCTTACCACATGTAATAATACTACATTTCATTCTATTACATCCTAAGAACTAAAATAAAACATATCCCACTAACAAAAAACATAACTAGGTACTAGATCCTAAGTCTCTTATAATTTCATCCTCAACATCCACCATATCTGAACCATAATGTGGGTAAATCCCTCCATGTCCAATGGTGAACCCACAACTCTATAGATTCTATTATACTTCTACATGTGTGAAAATAAGGATGGATTTACTAAATAATTCATTCTTAAAAATTGTATTCAAGTCACAACCTCGGTTTGATCATACTGTAATACCCTATTCTTTCAATGGTGTCACCTCTCATGTAGGGGATGTATTTAATTATTTTAAAAGATCCTATAAAACATGATAGTAGGAATTTATTCAAACCATTAGTCAATGACCAATAAATAGTCACTCAACAATCATTAATTCAAAGGCCCCATGATTAACCATCATGTACTTCTGTCATCTCATCCTAATGTAACAAGTGTACACTCTAGTATCACCCAATCACATAGATCGAATCACATTCCAATGAGTCATATTTCATAAAACATGGTACCATATTCCTAAATAACTAACCATTCTTTCATCCAAGTCAATCACATAAAACTAAAATTACCCTCAAAATTCATATTCAAAAGTGGGCATTACACCTTTATTGTGGTCAATAGTGAAACCACCCATCAAGATAAGCGTCCTTCAAAAAAAATAATCTACCCACACTCAAACAATCCCAGATGTTACCTTCTTGGATCATGATCCACTATCTCATTGAAGATCACAGCTAAATATTAATGTAAATCATCCTACCAATCTACCCCCCCCCCCCAAAAAAAATAGTCCTTGATAGAATAGAACTAGCACTTAGGGTGATTTATCAGTTAAATTAAAAGCATCTCATGTTTATATACTATATACTTGGTATCACCTGACATGCATCGATATCGTAACCAAACCATCCCTCCTTTATTCTCATTTTGATGTCTCTCTCAATCCCATCTAATCCCTAACTCTAGTTACCCTTGTATATCATATCTCATTACAATAATAACACTCAAGTAATTGTTTGGCTTCATAACCAGGAGAATTTGCTTTCTTCTCCAAGTCTTCTGTCGCTGTACCTTCTCCTTTACCAAAAGGGAAGGAAACAATGCGGTCCATCAGCTGGCGGCCTCAGGCCCCTCCGATGTCAACCAGCTCTGGCTAGAAAAATTCCCTTCATGGATCTTCGATTGTACATCTACTGACCTTCATCATTAATGCTATCCATCTATCCTTTCAAAAAAATAAATTGTTTGGAAATTAAAGAACTATTATATAGGGATTTTTGGGTTTTGAAGGTGTCTAAATGGATTTGTTAGAGGAATAGGTCAATCTAGATTGGAAATTAAAATTGCAGTAATGTTTTATGGTGTCAATTTAGATTCACATTGTGAATGTGATATGGGTAGATTTGATATAATTATTGGTTGTAAATATTCATGGTGGGAAAGATATACTTAGGAAATGAATGTTTTTAGGGTTTCTAGGTTTCAGATACTTTATTTTTGGTGAATTTATGATTAAAATGTTTTATGGTGTGAAGGCACATGTCTCACTATGAATGGAATTTCTTCGAGAACCAAAAATAATTTATGATTCAGCCAAAATAACATTGTTTCTATTTCTTTTCTCCCAAACTCCAAGATACCTAGGTGTGATTTGTGGGCCTTTAAGACTCTATTGTCTATCCTAAGTACTTTTCTCGTGGAAATTGATTCCTTATGATCTAAAGTGATTTTTCTTCTATTTTTCAATGGTTTATTTCTATTTTTTCTTTTAAAATTCATGTAATTAGTTTTGTTTCATGTCATAGTATGTTGGTATGTGATTTTGATGAGGTAATCAATGTTGTTTCAGTTTTTTGGGGGTTACTCTCATATGGATCAAATTGGGTGGTATCCTTGTTCTTATTTCTCTCGTCGATTTCAAGTATATTATGAAGCATATATTGAGGTAGGGGATATTATGACTTATATTATATATCTTATAATTAATATTAATAATTATATTTTTGTATTCTCTCCCAAGTATGCCACTATTTTTCTTGGGTGTTTGGTATTTGGTATATGGGGTAATATATGGATACATGCCTTGAATGGAGAATGGGAATTAAATAATGATGGTAACTAGTTGTGAGATAATGGAAAGGGGATGGTATGTTTAATGTGGTTTATGAATTTCTTGATATTTTCATGGGTTGATTCTTATTGGTTGATATTTTTATGTTCCGATGCCTTGTTGTTTTTTAACCTATTAACTTTTTCCACATTATTAATGTGTAATTAAATAATCCTTGTAAACAATAAAGGGGTTGTAAAAAATATAAATTATGGATTAACATTATAAATATTAGTTGTTTATAATTATGTCTCTTGGTTTGATTTTTTTCCTTTGATTATTGATGAGTTCATTTCTTGGGTTAACACGGGTTAGGGGAAAACTAAATATATGCATTGTTAACAACAATAATGAATTCATGGGTAATTATATATTGGTATTTACAAATATATAACGAAATTATTCATGTGAATTTATGATAATGATTCTATGAATAAATTTATATAGCTAAATTATTAAACCTTTGGGATAGAATAAAAAATGGAAATTTCTGTTGTGATCATTGTATAATTCATGTTGGTGTAAGGATGATGAAATTATAATATTTTTTAAATAATGGTACAATGAACACAATGATGTTATTAAAATTTTCAATGATGATTTGGGATTAGTATGGACGATGTGAATTATTCATTATATGGATTTCATTTATACTCATTGTTAGTTATGTTGCTGATGATATTACTATTCCATGAAAGTGTTGAATTTTCTATGAAGTTGTTGTTGTGTGATATAGGTTATGGGAATTCATAAGATGATGATAAAATATAGTGGGGGTTGTGTATGGTGGGGGAGGTCCAAATGTTGAGGTTATATATGTTCCTGATACCCTATCGTAAAAGAAAGAATTTGTTAGTGGGGGGTGTACACATAATGATAAGAGAAGGAGGTCGGTGTCCTAGATGATTACATTACCCTACTGATGAAGGGTTTTTAGGTTGTTTTTTTTGTATCATGGGATGTGATATATAGTTTCATTCTATAGATGTGGTATTTGGATAGTTCCACAATATGTGATTCGTGGTTATTTTCCTCATTCTTGTACAATGAAATTGGTGTCCTAGGAAAGCCTGGTGGATGATGATATGATTTTGGTGTTGTTTTATACTCTCATACTTTCACTTATCAAGGAGGTGATCATATCATATGGAAACCTATTTCAGTGGGATATTCCATGAGATTACAGGGTGGATATGAAACTAATTTTTTAAAGTCTTAATGATATTGATAGTTTTGATGGTGTTTATAGTGACGGTGATACTTTGAGGATATTAGAAAAAGTGGCTAAAGTGTTGATGTTGATGATGGGAGTGGTTGGTTTAGTACTGTTGAGTTTTTATGATGGTGTAAGTTGTTCCTTTAATGCATATTGTATTATGGATATGCATTTGTTATGATTTCAGGATTATATATGTGTTTATTCTACATTTTATACTTTCTAAGCATCACTCTTGCTAATTATTTCATATTTCTTACACATGTATATTTATCGTTTTATAGTTTTGACATATTTAGTACTCCCATGTTCTCACCCAACAAATGTATTCTAGTGTTTTAAGGATATATCACTAGATTTTGTATTTTTTAGGTATCTAAAGTGGAGAATATGGGTTTTCAATTTCATTATTTGGATGTATTTCATTTTTTCATGAAATTTCATTTTGGATTAGAAAATTTTATACCATTCATTTTTTATGTGGAGTTGGATTATATGTTGTTTATATATTATTTCTTGGGAATTAAGTGGTTATTTCCACCCATTTTATTATTTTTATATATCTAAGGTGCTAGTCTTCATTCGAAGGCCAACTATGTGCAAGATTTATAGGTTATTATCTATCTCCCTTCATTGTCAACCTATGAGGTGTACCTGTAGAGGGATGGGTCATGGAAAAGTTGTATCAAATGTGATGGTTAATAGAATAGGTTGACATTATAGTTAGTACTAGGTTTGTATTTCATTGTATAAGTATGGAATAAAAAACCTCATGCCTAACATGTGACATAGACAATGGAAACCAGCTTGGACACAAATATTTGGGGGCCATGTGATCCGATACAATGACAATGAAAAGAATCCAAACATGTTTTGGTGGAATTAAAACCATTTTTGGGTATAATAAAGGGAGGTAAAAATATTTTATGTGAATTTCTATGACTATTCATGTGTTGTAGCTTTCAATGAACTATCAATAATTGTTTAATTAGTTACATAACTTGAAGAGAATGAGTAAAATAATAATTAACTAGAGTGAATTGTTTATATGAAATGATATCAAGGGTTTAATTTTATATTCCCTAACCTATTATAACATTCCCACTTATAAATTGATTTTTTTTTTGAATTTAAAGTGAATAGCTTGTTATTATGTCTTCTAAAAGTTAAAAATTTATTACAAATAATTTTTACTTTTTTTAATATAAATATTTTATAAATTTATAGAACCTCTATAATACATTTTATCTTAAGTATATTTCATATTTTCACATTGAAATTAATTTTTTGAAACCTCGCATAAGAGTATTCTATTTCCCGTGAATATTCATTTTCCATGCATTTTTTTGATTCCTGATTTATCACAATCATGTTTTTTGAATCTATTATAATTTTTATTTTGGTTTTTTTAATTTATCACATTACTAAAAATTGATTATCATGATTATTTAAAATTCATTTAAATTTGAAAACATCGACATGAATAACTTACCCCTTCCTATATTACATAACTATAGTATTTTCATACTAATACATTTACAAATTTTAAGCAAGTGTTGTAAATTTATTACAATGTTAAAAATTTTGTGTTGTTTGTTTCAAAATTTTGGATAAATATTAACATTCTCAGTGATAGCTATTGATATTTTGAAAATTTTCCAAATTAATAAGTCTATCTCATCTTCCAAAAATAATTAACACCATTGTTATGTTAGATAATTTTTACATATATATCAGAAATTGAAATTTGAATGTCAATTTATGTGTTACATTTCTTCTCATGATGTGTGGCTTTCTTGTCTTAAGAACTTATATAAGGTGAACTAAGTTTGTTTAAAATTCTTGTCAAAGGATAATCATGATTTTTCGGAAATTATAGAGACTAAAAATACTTAAAATATGAGCCCTATTCATTTTAATACAAATAAAATTTATATTGATGAAATAATTAGACCACGTATGATAAGTCCTTAGTAATTTATTGTGGCCACTATGTCTAAATTTGAAAACATGTGTGTGCTTATAGTGAAATTTATAGTATGTAACTCTTGGTTATGTGGCATGATTATTATGTTGTATTTAGAATATAAAATCATGTTATGTACTGATCATGATGAATTTAAGTATATATGTGAAATAAATTTACCATTATTATAGTTTATAATCATGTTTTATTGAGTTTTAATATTTTTAAATAGTATTTAGTCCAATCATATCAAGTATGAAATGTACAGATATGAAATGTGTGGTTTTATTTACAAATTGGAAAGTATAGTTTATTTTGAAATTAAAGATAATATTTCATTCATGATAAAATGTATAAGAAATGTTTAATTTGGGTATGGTTAACATTATGTAAGAATACATAGAATTTATAGTTTGTGTACTATTGGAATCATGTTTACTTAGCTATCAAATATTTAGTTTAAGAATGCCAAGAATAATTTCTAGTACCACATCATGTGTAGTTTTTTACTTTAACATGGATTCATGTTAGAGTTATTTAAATTCGAGTCTTGCTGATTTCCATGAAAATGAACTGTAAATATTGAGTGTTGTTTTAGGTTTAATTATTTATTTTTTTATGCATTGAAGTGTTGATATTCCTTTTTTAAACCCTATTTTTTAATTATAAGAGGATGTTTCAATACGTTTTATGAAGAAGATACACCATAATGAAGACAAAGTCAATAATATTTTTTTTCCTAATGCAGGAACTGTGTGGTTATTAAGATGATATTTCATAGTATTGTGAACATGTATTTTTATTGTTATTATGTGTTGTGTTATGTTTGTGTTGATAAAATCGTCTACCTCTCATAAATGATTAACCTCTTAAATTCAGTAATAAAATAGTTTTTTTTTTGGAAAATCTGGAAATTGACGAAGATAAATTTTCTTATCACCCATAAAATATTTTAAAGAAGTTATTGGTTGCTATATATATTTCTCTTTGGGTTTATTTTGATTGATCTAATGTTGGAGGTATGTGTTATGGATCTATATATATGAATTTTGGGAAACCCTTTCTCCAGTACAAATTTGTTATATTTTGAAATGTTTTAAAACCATGTGGACAAATTTGGGACACCTAATGCACATAATATATTGATGTGGTGGATGGGTCACATTTATTTGAGTTTTTTTGGAAGTGATGGTTAGGATGATAGTGTGGAATGTTTTGGTCAATGGGGTCGGGGTTTGTTTTCTTATTTGGGAATTGGACATTTTGATATATTATTATGGCGGTGATGGGTATCTAGATTTGTGGAAGGAATATATTTTTCTGACTATTTTTATTTGATTTGTTTTTATTATTGTGGTAATTTGTGTTATTACTACGATAATATGAATAAGGAAAACACCTCCTTCGGTATTATTCATCTTCTATGACATGTTTTAAAACCAATTGGTTGATTCAAGGCCTCCCAAAGAATAAAATATTTTGGTACAATTTAAGTGTTTCATTAAATTGTTTTCTTATATCCTTCCTATATTTTTTAATATTTTTAAAATTATTGACCTGATTTGGGTAATATAAAATGACCTTTTTTTGTTAATATGAATTTAAAGAACAAAATTCCCTTGTGATTCATGGTGTGAGAATGAGGAGGAATATTAGGATAAAGCCTTACCAAATTTCTAATAGTGGGATGTGTTGAAGTTCTTCAATGAATCATCCAACCATGATTCCAAGGATTGGTAGAGAAATTTTATTTAGATTTTGGGTTGGTGAAGATACGGGACCTATTTTTGGATCTATTGACAATTGATTTGTTCTGTAAATTGGATCAGTATTGGTAGTTTGTAATGTGTGTTCACCTAAAGGATGTTTCATTGGATAAGTTACTTCAGTTATTCAATAAGGAATTATTTTCTATGGAATAGAGGATTGATAAGAAGTAAGAGATTAAATATGTTCAACAAGGTTACGAGAGTGTGTTTATATTTAGAACAAATTTCATAGACTTGATTTATTGGTTCCCATGCTTCATGTGTGATGTTCAAGATAAGGCATATTTTTTCAATTCTGCCTTGAGTCTGTGTATTTAGTAATCAACAATTCATTTTCAGTTGGGGTCCTGGGAATATGTGAGATACTTAGTGAATTACATGGATAATGGGTTATATATGAAGTTGGGTTCTAATGAGGACCCTTCCCAAGTGTTTGGGAAGGTGGATATGAATTTCATGTTTCATTTGTCTTAGTATTCTTGCAGTAATTAAGTGAGGTGATCTGTTAAGGCTAGATCACACCT
Source organism: Viscum album (assembly GCA_963277665.1). Lineage (NCBI taxonomy): Eukaryota > Viridiplantae > Streptophyta > Magnoliopsida > Santalales > Viscaceae > Viscum > Viscum album. The sequence continues at coordinate 1,494,175,280 of OY728162.1, read as the reverse complement.
TATCACTCTAAGGATGAGTTGTTCATGGTATCCTGGGTATGTTGAATTGATTTGTTTCTGATGTGATATTATAGGATTCTATTAGTATAAAGGATCTAATATTCATCATCATGTTTAGTCTTTGGTGGAGATCTATATGAGGTGGAATACCCATTTTAATTCTATTATTTTCATTGAACTCGATTAGTGGGATTTAAAATTTGTTCTCAATTGTGGTGAAAGGTTTGGGAATTGAAGTATTTATATTTTTCTAAAATTTTCTATAATACACCTAGACTAATGGAATGAAATAGAATTAAATGATATAAACTATATGAGAAAATTATTTACCAAGCTCTAGATGGATTGAATCTTGGTTGAGGAAGAAGTTTTATTTGTTTAGAGTTGGTCATGAGCGAAGAGGATTGTTCCACCTTTGTTTCAACTGCTAGTGTAATATTGTTTGAGAGTAATCTCTTATTCTCATGACTGTTTCCATTTGATTTTTTGATGGGTAAATAATTTTCCTTCTTTTAATAATGTTATAAGTAATAGGTTCATTTTGTTGAGATGTATCTTTTTAGAGTGTGTTTTGGTAGCAGTTGTTTCCTATTTAGGGTTTTATTTAATTATTGAGGATAAGAATCATTTGATAGGTATCTAATGGAATGGTCCATACCTCCAAAGTCCATTATTTTTTGAATTTTCAAATTAGAGAAATTTTAAGGGGGTTTGAGGAGGAAGAGGATGAGCTAGTGATAAAATTCATGTTGTATCAAGGTATCATGATGTGAAGCTAGGTTCACTATTAGAATGTGACATTAGAATATTTGGTGTAATTATTCTTTAAAAATGTTCTTGGTCTAAAGGATATTTCTATGACATGAATGATATAGATCTTTCTAAGAAACCTTGATTTTTAGTGGATGCTTGATTCAAATGTCTCATGATGTGTAGTTCCATGTCAAGCCATCAATGGTTGTTTTTTCAAAACATGAATAAATTCTATATCTATCAGGAATCCCCTTGTTTCTCATTTTATTCTATTGAACACCATGATACCTTGGGTGGGATTTTAGGGGACTTTTAAATTTCTTTAGTGGTCTTAATATATTTTCTCTTGAAAAATGATTCCTTGGTATTTGAGGTTATTTATTTTCCCTTTTCCATTAGTTTCCTTATGTTTATTCCCTAGATATTTATGGTAGTGGTGTTGGTTCTTGTTATTGTATGTTGGGATATTATTTTAAAGAGTGAATCACTAAAGTTAAGGTTCATTGGTGTTCATATCATGTGAATTAGATCATGTCGTATCCCTGTACACATTTTTTTCATTATGTTCAAGGGGATTGTAAAGACCTGGTTAGGTTCAGAATCTAGAGACTAATCTTCAATCATATATGATTTATAAGTTTCATTTTCTTCTTTTTTATCTACATATTATGATTTTTTTATTTCATGAGAGATTTTTTGTCGTAAATGGAATAAAATATGAAAACCCAACTTGAATAGAGAATGTAAAATAAATAAAGGTGTTAAGTAATTTAAGTATAATTGAAATGGGATGGTATATTTCATGTATTTTCTCATTTTAAGGATACTTCCAGGGGTTGAAAATTATTTGTTAATGTGTTAGTATTGTGATTTACATATTGTTGTTTTTATCTATAATCATTATCACTATTGTAAATGGATAATCACTTAAACCTATGAAATGTTAAAGGGGTTGTTTGAAATTGGATTCTAGATTAACAAAGATGCTGTTTATTATTTAAACATGGGTGTTGTGGTTTGAATTGCTTTCCCTTGGTTGTAAATATCGTCGGTTCATAGATTTATGTGGGTAATAGAAAAACTAGATACATGAAATCTTAACAAGAGGAATGAATTAATGTAGAATTGGATATTGAGATATGGAAATGACTAATGAATTCATTAGTGTGAATTTGAAATAATTACTATATGAATGAAGTTGGCTAGCTAAATTGTTAAAACCCGATGGGTGGAATAAAATGGGAAATTTATATCATAGTTCTTCTATATTACTTGGAGTAATGAGTGTCTATATGATATAATAGGGGTTGATGAATCATATAATGAACCAAATGGAGTTATTAAAACTATCAATGAGGTTATGTGATAAATAATTCTAATCTAAATTTTTTATTATCTGTCTTTCCTTCTTACATATTGTTGGTTATATTGGTGATGATATTATTATGTTATGATATTTTTACTTCTTGAATTTTTTTATGATAGTGTTTAGGGGAATTCGTGAAATGATGATGATATATGGTGTGGTTATTTCATGGTAGGTATTGTCTAGGTGTTTGATTCCCAATATATTCATGATACACTACCATAAAATATAGGATGATTATAGGGGGATATACAAGAACGAAGGTGGGCATGAGGTATCAATCCTTTATGTTTACATTACCCTACCAAAAATAATTGGTAGATGATATGTGGTCGTTTACATGAGATGTTACATATGGTCGGTGTCATGAGATGAGATATAAATTAGGTTACACGATATTTGATTCATGGTTGGTTCCATTATTGGTGGACAAGGAAATTTGGGGAATGGAAAATCTTGGGGGTTTATGACCATTGTTGGTGTTATTTCAGACATGCTTCCCTATACATTGTGACCAGGTGATCCCACTGAAAATATTTTGGTTTGAGTGGGAGAGACCATAGGATGGTAGGTTCGATACTATATGAATTTATTCTAGGACTGGGGATCTTGATAATTTTGACGGTAGTTGTGGTGATAGTGATACATTCAGGATATCAGTAGAAGGTGTGGATCTTACAATATTGATGAGGGGACAAATATATTTAGTGACCTTGGAGTATTGATGATGGTGTATTATTTTACTTTTCCAATTGATAAATTATGTATATGTATTGTTATTATATTTTTTTGGCATATATACGTGTTTTTTAGTTTTACATGAAGATTTCACTCCTACTTATTATTTCATATTTCCTATAGAATAATTTTGATCTACTTATAGGGATTATCCTACTAAGTACTCACATGTGCTCACCCAACCACAATTTTTTACTGTTTTCAAGATAGATCACTGGTGTTTAGATATTTAATTCACCTATTAAGAGTCAGGAACATATAATTTTATTTAAATTATTTGTATGTATTTTATTTTTATCATGCAGTTTAATTTGTAATTGAAAAATGTCAAACCATTCAAATAAAATATGGAGTTTTATTAGTGGTTAGTTATATATTGTTTCTTTGGAATTATGATGGTAATATCTTTCATTTGATCTTTATTTTGTGCACTCGTTTCAAGTCACCAACCTAGGGCCTGTGGTAGGCAAGACTTGAGGGTCATTATCTAACTCCTTCCATTTTTTACCAAAGTGGAGTACCTTTGGAGAGAGCAGTAATAAAAAAGAGGTATCAAAGGTGGTGGATGGGAGATATGGTGGACATTAGAGTTAGTCAAAGGTGAGGAATATAAGGGATAGGTATGATAGTAATGAAACTCAATCATAACATGTGAGGTTGGCTAGAGAAAAAAGACTATGATAAAAATATTTTGGGGGCCAAAAGATCCAATTAAAGGACTTTAACAACTAATAGTACATGTTTATATATAATTGAAACTATTTTAGAATAGAATTTTAGTGGGGTATTGGCATCACGATCATTAGGTTCATTAGTATTTACATTTTAAATTTCATGTGTATTTCTCTGACTATTATAATGTTGTAGTTTTTTTAGAGGTTGGTTCAAAAGCCTCAATTTATTATTAAAGAAAATACCTCTTTAGACTGGGTAGAGGAAGACCCATTACATATTTTTAAGGCCCAAGGCCATGTGGCCTGAATACAAGTATTGAAATCCCATTTTTTTTGCCCAAAGGACCCCTTGGTGAATAGTGATTCTACACTACCCGCACTGCTATATTCTAATGTTGTAGTTGTTAATGAAGTATCATTATTTGTGGGATAGTTTATATAAACTAAAACCAAGGAGTAAAACGATAATTAAATCTAATTAACTATTTTTTAAAACCCTTTTAGGTATTAAATATAATATTCTATTGTCGTTTTATCCTTCCCAACTAAAAATTGATTTATTTTCAATGTTAAAGTGCATAGAATGTTGACATGTTTTCAAAACATTTATTATTATTATTAAGGAATTATTAATGTAATTTTCTATAAATAGTTTCTCAATTTTTAGAACCTCTATTAAAAATGTCACCATAAGTTGATTTTATATTGGAAAGCTAAAATGAACTGTTTTGAAACCATTATTAGGAGTATTTTGGTTCCCGTGTAAATTGATAAGTTATGTGTTGTTTTCTATTCATAAAGTATCATAACAATTTTTTATGAATTTATTATATGTTTGATTATATATATTTAAAATTTTCGAATTCCTAAAAAAATTACCATCATGATAATTTATATTTCATTTAAATTTGAATACCTTGACAAGAATAACGTTTCCCTTTATTTTTCGTTATCACTGAAATATTTTAGTATTAATCCCTTTATATTTTTTAAGAATGTATTGGATATTTATTACAAGGATATAGAAATTATTTAATTTGTTTTTAAAATTTGGAAGATTATAAATATGCTCAGGGATAACCATTTATAATTTGAAAGTTTTCGAAAATTATAAATATGTCTCATCTTCCGGGAAAAATTTAGTGTATTTTTTGTTAAATTTTTTCTATATATATATATCTAACATTGAAATGTGAATTTCAGTCCATGCATTACCCTTATACTCAGGATATGTGGATTTCATGTGTTAATAGCATTGTGTAAGGTTGGACTTTGTTTGTTAAAAGTTCTTGAAAATGATAGCGAAGATTTGTGGTAAAATATTGAGACTTAAAACAATTTTCACGATTGAAACTATTATTTTTATGATAGATTAAATTTATAGTTCTAATATAAATATTCCTCATATAATAATACCGGATTATTTTTTTAGGGAGCATGTCTAATGTTGAATGCATTTATGTGGTTACTATTAAACCTCTACAATTTAAATATTGGGCATGTAGTTTTTTTATTATATTGTATTTAATATATGAAAGAATGGTATATGCTGATCACGGGGTATTTAACTGTAAATGTTAAATCATTACACCTTTATTATTGTAACACCCCAAGATGTCATAGTGTGTTATTTGTTCAAAATAATTCAATAACTTGCAATACACGCAACACCGAGTTCAATCACACCATGACTTAAAAAAAATCCATTCAAAAGAGGTTATGAATAGTATTATCTAAATTTTAAACTTTATATAATCCTTATAATTTTAGAATCCATATTACGAGTTTCTTAGATATAATGCAAGAACAAACTCATTTTCAGTATTGCACTTTTATCAACTTTTAATAGTGAACCCTTTTTAAATACAATATTTTAAACTTTTTGACTAAATGGGGACATCAAAAATTTAAAATGAAACATCCCAAGCTTCCACGGTATGCTTTCTTTGAATAATACAGTAGCATGTGTTGTACGCAACCTTGAGATTTTAACACACCATAACCAATCAAACTAGCTGTTATGAATAGTAATACCTACTTTTTGAAGTTATATATATTTTATATTTCAAAATGGACTTCATTTTTGGATTCATAATATCGAATTTAGCCTAAGGTGAAATTTTGATACTTTTCGGATAACTTTCATATTTTGATGAATAGTGAAAATTACTAAATTTTAATTAAAAACAACTTCTTTAATCAAAATAATTAATAGTGATAAATTGTTAATTTGAGTGGTTTTAAAAAATATTTAGAATATATTTTTACCATTTAATATAATGTTGGTCATTGGACATAATTTTACAATTAAACCGAACATAAACAAGTGTCAATCTTTTGATAGTTATTATCTCTTAAAAACACGCTTTTTGTTTTGACAGCGGGAATTAATTTTAAATTAATTTCTGCCACTTATGTGTTTTGAATTTTGAAAAATGGATTCCATATTTGGAATCAGGATGTTGAAATTGTGTAAATAGGTAACTTTTATTTTTAGACATTTTGAATAATTACTGCGGTAAATATTTTATTTACCATGGTTAAGGGTAAATCCGGTAAATAAGGGTTAAAAAATAATATTATAATAATACTAAATTACCCTAAAACGTGTCTTAACCCTATTGGTTGATACATGGTCGACCATGGGCATCTTTGGGTCGATTTTGGGACCCCATGGATCCACTTGTAAGTGATAATGACAATTTATTTTAATTAAGTTAAAATGAATACAAAAATGACACAAGCATATATCTTTTAGAAAAACAATTGTTACATAAGGTTATATATGTTGGATATTATATTATAAATATTCATTAGAAATATAAAAATATTTCCTACATAATTATATTTTATTTATAATTTTTAGACATTAAATAAGTTATTTTATTTATGACACAATGATGATGCAGTAATTACTATAATAGTGAAAAATTAAAATAATTGATATTATAAATACCCAAATAAATATAATATGAACCTTTTAATGAATTAAACTAATTTTTTAGGATACTATGATATATTAGGAATGATTTAATTAACTTTTTTCGAAGTAATCAATCTGTTATGAGTTTCACAAAAATCAACTATTGAATAGTGTCAAAATTGACATAAAAGAGTTCTTAAAACAAATATTATATTATTAATTGATATTAAATTCCTAAAAATCTACGGTTCGGCCAAGAGACTTATATCATAATAGGTGCATCATTAATGGACCACTTGGGGGTCTCTTGGATGTATATAGTAAGTTTATTAACCATATTATATAAAAATACAAAGAGACATTGTAAAAGTGAAACTAATTAACTTAGAGTTAATACTTAAAGATAAGGTTAATATAAGTCCCCAAACCTGTATAAATTCTATTGGTTGAGTGGTTTTAGACCTAGCCCCACCTTAACCTTTGAATAGTCAACTTTGGAGCCATTGGAAACCGAATATGAATTTATTATAAACTAATATCTCTAGCTTTTCCAAAGGTGCCCCTCACCCCTCTTATAAAAGGGCACTCCTCCTTCTCATTTCTTCACACCTTCAAAGCCTTTTGGTTCGGCGAAACTCTGCCCAAATACTCTCCCAACATCCCTCAATACAACCTAGGGGCCTTAGTTTGATCAGAAATCCAACCTAAGGAGCCCTTTTTATCAAATCAAAAGGAAGAACCCGAAATGAGGTAATGATTCCACCACCCTTTTCTAAGTTCATTTCTTCTTCCACTTCTTCTTCCCTTGTTGTTACCATTCTAAAATAACAAATCCAATATCATATATATACTGTGATGTTATTATAAATATGGTACAACCATATTCAGTATTCTATCCACCCTTTGAATAACATGTCACCATACGTGCGTACGTACGGGTTACCGTCTCCACGTCATGGTGTAACTGTTAATCAATATAATATTATTTGGATGGGTGTAATAATGATGTGTAACTCATGTAAATAATAAATATAACGTGTTAAGGATTCTGTATATATTATATACCATCCATTTATATATTATTTTAATATCAAAAAATTGATATTGTCGCTCGTGCGAACGTACGGACTACCGTCTCCACGAACGCGATGAGATTCATTCTCCATCGTATCCATTCAAGTATAATTATCATTTTATGATTTAAAAATGATTTTTAAGGACTTGATATCATTCTGGATATGAATAATATACAACAAACATGGCTTATGTAACAAAACATATAAAAGAAAATGAGTAAGTTAACACCCGAAACGACGATAATTCTAAGATATTATTAACAAATCAATGTTAAAAGATCATATATGATATCATATTAATGTATATGATTATTGTATAATTTAATAACAATTACTTCACCATTATACAGGAGGTTAACCTACCCCAACCAAGGAAAAGTACAAGGTAAGGTTTATTTCACAATCTCTTCATTATCCGAGGTTGTTTATATGTAATAATCTACTGGGATCTCTTTATCATCCACATCCATGTTTCTTAAAAATGTATTTCAAAACATTTTTACTATTTACTAGAATTTGAGTTAAAGTCATTTATACCTATTTTGACTTTTATAAGTGGTTTATAAAGGAATCTTTCCGTCGTTTTCAAAACAAGGTCCTTTTTAACCTTTTCGACAGAATTAAGGTAAGAATGTTTCTTTTAACTTATACGGCGAGTGCGGTTATTTTCCGCCGTTATAAAATCTTCAAAGCATTCCTTACAAGCTTATAAGAATATTTTCAAAGAAAATGTTTTATTTTATATGGCTCTTAAATGATTTCAAAAATAGAAAGAGATATTTCTTTAAAAAGAATTTTGATTTCATCTATGTCAACATCCTTTGATGGATTTTAAGATTATTTGAAGTTGATTTATTATGATACAAAACTTCTATATTGTATTGATGGTTTTGTGATATGTTTGACTGTGGATGTGCTATTTTTATACCATTCATAGTTTATGGTGAAAGTATTGACATTTCGTATGCTAGTTTTAATATGAATGTTTATGTTATGTTTAAACCTTTTCATATGGGAATGCATTGGACTTAATATGTGACGGGTGGAGCCTGCTATAGCTCCTCGATTCATCGGTAGGTCTCATGAGACAAACTAGTGTCTTGGCACAAGGCCTTGACAAAATATTATTTGTAGTCTTGGCACGAGGCCTTGACTATGTGGTTATGATAGTCTGGCATTATGCATTCCAACATTATGAAAGTGGTTATTGATTTTTGCATGTGATTATTCGATTAGTAGAATATCCATGAGAATAAGTAAATGGAATTATTTCATTTTATTTATGCCATACCATGTTGAAATTTCATGTTTGAAAGGCTTTTGTTTTAGTTATACAGTGCCTTAAATGTTTATTCTTATTTATGAAAGTTTCCCCTATATTGTTATCCTTACTGGGCATTTGAGCTCACCCCTTTTCTATGTCTTATTTTTCCCAGGAAGTGAAGAAGTAAATTACGAATGACCTGCAGGGATATTATGTGGGAATATGAGTGTGGATTATGGAGACATTATGTTGTTGTATTAGTTTCTCATTTTATGATGTAATGTAAAACTTATGAATATATCTAGTGTTTCCAAGGCTACTAAACCAATCGGTCTTTCGATATTTGATCTTTCTTGTGATCATGCCAATGTTATATAATAATGCACCGACTCTGGGTAACTAGGGTCGGGGCGTTACAGTTGGTATTAGAGGAAGTTTAGTACAAACCTTGGAAGCCAGATTTAGATAAACTCTGATTAGATCACGTAGACCTAAGATGATCTTTGAGGATTAGTATAGAATAACTTCCTAGAATTTTGGTATTGGAGAGATTTTGTGAGTTTTCCGAGAAATACATCCCTGTCTGGATACGAGCAGGTAGAGGCGGCTCTGGCACATATGTACCTAGGGGTAAAACCCGAAAACACCGCTTTGAGCAAGACTCGAACGGGAACTGGTGCACGACAACGGGCCTTGCTGCACTCTTGGTTACGACACTCCCGGGGGATATGCTTAGGATAACTCTCATTTTTCTTTACAAATCATTTTGAAGGGATTATGAGTATATACTTCCTCAAAGAAAACAATCTTATGATTATGGATTATATCCATAAATATTTCAATTTATGTTAAGTGTTTTATAAATATGGGATTATGTATTTTGATTCATAAACTGATCTAGTGTGTGCCATTGTTTAGAAATGGCGCCCAGTAGAAGGAATGAGAACTCCAGAAATGCACATGATCCAAAGAGAAGGAAGGATCATATCTTTCATGGTCTTAAGCTAGAATTTATAAGAGAAATAGTCTCCCATGTATTATCATCATATGAAGAAATAATATCATGTGTTGATAAGATAAGTAAACAGTTTACTGAGTCCTATGGATTTGAAGGGAAGCAAGAGAAGAAAAGGATGGAAGAGAGAAAGATGGATAAAGGGAAAAGGGAAAAGAAGAATTTTACCATATGTGGTAACTGTGGAAATAAACACCCTGGAACTTGCCTGAAAGGAATGGGAGTTTGTTATAAGTGTGGAGGAAAAGGGCACAATGTACGTGACTGGAAGGGTAAGAAAAAGGTTTCAAATGTACAATGCTTCATTTGCAAGGAGATTGGACACTACGCGAACCTATGTCCCAGTCATCAGACTATGCCGCAAATGATGTTATTGGATAATAATCAAGTTATGATACTACCACAGATGAAGAGGAATGATTATAGTTCTTATGTTGATTATGTAAATTTAGTATTGTATCAACAATGTACTTGTTATAATAATTATGGAGTATATAAGGATTGTACTGCAGTACTATTTCATTAAGGACTTGAGATTGTGTGGAACAAAGAAAAGTGACTCAATAGAAGGATAAATTTTTGGAAAATATATGGTTGAGAGAATGATAAATAATAATATAGTTCTGATACTGTGGTAGTGATTTTGGAATAATATGTGATTGTTTTGGATAAATTATATTGGATATTCTTGACTACCTTGGAACTGATTAATGATTTGTATATTCCATCATTGTTGGGGTTTAAAAAAATTTTGGATTAATCCAGCATTCTATATGGAATAAGGGAGCATGAATGTAATCAATAAGGAATATGGTAATACATGATGAAGGTATTCATATGCTATTACGGGGTAAAAAGGATCTATATTATGTTTACCTTCCTTATAAATGTTGGACTGTGAGTTTGGATAGAAGTATTTTGGATAGTTCTAGTTTGGATTATTTTGGATTTCCATAAAAGGACAACCCGGAGGTCGGGCGGCAACCCGTCGCGTCCGGCAAGGCTGCGAGACTTGAACCCGCAACCGAAGGGCGACAAGGGTGTATCACCTACCACTGGCCCACGAGATGTCCTGGATTAAATAATGTAGTTTTTATTAAAAGATCTTGTAGATAAATTATAAATTCGTTTATTTTGGAACCCTATACGAATAGTGTAAATAGAATTTTTTTTACATTCTATTATCTTTTAGAGTGAAAGATGAGTTTGTGGTAGAAATTTATTAATGGATAAAAATCTAATTATAAATTAAGTATATCTCCATATGATCTTAGACAATCTCATAAATAAATTCCTCAATATTAAGAAAAGCAACTTAGAACAAAAGTGTTTTCCTAGATGGTTCCTTAAATCATCACTAATTTATGGCTTTGGGATTGTTGGCCTTTTCATATCCATGTTCTCTACCACTCTCCATCAGATAATTTATGGTTAGATTTTTCTTCCATATCCATATTTTCCTATATGGAACCCTAGTATATGTTATTTTCGGTAATCATCATACTTTCGACTCTTTATTTTAAATAGAGGCCTCATTAATTCATTTTTCGATGTGGGATTTCAACTAAGATACTTTGAAACGTCAAAAATGTGTTATCCTAATACCCTATGTTTTGTTGAACCGATGGTATTTCAAATCATCATAGATTGATGAATTTAAGGACCTAAATTTTACACCTGTTTGTGATTGATGACCTCAATCACTACCTATAAATATTTACGTTTTCCTCTAATTATATTTCTCTAATTTCCACCAATATTCTCCTAATCCAGATCATAATTTGGTCGTGACCCTTTGATTTCTTTTTTCCTCATATTAAGACTAAATTTTAGTAACCCAATTTCAGATGTGGGTTTTCCCACAAATATATTTTCTATTTTCAACCTTTTATTTTCGAAGAACAATTTCAAATTGCGAGGACGCAATTTATTGAAGGAGGGGAGAATGTAACACCCCAAGATGTCATAGTGTGTTATTTCTTCAAAATAATTCAATAACTTGCACTACACACAACACCGAGTTCAATAACACAATGACTTAAAAAAAATCCATTCAAAAGAGGTTATGAATAGTATTATCTAAATTTTAAACTTTATATAATCCTTATAATTTTAGAATCCATATTATGAATTTCTTAGATATAATGCAAGAACAAACTCATTTTCAGTATTGCACTTTTATCAACTTTTAATAGTGAACCCTTTTTAAATACAATATTTTAAACTTTTTGACTAAATGGGGACATCAAAAATTTAAAATGAAACATCCCAAGCTTCCACGGTACGCTTTCTTTGAATAATACAGTAGCATGTGTTGTACGCAACCTTGAGATTTTAACACACCATAACCAATCAAACTAGCCGTTATGAATAGTAATACCTAATTTTTGAAGTTATATATATTTTATATTTCAAAATGGAATTCATTTTTGGATTCGTAATATCGAATTTAGCCTAAGGTGAAATTTTGGTACTTTTCGGATTACTTTCATATTTTGATGAATAGTGAAAATTACTAAATTTTAATTAAAAACAACTTTTTTTATCAAAATAATTAATAGTGATAAATTGTGAATTTGAGTGGTTTTAAAGTATATTTAGAATATATTTTTACCATTTAATATAATATTGGTCATTGTACATAATTTTACAATTAAACCGAACATAAACAAGTGTCAATCTTTTGATAGTTATTATCTCTTAAAAACACGCTTTTTGTTTTGACAGCGGGAATTAATTTTAAATTAATTTCTGCCACTTCTGTGTTTTGAATTTAGGAAAATGGATTCCATATTTGGAATCAGGATGTTCAATTTGTGTAAATAGGTAACTTTTATTTTTAGACATTTTGAATAATTATTGCGGTAAATATTTTATTTACCATGGTTAAGGGTAAATCCGGTAAATAAGGGTTAACAAATAATATTATAATAATACTAAATTCCCCTAAAAAGTGTCTTAACCCTATTGGTTGATACACGGTCGACCATGGGCTTCTTTGGGTCGATTTTAGGACCCCATGGATCCACTTGTAAGTGAAAATGACACTTTATTTTAATTAAGTTAAAATGAATACAAAAATGACAGAAGCATATATCTTTTAGAAAAACAATTGTTACATAGGGTTATATATGTTGGATTTTAGATTATAAATATTCATTAGAAAGATAAAAATATTTCCTACATAATGATATTTTATTTATAATTTTTAGACATTAAATAAGTTACTTTATTTATGACACAATGATGATGCAGTAATTACTATAATAGTGAAAAATTAAAATAATTGATATTATAAATACCCAAATAAATATAATATGAAAATTTTAATGGATTAAACTAATTTTATAGGATAATATGATATATTAGGATTGATTTAATTGACTTTTTTTGAAGTAATCAATCTGTTATGAGTTTCACAAAAATCAACTATTGAATACTGTCAAAATTGACATAAAAGAGTTCTTAAAACAAATATTATATTATTAATTGATATTAAATTCCTAAAAATCTAAGGATCGGCCAAGAGACTTATATCCTGATAGGTTCAGAATTAATGGACCACTTGGTGGTCTCTTGGATGTATATAGTAATTTTATTAACCATATTATATAAAAATAAAAAGAGACATTGTAAAAGTGAAACTAATTAACTTAGAGTTAATACTTAAAGATAAGGTTAATATAAGTACCCAAACCTGTCTAAATTCTATTTGTTGAGTGTTTTTCGACATATCCCCACCTTAACCTTTGAATAGTCAACTTTGGAGCCATTGGAAACCGAATATGAATTTATTATAAACTAATAACTCTAGCTTTTCCAAAGGTTCCCCTCACCCCTCTTATAAAAGGGCACTCCTCCTTATCATTTCTTCACACCTTCAAAGCCTTTTGGTTCGGCCAAACTCTGCCCAAAAACTCTCCCAACTTCCCTCAATACATCCTAGGGGCATTAGTTTGATCAGAAAGCCAACCTAAGGAGCCCTTTTGATCAAATCAAAAGGAAGAACCCGAAGAAGAGGTAATGATTCCACCACCCTTTTCTAAGTTCATTTCTTCTTCCACTTCTTCTTCCCTTGTTGTTACCATTCTAAAATAATAAATCCAGTATCATATATATACTGTTATGTTATTATAAATATGGTACAACCATATTCAGTATTCTATCCACCCTATTAATAACATGTCACCATACGTGCGTACGTACAGCTTACCGTCTCCACGTCGTGGTGTAATTGTTATTCAATATAATATTATTTGGATGGGTATAATAATGATGTTTAACTCATGTAAATAATAAATATAAAATGTTAAGGATTCTGTATATATGATATACCATCCATTTATATATTATTTTAATATCAAAAGAATGATATTCTCGCTCGTGCGAACGTACGGACTACCGTCTTCACGAACGTGATGAGATTCATTCTCCATCGTATCCATTCAAGTATAATTATCATTTGATGATTTAAAAATAATGTTTAAGGACTTGATATCATTCTGGATATTAATAAGATACAACAAACATGGCTTATGTAACAAAACATATAAAAGAAAATGAGTAAGTTAACACCCGAAACGATGATAATTCTAAGATATTATTAACAAATCAATGTTAAAAGATCATATATGATATCATATTAATGTATATGATTATTGTATAATTTAATAACAATTATTTCACCATTATACAGGAGGTTAACCTACCCCAACCAAGGAAAAGTAAAAGGTAAATGTTATTTCACAATCTCTTCATTATCCGAGGTTGTTTATATGTAATAATCTACTGGGATCTCTTTATCATCCACATCCATGTTTCTTAAAAATGTATTTCAAAACATTTTTAGTATTTACTATAATATGATTTAAAGTCATTTATACCCTTTTTGACTTTTATAAGTGGTTTATAAAGGAATCTTTCCGTCGTTTTCAAAACAAGGTCCTTTTTAACCTTTTCGACAGAATTAAGGTAAGAATGTTTTTTTAACTTATACGGCGAGTGTGGTTATTTTCCACCGTTATAAAATCTTCAAAGCTTTCCTTAAAAGCTTATAAGAATATTTTCAAAGAAAATGTTTTATTTTATATGGCTCTTAAATGATTTGAAAAATAGAAAGAGATATTTCTTTAAAAAGAATTTTGATTTCATCTATGTCAACATCCTTTGATGGATTTTAAGATTATTTGAAGTTGATTTATTATGATACAAAACTTCTATATTGTATTGAAGGTTTTTTGATATGTTTGACTGTGGATGTGCTATTTTTATAACATTCATAGTTTATGGTGAAAGTATTGACATTTCGTATGCTAGTTTTAATATGAATGTTTATGTTATGTTTAAACCTTCTCATATGGGAATGCATTGGACTTAATATGTGACGGGTGGAGCTCGCTATAGCTCCTCGATGCATCGGTAGGTCTCATGAGACAAACTAGTGTCTTGGAACAAGGCCTTGACAAAATCTTATTTGTAGTCTTGGCACGAGGCCTTGACTATGTGGTTATGATAGTCTGGCATTATGCATTCCAACATTATGAAAGTGGTTATTGATTTTTGCATGTGATTATTCGATTAGTAGAATATCCATGTGAATAAGTAAATGGAATTATTTCATTTTATTTATGCCATACCATGTTGAAAGTTCATGTTTGAAAGTCTTTTGTTTTAGTTATAGAGTGCCTTAAATGTTTATTCTTATTTATGAAAGTTTCTGCTATATTGTTATCCTTACTGGGCATTTGAGCTCACCCATTTTCTATGTTTTATTTTTCCCAGGAAGTGAAGAAGTAAATTATGAATGACCTGCAGGGATATTATGTGGGAATATGAGTGTGGATTATAGAGACATTATGTTGTTGTAGTAGTTTTTCATTTTATGATGTAATGTAAAACTTATGAATATATCTAGTGTTTCCAAGGCTACTAAACCAATCGGTCTTTCGAGATTTGATCTTTCTTGTGATCATGCCAATTTTATGTAATAATGCACCGACTCTGCGTAACTAGGGTCGGGGCATTACAATTATAGTGTATAAGAATATTTTAGAATTATGAAATATTCAAAGACTATTTCATTCAAGTAGGTCAAGAATTACATCTACTGATATAACATGTGTTGTTTTATTTTAAAATCCAAAAGGTTGTTTTATTTTGAAATATGAAACCATATTTATTAAATTATGAAATTTATAAGAAATGGTTAATATGGGTATGGATAAAACCATGTAAGATAACATACCATAAAAATTTATTGTTTGGTTGTAATCATATTTCCTTAGTAAATGAATATTTTAAAAATTATTAAGTGTTGGTATTTTTATAAGTCATAAATATTTAATTAGAATTTTATAATTAATAAAATGATTCAAAATAAAAATAAATTTCATATAATTTATGCATAAGTTAGTTTTTTTATATGACTTTAAGATTATTTTATGATATCTCAATTAATTGTTTAAAGTGTATTAAAATAATTTATAATTTTAAAATCTATATTTTTTTGACTAAATGATGATTTTAATTAAAAATAAAATTTATCATATTTAGAAACTTCTTCCATAAAATAGAGTTAATTCATAAAATATACACATAAAAAATTGGTTAGGGTAATGTTTTTGTGTTTTTCTTAAATACATGAATTTTTTGTGAATAGTAAAATATGGTAATTTACAGTATAAGTAAATTATAAGGGAAAAACACTATTCCTTATTTCATTGATGATGTAACCATAATAATCTAGAAATTTCCTTAATTATTTTAATATATTTGATGATAGAGATAAAACTATCCATAATCTCAATCCAAAATAATAAACAAATGAATAAAATATTCCAAAACACCCATCTCCTCCAATATAAATACAACTCTTCACCACCTCTTATGCTCAAACCATCCAATCCCTATCTAAATTATACACAATACACTTCCCAAGATGCTACCCATGTCCATTATCTCTTGGTCTCATAGAAATACCAAAACCACACCCCTTAAATAGGTTCTCCAATTGGATAATTCAAGAGGACATTAAGGTCATGTGCAGAACACACTCTGACATAATGTAAGGGTTTTTACCGAACATCTATATTCCATATGAGTTACACTTTCTCTCTCTTTACAACAATTTAATTATTATATATATTTATATATTTATTCTAAAATCTGTTTATATGTTCTAAACTCAAATATCCAGATCAGTTCATCTTTCTTTTAAGGGAAAATACGTTTTTTTCAGGGTTCCCTTCTCAATTCCTCCAGATAAAAAATCCCGATTAAAGGGAACATCTCAATTTCATACCAATTTTCAAGTACAACCCAAAATATAATTTAAAAAACTATTATTTTTATAAAATCACTAATTTGATCATGAAAATATGCATTTGTTTATTTATGGTTTTATTAAAAAAACTATGACAAAAACACATAATTATTTTGCAAAAGAAAACTTCTTTACAGAGTAAAAAGTGTATTTATCTCAAGAATTTCTCAATTATTTTATGAGATAATTTTCATATATTCTAACACCTCTTTTTAATTTTATGATTTCCTGATATTGATCAGTTATGATTATCATCAACCATATTTTATTAAATGGTTTATTATCAGTTTGACTATGGATGTGCTATCTTGATAACATTCACCATACTACTTAGAGTAGTTTGAGATTATGTATATAGATTGGGGAAATTCATTTACATTTCAAATGAATATAATGTTTATGTTTAAACCAATTCATAGGAGTAATGCATTCAACTATGCAATTGATGGGTGGGGCCCTCAATATCCCCTCGCTGCATTGGAAGGTCTCATTAGAACAAATATATATGGACTTGGCTGAGCCCTTGACTATTTGCATATATGAGTTTGGTTGAGTCAATAAACATTTACCTTCTAATGTCTTTATCTATGCCTCGAAGGTTTGTTTATGATATCCTATATATGCAATCCCTTTCTCTGAAATTAGTAATTGATAAATAGTTTAATTATTCGACTAGTAGAATATAAATGGTTGAGTTTCATGTTTGTATGGAATTATTTATTCATATATTATTATTGCCATATTATTCTCAGGATTATGTTCTAATGGAATGTATTTTCGGTCATTCATCTTGGATTATTTTTTATATTATTTTACAATGTATTACTTACCCTTACTAAGCATATAAGATCACCCCTTTATTAAGAATTATTATTCCCTATGATGCAAATACGTATAATTTGAATTAATTTATGGGATAATATTAAAGTTATGGATGATTCAAATGGAGTTTCTATGTTGTTTTTTCATTAAATATTTAATGTAAAATTTGTGTGTGTAACTGGTTTTCCAAAACTACTAAACTATTCGGCCATTTTTTATGTGACTTCTTTGTTTATTATACCATGTAATAAAGTAAGGCATCAACATCGAGCTACTGGGTTTAGGGTATTTACAGTTGGTATCATAGTAAGATTAGTAGAAAACATGGAAATTATATTTAGTAAACATCAATTAGAGAAAAAAATACTAAGATATTCATTGAGGATATGCATGGAAGAACATCTACATGTTTTGGTAAGGTAGAGATTATGTGGGTATTCCTATAAATACATCCCTATCTAGATATTAAATGTGAACATGATTTTGTAACAGATATACCTAGGGGTGACAACTCTGACATGGTGTCCTAGGTTTTACATGAGGTAACCTGATATAGAAAAATGGGCCCTACTAAACACCTAGTGTGACACTCATGGGGGATATTATTAGAATAATTAATGTTTTCTTTAAAACCCATTATGAAGTATTAAAAAGTAAATATGTACCCAAAGAAACCATATTTTTTATTATAATATTATCTATGCATAAAATTGAAATATATGTTAAGTGTTTTCCTAGTTTTAGATTATGTATTATGATTCATTCGAAATTTAGAGTATACCTATATTTAGAAATAAATCCTAGTAGAAGGAATGGAAATTGTATTAATGTGCATATCCCATGTTTGGATTTCCCTACTATGAAAGATAATGATATTAGTATTGGAGATGGGATCGACATTGAGAAACTTATAACTATACTGGGATTGATGACTTGCATTATGAACAATAACATTGCCCGTATATAGAATCTTGATACACAATGTGAACAATATTTGTTAGACATCTTTATGAAACAACAACCACCATCATTCAGTGTTCAATGCTACAATTATATGTAGATGGGACACTATGAAAATGATTGTATGAAGCATCATTAAAACATGTCCCAGAAAATGACAAGGGGAAAGGCCAAGAATATACAATCACAACCTCAGAGGATGAAGTTCCTAATGATGTGGTGGAAAGTACTTTAATCATTTACTCTAACTAAGCCAATGTTTTATATAATTATGTATCCTTAGATTCTTTTATATCATTCCAGTTTTTCAAAAACAAATTAGACATTTCCCTTTTGATTTAATAATGGATTTGTCATTAAAAACTCCTAAGAGAAGTATCATTTCAACAAATATGTTTAGGTAACTTCACTTTATAACACATAAACATGCTTTATTAGCTAACAATGTCTTGATACCTATGATGTGCATTGATATAATCGACTTTATAAAATGGATTTCAAAATAAGATGTTAAAATATATTGAAAAGTGAAGGAAATTATTATTTGTCAAGAATATGTATAATCTCTTATCTTTAGAGAAAAAGATCATCATCTAAGTCATATCTCAATAAACCTCTAGTAGCTCTTCTAAAAGATATTCTAGGGTAGGAATAAGAAACATCATCTATGGATAAGGAAAGAAATATTCAAATTGAATATGTACCAATTGTGCAAGAATACATTGATGTATTTCAAGAGGATTCACCTAGACATCTTCCAAAGTGTGAAGTTAACTTCTCTATTGATTTAATTCCTCGTGCAAGACCTATATCAATGACTCCCAATAAAATGGCCACTGTGGAACTACTGGACAAGAATAAACAATTAGAGAAATTTAGTGACATGGTATTTTTCTCCCTATTGTTTCTCCATGGGGATACCATGTTATATTTGTTAATAAGAAATATGTATCCATGAGGTTTTGCATTGAATATAGAGAAATAAATTCCATTACAATTAAGAACAAAAATCTCTTTCCTCACATTGATGATTTATTTGATTAACTTCACAAAACCCAACATTTTTCTAATATTGAACTTTGATCTAGATATCATCAATTTTCTTATTAGGAATGAATATATTAAAATGTAAAAATTTTAAACTATTTGTGGACATTACGGGTTTACACTAATTCATTTTAGACTAACTAATGCACCCTCTATTTTATGGATCTAATGAATTGAGTTGTCAAGAAATATCTTGATGAATTTGTTGAGTTATTTATTGATGGTATATTGGTGTACTCAAAAATATATTAAGACCATGAGAATCACTTATAGGTTGTTCTGATTACTCTTATAAGCAATGAATTAAAACGGTTTTTTATAAAATATGAATTTTGGCACCTATTAGTTTCTTTTAATATAAATATTGTCCCTAAAAATGGAATCTCAGTTGATCTTGTGAAGGAAAATGCGGTTCAAGAATGGCCTACACCAACAAACATAACTGAGGTACGTAGATTCATTGATTTAGCTGGTTACTATTATCATTTAATTCAGAATTTTTCTTGATTAGATAACTCATTAAACAAGATTACATGTAAAGTAGTTAAATTCATATGAAAAAAAATGTGATGATTATTTTGAATAATTTAATATGATATTATTGATTGTTATGATATCAACTCTACCATAAGGAAATGGTGCATTTGTGATTTATAGTAATGAATGAAATAAAGGACTTGGTTGTGTCCACATACTGAATGATAGATTTATTGCATATTCATCAAGGCAGTTAGAATTGAACTATCCAACTCATGATCTTGATTTTGTAGCATTAATATTTTATCTAAAAATATGGAGACACTATCTCTATGGTGAAAGATGTGAGATATATACAAATCACAAGAGTTTGAAATATATATTCTTACATAAATAACTCAACATGTGAAAAATACAATATCTTGACCTAATCAGTGATTATGATTGTTTGATACACTACAAACCAGGGAATGAGGATTGATAAGGATCTTGATTATATTGATCTAAGAAATTTGGATATAAAAATTATCATGTAAGGTGAAACATTGTTACTTTTTCAAATTGTTTCCGAACCATATTTGTGGGAAAGTTCAGTCTGATGGTGAGAATATTCAAAAGAAAATTAAAGTTGTGAATAATGGGATGTTTGAAGACTTTTTGTATGAGGATGGTATTCTGAAATTTGGGAAGATAATTTGTGGTTCCTCTTTTCCCGAGTTAAAAAATAATATTATTGGATGATTCCCACAGCTCAAATTTCTCATTCACCCTCATATCACTATGATGTATAGTTATTTAAGGGACATTTCTAGTGAGATAATATAAATTGCGAAATTTATAATTATGTATAATGACGTTTAGTCTTTAAAAAGTTTAAAGATGAAAGAAAAAATCCTAGAGAAGTCATGAAACCTCTTCCTATTCCTACATGAAAATAGAGTGATATTACTATATTTTGTTTCAGTTGTTTACAAAGGACTATATGAAGGATTGATGAAATATGGGTAATTATTGATAGACTAACAAAATCTTCACATTTCCTCACTATAATGAAGGATTTCCCACTAGATCACCTTGATTGACTCAATTTTAATGAAGTTGTAAGACTTCATGGATCACCTCTTTCAAACGTGTCTGATCATGATCCCTAATATACATAAACTTTCTTGAAAATTATTAAGAAATATTTGGATACTATGCTTAATTGGTGTACTACTTATCACCCTCAAAATAATGAGAAATCATAAATGATGATCTAAATTTTAGAAGATATGTAGAGACCATTCTAACTCAACATTCAAGGCAGGTGGGATAAATATTTACCTTTTGTAGATTTTTACTACAAAAATAGTTTCCATTTAGGTATTCAAATGGCTCCATATGAAGCATTATATTGAAAGAGATGTTGTACACCATTTTTTGGGAAGTAGTTAGTGAATGGAGTTTTTTAGGCCCAAAACATGTGGAGATACAACAGTAAAGGTAAATACTATTTAAACTCTCATCAAAGTAACTCAATGTAAGAAAAAGAGTAATGTCGATAATCAAAGGAATTATTTTTAATATCAAGTGGGATGTCATATTTTCTTTAAATTATCTCCATAAGAGGTTGTTATAATATTTAGGAATAATGGTAACAAAGCCTCAGGTACATTAAGCCTTTTGAAATCCTAGAGAGATGTTCAGTAGTTTATTATTATATGGAAATTTCACTTAGCCTTTGTAAAGTATATAATGTGATTCACATATCTTGGTTAATGAATTACACACCATACAGAAATCATGTCCTCACTTATGAAGAAATAGATTTGGAACCAGATTTATCATACTATGAAGAGACTATTGGGATTCAGGACACTAAAGAATAGTTTTTGAGGAATCAGACGACTTGGCTGGAAAGATACTTTGGGAAAATCCTGAAATTGAAGAGTTAACGTGGGAGCCTGATGAACAGATGATGAAGAACTACCCAAATATTGTTATGAGGTTAAAATATGGAAATTTTGAGGATGAAATTAGTGTAGGTGGGGAGAATGTAACAACCCAAGATTATATAAATGAAATTTTACTTCTAATAATTAATTCATATAGTATAAATAATATAAATTCGTTTATATAACACAATAAAAACATTATAAATTAATAACTAATTAAATAATAGGTACTTTTAGAAGTTAAGTATTATATACCGATGAAATAGTAACATGAATGTAGGAATCGTAATATGAAAACTATGAATAGTAAACTGACCAAATTAATAGTAACCTCAACCTTGAAAGTATAAATAAAATTTTTACATATTATAAATGAAAGTAAAAAATATAATTATATCATAGTGTAAGTAAATGATTATTTTAAAAATTATTAATTATATGTTAGTATTTTTATAAGTCTCTAATATTTAATTAAAATTTTATAATTAATAAAATGATTCAAAAGAATAATTATTTTCTTAAAATGAATTCATAAATTAATATTCTCTTGTCTTATGATTTTAGTATAATTTTAGTAAACCTTAGTTAATTTTTTAAACTTTTATAAAATCAGTTATAATATTATGATTTCTATTTTTGGAGTAGATGATGATTTTAATTAAAAATTAAAATTATCATATTTAGAAAATTATTTTCATAAAATATAGCTAATTTTGGAATTATACATGCCAAAAAAACTTATTGTGGATTTTTTGGATTTTTCGGAAATACTTCAATTTTTGGTGAATAGAAAAATATGGTAATTTATTTTACAAATACCTTATAATTGAGAAACACTATTCCTTGAGTCATCAATGATGTAAAACCCAAATTATAAAACTTCCCTACATTGTTTTACTGTACTTTTTTATAATTATCAAAAAAATTATAGTCATGATCAAAAATAATAAACAAATCAATAAAATATTAAAAAACACCTCTCTCCTCCACTATAAATATCACCCCCACTACCTCTTATCCTCACATCATCCAAGCCTTGATATTTGTCTAAATTCTACCCAGTACTTTTTCTAGGACCCTACTCCATGTACATGAGCTATTAGTATCAGAAAAAGACCAAAATGAATCCCCTTAATGAGTTCCTCAAGGTGTATAATTCAAATGGGCGTCAAGGTCATGTGTAGAACACACTCCAACATAAGGTAAGTATTTTTTTCCTGAACCTCCATTTTTCATTCAGCTTACACATTTTCTCTATTTACCCCAATTTAATTCTTCACTATTTTTATAAAATTCTTATAAAAACTATTTATATGTTCCAAACTCAATTATTCAAATCATTTCATCTTTCCTTTAAGGGAAAATAGATATTTTTAAGGTTCCCTTGTCAATTCTTCCCGATAAGCAATCCTGATTAAATAGAACATCACGATTTCTTACCCATTTCCAAGTATCACAAATATTCTCTTTTAAGACACTATTAGTTTTCTAAAATCACTAATTTTTTCATGATAATATATATTTGTTCATTTCTAATTTTATACAAACAATTATGGAAAATAAAAATGATTTGTTTCCATAATCACTCTTCTTTACAATGTAAAAAATGGTATTTCTCTCAACAATTCATCAATGGTTTTTTAGAGTACTTCCATCTATTTGAACACATCTATTTAATTTTATTATGTATTTATATTGATCTCTTTTTATTATCATATAGCATATTTTGTTAAATGGATTAATATTAGTTTGATTGTGGATGTTTAATATTGAAACCATTCACCATACCACTCTGAATGGTTTGTGATAATGTTTATAGATTGAAAAAATTTAAATAAATTTCATATTTATATTATATTTATGTTTAACCCCATTCATATGAGTAACTTTTTGGACTTATAAAGTGATAGGTGGGGATAACTATACCCCCTTGATGCATCGGTAGGTATCATGAGACAAAACAAATATAGACATAGCTGATGCCTTGCCCATTTTCAGATATGGTTTTTGTCGAGGCCTTAACCATTTATTTTTATATGTATTTTATGAGGCCTTGATGTAATTTTTATGATGTAAAACATATTCATTCCCACATTACGAAATTATTAATTTATAAATCATGTGATTTTTCGACTTGTATCATATCCTTGGTTAAGTTTCATGTTATTATTTGTAAGGAATTGTTTATTATAATTTTTTTCATCTTGTGTTACTCTAAATATTTTTTCATAATGGCATGTGTTTTTAGTCATTCACCATGAATTATTTCTTATATTATCTTCCACTATATTACTTTCACTTACTGAGCATCTGATCAAACCCCTTTCATATGTTTTATTTTTCCCTATGATGTGAAGATGTATATTATGAATGACTTACTAGGATGATCTAGGAGTTAAATAGGTTTCAAATGGAGTTTATATGGTTGTCTTTATTTAAATTTGTAATTATATACTTATGTATCTATCATATCTCCCAAAACTACTAAACTATTTGGTCTTTTAGGATGTGACTTCCTTGATTATTATAACAATGTAATAACGTAAAGCATCGACTCCAAGCTACCAGGGTTAGTGTATTCGCATCCCTGGAATATTTATTTATTTTATTTGGTGATTTTGTTTCTAGGAAATGAGATAATAGATGAAAATATACCATGAATATAGAAACAAAATTAAATAAGCATGGAAATTGGTTTAAAGAGAATTTAAAGGGGTGGGAGGTTACATATGGTTTATGATTTTATGATATTTCCATGGGTAGATTCTAATTGGTTGATGGTTTTCTTATATTATTTTCATTTCTTTTTTTCTCTTATAAAAATTTTCACCACCATAAATTGTTAATTACATAAAATTGGTAGAGGATAAATGGATTGGAAGAACACTAAATTCTATATTTACAATTTTGATGTCGATTTTTTGTGCTTGTGTGTAGTGGTTTGATTTATTTTTCCTTTAATTGTTGATGTGGTTGTTTCATTGGTTGATGTGGGTAATTGGAAAACGTAATGCTTTAAATTTTAATATAGATAATTAATTCATGGGGAATTAGATATTGGGATCCAAAAATGGATAAATAATTCATAGGTGAAAATTTAAAATAATGATTATCTGAATAAATATGGATAAATGAATTGTTAAACATTTATTATATGAATGAAAAGGGAGAATTTGTGTCACTACTGGGAAGAGGGGATAAACCCACTGATCTATATCTATGGTATTTTAAACCATGTGTATAGCCTGATTAGGGTTGATCGATACCCATGGTTTTGAATAAAATGTGGGTATAGATACTATATACCAATGGTCCTTAGTAAACTTTTTCTATATAGGGTAGAATATTTTTCCCCACCCATGCACCCCCCCCACAAATCCCTTTACCTCCCCCATGTTTCTCTTAACTGACACCCCTTATCCTCCTCTGGATGACTCACACCACCACTTCTCCTCTTCCTTTGGTCGAGGTGCACCCCCCACCCTCCTCCTCTGGTCGATCATCCCCTCCTAGGTCGTGCATCCACTTGGTTGATCGATGTTTCCTTCACATTATGTGCATCTCCATAAGTTCGATCATCCCCTTATGGGTCTAGAATACCCTCTAGTTGAGCATCGTCTTTGGTAGAGCACCCACTTTGTTTGAGCATCCACTTCTACTATAAGGTGTTTTTATGATTCTGGTGTTCTTTGTGAGTGATTCCCTAATCCTTCTTCTAATATGGTTATTGATTCTAGTTTAGTTTGATTTGTTCTGATTTGATTTTTATCATTTCATATTTTTTTAATATATCTTTGATATCTTATTGTTTTTGTTTTTGTTTATATTGGTTAAATTTAACATATTTTGATTTAGTATACATGATTTTGTTATATTAAAAACAGATTCATTTAGGATACATGATTTTTGAATACATGAATGGGTAACCATATTTTAGTGAATTGTAAACTTTTTTCTTGATGAGAGGTACCAAATAAATATGGAATTCACTCATGGGAAAGGTATTGATGCTTTTTAAGAGATGTCATTAATAAGAATTTTTTTTCTCCATGTTAATTTTTTCAATGAAATAAAAAAACTATATGAAGGATTCATTTTGAAAATTATTTTCCTTCATAAATAAATATATATTTTAAGTGTGTGTTGTATGAAATTTCTATTCAAGTGTTGTTTTATGTCAGTATTATTTGATAATAATTAACTCCATTTAATTTATTTGTGAAACAATAGTTCATGAAGAATAAAATTATTGAACCAAAAACATGAGATAAGATACACATTCTATGAATGGGTCATATAATTTATGTGATTATAATTTCATGTACTATCTAATAATAATAAATTTTAGATGTTAATAATTTATAGAGATTAAAAAATATCTAATTTTGCGATATTTTATAGATACTCAGCTATAATAAAATTATCTCTTGTTAGGAATTATGAATAGGTGAGTACATGCTACTCAGATCATATTGTAGGATAGAAAATGATAATCTTTTTAACTATTGTAATTCAAATAATAATAAAAAAGTTTTAATTATTGTTTTACATTAAATGTTTTTTAATTGTTAGTGTGATGTTTTTAATTTGGTGGGATTCTAGAATGCATAGTTTGACTCTATTCTAGAGAAGATTGTATGGTGTAAATTTTTGGGATTATATTCGAGAATCTATTATTGGCGTATGTTACCAATCAGAGTAAGAAGTTTACTTGCTTTGAGATTAATGTATGTAATAATATTGTGTCCCTATTCTCTTAATTTTTACTACATCTGTGTAATGTTAATTTTTTTTAAAAAAATGGATTCGATCCTAATATTTATATAGTGGTAAATGTCAATATAATGAAAAGGTTATAAAAAACCAACTTATTCAACTCAGCCCACCTTCTTTGTGGTGAAACACATCTATAGGCTCCAAAAATCAGCCAAGTTACCCCACTACTATATTATACATGGTTAGAGATTAGTAAATGGATTTTGATGCTTATAAATAAATTATATTTTCTGATTTAATGAGGTACTACATATGTCCAAATCATGATAAGACTCTTGGTTCACATCTTAGTTATGAATGTGATTGTATGACGAACTCCTGACCCAATTATTGATCATTAAAAAATAACTCCATTAGATTAATGACAATAGAAATTAATTCTTTTACTTTTTTAAGGATCTAAAAAAGGTATTTTATGTTACATTATAGCTAGATATGGGATGATAACATTATCATGTTATATTTAAACAATAATTACACATACCACTCTATCATATACATGGAACCTTACGCAGCCCATTATGTTTTACCTTGTTGATCATCCCATTATATGATAGAGGTAAGAATGTTTTCTCTAATGCTAAATAGGTATAAATTGGTGATAAAAAATAAGGTACTTGTAATAAAATTTTGAATTAGATTTAAAAAATATGTTTTTATGTTCTAATAGTTTTATTTTTTATAGTACATATAATTTTTTAGTTTTTTTATTCTATGATATATTTTATTTGATTTGAAGATAAATTTGTTTCTAGTTATAGAATGTATTGAAACTGGTTATATCGCACTGATCAGATTTCAACTGAAATTCAAAATAATTTGAATAATTTTTCAGATTTTTTATTTAACAATCCTTCATATAGAGGTTGTATACATTTTTCATGCTATAAATTTATTGAATGACCATGGATAATCTGGGAATAAGTTAGTTGCCATATAATGAGGTTTGGATTTCAAATAAACTATTATGTTTGGTATCACCATGGGGAGATGATTCAACATTTTTCTCTTCATGAGAGAAATGAAATAAGTGGTAGGGATAATTTGATATTTGATTGATTTTAATTTTTGTATCATACCAATAGATATAGTATTCCAGTGAAAGAAGGCAATGATATCAATTCACCAGAGGAAAATACTGAAGATGATGATGTTGAGAGAGTGAAATTATTATTGGATGATACCAAAACTCTAGTATATTGGGAATGTATGAAAATGAACAAGTTGGAATTTTAAATGCAATTATATCATGGAAAAAACATGTATGTAATTTCTAATACCACCATTTACTATATTCTTACATTTTTAGAAGGATTTTCTTCCAAATTGTGAATATATTCCCAAAATTATTTACAATGAATGGAAGGTAATTAAGTAGCATGGATTTGATACTAATAAAGTTCTTGCTTATTCGAAAGATTTCAGTTTATATTGGGAGAAAACAGCGGACCGTATTGACCATAAAGAAGCTGGTACATCTCGATAGATGAAAAATTCATATGGAACCCCATCTTGTGTGCCATAGAAAGTCATGTGAAACATTACATATATTCATATATGTCAAAATCTATTCATGTATACAGAAATATCATCCAATATGCAATGGAATTGTGTAGAGAGAATTAAAGGTAAGGATGAGTTGTTTCATCCTATAAATGGATTATATGGAATACATTTGATGCATAACATCCTGATTTTGCAGTTGAGTTGTGTAATGTTAGTTTGGGTATATCCTGTGATGGTTTTAATCTGTCTGGTCAGATTCTTACTGCTCATAGTATGGGGAAATATTTTATTCTTGTTTATAATATTCCTTGGTGGATGTTTATGAAAAAAACATTTCCCTTTATTTTGTATTCTGATATCTAGACCTTATGATCCCAATAATTATATATTTTTCTACATATATCCTTTAATAAGAGAGTTGAAATAACTTTGGGATTTTGGTATGTGGAAATTCGATGCTTCTTTAAATAATACATTTTAGAAGAGTGTTTCCCTTATATGGACCAAAAATGATTTCCCAACTAATGCAATGATGTTTGTGTGGAGGACGAAGGGAAAACAGTAATAATCCATTTATATAAAGAATACATGATCAAGAAGGATTAATTTTTTTTGTAGTTTCAGTTTCATGGGGATTTGATGATTCGTTCCAATGGATCATCAATACATGAAGAATCGATATAGGTTTGATAATATTTTGGACACTAAACAACCACCACAATATATGTTCGGAATTTATGTGCTTAATGAATTGAAGGATTTTTGTTTTTCATTTAGGAAAGGATTGTTGAAATCTAAAAAATAAATAATTTTGTCACTAAAGTCAATTATAGTTGGAAAAAGGTATTTTTTTTGAGTTGATATATTGGTCTACCAATTTGTTACGTCATTGTTTAGATATCATTCATATGGAGAAAATTATCTGTGAAATGTTGCTTCAAATTCTTCTGAATATCAATGTGAATACCAAATATGAATTCTGATCTCTTCTGGACTTTTTCAATTTGGGTATTAGACCAGAACTGCATCATATTTGTATTGGTAAAAATAAGTGGAAAGTTCATTGTTCTTGTTAAGTGATGGAATCATTGAAGAAAGGTCAATTTCTTTCATTATTGGAGGATATCAAGGTTTCTGATGGCTATTGAAGCAACATATCCAAATGAGTTTATATAATAGATTTCAAACTAAAATCCCAAAAGACTCATGATTTTCACATCCCTCTATATGAATTAATTCCAACAGAAATTCATCATTCACTATACCATAATGTAAGGGTAGAATATATTTGGCTGTCCCATTTTTATAGAGACCTTTCTAATAAAATTATATCCAATTTATTCTTGATAAAAATGCACCTCGAGGCACCGTTAATTATTTGAGAGTTGGAAAAACAATCCATCCGTTATTTTTCACATGCATGCTTTATTTAACATTTCATCTTCCAACAGAGAAACTTCTTTGGGGACCAGATTATTTTTAGAGGATGTATCCCATTGAAAGAAATATGTTCACAATGTAATCATATGTCTTGAACAATAATTATCCTTAAGTTTCCATTATGATGGGATATATGGACTTAAAAAGTATGGATTTTTTTAGATGTATTTGTTAGATGTGAGAATAAGACATAATCGTTGAATGAGAAATGAAGACGAGTAGTATAATGAAATTCAGCCCTCATTTTCATATGTTCCCTAAACATGAATAATATTTGGGTCGTATACATTGGTTACATTATGCTTTGAAGAAAAAGATATGGAACATCACAAAATCTTGTTTAACTGTGGTTTCTTCGATGACTATATCAAGTAAGTAATTTGGATATATATATATATATATGTGTGTGTGTGTGTGTGTGTGTGTGTGTAATCTAATACTATGTAATTTCAAATATAAATTAGACTTTAATTATCATTTTATTTTGGGAATTGAAACAAATTATATGTAGAGTTCATCAATATTTTTCTTTTAGAAGGAGAGAGGCTTTGTATATCCAAGAGTTCCAGCTTGGTCGAAATCAAAGGTTTGACCATTACATTAAATTTCTAGAAATATAGATATCCATTTAATTATATTACTCATATCTATTTCAGGTATTGAGTTTACATATTGAGCCTGTTTCTCAATAATTAAGATCATTTGCTTTTGGCCCCAATTCTTTGGTTCGTGATTGAAAGTCTTCGATAATAAATGGATATAAATTTTTTAAAACTTATAGGGTAGTGAAATTGAGAACACAACATCATGGAGTTATGTTAACTGCTACAAAGGATTATTATTCCAGTGCATCCGAGAGTGGACCTCAATTTAAAGATGTTTATTATTATGGACTAGTTGAGAAAATATTGTTGTTGTATTACTACTCTCAAGGTTGAGTAACAATGATGAAATGTAAATGGTTTGATTCAAGGATGTAATAGGGTACATTTATTGATTATAATGATTTTATATTTATTGACATTAGTCAATTCCTACATAATGATGAACTATAAAATTTTGCATCAATGGAAAAAACATGTTTTTTATGTGAAAGATCATCTGAGACCATATTTGAGTGTCATTAATTAAGTAATCCCAAGACATATTTTTCATGATGATAGGGAATAAATTTCCACCATTGATGCTCTATTAGTTTCTTCCAAAATATTGAATTTGTTAACTCAAATTTTCCCATTGTGAGGGTTGATATTAAACATGTGATAGTGTATGGTAACATATTGAATCAACCATATTTGTTCATAGCTCTTTCAGTTAACTATGACATGAGTTTATGAGGTTGGTATTAATGTAATTACCTTAATTTAGTTTTAGTTTGGAATGATATATCTATTTTAGGAATTTTTTTGGATTTGTTTCATTTAATAATATTAATTTTAATTAACAAAATAGGTTTTAAAATGGATTTTTAAAAATGTATAACTTGGTTTTATATTATTATTACCGAAAGATGTTATGACATTTTTTGTCAACTTTGACTACTAAATTGTATACATGATTATTTTTAAATCTAAAAAATGTACATTTAATTCTTATAAAGATTATAAATAATCATATAGAATCTCACATGAAGAGATTAGTTGATGCTGATCCAAATAGACACGAGTGTGGTTTTCATTTAGGGAGTATAATAATTGTAATTTTTTTTCTTTTTCATTATATATAATTTCATGTTCAAATTCATTATCAAATTTTCTTAGGGATATGCAACTCCACCATTGTTGACTCCTCCTACCAGCATGTGTCTGAGCAGGGATCCTATTAGACCTAGATGAAGCACATGTCCTACCACTTCCCACACTGACCCATCAATGGACATCCCCCCTTCCACAAATGTCCATCCTCCTCTTGAGACTCCTCGTATGTTCCCATACATTCCCTAATCATTATATCATTTATCCTCTTCTTCCTAGTCCATTTATATGTTGACTTGACCGATGTTCCCACCATTACCATTTCTATATCCATTCATGTATCCCCAGACCTACTACCCATATTCTAATATGCTTATCTCACCTCCTTTTCTTACCATCCATCCTAAATATAAATAGTCTATTACATCAGTGTCCACTCCAATTCATGAATATCATGGAGAGCATATAGTGGAACAGATACTTCCTTCAGAGGCCGCTGATCTAGGATAGTCCATGGAAGCATCACAACCTATTTACGATCTTGCATTAGGTTTTATTTATTATAACTCTGTCAAAGAATATTATTTAATTTTTGTCTAACTATATCATCAAATAATGATTATTTTCCCACTATTATTTTATTTAATTGGGTCTTATATTAGGTGATGTGGGAGCACTCATATACCTGAAGCTTGGCATCGTGAAACTCATATTATGGTGGATTAAAATCCTCAAAATCAAATGCTACGTAAAATGCTAGGCAGTGTAGATGTTTCATGCCCACCTAACCCAAATACTATAATATCCTTCAAATGGTACTAGTCTCATAAATACATATTAGGGATGACATCAATGATAGGGAATGGTCACATATATGGGTAAGAAAATTTTGAAAATATATATCAGTATTAGTAGGGTATTTATATGAATTAACATGTTTTTTTCATAGTCGGATCAACTTTCCTAATGGTGAAGCTACCAAAGATCCAAGGTTAATAGATATTGAAGCATTATAATGGTCATATAAGTATTAATTATATATTGGTTTGAGTAGGACATTGGAAACTGATTTAGAGGGTGTACCCACTTTCCCTGACTATCCAAAAATTCAATATCAAAAATTGATCGCACATTGGAAGACTGAAAAGGTTAAGTTACTAACAATATTTATTGGTTTTTATATAAAATTTAATTTCTATTATCTAAATTTAATTTTTGTTTTTAGGAAGTGTTAGAGAAAACCAAAAAGAACAAATATGGAATCATATATCTACACACATCTGGGCGCACTACAATGCCCGAGCGTGAGAAGCACCATGTACTTTCATCTGAATTAAAATAATGTAATCATTTATATTGTTACCTAGTTACCATTCCATGGAAAATTTGACCAATACTAATAGCACAAACCTCAATACACTAAATAAAAAAAATAAACAAATAACCACCTCAAAATGTATTCATAAATGTTTTTTATTAGAACTATTGATGGATTTCCATTCACTAATTTATTTCATTGATAACATGTCCTCATAAATTCATCATGTCATCTACATGGTTAGTTCATTTTTCCGAGAAATTATATCTTATACTAGTAGGAGAAGGCTTGTCTATGTCTTCTAAAAAAATTGAAAAATTACTTCATACCCACTTCATAAAACCAACAATCATTAATGAGTTTTATTTACCTTAATTATTTTAATTCATTGATGAAACTTACTTGAACCCATATCTTTTAATTCCTCATATATGTTTGTAATAGCACTTTTTAAAAACCTCATTTGCAGAAACATGTACTGAGCATCAAAGGTTCCATAACTCATGCAAATTTTTTTTCTAGTAAAAAAAAGGATAGAAGTGCAGTAAATGCATAAAAACAATATAAGATTTTAATTTTGTATTTATATTTCAAATATTTATAGAAAATACATTATTTAATATGTTGGTTATAATTTCAACAGTCTTCCTTGGAGGCCTT
The DNA here is from genome assembly GCA_963277665.1 of Viscum album. Taxonomy (NCBI): domain Eukaryota; kingdom Viridiplantae; phylum Streptophyta; class Magnoliopsida; order Santalales; family Viscaceae; genus Viscum; species Viscum album. The sequence continues at coordinate 1,494,141,516 of OY728162.1, read as the reverse complement.
CAATGAGAAGGAAGCTGAAAACATAGGACCACATGATCATTTGAGTCAGGTGTTTGGTGTGGAAGACCCAGGGAGAGTCTGATGTAGAATAATAAAAAACATCATCCCTTATACGTATTAGTCCTCATCGGGCTCCTCTTAATCCCCTCAATCCTATGAACTAGAATGTGCATGTTCAGAAGTAGCAGAGGTAGAGGAAATAGCTTTATAGAAGTGTGAAAGAAGTGAGCGGATGACCGAATATTTCATGACAGCTATGTCAGTTTTTATTCAGTCATTACCATCAGATGTTGCTACTACTTTTCATTCATATATGGCATCAATGCATGCTTTTATTTATTCCCTGGTTTATTCCAATTATATTCCTAGTGGCGATTACGGTGGTGGAGATAGAGATTTTGGTGGTGAGGATGTTGCTGATGTTGGTGTTGGTGATGAGACTACTAGTGATGATGTTGATGGTGTTGTTGGTGATGATGTTATTGATAATGGTGTTGTTCTTGATGATGATGATGAAGGGGATGGGGATGATGGTGATGGGGGATATTAATCCCCTCAACGTTTGACTAAGTAGAGAAAATTTTACAAGTACTTGAAGAAGATTAACTGACTCTTTGTATAGATTAGGATATACATGTATGTTTTATTTGACTTACAGGTGTAGTGTTGTTCATTTTGTTTTAGAGATTATATTTTTGTTTGGACTAGAAAACTACTTGTATGGTGTGAATTTATCCATGAAATTAAATAAATTTTTTATTATGTTTTATTTAGTGGTGCTAAATGTGAATTCCTCAAGTAATTTTACATATTCGTAAGTCAATGATTCACCTTTCATAAGCACTTGACTTTGGTTTCCTTGAATATTTACTGCATAATCATCACATTAAAAGGGCTTCTATAAAGAATATGTCTATCCTGGTATTCCAGAATAACAATAGTACTTTCCTTAATCTTATACATAAACATCCTCTACATCAACCTTCAACTTTATTGCAGTACTATCTTTAAATTCCTTATAGTTCCATTCATGTGGATTTTTGAAAGAAAAAAGGATTGATATTAAGAAATGCAAAGAGAAATGGGTGGTGTTTTCTCCTTGATTGGATTTATGCTGTGTTATATGTTAGTTTTAGTTTATCTTTTCCATATTATTTCACATCACCATATTGTATTCTATTCAAGGATTCGGGAGCTTTAGAAAGTCTTCATGGGAACTAATTTTTCAAATACAGTATATCGATATAGACAACTATCATGAGGTATATTGTTTACCCCATAAAATTAATATTGTTTCAACTCTTGCTATATACCTTATGTCTTTGAAATTTCATTTTCTCTTTGTTTTCCCTTTAAATTGAAAAAAAATAAATTTATTTTTTTTCATCATTGATCCTTAAGTTTGTTACTTGCGTATAATCATTGATACATTATATGGAACATGAATAGAGGTTGGGGTGAAACACAAAGTCACCATGAAGCATTATTTAGTGTGACAAATTCATAGGAGTGTAACATGGACATTGATTGGAGACACATGGAGACCATATCACATACATAGGTAGAGTTTTGGGGGATATATTCATTATACAGGATGCTTCTTGCTGTATTTTTTTTCAAATTTATATATTTTATTCTTAATTTTCTATCACCTTGTCTTGTTATTTATATTTTTTATTCCATTAAAAATTAGGAATATACTTGAATGTATTGATTCTTAACCAAGGAAACTATACTAACTAGAAGAAACTACTGTTGAGTTTCATGTAATTAATTTTGTGTACTCCTCCATTTCTTTTAGATTCATATCACTCTACTGCACTAATAATTAATTAAATAGATATTTTTGAAGAAATTTCTATCTTCCATTATTATATCGTTAAATATAACTCTGTTCTAACAATATGTTTCCATGTTGATGCCCAAGAAGAATATAAAATTAGAGAATCAGGGGAAGGGATTTTGGTCTTCATCATTGCTACTAGAAGTAGCTAGATAAGTGTCTTCATAGTAGTTTGAGTGATGTTGTTGAGAATAAGGATGACACTTCAGCCACTAACAATACATTTCCATTTCCTTAAACATTTTATTTATCCAATGATCAATAGAAATTAGGACAACATCAATAGGGGATAGGGGCTGCTTGAGGGATTTGGGGGATGTTGCAGGGGTTGGGGGATACTGTAGGGGGGTTAGAGGGATGGTGTAGGGGTGGGGGTCGGTTAAAGGGGTTGGGTGATAGGGGTTGGTGGCTGTTTTAGGGGTGGGGTCGGGGTGCTGCTAGGGGATACATTGGGGTTCAACTTGGCTGGTTGGGCTGGGGGCTACTGTAGGGTTCTAGGGGGATGCTTTAGGGGGTTGTGTATTTGTTACATGGGGTTATAGAAAGTTCTTTTAGTGGGATATTCCTTTCATTATCCCCCTTTGGATACCCCTTTTATGGGGGGGGGGGTTAGTTTTTAGGTGTTTCCATGGAATTTTGGAAGCATGTTTTCTTATTCTTCCCTTAATAATATTTCCCTTTTTCTATCTATTGATTTTGATGTCTCTACAATAATGTTTGAGGTTTGATTCCACCATAGAATGTTGGAATCATCGTGAACATTGATGTTGTTTCATATAATCGATAGAGGGTTTCCTAGTTTATGATTGTGTGTCCCCTAACACCATTTTGGTTGAGTTATATTATCTAAAGCATTTATTTCATAAATTCAGTTTCAATGGATTATGTTACTAATTTTTTAGTATAAATTGGTAGGGAATTATTTCATAATGTTTTAATGGGTTCCCGAGGGGCATTTTCTATGTTGTTTATTATTGGTTTAGGGAAAAGGAATTTCTTAATGAGTTATTAGAGATTTTACATTTTTGTATTAATTTTTTATTTAATTACAAGTTATTTATGATTTATTTTAGAGCCTCTAGGATGAGTCATGGGATCTTGGGTAATGATGGTGTTTAGTGACTACATGATTGAGGTTAGATAGATCTATTTGAATGGGTAACTCTGATTTAATGAATTTTATCCCTAATTATTTATCCCGATCAATTATTTATTATTTTTATTGACATTTGAATGTGTTATTTCCATTTTGGTCTGACTAACCAAGACTAATTAAATTACATTCATTTTAACTTGAATGAGATGGATGGGGATACATCATACCATGATGGACCCTTTGATGATTAAAACATAATTCATTGACCAGAAATAACCATGTGATTGATTCAGAGTGCGAGAAAAATAGTGGGTTAACCCAATAGGGATAAACCCTTTGTGCAATAACATATAGTGGCCCTTGTAGAAATTCTATAACCCTGTTTTGAGTAATGTATGTGTCTAATTAAGTATGTACATCTTATGTTTTTGAAAATTAGACCCTTTTATAGCATTATATCCCTTTTTTTTGATTGATTGTCAGGTGGGGTGGGTGATCCTCCCTCATTACCAAGTGGTATTTGGGTGTGTATACCTTGGTTAAGATTAAATATATAGGTTTGTCTTGTGTGTACCGACTTAGCATTTACCTAAAGGTGTGTTAGACATTATTCCAACCCTTAAATGAGATAATTTTCTGGTATTGTTTTACTTGTGATTATACCATTTAATATTTGAGATTCTTGTATGGGATTGAATACCCATGTTTCCATTTATGTGATGTCCCTCGGTGGACCATGATATGTACAGTTTGATGTGCTAACTTTTGAGAGAATCATAATATAAGCCTAAAATTTTTGTATCCATAGGGAAATGATATATGGATAAGTGTGTGTCTGTTTCATGTGAGTTTCCAACCCGTGTGACCTTTGGGTTATTTGTGTGATTATTAACTTTTTATACCATATGATTTTTTAAGAAGGATATGATTTTTATTCTTTGAATTTTTATTCCTGGATTAATAAGTACATATATACTATGTATGATTTGCACTATATCCCAACCATTATAATGAAATTTAATGGTATGGTTGGTTGGGTAAGAATTCCAACCACAAGCTAGCTATATATGATATGATATGATATGTGTAATGGGTTGGGAAAGTATTCTAACCACGGTTATGTGAGATGATGTAGAATAGATTATTCTATGGGTTTGATATCAAACTGAATATAGGGAGATTTGTATATGGTTTGGGTGATTATAGACACCATAGATGTGTGAGTTATTATTGAATGGATGTTTTTAATTGTTTTAGGTGTTCATTCCAACCATTGATGTTCTTAAAGGATGTGTTGGTTGTTATGTGAAATGTCACCTAATGAATATTTTGGGCAGGGAACTCATTCTAACCATGAATGATGAATTAATTTGGATTGATGTGTGTTTTCAGTTGTCTAGTATTCTAAACATTTGTTAGGACTTAGTAGTTATGGAATGGTTTGTTGGATGTGATACATCCTTATGTGGTTTTTGATGATCCAATTTCCAAGTACAATTGTTGAGGTTTGTAACTGGTTTGTATTTTTTACAATTGAAGGATGGAAGAAAGGAGGGCTGCTACTACATGTCTTGGAGAAGAATTTATACCCAGAGTTCAATAAACTGTGGGTATATTATGTGGGACGTGATAATCTATAACCAGGGATTTTTTAAACTGCAGGTATAGATATATGCCCAAGGTTTAACAAAAACCATGGGTATTATGGAATTTTCTAGGGATATACCCACGACCTCTATGAAACCATCGGTACAGGTCTATAATGATGCCTCGGTATCCCATAGTTCATAGAACCATTGGTATAGCTTATACCCACAGTTTTGGGGGCTATACCCATGGTATCAAACTATGGGTATACGTGATATTTCATGTTTTGTGTCATGAATATTGTATGACTCTTGGTGGTGTGAGGATGAGGATGTTATAATATGGATTAATGAACGGTATAATTAACTTAGTGATGTTATTAAAACTATTCATGATGTTGTTAGATTAATATGGTAAATGTGACGTATTGATTTTATGAATTCCCAATTTACTATATTTTGGTTACGATGGGGATTATATTATTATTCCAAGAATGTTTTTATTGTTCAATGATTTTGTAGCTGTATGATAGAGTTGATGGGAATTCGATTAATGATGATGATATATGGTAGGGATTATTCTTGTTAGGGGAATGTAATAATGTTTATTCCTTACATGTCCATGATAACCTACCGTAAAGGAAAGGATGTGTTAGTCGGGGTGTAAATGGAAGGAGGATGGCATGAGGATAATGCCCTTCATGTTTAGATTACACAACCAATGAATTGTTGGTAGGAGATATGTGGTTAGTGTCATGATAGGTGATATTCATTTGGTGTTGTGACATGTTATATGAAAACAGTTGCATGAGATTTGATTTATGTTTGGTATATTTATTGGTGGACATTGAATGTTGTTCCATGGGAGAGCATGGTGTTTGATAATATATTTTTGGTTTTGTGTCATATTTTCATCCATTGTCTTAGAAAAGAGGTGATCCTAGCTACTTTAAAAATGGTTTAGGTGGGAGAGAAAATAAGTTGACAAGTTCTAGCATAGATGAATTTATTCTAGGACCAAGGATGTTCATAGTTTTGATGGGTGTCTTGCTGATGGTAATACTTTTAGTATATCAGTATAAGTGATGGAGGATATGGCACTGATGATGGAACCAGATAGTTAGGTTTACATGGAGTTTTGATGATGGAATTGTTTGTGACTTTTATTCTTGTTGGCTTATAGATATGAATTTCTATTGTACTTGTTCACTTATATATATGTTTATGTTGTTTTTCGTTCTTTAATTATTTTAATCTTACTTATTATTGCATATTTCTGATTAATGTTGTTTATCTATTTTGAGGGATAATCCTACTAAGTACTCTCAATTGATCACCTCACCACAGTTTTCTAGTGTTTGTAGGATTGATAACCAGAGTTGGGATCTATTTATCATGTATCTGGAGTATAGAATATGTGTTTGGATTTCCATTATTTGGATGTATTACATTTTATTCATAAAATTTCATTTGTTATTATAAAATTTTATATCACTATCTTATTATATAGAGTTATCTTTGTGTTTTTCATATCTTCTTCAATAGTAATTAAAATACAAAGGCTTCCCATTTGAGAATTTGTATATGCTCTTTGTGTTGGTCAATAATAAGGGCCTGCTAGAGGTGGGTCTCGAGGGGTCATTATCTCCCTCCCTTATTTTTCAGCCTAGGAGAGGAACCTTTAGAGGGAGGTTTTGTTTCAACTCATCTCACCAATATAATTAGACACATATCATGAAATTAGTACCCCACATAACACATACACCACATCTCACAAAGTTCATATCACAATGGAAACACCTATCTATTCTCATCTCAAATATCCCAAGGCAACTCACATGCCAAAATACACACTCTATGGTTCACATATATACATATACATACATATATCATGCATCACATACCAATTCAATAGCATCTGCATGCACAGATCCTCATCAATCATCTGCATAAGAGACTATCCCCTTGATAATTGTGATCTCATATCAGTGAACTATATATTATTCATCATGGAGAATCTCACCATAATATATACATGGATTTTTGTTAGATAAAATATCATCTGAATCAACTAAGTAGAATTCCACCTACATGTTATAGAGGAAAATAGTGTATAAGTTATTATTATCACTTTAAACCATTGAACCCATGTAATATATGATATCAACCACACACAAATTTGTGTATATCATGTGAATCCTATATGACTGTTAAGATGGATGTACCCATTCCTCTAACCAAAATTCGAAGAGAAAAAACCATAATACACATTTAATCTATGTAAACTCAATTATATCATTCTAGTTGAAATTATTAAATCCAAGAATATGAAACCAAGAACATTAATCCTATATCCCTATTAACTGAGACCTACAAATGGAAATGGTGACCATGAAGCACTTTTCTAATATCCATCATAATTTTCACCACATTCTTTGTCACATGTCTACCATATCCCAAATAGTAAGACAAAATAAAAAACATTGATACCACTTTGTAACATTTTTGTAAAACCTCGATATTTTGTGAATATTTTTTAAATATAATTCATATTTTAGATATTTGATAATATATTGAACAATGATTTTATCTTTAATTATAATAAACAATATGTTTAAATAAAATTAATTTTTTAAATCATAATACCAAAATTATTATTGGGTAAATATTTGGGATTTTTCATAAGAGATCTATTTTTTTAAAATAATGAAAAGTATCAAATTTTAATTGAAACCCGTGTTTTCATTTAAATTATTTATAGTGTTGAATTGTATTTTGAATTGGTTTAAATATGAAAATAGTAAAATTATATGTAAGATAATCTAATATATTTCATTGTAATCATTTCAATGTTGAATTTAGATATAAAAACATTACAAACTTTTGAACATTTTATCTTTAAAAACCTGCTTTCTTATCGGGTGTGTATGATTAATTTTAAATTAAAATTTTCCAATTCTATGAATTTAATTTGAAACAATATATTCCATATTTTAAACATGAATAATTTATAATATATAAAAAGTCCAAATTAATTTTCCACCAAAAAAATACTTAAACCCCTAAAATAATATCACGGTTAAGGTAAAAACTGATTTGATGATAGGTTAAACTAAGAAGATATGTTTTAAAAATGACTTAATTACATTTAAAACACATGTTTTATGAAAATATGCCCAATTAAAATCATGTAGGTTAAATAATATCCCATTTTGGAGTATTTTTTCATGATAAAATGTGGTTATGATTAAATCCTTTCACAGAATTACAAGTGTGTCACTCACCTCCAATATAAATAGAAACACCTCTCATCTCATATTAAAACTTTAAAATACATTTTCTTAATACAAGGCATACCGAAATATCTTCCAAAATTTTCTCCTACAATCCTAATAGAATACTTTTAATTAAAATCCAACCTAGAATAATTTTGGGGCAAATCTTGGGAGGATACCTAAAAAAGAGGTACTGTTCCTCTGTGAGCATTTTTGTTTTATTTATTCCTTTAAATTATTAAAATATTATTATTAAATTAATATATAATAACCATAGTATAATCTATATAATAAATTGTTTTATGTAAATGGAAAGACCGACAATAATCTCCACTTCCATCAAAAGGGTTATGAAATCATCGTTTGTGTGTGTGGAGAACTAGCACCACACGAACTGATGGCATTCATTTTTCCATTAATACCTATCAAGATCTATATAATGATAGATGTATTATTTATATATTATATTTATTACTATAGTATTATTATTTAATTATTGTTTAATTATTATTATATATACCTTCATACCCTTCATTTTGATAGAATATAATCACATCGCTCATGTATACAGCGGAGTACCGCCTCATGAAGTGATGTGATTCTGTCACTCTTTACATAAAATGTATCAAGGATGGATTTATTAAAAAAATATGTAATAAATATGACATAAAAATGATTAAGGAATGATGATATATAATTTACTTCTCTTTTTTTCAATCTGTCGACAAAATGGAAATTGTGATCATCTGTATGTATGACATACCATCTCCATGAACGATGTATTCCATATTCTATCACTAAAATTTATAGATTATTATAAATACATATATACTAAATATATATGATATTGATATAATGTTTTAAGTTCTGTATATTATGAAACCATGATCAATGTAATAGTAATAATAAATAACAAGTTTAAACATATGAAAAAAACCAAGTAGTTATTACCTGAAAAGTGACTTTAACACGGAATTATTGATAAACAAATAATAAAATTTCATAATAAAATCATATATGGTATAATATATATACATATGTTTCTTTAATATATTTATAATAAAATTATACTTATTAAATTATAGGTTTGAATTAGTATAATTGAAGTCAAAATATATGGTAAGGGATTTACGTCTTATTTTTATTTTCTATTAGACACAATACATATTCACCATGTATTTCATAGATGTGGGGTATATAATACACATGAATTTATTTTATGTTTATTATCCTGAGAATTATGGTTATTTACATATATATTTCTTGATATCTCTTTCATGAGGTTTATGGTTCAAATGTTACCAAAGCAGTAAAGTATTTTTGTCTCAATTTTCCTTCTTTGATATATATATATATATATAATGTTATAAACCTATATTATTTTATGAGTTTTATATACAACAACTTTGACATGAAATATCATGAATTTATTGAAGACAATTAGGAACTAAGTGTAATCTTATGGACCATATATTAAAATATTTTCATCACCGTAATCAACAGAACTTATCGTATACGGTAATATGAGCCCTAGTACGGTGTGGGGATCTTGTGTGAATTAAAATGAGAATTAGAAATAAAACTAAGAACATAACCAGTTTTAAATAAAGTGTGTACGACTATAGATCATCACTAGTATCATTTCTTAATGGATATTAATCTGAAGCCCTTTGGATCGTCTACACACTCTAAGAATCCACGGGCATGTCATTCAACAAATTTTAGGTACTAGCACGGAGCTCCGGTGATCTATATAAAATCATGATGATCCCAAAAATCTCATTAATTTTACCTATCAAATAACCTTAGATCCTTCACTCAGAATGAGACTCTATCTCTCTAGAAGGTTTAAGGGGAGAGAGGATCTCAATTCATTAGCATGAATATCCAAAAAGAAATAAGCACCTCTCCACCCTATATAGTGGGAGAGTCAAAATACAAAAAGGGTCTCTCATCCCCAATAAATATAAATAACAACTAAATAAGAAATAAAATAATAATTATGATTAATTAAAATGTGTTATAAATATTATTTATATTTTATCACATAACTGTAATATATATTAAATATATTATGTCACTGCCTGTCCCCTAAGGCATGTGTCGTGACTACCCCAAGCCCAACTCCCATAAGCTAGGGGATGAAGACAAGCTCTAAAAAAGATATCCCAAAAAGGGAAGGAATATCCTTTTATCTTGTACACACAATTATAGGGCATACTACATCAAGAAAACCACAAAGGAAAAAACTAGTACAACCACCACAAAGTACCAACACTGAAAGTAAAACATGTAAACTGATAGTAAAGGGTCCAGAAAAAAAGATCAACTAAAAGGAAAGTACAACAAAAGAAATACAGGATTCAGAGGTTGACCTCCGAGGATCTTTTCTGAAGGGTAGGTACTTCTCATTGTCATATGTCATTATAGCACCCCACTTCTATCGATCAACATCAGAGCACCATCAAGCCCTGGCTCCCCAAAGTCCCAGTTAAAGTTGTCTTTCTTTTTCCCAAGACACAATAGGTGTAGGCGAATCCTGTACAGAGGTGATTATAACAATACTCATTAGGGACCCTGAGACCCTCGAATGTCTCTAAAAAATCCAAAACTAAAATACCACAAAGAAAGATATCAACATAAAGCAAAAAAGAAAAAGACACAAATCACACCAGGTATAACCTAAGTATGGAAGTAAATATGATTATTCCTAAAAATAGATCATGTTATTCTATTAAGAAGCTTTGATACTGATCCATGAAGAATTTCTCTATGTCTGATCCACAAAGGGTAACTTTGCTACTGATCCGTAATGGGTAATACTATGGAAGATCCATGATTGGTCGCCCTACTACTAACCCACAAAGCATCCCTCTTATGCCAATAGAAAAAGTATCATGCTACTGCTAATCCAAAAATGGTTTCTCTTATGCTGAACCACGAAGGGTGGCTCTTATGACTATCTATGAAGGGTCACGCTTATTCTTATCCATGAAGTTTATCTCTTCTTCTGATCAATGAGGGGTCACTATTATTCTGATCCACGAAGGGTCTCTCTTATGCTGATGCATATTGATGTCATATATTAAAATATATCAACATTAATATCTTATTTAAATTTTATATATTAAATAACATGGGACATTACTGAGGATTGAAAAGGGTGTGTGGAGGGGAGTTTATAAATCACATTTATGTTTAATATTTTATTTGTAAAAACTATATAGTTTCCCCACTTTAGAGTAAAATTAATTATTTATTGGAAAATTTTTATTAGATCATACTTTATAAAATTTAATGAAAATTGAAATTTTAACACATTAATGTATACTTTAGTATTTGAGACTTAACTATTATTATATAATATATTTATACATGAAACGTTATTATGTTATTATACTCTACTAGGGATATAATGTTCATTGGGACTGCTCTTGTTGGATTGTACATTTGATTTGAAGAAAAGGGATATGGATTTTAAGTTAGACTGCACTCGTTTACATGGACACTATTTTAATATTTTGGTCATATATTATTTATTCAAGATTTTATTGGGATCACATTTGGATTTTATATGGGGACCCTAGTTCCTCCAATGTAATCCTTCTAACAAGAAATTGGGTTCATGTGTTTTGGGGTCAATATGTTTGTGAATATTGGATTAAAATATTTAGTATAATTCTCATTCATACTTTCTAATATAAGAACCCTAGCCTCATATACACCTTATAAATTTATGGTTTTCCCATTTAGAGGGTTTTCGATTAATTGGGTGATTTAAGGCATTTGAAAACTAGTTTAACTCCATTTATCCAATCATTTCGGGATGGTTATATCTTGATACCAAGAATAATTCTATGATGCCTTCTTCTTATTAATGTTTCAACGTTCATTTATTGTAATAAATCTATCTATTTATCCCATGTTAATTTTTTTATTTCTAGTTTAACTCTACACCATTCATTTTTTGGGGATAAAAACCAATGTTTGAAATAATATCATGTTATAAACATTCTAAAAATTTGTATATACAAGTCATTTATAGAGGGACAAATACTCTCATGTAGGAGAATATTTTCTATGTAATTGATATAATTATCTCCTCCTTTAATGATTTGTTCTGGATTCAAAATTCCACTGTTATAATTATAATTATAATATGTAAAAAAAATTTATTAAAATAACAAATGATAAACACTTTAAATTAAATCTCGAGTAATGTGTGAATTTTTAGAGAGAAATACTAATCCATAAAAAAATCAAGAAAGAACAATTTTTTTGGGATTAATTGGAATATATATACATAATTAATTCACAAATATTGTCTGGATTTGATCTATAATTAACCGTTTTCTATATGATTTCCTAGGAATTCCAATAAATTTTGTGTGTCAAGTTACATATTTTGAAGTTATCCAAAGGTTATAATCACTTAATCTTAGTGGTTGTATCAATTTATTTTGGATTTGTAAGATTGTGATTTAAGGAATTATAACTTAAAGTGTTTAATTAAATGAATAATTATTGATAGGTCATTAAAATTGTATAATTATATCACTTATTCATTATAAAATCGTCTTCCTATTGTATTTTAACAATTAAATATCCAAAAAATGACATATTCTATCATACTACTTACTATCTTATGAAGATCAAAAAACCTCTATACTTTTTAGAAATTTATTTAATTTACTTTTTTATAATGCCTTCAATAATTGGTTTTAAATACTTCCTTTGTAAGGTAATAGTGCTAGTCATCCACTATGTTTCACCTTCAATCTAAAAACTAAACATTATTTTTGAGATCCAACAACAACGCATTTTAGTAATATAACTTCACTAGTTTGGGAGGATCCCTCAAAGAGAGTGGAAAATAACTTCCTCTATTAGGGTGCTTTCCTAAACCAGTGGGAAAATTATATCCTCAGTTTGGATGGTTCCCCTTAAAAATGAAGAGACTAATATATTACTTCATTGGATAGTGGGGATAAAATAAACATTTCATTACTAGTAATAAATGTACACATAAAGATTCTGAAGGACCTCATCCATTATAGGATTACATACCAAATCACAAATTCATATAATTAATTTCAATTTATAAAAAACCATTCTTTCACCAGAAATTTCCCCTAACATATAGAAATACATATAAATTTCATTTTTATAGAACACAATTTTAAAAAATATCATCACGATTAATAAAGATAGTAAATAAACAACATCATTTTTATATATGTTTTATTAGAATAGTTTACAGGAATAAATAACATTTCATAAGAACATGATTTAGATGGTCAGATAGTCTCAAAGAAAACCTTTTTCAGGCTCAGTTCTAACTGGTCCATTGAATGTATTTATAGATAACCAAATTAGAAATTTGTTTCATAAAAACTAAATTATTAAAAAATTTCTTGAAAATACTTAAAATCCTTACATGTATTAATAAAAATAACATAATCACAATAATTTATAACTATAAACCAAACTTATCAAAAAAAATAACTTGGAAGATATCTCAAAAAAAGTTATCCATTGATTATAATCCACTTTCTAAAAATTTAATTTACATATTTTTAAAATAATTATTAACTATAATAGATCATTTTATAAATTTAATTCCATTTGAAATAATCCTTTTTGTGTCCTAGTAATCACTAGAGTGACATAATTTATATAAAAAAAGGATCCAATCAAAGCGATACAAAATATTCACCTATTGAAAAGAGAACTAGGTAAAGGTATGGGTATAAGGAACAGATAAACAAACACACATTCGGAATTTTTAGGGAGTTCAAACATGGTTTTAAAATAAGAAATAAATATATGTATTTAAGTCTAAAATGTTATACATGGATCTACCTACATAAAATTCATTTAACTTGCTACATGGTTTCTTTTCCACCGTAATGAGTCGATTCTAATTAAAGCCTCAAGATTAATAAATTTACATTATGAAAACTCAACAAAAAATCAATATTTAATTAAATCTAGGAACAATAATATACTATAAATGGAAAATAACTTTGTTCTTACCTTCTACTCATCATGATGAATCCAATTTAATTAATAGTTTATCAATCTGATCAGTATTGAAAGAGATACAAATGAGAGAAGATTTAAATAATTAAAATGTAAGGGAGAAAAATGATGAAATTGAGAGAAATGATAGGGGAAATTCCCCAATTAGACCGCATGTATGCTGTGAAGCCCCCCCCCCCACAATTTCATTTTTTTCATTTATATTATCTCTTTTCCCTTAATTTTCTTAATATATATTTCCTATAATTTTTATTTTCTAGTTTTCCCCTACAAATTATTTTAAATCCCCTCCACTACTTCATGTTATAAACTCCATCCCACTTTCACACACTTTCATGTTTTTCTTTTAAAATGGTTATTCTTTTTCCCCGTGCTTCCCTTTTTTTAATATAATGTACAATGCCTAGACACCCCCCCCATTTTACCTTATACACGTTTTATGCAAGTCCCTACACCACCACTCTTACATATTATAATTTATTTACTTATTTATTTATTTTCTAATCAATTATCTTTATTATTATTTTCAATTAGATTTGTTAAAATATTTTATAATAAAAAAACATCTCGACAATTATAAAATGACCAATTTCATTAAATTAAAACAAATAATAATAATAATATCTCATTAATATTTTTATTAGGGAATAAATTAAAATTATCAAAATTTAATCCCTATGTGTGTGTGTATATATATATATATATTTCATCGTTTATTTATTTTGACACAAATAATAACTTCCTCATTATTGTTTTTAACCTCCCTAAAAAAATATAAACATAAAAATTAATTATCAACATAAATGATCCTAAAATTTTTTCAAATAAATATATCTCAACCTATTTCCCCATTTTAATAAAACAATGATCAAAAAATATAAATTACTATATATATTCCCTAACATGTAACAACATATTCAATTACATGGTCGATATAGATTTTTACTAGGATAGTTTCCGAAGTACATTATGGAATTTCAAGTTGTGGATTCTAATGGATTCAATGAGAAGTCGTCACTCAGATCTCAAGTGTTGATATGAGCATGGATGGGGAATTGATGAGCTTGGGTATTGATTCCCAATGTTTATTAAAGGATTGTAACTTTTTATTTAGTAGTGATCCCTTGAGAATATCCCCATATATATGAATTATGTAGCATGTGATATGTGGTCTCACCACTTTTGTGTTATTTAAACATTATATAAAATTAAAATATTCTCTTAAAATATAATTATATAAATAAACGGTCAAGGACCATGATGAACCCTTAGACACTGCCTTGATGCCTAATCTTCCAATGTCCAAGGTATTGATTATAAATAAATTCTATCTTATATAGGAAATCTATATGTTTCTAAAAGAAGTGAAAAAATAGTGATCCTCTTATCATGGGATTCCATAGACACATTCTGTTATATAGAAGTGTTGAACTGATAATTATTTAACTCGTTAGGATATGTTTCATACATGAGATACCTTATATCCCTTAGTCTAGTTGATTTGAAAGTGGGGTGAGGGTTCCTCCCCACTATTATGTGAGCACCCATGTAGGTATTACTAGTGCAGGACATGTGTATAGGTTGGGTTTCTGAGGACCAAGCTAGAATGACGTAGAATGTGATGGAGTTTTTTTTACATTTCTCTAGATTGATTTAATAGTGGAATTACCTATAATTCTATTGAGGCTATGATGTGATCACAGTGATGTTGAAAGGTGTTACATCCTCTAATTTATAGGCTTCATCCCTAGAATAAGAAATTATATAGAAAACCCCAGTTAGGGTTTCTAGATAACAATGATACTTAGAGGACTTTTTTGTCTACCCTAGTGTCATGTTAACCCTATAGAGTTTTATTATGGAGGATAAGGTATCATCGATCTCAAGTGTCACTTTAAAACATGAGGATAAATAGGGATAATCGAGCATGGGTATAGTAATAAGTAAATGATATATGTTTGAGTGGCCATCCTTGGTTATGTTTGACGGGTTTAGGTGGATGGTGTTCCAATATTTTTATTGGTATGATATATCACTTGGTGGACACTAGCCCCTGAATATTATTTGAGATATTACTAGTTAGGAATTATCCCTTGATGTTTATATGAGATATTTTGAGTGAATTATAACCACTAATGTTTTATATGAGATATATTCGTGTGGGTTGCTTCTCCATCCCACCTATAAGTTCACATGTGATATGCTAGAGATCACTAGGTGATATTATTTTCCCCCAATAATGTTCTATTACTATGATTATTGGGTGTGGTACTCTTCCATTAGGTTTTTGTTGTTCATCTAAGATCATTGTGTGGGTTTCTCTCCCCTCATATGTTTGTTTTTTCGTATAAGATCATTGAGTAGGCCACTCTTTCCCTATGTATATATTTTTAATCTTATATCATTGTGTAGGTTTCTATTCCTTTTGAATTTTTTATTTAAATGACATTTCAGGTGGTCTACTTGTCAAGGATTCAAATTATTCGAAATTCAAGTTATTCCACTCTTCACTTGATAATTTTCATAAGATGATTTGGGTGGTACACTTTTCCACTTAGTGGTCTTATATAGGTATTTATATTATATTAGTGAGATTCTGTGCTAGGAAATGTGTCTAACAAGGGATCATCTAACTTGATCAAAGACATCTGACACTAAAAAAAGTATTTTTGATCCTATGTGTCACTTTAGAACTTGAGGATCGATGATATTATATATTTATGTTAAATAACTTAATATATATATTCTAATCATATCACATAGTGAAAATAATAACACATTGGTCATGTTTGGGACACTGTTGGAGGATCCCAACTGAGTTTTAGTCACACACAACACATGAGGACATGGCACATGGGTACCTGATAATCTCATATTGTTCACAATTTTGGGTAGGGAAATGGCACAATATTTCTGGTTGGATCACCTCAATGTGTATTTGGATACTAGGATGTGATGAGGACGAATGATGTTATTGTAGCCTCATTGTATTTCTTTTTTTTATTTATTTTCATACACGTTTGGACTACTTTATAACCAGCCATGATGTATGACCGTACACTACATTTCAATGTTATGTCTTTATTGTGTTTATTGATTTTCTCTACTCTAGTTATTAATTATTATAGATACTTTTTTGGTTATTTTTTCACTATTTTGGTGTTATTATATGAGGATATAGTCTCCCTATGTTAACAACTCAGACACCCACTGCTAGTCGGTTGCCACTAGTGTATGGGGAGGTCTACCCTGAACACTTATCTGGTTAATGCCGGGTGAACCAGGAAAAAGGAATTATAAGTATATTAGTCTACTTACATGGTAAATTGACATGAATCTTATTTAATTTTACCAAATATGAACCCCCATAAAGTTTCTATACATAAACATAAGTCCATTTTTTTATATTTGGAATTATCCATACCTTTTTAAAATCTATAATGATAAAATTAATAGAAGATATCTACCTGATAATAAGTTCCCATCTGTAATATTTTATTTCATACATTATCCTATGGAAGAAAATTTATACAAAAAAGTTCTGTTGTAAAATTATTTGAATATGTAATTTACTTCCCCAATGTTTTTAAATATTCCCTGTATTTTTAAAAAAAATTGTGAGTTACATCAATTTAAGGAGAATATTTCAAAGAGGTAAGAGATCCCTCAAATAAAATCATACGTTTCATATTTTTCATACTGGAAAGATGATATATAAAATATTTTTCCTAGGAAAAGTGTGAAATATCAAATTTTTTATAGTGGGTAGGGTTATATATAAAATCTTATAAACAACATAAGTTTCTTCAATGAGTAACATATTTTGGGAACGCATAATAAATTTTTCAGATATTTAGCATATTACTCCAAGGGGAATCTGAAATGTATGACATTTTTTTTGATATGTGGAATATTTTAAAGGGGCAGAGGAATGTGTAATATATTTTTGAACCATGATTAATATAATTTTCATGGATTAATTTAGGTATAAAATTGTTACTTTTTCTAAATATATAGAAGAAACATGCATTACATATTTTTTTGAAGGTGATGTTCATACATAACATTGTATTTAGTTAAGAATCTAAAAAGTCAAATATGTTATGTATCATCATGAGTTAAAGAAAAATGTTACATATGAATAATTTTTTATATGTAATATAGGTTATAGATTAAAATATATTACATATCATTTGGTTTAGAAATAAATATTACATGTTATGTAAAAATCCTATGTATCAACAATCTTATATGTGGGTTTTTTCATAATGGAAGTCAAATAAGTTTTTATACTTTACTGAAGTAATATGATATAACATGAAATATTTTTCATGATTTCAGAGATATTTCAATGATTTAGAATTAAACATAAAAATTGAAAGATTGTGTACTTTGGTGATTCTTATTGAATCCTGACTGAATAAAGAGAAGAAAACCAAATGAGTTTCACCATGAGGTTAACTTTCTTGACTGTAAAAGAACCTCAAATACTATTACATCCTATTCAGTGTCTCATCCACATTCCCTCATTTAAAATAATGTTAAATAGTCAATGTTCTTATGGATATTTAAATATAATTAATATTTGGATTCCAATAAAGATTTCCACATTGAATTTACTATTTATTTGAAGTATATATAGAAGTTGTCATTCTTGTTTCCACCTTGTAGAATTCACGTGGGAATTACTATATATGTAAAGAAATATTCCAATTATATTAAAACCAAATGGTTCCTTAAATTTTGAGAATGTTATTATATTTAAATTATTTATATTCTTTAAAAAAGAAGTGGATCACATGTGAGAATGAAATACATGGGAAGTGTGGGATTTGTGTGTTGTTCTATTTTCATTTTTTATAATATCCTTCTCTTTTGTAACTCTATGATTGAGGGATAAAACCCCTTTATTGATTGAGGCACTTGAGAAGATAATCCTTTTCAATTATTATGATTAAACATCCATATAAAATAATTTTTATTTTATCTCAGTTTTAGTGTAATTTTATTTAATTTTACACGAGTATGCTTAGTTTATATTTCACATTATTTACTACTTGGGGTGATAACACATTTTTTACCTCTAAATTCTCTTCCACAGATATGATGGAATGAGTATTATTTTTTTGTGAAGTATAAAGTGATAATTGATTCGATTATGGATGGGAGTAGATCTTCCTATATTTCACAAGAGTTTCTTAACTCAATTGAGTAGTTCATGAGTACTATAATGAGATCCCATGGTTTATCTTTCACCTTTATAAAAAGGAGGATCCTTTAGTAGTAATAAATTAAGATTAAAAAACATTTATTTCCACATTTTATGAGATATTAAAAAAAATTAGTTCTCACATTGATCAAATTTCATTGAAAGGGATAAGAAAATAAATATTATAATAATATAGCAACTGATAATCAAAATCATTCACCAATCACCTATTTCATCAATTCAAGTAAATAAACATTATTTTATTTACCTAATTCCTTCATTTCCAAAATTCAAACTAAAATAAAACTACATTATATTATTTCAATAATTGTGAGAATTTTAAATTTTCTCCCCTCCTTAGAGACTATGTTTAATCCCCATTTTACGATAGACTAACCATAGGTAAATAACTGCTTTTTTACTAACTCATGATATTTGTGTTCGGTACCCAATCTAAGCTCATGCACCTCTTTGAAGGATAGTGAATATTCATGAACAAGCCCAGGACACCTTTTTTGGTGTATGGTCTAGCCAATAATAAGGCCGCATGTGCTTTCTCGATTACATTGGACTAGAAAAAAATCCAAGGACATAAACTATAATCATTTTGGATTTTTACAGATTGAAAAGAAAATTTAAGAAAAAATTAAACAAAATTATTAATCACAAAAATCCAACATACAATCATATAAATTAATAAATTAAACTCAAAGTATGTAAACCATACTTTTACAGCAAATAAAACTACCCAATTCTAAATATAGAAGGAGAATACACTTCTAACTTCTAAAGTTACATGAACTCCGAAATTTTTCACAATCTTCATTGCTCCATGTGGATCCAATTGTACAATAATTTTTAAAATAAGAGATACAATTCACACCTAAAAATATATATTAAGGTAATATGTTATATTTTCATATGGGGTGTATAAAGGGAATGAGTTAACATGCCTAGTAGGGCCCCACCAAGTTCTTCATGTTTAAACCTTATGAAATATAATATTAAATTCTAATTTGAAATACACATACAAAATTATCACAAAAATCCATTATTAAAAACTACTTACAATGTTATAATTTTAAAAGAATATATATAATGATTAAAACAACATAGTGAAGGGCACTTTTATGAAAATAAAGAAATAATAAAGAAGTGATATCATAATGTACATTATCATGGGGATGAACTAAGGGATTAAGGATTCAGTTAATATGGTGTATGTATCTTTATCATATATTAGAAGTTGGTTCATATGGGAGCATCATGTAAACTTACAGAACTAACTTATAACTGGAGCACATGGTCCCATTAAGTAGTGTTTAAGGGAGTGTAATGTCTAAGGATAAGTTATTATAGTTGCTACATGTCCCATAATAAACTATAAAGGAAGCACCATGTCCCATAATAAGTAACGCCATTGATTATAAATACCTATCTTAGGTTCCAACCTAGTTATCCATTGCATCCAATGATGTTAAGATAAATAAAATGAGGAAAATAATTTATAAAATTAATGAATAAACCATTATTTTAAATAAAATCATCATATTTCGTCAAATTAAATTCATACAAATGTATTTTAGAATCACACGGGCGCTTTCTATATAAACATTGAATAAAAGATGAAACATTTTAATTAAAACAAACACCCATTAAACCAATGTATTACATCCAAAAATCATTTAAATAATTAATTATAAATCATTATAAAACATTCCAATAAACTTTTTAACTAAAAACAATAGAATATTAGCATTATTTTATCAAATAACGTATGTGCATCATATAAGTCAAAACCAAATGTGTGCATTTTAAGGAACATATTTCATATATATTTTGGGATTCGAGAAGAAAAACTCATAAATTAAATATTATCCATCATAGATATTATATATAACTTTAGTTCTATTGAAATATTGATTACAAGATTCAATCATTCAGATTTCATAAAATATATGAAATCAAATAAGCCACATACATCTATCGGATACATTAAAAATACCTAATGTTTTATCCATTTCATACCATAATTTGATACCCAAATATTCATTTAAAATATATTATAAACTCAATATTATAATAATACAACAATATTTAAGTACCCTAGTTGTGTGTACACTTAATATTGAGTCATCTGTTGGAAGTGTATCTATTTACGTATATCATATTCCATGTATAAGGATATTGTAACTTCCAAGGGAAAATCGCTATGGTTTTAGGTGTTTCTATTTGAAATGTAAAATCCCCCAAATGTAAAATACTACCCTAGTTTTAGGACATAGAGTGGTTTTGATACAATAGACGTCTTTTTGGGGAACTCTCGTGTGCCACCCCATATGCCAAAGGCATCTGACTAAAAGTTAGGGTCTATGATTGTACTATGGAGGGAATATACCTCCGTATCAGTGAAGAAATAAAAATAGAAATAACAAAATATTATATTTAAAAACAAATTATATGAAAAAATTAAATCACATAATTATATATGGAATTCAAATGTGAAACAAAGAAGTCATATAACTCATGGTCATGCAAGTACACATCAGCTGACTGCTCACCAAAATAATAAAAAATAAAAAAATGAAATAAAAGTACAAGTTTCAAATGATATCCCAGATACAAACCTCATCCATATCTTGGAACCATCAAAGTTATCTACCTAAATGATAAAACTAGGTCCACTTCCAAAAAGATATGGATATTTTGGAAATATCTTCTCCATTTTTTTAGGTTATTCGAAATATTTTAATATAATAATGTTATTTCATGGAAGTATCATTTTAAAATGGATAATTTGATGATAGAATATTCTACACCACTAATATCATATAAAAAATGGGTATTCTGCTGTATATATTATTAATTGATATTTTTTTCATTTTCATATATTTTAAAGTAAATTATTTTATATATTTTCTAATTGTGTTAAAGGAAATTTACATTAGGAATTTATCTTCTAACTCTGTGTTGAAATTGTGATTTTATTATAGCATTGAATATAAGAAAAGAGGTTATAAATAAATATTTTTAAGGGGAAACTCTAGGTTACACTATATAAAAAATCTCCACACCAAGTTGTGAAAGTTATTGAAAGGTGAATCTAGCCAGCATAAGGTTAAATCCCACACATTAAAGGATGTGTAAGCTTGACAAGAGACCTATGTCATGGTATCCGACAATGTTTGGAATTGTATAAGGGTTCTTCTCTGCACCTAGGCTCAAATAAAGGTCATTATACACCAAAAATGGTATAATGACTCTGTGGATTCATTGTTCAAGGTAGTCGGGCACACACGTTATGGTACAAAGGTTAATTAAAAAGTGTGTTTAGAGCCATAGATCTAAAATTAATTTCAAGGGGGGAGGGGTATAAGAATGAATATAAAGTAAAGATGAGAAAACTTATGTAATTTCATATAAGAGATAATAATATTAAATTTTTGAGTTAGTATTTCCCCCATGTGTGTAGTTGTGCATTCATTATGGTGTTCTACTCAATTCATGCCTGGGGGGATGAGAAGTGATAATCACTCCATGTGGAGGACTAGGATCTAAGTTCCTGCTACTGACTATGATCATGAAGGTGGTTATTGGTGTGTAAAATTAAATTGAATTGGGGGATAATTAAATGATAAGTTCATCATTTAGGGGTAAGAGTGACACATTCTGTGTGGAATGAGGCTTTTATGAACGACTGGCCTAGTACTAGGCAGTAAGGCAGCATTATTCAAGCTTGGGAAGAGGAATCACTTTAACAAAGAAGATTTATAACTCTATATTTTTCTACTCTATGCTCTTTTGTTTTTAATTAATTACATAAATTTTATTCAATAAAATTTGATCATAGGTTAAAACTTATTTGGGGAATGTTATTTTATTATTGGTCCACCTTAATTCATTCATTCCATATTTTTATGTATGTAAATTTCAAGTTATAATGTTTATAAATTTAAAATATTTAAAAACATAAATAAAAAGTTAAAATTAATATCATTTGAATTCATTTTTATCTTTTTATTATCTAAGTAAAAATTAGATAAGTGATCGTATCTTTAGTGTATCACAATGGGATCAAATGATAATTTTATTTTGTTGAAAATGGAATCATTATTTTGTGAAATAGTTAAAACAATAGTATAAAAACTTTAATATTTAATCAGTGATAGGTTGATTATCTAACATGGTCAGTTTCCTGATTTTCATTCATTTCCTATGATTCTTCTGCACTGATGAATTAAAAAAATATTTTAAAAAACCAATCAAATTCCCCAACAACATCTTTTGATTTCTCCATAATTTCTATTTGATATTTTGTTTTCTCAATCATTTCACTAGATTAAATACTATTTTATTCACATCACTTGTTGCATATATCATTTTTTTTTTGAACCCATCACTGATTGTTGTTTGATTTTTTGAGTGTTTTTTACTATTTGTTTTTTCAAATAACACCAAAACCTTCCCTTATATCCTATATATCATATATAATAGGGTTAGTAGGTATAAATAATTAATATGATTGATTTAAATAGTGATAAATAATATTTTTTTAATTGTTGTTGGAGAAGGCATGTTCGAATAAGAAAGATAAAAATTTGTATGAAACTTTTCTAAAAAAATATCTAATATAATGTCCATTATTTTAAAAAAAATAAAAAACACATCTCAGAATATATAAAGAAATAAAACTTGTAAAATTATATTTTTCTTGGAATCAATGTCAAAACTAATAATTTAAAACCTACCAATCCTAAAATTCATAGAAATTTAGATTCTCTAAAAAAAGGAAGATGTAATGTAAGAACATATAGATAATCTGAATAATCATGGAAACATCAATCCACTTACTCCAAGAAATGATGTGACAAAGAAATTCATGATTTGGGATTTTCAATTTCCAACTCTTTCAAGTAATCCATTATACATTAGGAAATACCATAGGTCTTAAAAGTATGGGGTCAAATAATCTTATTTATGTATTTCACCATCATATATTGTACTACTTATTGAATACTCTCTTTAATTCATTAGGAATTTTTATAGTCTGGGGTAGGATCTAAAACTTATAGGGTTGAGTGAATATGAACATAAATATAGAGTATTTCCTTTTTTCTTGAAGTAAAATGTTGTTAGTTGGTTAGAAAGATGGATGGGGATATTTTTTAGATTTAGATCCAACTATTTAATTATTTTATGTTGAAATTATATCAAATAATAATGATAACGGAAATTAACCACAAAAAACTGGGTTTTTTCAAGATAAGGGTGAGTTATTCTATGAAGCACGGGATGTGTTTAAAGGATTCATTAGGTTGTTTTCAAATCACTAATGCACTTCATTGTTCCTTGTAGACTCCTTTGAAAATATTTTCACCATATATCACCGAATTTTAGTAGTTTACTCCTCTGGTGGGAGCATTTGTAACAAAAATACAGAGGAAGAAAAGAAATTTTCAACAAACATTCTCAAAAGTCAAAACATTAATTCTTAATAAGAACAACCATTATAAGGCCTCAACCTTAAACCTTACTTAATCTTGATTTATTACAAGATTACACATTGAGGAACTTTTCAGGTTTAGAGATTTAGAGAATTAGATCATAAAAATTGTATTACATTCCACATTTAAACAAAGTGGTTACATAAAAGATAGTATTCATTTGTCCCATCAACGGAAACATATTTAAAATAAAACATGGATTATTTCTTGACACTTCCTTGACACTATCATAATATTATGTACATTTCCCTTGAACCGTGAAATACATTTCAAAAATATGGGATGATCATAAAAATCTCAATAAGGGATATAAAAATATGGAAAGGAAATATGAGTATATTTATATGTAAGAATCAATGAAATCATACTTTATCATAAAACATAAGCACTTTAACATAACTCATCAAATCACGAATAAAACATAGAAATCATAAGACATAAAGGCAACTTGATGCATTAATAACATTCTTACGTAGGGAATAACCCTCTT
Source organism: Viscum album (assembly GCA_963277665.1). Lineage (NCBI taxonomy): Eukaryota > Viridiplantae > Streptophyta > Magnoliopsida > Santalales > Viscaceae > Viscum > Viscum album. Next base: position 1,494,116,471 of record OY728162.1, on the reverse strand, counting down.
GGTTATGTTGGGAATACCCATCACATTATATTCCCCAATTCACTTCGGAGAAACCTTAACATTTAACTCCTTCTCGTTACCCAATGCATTTGAGAGCTATATCGGGCTCACCCGCCCTTAGTTTATCACGGAACCACCCATCTTCATAACAATGCCCAAGAACCATAACATAATCGTATCACATAAAACATGCATAAAGGAAACATAACATTTCCACATTTCAATAACAAGATATCAATACAACACATTGATATAATAAAACCATTTTAAATACCAAAATAAAAGAAAAGTAAAACAGGGTATTTATTTTTCATTTAAAAATAAGGTATGGCTTGTAGAGGAAGCCAAAACTTAAATAATGGTCATGGAGGTGGAGAAGTCATTGTCGCCGCATACGTATGACAAAAACATTCCCTTTTGTCATTTAGTAAAACGCTTTTTATAAAAAAGATTACTTTTGGATAAACGTAAAAGTAAAAGGGGTTTATACACCGTATAAAAGAAAATTGTGTATAAAACAGAATATGCCTCAATGAAAGGAGATTGAGACGATGTCCCTTAAAAACATAATTTCTTAAAAAAAATATCTATTATGTGTATTAACTATATGTACACATAAAGAAAGTATAAATACAGGATAGTACATAATAATATCATGACATAATATGAAAGTAGGATATTAACCCAATGAATGGAAATTGGGTTAAGAAGTTCCCTTACCTCGGGTCCGACTTGACTCGATCGTTCTTTAACGTCCTGAATAATAAACTTGAGGTAATTTATAGTTGCTTAAGAACCTTTTTCAATTTCATTATTCCTTTTATATCACTTATTACCATGTTATGAACATTATATAATCATTTAAGCTAATAACGGTTATTTTTTCAATATTTGGTACTTGAATCAAAAGTGAACGTCTTATATTTACAGGTTGTTCACGTAGTCAAATATCCATTAACTCAAGAATGATATTCATGATGTAGATGCCATATATATCATATATATCCAGTATATACATGAATTTATAATATTATATAATCATTTAGAGGTAATAAATGAAATGCACCGTTCCTGGAGATAGTAATCTGTACGTACGCATGAATGCTACTTTCATTTCTATGTCATATTAATGAAATTAAAACTAAATGAGAGATATGTATATTTTAATTCTAGAATTATATTAATCATTTAGATGTAACATACATCATATATATCCATTATTTATTTGTACATATAATAGTACATTACATTTGGGGATAAGAATTGAAATGCACCGTTCATGGAGACGGTAAGCCGTACGTACGCATGAACATTACTTTCATTTCTATCTCATACATTAATGGAATTAAAACATAATGATACATAATAGTATTATAATTAAATTATGGTATCATATATAATATCATTAAATCTATCCTTTATATGTACCACATATGGTATTAACGAATCAAATCACTTTGAGGGGGTGGTAGTCCACACTTCCTAAAATGAAGATATCACGTTTACCCATAATAGAAACCATAAAGGTATGTCATAAATGTAAAAATACAGAATCTTAAGTAAAACATAAACATATTATATATCATATATAAATATAGTGACATCTTAATGACCACCTTTGAAGGTGTTAGAAGAATATTGAACAATCATCATTTCGTGAGGCAGAAATTCTCCATCCACAGAAACAGCATGTCCATTAACCATTAGATGTAGGTGTGTGTAAGTGTAGCTCGAATGATTCTTATAACAACATAGTTTTATATTGAAGATATTGGAGTTATTACTAAATAAATGAATAAAAAGAGTTTAGGTGGTTGGAGAAGCAAAATATAACAAAAGATCATTAGAGAAGACTTTACCTTTGAATCGAGTAACTCTTTTTGATTTAATCTCAAAGGCTTCCTTGGAAAGACTTATTCCCAAAGAGAGGCTTCTAGGAGTAAAATAGGGATGTGGAGAGACGAAATGGGCCAGAGTTGTCTGAGCCAGAGGCTTGAGAGGTGTGGGTATGGTGGTAGATGTGGGGGCCTTTTATAAGAGGAGAGGAGGGGCACTCTTGGAAATGTATAAAATGTTACTTTATTTTCAAATGAGTTTTGGATTTTAAAGGTCCCGCATTGATGTATTTAGAGGATAAGGTGATAAGGGTTAGAAATATACTCATACAATAGGTCTTTGACAAGTTTAGGTTATAGGTTTTACATTATCGTTTAATTTTATTTAAATCCTTTATTAATGAGGTAATCGCTGCATCATCATGGTGTCATAAATAATTTAATTTATTTAATGTCTAAAAATTACAAAAAAAAACTATGATGTAGGAACTCTTTTTATATTTCCAATGACTATTTATAGTCCAATAGGTCATTTATTTAGACAAAATTAAAAATGTTTTACTCTAGTGATACATTTTTTGTTAATATTTAACTTTCTTTAAAAATAAAAAGATAAAAAGTCATTATCACACAAAAGTGATTCCATGGGGTCCCCATGTTTGGCACAAGGCATCCCATGGTCGGAAATTACACAACCAGTTTTATTAGGACATATTTTGGTGTCATTATTTATTATTATGATATTATTTTATTATCCTCAACTACCCGATTACTAATTAATCATGATAATTAAAGATAATTACCATCGTTACTATTCATAATGTCCAAAAACAAAAGAGTCTTAATTACATAATTTGGACCTTCTGATTCCAAATATGTAATCCATTTTACAAAATTCCAAACACACAAATTTCAATAATTAATTTAAAAATAATTCCCATTGTCAAACCAAATAGCGGGGTTTTTTGAAACAGTGTTTATTAAAAGTTTGGCATTAGTTTATGCCCAATCCCAAAGTGAAATTAATCCTAATGACCGCCATTGGATTAAATGGTAAAAATATATTCTAATTACACTTTAAGAAAAATTAAAAAATTAATCTAACAATATAATTAAATTAGATGAAAAAGCAGTTTTGATGTAAAATGCAGTATTTTTCACTATTCATTAAAAATTGAACATTGTCAGAAAAATACCAAAAATTTACCCAATGTAAATTTCAATATACCAATCATAAAGAATACATTTATTTTGACAAATAGATCTTATAAAATTGTCAAAAGTTTGATTTAAAAATGGTTTTCCATCAAGAGGCAGTAAAACAATCTTTTAAAAATGTTAGTGTATTCCATGCTTAAGATTGGATTTATTCTCATTTTAAGACTCTAAAACACTATATAATTCATAAATAGACATAGATCAGAATATATATTATTCATTACTTACTTGGGATGTTACATTATTTCCCCCTTTAGAAAATTACATCCCCGTAATTTATTTACTTATCGAATAAGTGGGGGTATTTAGCCCTTATTGCATTTTCAGATTCCCATGTTGCCTCTTCAATCATGTGGTTTTTCAACAAAACCTTTACCTAGTGAATCACCTTATTCCACAACACTTCCTCCCTATGGTCAAGAATCTGGACTGGTTGTTCCTCATATGATATATTCTCTTCCATCTGAACTACCTTTGGACTCAAAATATGAGATGGATCTGGCATGTACTTCCTTAGCATTGAAATATGAAAAAAATTGTGTACCTGAGATAAACTTAGAGGTAAAGACACTCGGTATGCAACTAATCCAACTATCTCCAAAATTTCATATGGTCCAATGAACCTTGGACTCAACTTTCCTTTCTTACCAAATCGCATCACACTTTTCCATGGTGAGACTTTGAGGAAGACATGATCACCTACCTCAAAAGAGAGATCCTTCCTCCTATTGTCTGCATAACTCTTCTGTCTGCTCTGAGCTGTTCTCATGAGTCTCTGTATCAGCTGAACTTTTTCTGTCAACTCTTCTACCAGTTATGGTCCCATCAACTTCCTTTCAACCTCTTCATCCCAAAAAAGCTGTAGTTCGACACCGCTTCCCATATAACGCCACAAATGGTGCCATCTGTATACCGGAATAAAAACTGTTATTATAAGAAAACTCAACCAAAGAAAGATGTTGGTCCCAACTTCCCTGATAATCCATCAAACAAGCATGTAGGATATCCTCCAAATTCTGAATCGTTTTTTTTGACTTCCCTTATGAATGAGGATGAAAAGCTGTACTAAAATTTAATTCAGTACCCAACGACTTCTGAAGGCCTTTCCAAAAGTTAGAAGTAATCTCAGATCACGATCAAATACAATGGAGAGGGGAACTACATGTAACTTGATTATATCTTTAAGATAAAAACGAGAAAGTTGATCTAGGGAAAAAGTATCTCGTATAGTAAGGAAATGAGCAAATTTAGTCAAGCAATAAACAATTACCAAGATTGCATTATTACCTCGAGTTGTCTTCGACAATCCCACAACGAAGTCCATGGATATATTTTCCCATTTCCACTTTGGCATTGGTAATGGATGAAGAATCCCTTTTGGTAACTGCCGCTTTCCTTTAACATGTTGACAAGTCAAACACTTCACTGTAAAATCATTAAGATCTCATTTCATTTCATCCCACCAGTAATACTCCCGCATATCTTTGTACATCTTAGTACTGCCAGGATGAAATGAAAACGGAGAACTATGAGCTTCACATAACAAATATCTCTTCAACTGTGAATCACAAGGCACACACAATATCTTCCCAAATCTCAAAATACAATCATTATCAATGTTTAATTCAAGAAAATTACCCTTCTGAACTGGCTCTACCTCTTTCTGCAACTCACTGTCTTGCATCTATACTTGCTTGATTCTGTCTGATAGAGAAGATTTCACTGATACCTGAAACAAAACAGAAGAACATCCTACACCAACAACTTCTATTACAAATTTCATCAAATCATTAACCAAAGGATCACGTTCCAAACACAACATTGTTAATGAAGCATTACTTTTTCGACTCAAAGCATCAGCCACTTTATTTGATTTTCCCGGATGGTAATTAATTGTACAATCATAATCCTTTATTAATTCTACACATCTCCTCTGTCTCTTGTTCAATTCTTTATGAGTGAATATATACTTTAAAATTTTTTGATTGGTATATATTTCACACTTTACTCCACACAAATGATGCCTCCAAATTTCTAAATCGGAAACAACAACAGCTAATTCCAAATCATGTGTAGGGTAATTTAACTCATGAGTTTTTAACTAACGTGAAGCATATGCAATTACCTGATCATTCTGCATTAGGAAACAACAAAGTCCTTTCAATGAAGCATCACTATAGATAACGAACTCACCATTCCTGGAAGGTAGTGCCAAAACTGGAGCATTCACCAATCTTCTTTTCAGTTCCTGAAAACAATCATCACAATCATTTTTCCAGATAAACTTAACCCCCTTCCAAGTTAGCTTAGTCATTGGACTAGATAACTGTGAACAATTTCTAACAAACCTTTGGTAATAGCCTGACAAACCAAGGAAGCTACGAATCTCAGTTACATTTGTGGGTCTTGGCCATTCTTCAACAACATTTGTTTTTGCAGGATCAACAGTTATGCCATTTTTTGAAACAATGTGACCAACGAAAGGAATTTGTTGTAACCAGAACTCACACTTTCTGAATTTTCCATACAGTTTCTTTTCATTATGGTTTTAAAGATAACCCTTAAATGACTTTCATGATCCTCTTTACTTTTAGAAAACACCAAAATATCATCAATAAAAATAACCAACATTTTTCACCTGAGTCAACTGATCCATCACTACAACAAACTATTTATTTCTGATTCTGACCATCTCAGGATAATTATTTGAAAGGTTATTTCCCTCTGTATGCCTTCCCAGAAAATATTTTCTGTTTCCTCTATGAAAAACCATTCTTAACACAGAAATATCTTAGGAGAAGAAACATGGTAATATTCAAATTCTATATCATTTCAATTTGGCCAGAAAAAAATATTTTTGGATAATCATTTAATAGAATTCTAACTCCTAAAGTTGTCTAAACCGACCTCTGATACCAACTATAAGGCCCCAACCATAAACCTTACTTAATCTTCAGTTATTACAAGATTACAAATTGAGGATCATTTCAGGTTTAGAGTTTTAGAGAATTAGATCATAAAACTTGCATTATATTCCACATTTAAACAAAGTGGTTACATAAAAGATAGTATTCACTTTTCCCATCAACGGAAACATATTTAAAATAAAACATGGATTATTTCTTGACACTTCCTTAACACTATCATCATATCATGTACCTTTCCCTTGACCTGTGAAAAACATTTCAAAAACCTAGGATGATCATAAAAAGCTCCGTAAGGGATATAAAAATATGGAAAAGAAACATGAGTACATGTATACATAAGAATCAATGAAATCATACTTTACTCATAAAACATAATCACTTTAACATACCTCATCAAATCATGAATAAAACATATAAATCATAAGACATAAAGGTAACTTGAGGCATTCATAACATTCTTACGTAGGGAGTAACCCACTTGGTTACATTTGGAATACCCATCATAGTATATTCCCTAAATCTCTTCAGAGAAACCTTAATGTTTAACTCCTCATTACCCAATGCATTGGAGAGCTATATTGGGATCATCCACCCTTAGTTTAACACGAAACCACTCGTCTTTATAACAATACCCATGAACCATAACATAATCGTATCACAAAAAACATGCATAAAGGAAACATAACATTTCCACATTTCAATTACAAGATATCAATACAACACATTGATATAATAAAACCATTTTCAATACCAAAATAAATGAAAAGTAAAACATGGTATTTATTTTTCATTTTAAAAAAAGGGTATGGCTTGTAAAGGAAGCCGAAACTCAAATAATGGTCACGGCGGCGGAGAAGTCGTTGTCGCCGCATACATACGACAAAAGCATTCCTTTTTAACGTTTAGTAAAATGCTTTGTATAAAAAATATTCCTTTTGGATAAATGTAAAAGTCAAAGGGGTTTATACACCGTATAAATGAAAGTTGTGTATAAAACAGAATATGCCTCAATGAAAGGAGATTGAGATGATGTCCCTTACAAAGATCATTTTTTTAAATAACATATATCTATTATGTTTATTAACTATATGTACACATAAAGAAAGTATAAATACAATATAGGACTTAATAATATCATGACATAATTTGAAAGTAGGAGATTAACCCAAAGAACAGAAATTGGGATAAGAAGTTACCTTACCTCTGATCCGACTTGACTCGATCATTCATTAACGTCCTGAATAATAAACTTGAGTAAATTTCTACTTGCTTAAAACCTTTTTCAAGATCATTATTCCTTTTATATCACTTATTTCCATGTTATGAAAATTATGTAATCATTTAAGTTAATAACGGTCGTTTTGTCGATATTTGGTACTTGAATCAAAAGTGAACTTCTTATATTTACAAGTTGTTAACATAGTAAAATATCCATTATCTAAAGAATGATATTAATGATGTAGATGCAATTTATATCATATATATCCAGTATATATATTCATTTATAAATTTACATAATCATTTATAGGTAAAAAATGAAATGCACCGTTCATGTTGACGGTAAGCCGTACGTACGCATGAACGCTACTTTCATTTCTATGTCATATTAATGGATTTAAAACTAAATAAGAGATTTGTGTTTTTTAATTATAGAATTATATTCATAATTTAGATGTAACATAAATCATATATATCCATTATATATATGTACTTATAATAGTACATTACATTTGGGGATAAGAAATGAAATGCACCGTTCATGGAGACGGTAAGCCGTACGTACGCATAAACTCTACTTTAATTTCTATCTCATACATTAATGGAATAAAAACATAATGATTTATAATAGTAATAAAATTCGAATATGGTATCATATATAATATCATTAAATCTATCTTTTATATGTACCACATATGGTATTAACGAATCAAATCACTTTGAGTGCGCGGTAGTCCGCACTTCCTAAAATGAAGATATCGTGTTTACCCATAATGGAAACCATAAAGGTAATCCATAAATGAAAAAATAAAGAATCTTAAGTAAAACATAAACATATTATATATCATATATAAATATAGTGACATCCTAATAGCCAACATTGAAGGTGTTAGAAGAATATTGAACAATCATCGTTTCGTGAGGCAGAAATTCGCCATCCACAGAAACAGTATGTTCTTTAACAGTTAGATGTAGGCGTGTGTAAGTGTAGCTATAATGATTCTTATAAAAAAATCCTAGTATATTGAAGATACTGGTGTTGTTACAAAATAAATGAATAAAAATAGTATAGGGGGTTGGAGAAGCAAAATAAAACAAAAGAGCATTAGAGAAGACTTTACCTTTGAATCAGGTAACTCTTTTTCATTTGAGCTCAAAGGCTTACGTGGAAAGAATTATGCCCAAAGAGAGGAATCTAGTAGTAATATAGGGATGTGGAGAGACAAAATGGGCAGGGGTTGGCTGAGAATAAGGCTTGAGAGGTGTGGGTAAGGTGGTAGAGGTGGGGGCCTTTTATAAGAGGAGAGGGGGGGCACTTTTGGAAAGGTACAAAATGTTACATTATTTTCAAATGCATTTCTGATTTTAAAGGTCCCCCATTGATATATTTCGAGGATAAAGAGATAAGGGTTCTAAATATACTAATAAAATAGGTCTTTGACAAGTGTAACTTTTAGTTTTAACATTATATGTTCATTTTATTGAAATCCTTTATTAATGAGGTAATCACTGCATCATCATGGTGTCATAAATAATTTAATTTATTTAATGTCTAAAAATTACAAAACAAATACTATTATGGAGGAAATAGTATTATCTTTCCAATTACTATTTATAGTCCAATATATCATTTATTTATACAAAATTAAAAATGTTTTACTCAGGTGATACATTCTTTGTTATATTTATCTTTCTTTAAAAATAAAAAGATAAAAAGTCATTATCACACAAAAGTGATTGCATGGGGTCCCCAAGTTTGGCACAAGGAATCCCATGGTCGTCCATGACACAAAAAGTAGTATTAGGACATATTTCGGGGTTATTTGTTATTATTATGATATTATTTTATTATCCTTAACTACCCGATTACTAATTAATCAAGATAATTAAAGATAATTACTGTCATTACTATTCATAATTTCCAAAAACAAAAGAGTCTTGATTACATAATTAGGACCTTATGATTCCAAATATTTAAGCCATTTTACAAAATTTCAAACACATAAATTTCAATAATTATTTTAAAAATAATTCTCGTTGTCAAAACAAATAGCTGGTTTTTTTGAAACAGTATCTATTAAAAGTTTGGCATTAGTTTATTCCCAATTCCAAAGTGAAATTAATCCTAATGACCACCATTGGATTAAATGGTAAAAAACTATTCTAATTTAATTTTAAGATAAATTAAAAATATAATCTAACCATATAATTAAATTATATTAAAAAGCAGTTTTGATGTAAAATGCAGTATTTTTCACTATTCATTAAAAAATGAACATTGTCAGAAAAATATCAAAACTTTATGCAAAGTAAATTTTAATGTACCAATAATAAATAACAAGTTTATTTTGAAAAATAGATCTTATCAAATTGTCAAAAGTGTGATTTGAAAATGGTTTTCCATCGAGAGGCAGTAAAACAATCTTTTAAAAATATTAGTGTATTCCATACTTAAGATTGGATTTATTCTCATTTTAAACCTCTAAAACACTATCTAATTAATAAATAGACATAGATCAGAATATCCTTTATTCATTACTTACTTGGGATGTTACATCCCTCCCCCCTTTAGAAAACTGTGTCCCCATAATTTATTTTCTTATCGAATAAGTCGGGGTATTTAGCCCTCGTTGCATTTTCAGATTCCCCTATTGCCTCTTCAATCATCACAAAACCTTTACCTGGTGAATAACCTTATTCCGCAACACTTTCTCCCTATGGTAAAGAATCTGGACTATTTGTTCCTCATAAGATAGATTCTCTTCCAACTGAACTACATCTGGACTAAAAACATGAGATGGATCTGGCATGTACTTCCTTAACATTGAAATATGAAAAACATTGTGTACTTGAGATAAAATCGGAGGTAAATCCACTCGGTATGCAACTGATCCAACTCTCTCCAAAATTTCATATGGTCCAATGATCCTTGAACTCAACTTTCCTTTCTTACCAAATCGTATCACACTTTTCCTTGGTGAGACTTTGAGGAAGACATGATCACTGACCTCAAAAGAGAGATCCTTCCTCCTATTGTCTCCATAACTCTTTTGCATGCTCTGAGCTATTCTCATGTGTCTCTGTATTAGCTGAACTTTTTCTGCCAACCCTTTTACCAATTATGTTCCCATCAACTTTCTTTCACCCAATTCATCCCAAAAATCCGGAGTTCGACACCGCTTCCCATATAACGCCTCAAATGGTGCCATCTGTGTACTGGAATGAAAACTATTATTATAAGAAAATTGAACCAAAGAAAGATGTTGGTCCCAACTTCCCTGATAATCCATCGAACATGCACATAGAATATCTTCCAAAGTTTGAATCGTTCTTTCTGACAGCCCATCTAATTGAGGATGAAAAGCTATACCAAAATTTAATTCAATACCCAACAACCTCTGAAGGCCTTTCCAAAAGTTAGAAGTAAACCTGGGATCACGATCAGATACAATAGAGAGAGGAATTCCATGTAACCGGACTATCTCTTTAAGATACAAACGAGAAAGTTGATCTAGGGAAGAATTATCTCGTATAGCAAAGAAATGAGCAGATTTAGTCAAGCGATCAACAATAACCTAGATTGCATTATTACCTCAATGTGTCTTCGGCAATCCCACAACGAAGTACATGGATATATTTTCCCATTTCCACTCTGGTACTGGTAAAGGCTGAAGCATCCCTTTTGGTAACTGCCTCTCTGCTTTAACCAGTTAACAATTCAAACACTTCACTGTAAAATCAGCAATATCTCTTTTCATTCAATCTCACCAGTAATACTCCCGCAGATATCTGTACATCATAGTACTGCCAGGATGAACTGAAAAAGGAGAACTATGAGCTTCACATAACAACTCTCTATTCAACTTTGAATCAGAAGGCACACACAATCTCTTCCCAAATCTCAAAACACAATCATTATCAATGTTGAATTCAGGCAACTTACCCTTCTGAACCCGCTCTACCTTTTTCTGCAACTCACTGTCTTGCTTCTGTGTTTGCATGATTCTGTCTGATAGGGAAGATATAACTAATACCTGAAACAAAACAGAAGAACATCCTGCACCAACAACTTCCATGCCAAAGTTCATCAAATCCTTAACCAAAGGATCACGTTCCAAACGCAACATTGTTAATGAAGCATTAATTTTTCGACTCAAAGTGTCAGCCAATTTATTTTCTTTTCCCGGATTGTAAGGAATTGTACAATCATAATCCTTGATTAATTCTAGCCATCTCCTCTGTCACATGTTCAATTCTTTCTGAGTGAATATATACTTTATCCTTTTTTGATTGGTATATATTTCACACTTTACTTCATACAAATGATGCCTCCAAATTTTTAAAGCGAAAACCACAACAGAAAATTCCAAATCATGTGTAGGATAATTTAACTAATGAGTTTTCAACTGACATGAAGCATATGAAATTAACTGATCATTTAGCATTAGGACTCAACCAAGTCCTTTCAATGAAGCATCACTATAGATAACAAACTCACCATTCCTGGAAGGTAGTGCCAAAACTGGAGCATTCACCAATATTCGTTTCAGTTCCTGAAAACAATCATCACAAACTTTTGTCCAGATAAACTTCACACCCTTCCGAGTTAGCTTAGTCATTGGACTAGATGACCGTGAAAAATATCTAACAAACCTTCAGTAATATCCTGCCAAACCAAGGAAGCTACGAATATCAGCTACATTTGTGGGTCTTGTCCATTCTTCAACAACCTTTGTTTTTGCAGGATCAACAGATATGCCATTTTTTGAAACAATGTGACCAAGGAAAGAAATTTGCTGTAACCAAAACTCACACTTGTTGAATTTTCCATATAGTTTCTTTTCTTATACGTTTTTCAATATAACCCTTAAATGACTTTCATGATCTTCTTTACTTTTAGAAAACACCAAAATATCATCAATAAAAACAACCAACATTTTTCAACTGAATCAACTGATCCATCACTACAACAAATTGTTTATTTCTGATTCTGACCATCTAAGGATACTGACTTGAAATTTCATTTCCCTCTGTATTCCTTCCCCAAAAATATGTTCTGTTTCCTCTATGAAAAACCATTCTTAACACAGAAATATCTTAGGAGAAGTAACATGGTAATCTTCAAATGCTATATCATTTCAATTTGACCACAAAAAAATATTTTTGGATAATCATTTAATAGAATTATAACTCATAAAGTTGTCTAACTGACCTCTGATACCAACTATAAGGCCCCGTCCTTAAACCATACTTGATCTTGAGTTATTACAAGATTACACATTGAGGATATTTTTAGGTTTAGAGTTTTAGATAATTAGATCATAAAACTTGCATTACATTCCATATTTAAAAAACGTGGTTATATAAAATATAGTATTCATTTTTCCCATCAATGGAAACATATTTAAAATAAAACATTGATTCTTTCTTGACACTTCCTTGACACTATCATCATATCATGTACCTTTCCCTTGACCTGTGAAAAACATTTCAAAAACTTGGGATGAGCATAAAAATCATATTAAGGGTTATAAAAATATGGAAAGGAAACATGAGTACATGTATACGTAAGAATCAATGAAATCATACTTTACTCATAAAACATAATCACTTTAATATACCTCATCAAATCACAAATAAAACATAGAAATCAGAAGACATAAAGGTTACTTGAGGCATTCATAACATTCTTACGTAGGGAGTAACCCTCTTGGTTACGTTTGGAATAACCATCACAGTATATTCCCAAAATCTCTTCAGAGAAACCTTAACGTTTAACTCCTTCACGTTACCCAATGCATTGGAGAGCTATATTGGGCTCACCTGCCCTTATTTTATCACGGAACCACTCATCTTCATAACAATGCCCAAGAACCATAACCTAATCGTATCACATAAAACATACATAAAGGAAACATAACATTTCCACATATTAATCACAAGATATCAATACAAAACATTGATATAATAAAACCATTTTCAATACCAAAATAAATGAAAAGTAAAACATGGTATTTATTTTTCATTTAAAAAAAGGTATGGCTTGTAGAGGAATCCAAAACTCAAATTATGGTCATGGCGGTGGAGAGGTCATTGTCGCCGCATACGTACGACAAAAACATTCCCTTTTTTCATTTAGTAAAAATATTTGTATAAAAAATATTCATTTTGGATAAAAATAAAAGTCAAAGAGGTTTATACACCATATAAAAGAAAGTTGTGTATAAAACAGAATATGCCTCAATGAAAGGAGATTGAGACGATGTCCCTTATAAAGATCAATTTTTTTAAATAAAATATATCTATTATGTGTATTAACTGTATGTACACATAAATAAAGTATAAATACAAGATAGGACATAATAATATCATTATATAATTTGAAAGTAGGAGATTAACCCAAAGAACGGAAATTGGGTTATGAAGTTCCCTTACCTCAGGTCCGACTTGACTCGAACGTTCTTTAACGTCCTTAATAATAAACTTGAGTTAATTTATACATGATTAAGAACCTTTTTCAAGTTCATTATTCAATTTATATCAGTTATTACCATGTTATGAACATTATGTAATCATTTCAGTTAATAACGGTCTTTTTGTCGATATTTGGTACTTGAATCAAAAGTGAACTTCTTATAGTCACAAGTTGTTCATGTAGTCAAATATCCATTATCTCAAGAATGATATTCATGATGTATATTCAACATATATCATATATATCCAGTATATACATGCATTTATAATATTACATAATCATTTATAGGTAAGAAATGAAATGCACCGTTCATGGAGACGGTAAGCCGTACGTACACATGAACGCTACTTTCATTTCTATGTCATATTAATGGAATTAAATCTAAATGAGAGATATGTATATTTTAATTCCAGAATTATATTCATGATTTAGATGCAACATACATCATATATATCCATTATATATATGTACTTAGAATAGTACATTACATTTGGGGATAAGAAATGAAATGCACCGTTCATGGAGACGGTAAGCCGTACGTACGAATGAACGCTACATTCATTTCTATCTCATGCTTTAATCGAATTAAAACATAATGATAAATTATAGTATTATAATTCCAGTATGTTATCATATATAATATCATTAAATCTATTCTTCATACGTACCACATATGGTATTAATGAATCAAATCACTTTGAGGGGGCAGTAGTCCGCACTTCCTAAAATGAAGATATCGCGTTTACCCATAATGGAAACCATAAAGGTATTCCATAAATGAAAAAATAAAGAATCGTAAGTAAAACGTAAACATATTATATATCATATATAAATATTGTGACATATTAATGGCCACCTTTTAAGGTGTTAGAAGATTATTGAACAATCATCGTTTCATGAGGCAGAAATTCGCCATCCAAAGAAATAGTATGTTCTTTAACCATTAGATGTAGGTGTTTGGAAGTGTAGCTCGAATTATTCTTATAAAAAAATCCTATAATATTTAAGATACTGGATTTGTTACAAAATAAATGAATAAAAAGAGTTTAGGGGGTTGGAGAAGCAAAATAAAACAAAAGAGCATTAGAGAAGACTTTGCCTTTGAATTGGGTAACTCTTTTTGATTTGAGCTCAAAGGATTCCTTGGAAACACTTCTGCCCAAAGAGAGGCTTATAGGAGTAATAGAGGGATGTGGAGAGACAAAATGGGCAGGGGTTGGCCGATCCAATGGCTTGATAGATGTGGGTAAGGTGGTAGAGGTGGGGGCCTTTTATAAGAAGAGAGGAGGGTCACTCTTGGAAAGGTATAAAATGTTACTTTATTTTCAAATGAGTTTCTGATTTTAAAGGTCCCACATTGATGTATTTCAAGGATAAGGTGATAAGGGTTTGAAATATACTCATCCAATATGTCTTTGAAAAGTTTAAGTTATTGTTTTAATATTATCGTTTCATTTTATATAAATCCTTTATTAATGAGGTAATCACTACATCATCATGGTGTCATAAATAATTTAATTTATTTTATTTATAAATATTACAAAAAAAATACTATGATGTAGGAAATCTTTTTAGCTTTGCAATTAATATTTATAGTACAATATAGAATTTATATATACAAAATTATAAATGTTTTACTCAGGTGATACATTGTTTGTTATATTTAACTTTCTTTAAAAATAAAAAGACAAAAAGTCATTATCACACAAAATTGATTCCATGGGGTCCCCAAGTTTGGCACAAAGAATCCCATGGTCTTCCATGACACAAACAGTAGTATTAGGACACATGTTGGGGTCATTTGGTATTATTATGATATTATTTTATAATCCTTAACTACCTGATTACAAATTAATCAAGATAATTAAAGAAAATTATCGTCGTTACTATTCATAATGTCCAAAAACAAGAGTCTTGATTACATAATTTGGACTTTCGGATTCCAAATATGTAATCCGTTTTAAAAAATACCAAACACCTAAATTTCAATAATTAATTTAAAAATAATTCCCATTGCCAAAACAAATAGCGGGTTTTTTTAAAACAATATCTATTGAAAGTTTGGCATTAGTTTATGCCCAATTCCAAGGTGAAATTCATCCTAATGACCACCATTGTATTAAATGGTAAAAATATATTCTAATTACACATTAATACCAATTAAAAATATAATCTAACCATATAATTAAATTATATGATAAAGCAGTTTTGATGTAAGATGCAGTATTTTTCATTATTCATTAAAAAATGAACATTGTCAGAAAAATACCAAAAATTTAACCAAAGTAAATTTCAATGTACCAATCATAAAGAATAACTATATTTTGACAAATAGATATTATAAAATTGTCAAAATTTTGATTTGAAAATGGTTTTCCATCAAGAGGCAGTAAAACAATCTTTTAAAAATATTAGTGTATTCCATGCTTAAGATTAGATTTATTCTCACTTAAGAATATAAAACACTCTCTAATTCATAAATAGACATAGATCAGAATATCTATTATTCATTACTTACTTGGGATGTTACAACCATAGTTAGGAATAAACTAATTATATTTAAAATATAAAGTTTTAACTACTTGTTATTATAATGAAAAAAATTATGAAATCACTTAGTGAGTGATGCCACAATTTTTCTATGTTTTGGCATTCGAAATAATGTTTCTATAACTTCGATATACCTAACCATCCTGAAAAACTACTTCTTCTATTTATACACCATAGATAAATCAAAGGTTTTATCTGTTCTCTAAAAACTAAAACCATGTGATTATAATCCATCCAAATATATCATGGAAAGTACATGAAGTACTTAGACCAGTTTTACTAATAAGATTTCTAAATCAACCTTAGAAATAGTTTACTACCATCAATGGGATGATAAATCTAATCCATAAGGTAATTTTGAGGGACAATGTACTTCTAAGATAGGTAAAATTTTAAGTAGAATAGACTCTTAATATGAAATATTTAATTTTACTTTTATGAAAAAAAACCTAATTCAGAAAAGATTCATTCAAATGCATGGATACATAATATTGAGTTCAAAATTTGAAATATTACGTGAAAAATAAAAACAATAGAAAAATGTTACGGTACCAAAACTACTAGAAATAATCCCAGGGATAACCTCATAGAAATTAAAACTAGAATTTGTAATTAAACTAAACATGAAGTTTATACAAATCACAACCCTACTCAAAATGAAAATCTAGATGAAAATAAAAACCAAAATATGGAAATCTCAAAATATATATATTTATACAAAAATACTGAAATGAAATTGAAAATATTTGTTCCAGTTGAAAACCAAAATTAAAATAGGCATGAAATGATATGAAAATAAGTGGAATAAAAATATAGAAGAATAACTTTAGGTATTTATAATAATTCTATAGAATATTTAAAAAATCAGACCCTTCCCTGAAGGAATTAAAAAGAACAACCAATAATCAATTCTTCTTAAATAACTCATGTTATTCAAGAAAATTTTAAAACAATATGCATTTTCTTGAGGCATTAATTTAATTCCCATATAATTGTATATTTTTAAAAAAATCAGATTTAATAGGAAAACTTTTGAATAAATATCTATATATAGTCACAAAAGGGTGTATAGTGATGTCATTCAGAATAAGATATCATATAAATATAAATATCTAGGAAACCTTGTCATATTATGTATCCTAGGGGATAGTATCATATTTAAGTTCTTATACATCCCAGGTGTGAGTATAAATTTGATCCCATTATCATTTTTTCAACACCTAAAATAATAATTTCCAAAACTCACCATTATTAACATATAAATAGTAGACAAATACATTAGTCATCCAATCAAGAGAGTTTATTATATTTTATTTGGGGTATGGAAACTATATCTACATTAAAAAATGTTCATTCTGGATCTGGAGTGTGTAATTGAATTGCATATCATCCTTTCTAGACTATTCATAGAAACAAGAGGAGTTGTTGTTGATGTGTCTAATGAAAAGTTAACATTCAACCTAATAATAAAAATAAATCAATGTTTGTAAAAGGGATAAATAAACTTCACAATATAAAACATGTGTAATGGATAATTTTTTATAAATTGAAGAACTTTTTGATGAGGAAGAGGAGCAGTTTTTTAGGATGAAATTTGAAATTAATAACCAGTCAATCACTTATGAAACATAATTAAGAATCAATTTTTTCTAAAGAAATAACCAATATATGAAAATTTGGTAGACATTTTATAACATTTATATGTGTTTTACTTCGAAAATAGTTTGAACCGAGTCATATAATTTGTATATGAGGAGAAATCTATGAAGGAAAAATATGATGAAGAAGTGGATTTATATAGTGCCTCATTTTAGAGATAGATTGAATAATTTATAACTATGAGACGCAGCTGTCTACCATCGAGTCAAAAAGAGACAATTATGGATCTCAATCCCCTACTATCTCTTCTGAAATATTCGCTTCCTGGTGAGGTATCTTCATTTTCTATCATCACATCATTCAATCAAGAATCAATTAAAGAGGAAGGATTTCTACAAGTCATGAGGATGTTCCATCATGTTATTGTATGGAAGATATCTAACATAAAGGGGATAATTTATTCTAACTAAATAAATACTCTAGGGAACCTAACCATGAACCTAAAGATAAGAGGAATAGAAGACTTAACTACAACATGTAATAGGTGATTAAGGTGTAAGGATTAATATAACTTGATGTTGGAATAATATTTCCAATTTATGATATCCCATTGATCACTAGTTTTTTAGCGGTACCTGAAAATAATAGAGGGTTTTTTCTTATAAATTAATGGAATGAGAAAATTCAAACTTGGACAGTGAACAAGTACAGAGAATGTGTAGATTACAGAAAACATAATTTGTCCACTATCAAAGACCATTTTAATTTAATTTTTATACCAAATTCTTGAGAGTTGGTTTGGAAATGAGTATTTATATTTTCTTGACCACATTACTCTTTACCATAAGATTCTTTTATCCTTAGTGGATTATGAGAATACTAATTTCAGTTTTCCTTTGGGTATATCTTCCTTCAAATGATTTTCCTCTGTGTTATGTGAGGCTCCTGCCACCTTTCAAAGTTGTGTTGTTGAAATTTTCTCTTATATGATTGAGAGGAAAAATTGAGGTATTCATGGATTATTTCTCTATATTTGTGAATAATTCTCCATGTTTTCATAAATGTTTGGAAACTTTTTTTGAAATAATTCAAGTGATAAACCTCGTTTTTAACTGGAAAAGTGCCAATTCATGGTTACTAAATGAATAGTATTTGGTCACAATGATTCTAAGAAAGTAATATAGGTATATAATGAGTATATTTAAGTAATATATGAGCATAAAAATATATTAAATGTTAATTGAATTTAAATTTTTCAAGGTAAAGTTTTCTTCTACAAGATATCCACCAAAGACTTTTTAAAAATCAATAGTCCTTTGAAATCACTGCTAGTAAAGGATACACCCATTTAGTTTGATGAGAATATATTATATTCATACAAAATTATAAAATATAAAATCATATCATTGCCCATAAATTATTCTCTTAATATGTAATTTCATTTTTAATTAATATGTGATGCTTGGGATGTGGTTGTGGGAGAAGTTTTAGGAAAAAGAAAGGAAATGAGGTTGTTTGTGGTTTATTATGAATGAAAACATTTATATAATGATCAAAAGAACTAAAATATTATAGAAAATGAGTTTTTAGATTTTCTCCCCATACAAATATTTAAGTAGTGATTGATTCGTTTAAAATTCATATTATTCATTGATCATTCTACCCTCAAGTATCATCTGGCCAAGAAAGAGGACAAACCAATTCTAGTCATATGGATCATTTTACTATAATAATTTTAATTGTATATTTCCAATAATTTGTCTAATGAAAATTTTATATTAGTTAAATTTTAATGCTTTCTAAGTTATCACAACAATTACTTTATGGAGATAAACACATAATTCTTTTATGAAATGTTGATGTCCATGATGTCTAGAAATCTTCTTGGTTTACTAAAACATAAAATTTTCTAGTCATAGAAACCATACCCAAAAAATATTACATAATTATATAATTTTTTTCATTTATAAACTAAAATACTAATTTTCGGATGATCCTTTTATATATATAATGTTTTCAGAATGTATACTAAGGAGATGTGTGGTTAAGGAGGAAATGCTTCCCCTTATTGAGTGTTGTCACTCCACACCATGGACTGGACATCATGGGGGTGAGAGTATATCCTAGAAACTTTTCCTAGTTGGTTTTTACTATAATAATATGTCCAAATATTATAGGATATTTTTTATATTTTTTAATAGATACCATTGGCTTGGAAATGTTGTTTGGAAATAAGAATTTTTTAAAATTGATTTTGTTTCTCTCGAAGTTTTGGTACTTCCAAATAATCTAGCCATGAATTTTATTAAACATGTCATGAATAATATTCTTTCTATATTTGGAGTTCTTGAGGAATTCATTGTAGATAATGTAACCCATTTTATGAACTTCATAATTAAAATAATTAATAGAAAAATATCAGTTTTTATAGATTCAGTACAACTTGTCTCCCACAATCTAGTGGTCAGGCTAAAATTTCCAACAAAGGGTATTTGTTGTTTTGGGAGAAGACAATTTCTAGTTCAAGGGAATATTGGTCATCAAAATTGTATTAATCATAATGAAATTAATGTAATTATTATAATAACTCCATAAAAATGTCTCCATATATACTTATTTATTGTAAAACATTCCATTTGCCTATCGAATTGACCCATAAGTCCACATGGGTTGTGAATGCCCTAAATTTTGACATTAAATCTGTTGGTGAGAGTAGGTTTCTAGATTTGAGTGATCTGAATAAAATACAAAGACACACTCATAAGTATTCTAGGATTTATAAGGAGAAAAAAAGAATTAAATGATTTAATCATTAAAAATATTTATAATAGGGTTGTATAGAAGTCCGTTCTATTCACTTTTGGATGAAGTGTTCTCCAAGAAAAAAATATCAAGGGGTTTTTAACCTTCAATACTTTGATATATATTATTAATGGGGTTATAGAGTTGGCTGGAGAGGAGAATTAACCATTTCTAGCCAATGTTTAGTGTATTAAACACTATTTATAGGGGAATACAAAAGAATTGAACACTTGTTACTTACATTAAACTTGATCTACAAATAAATTTAACTGAGTAATATAAACTATGTTCTTCATGTAATTTAATACATGTTTATTTGTTTTCCTTTTTCTATAGGAAAAATTCTCACTATGTTCCATTAATTGATTTATATTTTATCCCATTAGCCAGTTTCTTTTTGTTTGATCATATCCTTTCAATAATTTTCCATGTTTATAATTATTGTTCTCATTATTTTGGTCACTTTACTTAATTCATGATCGATTCGGTCATCTTTCAACCAATTAAAGACTTTAATTTTCACTTCTATTCATCTTGTTATCGATTTAGTTGGTGTTGTCTGTTGGAATACTCAGTTGCATTTCTCTTTTGGGGTAAGTCCAAAACATTGTTGAATTTTCATCAAGTAGCTAGTTTACCTACCATATTAACCTCACTATAGATTTAATCTGTAATGTGTGGTTGATCATTCCTTCTTATGATTGATCCAATTTTATCTTCATTTGTTCACTTTCATAATCAAATTAAGTGGACCAACAACACGACCTGCACGATCGATTACTTTTCATGGTTAGTAAGAACTTTTACAACTATGAGATGTTTAGATTTGTGAATATAAGATCCTATAATAAATAAAAATGTTTTTTAAAGGAAAAGAGGAGTTACTAGATGAATCTACCTTGATAAAACTCCACAATACTCAAACCTTTGTTGAATTTTTCTTGATATTTTTCTCCCTAAAATAAATTTTGTTCTAATAAAAAACATATATAAACTAGAAGTGAGAAACTATGGATCTTTTCTCAATGTAAAAATATGATATAAATTTTTTTTGAACTCCGATGATGAAAGCTCAACATTCAAGGGAGTAAAGTTATAACTCTAATCATTAAGAATATATTAATTTAATTATTTTTAATGAATTGTAATGAGGACTAATTTTGGGGTATATTTTCTGAATATTATTGTTTTTATAAGTGATATTTTTTCCTTAAATTGGTGTTTAATTTATTGATAACTATGTTTTTAAAAATTTCATTAAAACAAATAATAAAACATTCTTAAAAATTTTAAAAAACATTTGGCTTCAAAAAATTTTTTATCATGTAATCATTGTTTAACCATGATAATATTTTGAGTTTTATTGTTAATTCATTGTACTTTTATCAAGTTAAAATGAATTATATTTATCAAATCTATTCTCATGTTCTGGTTATTTTTGAAAACTATCAATAAAATTTCTTTGAACCCTTCTAACACATTTTTAACTACCAAGTTGAAAATTAATTTTGCACAATAATTTCTTAAATGTTCTCCGACATTCAGATTTAATACTAGAGAAATTTTTTGTTTTTACATATGGGGGAGAGGGGTCTTTAAATTTATTAAATATCATTCAAATATTTTACACAAAAAAGTCTACAAAAAATAAATTCTATGGGTTTTAAGCACCAAATTGTTTTAAATTATAACCCTCCTGCTGCATAATTGCATACTTATAATAGTGAATTTCATCAATGTTTTAATAGTTGAATGAAAAAGATTTTTAAGTAATAGAGTCCATCATTTTTATGGAAATTACATTTATTAACTGGGAATGGTATCACGATAGATTATATCATTGTGGAACTAGAATTATATCATAAAGAAAAAATATTTGAACTTGAACCTTGGTAACTTAGCCTTTATGAAAAAATAGACCTTAGGGATAAAACTCAATAGATAGTAATAAAAGTCCCTTGAAACTAGAATAAAATTTAAAATTAGGATATTAAAATTAATATATTTGACATTATGTACTCATTGTGTTGTTAAATAAAATCGAATTGTATATAAAATAAGTTTTATTCAATTCCAGGACTATAAATTTTTAAATAAATATCCTTATTGTAAAAAATTAATTCATTAAGGTAAAATTAATATTAAACCTGAATGAACAATTGGAAAATTGACTCATAATAAAATAATTTGAATTATATTAAGGAATTTGAAAATTCATCCTTGGTTTATAGAACCTGGGAGATGGGGATAATATTAAACTCCATCTTGTTAATGTTTAAATTCCAATTAAATATAATCAATCAATACTCCAAGAAATAAAACATGAACTATGATTGAAGTAAGGAAGTGAGTGATATTCAAATATGAGTAATAAAACAATATAATTAAGGATGGGCCTTTTTTATATTTTATTTTTAGTGTGTGTATTTGATACTAGGAAATCCCTAAAGTGAAAATTATATGAAAATTTTATCTCATCTCAAAATATTGTTTTCTTTTAAATTAATAATTTAACATAGAACCTATTAAACTAATTTTTTCCTTGTGAATTTTTCTTAAAATTTAAAATCATGGGTTATTTTTGTTTTAATTTAGAAAAAGAAATTTTATAAGAACGATGGAATTTTATGTTCTCTTTTTTTATATATTTTCCATATTTTTTGAGGGAATTATTAGCCATTTTATACAATAATGTTATTCCAATGGACAGTTTTTTAAATTGTATAATTTCTCTATGGAATACAGTACTAAATGGACATCTTTTTAAAAGTGGTAGTTTTTGTGTTAATTTTATTAATTTATATTTATTCATCTCTATATATTTTAAGGTCATATATTTTTCATGTTGTATAATTATGTTAAAGAAAATTTTACAACGTTGTGAATGATATAGAAAGGTTAATCCTAGCCTATAGAGGGGTAAATCGCACATATCAAAGGTTACATAAGAATTCCAAGATATTTTTTAATGGTATTTCATTGTGTTTAATGATACATAAGGCTTCATACCTATACTCAAGCTCATGTATAGGTCTTCAAACACCTATGGAAATGTGAAACTACTTTTCAAATCCATAAATAAAGGTATATTTACACACACATCATGGTATAAACTGGAATACTAAACTGCATAGGGTTACCTAAATCTCAAATCTAATGTTAGGGGGAGTTGATAACAAAGTAGTAGGAATTTTGGGAAAACATTGGGAGTTAAATATATTAGATAATAATATTTAACATGTGATTTGGGAGTTATCTGACGTGTTGAAGATCAAAATCAGTTGGGGGTTCTCCCCAAGTCTTGTGAGGGTTTTCAGGATCGATTATAGGTGTGTTATGTGGTGGAATAGTATCTGAGTTCATACTTCCAACTATAAGCCTGAGGATTGTAATTGGAATTCAATATGAATATTAATTTAAGTAGGAGGACATTATCCTATCATAATTCATGGAGGAAATTGATAGAGACTACAAGGACAAGGAATTATTGGCATGATCAAGTGAGTACTAGGTAGTAGGTCATAATCACTGGAACATTGGAATTGAAATATCTTTGATAGATATGACTTATTCGCCCAATTTATTCACACTCTACTTTTTTGTTCATAATGAATTTATAAGATATCATTGAATAAAATATGATCATAAAATATAACTTCTTGGGGGAATGATATTGTGCAAGTGATATATCTTATATCATTTATTCCTTATTTTTTTGGATGTTACTCTGTAATTTAAACTCATAGGTAGTTCAAATTTCATTGAAAAGCTATAACAAGTGAATAATAATATCAAGTAAATTTATTTCAATTTTCTTTTGATTTTATGATCAATATAATAAGTTATCATCTCTCTAAGGTAATAGAGTATGAGAAAATAAAAAATTTATTCTAGTAACAAGTGAATCATCATTTGTTGAATGATTTCAAACTATAATGAAAAAACATTATGTGTTAATTAGTAACAAGTTGAGACTTCTATATGGTTGGGTACCCTGTTTTCATTCGTTTTAAATTTTTCATCATTTATAAAGGAAAATATATTTTTAACTACCCAATCTACCTCATTACACTATGATTAGTGGTTTTCATAATATTTTCAGGTATATAGGTATTGTTTTATTCACATCACATGTATACTTCATCATTATCTTTATAACCATCCCTATTTTTTATTTTTTTCATTGTTTTTAATTTATTTCTTGGGAAAAAATTTCCAACACCTTCCCCGAGGGATCGAACCTGATATCATTTATACTACGGTCAATAAGTATAAATAATTAATTTGATTGCCTCTAATGAAAATTTGTCACAAACATGTACATGTGATTAGAGAAGGTGTTCTTGGGTGACAATATTCCATGGATACCTAAGTAGGTTGTGAGTAGAACTTAGTAGGGAACCCCCAATGTTTTCTCATTCATAAAAAATAAATGAAGTTCATGTGCATGCGACATGAATAAATAATAAATACACTATAACATTAAAGAGAAAATGAATAGTCACCATTGATCCAGATGTTATAATGTGATTTCTATGATCAATTATTCCTTCTTTGACCAATATTGAAGTGTCTCTGAAGACATCAGATGACTATTTTAACTAGTATCATTCCCAATGGTCTTATAATAATTTCTTCAGGCACTAATTCTTATGGGGATGACTATGGAAACATAAGATCGTATCGGGTATATAGATTATTCATAGGATTTTCCCTAAAGAATCTAGTAGGTGGGGGAATATAGGTGATTCGTAGAGGTATGATCCTTAAAATCCCACATGTAACAAAATGGTTCGATCCCAACATCCCAGACATCCAATATATGAATAAGATTAATGCAAGGAGAAGGTACTCTAAAGAGATAGAAATCATAGCTGAATCCAAGGAGGTTTTCTACGACATTATAAAATTAATAGGTAATCATCGATTCTTGGGTGATACCCAAAGAAATACATACATGGAATATACATCTCATAGGGAAGTGAATTATTCCTAGAAATAACTTCAAAAATAATTTTGTGGGTTGTCCATCTACCCAAACCCACCACACATAATAAGTGTTAACCACTCAAGTGAATGACCAATAAAAATTAATATGGCCATGTATGGCTCACATAATTAATTCAGCTTCTAATTTGACACCTAAAATCATCACCACCCATTACCTGCATAAACCCTCTTAAGGGTCAACATATCATTGGGGTACCCTTTGAGGTCTCATAGAACTCATCATAACATAGAAACCATTCATGTTTTCAATGATCTCTATCTTATATCTCATTCCACGAGGTGGACGAAGAAAAAAAATAAATACATATTACATCATTATTAATTAATATGATATAATTTTCAAAATAATACATTCCTCAGAACTATAAATGTTTACAATAATTGGATATTAAATACATAAACAGATTATTTCATGGATGGTCTTTAACATATCCCACAAATATATTCTCACATAGTACCCTAATTATACATATCATACTAAAAACATTTTTTTATATTGTGGGGATATAGAAACATAAGAATTAGTGAGATCATATACTCACTAAGGGTAAAAAAGGAAGATATCACTAAAATATAATAATTGATCATTAGATTAGCATAAGGGTATGATAATAAAATAAAGTTGATAACATAATAGAATTATACCCTAAAGAACATAGCTCGAAACATAAGGTTCTTGAAATGAACCTCTTCATAATATAACAAATGGGTCTTGAAACAAACTCATAACCATGATATCTAAAAAACATAACATAACCATCAAAAAAACATAAGAATGTGGCATAAACATAAGAATAAAAAATCCTAAAATTGTGGGTCGAGAATCACTACCAAAATTCCATAATAATATACATAAAGAATCATAAACAACATCCTATATTTTAATTCATGATGAATTATTACTAGCATCCCTTATTATATTGAATCAAGCATTATTACTAGTATCCCATAGTACATTGGATCATTAATTATTAACCAAACCCTTTAATATATTAAATTGGGAATTATTACCATCATCCTTAGTAATCTCATGATATATAACACCTTTATCCAATGAATTTGAGGGATATAACCACCCCACCCATAAAATAATGATAAATCATACATATGTTTGAGATAAGAACATAATATTCATTATTTCATCATTAAATAATTATTCAAGGGAAAGAAACAACTTTCAAGAGGACATTCCTAATGCATCATCATAATCCATATAGAGAAAGAAGATGGATGGTATCATTAGACCATATTCAAAGTCAAGAATAACAATCCTTAAAATACACTGACATGTATGAAAAATAATTTTATAAAATAATTTGAAATACATGTTGAAAAAATAAATAAAAAATATCATTTTCATTCAGAAACATTTGAAAACTAAAAATTCCCAATACTATGGGAATATTATTATTTTTAAACAATAAGGACACATGTAAAGTAAAACTCGTTATTGATAATGTTCCTGATATTAGGAATATATAATCATGATATTTATGATAAAAAGATTATTGGTCTTATAGAATAGATAAGGTCGGTTTTTCATAACAGTAATTTAGAATTTTTTTAGTATCAAAGATGGGGGAAATAGAGATAACACTTGAAAAATCATATAAATAATCATAGGATAAAGAAATATGTGGGTTTGAAGAGCTAAATAACATATAATTTTCTATAATGGAAATTAAAACATAAACCATCATTAAAAAAAGTGATATTGAAACATTAACACTCACCCCAAGACCCAACATTCTTTTACCCCCTCTATAATACATTTATATTGATTATAAATATATATATATAATAATAATAATAATAATCATACTTATCTTAAAAATTATTATTCATTCATACTTTTTAATTACAAATTTTTCAATAATTCTCTACTAAAATAAACATTTTTGGTGTTAACTATTTTATTTTTAATGCAGGTTTCGGTTTGGTAATTATAGTCCTTGAATGTCGGATATGGTTTCAACATATCTAGATTCTTAATCAATCCATAAATATAATATTAATTCATTATATATGCTTTTATATATATCCATGTAATTCAGTGATGAAAATTTAGTTACATCACATAATAGAGGTGGTAGTCCGCACATAAACACGGGTGACGCTATCTTCTTGTAAATGAATAGAAATAAATGAAAGATAAAATAAATTGATCTATCCAGAATAAAACTTTTATCATAAATATTATATATATACACTAAATCCATAAATATATTTAACCATGTGAGGTGGTTTTGAAAAATTAAACATTTCGCTTGAGGGAGGGGATCGTTTGTACGTACACATGAGCAACGCTTTTATATCCCATTGAATGGAAATGAGGTAGAAAATGGTAATAAAATTATTATAAAAAATTAGAACATTGTTAGTAAATTTATGATTTTATATTAATATGGTTATATATTGTGTTGTATGAGGTTTCAAAGTAATTAAACATGAAATAACTCTTTTATGTTGATTACCTCTTCTTTGAGTGTCTCCGTTTTTATCACACATTAATCATTATTAGGATAGTGTTTTTGTTGGAATAAGATCACTATAACTTGGTATAGATAGTTGGTTTTTTATTTCAGTATGTTTTGGATGATATAGAGCACTAAATGTTTCGGAAGAAGTGAGGAGAGGAGTTTCCCTTTAATAAGTTAGGGGAGTGGAAGTCTTGTAACTATTAACAACTCTTATATATAAAAAAATGTATTTATTAAGGAAAGTGACTCCAAAAAACCTGATTTTTAATTTAATATAGGGTAATTTAAAATTAAACTCATCCAATCAAATTTAGGTAGGTTTTAAATATATTTTAAACCTTATATCCTAGTTTAAATCTCCCTCTTAAAACCTTTTTACCCTCACTAATGTGAGAAACTTTTACCATGGAAATTATTCATTATGGATAGAAATAAAAATTAAATTATTATATAAATTGAATACTCTAATTCCAAATATTTAAACTATTTTTTAACATTTAATTTCAATAATTGGAATACATTATTTCTAATATAAGGGCATCAAACACATAAACCCCATTTTTTAAAGAAAAAAAATAAATTTTTATATTTAAAAATGAATTTATACATATTTTTTTCAATGATTATTGAGTTGTGGTTTTTCTATGAATTTACTTGATTAATGCTAAATAAATTATGTTTCATTAAAATTATAACCTTCCCAAAACCATATGGAATCATTAAACCACCTCGTTAATGTTATCAAATCACAAATGGTTTTTTATTATAATAAAATATAACATATCTTCCAAGATGTCATAAATAGGTTTTTTGAATAAAAACAAATAGATTTTAATGTTTTATTTTACTCCTTAAAATATTATTTTTTGATCCAAAGGATTTATATATATTTAATTAAGGCTTATATCATACTGATTTCCTAAAATTTATGGTATTCATAAAAATAGTATTTTCCATCATTCACAAAATAATCATCCTTTCATGAAAATTATAAAAAATTCACCATTTGAAAATTCATACATGATGAATTAAAAAATGAAGTTCATTTCATCAACATTAGATTCTAAAATTTAGAAATTTATCTTTCAAATAAATCATATATAATATACAATAAAAATTTCTATTTTAACACAACATTTTTATTGAGTTATGATTAATTGATGTTTTTCTTCTTATAATTGATTTTAAAAATTTGGTTTCATTTAATTATCTCATAATATATCTCACTTTATATTATAGGTGACAACTATTCAAAAAAAATTAATGTTTCTTGTGTCACAATATATCAAATGTGTTGAATTTATCTTAATGGAAAATATGTTCTAAAATCAAAGGATATAACATTATATCCCCCTTAAAAAAAAGTTCTTCAAAAAATTATATTACTCTCATGAAAAAAAGGATATGTATTCCTCATTATATCCTCAGGTTTCCACATAGCTTCCTCAAACATATGGTTTTCACCCAAAACATTTACAAGGTGAGTGGTCTTATTTCATAGTAATTTATCTCATCTATCAAAAATATGTATTGTATATTCCTCATATAAAATATCATGCTTCATATATACAATTTATGAGCTCATTATGTGTGGAGGTTCATATATGTACTTCTTAAAAAGTGTTACATGGACACATCATACAACCAATAAAGAGTATGTAGAAGCACTAAGAGATCAGAAAACATCCTATAACTATCAATGATCTCAAAGGGACCAATATCTTTAGGTCTTAACTTTACCATCTTCTCAAATCTCATAATTTTCTTCCAAGGAGAGATTCATAGGAATACTTTATCACAAAACTCCAAATATCACCAACAATATTTAGTATAAATTTTCAATTGACTTTGATCTTCCCTTATGTGATATTGAATATATGTATCATTCTATTCCATTTTCTAAACATGATTAAGCTCCAATAGATTTTTAGTCTCAAACATCATCCCAAAATGTTGGATTTCAACACATATTTCCACATATGACTACATAAGGATCCATCAAAAATCTTGAGTGAAAGTAATTTTTTTAGCATAATAACTCAATTAATTTTTTTATCCTAACACATTTGAAATCCCTATAACATGATCTCAGCATATCTGTGAAGTTTTATATAGTTATCTCAGAATGACCATCTATTTGAAGATGATATACCGTACAAAATATGAGCATCGTATTTAATGTCAGCAGAATAATTTTATAGAACTTCGTGGTAAAACATGGATCCGACATGGATACAATTGAATGTTGTACTCTTTATAGCCTTAAAAATTTCATAATGTATATTCTAGAATGTTGTTCAAGTGAAAAATCTTCTCTGATAGCAATGATGTGTGTTAACTATTTATAGAGATTGAATAAATTCCAAATAAAAGTATTCCATTTAGAGGTCTTGGGGAATCCAATGATGAAGTACATAGTGATGTTTTCCCATTTTCATTCTATTATGGGTAATAGTATCATAATCCCTTTAGAATTATTCACTCAACATTAACTTCATAACATATTAAACAATGAGATATATAATCTAATATTTTTTTTAATGTTTTCCCACTACATACTCTCTCTCATATATCTATACATTTTCATTCTTCTAGGATGAATATAGGATGATGATATTTTTAGTTCATTCAATAACTCCTACTTCAATTCTAATAATAATGTGACACATAACATGTTTCTAAATCTAATGATTCCATCATGGTCAAGGTTGAACTATTGAATAATCCTTTCCTTATTTTAATGTTCCAAATCCTCACTTATGCACCTCCTTAATCATTACAATGATGGATGGATAAAATTTAATTTGAGAATGATAGGATCTTTACACTTTTATTATGATTTCATGGTTCATATTGTGTAATTTAAAAAGTATTGGATTTTATTCTACCCCCTTCATTGAAAACCTGGAATGGTCCTTCTGACTTAGGGAATCTTCCACCTTCTTCATCTTTCTAGGGTGGTAATTTATTGATAAATTATAATCTATATTCAACCCCCACCATCTCTTTTACCGCATATTCAAATATTTATGTTTGAATATATACTCTGATATTTTATAATCAGTATATATATCACACCTTTCACCATATATATAACGTATCCATATTTTAAATGAAACATTTACCATTGTCATATTTAAATCATGAGTTGGGTAATTTGTCACATGAACCTTTAATTAGTGTGAGAAATGAACTACTACAATGTTATTCTATGTGAGAAAACATCATATACCCTTTATTGATGCATCAATGTAAAAAAAACACATCTCCTTGATAAGGATTCCTAAGAATAAGTTTGAAAACAAACCTTATCCTAAACTCCTTGAAATTTTCTTTACATTAATCTATCTAAAGGATATTTACTCCATTATATTTCAACCATTTTAATGGATTTTATATCTGTGATAAATTTATCATAAACAATTGATAATAGAAAAATAAACCAAGAACAATATTGATCCCAATCACCATAATTTGTGTGGGAAAAGTATTCTACCACTTTGAACATTAAAGTATCAATTAATATTCCCCCATTTTTTATTACATGACCTAGTAATGACACCTTCTATAAATAGAATACACAGTTTCAAAATTATCCATAAAAAATTGCATTTATCAAGTTCTAAAACACAATCCCCAAATTATATTCATTCTATTTCTTTCTCTTTGAATATAAAATAATATCATCTATAAAGACTACAACAACAAAAATCAAGGTAATATATAAATAATCTATTCATTATATCCATAAAGGTAGTGGGGAGTTGGTAAATCCAAACGGAATCACTATAAATTTATAGTTTCCATAAATTATATAAAAGGTTTTATTAGGGATAATTTCTTTATTATCCCTTAAATGATTATATCTATATCGAAGATCAATCATGGAAAATTATTGATCTCCTCACAATTCATCAAAAAATCATCAATATATGGTATATGATACTTATCCTTGATCATGATCTTATTAAGTTCATAATAATATATATAGAGACACATTTAACCATATTAAATTTTAATAAAAAGAAACGATTCACCCCATAGATAAGAACGTGGCCAAAAGAATCCATTATCTTGATTCTCTTCGTGATTCTTCTTCAATTCCAGAAACACAATTGGAGTAATTATATATGGACAATTTAAAAAAAGTATACCACCAGAATGAGTTTTATTAAAAACTCATATTTATGATTTAGGGGAAGGCTAGTAAACTAATTGATAAATACATCATAATATCACAACACAATAATCATATCATATTGTTTTAGTTCCTCCCCATCCATTTGAAAAAAAATAACTCTCTTGAATA
Organism: Viscum album; assembly: GCA_963277665.1. NCBI lineage: Eukaryota > Viridiplantae > Streptophyta > Magnoliopsida > Santalales > Viscaceae > Viscum > Viscum album. The sequence continues at coordinate 1,494,084,048 of OY728162.1, read as the reverse complement.
GGTAGTAAGACCCTTATAATTGAAGTAATATCCATTAGAAGTTCATGTCAATACCCACATCGATAGAGTACAATAAGATGATTCAGAATACCAAATGTGACACCCATTCCTCAAAAATTAATATGGGTAGTATGTAAAGAGAAATAAATCATGCCCAAAATCAAATCAAATTAAACTATAGTGATAATAACAGGATTTTTTGGAAGTATTCTCCCAAAACCTTTTATACAATATGATCTATAGACATGAGATGAAATCACAATACTATTTGTGTTTTTTACCCATAAATAGGTAGTGACTTCATAACCTTATCAAATTCTCCATCTATAAAAGAGTGGGTATAACAAAAATTGAATTAGAAATTTGTTTTTCTATATTGTATTATAAGTGTACCTTTTCCAATGTCATTTTATTAAGACACTTTATCAGATGCTATTTCATTGTCATTCCCTTTTATCCTTTTTCTTTGGTGGTTATTAAGCTTTATTATCTTCCTTGAACCTTGTATTTGGGAATTTATTCACATAATTCCCAAACTCCTTGCATCTGAAACATTGAATTTTACTAGTTGGAACCCTATTCTCCTCTATTTACTTTTTTATTTTTTAATATTTCTTTATAAAAAACTTTATTAATGGTAATCTATCCAAAAAATAACGAATCATCCAATCCCTTTGATAAATTTACTGAACTGATAAACTACACATAGTTGGCATGTAGGTAGATTATTTTTCATTCCTTTATGTGATCCGTCATTTAAGTTCCCTTAAAACTCCATATTCATTTTCTTATTACCCAACTCCACATAATATTGAGAGTTTTTATCTTTTATTTCCATCATAATAGAGAATCAAAATATTTCTTCATATCTACTAATGTATCTTAGTGATAATTAATTTTTCAAACATGGTTTTAAGACACTAAATAATGGATCTATTTTACTTACATGGTCAATGATAAAACTAGAAGAATAACTTGAGATTGTTATACAGTTTTCTCTATAGGTACAAATGGATTCATTATCCTTATTCTTTATCACTATAAAATCCCTCTCTATTTTAGTACAATTATTCCGAGAAAAATAGATATTGATAAATACCCTATTAAACTTCATGGATTTTAGGGAGTTGGTTTATTCTCCTTTACTTGTTTTATTGATGAGATTCCCCAATGATCAGTCTATCGTATAAAGTAATAGAAAGCTAAAAAATATTCTCATGTTTGAGCATTAGAGACCATAATATAAATTTTCTGTCACATTAATCAATTTTTTTGAAATTAGTGGATTGGTGCTCCCATAAAAAGAAGCTGGGTGTTTATACATAAAATAATTGACGACATGCTTCTCTTTCTTAAGTGAATTCTGAATCTCAAGATTGTTCATATTATTTTTCAATACTTTAGAGATTTGGGAATGTATTTACACATTATTTTCCATTCCATCGCTCATGCTATTTGGTTACTCAAATGGTGATTCCCTAAATCTTTCTTTACATCCATTGTTAAAACAATTCCTCATAGTTATAACCATTGACTAAAACAAAAATAGTTAATTTAAGTACTTAAGAAATAATAATCATATTGAGAAGCCATATAATGGGAAAATTCATAACGATATTTCTAAAATTAAGACCCCTTAACATCAACTTATTCAATTTTTGTTTCATAATATATCATTATTGGTTAAAAATAGGTTGGTATAAGTTATACCCCCATATTATTTAGATAATTGTACTTAAAAATAACAAAATCATGATTTGATACCAATTGAGGTTACCTGATCATAACATACATACTTATAACTAAATTTTGAATGAATATAGTATAGTTTTCACAACAATACATGCTTGAGAACCATAAAGCATCCATGTATTTGAAGAATAGATACATAAATAGATTATTTAATTAATGGTCTTCAATGTCTCCCACAAATTTCCTTTCACATATTACCCTTATAAAAAATTTCATACCAAAAACCATTCCTCACAACTTAGGTAAATTGAAACATAAGAAAGGGTGAGGTTATATGCTCAGTATGGGTAAACATGAATGATATCACTCAATGGTCATAAGTGATCATATGATGATAATAAGGGTATGAGAATATAATCAAGTGAATGATGTGATAGAATCAATCCCAGAAGAACATAACTGATAATTGAAGGGTTATGGAATAAAATTCTTCATAACATGTATAAAAAAAACCATTATCATGATCCATAACAACATAAATTAACCATATGAATTAATAAAAATATATGGAATAAACATAAAAATAAGAAGTCATAACATTATGGTTCAGGAATCGAAAATAAAATTCAATAATAAAATGGATCATAAATCATTATTAAAATTACATATCATAATGGATTAGTCATAATTAACTGAAAAAGCTAGTATATTAGATCAACAATCATTATCAGCATCCCATAGAATATTGGACCAAAAATTATTACAAGCCTCACTTGTTAATATCAAGATATATATCACCTTTACCCAATACATTGATGATAAATAATTAACCCACTCATCAAATTCTGATAAACCATATAAATATGTTTAACTAGAACATAACATTCAGGAATCTATCATCACTTAAATAACCAATGGGAATTAAAAGGGTTCATGAGAAATTTTATAAAGAATAATTATAATCCAAACATATATTGATGTAAGATGGTATCATTATATGTTATAACCCCTTTAATCAAAATAATATTAAAATTATGTTTACATATATAAAAAAGAATTTTATAAAAGAAATCAAATTTTACATTGAAAAATAATGAAAAATACCCTTTTATTTTGGGTAATTTTAAAAACTAAAAATTCTGAGAATAACGCGAATAGTATTTTATTTCAAAATAAAATGAAACATATAAATATTTTTTTTTTGAAAAATAAATTTCAAGATAGTAGGAAATTCTTTTCAGGTTTTTTTTAAGAAAAAATATTCCTTATATAATTTTGGAAAAATTCAAAAGTAATTCATAATAAAAATTGTGAAATTATACCTTCAAATAATTTAAATAGAAAGTAAAATATAGTATAAAAAAATTTAAAAAACAATTAATATAAAAAATTCTATAGGATAATTTTTAATAATTTGGAATATTGTGGAAAGATATTTTAGACCATAAAGAAAAGGCAAGGTCAAATTTTCTTAAAAAGATTTTGTCGGAATTTTTTGTACCAAAGAGGGGGAAATGGAAGTAAACTTTAAAACCAAAAAAATAAGCATATTAGAATAGAATTTATGGGGTTTAATAATGAAATAATATATGATATCACACATTTTAAATTGAAACAGATGAAATCCTGATAAAAAGTGAGATTGTAATATAAACTCTTACATTAAGTCCTAGATTTCTTCTTACATTATTTATTACACTATATGGTAAGTTTATATTTATTATAAATATATAATAATAATAATACTCAAACTTATATTACCAAATATGATTCATCCATAATTTCAGTTTCTAATTTATTAATAACTCTCAACTAGAATCAATATTTTGGGGGTTAACTATTTTGTTTCTCATGCATGTTTCTGTTTAGAGAATTTGTCCCTTGAACCATGGTCATGGTTTTAAATTATTTATAATATTAATTTTTTCATAAATAACATATTTATTATCTGTAAAAAAACTTAATGAAATCTATTCTAGTTGGTGATTAAAAATTAATTACATCATGTCATGGAGGTTGTGAAACACATATATATAGAGGAGATGCTTTTAGTTTTCAATGAAGGTAAATAAAGAAAGGTAAATAATAATTTATAACTAAAGAATCATAATTATATAATAAATTTAATATATATTCCTTAAATAATCATTATTACCATCCATGTGAGGTCGTGATGAGAAATGTATCATGTCACTACATAGGGATGATAGTTTTTATGTATTCATGAGAAACACTTTCATTTTTATTAGATATAAAAGTGATATAAAATGGGTTTACTATTACCATAAAAGAATTTTATTATAGTAAATATACTTATTTAATAATATTAATTTGTTTTATATATTTTTTATGAGGTGAAATAAGAAACAATCTTAAAATAACTCGGTTAAGAGAATTGCCTCTCATTTGAGTATCTTTTTTTTTTGGAAAACAACTATATGCCTTATTATGATAGTATTTTGGTGTAAACATGACCTCTATAATGTTTTCAAGGAATTTAGGAATATATTTTATTATTTATAAGACTCGATATAGTGGTAAATCTGCATGAATAAGTTAGAATATAAAGTTCACTTTTATAGGTGTGTGGAGTGGAACCCTTGTAAATATTATGAAACTTTAAATATAAAAATATATATCTCTTAGGGAGATTGGATTCCATGAAAAAAAAATTAAAAGATAATATAGATTAAGTTTTAAATCCACTTAACCATGGAATGTTTAAATATATATTTAAAACCTTATCTCTATGTTTAATCCCAACTCCTTAACCCTTTTAACCCTTACCAAGGTGAATTTTTTTTACCATTATAAGAATTCATTATGAATAATAATAAAATAAACATTACCTAATTTAAGTATCATAATTAAAAATAATAAATTTGTATTTCAAGATTATATTTTTTATAATTGGTATAAATTAATAATTATATAAGCACACAAAATATGTAAAAAGTATTTTTAAGAAAAAATAGTTTTTTATATTTAAAAGGAATTTATAATTATTTAGGAAACTTTATATGGAGAAGTGTTGATTAATATGTATTTATTATATTATAATTACATAAATAAAGGTTATTTTACTTTTTTCCATGCCAACAATGAATGGAATCATTGAACCACCTCTTTATGGGTACAGAAGCTAAAATAGTTTTTTATTAGGGAGAAATATTATATAGGTTCCAAAAATTCCAGGTTGGTTTTCCAAATTAATAATAATTGTTTTAAATGATTTATTTTACAACTTAAACACATATATTTTCTAGAAAAAAGTTTCACATATTTTTATGTCACTCTTATATCATAATAATCTCCTTCAATTTATGATATTGTTAGAAATTTTATTTTTAAATATTCACCAAAATATAACCCTTTATATTAAAATCCCAAAAAATTACCATTATGTAATTTTGACATGAAAAATTTGAAAATTAAGTTCATTTTTTCAAACAAAAATTCTAAAAATTATAAATTTATCTTTCTAATATAACATATAATAAATAATAAAAATAATATTTTTAATCAAAACATTTCTATTAAGCTATGAAAAATTAAATCATTTATTCTTATAATTGATTTTACTAATTATGTTTCAATTAGTTGTCTCATGATATATTTTGCTTTGTATTATAACAATTCATTATTTTGTTATATGAAAAATTATTTTAAAATCATGGTCTATTACAACCCAAGTTCTTTAAATTGATGGAATCATGTCCTTTAGCCTAATCAAAATCACATCACAGCCTCACTAGACTCTTAATGATAGTGTCACTAGCATTTGATAAACAAGATGGAAAACTTACAATCTTACATTATAAGGTCACACTAGGTTGGTCCTATAACTGAACCCATCATCAAAATACCTAGGTAATATCCTCCTGGTTAATCCCATCTCAGAGTTTATAGATCACTCACCCCATGCTCATCAACAAACCCAACATCTATAAATCGTCTCACGGTCACATCATGACCTACATGGTCTAATTACTTTTAGTACAATGATAACATCTATTAAGAGGAATAAAAAGAACTTATTATAAGGGAAACTATGTATAATTCATTTTATTTACCTTACATCACTCATGGGGTTCATGTATTTTATGGAGTATGATTATAGTATTTCCCTCAACCATTGGTGATTTAGATGTCTGACCCGTGCATGAGGTTCTATTATGGACCTTTGAATTATGTTCATTTCATTGAAAATTATTTCAATTTAATAAATTAATTAATTGATTTTATAAATGTAAATATCCTTCTATTGTGAGACCATATATCACATGTTGTCTCAATAAAATTCATAAACCATAAAGAAATTAATAAAGAACTCCTAGATAATTAATATAATTATCCCCTTTGATCACATCTCTAAAACTATTGCCCAATATTTTCTATGTCATATATCATCTCTTACGTACCTATCTCAATCCATGACACCAAATAATTATTTATAAAAAATTATAATTTCTTGTTCAGCTTAACTATAATAATTTATATTTTTTTTCAATTTAATCAATTAAGTATAATTTCTTAAATACTCACTAGTCAGCTTCGTTGCATTGAAATTAAAACCAACCATTTACGGAATATCAATTTCATACTCTCAATACCATATTGGGAAACATCCCTAACACATGACATTAAACTAATCACCAATTTTATTTAATTTAATTAAGAAATATGAGTACAATAATATGATGATGAACCTTAAATGAAATAGTATGTGACGGAATGAGTTCGTCATCTCTGGATTCACTCTTGTCACTTTGAGAAAAATAATAACATAATCATCTGATTTTTCCATTCTATAGTTTAATGGGTTCCAAAACTCCAGCTGGTTATCCCAAATCAATAGTGATGAAGGGGAAACCCAAATAAATAACAATAGAGGAATAATGGGAGAGAAATCACCATAAAATATTGAATAATCCCCACCAAAAAACACCCTATTTATAAGTTAATTGAAGTATTAATGATTTAGGATGATCTCACATTGGCATGGCCACATGAAATGGAGAAGAAAAGGGGGGAAGGATGTCTAATAAAAAAGAGTTCCACCACTATTTTAAGGTGGAAAACTTGGTAAACTCGCTCCACAGTGTAGTGCCATGGACCATGGCATAGATGACACCACCAGAAGACACACAATCACCAAACACTCCAAGAACCATGTTAAAACCCTTCCCATATAATATGTATTTCACATATGGTTTTCCCCACTTCATCATGGAAATATTTGTTGTATGGTTCTCTTTTTGGTCTAACCCAAAGTGGTCAAGACACACCCCTGTGAGAACAATATCCTAGTGACCCCTCAGAATTTTTTGATAGGGATTCCCAAAACACACCATACCTTGTACCTTATCATGGTGATCCTCAAGGTCCCTCTAAATCACCACCACTGGTCCACCATGTCATGGTTCCCTAGGTGTTTCTAATAGATAAAATCCCTCACTGCTACACACATATCCTATGGTAAAATTCCCACCAATATTTCTAGGCACCACACTCACACATAAATGGACTCATCTACTGTGGTTAACCTCCATGGTGTAGTGCACTTCCCTTTTATATTTCTAGGATCCAATGGGTTTACTATGTCTATTTCATCCTCCCTATTTTTGACATGTGCCTCTCCCAAGATCCACGCTCATCTATGTTGAAAAATTTAGGGCATAATAGTGAATCCACATAACAATTGCCATTTTAGCACCCACCATTGAATTCACCATAGTGTGGTTCTACTCGTGGTCTATCAAATCCTCATATAAAGCACACTATGGTATAGGAGATGTAGTTTTACCCATCAAAACACTCACCTAGTCTATCCACCAAGGATTGTTTTCTTCCCAGGATTTACCTATCAACCAAGCCAACAAAAGGTCACCACACCCTTTATGAAAGGAATTTCTCCCTCCACTACATTGATACACATATTGTTGTTCTCCCTATAGTGGAGAACCTATAGAAAAAATAGCTTCAGGTCCATCCATATTTGTTTCAATGACCACCCAAGCACCTAAAACACCTCACATGCATTGATTGAAGTCTAAAAACATTTATTTGAGATGTCCAAACACTTAGAACTACATTTCATGCCCCAATTCATTAAAATTAACCATCTGCAAGGTCAAAAATTAAAATTCTTATTGAATTTTACAACATAAATAACATGGGTTGTTAGATCCATCCCACTATATCCCTTTTTGTCCATGAGAATCCCCAATGGTATTTTAACCAATAATTTCAGAATATCATTACCACTAGATTTTAACCAGCTCATTACATTCTATCCTAAAACTCCAAACGTTCTACTACAAAACTCTCATCCTAATATGAACTATTCCTAGAAACTTGATCCATGTTTTAATCAATAATGAAAATACTATGATATCACTCATTAGTATATTACTATCCGGAGACATAAAATTTTAATCAATCCATCCATAACAAGACTGATAGAACTCCCCACCATAACTCACAACTAATAAAGGCTAATATCGATCCATGGTTCTCAACCCCAGTAGAATATCCAAAAAAAATTACATTCTCTATGGTCTAAGAAAACATTTGGTGTTCTTTCTATATTTTCAAAACCAATATCACTAAAAAAACAGGTCGGTCCTCCTCGGGCTGATGATTCATGAAAATGCTTGGCATCACCCATCATCACATTTATCTCACCACCCAATGATGACGATTTAACTCTTAATGGAATCCCAAGAGGCATCACATGATTTTCTCAAAAATGATGATAATTTTCAAACCTATATTTATGTAAAAATCAATTGTTGGTTTCTTTTCTACAGAAATCTATCTCCATGATCCACTAATGAGAATATATAAAATCCCAATCAAAATCAAAATCATATGACTCTAAAAACATCATGTTTATGATTCCAATGAATTGAAATTATCTGATACCACATCTAAATCCCAAACCAAGTTTTTTTTTCAAGGAACAAGATAAAACTCTTCCCTTTTTCTCTTTCAAATCCAACTTCCACCTCAACCATCTAAAGATCAGTCTCAACACACCCATGACCCTTCCCATATGATGGTCATTCCTCCACCTATCATGCACAATACCTTTCAACAGTTAATAATAGTACATTCATTCCAATACTTCCTAAGAACTAAAATGAAACATATCCCACTAACAAAAAACATAACTTGGTACTATCTCCTAAGTCTCTTAGAATTTCATCCTCGACATCCACTATATGTCACCTATAATGTGGGTCAAACCCTCCATGTCAAATGGTGAACCCACCACTATATAGATTCTATTATACTACTACTTGTGCAAAAAGAATGATGTAATTACTAAATTATTTTTTCTTAAAAAATCAAGTCACAACCTCAGTAAAATCATACCATAATACCCTGATCTTTCAATGGTGTCACATCTCATGGTGGGGACGTATTTAATTATTTTCAGATATCCTATAAACCATGATAGTAGGAATTTCTTCAAACCATTAGTCCTTGACTGATAAATAGTCACTCAATAATAAATAATTCAAAGGCCACACACTTAACCATTATGTACTTATGTCATCTCATCCAAATGTAACAATTGTACCCCAGTGGCACCCAATCACACAGATCGACTCACATTCCAATGAGTCTTATGTCATAAAACCTAGTACTGTTTTCCTAAATCACTGACCTTTATTTCATCCATGTCAATCACATCAATCTAGATGCACCCTCAAAATTCCTATTAAAAAGTGGCTTTTACACATATGTTGTGGTCTATAGTGCAACCACCCATCTACATAAGCATCCTTCAAAAATATTAAGCATCTACCCACAATCTAACCATCTCGGATGTTACCTTCTAGGATCATGAGCCACTATCTCATTGAGTATCACACCTAAATAATAATGTAAATCAACCTACCAATCTACTCCCCCAAAATCCGTCATTAATAGAAAGGAACTAGCGATCATGTTGATTTATCTGTTAAATTCAAAGCATCTCATGTTCCAATACTATATACCTAGTATCACCCGACATGCATCGATATCGTAACCAAACCATCCCTCATTGATTCTCGTTTCTAAGTCACTCTGAGTCCCAGATAATCCCTCACTCTAGTTACACTTGTATATCATATGTCATTACAATAATAACACTCAAGTAATGGTTTGGAATTTTAAGAACTATTACATTGTGATTATTGGGTTTCAAAGGTGTCTAGATGGATTTTTTAGAGTAAAAGGTCAAGCTAGAGTGGAAATTACAATTGCAGGAAGGTTTTTTGGTGTCAATTTAGATTCACATTATGAATGTGATATGGGTAGATTTGATATAATATTGGTTGTAAATATTCATGGTGGGAAGTATATACTCATGAGATGAATGTTTTTAGGGTTTCTAGGTTTCAGATACTTTATTTTTGGTGAATTTATGATTCGAATTTTTTATGGTGTAAAGGCCCATGTCATGCTATGAATGGAATTTCTTCCAGAACCGAAATAAATTTAGGATCCAAAAAAATCACCTTGTTTCTATTTCTGTTATCCTAAACTCCAAGACACCTAGGGTGTGATTTTTGGGCCTTTGAGATTATTTTGTCAATCCTAAGTACCTTTCTCAAGGAAATTGATTCCTTATGATCTGAGGTGATTTGTACTCTCTTTTCCCATGATTTCTTTCTATTTTTTCTTTTAAAATTCATGTCATTAGTGTTTTTTCGGATATAGTTTATTGGCATGTGATTTTGATGAGGTAATCAATGAGTTTTATGTTTTTTGGTGGTTACTCTCATGTGTATTGAATTCAGTGGTATTCGTGTCCTTATTTTTGTCATCGACTTCAAGTGGATTGTGAAGCATATATTGATGTAGGGGATATTAAGACTTATATTCTATCTCTTGTAATTAATATTATTGATTTTATTGTTTTATTCTCTATCTAGTATGCCACTATTTATCTTGGGTGTTTGGTTTTTGGTATATGGGGGAATATATGAAGACATTCCTTGAATGGAGAATGGGAATTAAATAATGATGGTAACTGGTTGAGAGATAATTGAATGGGGATGGTATGTTTAATGTGGTTTTTGATTTTTATGAGATTTTCATGGGTTCATTCTTATTGGTTGATGTTTTTATGTTCTGAATCCTTCTTTTTTTAACCTACGATGTAACACACCGATCTTCCACGATACGCTTCTCTTTTAATAATGCAATAGCTTGCATTGTACGCAGGTTCGAGATTCAACACACCACGACCAATCAAAGTAGCCGTTATGAATAATAATACCCAAAATTTGAAATTATATACATTTTATATTTCAAAATGGACTTCATTTTTGTATTCGGAATATCGAAATTATCCTATGTTGAATTTTTGGTATTTTTCTGAGAACTTCCAATTTTTTTATGAATAGTAAAAAATACTTAAAAACAAATTTTTTAATCAAAATAAATTATAGTGAAAAATTGTACTATTTGGTGGTTTTAAATTATAATTAGAATGTATTTTTACCATTTTATCCAATGGTGGTCATTATAATTAATTTCACTTTGAAATTGGACATAAACAATTGTCAATCTTTTGATATATATTGTTTCTTAAAAACACGTTATTTGTTGTGACAGCGAGAATTAATTATAAAATTAATTAATGCAACGTATATGTTTGGAATTTTGTAAAATAGACATCATTTTTTAATTCAGAATATCAATTATAGCTTAGGGTGAAATTTTGGCATTGTTCTGAAAAACTTCAATTTTTGATGAATAGTGAAACCACTAAGTGGTAGTTAAAAAGATGATTTTTCGTTTAAATGAAACATTTCCACTTCTGTTATTTGATTTTCAAAAATCCGACATAAGTGGTTGTCATTATAAAGTAAAATGTGATTTAATGGGACAAAAATAATTTTTGTTCAATAGTAACTTTTAAGTTTAATTATTCGCGATTAAAGGTAATTAGTGAAATTTAAGGTAAAAATGATATTATAAAAATATGAAAATACCTTTACACTTGTCCTACCCCTATTTGATGAGTCATGGCCGACCAATAAAATCCATGGGTCAACTTGGGGACCCCATGGATTCACTTTGGTAGGAAAATGACATTAAAAACCTTTTATTTAATGTTAAAATAAAAATGTCACAAACATGAGTTGTTTTACTAAAACAATTTTTAAATGGGGTTATACAAGTCATATTTATGACTATAAATATTCATTAGAAATATAAATGTATTTCTACATCAGGATAATTCTTTTATTATTTTTAGACATTAAATGAATTAAATTATTTATGACACCATGATGATGCAGCGATTACCTCATTAATTAACGATTTAAATAAAATAAAAAGATAATGTAAAATCTAAGACATACACTTTTCAAAAACCTATTGGATGATTATATTTCGAACCCTTATCACCTTATCATCAAAATATATAAGTGTGGGACCTTTAAAATCTGAAACTCATTATATAATATAGTAACCTTTTAAAACTTTCCAAGAGTGCCCTCCTCTCCACTTATAAAAGGCCCCCACCACTACCACCTTATTCACACCGTCAAAGAAATTCGTCTTGGCCAACCTCTGACGAAATACTCTCTCAACTTCCCTCTTTTACTCCTATAAGCCTCACTTTGGTCAGAATTCTTCCAAAGTAAGCCTTTGGCTCAAATCAAAAAAGAGTTACCCGATTTTAAGGTAATGTATTCTCTTATGTTATTTTGTTTTATTTTGCTTCTCCAACCCCCTAAAATATTTTTATTAATTTCTTTTGTAACAACACCAGTATAATAAATATACTAGGATTTTTTATAAGAAGTATTCTTCCTACACTTACACACACCTACATATAATGGTTAAAGAACATACTATTTCTATGGATGGCGAATTTCTGCCTCACGAAACGATGATTGTTCAACACTCATATAACACCTTCAAAGGTGGCCATTAAGATGTCACTATATTTATATATGATATATAATATGTTTATGTTTTACATAAGATTCTTTATTTTTCATTTATGGAATACCTTTATGATTTCCATTATGGGTAAACACGATGATTTCATTTTAGGAAGTGCGGACTACCGCCCCCTCAAAGTGATTTGAATCGTTAATGCCATGTGTGGGATGTATAAAGGATGGACTAAATGATATTATATATTATATTATACTGGAATTATAATATACCTTTATATAATTATGATTTCATTCCATTAAATATGAAATAGAAATGAAAGTAGCATTCATACGTACGTAAGACTTACCGTCTCCATGAACGGTGCATTTAATTTCATACCTCTAAATGTTACGTAATATTATGAATGAATGTATATACTAGATATATATGATATATATGTTATCTAAATCATGAATATAATGCTGAATATAATGGATATTTCACTACATGAACAACTTGTAATTATAATAAGTTTATTTTTGACTCAAGTACCAAAGATCGACAAAATGACCATTATTAACTTAAATAATTACATAATGTTCATAACATGGTAAAGGGATAAGGAACATGAAAAAGGTTCTTATGAAAGTAGAGATTAACTCTAGTTTATTATTCAGGAGGTTAAAGGACGGTCGAGTCAAGTCGAACACAAGGTAAGGGAACTTCTTAACCCAATTTCTGTTCTTTGGGTTAATCTCCTACTTTCAAATTATGTCCCGATATTATTATGTCATATCTTGTATTTATACTTTCTTTATGTGTACTTACTGTGAATACACATAATAGATCTATTTTATTTAAAACATTATCTTTGTAAAGTTCCTAGTCTCAATCTCCATTCATTGAGGCATATTTTGTTTTATACACAAATTTATTTTATACGGTGTATAAACCCCTATGACTTTTACATTTATTCAAAAGGAATCTTTTTATATGATGCATTTTACTAAATGAAAAAAAGGACTGTTTTTTTGTACGTATGCGGCGACAACGACTTCTCTGCCGTTGTGACCATTATTTGAATTTCGGCTTCCTCTACAAACCATAACATTTTTTTAAATGAAAAATAAACACTGAGATTTAATTTTGTTTTATTTTGGTATTGAAAATGGTTTTCGAAAGTATTTTTATTATATCAATGTGTTGTATTGATATCTTGTGATTGAAATGTGGAAATGTTATTTTTCCTTTATGCATGCTTTATGTGATATGATTATGTTATGTTTTATGATATGTCTAAACCTGTTCATATGAGGAATGCATTGGACATAACAAGTGACGGGTGATGCCCTCTATAGCTCCTCGATGCATCGGTAGGTCTCATGAGACAAACTAGTGTCTTGGCACGATGCCTTGAAAAAATCTTATTTGTGGTCTTGGTAGGAGGCCTTGGCTACGTGGTTATGATAGTCTAGCATTATGCATTCCATCATTATGAAAGTGGTTATTGATATTGCATGTGATTATTTGACTAGTAGAATATCCATGTGAGTAAGTAAATGGAATTATTTAATTTTATTTTTGCCATATTATACTAAAATTCAAGTTTAAAAAGTATTTTGTTTTAGTTATACATTTCCTTAAATGTTAATGTTTATTTATGAAAGCTTCCACAATATTGTTATCCTTACTAAGCATCTGAGCTCACCACTTTCAATGTTTTAATATTTTCCAGGATGTGAAGAAGTATTTTATGAATGACCTACAGGGATAGTCAGAAGAGGATATGAGTATGTACTATGGAGACTTTGTTATTATAGTTTTTCAATTTATGATGTAATGTAACATTTATGAATGTATCCAGTGTTTTCAAGGCTACTAAACTAGTCGGTCATTCGAGACTTGATCTTTTGTGATCATGCCATTGTTACGCAATAATGTACCGACTCTGGGTAACTGGTTTTGGGGTGTTACAGTTGGTATCAGAGGCAGTTTAGTACAAACATTGGAAGCTATATTTAGATAAACTATGATTAGAGCACATATCCCAAAGATAGACTTTGAGGATTAGTATAGAAGAACTTCCTATAATTTTGGTATTATAGATATTTTATGAGTTTTCCAAGAAATAAATCCCTATCTAGATACGGGAAGGTAGAGGTGGATCTGGAACAGATGTACCTAGGGTAAAACCCTAAAACAGTGCTTTGAGCTAGACTCGAACGGGAACTGGTGCATGAAAACGGTCCTTGCTGCACTCTTGGTTACGACACTCCCGGGAGATATGCTTAGGATAATTGTCATTTTCTTTACAAACCACTATGAAGGGTTATGATCATATACTTCCACAAAGAAGACATTTGTTATGATTATGGATTATATCCATAAATAGATCAATTTATGTTAAGTGTTTTGCAAGTTTGTAATTATGTATTTTGATTCATAAACTGATCTAGTTTATGCTATTGTTTAGAAATGTCGCCTAGTAGAAGGAATGGAAACCGTATAAATGCACACACTCCATGTAGGGATTTCCCTCCTTCTCAAGATAATTATTATGGAGCTGGAGATACAACTGGTGCTGATCAACTTATTACCATACTGGGACAACTCACTCAGGTTATGAATAATAACCTTACTCGTATGGAGCACCCTGATCCGCAACGTGGAGGATCAATGTTAGACCAATTCATGAGGCAAAAACCACCAACATTTAATGGGGGTACAAATACATTAGTAGCTGAGCAATGGATAAACTCCTTAGAGAAAATATTCCACGCCTTGGGGAGTAGCGAAAGGGAGAAGGTTATCATGGCAGTTTACCGCCTCACTGGAGATGCCGATCAATGGTAGTCATTGATTCAAAATACAAAGGAAGATGAAGAAGTATCAAGTATGTAATGGAGATAGATCAAAGATTTTTTCTTAGAAAAATACTTTCCTCGTGACCATCGAGCAGATATGGAAAGGAAATTTTTGAGTCTGAGGTAGAAGGAGGATGAGAATGTTGCAAAGTATGAGGCTAACATTACAAGGGTAGCGAGGCATGCTCCAGATTATTATTTAACCCAAGAAGTAAGATCGATCATTTCTTTGATGGGTTAAAACCATTTCTCCATCGAGCACTAGTATCACAATCTTTCTCAACGTACGAAGATATAGTCACGTGTTCTATCAAGATAGAAAAGGAATTCTCTAAATCTTATGACAATAAAGTAAACGAAGAGAAGAAGATAATAGTGGGACAAGAGACAGATAAAGGGAAAAATGAAGGATTTTCCATTATGCGAAAATTGTGGGAAGAATCACCCTGGTACTTGCCTAAAAGGAATGGGAGTTTGTTATAAATGTGGAGAAAAAGGTCACTAGGCTCATGATTACAAGGGAAAGAAAGAGGATATCAATGTTGAATGCTACAATTTTAGGGAAATGGGGCATTATGCAAATGAATTTTCTAAGCGTCAGGTAAACTTACAACAGAAAAGTCCAAGGGATCAAGGACAATCTTATGATATTACTACAGTTGATGTGGAATAATTAATGTATTGGTGATTTTGGACTCAAGGATTATATTCTGGTTATAAGAATAATGTGATATATATATAAGGATTGTATTGCAGTACTTTTTGATTTCAATAAGGTTTTAATATGATGAAGCTAATCATATTTTTAGTATTTGACAATAAGAGAAACTTTACTTTGTTTGGGGAATCTGATGTTACAATTGATTTTGGAATTTAGAGACCTTTTAGAAAATGTCTGGACATAGGTATTTTGGATAACTATAAAGGTTGGAATGAATTAAGTTGAACTTTGGATAGTATTTTTTAAGGTTAAAACATTTCTGAAGATTATTTTTGAAATATTATAATACTATACTTTTAGGAAAAGGACAACCTACAGGTTGGGGGATAACCTGTCGCGTCGGACAAAGCTGCAGGAATCGAACCCACAACCATAGTGCGACAGGCCTTTATTACCTACCACTAGCCTACAGTAAGTCCCTGGTTATTACAAAAATGTTTTCCTAATCTAAATGTTATGTGTTAATATTTGGAACCTTCTACAATTAGGATAAATAGAATATTTTTTAGTTCTGTTACCATTTGGAGTAAAAGATGGGTTTGTGGTAAAAATTTATTAAAGAATGAAAGTATACATGACAAGTAAGTATATTTCCTTACATTCTTAGTAAATCTCTTAAATAAATTCCTCAACTTTATGACAGGTAACTTAAAACAAAAACGTTGTTGGTTAACTTTTCCAACTGGGGATTCAATGACCGTTTAACCAATCACAAGTCTGTGATTTTATTGTGGTTAACTTTCTTCTAATCATGTTTTCTACAACTCTCCATCAGACCTTGATGGTTTTTTTCTCCTCTATATCCATATTTTCATAGAATCCTTGTATGGGCTATCTCGGGTGACCTTTGTACTTATCTTTCTTTCTTTTAAAGTTATATTTTTATTAACCTTATTTCCGATGTGGGTTTTTCAGAAAGTTATTTTCTATTTTCAACCTTTTATTTTCAGAGAAAAATTTCAAATTGCGAGGACACAATTTATTGAAGGAGGGTAGAATGTAACACCCCGAGCTTCCATGATACGCTTCTTTTTTAATAATGCTATAGCTTACATTGTACACAGGTTCAAGATTCAACACACCACGACCAATCAAAGTAGCCTTTATGAATAGTAATACCCACCTTTTGAAATTATATAAATTTTTTATTTCAAAATGGACTTCATTTTTGTATTCGGAATATCGAAATTAGCCTATGTTGAACTTTTGGTATTTTTCTGAGAACTTCCAATTTTTTTATGAATCGTGAAAAATACTTAAAAACAACTTTTTTAATCAAAATAAATTATAGTGATAAATTATACTATTGGGTGGTTTTAAAGTATAATTAGAATGTATTTTTACCATTTTATCCAATGGTGGTTATTAGAATTAATTTCACTTTGAAATTGGACATAAACAATTGTCAATCTTTTGATATATATTATTTCTTAAAAACATGCTATTTGTTGTGACAGTGGGAATTAATTATAAAATTAATTAATGCAACTTATATGTTTGGAATTTTTTAGAATAGAACACATTTTTGAATTCAGAATATCAATTATAGCTTAGGGTGAAATTTTGGCATTGTTCTGAAAAACATCAATTTTTGATGAATAGTGAAACCACTAAGTGGTAGTTAAAAAACTGATTTTTCGTTTAAATGAAACATTTCCACTTCTGTGATTTGATTTTCAAAAATCCGACATACATGGTTTTAATTAGGAATTAAAATGTGGTTCAATGGGATTAAAATAATTTTTGGTGAATAGTAACTTTTAAGTTTAATTATTCGCGATTAAATGTGATTAGTGAAATTTAAGGTAAAAATGATATTATAAAAATATGAAAATACATTTACACTTGTCCTACCCCTATTGGATGAGTCATGTACGACCAAGAAAATCCATTGGTCAACTTAGGGACCCCATGGAGCCACTTTGGTAGGAAAATGCCATTAAAACGTTTTATTTAATGTTAAAATAAAAATGTCACAAACATGAGTTGTTTTACTAAAAAAAAATTAAATGGGGTTATACAAGCCATATTTCTGACTATAAATATTCATTGGAAATATAAAATGATTTCATACATCATGATAATTGTTTTATAATTTTTAGACATTAAATGAATTAAATTATTTATGACACCATGATGATGCAGCGATTACATCATTAATTAACGATTTAAATAAAATAAAAAGATAATGTAAAATTTAAGACTTACACTTGTCAAAAACCTATTGTATGAGTATATTTAGAACCCCTATCACCTTATCCTAGAAATATATAAGTGTGGGACCTTTAAAATCTGAACCTCATTATATAATAAAGTAACCTTTTATAACATTCCAAGAGTACCCTCCTCTCCTCTTATAAAAGGCCCCAAGCACTACCACCTTATTCACCACTTCAAAGCCATTTGGATCGGCCAACCTCGGCCCAAATACTATTTAAACTTCCCTCTCTTACTCCTAGAAGCCTCACTTTGGGCAGAATTCTTCCCAAGTAATCCTTTGGCTAAAATCAAAAAAGAGTTTCCCGATTTTAAGGTAATGTCTTCTCTTATGTTATTTTGTTTTATTTTGCTTCTCCAACCCCCTAAACTATTTTTATTAATTTATTTTGTAACAACACCATTATCCTAAATATACTAGGATGTTGTTATAATATATATTCGAGCAACACTTACACACACCTACATCAAATGGATAAAGAACATACTGTTTATGTGGATGGAGAATTTCTGCCTCACGAAATGATGATTGTTCAACACTCATATAACACCTTCAAAGGTGGCCATTAATATGTCACTATATTTTTATATGATATATAATATGTTTGTGTTTTACATAAGATTATTTATTTTTCAGTTATGGCATACCTTTATTATTTCCATTATGGGTAAACGCAATGATTTCATTTTAGGAAGTGCGGACTACCGCCCCCTCAAAGTGATTTGAATCGTTAATGCCATATGTGGGATGTATAAAGGATGGAGTAAATGATATTATATATGATATTATACTGGAATTATAATATACCTTTATATCATTATGATTTCATTCTATTAAATACGAAATAGAAATGAATGTAGTGTTCATGCGTACGTACGGCTTACCGTCTCCATGAATGGTGAATTTCATTTCTTACCTCTAAATGTTACGTAATATTATGAATGAATGTATATACTGGATATATATGATATATATGATATCTAAATCATGAATATAATTCTGGATATAATGGATATTTCACCATATGAACAACTTGTAATTATAAGAAATTTATTTTTGACTCAAGTACCAAAGATCAAAAAAATGACCGTTATTAACTTAAATAATTACATAATGTTCATAACATGGTAAAGGGATAATTAAATTGAAAAAGGTTCCAAGGAAAGTAGATATTAACTCTAGTTTATTATTCAGGAGGTTAAAGAACGGTTGAGTCATGTCAGACACAAGGTAAGGGAACTTCTTTACCCTATTTCCGTTCTTTGGGTTAATCTACTACTTTCAAATTATGTCATAATATTATTATGCCATATCTTGTATTTATAATTTCTTTATGTGTACTTACAGTGAATACACATAATAGATCTATTTTATTTAAAAAAATGATCTTTGTAAAGGACCTCGTCTCAATATCCATTCATTGATGCATATTTTTTTTATACACAAATTTCTTTTATACGGTGTATAAACCCCTTTGACATTTACATTTATTCAAAAGGAATATTTTTATATGAAACATTTTACTAAATGACAAAAGGGAATGTTTTTTTGTCGTACGTATGCGGCAACAGTGAATTCTCCGCCACCGTGACCATTATTTGAATTTCGAATTCCTTTACAAGCCATAACATTTTTTCAAATGAAAAATAAATACCAAGATTTAATTTTGTTTTATTTTGGTATTGAAAATGGTTTTCGAATGTATTTTTATTATATCAATGTGTTGTATTGATATCTTTTGATTGAAATGTGGAAATTTTATGTTTCTTTCATTCATGTTTTATGTGATACGATTATGTTATGGTTTATGATATGATTAAACATGTTCCTATGAGGAATGCATTGGACTTAATAAGTGACGGGTGGAGCCCGCTATAGCTCCTAAATGCATCGGTAGGTCTCATGAGACAAACTAGTGTCCTGGCACGAGGCCTTGACAAAATCTTATTTGTGGTCTTGGCACGAGGCCTTGTCTATGTGGTTATGATAGTCTGCCATTATGCATTCCATCATTATGAAAGTGGTTATTGATATTGCATGTGATTATTCGACTAGTAGAATATCCATGTGAGTAAGTAAATGGAATTATTTAAATTTATTTTTTCCATATTATGGTGAAGTTCATGTTTAAAAAGGATTTTGTTTAGTTATCAATTTCCTTAAATGTTAATGTTTATTTATGAAGGCTTATGAAATATTGTTATCCTTACTGAGCATCTGAGCTCACCCCTTTCAATGTTTTAATATTTTCCAGGATGTGAAGAAGTTTTTTATGAATGACCTGTAGGGATATTCAGAAGAGGATATGAGTGTGGACTATGGAGACTTTGTTATTGTAGTTTTTCACTTTATGATGTAATGTAACATTTATGAATGTATCTAGTGTTTCCAAGGCAACTAAACTAATCGGTCTTTCGATACATGATCTTTTATGATCATGCCAATGTTACGCAATAATGCACCGACTCTGGGTAACTGGGGTAGGGGAATTACATACGAACTTCTTCCCCACCATAAATAAGTAATTACATAATCTTGGTAAACATTAAATGTTTTGTAAAAAATCTAAATTATGGATTAACATTAAAAATATTAGTTGTTTATAATTTTTGGTCTTTGTTTGATTTGTTTTCCCTTGATTATTAATGAGGTCAGTTCAAGGGTTAACTCGGGTAATGGGAAAAATAAATATATGCATTGTTTACAATTATAATTAATTCATGGGGAATTATATATTGGGATTTAGATATCGATAAATAATTTATTCATATGAATTTAATATAATGATTCTATGAATAAATTTGTATAGATAAATTATTAAACCTTGGCGATAGAATGAAAAATGGGAATTTGTGTTGTGATCATTGTATAATTCATGTTGGTGTAAGGATGAGGACATTATAATATTGTTTAAATAATGGCACAGTGAACATAATGATGTTATTAAAATTTTCAATGATGTTTTTGGATTAGTATGGATGTTGTGAATTATTTATTATATGGATTTCTTTTATACTCATTGTTAGTTAGGTTGGAGATGATATTATTATTCACTGAAAGTGTTAACTATTCTATGAAGTTCATTTTGTGTGATAGAGGTGATGGGAATTCATCAGATGATGATGAAATATAGTGGGTGTTATGTATGGTGGGGGAGGGCATAATGTTGGTTTGATACATGTTCCTAATACCCTATCATAAAAGAAAGGATGTGTTAGTGGGGAGTGTATACATAATGAAAAGGGAAGGAGGTCGGTGTCTTTCATGATTACATTACCAAACTGATGAAGGGTTTGTAGGTGGTATTTTTTTAGTACCATGGGAGGTGATATATAGTTTCATTCTACAAATGGGGTATGTGGATAGTTCCACAATAAGTGATTCGTGGTTAGTTTCTTTATTATTGGACAATGAAATTTGTGTCCTATGAATACTTTTTGAATGATGATATGATGTTGGTGTTGTTTTATACTCTCATACTTTCACTATTCAATGAGCTGATCATATTATATGGAATCATATTTGAGTGGGATATTACATGATCTTATAGGGTGGATATGAAACAAATTTATTAATTTCTTAAAGATATTGATAGTTTTGATGGTGTTTATAGTGATGGGGATACTTTAAGGATATTATTAAAAGTGGATAAAGTTTTTATGTTGATGATGGGAGTGGTTGGTTTACTACCATGGAGTTTTTATGATAGTGTAAGTTTTTCATTTCATGCATATTTTATTATGGATATGTATTTTTTCACGCTTTCATGATTATATATGTGTTTATTATACATTTTAAACTTGGTAAATTTCACTCATGTTAATTATTTCATATTTCTTACAAATGTATATTGGTATTTTTAGAGGTATGACATATTTAGTACTCCCATGTTCTCACCCAACTACTGGTTTATAGGTTTTGTAGGATATATCACTAGATTTTGTATTTTTTTTAGGTATCTAGAGAGGGTAATATGGGTTTCCAATAGCATTATTTGGACGTATTTCATTTTTTCATGCAATTTTATTTTGGATTAGAAAATTGTATACCATTAATTTTTATATGGAGTTGGATTATATGTTGTTTATGTATTATTTATTGGGAATTAAAAGGGTATTTCCTCCCATTTTATTATTTTTATATATCCTAGGTGCTAGTCTTCATTCGAAGGCCTACTAGATGCAGAAATAATAGGTTATTATCTCTCTCCCTTCATTGTCAACCTAGGAGGTGTAACTTTAGAGGGATGGTCATAGAAAATTGGTTCAAATGTGATGGTCAATATAATAGGTTGACATTATAGTTATTCCTAGGTTTGTATTTCATGGTATAGGTAGGGAATAAAAAAAATCAAGCCTAACATGTGACATAGACAAAGGAAAAGAGTTTGGAGACAAATATTTGGGGGCCATGTCATCTGATACAATGACTTTGAAATGATTCCAAACATGTTTTGTTGGAAGTAAATCCATTTTGGGTATAATTAAGGGAGGTAAAAATATTTTATGTGCATTTCTCTGAATATTCATGTGTTGTAGGTTTCAAAGAACTATCAATAAATGTTTAATTAGTTATATAACTTGAAATGAATGAATAAAATAATAATTAACTAGAGTGAATTGTTTATATGAAACGTTATCAATGGTTTAATTTTATATTCCCTTACATATTATAACATTCCCCCTTATAAATTGGTTTTTTCAATTTAAATTGAACATATTTTTAATGTTTTTTCTAAAGGATAAAAGTTTCAAACAAATCACGTTAAATTTTTTAATATAAATATTTTCAAAATTTGTAGAACCTCTGTAAAACATTTAGCTTAAGTATATTTCATATTTTCACATTGAAATTAATTTTTTGTAACCCGACATAGGAATATTCTATTTCCCGTGAATTTTAATATTCTATGCATTGTTTTTCATTCCCAGTATATCACAATCATGTGTTATGGATCTATTATAACTTAGATTTCGGTTATTTTAAATTCTCTAATTAATAAAAAATGATTATCATGATTATTTAAAATTAATTTCAATTTGAAGACATCGACATGAATAACTGAACCCTTAATATTTGACATAAATATAGTATTTTAATACTAATACATTTATAAATTTAAATCAAGTGTTGGAAATTTATTACAAATTTAAATATTTGTGTTGCTTGATTCTAATTTTTGGATAAATATTACATTCTCAGTGATAGATATTGATATTTTGAAAGTTTTCCAAATTAATAAGTCTATCTCATCTTTAAATAATAATTAACACCATTGTTAAGTTATATTATTTTTACATATATATCATAAATTGAAATGTGAATTTCATGTTTTTTGTTACATTTATTCATATGATATGTAGCTTTCTTGTGTTAAGAACCTGAATAAGGATGAACAACATTTTTTTAAAATTCTTGTAAAAGGATGATCATGATCTTTCAGAAATTGTAGAGACTCAAAAATACTTACAATACGAGCCCTATTCATTTTCATGCAAATAAAATTTATATTGATGAAATAATTTTTCCTTGTATGTTAGGCCATTAGTAGTTTATTGTGGCCACTATGTCTAAAGTTGAAAACATGTGTGTGCTTACAGTGAAATTTATAGTATGTAACTCTTGGTTATGTGCCATGTTTATTATGTTGTCTTTAGAATATAAAATCATGTTATTTACTGATCATGATGTATTTATGTATATATGTGAAATAATTTTACCATTATTATAGTGTATAATAATGTTTTTTGGAGTTTTAATATTTTTAAATAGTATTTACTCCAATCATATTAAGCATGAAATGTACAGGTATGAAATGTGTTGTTTTATTTACAAATTAGAATGTAAGGTTTATTTTGAAATTCAAAATAATATTTCATTCATGATAAAATGTATAATAAATGTTTAATTTGGGTATAGTTAACATTATGTAAGAATACATAGCATGCATATTTTGTGTTATATTGGAATCAAGTTTACTTAGTTATCAAATATTTAGTTTAAGTATTCCAAGAATAATTTCCAGTACTATAGCATGTGTAGTTTTTTTCATTAACTTGGATGCAAGTCAGAGTTATTTAAATTCATGTCTCGGTGATTTCCATGAAAATTAATTGGAAATGTTGAGTATTGTTTTAGGTTTAATTGTTTATTTTTTTCTACATTGAAGTGTTGATATTCATTTTTAAAAACCTATTTTTCAATTATAAGAGGATGTTTTTAATACTTTTTATGAAGAAGATACATCATAATGAAGACTAAGTGAATAATATTTTTCTTCTTAACACATGAACTGTGTTCTTATTAAGATGATATTTAATAGTATTGTGAACAATTATTTTTATTGTGATTATGTTTGTGTTGATCAAATCACCTACCTCTCATAAATGTTTAACCACTTAAATTCAGTAATAAAATGGTTATTCCGAAAAATCCTGAAATTGATGAAGATAAAAAAAATTCACCAATAAAATATTTTAAATAAGTTATCGGTTGATATATATATTTTTCAATGGGTTTATTTTGATTGATCTTGTGTTGGTGGTATGTGTTATGGCTCTATATATATGGATTGATGGAAACCATTTCTCCCATAAATATGTGTTATATTTTTAAATTTTTTAAAACCTTGTGGACTACTTTGGGACACCTAATGCACATAATATCTTGATGTGGTATATGGGTCACCTTTATTTAGGTTTTTTGGAAGTGATGGTTAAGATGATTGTGTGGCTTGTTTTTTTCAATGGGGTTGGAGTTTGTTTCTTTGTTGGGAATTGGACATTTTGATATATTATTATGGAGGTGATGGGTATCTAGCTATGTGGAAGGTATATATTTTTCCAATTATTTTTTATTTGATATCTTTTTATTATTAAGGTAATTTGTGTTATGATAGCAATAATATAAATAAAGAAGACACATCCTTCAATATTAATCATTATCGAGGACATGTTTTAAAACAAATTGGGTGATTCAAGGCCTCCACGGGAATAAAATATTTGGGTACAATTTAGGTGTTTCACTAAATTGATTTCTTATATCCTTCCTATATTTTTTTATATTTTTAAGATTATTGACATGATTTGGGTGGTATAAAATGACATTGTTTTTTAAATATGAATTTAATCAACAAAATTACCTTATGATGCATGGTGTGAGAATGAGAAGGAGGAATATTAGGATAAAGCCTTACCAAATTTCAACAAGTGGGAAGTGTTTATGTTCTTCAATGAATCATCCAACCGTGATTCCAAGGATTGGTGGATAAATTTTAGTCATCTTTTGGGTTGGTGAAGATACAGGACTTATTTCAGGATTTATTGACAATTTATTTGTTTTGTAAATTGGATCGGTAGTGGTAGTTGGTGAAGTGTGATCACCCAAAGGATGTGTCCTTGGATTAGTTACTTCAACTATTCAATAAGGAATTCGTTTCTAAGGAATATATTATTGATCAGAAGTAAGAGATTAAAGAGGTTAAACAGGGTTATGAGAGTCCGTTTATATTTTTAACAAATTTCCTAGACTTGATTTGTTGGTTCCCATACTTCATGTGTGATGCTCAAGATAAGGCATAGTTTTTCAATTCTACCTTGAGTCTGTATATTTAGTAATCAACAATTCATTTTTAGGTGGGGTACTAGGAATATGTGAGATACTGAGTGAATTGCATGGATAATGGTTTATATATGACATTGGGTTATGCTGAAGACCCTTCCCAATTGGTTGTGATGCTGGAGATGAATTTCATGGGTCATGTGTCAAAATATTCCTAGAGTAATTATGTGAGGTGACCAGTTAAGGCTAGATCACAACATAGCACTCTATGGATGAGTTTTTCAGGGTATCCTATGTATGTTGAATTGATTTGTTTATGATATGATATTATGGGATTTAATTAGTATGAATGATCTGATATTCATAATCATGTTAAGTCCTTGGTGGATAGCTATATGAGGTGGAATACCCTTGTTTAATTCTATTACAATCACTGAAATCTTTTAGTGGGATTTAAATTTTGTTCTAAATTGTGCTGAAAGGTTTTGGAATTCAAGTATTTCTATTTTTCTAGAAAATTCAAGAATACAACTATATTAATGGAATGAAATAAAATTAAATGATATAAACTATAAGATCAAATTATTTACCAAGCTCTAGATGTCTTGAATCTTTGTTGAGGAAAAAGGTTTATTTGTTGATGGTAGGTCATGAGTGAAGAGGATTGTTCCATCTTGGTTTCAACTACTAGTGTAATATTGTTTGAGATAAATCTCTTATTCTCATGATGATTTCCATTTTATTTTTTTATGGGTAAATAATTTCCCCTCTCTTCATAATGTTATAATTAATAGGTTCATTTTTTGAGATGTACCTCCTATGAGTGTGTTTTGGTAGCAGTCCTTTCCTATTTAGGGTTAAATTTAGTTATTGATGATGCGAATAATTTGATAGGTATATAATGGAATGGTTCAGACCTCCAAAGTCCATTAATTTTTGAATTTTCAAATTGGAGCCATATGAAGGGAGTTTGAGGAGGAAGAGGTTGAGCTAGTGATAAAATTCAAGGTGTATCGAGGTTTCATGATGTGAAGCTAGTTTCACTGTTTGAATGTGACATTGGAAGATTTGGTGTAATTATTATTTTAATATATTCTCGGTGTAAATGATATTTTTATGACATAAATGATTTCAAGGTTTTTAAGGAACCTTAATTTTTAGTGGATTCTTGATTCAAATGTTTCATGATGTGAAGTCCCATGTCAAGCCATTAATGGTTGTTTTTTCAAAACCTGAATAAATTATTAATCTATTAGGAATCCCCTCGTTTCTCTTTTATTATCTTCACCTCCAGGATACCTGGGGAGAGATTCTAGGGAAATTTTAAATTCGTTTAGTGGTCCTAATCTCTTTTCTCTTGAAAACTGATTCCTTGTGATTTGAGGTCATTTATTTTCCCTTTTATTTTAATTTCCTTAGGTTTCTTCTATAGAAAATTTTGGTAGTGGTGTTGGTTCTTGTTATTTTATGTTGGGATATTATTTTAAAGAGTGAATCACTGATGTTTAGGTTGATTTGAGTTTCTATCATGTGAATTAGATCATGTGGAATCCTCATTCACATTTTTCTCAATAATTTCAAGGGGATTGTAAAGACCTGGTTATGTTTGGAATCTAAAGACTAATCTTAAATGATATATAATTAATAATTTTAATTTTATTCTTGTGTTTTATACATATTATGATTTTTTTATTTAGTGAGAGATTTTTTTTGTAATGGGAATAACATATGAAAACCCACATTGAATAGATAATGGAAATTAAATAAAGGTGGTAAAAAAATTGAAATAGAATTGAAATGGGATGGTATATTTCATTTGTTTTCTTATTTTAATGATACTTCCATGGGTTGAATATTATTTGTTAATATGTTACTATTGTGATTTACATATTGTCATTTTCACCTATAAACTTTATCACTGTTGTAAATCAGTAATCACTTAAACCAATGAAATGATAAAGGGGATGTCTGAAATTGGATTCTTGATTATAAATGCTCGTGTTGATTATTTAAACATGGGTGTTGTGGTTTGAATTGTTTTCCCTTGATTGTAAATGTGGTTGGTTCAAGGATTAATGTGGGAAACAGAAAAACTAGATACATTAAATCTTAATAAGGGGAATGAATTATTTTAGAACTAGATATTGGGATATATAAATGAGTAAATAATTCATTACTGTGAATTCAAAATAATTACTATATGAATGAATCTGGATAGATAAATTGTTAAACCTTATTGGGCGGAATAAAAATGAGAAATTTATATCATGGTTCTTCTATAATACTTGGTGTAATGAGGGTCCATATGTTATAATAGGGGTTGATGAATGGAATAATGAACGTAATGGAGTTAGTAAAACTATCAATGATGTTATGTGATGGATAATTCTAATGTGAATTTTTTATTGTGTGTCTTTCATTCTTACATATTGGTGGTTATATTGGTGATGATATTATTATGTTATGATATTTTTACTTCTTGTATTTTTGTATTATAGAGGTTATAGGAATTCATGAAATGATGATGATATATGGTGTGGTTCTTGAATGGTAGTTATTGGCTAGAAGTTTTATTCCCTATATGTTCATGATACACTACCATAAAGGATAGAAGTTTTATAGGGGGGATATACATGAAAGATGGAGGGCATGAGGTATTTATTCTTTATGTTTACATTACCCTTCAAAAAACATTGGTAGATGATATGTGGTCGGTTCCAAGAGAGGTGACATATGGTCAGTGACATGAGATGATATATATTTTGGGTTCCACGATATGTGATTCATGGTTGGTTCTATTATTGGTGGACAAAGAAATTTGGGGAATGGGAAATCTTGGGGGTTGGTGACCATTGTTGGTGTTATTTCATACTTTCATCCCTACAATTTGTGAGTAGGTGATCCCACTAAATAATTTCTGGTTTGAGTGGGAGAGACCCTAGGATGGTAGGCTGGATATTATATGAATTTATTCTAGGATTGGGGATCTTGATAATTTTCATGGTATTTGTGGTGATTGTGATACATTGAGTATATTAGTAGAAGTGTCAGATGTTACAATATTGATGATAGGACTAATAGATTTAGTGACCTTGGATTATTAATGATGGTGTGTTTTTTGACTTATCCAATTGATAGATTATATATATGCATTATTATTATATATTTTTTGGAATATATACATATTTTTTAGTTTTACATGATTGGAAGATTTCACTCCTACTTAATATTTCATATTTCTTATAGAATGATTTTGATATATTCATAGGGATTATCCTACTAAGTACTCTCAAGTGCTCACCGAACCATAATTGTTTTTCTATTTTCGAGACAGATCAATAGAGTTTGGATATGCAGTTCACCTATCAATAATGAAGCATATGTAATTTTATTTAAATTATTTTTATGTTTTCTATTTTTATCATACAATTTATTTTTTAATTGAAAAATGTCAAACCATTAAAATAACATATGGAGTTGTATTGGTGGTTATTTATATATTGATTCTTAGGAATTAAGATGGTAATATCTTTCATTTGATTGTTATTTTGTACACTCATTTCTAGTCACCAACCTAGGGCCTACAGCAGGAAAGACTCCAGGGTCATTATCAAATTCGTTTCATTTTTTACCAATGTGGTGTACCTTTGGAGGTAGGGGTAATGAAAAAGTGGTATCAAAGGTGGTGGACTGGAGATATGGTGCAAATTAGAGTTACTCATAGGTGAGTAATACAAGGGATAGGTAAGGCATTAATTAAACTCAAGCCTAACATGTGAGGTTGGCTAAAGAAAAAATTCTATGATAAAAATATTTTGGGGGCCAAAGGATCCAATTAAATGACATTTACAACCTACTATAAATGTTTATATATAATTGAAACTATTTTAGGATGGAATTATAGGGAGGTATAGGCATCATGATCATTAGTTTCATTAGTATTTACATTTTAAATTTTATGTGTATTTCTCTAACTATTATAATGTTGTAGTTTTTTTAAAGGTAGGGGCCGAAACCTCAATTTATTATTTATGAAAAGACCTCATTAGACTAGGTAGAGGAATATCCATTATATAGCCCAAAGGCCCAAGTCCAAGTAGCCTAAATACAAGGCTTTAAATCCCATTTATTGTCCCAAGGGACCCCTTTGTGAACAATGATGCTACAGTACCTGTGCTGCTATATTCAAATGTTGTAGTTGTTAATTAAGTGTAATTATTTATGGAATAGGTTATATATTATAAAAAGGAGTAAAATGGTAATTAACTAGCATGAACTATTTGTTTTAAAACTTTTTAAGTATTAAATATGATATTCTATTGTCGTTTATAACCTTCCCAACTAGAAATTGATTTTTTTTCTGAATATTAAAATTCATGGAATGTTGACATGTTTTTTAAAAGTTTAAAATTATTATTCAATAATTCTTAATGTATTTTTCTATAAATAGTTTATCATTTTTTAGAACCTTTATAAAAAATGTCACAATAAGTTGATTTCATATTGGAAAGCTAAAATGAACTATTTTGAAACCATTCTTAGGAGTATTCTGGTTCCCATGTAAATTGATAAGTTCTGTGTTTTTATAGTTCATAAAGTATCATAACAATGAGTTATGAATTTATTATATGTTTTATTATGGATATTTAAAATTTTATCATCCCTAAAATAATTACCATCATGATAATTTCTAATTCATTTAAATTTGAATACCTTGATAAGAATAACTTTTCCCTTCATTTTTTGGTATCACTTTAGTATTTTAGTATTAATCCCTTTATATGTTTTAAGAATGTATTGGAAATTTAGTACAAGGATTTAAAAATTATTTCATTTGTTTATAAAATTTAGAATATTATAAATATACTTATTAATAACCATTTATAATTTGAAAGTTTTTGAAAATTTTAAATTTGTATCATCTTATAGGAATAATTTAGAGTATTTTTTGTTAAATTTTTTCTACATATATATTGAACATTGAAATGTGAATTTCATCAGATGCATTACCCTTATACTCATGATATGTAGATTTCATGTGTTAATAGCGTAGTTTAATGTTGGAGTTTCATTTTTAAAGGTTCTTGAAAATGATAAGGAAGATTTGTGGTAACATCTTGAGACTTGAAACAATTTTTATGATTAATACAATTTTTTTTAAGATAGATAAAATTTATAGTTCTGAAATAAATAATACTCATATAGTAATCCAGGATTATTTTATTATAAGCAGCATGTCTAAAGTTGAATGCATTTATACGGTTACTATTAAACCTCTACAATTTAAATCTTGAGCATGTAATTTTTTTATTATATTGCATTTAATATTTAAAAGAATGGTATGTGTTGATCATGGGGTATTTAATTGTAAATGTTAAATCATTCCACCTTTATTATAGTGTATAAGAATATTTTGGAATTATGGAATATTCAATGACTATTTTTTTCAATTAGGTCAAGAATTACATGTAGTGATATCACATGTGCTATTTTATTTTAAAATCCAAAAGTAAGTTTTATTTTAAAATATGAATCCATATTTATTTCATTATAAAATGTATAAGAAATGATTAATATTGGTATGGATAACAATATGTAAGAGAACAAACCATGACAAATTTTTGTTCGGTTGGAATCATGTTTCCTTAGTAGATGAATATTTTAAAAATTATTAAGTGTTGGTATTTTTATAAGTCATAAATATTTAATTAAAATTTTATAATTAATAAAATGATTCAAAATAAAATTAATTTTCATAAAATTTATTCATAAGTTAGTTTTTTTCTTATGATTTTAATGTTATTTTATGATATCTCAATTAATTGTTTCATGTGTTATAAAATCAATTATAATTTTAAAATCTATACTTTTTGAGTAATTGATGATTTTAATTAAAAATGAAAATTCTCATATTTAGATACTTATTTCATAAAATATAGTTCAGTATTAAATTCTACATATCGAAAAATGGTAAGGATAATGTTTTTTTTGTTTTTCTGAAATACTTGATTTTTTGTGACTACAAAAATATGGTAATTTACAGTATAAATACATTATAAGAGAAAAACACTATTACTTAAGTCATTGATGATGTAAGCACAATAATCTAGAAATTTTGTTCATTATTTTAATATATTTGAAGGCAGCAGTGAAACTACTCATAGTCTCAATCCAATAAATAAACAAATGAATAAAATATTCAAAAACACCCATCTACTCCAATATAAATACCACTCTTCACAACCTCTTCTCCTCAAACCATCCAATCCTTTTCTAAATTCTACTCAATACTCTTCCCAAGACGCCCCCCATGTCCATAATCTCTTGGTATCAAAAAAATACCAAAACCACACCCCTTAAATAGGTTCTCAGATTGGATAATTCAAGAGGACATTAATGTGAAGTGCATAACACACTCAGTCATAATGTAAGGGTTACTTCCAAACCCCTATATTACATACGAGTTACACTTTCTCTCTCTTTACAATAATTTAATTATTCTCTATTTTTATATATTTATTCTAAAATATGTGTATATGTTCTAAACTCAAATATCCAGATCAGTTCATCTTTCTTTTAAGGGAAAATACATGTTTTTCAAGGTTCCCTTATCAATTCCTCCATATAAAAAATCCAGATAAAAGGTAGCAACTCAATTTCATACCCATTTTCATGTACTGTCCATAATCTAATTTAAGACACTATTATTTTTATAAATTCACTAATTTGATCATGA
Organism: Viscum album; assembly: GCA_963277665.1. NCBI lineage: Eukaryota > Viridiplantae > Streptophyta > Magnoliopsida > Santalales > Viscaceae > Viscum > Viscum album. The sequence goes on along the minus strand of OY728162.1, from coordinate 1,494,051,364 downwards.
AAAACTACATTTGTTCATTTATGGTTTTATAAAAACAACTATGACAAATACACATAATTTTTTTCTAAAAGAACACTTATTTGCAATGTAAAAAAGTGTATTTATCTAAACAATTTCTCAGTTATTTTATGATAATATTTTCATCTATTCCAAAACCTCTATTTAATTTCATGATTTCAGGATATTAATCACTTATGATTATCATCAACCACATTTTATTAAATTAATTATTATTATTTTGACTGTGGATGTTCTATCTTTAAAACAGTCACCATACTACTCAGATTAGTTTGTGATTATGTTTACGGATTGGGGAAATTTATTTAAATATAAAATTAATATAATTTTTATGTTTAAACCCATTCATAGGAGGAATGAATTGGACATCGCAATTGATTGGTGGAACCTTCTATATCCCCTCGCTGCATTGGAAGGTCTTGTTAGAAAAAATATATATGGACTTGGCTGATCCCTTGACCATTTTCCTATATGAGTTTGGTTGATGTAATAAACATTTTCCTTTCAATGTATTTGTAAAGGCCTCGAAAGTATGTTTATGATATCCTACATATGCATTCTCTTTATATGAAATTAGTAATTGACAAATAATTTTATTATTCGACTAGTAGAATATATGTGGTTAAGTTTCATGTTTGTATGGAATTATTTATTCATATATTATTCTTGCTGTATTATTCTCAATATTTTGTTCTAATGGAATGTGTTTTCAGTCATTTATCTTATTTTATTATTTAGATTATTTTACACTTTATTACTTACCCGTACTAAGCATATAAGATCACCCCTTAAGATTTATTATTCCATAGGATCCGAATATGTATATTATGAATGACTTTAAGGGATAATATTGGAGTTATGGATGATTCTAATGGAGTTTCTATGGAGTTTTTTCATTAAATATGTAATATAAAAATAGTGTGTGTAACTAGTTTTCGAAAACTACTAAACTATTTGGTCATTTGTGATGTGAATTCTTTATTTATTATACCATGTAATAAAGTAAGGCATCAACTTCGAGCTACTGCATTTAGGGTCTTTGCAGTTGGTATCAGAGTAATATTACTATAAAACATGGAAAGTAGATTTAGAAAACATCGATTAGAAAACCAAATCCTAAGATATAATTTTATGATAAGCATATAATAACATCAAATAATTTTGGTAAGGTAGAGATTATGTTGGAATTTTTATAAATACATCCCTATCTAGATACTAAATGTAAACATGATTTTGTAACAGATATACCTAGGGGTGACAACTCCGACAAGGTGTCCTGGGTTTGACTTGAGGTAACCTAGTACACAAAAATGTGCCTTACTAAACACCTAGTTTGACACTCCTAGGGGATATGATTTGGATAATTAAAATTTTATTTACAAACCAATATGAAGTATTAAAAAGTAAATATGTACCCAAAGAATCCATATTTATGATTATAATATTAGCTATTCATAAAATTGCAATATATGTTAAGTGTTTTCCTAGTTTTAGATTATGTATTATGATTCATTCCAAAGTTAGAGTATACATATATTTAGAAATAGATTCTAGTGGAAGGAATGGGAACTGTATCAATGTGCATATCCCATGTTTACATTTTCCTATTATGCAAGATAATGATATTGGTATTGGAGCTGCGATCGACACTGATAAACTTATAACTATACTGAGATAGATGAATCGCATTATGAACAATAACTTTGCCCGTATATAGAGTCATGATCTATAATGTGAATGATAACTGTTAGAAATCTTTATGCAACAAAAACCACCATCATTAAATGTTCAATGCTACAATTATATGTAGATGGAACACTATGAAAATGATTATACGAAGTGTCATGATAACATGTCCCAAAAAATGAAAAGGGGGAAAGGCCAAGAATATGCAATCACAATTTCAGAGGTTCATGTTCCTAATGATGTGGTGGAAAGTAGTTTAATAATTTACTCCAACTTAGACAATGCATTATATAATTCTGTATCATCAAATTCTTTTATATCATTCCGGTTTTTCATGAAAATTAGACATTCCACTTTTGGTTAATTAATGGATTTTTCATTAGAGACTTTTAAGAGAAGTATAATTTCAACAAATATGTGTAGGTTAGTTCCCTTTATTACACATAATCAAGCTTTATTAGCCAAAAATTTGATCATACCTATGATGGACATTGATATAATCCACTTTATATAATGGATTTCAAAATATGATGTAAAAATATATTGAAAAAAGAATGAAATTATTATTTTTAAGAAAGATGTATACTTCCTTATCTTTAGTGAAAAATATCATCATCTAATCCATATCTCAATCCACCTCTAGTATCTCTTCTAAAATATATTCTAGGGTGTGAATATAAAACATCATCTATGGACAAGGAAAGAAATACTAAAATTGAATAAGTACCGATTGTGCAAGAATACATTGATGTATTTCAAGAGCATTTACCTAGACATCTTTCAAAGTGGGAAGTTGAGTTCTCTATTGATTTAATTCCTCATGAAAGACCTATATCAATGACTCCCTATAAAATGATCATTGTGGAATTACTAGATAATAAGAAACAACTAGGGGAATTGAGTGACATGGGATTTATTCTCCCTAGTGTTTCTCCATGGGGAGCCCATGTTATATTTTTCAATAAGAAATATGTATCCATGAGGATGTGCATTGACTATAAATAAATAAATGATGTTACAATAAAGAACAAGAATCTATTTCCTCACATTGATGATTTATTTGATCAACTTCACAAAGCCCAATATTTTTCGAATATTGAACTTCGATCTGGATATCATCAATTTTCTTATTAGGAAGGAAGATATTAAAAGGACAACATTTCAAACTAGTTGTTGAAATTATGAGTTTACACTAATTCCTTTTGGAATAACTAATGCACCCTATATTTTTATGGATCTAATGAATAGAATTTTCAAGGAATATCTTGATGAATTTGTTGAGTTATTTATTGATGGTATATTGGTATACTCAAAAAAATATGAAGACCATGAGAATCACTTATAGATTGTTCTGAAAACTCTTAGAAGCATTGAATTAAACAGGAAGATTAGAAATTGTGAATTTTGGCATCAATTAGTTTCTTTTATTGTAAATATTGTCTCTAAAAAATGGAATCTCATTTGATCTTGTGAAGACAAATGTGGTTCAGGAATGGCCTACACCAACAAACATAATTGCGGTACGTATTTTCATTGGTTAACCAGGTTACTATCGGCATTTAATTCAGAATATTTCTTCATTAGCTAACTCATTAAACAAGCTTACTTATAAAGTGGTTAAATTCATATGGGTAAAATAATGTGAAGATTATTTTGAATAATTGAATATGATATTATTTAATGTTATGATATATACTCTACCATTAGGAAATTTTGTATTTGTGATTTATAGTGATGCATGAAATAAAGGACTTGGTTGTGTCTATATACATAATGATAGATTTGTTGCCTATGCATCAAGGCAATTAAAAAACACGAACAGAACTATCTAACTCATGATCGTCATTTAGAAGCATTAATATTTTATCTAAAAATAAAAAGACACTATCTCTATGATGAAAATGTGAGATATATACAAATCACATAAGTATGAAAGATATATTCTAAGATAAAAAACTCAACATGAGGAAAAGGAAATAGCTCAACTTACTCATTGATTATGAGTGTTCGAAACACTACAAACTAGGGAAGGATAATAAAGATGAATATTAATTGAGAAGGAAGGATCATAGATTTCTAAATAAATTGAGGTTTGATAAGGATACTGAGTACATGGATCTAAAAAATTTGGATATAGAAATTATCATGTAAGGTTCAAAATTGTTACTTTTTCAAATTATTTCCAAACAAACATTATTGGAAGGGATTAAAATTTATCAGTCTGATGATGAGAATATTCAAAATAAATTTAAATATTTCAATAATGTGATGTTTGAAGACTTTGTGTATGAGGATGGAATTCTTAAATATGCGAAGAGAATTTGTGTTTCCTCTTTGCCCGAGTTAAAAAATTATATTATTGGATGATTCCAACAGCTCGAATTTCTCATACACCCTCGTATAACTAATATGTATAGTTATTTAAGGGACATTTCTATTGAGATAATATAAATTGTGAAATTTCTAATTATTTATAATGATGTTTAGTCTTTCAATGTTTTAAGGATTAAAGAAAACATCATAGAGAAGTCATGCAACCTCTTCCTATTTATACATGGAAATGGGATGACATTACTATATTTTGTTTCATTAGTTTACCAAGGACTCTATGAAGGAATGATAAAATATGGGTAATTGTTGATAGACTAACTAAATTTGCACATTTCCTCACTATAAGGGAGGATTTTCCACTACAGCATATTGAATGATTCAATTTTAATGAAGTTGTAAGACTTCATGGATCACCTCTTTCAATCGTTTCTAATCATGATCCCTAATTTACATAAAAAATCTAGAAAATTATTAAAAAATATATAGATACTTGGATTAATTTGAGTACTTATTATCACCCTCAAAGTTATGATAAATCATAAATGATGATCCAAATTTCTAAAGATATGTTGAGACCATTCTAACTCAACATTCAAGGCAGGTGGGATAAATATTTACCTTTGGTATATTTTTCATAAAAAAATAGTTTTCCTTCAGATATTCAAATGGCACCATATGAAGCATTGTATTGAAAGAGATGTTGTAAACCATCTTTCTGTGAACTAGTTAGTGAAAGGAGACTTTTAGGCCCAAAACTTGTGGAGAAACAACATTAATGGTAATGGTTATTTAAACTCCCATGAAAGCATCTCAAAGTAGGAAAAATAGTAATGTCGATAATCAAAGGAATGATTTTTAATATCAAGTGGGATGTCATATTTTCATTAAATTATCTCCATATAAGGGTGTTATAATATTTTGGAATAATGGTAAACTAAGCCTCAGGTACATTAGGCCTTTCGAAATCCTAGAGAGATTTACAGTTGTTTATTATTATTTAGAAATTTTACTTAACCTTTGTAAAGTATATAATGTGATTAACATCTCATTGTTATGGAATTTTATGCCATACCCAAATCATTTCCTCACTTATGAAGAAATAAATTTGTAACCTCATTTGTCTTACTATGAAGAGAATATTAGGATTCTGGATACTAAAGAATAGGTTTTGAGGAATCGGACATCTTATCTAGAAAGATAATTTTGGAAAATCATGAAATTGAAGAGGCAACGTGGGAGCCTGACGAACTTATGATGGAGAACTACCCAAATATTTTTATGAGGTTAAAATATAGAAATTTTAAGGATGAAATTATTATAGGTGGGGAGAAAGTAACAACCTAGAATTATATAAATGAAATTTTACTTCTAAAAATTATTTTTTATAGTATAAATAAGATAAAATAACTTATATAACACAATAAAAACATTATGAATGACGAATTAATTAAATTAGAGGTACTTTTAAATGTTAAAGATTATATACTGATGAAAAAGTAACTTGAACGTAGGAATAGTAATATAAACATTATGAATAGTAAAATGACCAAATTAATTGTAACCTCAACCATGAAAGTATAAATAAAATTTAGAAATCTTATAAGTGAAAGTATAATATAATTATATCAAAGTATAAGTAAATTAATATTTTAATAATTATTAATTAAGTGTTGGTATTTTTATATGTCACCAATATTTAATTACAATTTTATAATTAATAAAATGGTTCAAAAGAGAAATTATTTTCACATAATGCATTCATAAATTAATATTTTCTTGTCTTATGATTTTAATATAATTTTATAAAACCTTAGTTAATTTTTTAAACTATTATAAAATCAGTTATAATATTATGTTTTTTATTTTTTCAGTAAATGATGATTTTAATTAAAATTTAAATTTCAGATATTTAGAAAAATATTTTCTTAAAATAGAGTAAATTTTGTAATTCTACATGCCAAAAAATTTTAATGAAGATTTTTGGAATTTTTTTGAAATACATGAATTTTTGGTGAGTAGAAAAATATTGTAATTTATGGTACAAATACCTTATAAGTTAAAAACACTATTCCTTTAGTTGTCAATGATGTAAAAACCAAAATCTAAAACTTCCATTCATTTTTTACTATATTTTTTGAGAATTTTCAAACTATTAATAGTCTTGATCAAAAATAATAAACAAATGAATAAAATATTAAAAAAATACCTATCTCCTCCACTATAAATATCACCCGTCACCCCCTCTTATCCTCACACAATCCAAGCCTTGATACTTGTGTAAATTCTAACCATTACTTTTACCAATACCCTCATCTAGTTAAATGAGCTCTTTGAATCACAAAAAGACCAAAATCAATCTCTTTAAGGAGTTCCTTGAAGAGGAGAATTCAAAAGGGCATTAAGGTCAAGTGCAGTACACACTCTAACATAAGGTAAGTATTTATTCCTGAACCACCATTTTCCATTCGGGTTACACATTCTCTCTATTTACCCCAATCTAATTATTCACTATTTTCATAAAATTATTCTAAAAATTATGTATATGTTCCAAAATCAATTATTCAAATCATTGCATCTTTCCTTTAAGTTGAAATATATATTTTTAAGGTTCCCTTCTGAATTCTTCTTGATACGCAAGCCCGGTTAAAGGGAACATCTCAATTTCTTACTCATTTTCAAGTTCCACCCATATTCTATTTTAAGACATTATTATTTTCCTAAAATCAGTAATTTTTTCATGATAATATATATTTTTTCATTTCTAGTTTTATACAAACAATTATGGAAAATAAAAATATTTTTTTTCAAAAGCACTCTTCTTTGCAAAGTAAAAAATGGTATTTCTCTCTACAATTATTCAATGATTATATTATTGTATTTTCATCTATTTAAACACCTATATTTAATTTTATTATGTATTGATGTTGATCTATTTTGATTATCATCTACCATGTTTTGTTTAATGGATTAAGATTAGTTGGATTGTGGATGTGCAATATTGAAACCATTCACCATACAACTCTGAATGGTTAGTGACTATGTTTATAGATTGATGAAAGTAATTTAAATTTTATATGTGTATTGTGATTATGTTTAACCCCATTCATATGAGTAATTTTTTGGACTTAGAAAGTGACAGGTGGGGCTAACTATACCCCCTCGATGCATCGGTGGGTATCATGAGACAAAACAAATATAGACATGGATGAGGCCTTGCCCATTTTCAGATATGGTTTTTGTCGAGGCCTTAACCGTTTACTTTTAAAAGTATTGGATAAGGCCTTGATGGTATATTTATGATGTACAACATATTCATTCCCACATTACAAATTTATTAATTTATAAATCAAGTGATTATTCAACTTTTAGCATATCCTTGGTTAAGATTCTTGTGATTATTTGTATGGAATTGTTTATTACAATTTTATTCTTGTTGTATTATTATAAAATTTTTGTTATAATGGCATGTGTTTTTAGTCATTCACCATGAATTATTTTTTATATTATCCTCCACTGTATTACATACACTTACTGAGCATCTGATCTCACCCTTTACACATGTTTTATTTTTCCCTATGATGTGAAAACGTATATTATGAATGACTTACTAGGATGATCTAGGAGTTACAGATGTTTCCAGTGGAGTTTCTATGGTGTTTTTTATTTAAATGTATAATGATATACTTATGTATGTATCCTATCACCCAAAACTACTAAACTATTTGGTCCTTTAGGATGTGACTTCCTTGATTATTATAACTATGTAATAATATAAGGAACCGACTCCAAGCTACTAGGGTTAGGGTATTCACATCCCTAGAATATTTATTTATTTTCATGATTGATTTTATCTCTAGGAAAAGAGATAACATATGAAAATATACCACTAATATAGCCACTAAATTAAATATGGATGGAAACTCATTTAAAGAGAATTGAAAGGGGTGGGAGGTTACATAGGGTTTATGATTTTATGATATTTCCATGGGTAGATTATAATTGTTTTATGTGTTTCTTATGTGATTTTAAATTTTTTGTCTTTTATAAACGGTTTCACCAATATAAATGGGTAATTACATAAAAATGGTAAAGTATAAAGGGGTTGAATGAACAATAAATTCTATATTTACAATGTTGATGTTGATTTTTTGTTCTTGTGTGTAGTGGTTTTATTTATTTTCCCTAATTGATGATGTTGTTGTTTCGTTGGTTGAAGTGGGTAATTGGAAAACTGAATGCTTGAAATGTTAATATAGATAATTAATTCTTGGGTAATTATATATTGGGATCTAGAAATGTATAAATAATTCATTGGTGAAAGTTTGAAATATTGATTATCTAAATAAATATGGGTAGATACATTGTTAAACATTTATTGGATGAAGGAAAAGGGATAATTTGGGTCACAACTGGAAAGAGGGGATAAACCCACTGAGCTATATCCATAGTTTTTTATGTCGTGGGTATATCCTGACTAGGTTTGATCAATACCCATGGTTTTGAATAAACTGTGGGTGTAGACACTATATACCAATGGTCTTTAGTAAACTATTCCTATAGAGGGTAGAATATTTTCCCCACCCATGCACCCCCCCCCCCCCCGTGCACAAATCCCTTTACCTCCCTCATTTTTCCCTTACCTTACATCCCTTCTCCTCATCTGAATGACTCACACCATCACTTCTCCTCCTCCTCCAGTCGATGTGCACCCCCTCCTCCTCCTCTGGTCGATCATCCCCTCCAAGGTCACACATCCCCTTGGTCAAGCGGTGTTACCGTCACCTGATACACATCTCCCGGAGGTCAAGCATCCCCTTATACTTGGTCTATAATCCGCTCTATTTTATCATCCCCCTAGGTATATCACCCACTCTGTTCGATCATCCGCTTCTACTATTGGGTGTTTTTTGGATTCTGGTCTTCTTTACGAGTCATTCCATAATCGTTCTTCTAATATGGTTATTGATTCTAGGTTAGTTTGAGTTTTTTATTTTATTTTTATCATTTCATATTTTTTAATTTATCGTTTATATCTGATTGATTTTGGTTTTGATTATATTGGTTAAATTTAACATAGTTTTATTTAGAATACATGATTTGGTTATATTAAAAACAAATACATTTAGGATACATGATTTTAGAATACATGAATCGATAACCATAATTTATTGAATTATAAAATGTTGTCTTGATGAAAGGTACCCAATAACTATGGAATTCACTCATGGGAAAGGTATTAGGACTTTTTTAGAGATGTGATTAATAAGAAAGTATTTTCTTTATTTTATCTAAGTTGATTTTTTCAATGAAATAACAACACTGTATGAAGGATTCATTTTGAAAATTATTTTCCATCATAAATAAATATATATTTGAAGTGTGTGATGTAAGAAATTATCATTAGAGTGTTGTTTTATGTCAGTATGATTTAATAATAATTAATTCCATTTAATTTATTTGTGAAACAATAGTTCATGAAGAATAAAATTATTGAACCAACAACATAACATAAGATAAATATTCTATGAATGGGTCATATAATTTATGTGATTATAATTTCATGTACTATATAATAATAATAAATTTGAGATGTCAAGAATTTATAGAGAATAAACAATATCTATTTTTTTGTGATATTTTACAGATACTCAGCTATAATAAAATTATCTCTTTCTAGGAATCATGAATTGGTGAGTACATGCTACTCAGTTCATATTGTAGGATAGAAAATTATAATTTTTTTCAACTATTGTAATTCAAATAAGAATCATAAAGTTATAATTATTGTTTTCTTTTAAATGTTTTTTAATGGGTAATGTGATGTTTTTCTTTCGGTGGGATTATAGAATGCATAGTTTGACTCTATTCTAGATAATATTGTATGGAGTAATTTATTGGTATTATATTTGAGAATCTATGATTGGCGCATCTTACCAATCATAGTAAGAAGTTTACTATCATTGAGATTAAAGTATGTAATAATATTGTGTCCCTACTCTCTTAATTTTTACTACATCTAAGTAATGTTCAATTTTAAAAAATATTATTTGATCATAATATTTCTATAGTGGTCAATGTGATTATAATGAAAAACTTATAAAAAAAACTTATTCAACCCCCCCCCCCCCCACCTTCATTGTTGTGAAACACCTCTCTGGGCTCCAAAAATTAGACTAAGTCACCCCACATCCATACTATAAATGGTTAGAGTTTAGTAAATGGATTTTTATTCATATGAATAAAATATATTTTTTGATTTAATGAGGTACTATATATAGCCACATCACGATAAGACTCTTGGTTCACATCTTAGTTATGAATGTTATTGTAGGAGGAATTACTGACCCAATAATTGATCATTAAAAAATAACTCCATTAGATTAACGACAATTAAAATTAATACATTTATTTTTTTAAAGGATCTAAAAAAGGTATTTAATGTTAGATTATAGCTTGATATGGGATGATAACAGTATCAAGGTATAGTTAAACAATAATGACACATACCACTCTATCATAGACATGGAACCTTCCTTGGCCCATTATGGTTTACCGTATTGATCATCCCATTATATGATTGTGGTAAGAATGTTTCCTCTGATACTAAAAGGGATGAAATTGGTGATAAAAAATAAGATACTTGTAATACAATTCTGAATTAGATTTAACAACTATTTTTTTATGTTCTAATAGTTTTATTTTTTATATTACATATACTTTTCTAATATTTTTATTCGATGATATATTTTATTTTATTTTAAGATAAATTTTTTCCTTTTTATAGAATGTGTAGAAGATGGATGTAATGTACCATTCAAATTTAAACTGGGATTCAAAATAATTTGGACAATTTTTCTGATTTTCCATTTAACAATGCATCATATGGAGGTTTTATGTAGTGTCCATGCTATAAATGTATTGGAAGACCATAGATAATCTGGGAAGAAGTTAGCTACCATATAATGAGGTTTAGATTTCAAAGAAACTATTATGGTTGGTATCACCATTGGGAGGTGATTCAACATTTTACTCTTCATGAGAGAAATGAAATATGTGGTAGGGAGAATTTGATATTTTATCAGTTTCTATTTTTGTATCATCCTAAGAGATGTAGTATTATAGTGAAAGAAGGCAATGATATCAATACACCTGAGGAAAATATTGAAGATGATGATGTTGAGAGAGTGAAATAATTATTGGAAGATGCCAAAACTCTAGTATATCGACAATGTATGAAAATTAACAAGTTGGAATTTTTAATATAGTTATATCATGGGAAAACCATGTATGTAATTTCTAATACCACCATTTAATATATTATTACATTTTTAGAAGGACGTGTTTCCAAATTGTGAATATATTCCCAAAAACATTTTCAAGGCATGGAAGGTAATTAAGTAGCTTGGATTTTCAACTAATAAAGTTCATTCTTGTTCGAAAGATTTCAGTTTATTTTGAGAGAAAACAGTTGACCGTATTGACTATAAAGAATGTGGTACATCTCGATAGATGAAAAATGTAGATGGAACCCCATATTGTGTTCCACCTAAAGTTATATGACACTTTATATAGATTCTGAGACTTCCAAATCTATTCATTTCTGCAGAAATATCAACCAATATGCAATGGAATTATGAAGAGTGAATTAAAGGTAATGATGATTTGGTTCATCCTACAAATGAATTATCATGGAATAAATTTGATGCATGAAATCCTGATTTTGTAGCTGAGTTGCGTAATGTTAGTTTGGGTCTATCCTGTGATGGTTTTAATCAATTTGTAAGATTATTACTGCTCAAAGCATGGGGCTAGATTTTATTCATGTTTATAATATTCCTTTATAGATGTGTATGAAAAAAACATTTCCCATTATTTATTATGTTGATATCTAGACCTTATGATCCCTATAATGATATAGATTTCTACCTAAAGACTTTAATAAGAGATTTGAAACAACTTTGGTATTTTGGTGCGCGGACATTTGATGGTTCTTCAAAGAATACATTTTAGATGTGTGTTTTCCTTCTATGGACCAAAAATAATTTCTCTGCATATGCAATGATGTTTGGGTGGAGCAGAAAGGGAAAACTGTAATAATCCATTTGTTTGAAGAATACACGATATAGAAGGATTAAATATTTTTTTAGTTTCAGTTTCATGGGGATTCAATGATTCTTTCCAATGGATCATCAATATAGGAAGAATAGATATAGGTTTGATAATAATGTGGACACTAGAAAACTACCAAAATGTATGTCTTGAATTTATGTACTTAATGAATTGAAGGATTTTAGTTTTTTATTCAGGAGAAAAAGGATGAAAGCTAAAAAAAGGAAGAATTTTGACAGTAAGGCCACTTACAAATGGAAAAAGTGATTTTTTTTTGAGTTGATATATTGGTCTTCCAATTTGTTATGTCATTTTTTAGATATAATTCATATGGAGAAAACTATATGTGAAATGTTGCTTGAAATTATTCTGAATATCAAGGGGAATACCAAATATGAGTTCTGATCTCTTCTGGACTTTTTGGATTGGGGTATTTGACCAGAACTGCATCCTATGTGTATTGGAGAAAATAAATGGGAAGTTAATTTTTCTTCTTAAGTGATGAAGTCATTAAAGAAAGATCAATTTCTTGCATTATGGGAGGATATCAAGGTTTCTGATGGCTATTCAAGAAACATTTCTAAATGAGTCCATATAACAGATTTCAAACTAAAATCCCAAAAATCTCATTATTATCACATCCTTCTATATGAATTAATTCCAATAGAAATTCATCATTTACTGTAGAATAATATTAGGGTAAAATTCATTTGGTTGTCCCATTTTTATAGAGACCTTTGTGATAAAAGTCTATCCAAGTGATTCTTGATAAAAAAATGCACCTGGAGGCACCGTTAATTCTTTGAGTGTTAGAGAAACACTTTCCTCCATTCTTTTTCACCTACGTGCTTCATTTAACAGTTCATCTTCTAATTGAGAAACTTCTTGGATGACTGGTTTCTCTTTAGTGGATGTATCCCATTGGAATAAATATGTGTATAATGTAATCATATGTCTATAACAATAATTATCCTTAAGGTTACATTATTATGGGATATATGGACCTAAAAATTATGTATTTTTATTAAATGAATTTTTCTGGTGTGAGAACAAGACATAATCGTCCAGTGAGAAATGAAGATGAGTAGTATGAGGAAATTCAGCCCTCATTTTCATATCTTCCCTAAACATGAGGAATTTTTAAGTCATATACATTGGTTGCATTATGCTTTGAATAACGGGATATGGCATATCGCACAATCTTATTTTTCTGTGGTTTTTCGATGACTATATCAATTAAGTAATTTATATATATATATATATATGTATATGTTATCTCTTACTATGTATTTTCACATATACATTAGTCTTTTATTATCATTTTATATAGGGAATAGAAACAAATTATAAGTAGAGTTCATCATTATTTTCCTTTTATAAGGAGAGAGGCTTTGTATATCCAATAGTTCCATCTTGGTTGAAATCTAAGTTTTGACCATTAAATTAATTATCTAAAACTATAGATATCCATTTTTTTATATTACTCGTATCTATTTTAGGATTTGATTTTACCTATTGACTATGTTTCTCAATAATTAAGAGAATTTGATTTTGGCCCCAATTATTTGGTATGTCAATGAAACTATTCAATAATCAATGGATATAAATTTTTTTCAACTTATAGAGTAGTGAAATTGATAGCACAACATCATGGATTTATGTTAACTACAATAAAGTATTTTTATTCATGTGCATCCGATAGTCGACCTCAATTTGATGATGTGTATTATGTTGGATTGGTAGATAAAATATTGTTGTTGGATTACTGCTCTCAAGTTTGATTAACAATGATGAAATGTAAATGGTTTGATTCAAGGATGTAATAGGGTATATTTATTGATTATTATGAATTTAGATTTATTGACATTAGTCAATTCCTATATAATGATGAATTATACATTTTGGTATCAATAAAAAAAAGTGTTCTATGTGAAAGATAATCTGAGACCTGATTATAGTGTCATTAATGAAGTAATCCCAAGAAATATTTTTCATGATGATATGGAAGAAATTTCCACCATTGAAGCTCTATCGGTTTTGACAAAAATATTCCATTTGGTAAGTTAATTTGTCCCACTGTGTGGGTTGATGTTAAACCTAAGATAGTGCATGGTAATATATTGAATCAACCATATTTGTTATGATATCATTCAGTTTAACATGACATGAGTTTCTCATGTTGGTATTAATGTAATTACCAGAATTTAGTCTTAGTTTGGAATGATATATCTATTTTAGTATTTTTTTGGATTTTTTTCCTTTAATTATATTAATTTCAATTAAGAAAATAGGGTTTAAAATGGATTTTTAAAAATTTATAAATTAGTTTTAAATTATTATTACTGAAATATGTTATGACATTGTTTGTTATCTTTTACTACTATGTTTTATACATTAAAAAATCTAAAAAATTTACATTTCATTCTTATGAAGATTATAAAGAATGATATAGAATCTCACATGAAGAGATTAGTTGATGTTGATCCCAATAGACATGAGTGTGAATTTCATTAAGGAGTATAATAATTGTAATATTTTTCTTCTTCATTATATATAATTTCATGTTCAAATTATTTATCAAATTTTCTTAGGGATTTGAAGCTCCACCATATTTGACTACTCCTACCAGCATGGGTCCGATCAGGGAACCTCCTAGACCTAGACAGAGCACCCGTCTTACCACTTCCCACACTGACCCATCAATTGACATCCCCTATACCACACATGTCCATCCTCTTCTTGATACTCCTCATATGTTCCCTTACATGCCCTCGTCATCATCTCATTTATCCTCCCCTTCCCTGTCTATGTATGTGCTGAGTCAACCGATGTTCCCACTATTACCATTTCTATATGCATTCTTGTATCCCCAGACCTACTACCAATATTCTAATGTGTCTATCTCACCTCCTTTTCAAACCATTCATTCTAAACATAAATAGTCTATTCCATCGGTTTCCACTCCTATTCATGAATACCATACAGATCATATAGTAGAAAAAATACTTTCTTTAGAGGCTACAGATCAAGGAAAGTCCACGGAAGCATCACAACCTATTTAGGATCATTCATTAGGTTTTATTTATTATAACTATGTCAAAGTATATTATTTAGTTTTTTTCTAACAATATCATCACATAAATCTTATTTTCTCCCTATTATTTTATTTTATGGGATCTTCTAGTATGTGATGTGGGAGCACTCGTATGCAATAAGCATGGCATCATGAAACTCATATTACGGTGGATTACAATACTCAAATAAAATGGTAGGTAAAATTCTAGCCATTGTAGAAGTTTCATCTCCACTTGAACCAAATACTATGATATCTTTCAAATCGAACTAGTCTCATAAATACATATTATGGATGACATCAAGTATAGGTAATGGGAACAGATATGGTTAAAGAAAATTTTGAATGTTTATATCAATATTAGTAGTGTATTTATATGAATTAACATGTTTTTGGAATAGTTGGTTCAACTTTCCTAATGGTGAAGCTACCAAATATCTATGGTTAATGGATCTTGGAGAGTTATAATGGTCATATAGGCATGAATTATATATTTTATTGAGAAGCACATTGGAAACTAATTTAGATGGTGTAACCACATTCCCTGACTATCCAAAAATTCAATATCAAAAATTGATAGCACATTGGAAGACTAAAAAGGTTACGTTACTACCAATATTAATTGGTTTTTAAATAAAATTTAATTTTTAATACCTATATTGAATTTTTTTAGCAAGTGTTAGAGAAAACCAAAAAGAAAAAATATATAATTTCATATCTACACACATCATGGAACACTAAAATTCCCGAGCATGAGAAGCACCAGGTACATTCATCTAAATTTAAATAATGTCATAATTTATATTGTTACTTAGTTACCTTTTCATGGAGAATTAGACCAAACCTAATAGCACAATCCTCGGTACAATAAAGAAACAAAATCAATAAATAACCACCTCAAAATGTATTCATAAAGGTTTTTTTTGAACTATTTATGGATTTCCATTCAATAATTTATTTCATTGATAACATGTCCTCATGAATTCATCATAGCTTCTTCTTGGTTATTTCTTGTTTCTTGGAAATGATATCCTATACAAGTAGGATACGGCTTGTCTATTTTTTCTACAAAAGTAGAAAAATTAATTGAAACCCACTTCATAAAACCACCAATCATTTATGAGTTTCATTTACCTCAATGTTTATTGGTCTTTGATGAAACTAACTTGAATCAATATTTATGTGTTTCTCATATATGGTTCTAATATAGATTTTTGAAAAGCTCATTTACAGAAATATGTATTTAGCAACAAAGGTTCTATACCTCAAGCAAAATTATTTTTCTCCAGTACAAAAAAGGAGAGAAGTGAAGTAAATACATAAACACAAGATAAGATTGTAATTTTTTATTTATATTTAAAATATTTGTACAAAATTCATAATTTAATATGTTGGTTATAATTTCAACATTCTTCCTTGGAGGCCTTCATTGAGAAGGAAGCTAACAACATAGGGCCACATGATCATTTGAGTCAGGTGTTAGGTGTGGAATACCTGGGGAGAGTCTGATATAGAATAGGAAAAAACAACATCCCCTATAGGTATTAGTCCTCATAGGGCTCCTCTTAAGCCCCTCAGACCTCTGAACTGGAATGCACATGTTCAGAAGTACCAGAGGCAAAGGAAATAGCATTCTAGGAGTGTGAATGAAGTGAACGGATGACTGAATTTTTCATGATAGATATGTCAGGTTTGAGTCAGTCATTACCATCATAGATTGATACTACTTTTCATTCGTATATTTCATATATGTGAAATATTATTTATTACCAAGTTTATTCCCATTATAGTCCTAGTGGATATGACGATGGTGGCGATAGAGATGTTTGTGGTGAGGATGTTGCTGATGTTAATGTTGGTGATGAGACTACTGGTGATGATGTTGATGGTGTTGTTAATGATGATATTGTTGTTGATGTCGTTGATGATGATGATGATGATGATGATGATGAAGGGGATGAAGATGATGGTGATGGGGAGATATTAATCCCCTCAATGTTTGACTAAGTGAAAAGACTTGTACAGGTACTTTAAGAACTTTAACTTTCTCTTTGTATAGATTAGGATATACATGTTTGTTTTATTTGAATTATAGGTGTAGTGTGATTTATTTTATGTTGGAGTTTCTATTTTTTTGGACTAGAAAACAACTTTAATGATGTGAATTTATTCATGAAGTGAAATTAATTTTTTAATATATTTTCATCAGTGGTGCTAAATGTGAATTCCTCAAGTAATTTTACATATTCATAAGTCAATGATTAACCTTTCATAAGCACTTGACTTTAGTTTCCTTGAATATTTACTACATAATCATTGCATTAAAAGGGATTTTATCAAGAATATGTCTAGCTAGGTATTCCAGAATATCAATAGTACATTCCATAATCTTATATATAAATTTCCTCTACTTCAACCTATATCTTTCTTATAGTACTATCCTTAAATTAATTGTAGTACCATTCAAGTGTATTTTTGAGAGAACAAATGTTTGATATTAAAAATTCCAAAGGGAAAGGTGCAGCGTGTTTTATTTTTTTGGATTTATTCTATGTTATATGTTATATTTAGTTTATCTTTCCCATATTATTTCACATCGCCATATTGTATTCTATTCATGGTTTCAAGAGATTTACATAGTCTTCATGGGAACTAATTTTACAAATACAAAATATTGATGTAGAAAACTATCATGAGGTATATTGTTTACCATATAAAATTCATATTGTTTTAACTCCTGCTATATACATTCTTTCTTTGAAATTTCATTTTGTCTTTGTTTTACCTTTAAATTGAAAACAAATAAATGCTTTTTTTCATCATTGATCCTTATGTTTGTTCCTTTGGGATAATCATTGATACATTATATGGAACTTGAATAGAGTTTAGGGCATCATGAAGCATTATTTAGGGTGAAAAACGCTTAAGATTGTAACATGGAATGTGATTGGAGAAAAGTGGAGATGATATCCTATACATAAGTGGAGTTTTGGGGGCTACAGTCATTATACAGGATGCTACTTGATGCATTTCAATTCAAATTTATATATGTGATTCTTAATTTCCTGTCTCCTTGTCTTGTTATTTATATTTTCATTCCCATAAAACGTGAGACATATACATGAAAGTAATGATTTCTTACCAGGGAACCTATATTAACTAGAACAACCTAATCATGGGTTTCATGTAATTAGGATGGTTTACTCATCCATTTATTTTAGATTCATATCAAGCTACCACACTATGCATTAATTAAATAGGTATATTTTAAATCATTTTTATTGGCCATTATTATATCTTTAAATATAACTATGTTTTGAAAATATTATTCCATGTCGATTCCCAAGAAGAAGATAAAATTAGAAAATTAGGGGGAGGGGATTTTTTTCTTCATCATTTCTACTAGAATTAGGTAGATAAGTATCTTTATAGTAGTTTGAGTGATGTTATTAATAATAAGGTTGACACATTAGCCACTACCGATAAATTTCAATTTCCGTAAACATTTTTTTTCTCCAATGATCAGTACAAATTAGGACAACATCAGTAGGGGCTATGGGATGTGGGAGGGAGTTGGGGGATGTTGCAGGGGTTGGGGGATATTGTATGGGGTTAGGGGAATAGTGCAGGGGGTGGAGGCTGTTTCAAGGGGTTGGGGCTAGGGGTTGGTTGCTGTTGTATGGTGGGGTGGTGGTGCCTCTAGGGGATACATGGGGGGTGCTACTTGGCTGGGGGGCTGGGGGATACTATAGGGGGCTAGAGGGATGTTTTATGGGGTTGGAGGCTGGTGAATGGGCTATGGAAAGTTCTTTTAGTGTGATATTTCTTTTCTTATCACCCTTTAGATACCCCTTTATGGCCGTTTATTTTTGAGGTGTTTCCATGGAAGTTTGTAAGCATGGTTTCTTATTCCTCCTTCAATACTATTTCCCTTTTTCTAGCTATTGATTTTGATGTCTCAACAACAATTTTTGGGT
The DNA here is from genome assembly GCA_963277665.1 of Viscum album. Taxonomy (NCBI): domain Eukaryota; kingdom Viridiplantae; phylum Streptophyta; class Magnoliopsida; order Santalales; family Viscaceae; genus Viscum; species Viscum album. The sequence goes on along the minus strand of OY728162.1, from coordinate 1,494,032,170 downwards.
TGTGATTCCACCATATAAAGTTGGAATCATTATGAACATTGGTGTTTTTTCATATAATAGATACTGGGTTTCCTAGGTTATGATTGTGTGTCACCTGACACCATTTTGGTTTACTTATGTTGTCTAAAACATTTATTTTCTCAACTCAGTTTAAATGGATTATGTTACTTATTTTTTAGTATAAATTGGTAGGGAATTCTTTCATAATGTTTTCATGGGTTCCCGAGGGGCCTTTTCTATTTAGTTTATTAATGGTTTAGTGAAAAGGAATTTTTTAATGAGTTATTTGAGAATATTCCTTTTTGAATTAAGTTTTTATTTAATTAAAAATTATTTATGATTTATTTTATAGCCTCTAGGATGTGTAATGGGATCATGTGTAATGGTGGTGTTTAGTGACTACAAGATTGAGGTTAGATAGATCTTGCTTGAATGGGTAACTCTGATTTAATGAAGGTTATCCCTAATTATTTATCCTGGTCAATTATATATATTTTTATATGACATTTGAATGTGGTATTTCCATTTCGGTCTGATTAACCACGTCTAATTAAATTACATTCATTTTAACCAGATTGAGATGGATGGGGATACATCAGACCAAGATGGACCCTTTGGTGATTAAAACATAATTCATTGACCCGCAATGGCCATGCGATTGATTCAGAGTGCGATAAAAATAGTGGGTTAACTTAAGAGGGATAAACACTTTGTGTAATAACACATAGTGGCCCTAGGATAAAGTTTCTTATCCTCATTTGAGTAGGGGATGTGTCTAATTAAGGATGGTTAGCTTAAGTTTTTGACAAGTATAACCTTTTATATCATTACATCCTCTTTTCTTGATTGATTGGAATGTGGTTTGGTTGATCCTCCCTCATTACCAAGTGGTATTTGGGTGTGTATTCCTTATTTAAGATTAAATATATAGGTCGGGCATGTGTGTATTGACCTAGTATTTACCTAATGGAGTGTTGGAAATTATTTTAACCCCTAAATGAGATAATTTTCTGGTATTTTTTACTTCTAATTATACCATTTAATATTTGAGATTCTTGTATGGGATTGAATACCCATGTTTCCATGTTAAGTGACGTGTCTAGGTGGACCATGATCTGTACCCTTGTTATGTGATAACATTTGAGAGAATCATAATATAAGCCTAAAATTGTAGTATCTATAGGGAAATGAGATATAGAGAAGTGTGTGTTTGTTTCATGTGAGTTTCCAACCCATGTGACCCTTGGGTTATGTGTGCGATTATTAAATTTTTATACCATATAGATTTTTAAAAAGTACATGATTTTTATTATTTGAATTCTTATTCTTGGATTAATAAATGCATATAGACTGTGTATGATTTGCACTCTATGCCAAACATTCTCAGGACATTTAAAGGTATGGTTGGTTGGGTGATAATTCCAACCACAAGCTAGATATATGTTATGGGATAAGATATGTGTAATGGGTTGGGAAAGTATTCTAACCATGGTTATGTGATATGATGTAGAATAGATTATTCTATGGGTTTGAAATCATACTAAATATAGGGATATTTTTATATTGTTTGGGCTATTATAGACACCATATATGTGTGATTTATTATGAAATGGATGTTTTGAATTGTTTTTGGTGTTCATTCCAACCATTGATGTTCGTAAGGGATGTCCTGTTTGTTGTGTAAAATTTAACCTAATGAATATTTTTGGTAGGGAACTCATTATATCCAAGGATGATGAATTACTATGGATTGATGTGTGTTTTCAGTTAGATAGTATTCTAAACATCTGTTAGGCCTTGGTAGTTATGGTATGGTGAGTTAGATGTGATACATCCTTATGTGGTTATTGATGATCCAATTTCCATGTACTATTTTTGTGGTATGTAACTAGTTTTTATTTTTTACAAGTGAAGGATGGAAGAAAGGAGGGATGCTACTACAAATCTGGGGGAAGAATCTATACCCACAGTTCAATGAACTGTGGGTATAATATGTGTGACGTGATAATCTATCCCATGGGTTTTAAAACCGTGGGTATAGATATATGCCCACAGTTTAACTAAATCCATGGGTATTATGAAATTTTCTTGGGATATACCCATTTTTTCTAGGAAACTATAGGTATAGATCTATAATGATGTCTTGGTAGCCCATAGTTCATAGAACCATGGGTATAGCTTATACCTGTAGTTTTGGGGGCTATAACCACGGTATCAAACTGCGGGTATAGGTCATATTTCCAGTTTTTTGTCATGAATATTGTATAACTCTTAGTGGTGTGAGGATGGGGATGTTATAATATGGATTACTGAATGATATAATTAACTTAGTTAAGTTATTAAAACTATGAATTATGTTTTTAGATTAATATGGTCAGTGTGAAGTATTAATTATATGAATTCCCATGTTACTATATTTTGGTTATGATGGGGATTATATTTTTATTCCAAGAATGTTTTTACTATTCTATGATTTTGTAGTTGTATGATAGAGGTGATGGACATTCGATTAATTATGATGATATATGGTGTGGATTATTATTGTTAGGAGAAGGGAATGAGGTTGATTCCCTACATGTCCATGATAACATACCGTAAAGGAAAGGATGTGTTAGTGGGGATGTGCATGGAAGGAGGATGGCATGAGGATAATCCCCTTCATGTTTACATTACACAACCAATGAATTGTTGGTAGGGTATATGTGGTTAGTGTCATGAGAGGTGATAAACATTTAGTGTTGGGACATGTTATATGCAAATAGTTCCATGAGATTTGATTTATGGTTGGTATCTTTATTGGTGTACAATGAAAGTGGTACCATGGGAGAGCTTGGTGTTTGATAATATATTACTGGTTTTGGTTGATATTTTCATCCATTGAATTAGAAAAGAGGTGATCCTACCTACTCACAAATGGTTTCGATGGGAGAGAAAATAAGTTTACAAGTTTGATCATAGAGGAATTTATTCTAGGACCAAGGATGTTCATATTTTTTATGGGTGTTTTACTAATGGTAATACATTAAGTATATCAGTATAAGTGATGGAAGTTATGGCATCAATGATTGAACTAGATAGTAAGGATTACATGGAGTTTTGATGATGGTATTGTTTGTGCCTTTTATTATTTTCGACTTATAGATATGAATTTTTATTGTACTTGTTTGCTTATATATATGTTTATGTTTTTTTTCGTTCTTTAATTATTTCAATACTACTTATTCTTGCATATTTATGATTATAGTTGTTAATCTATTTTTAGGGATGATTGTCCTAGGTAATCTCAACTACTCACCTCACCACAGTTTTCTAGTGTTTGTAGGATTGATAAAAAGAGTTGGGAGCTATTTATCATGTAGCTGGAGTAGAGCATATGTGTTTGGATTTTCATTATTAGGATGTATTACATTTTATTCATAAAATTTCATTTGTTATGAGAAAATCTTATATCACTATCTTATTATATAGAGTTATCCTGGTGGTTTTTATATCTTCTTTAATTGTAATTAAAAATTTAATGCTTCCCATTTGAGAATTTATATATGCCCTTTGTGTTATTCAATAATCACGGCCTGCTAGAGGTGGGACTTGAGGGGTCATTATCTCTATCCCTTCATTTTCAACCCAGGAGTGGCACCTTTACAGGGGCGGTTTTTTGAAAACTCATGTCAAAAATATAACGAGACACGTCTCAAGAAATAAGTACCCCACTTAACCCATACACTGTATCTTACAAAGTTCATATCACAAGGGAAACACATATATATTCTCATCTCAAATATCCCAAGACAACTCACATGCAAAACCACCCACTCTATGGTTCTCATTTATACATATAAATACATATATCATGCATCACATTCCAATTCATCAGCATCTGCATGCACAGATCCTCATAAATCATCTGCATAAGAGACTATCCCATTGATAATCATGATCTCATATCAGTTAACTATATATTAGTCATCATGGAGCATCTCACCATAATATCCACATGGATTTTTTTAGTTAAAATATAATTTGAATCATCTAAGTAGAATTCCACCTACATGTTATAGAGGAAAACAGTGTATATGTTATTATTATCACTTTAAAACATCGAACCCATGTTATTTATGATATCAACCACAAAAAAAATATGTTTATATCATGTGAATCCTTTATTATGGTTATTATGGATGTACCAAAGCCTCTAACAAACAGGCTAAGAGAAAAAACTATAATACACCTTTAATCTATGTAAACTCAATTATATCATTCTAGTTGAAATTATTAAATCTGAGAATATGAAACCATGAACATTAAACCCATATCCCTAGTAACTGAGACCTACAAATAGGAAAGGTGACCATAAAGAATTTTTCTAATATCCATCATAATATTCAACACATTCCTATATCACATATCTACTATATCCCAAATATTAAGATAAAATAAAAACCATTGATACCACTTTATCACATCCTTGTAACACCTCGAGATTTTGTGAATATTTTTTAAATATAATTAATATTTTAGATATTTTATAATACACTGAACAATGATTTTAACTTTAATTACAATAAACACTATGTTTTTCTTGTGTTACACTCAATCCTATGTTTATCTTGCATTACACTCACACTGAGTTTAAACGAAACATGAAATTTTTTTAAAATATTATTATTTAATAATATTTTCATCACCTAACTGTTAAAATGGTGGGTATAAATAAGATTAACTAAATTATAAAAATATGGTTTGAAAATATATGATGAATTCTTCGGTTACCAATTAATTAAAACTGAAAATAAAAACTATTTTAAAATCAAATGAAATATTTTTATGAAAAAACAAATTATGCACACAAGTGTGTTTTATAAAAATTATTTAATAAAATAAAAAAATTTAAACTATATAAATGAAATGAATATATTATATAATAAATATATTTTTTAACATTAATCTTATCTGTTTTCTGGACAAGAGGTCAAAATAAATCCAATTTATGCCTAAAATTCTATTTTTATACAGTTTTATCTCCTTTTTATGGTGCACTAATTTTAAAAAAAATATATTTTTAAGTTTTTTAAAATTTTATTTGAATAAATAAAATTAATTTTTTAAATCATAATACCAAAATTATCATTGGGTAAATATTTGGGATTTTCCTTAAGAGATTCATTTTTTAAAAATAATGAAAAGTATCAAATTTTAATTGAAGACAGCCTTTTCATTTAAATAATTTATAGTGCTGAATTACTTTTTGAATTGGTTTAAATATAACAAAAGAATAATTATATGTTATATAATCCAATTTATGTCATTGGAATCATTTGAATATTTAATTTAGATATAAAAATATTATAAACTTTTGATCATTTTAACTTTAAAAAACCTACGTTCTTATCGTGTGGGTATGATTAATTTTAAATGAAATTTTTCTAATTCTACGGATTTAATTTGGAAAAATAAATTCAATATTCGAAATATGAATAATTTATAATTTCTAAAAATTCAAATTAATTTTTCATCAAAACAAATAATTAAAACCCTAAAACAATATCATGGTTAAGGTGAAAACTGATTTGCTGATAGGTTTAACTAAGAACAGGTTTAAAAATGACCTAATAAATTTTAAAACACAACTTTTATGAAACAATGTCAAATTCAACTCATATCGGCTAAATAATATCCCATTTTGGAGGATTTTTTCATGATAAAATGTGGTTATGATTGAATCCTTTTACAAAATTACAAGTGTGTCACTCACCTCACATATAAAAGGAAACACCTCTCATCTCATATTAAAACATTCAAATACATTTTCTTCACACTATTCATTCCCGAATAACTTCTCAAATTCTCTCCTACAATCCTAGAAGAATAATTTGTATTAAAATCCAATAGCGAAGAATTTTGGTTAAAATTTAAGGAGGATGCCTAAAAAAGAAGTAGTGTTCCTCAGTGAGCATTCTTTTATATATTCTATTAATTTATTAAATTATTACTATTAAATTATTATATAATAAACATAGTATAATCTATATACTAAAAATTTTTATGTTAATGTAAGGACCTACAACAATCTCCACTTCCATCAAAAGGGTTATGAAATCATTGTTTGTGTTTATGGCGAACTAGAACCATACGAACCAATGTCATTCATTTTCCAATTACCACCTATCAAGATTTATATAATGATCGATGAATTATTTATATATGATATTTATGACTATATTATTATTATTTAATTGTCATCATACATACCTTCATACCCTCCATTTTTAGAGAATCTGATAACCTCGTTCGTGTATACGGCGGACTACAGCCTCACGATGCGATGTGATTCCTTCACACTTTACATAAAATGTATTAAGGATGGATTTATTAAACAAATATGTGATACATATAACATAAAAATGATTATGGAATGATAATATATCATTTACATTTCTTTTTTTCAATCTGTCGACAAAATAGAAATTATGATCATGTGTATGTATGACCTACCATCTCAATGAATGATGTATTCCATATTTTATCACTAAAACTTATAGATTATTATAAATACATATATACTAAATATATATGATATTGATATAATGTTTTATGTTCTGGATATTTTGAACCCATGATCAAAGTAAAATTACTAATAAATAACAAGTTAAAACATATGAAAAAAAACCAAGTAGTTATTACCTAAAAGTGACTTTAACATTGAATTGATAATAAAAAAGTAATAGAATGTCATAAGAAAATCATATATGGTATTATATATATAAATATGGTTCTTTAATATATTTATAATAAAATTATATTTATTGTATTAGAGCTTTGAATTAGTATAATGGATGTCAAAATATATGGTAGGGTATTTACATCTTACTTTTACTTTCTATTACACACAATACATATTTACCACGTATTTCATAGATGTGGTGTATATAATACACATGAACTTATCTTATGATTATTATCCTAAGAATTTCGGTTATTTACACATATATTTCTTAATCTCTCTTTCATGAGGTTTATGGTTCAAAAGTTACCAAAGCAGTAAGGTATATTTGTCTCAATTTTCCTTCTTTGATATATATATAATGTTATGATCCTATATTATTTTTTGAGGTATATATAAAACACCTTTGACATGAAATATATGAATTTATAAATGATAATGAGGAACAAAGTGGAAGTTAGTGGACCAGATATTTAAATATTTTCATCACTGTAAACAACAGAACTTATCATATACGGTAATCTGAGCCCCGGTACGGTCCGAGGATCTTGGGTGAATTAAAATGAGAATAGAAAATAAAACTAAGAACATAACCAGTTTGAAATGAAGTGCGTACGACTATAGATCATCACTGGTATCATTTCTCAAAGGATCTTAATCTGAACCCCTCTAGATCATCTACACACACTCTAAAAATCCACATGCATGTCATTCATAAACTTTTTGGGGATAGCACAGAGCTCCTATGATCTATATGAAATCAGGATGATCCCCACAATATCATGAATTTGATCCATCAAAGAACCTTGGATCCTTCACTCAGAAAGAGAATTTATCTCCCTAGATGGTGGGAGGAGAGAGAGGATCTCAATTCATTAGCATGAATAGAAAAACAGAAATGAGCCGCTCTCCACCTTATATAATGGGAGAGTCAAAATACCTAAAGGTTTTCTCATCCCTCGTAAATATAAATAACCACTAAATAAGAAATAAATTAAAAAATATGATGAAGTAAAATTTGTCATAAATATTATTTATATTTTATCACATACCTATAATATATATTAAATATATTATGTCACTACCCATTCCCCATGGCCCATGTCATGACTATCCCAAGCCCACCTCCCATAGGCTAGGAGCTGGTGACATGCTCAAAAAATGCATATCCAAAAAAGGTAAAGAATAGCATGTTATCTTATACACACAATGATAGGGCATACTACACCAATCGAACCACAAAAGAAAAAAGTAGTACAACCACCACAAAGTACCAACATTGAAGTAAAATATGGAAACTGAAAGGAAGGGGTCGAGAAAAAAAGATCAACTAAAAGGAAAGTAAAAAAATATAAAAACATGCTTCGGAGTTCGTTCTCCAAGGATCCTAACTGAAGGGTAGGTACTACTCATTTTCAGATGTCATTGTAGCACAACACTTCTATCGATCCACCTCGAAGCACCATCAAGCCCTGGCTCCACAAAGTCCCAGTCAAAGTTTTCTGTATTCTACCAAAGACACAATAGGTTCAGGTGAAGCCCGTACAGGGGTGAGTATAGAAATACTCATTACGGACCCCGAGACCCCCGAATGTCTCTCTGAAATTCAAAAAGAAAAGACCCCAAAATATGAAATCAACTTAAAGCACAAAGAAAAAGACACAACTCACACCAGGTATAACTTACGTATGCAAGTAAATATGATTATTTATAAATCTCGACCATCTTATTCTATTAAGAATCTCTCATACTGATCCACAAAGGTTTTCTCTGCATCTGATCCATAAAGAGCCACTCTGCTTTTGATCCACAACTGGTCACTCAATTGTAGATCCATGACAGGTCTCCCTACAATTGATCCATGAAGCGTCCCTCTTATGTTGATCCATGATGTTTCATTCTACTTCTAATCCAAAAATGGTATTACTTATGTTGATCCGTGAAGGGTGTATCTTACAATTATCTATGAAGCGTTACACTTATTTTGATCCATGAAAGGTTTCTCTTATGCTGATCCACGAAGGGTCTCTCTTATGTTGATCCATTAATGGTTGATTTTCATTCTTCATGTCAAATCCAGCTACAAGATTCTCACATTTAGAACACTTCATTTAGAAAGAATCTTCTTTTCAAGATAGCAGTCGTATCCCAACTTCTACAAAGTCCCATATAGAGTAACCTAAAAGAATATCTCATTGTAAGGGACCCAATGCAATAGATGGCGCATTGAACGGACGTCTGGTCTGTAAGATATGTTCAATTTTGTAAAAAGGTCCCAGTTATATTCAAGTCTAATCCAACCCATTCATACGCCAATCTTTGACAAAACTAACGTAGTGTATCATAGAAGGATTGACTCATTGCGAGGATCTTTGTGCTGTATATGTAACGTCAATCAGATGCATGGTCTGCAAGTTATTAACATTTATCCAAAAAGGTGTTAGTTGCATCTCTGTTTGGTTTGACCTAGCTTGGGGTCCACCAAATCGACCTGAGTATGCTGACTCGGCCCCGACCTAGCCCAACCTATGTCTGAACCATTGGGTAATGGGTCCGACCTAGCCTGAATGGGTGCATCCGGCCCGATGGGGTGGGTCCAGCCTGAAGAGGTGGATCCAGCCTAACTGGGGCGGGTCAGGCCCACAGTTCTTGTAAGGTCTTCCTGAGTCGGATAGGCCTTTAGTCCAGCCGGGATGCATCAAGTGTCCACGTCTAGCTCCCCAACTCACCCCACATCCAATGCAGGGTGGTTTCTCCACCATAGTCCACTAACTGTGTCATTGTGACGTGGCCTTCCGATTCGGCCGGGTAGAATCCCGCATATTGTCTTCGACCGGAGGACGCTCCCAGCATGCAATGCTAGTTGGCACTGTATCTCCATACTATTGTGTCTATCTATCCATGTACCTTCTACACTGTGGTTTTCCACCTCTCTCCCCACCTGCAGCTACCATCTACACTGGTTGTTCCTTCTATGGGCCAACGGAGTTGCTCCGGTGCTGAGTTTTATCGAACCGTCTTCGACGGCAGGATCGTAGGGCTGCCACCTTCACTGTGATGGACTCAAACTCATCTTTTTTCTATTTTAAATATTCTTCCACTATGAACGCATAAGAACACGCAAGGCAGAGGGACTTGGCCCTTGTTTGAATCAGCCCATGCCCTCTGTGTTAGAAATTTCAAACTACGGAGGCTTGTGATGATATTTTATCAATAATGGTTTAATCCCAAATGGAAATCACAAATGAAATGCCCTCCCTCAAGAATCTATGATTCGTAGTTGATCCAGTTCGTGGATTAATCTGCATTCATTGTTTAGAAATTAGAATGTGGAAAATTTAACTAAATTCAACCCCTACCATGTCTGACATTCATTTCTATAGTGTTCCATCCTCAAGGGTTCAGTAGGTCGAAGTCATTCATTGCCTCCTGGAATTGTTCTTCGAGGTACGTCGAAGTCGATGACATTATAATAGTATTCATCATTCTTTGTTGGAGAAGAATCTCACATGAGGTTTTTCAAACAATTTCTCATAGTTTAATTCCCAAATCTCTAATGAGTTTTCAATTTTAAAAGGGAACATGTAACAACATTTCTATTATGCTTTGATGTTTCTTCGTTTGGCTGTTTCATTTATGAAACTGCATAGTTGTTATACTACATCTTAATTATCCATTAAAGGGATCCCTTTAGTGCACCTCATTTTTGCCTCATTGTCGGACTGTAGTGTCGTCATCCTCCGCTCAATGGTGTGAAAGAAAGTAAAATAACTTTTTAAAGTTATTTTTATTATTTTTCTGAAAAGTATAAAAATTAAATTTTCCATCCAAACCTTTCCAGTTAAAGTTAAGTCCTATCTAGGAGAATCCCAACATTATGAGTTCAACGATGCCCACAAATTTTTTATTCGAACACTAATTAAAAAGTTATATCAAGCCGCTCCAATGTTTACTAAATGTACTTTAAAATAAGTTCAAAATTACATTCTAGGAACCCCAGGCCTTGAAATCACGTACCTCCTCAATGCCTGGTCTCGAAATAATTCAATATTATTTTTTAAAATAATTACATAGAAATTACATAACATTATATTCACTCCATTGTAGGTCTTTACGTCCATGAACGCCAAAACAAAGGCTAATCCAACAAAAGATGGTATTGATCACCAATCTGAGTCTCACACTCCCATGTCCTCTTTTAGAGTTTCTTGTGCTTCCACTGAACACGCACTACAGTCATTGACCTTCTGCTAAGGACCCACTCCTATCGATCCTCTATCTCCACTGGGAACTCTGAAAAACTACGCCTCATCATCAATTTCCATCTCACCCCAGTCATTGATGTGTGATGGATCATGCATGTACCTCCCCGACTGCGACACGTGAAAAACATCATGTGCCCAGTACAAATGTCGGGGAATATCTAGGTGGTACTCTACCTCTGTAACTCTACTAAGGATATGGAAAAGTATGATGAACCTTAGAGATAGATTTCCACCCCTGAAAAATCATCACAATCCTCATGGGGGTGAGACCTAAAGTAAAACATAGACACCCTCCTCGAACACCAAGGGTCTCTATCACCTATCAGTATATGATTTATGCCTTCTCTATGCAGACCTCATCTGGTCATGGATGATCTGCACCTTTTCAGTGGTAGCTTGTACCAACTCTCGACTCATGACTGCTGACTCCCCTGGGTCTACTGAGCATAGAGATGATTTGTATGGCTGCTCGTACAAGGCCTCAAACGGTGTCATGCCAATGGTGTTGCGATAACTATTTTTTTAATCTCCACCAGTGGTAGGTGGTCCTACTAATTGCGACCAAAATCCAATACACAAGCATGAATCATGTCCTCTATTGTTTGTGTGGTACCCTCCGTCAGACCATCTATCTGGGGGAGAAAAGTTGTGCTCAAGCACAGCTAAGTCCCAAACGACTCCTATAACCCCTTCTACGACTGGGATTTAAAGTGTTCATCATAGTCTAAGATGATCATCAAAGGCACCTAGGGAATTTTCACTATCTCCTAGATGAAGAGGCATCTCAATACCTCTACTAAGACATTCTACTAGATGAGTAGAATGTGAGCTGACATGGTGAGTCAGTCAATGGTCATCCATATAGAGTCTTGGCCCCTGGACGTGTGTGGTAACCCTATCACGAAGTCCATGGAGATCCCATCCCACATCCATATTTGTGCCTCAAGTGGTTGTTCCAAGTCTTTTTGGAACTGATGCTATACCTTCACTTGAAAACAAGTGAGGCATCATGAAATGAACTCTACCACTGCTTTCTTCATCCTTGGCCACCATTACTGATGTTGGAGGTCCTGTTACATCTTCACCATACAAGATTTATCGTAAAAGGTGAAGTATTGAACTATCTAAAAACCTCATATAGAAACATCACTGGTACTATGGTGCATCCTCTAAAAAGTATTATATTCTCCACACCTATCAAAGAAACCATCTAGATTTTGTTCGGAGGATATCTGAGCCCATTGGGCCTCAGAGTAAACATCCACAAGTTGTACCTCCCTATATAGCTATATGAGTGTATGAGTGATATCCATAAACTAAATGTAAGATGCTTCAGCATGATCCATGAAGGATATATAAATCATTGAATCCCCTATTGTAAGAGTCTATAATAATAATGATCGATCCAACAGTGTCTAATCATTGAATCCCCTCTTGTAAGAGTCTCTAATAATAATGGTCGATCCAATAACTCTACCGTAATCTCTGAGCCTCGAACGATGTTTGTGGCAAGGAAAGAGTGACTGACACCTGTGTCTATAAGAATTTCATCAAAGGTGGAGAAGACATAGATTGTACCTTGAATAATATTTGGAGTTCCATGTTCATAGGCATTCATCACCTGAAGCTATCATCGCCCCTTTCCGCCAAATCCCTAAGCTTGTGGAGGAACATCTGGGGGTGGTGGTGGTAGTAACTCAAACTATCTTCCACCGCCTACCACTTAGCATGCTCCCCTACCATGTCTTCCACCCTATATACCTCCTCATTAAAACCTCAATATCTTCATTTGTAGTCCCTATACTACTTTTTGGTCATCCGTATGGGGATTTAGACAGTCATGACCCATGTGTTCCTGTTCGCCGCATGAGTAACAACCTCTAGCCCTCATCTAAAACCCTCTTCCTTGTGAGCTCGAAACTTCCAACACTATTTCCTAGGGTCATCGTCCAAAAGGTCTATCCCACATGGGCCCCTATGTTGTCAGCCTACTGCCTATTGCAGATAACTCGATCACCTAACATCCAGTGATGGATCTCACCATCGGCACCTACTGGTCTATAAAGCTTGCCACAAGTAGAGCTCGGTCTAGCACTGCAGCCTATGTCGGGATACTGAGAGAAATCATCGATGCCCAGATCTCCCATCGAATTCCCTGATCGAAGGACTTCCCCTGAATAACGGTTCGTGTACCATGTCGTTAGAGTAGCGTGAGAGGTCGGTAAACCTCACCGAGTACGGGGCCAAGTCATGCTTCCCTGTTACAGGTACAGTAGCTCTTGAATACGCACTGAGTGTACTGTCGCTTGTAAGAACTTTTCCCTGAAGAGGCCCTCGATGTCCAACCAAGAAAGGGTCACCTCCTCATGTGTCTGGAGCATCAAGGTACATTATCACTCTATCATTACCTGAAAAAGGCTAGCAGTGAGGACCACCATATGGTATATAAGAATCTATCCCTGGAACAAAACCCACGCAACAGCCTCCAGCCAATCCTTAGCTACCTGAGAATCTTTCTCACCTTGAAACCTCATAGGCCTCTATCTCTGGAACACAGGCAGCGTGATTAGTTAGGGTGCACTCTCCACTAGTGGGGATGGTATCAACTACTTCTCTATTTATGGTGGTGCTACTAGTAAACCACCCAAGGGTGCAACCTCTATAAGTGGTCCTTCCACTGATGACCCTTCACTCTGTGGGCCATCATTTTAATCCTTCACTTGAATCCGGGCTGGTTGTCTTTGTGGAGACATCCTATAGGGAAACAGATGAACCACGATCAATAAGATATACCTGGTGAGATGACTCAAAAGAGGTCAATAGAAAAACATTTCCAAAACACATGCAACCCTTGTTTTCATGTACCGAGTAAAAAAACAGAATTCCGGGTCATAGTGCATGGATATGTCAGCCACCGCACCAACACTGGGCTCCCCAGACAAAATCCAAACTAAAGATATATAAAACTCTTTACCCCCAATGAAAATATAGACTCTTAGTTCTTTTGTTAGAACCAACCACCCTTTGATACCACATTTTCACGACCCATCCCCCGGGGCTCATGCCATGACTACCCTAACCCTGCCTTTTATAGGCCAGGGGATGGCGACTAGCACCAAAGAGTACTATCCCAAAAAGAGATGGAATTTCCTTTAATCATGTACACACAAAGATAGGGTGTACTGCACAAAGAAAACCACAAATGAAAGAACATAATACAACCACCACAAAGTACCACCACTAAGAGTAAAAGTTGTAAATTGAATGTAAAGGGGCCAGAATACAAGAACAACTAAAAGGAAAGTACAGAAAAAGAAATACAATTTCTAAAGTTTGACTCTAATGGATCCTACATGAAGGGTGGGTACATCTCACTGTCATATGTCACTGCAGAACACCATGTCTATTGATCCTTCTTCGAGCACCATCTATCCCTTACTCCCTAAAGTCCTAGTCAAAGTTGTCTATCATCTGCAAAAGACACAACAGGTGTGGATGAAGCCCATATGGGGGTGATTATAACAACACTCAGTATGGACCCTAATACCCATGAAGGTCTATCAAAAATCCACAAAGTAAATACCACAAACCCAGATCTCAACGTAATGCAAAAATCAAAACACACTGCTTACAAGAGGTACAAATTAAGTACAAAAGTAAAGATGATTCGTCGAAAAGTTATATCATCTTATTTTGTTGAGAATAATTGATGTTAATCCACAATGGGTTTCTATACCACTGATCCATTAGTGGTTTCTCATCTACTGATCCAGGACTGATATCTCTATGGCTGATCCATGAATGGTCACACTACTGCTGATCCATGAAGGGTCGCTCTTATGATAATCCATGAATGGTTCTGCTACTGCTAATCCATGAAGGATCACCCTTATGTTGATCTATAAAGGGTCACTATTTTTCTGATCCATGAAGAGTCCCTCTTATGCTGATCTACAAAGGGTCATTGGTATGCTGATCCAAAAAAGGGTCTCCCTTATGCTGATCCACAAAGGGTCTCTCTTCATTATTCATGTCAAAGCTAGCAACTAGATTCCTGCACTAAGCATTCTTGATTCTAAGAGAATCTTCTACTCAATCCATCATTCATACCACAACTATAAAAAAATCCCCCATAGAATAACCCAAAGTACTGTCTCATTATAAGTGCCCAAACGCAATAGAAAACGCATCGAACAGACACCAGGTCTGTAAGATATAGGAATTTTTGTAAAAAGGGCCCGATTGAATTCGAGTCCAATCCATCCTAGACACACTTCAACATATTCTAAAACACACGTAGATTATCTAAGAAGGGACTCCTCTTCTCAAGGAACTTCATTCTGTAGATAGTTTGTCAATTGGCCGCCTGGTCTGCAAGTTATTGACATTTTTTCAAAAAGGGGTTGGTTGGGTCCGGGTTCGTTCCGGCCCGGTCAGACCAACCCAACCCAGACCCAGCCTGGCATGGATCTGGTGCACTGGGTCAGGGGCCCACTGGGTCGTGGGCCTGGCTCATGGGTCTACATGGTCCGCTAGAGGCAGACCACCATTCAATCCGGATGGGATGCGGCAGGCAGCTAGGTTTGGCTCCCCAGCTCACCCCACGGTCAACATGGGATAGTTTCTCCACTACGGTCAATGACAGTGGCTTTGAGATGTGTTTGTCTGATTCCATCAATTGGACCCCCACATAAGGTCTTTTCCTGCATGTCACCAGCCAACCCAATGGGAACGGACGTGGCCCGCTCGCTCCACATGCCACTGTTTAGCACCGTATCTCCACACTGTCATGGCCATTTGGCCATATCCCTTCCCCGTCATGTCATACTGATGGGCGCGCCGGCTCTCTCCCCACTAGAAACCACTAATGGTTCCTTCTTTGGGCCACTACAGTTAATCTGGTGGTCTGTTTTTTCAAACTGTCTGACCCAATGCGATCGTAGGGCTACCACCTTCACTATGATGTCTTCAAACACATCTTGCAACCATTTTAAAAATACATCCATGAAGAACGCAAAAGAACATGAATGTTAGAGGGACTCAGGATTTATTTATATCATCCCGCACCATCCTCATTAGAAGTTGAAAAACTGGGGAGGCATGGGGTGATATTATATCGGCAAAAGTTTAATCCCAAATAGAAATCCCAAATGAAATACCCTCCTGTAAGAACGCATGAATTGCAGATCACCCAGTTAGTGGGTGGAACTGTGTTCATTATTCAGAAATTTGAATGGGGAAACATTAAAAAAAATTAAACCCCCTTCCTGGTTTGAGGTTTGTTTTCATAGCGTTCTGTCCTAGAGGGTTCAAGAGGTCGATGTCGTTTGTCGCTTCCCGATTTCATTCTTCAAGGTACGTCAAATTTGATGACATTATGTCTGCATTCATCATTATTTTTTAGAGGGAAAACTCACCGTAGGTTCATCAAAAAATGTCATGTGGTTTAAATCCTATCTCTCCAATGTGTTAGCTAATTAAAAGGGGAACATGTCACAATGTTTATGTTATGCAACGATGTTGCATCATTCTGCTCTTTCATTTACGAAACAATGTATCGGTTATGTTGCATCTTAACAAGCCATTAAGGGGTTTCCTTTAATGTGCCTCATCATTGCCTCATCTCTGTACTGTAGGGCCACCGTCCGCTATTCAATGGTGCGAAAGAAAATAAAATAACATTTTAAAGTTATTTTTTTATTTATCTGAAAATCCCAAAAATTAACTTTTTGGTCCGACCCTTTCTAGTCGAAGTTATGTCCTTTCTTGGTGAATCATAGCATTCCAAGTTCAATGATGCACTTAGATTTTTTATCTGATCACTGGTTCAAAAGTTAGAAACATTTCTCAAACATTTACTTACCGTATTTTAAAATAAGTCTAAAATTACATTTCAGAGAAAATGGGCCTTAGAATCACATGTTGCCTTAGCTCCTGGTCACAAAATTATTACACATAATTTTAAAAAAAATCCCAAAAATTCAGAGTCATTGCACATTACATGATAAAACAGAGTCATTTAACTCAGCTCAAAATTATTTCAAATATTAAACAAACCTAGAATATTAAAATAATTTTCATTCGTATAGTATTATTCTTCATCATTACTTAAAAACCTATAAATACATTTAATTAATATATTCAACCCAATTTTCATTTATTTGAATACAAATGATTTTTTTATTTATCAGTGATCGTCAATAATTGGACAACCCTCAGACCCCATAGTGGGTTCCACCATTTCTAATATACCTATTCCCCAGAATAGGTCAGATTCTAGAATACACTATTATGTGTGACCCTTTAGGCCGTTATCTCAATAGGTGGTAATAATATTCACAAACCAATAGAGGAGTCTAATAACCCATAAAGATCCCTAAAGAGATAAGGATTAGTCATAACAATGACAACAAAATAAGTAACATGTATTGTGTAATATAATCTCTTTGCCTTTAAATGTCTCATGAAGAAGAAGTCACACTTGTATCATATTCCTTAATTGATTTATTTTTTTTATCTAACTGGATGGATTTAACCTACACTACTTTGGCCAAGGATTTATGAATGTACTACCGTCTTGATCAACCAAACCCAATATTTATTACTACCTCAACTTGGAATAAAAAATTTCATATCTTTCTCATTAATCCAATGTCATACCATGAATTATGCAACCAACAAAAGATACCGAGACATTATTTCATTATTTTTTCTTTTTTCTTGCTTCAAAGTGTGTGATAAAATGGCACATATTGATAATGATCTAATGTTAGAAGACTAATTCACATGTCTGTGTACAAGAACAAATAATGACACCAAAAACATGTGGTGTTCCTATGGGTGGGTCTTCCCTCGTGATCTCACATACCACAGATCATCAGGTGATAACTTCATGATAATAATTCCTAATGATTATGATCCCCAATCATCGGATAGTCAAACATCTACTATGTCCAGTCAGCATGACGTATCATGACCATAGGATATATATTTATGATTAATTTCATAGTATCTCAAATTTATCATCATATATTGGGATCCTCAATGACCTTTTCATATGTCATTAAATCTATGGACATTTTCATTAAATAGTGGACACAGAAATGTCTACACTTCAATAGTAAGAATACTTCATGAAAATCTTACTGTATACATGAAATGGTTATCTAAAAGTACTATTTAGTTGGGTATTGGGTATCCACTCTTACAAAACTCCCACTTGCGCTAGATCCAGCTGTATACCCACCCTCATTAACTCTCACATGGTAAAGATCATATTTCTACTGAGTCATGGCTTTTGTTTTTGGGTCTTTCATATTTCCACCATGTGGCTATTCTGTTATGTGGCTCCTCACCTCATTGACTAAAACTTCCCAATAGATTAAATCCCAAAATATATCTCCATTTCACACTATCAAAACATTATATCTGGGAAATTATTAATAATATAATTATAATAATAAAAAACATCACATATTATTTGTGAATCCAATAATTGGAACAAATCATTTCACTTAAAAATTTATTCTTCACTTCCTTAGTAACTGCAACATACTTAGTATTTGTATGTGTGTCTAGCACTAGCTTTAATGATCCTTTTCTTTAATTACCTTATCTTGACCGCAATATTATATCACATTTATCAAAGTAATACTTGTTTGTGCACCTTAAAAACTTGTATCCTTTTTCTCCACTAACCAGGTACATATCTCTTGTACTTACTCAAGTATAATTAGATAGTTCTTACTACCTCCCTTGAAGTTTTTTTATATATAAATGATATTTTTCTACTATAAAATATATCTTGTAAATATCAATTCATGTACATATTATGTAATATGTGATTGATTGATTTCCAAAGCATATAGAATCCAACTAACCATATGAATCTTCTCATATGCACATGCATGTATTCTTGGTGAGATTTATGCCATGTGATATTGCTAAAATTTATCTCTTGAATTGTTCCAACTTATATTTTTCAATACAATGTCATTATATATACAATTGACTTGGTCTAAGTAGATGCAAGATCTATATCAGGAGGTATTGATTCCTATAACTAGGGTTTCGACTTTAAATTAATCACAAGAGAATTATTTTCATTCCAGTCTTAACTAACTGCAAGACTGATATCTGTATTCAATATGTTACCAAACATGTTTTACAATGAAAACTATGGTTCTCCCACTAACCTATGGTAGACACAGCAAAATGATTAATTTCAAATGAACATGCTATGGTCATGTTACTTAATTGAATCCTAATTTAGATTTTAGTAAATTTAAACTCTTATTATAATTAGATGATGTCAGAATCCATTTCTTGTTGTGTCTTATAGACGCATTAAAGTATTTGTGGCTGTGACATCCAATTCTCAATAATATGATCACTAAAATTAACTATCCCAATTTAAATTCTAATGGACTTAGTCAAAATGACTTTGTATTGCTAATCAATCCTTATTGGTACCAATCTTGTACCACCCATGTATCGTCTCGCTTGAATACCCATCATAGTATTCAAAATAAAAAGTACATGTACTTTGATACAAGGAATCCATTATTGAATTTTAATTTATCTTTTTAATATTATATATATAAATACTCTACTCTTTATTACACATTTAAACATGATTTATTACATAAACATCCACTTAATACAACTCTTAGGATTTATAGGTATAGTGTATTGGGAAATTAGGAACATTTACTAACAAAATATAACATAAAACCCAACATATTTATTGAAAACTTCTATTACATTACCACAACATTCTTTCGTACATAGCATTTCATGGGATTACCTAAGGAAATGCCTACGAAAACAGTGATCTATAAAGCCCTGTAAGGGAGTGAATATGGAATAACATGAAAAATATATTACCTGTTAGGCAATAGTCTTATCAATGGATCACAAGAGAAACATGAACATAAAGGCATGATATAACATGATTATCATAACATATAAATGTGGCACCAAAATTTAACATCATATTAGCATGATCCAAGGTTCGTTGCACATGGATAATGAGTAAAAACTCATTGCACCTGAATTAACGTGAGTAAAACCTCATTTCACCTAACTTATCATTATACTAATATTTACCAAATGCATTATAGTGTGATTAGGGTGCACCATTCATAATAATTTCATTTCATGCATAACTATGTCACGTGGATCATAGAACATGGAATCATTCAATATCATAATGTATTCTATGATAAAGGAATGTGGAATATATAAATTAAACTATAAAATTGATAAGTAAATGTGGATAAAGGTGAATACCCATGATATATAAATGGGCATGGTATTCACTACATAATGTCTTTGGCTTGGAAAATCACAGTGCAAATTCGGCAGCATAACGATGTGACATAAGAATTCAAAAAATGGTTGATGAGAGAGAAGGTGGTATCTCATTATATTTAAATGAAATGGACAGTAAATGGGTCATATATATACATGTCCCAACATATGTAATGGAATTTATATTCATAATATAAAATAATTTCTGGAATGTAAATGAGGGGAGATAAATCTCTTACAGAATTTCATCATGGTAATAGGTGTACATGGAAGTAATTAATGAGAGAGAATGGGGTCTATCATTAGTAAAACATAATTATATAGGTATGTGGGATGTTAAAAATAATACTCTATCATTTTTATTTGAAAATAAAAGGGCGTAACAATATAAAGAAACTTGGACAAAAAAGAGAAAGAAAGAAATCCCTTTACTTGGAAGTGTAATGACAAAGGTTTTTAGAAGCTTGAAAAGGGATTATAGGGAGATTTGGAAACTTGGAAATATTATAGAGAGATCAGGATAGAGTTTTTTTGAGCTCTAAATGTTTTGAGTTAAGAGGAATTAGAGATTGAGTGGGTTTATATAGAAAAGGAAAGGGAATTCTTTCTTATTTTGTTTTTTGACACCACACATTAAACTAATCAAAACAACAAACCATCCCATAGTATTTTCCAAAGGTTTTTTCCAAAGTGGAGTAAAAAAACTTTATTTTATGAGGCCAATGGACTAAATTATGAAAATATTTTGCTTTTGTATGTGGAGGTGAGTCACACTCTCAAAGAAAACATTTTAAAATGTTAAAATGATTTATAAGTCTTGGAGGGTCCACTAGGGCTTTGTAAAATAAGAAAAACAAACCGAAAATTGCATTTTTTTAATAAAAACATATATTTCTGGAAAATCCCATTTATATTAATTTTTTACATCACTATTGTGTCATTATGATGTCATAAAACACATTATATATTTAAATGGCATTTAATTTTTACCCAAAAATTTGACTCTCATAAAATTATGTAAAATTCAGCATTGGATAATTTAGTTGTCCTGATTCCAAAAATAATTTTCATTTTATTTAAATAATTTTTTCAATATGTGAATTTATACTTTCAAAATAAAAAACAAATATTTATAAAAAATTATTGTGTTTTGAAAAAAGCAGCTTTCAAACCATAATAAAAATTAAAATTCTATTCCTAAAAATTATTCGATCATTTATATTTCATAAAAAGTAATTTATTAATAATATTTTATTAAAATGTTATTTAATTTAAAAATCCATTAATTCATAAAAATATATTTCTAAATTTAATATTAACTAAAAATACTAATTGATCTTCAAAATCTATTTATAAATTGATAATAATAAAATGAATTTATATTATTTGTTCTATAAAAAATATTGAACATAAAATATTTCTAGGGTATTGTTAAATAACTCCTTATAACACTCACATATGACCTAAAGGTATGTTGTGTGATGGTGACAGACTCTTGGGGTGGCTCTGATAACATCGCTCATGTGGTAATCTTTTTGAACTTCAACTTCTCTTGTAGGTGGTTCCTTTCAAGCTTAAAGTGTTGATGTTCAGTTTGGGTTTGGTTAAGATTGAAGCCCAGTGATGCAACCTCTTTTTCAAGATCAGACAAATTGGATTCGAATTGAGCAATTCTACTTGACAAGTCTATCACTTCCTTTGTCTATGTAAATTAGATTTGATAAAACCCTATATTTATACTAATCATGTGATCACTTTTCAACAGATATATTAGCAATTGTAAAAAAAATTAATACTATTTTAAAATCCAAAAACAAAAAAACAAAGATGTGAAATTGTTTTATATAAGCATCCTACATAATAATACATTTAATTAGATCAAGATGAATTTTTATAAATAATGTTTTGGGTCACTACAATCTTCTCCCCTTAAAAACTTTCGCCCATGAATTTTCCTTTTCCCAAACTAAAACAGATGAGGGTAAATCCGATTCATCACTTCCTCTAATTCCCACATTTCTTCTTCAAACTTGTTGTTTCTCCACGAAACCTTGATGAGTGGTATTATCTTATTTCAAAGAACTTTGTCTCTATGATCTAAGATCTTCACTAGATTCTCTTCATAAGATAGGTAATTCCCCAATGGTACCAACTCTGGATTGAGTACACGAGATGGGTTAGGTATGTACTTCCTCAAGAGTGATACATGGAATACATCACGTACTTGAGATAGGTTCATTAGGGGTGCTAGTCAATAGGCCACTACCCAAATGCGATCAAAGATCTCAAAAGGGGTGATGTACCTTTGACTAATCTTTACCCTCTTCCCAAATCTAAAAACTCTCTTCCATGACGATATGCAGAGGAATACCATGTCCCTAAAATAAAACTCTAGGTCTCATCGACGATTATCAGCATAGCACTTTTATCGACTCTGAGCAGCTTTAATGTGCTGTTGGATGGTCTTAAACTTCTCCACTACTTCATCAACCATTTTTGGACCTAGGAGGTTTTCCCCCCCAACTTCATTCCTTCATGCTGGTATTAAGCACCTCTTCCCATAAAGGGATTCATAAGGATCCATTTGGATGATTGAGTGGAATATTTTATTGTAAGAGAACTCAATCAGAGGAAGATGTTGATACCATCCTCCATTTAATTCCATTGAGCATGCTCTCAACTTTTCCTTAGGTTTTTAGATAGTAAGCTCAGATTGGCCATCGGTTTGGGGATTACAAGCCATGCTGAAGTGTAGCTTAGTATTTAGAGCATGTTAAATACTCTTCCAGAATGAAGAGTTGGATCTGGTATCTCAATCAGATACAATAGATAGTGGTATTCCATGTATCCTTACCACTTTTCTAATATATATCTATGTTATTTGATCCAAGGATAAATCCTCTCGAATTTCAATGTAGTGTATAGTCTTTGTAAGATGATCCACAACAACACAGATAGCATTGTTTCCTTTGGATGTCTTCAGATGTGCTGTGAAAATGTCCAAGGTGATGTTATCCAATTTCCATGTCGTTATGGGTAATGGTTGCATCATCAAATTAGACTTATGCCTCTTAGCCTTCACCTTCTGACATACCAGGCACATTTATGTATACCTAGTGATCTCCTTCTTCATGTTATCCCACAAATAATGCACTTGAAGATCTTGATAAATCATTGTGTTTCTAGGGTGAATGGATAAATTCAAACTATGTGCATTATCCAAAATTTATTTTATTAACTCTAGATTTGATGGATCGCATAGTCATGACCCAAATCTCACAATTCCTTCTTAATTAACATTGAACTCTGAGGATTTCCATTTCATGATAGTTTCCACATTCTTCATAATTCCCACATCATCCTTTTGAGCATCCTTTATGCTTTCCAAAAGATATGGTTGAGCAATAATTTGTGAAAGTATTGATGATGTTCCCTTCTTTTAGATTCCCATGGGAATCTTTATCAAATATAAGAATATTGGATACTTTTCAATTCTTATAAATGATAGAAGCAATTGATACTTTCTACTTAGAGAATCTTCAACCTTGTTCCCATTCCCAGGCTGGTAATGGATAGAGAAGAAATAGTCTTTGATTAGCCCTAACTATCTTCGTTGGCGCATGTTCAACTCTTTATTTGTGAATATATAATTGGGCCTTTTTGATCCATCTATATTTCACACTTCTCCCCAAAGAGGGTGTGTCGCCAAATTTTCAATGTGAAGATTACTGTAGCCAACTCTGTATCAGGTGTTGGATATTTTTTCTCATTAACTTTCAATTTCCCTGAATCATAGGCAATGAATTTTTTATTTTTCACCAACAAACAGCCCCGGACCTTCTTCAAAATATCACTAAATACGATAAAAATTTCTCCGCTTGTGGGTAGTGGAGCACGAGCGTCGTAATAAGAATCTTTTTCAACCCCTTAAAACTCTCTTTGCATAAATAACTCTAGGAAAAATTGATTCCCTTCCGATTTCTCTTGGTAAGATGTTTTGACAATCATGATAAATTTTTTACAAATCGGTGATAATATCCAGCTAACCCCTAGAAGCTATGGATATCTGTCACTAATGATGGCATCATCCATCCCACTATTGCAGCTATCTCAAAGGGATCCAAAGATATCCCATTTCTTGTGATTATATAACCCATGAATGAGACTTCCTTCAACCATAACTTACACTTTTTGTACTTTGCATAAATCTTCTCATTTTGAAATGTCTCAAGTATAGTGCTTAGATTATCTTCATTCACCTCCTTGGTTTTTGAGTATATTAGAATATCATCTATAAAGACTACCACAAATTTTTCAAGGTAATCTCTAGAGACTCTATTCATCACATCCATGAATATTTTTGTAGAATTAGTGAGTCTGAAAGGAATAATTATGAATTCATAGTGCTTGTACCTTGTTCGAAAAGCAGTCATGGGGATATCCAACATCTTCACCCTTACATGGAAATATCCTGACTGAAAATCCACCATGGAGAATTATTGTGATCTACGTATCTAATCGAACAAATCATCAATTTGGGTAGAGGAAACTTGTTCTTTATCATGATTTTGTTGAGATCACAATAATCAATGAAAAGGTACATTGACCCCTCCTTATTCTTGATGAAGTGGACTCATGCACCACATGGTGAAGCACTTGATCATATAAACCCTTTATCTAGATTCTTCAATTGTGGCTTCTGCATCCCCTCAACCTCCCCAACAACCATTGTATACTGATTCTTGGATATTGGCAATGCCTCAGGTATATGATCAATCGATAATTCAACATCTCTTTAATGAGGAAGACTAGGAAATTCCTCGAGAATCATTTCAGTGAATTCTTTTACAATAGGCATGTCTTCAATGATGGTTTCATCACTGGAATCAATCATTTAAAAAAGATACACGTCCTCATAGGGAAATAATATCCATTCTTGAGATGATGGTTCTAGGAAAGATTCATCCTCCTCCTTTCACTAGTACATAATTGGGGGTCGATTATCCAAATGGAGAGTGATTTCCCTCTCACGGAAATTTATGATGGATCTATATAGGGAAACCCAATCTGTGCCAATAATGGAATGAAATTAAACCATAGGGAGTATGATGAGGTTATCCAAGAATTACAAACCATAAATTATGACAGGGGAGGAGTTAAATTAATGGGATACAAGTATTGTATAATTTTCCATTCTGATCGGCATTTTTACTTCCATGATTTGTGGTAGTGTTGGGATTTTTCTACAAATCTTTCAGGATATAAAAAAATGCATAGAACCAGAATCAAAAAAGTACATTCATTGTTCTTGAATGAATAACTAGCATTCCTATAACCACTTCATTTTTTGGGTTGTCTTCGGTGATAGTGATCGAAAAATATTTCCCTTGTTTCCTTGGAGGTTGTCGGTAGCCTCCAAACACCCTTGGCTTAGGGAACTGGTCTGCAAAGTGCCTTGGTTCTTTATAGTTGAAGAAATGAATAATGTGTTGAGGGTTGAATAGAGAATTCCTCCCCTTTTTTGCATCAATGGTTTTTTCCTGTTAGTAGTTAATAGTGAGGTGTCCATCTCTTCCACAAATAGAACATTTCCTCATCCCCTTCAAGAATGTTTTGGGCTGCTTCTTTTCGCACCTTTGGCTAGTGGGGTGCCAAAATTTCTTAGCACAAATGGATTTATCCATAAGACTTAAAAAATTATATTCCGCCATATTCTTATTATGGCCATGATACAACTAATATTTTCCAATATCTATTTTGACATTGAGGGCACATCAGACAATTTTCTTATAGCTCTATAAATCACGAATCACTAGGGATTTTTGTAGGCTATGTTTTATCCCAACAAAGAAGCAACCAACCTTGAATTCAGGGGTAACGACAAAGCCAGAGCCATATCGAGTACGAGTTGTGATGTTTTCTTCGTACACTCTGATGAATTTTTCTTCCTTTTTCTTGAGGGAATGGAAGTCCCTTCACATCTTAAGTCGGACGGTGTGAGGAAAATATTTATCGAAAAAAAATTCAGAAACTTCGCCCATTAAAATGCCTCAATATCCTCCTAAGGCTTCATATTTTTTATCAATGTCCACTATTATTCATATTCACCCTCCATATGATAAGTAGTCATAATTACCTTATCTTTTTTAGAACATTGAAGGATATTTAATATCTTCTCAACGTTGTGGATCTATTTTTGGGCGATTAAGGGATCAGATGATCCATTAAACGAAGGAGGATTTTTTCTGTTGAATCTCTCGATTTTGGATTGTTCTTTCTTAGGGGGGGTTGAATGTTCCTCATGACCCATGTTGTTATTAAAAACATGAGTTAACTAAGAGAGTATGTCACAACGTTCTCAATTCCCAAACCCATCGGATAGGGGATCTCATTAGAACAATCATCACATTGATGTTCACCTAAGTTTTTATCCAGAGTACTCCTATTACTAGAAATTGGATAGAATAAAAGGAAATTTAGGGTAACACATAAAGAGGAATTAAATGAAAACAAGGGATAACTTATAAATTACATTTATTTCCCTAACTTATCTATGTTATACATGATCTACTTCCCAGCATATATTCTTTGGGGGATTTTTTTAATTCCCTTAATAATAGTTCATAATAAGCTTAGTAATTTACCAAAGAATATCCCCCAGGAGTGTTGTGATAGAGAGTGCATCAAGGCCCATTGTTGTGTACTAGTTCCCATTCGATTCCATCTCAAAGAGGTTTTTTTGGGTTTTACGCCGAGATACATCTATGCTAGAGCCTCCTCTACCTGATCGTATCTAGATAAGGATTTATTTACATGATAAACCACATGCTCAATAATCAGCAAAATTTAGGTATGTTTTTTATACTTAGTCTTATCCCTATGTCTTTCACCATGGTTTTCTAACCCTAAACCCAAAAATAACTAAACCTATCCTCTAATACCAACTATAACAACCCTTCTCTTTATTACACACTTAAACATGATTTATTATATAAAAATGAATTTAATACAACTTTGAAGATAGAGAGGTCTAGGGACATAGTAAATTATGAACATTATATAACAACTTAGAACATAAAACCCAACATCTTTATTGAAAACTTCTTTTACATTACAACAACATTCCTTCATACTTATCATTAAATGGGTTAATCGGAGGACATTCATAAGAAAAGGGTCTGTTATAAATCCCAATAAGGGAGTAAACAAGAAATTAAATGAATAATATAGTACATGATAGTAAATAGGTATATCAATGGAGTATAAGAGAAACATGAACATAAAGGCATGATATAAAATGATTATCATAAAATGGAAATGTGGGAACAACATTTAACGTGATACTAATATGATTCAAGGATCATTGCACATGGAGAATGTGTAAACCCTCATTTAACTTGAATTATCATGAGTAAACCCTCATTTCACTTGATTTATCATGATACTAATCTATACCCAATTCATTGGAGTGCTATCTGGGTGCACGCTTCTTAATCATTTCATTTCATGCATAAGTGTGCAACATGAATCATACAAAATGCAATCATTCTACATCATCATTTATTCCAAGATAAAATAATGTGGAATACATACATGAAAATATATAATAGATAAGTAAATGTGAGTAAATGTGAATACCCTTGATAGAGAAATGGGTATGGTATTCACTACACAATGACTTTGGCTTGGAAAATTGCGATGGAAATTCAACAGCATAACAGTGTGACATGAAAATTCATAAAAATGGTTGATGAGATAAAAAAGGGTATATAATCATATATAAATTAAATGTAAATTAATATAATCTTAAATATAAATTTCTTAACATATGTAGTGCAATTTATATGAGTAATATGAAATAATTTCCTTAATGTAAATGAGGAGAGAGAAATCCCTTATAGAATTTTGGCATTGTAACCAGTGTACATGGGAGGTACTAATGGGAGTCAAATGGGTCTAAAATAATTCAAAATTAAGGAGGGAAGAATATATGTGTTGGGAAATAATACCCCATAATTCTTATTTGAAAATAAAAGGGCATAACAACATAAAGAAAATTGGAAGAAAATCTGAAAGGAAGAAATCCCTTACTTGGAAGTGTGATCCCCAAGGCTTGGGAGAGGCTTGAGAGGAGTTTCATGGTAGTGTTGGGAGCCATGGTAGGATTATAAATAGAGTAGGGAAGTTTTTGGTCAATATCCACATGTTTTGAGTGAATAAAAATGAGAGATTGAGTTGGTTTATATATGGAAGGAGAGGGAATTGTTTATGATTTAGGTTTTGGACACCACACATTAAACTAATCAAAACCAAAAAACAGACCATGGTTTTTTCCCATGTTTTTTGGAAAAGATGAGTGAAGAAATTATTTTATACTTCCAATGGATGAACATATTAAAATATTTGGCTTGATTATGTGGAGGTGAGTGACACTCTCAAGGAAATCATTATAAAATATGAAAATGCTTTATATGTCTTGGAGGGTCCACTAAGGATTTGAAAAATAAATAAAACAAACATAAAATAACATTATTTTAAATATAAAACATATATTGGCCAAAAAATCCATTTATATTATTTTATTACATCACTATTGGTTCATTAAGATTTCATAAAACACATTATATATTTAAATGGTATTTTATTTTTACCTAAAATATGATTGTCTCATAATATTATAAAAAATTCATCATTGGATAATTTAGACATCCGAATTCCAAAAATAATATTCGTTTTATCTAAATAATTTTCTAAATATGTGAATTTTTACTTTTAAAATAATAATTGACGTTTATTGAAAATTCATGGGTTTTGACAAAAGATGGTTTCAAACCACAATAAAAATTACTATTGTATTCATAAAAAATATAAAAACGTATATATTTAATAAAAAGTAATTTAGTAATAATATTTTATTAAAATATAATTGAATATAAAAATCCACTAATTTATCAAAATATATTTTAAGTTGAATATTAACTAAAAATACTATTTTTTCTTTAAAAACTATTTACAACGTAACAATAATAAAGTGGATGTATATTCTTTATTATATACAAAAATAATGCACATAATCATAGTGCTGGGGTCTTGTTACATAACCCCTTAAAACACCCTCATATTAAAAAAGTGTAAGTTGTGCGATGGTGACAGAATCATGGGGTGGCTCGGATAACATTACTCGAGTGGTAATCTCTATCAAGTTCCATTTCTCCTGTAGGAAGTTCTATTCAAGATTAACATGTTGAAGCTCATCTTGGGTTTGGTCAAGAGTGAAGCCCAATGACTCCACCTCCTTTTTGATAACTGATAAATGGGATTCATATGGAGCAGTTCTACAAGATTAGGCCATCACTTTCTTTATCGGAGTAAATTGGATTGTTTAAATCCCTATATTTATAATAATCATGTGATCACTATTCAATGACTATATAAGAAATGGTAACAATTATTAATAGTATTTTAAAATCTAAAAACATATAACCAAAGAAGTGCATATGTTTTATATAACCATCTTACATAATAATACATTTAATCAGATCAAGGGGAATTTTCATTAGTAAAAGTTTGGTTCATTACAAGAAAATTTTTATATACTTTTTTTCGGATTTATTATTATCAATGAATCATGTGTCACTGACCACAGTAAATACAAATCCATCACTGCTGTTTTAACCTTTATATGCAGTATGTGTCTCTAGAACATTCTCTTATACACCTACTGTGGAACTAATTCTTATGTCATCTACTTTTGCATCTCTATAATTAACTAAAACCAAGAGAATATTTCTACAGATGCTTCATGTATATATAGGCACCCTTTATGAAAATGTATTCTATCACAGAAATAAATCTTTTATATCATATGTATTTACATAATATACTAATAAAATTATAGGTTAATTATTTAATATTCACATTATGTTTTTCTTGATAGATGTTTGTTTATGTCCTGATAAACTCTTTTCATATAAGCTCATGTTCTTATGACATAATGGATTTTCGTCATACTATAACCCATATGATACCCATTTTTTAATATATATTCTATTGAATTATTGGATAACAACATTATTCGGGATGCATGTCATGAAATAATGGATGTTTGGGAAATAAATATAAGCTCAAACATTGACAATCCATTTCCTTACAACATAACATTGATGTGTATAAGAAAATATAAATTTATGAATTGACCCACACTAAATTTTATTAATCAATGATAACATGTAAGATTCATAATAGATCCTCCTTATTATAATCATCTCTCTATTTTGTAATAAGTAATGTGGGTTTAAGAATTATTCAATGATATATTGTATTGATCGATTAATTCTTGTTCATGATATGCTTTACCATGCTAGCCTGAAGTAACTCGTATATTCTGACCATTAGTATAAAATAATTCACTTTTTCTATACTTAATAAAATTAATATAATTCTATAAAGTGTATTTACAACTAGATTACCCTTGGAATATTTTACGCTCTATTTCTGAACTAATTCTAAAATCTTTGTGGCATACCTTTATTTATAAATGTTTTTTTGTCCCTAATAAAATAACAATATAAATTGATAATACTGAAGTTTTTTATCTCTACTATTTTTAAATACCATAAATGTTATATCATTCACATCCACTTTTAGTTTTACTTCACCAAGAATTATCTTTCCACTACTGGGTATATAATTCTTAATTTTATATTCATAATGTATTTCCTATGATTCATGTATCACTAAATTATTAATTGATTATTAGACGCTACAAATAAAATTCATTCCAAAACTGGAATAATGTATCCTTGTGTACTAAGGATTTCTGAGAAAAAGGTTTCTGTAATATTTTATAAATGTTCTAAAAGAATCATTCACTTGGAAATTAGAAGTAATGTGCTTCTCACCGCTAACATATGATTCTCTCTTTATCTATCACATGGAGAATACACCTCACTTATTATAATGTTTCTACACTTAGATGGTCAATGTATTTTAATACACATATGTGATCAACATATTCCATTTAATACCCAAGAAGTATTTTAGAAAAATACTTATAATTGATGAATATGCACTAAAGAAGAAGTGGGTACTTTATTTTTAAATTTTGTTTATTTCAATTGTCTTCCATATTATTAAGTCATGATATACGAAGAAAATATCCTCCAGTATAGTAACCACTCTCTTTAAAGGAAATTGTGAAGGTTCCTTTGGCATTTCTCCTACTATTGGACTTATCACCTTGACTTTAGACTTGTTTTCCATAATAACTAGTGATTGTTCCTTCTTTACTATTCTTATTTACATGGTGAACCTTATAGAAAATTTAATGAAGCATTTAATCCATCATGTTCATTATGTAATCTTAAACGAAACTAGAGTAATTGGGTTAAAATATGTAATAATGGAATTTCTTAAAATACCATGGTCCTCCTTTTATATTTACAAATAATCGGTGTAATCATAATCTATTCATATCAATACTTCATTTCCTCCTTACAATCTTGTGGGAGATGAGACTACATTTAAAATAATTTATGTCTCAATTTTATAACCATAACTAAAACCAGACACAGATAAAAATATTATAATGTAACCATCATATGCATAATACATGAGTCCCCTATAAGAGGTTTTACACCCTCACTCCCTAAGGTGGATCAACAGGTATTGGGGACCCTAGCACCATGAATTTCTGATATCATAGTATTTTTCACTAATTCTATTACTACAAATAAAATTCATGATATTTTTGTTACTAACTTTACCCATGATAATCTGAGTTTATATTGTGGTATTACATGTGATTTTCTAAAACAATAAAATCTAGAAGATTGTACTTTTATCTTGATTCCCAAATTAGATATTACTGAATAATTATATTCTTAAATTCTCCCACTATTAAGAAATTCTAGGGTCCTTTTGTACTATAATTAGAATACTCTACCTATTGAGTATTTTAGTGGAGATGATTCTTGAACCTCCCTTTATGGTCTAAACGATATGGTTGCACCACTACTCAGAGAGTTCAAGGTAATATTTTGAGTGGACACCACATTAAATCACACCTCCTTTATCTGTTTAGTTAAGTCTTAGCTTCTTAGAAGTGTAACCTTGATTCCTTCAATGATTTTCCTTTTAAGTGATATAAAATTTGCAATGGGTAATCCTTAACTAAAAAATTTAGTTAAGAAAACACATTTTTCTCATAAGACCTCTCAAATAGTAGGAATCACCCTCAACTATGGATAATGTATCCCCCAGAACACTTTTTTGTATTCAAATTCATTGATGGAAGGATTTTTTTTAATTAATATTTCTATTAGGGTTTTATGTTATTCTTGATTAACTTAATCAATTTATATTAATCTTGATTATACTATTTTTTCACATTCACAACTAAACATTAATATAAAAGCATCCATTGCTTATTTATTCATTAGTTTTTTAATATTTTATGAATTTCCCACTATCATGAAAACTCATAAAATAAAAAAAATGCCTAAATGAAATAAACCACTCGACTGGTCTTGAGCATCTAAAACTGGTTGATCCATTTAAAATCAATGAACCAATCATGAAATTTGGGTAACATACCTAAGTCATTGGTTGCCTCATGATGCAACTCATCCCCATCCAGAATGTCCACTGCTCATCTAGATTTCTCCTTGTTATGGGGGGGTTTATATCATACATCATCATTATCAAAGTACAAACATACTCATTCATAGGTGAGGGGAACTAGGGGAGCAATATCCAATAGTTATATTTGGATGCTCACAACCCTATAAATATTGACCAAAAAATGATGTGAAGACCATATTATTTAATTAAAATCATTATATTTAATTAAATAATTAATTAAATAAATAAAATAGCAATAGAAGTCAATCATTTATGACTATTCAGAAAATAAAATAAATGTGTGATAATAATTATCTTCCAATAAATTTAACTATGAGTGTATTTCAATAATTTAAATTAGTTAATTAAATTAAAATAATTTAATTCTATTTAGTCCTACAATTAATTTAATTGTAATTATAAAAAGTAAATTAATTAATTAATTTAATACCCAGAAAAATTAATTTTTCATGCGTTTTAAAAATTATATTTTAAACCACAATAAAAATATTTTAATTAATATAATTTAATTCTAAAATTAAATTATTAATGATATTAATTTATATTAACACGAGCCTCGAAATGCCACACATGCCTAAAAAAGGTAACATAGAACCCACACAAACCTATTTTAGGCCATAAAATGCCCACATAGGGGCCATCCAAACCATTTCTGTCTGCCCAACCCCGTTTCAGATGGAGAAAACCCACCCAAACTGGTTTTAGGGTGGATCAAATCCAACTGAATCAAGATTGGGGTACCTAGTGGCTAGATGTGACACTGAAAGGGGGGTCATTATGCATTCTCCATGGATGAATTTTGTTGAGGGTGGATGTCTAAATCGATACTTAGGAGGTTCTCTGGAAGATGGTCAAGTAGAGGCTAGGGTCTAGGAGAATCCCTATGGTCTTTGGCGCAACTTTGTGAGAAGGGTATATCCTGGATCTCATAGATTTGGGTGGTGATGCTTGCTGGTGCCACTAGTTTGTTGGATGAAGAAGACAAGGGCACTATCAAGTGGGATCTAGTTAGGGTTTCTCAGTTGGATGGAGGTTGAGTGTGATGGCATGATTGGGCCATGTGTTGGAAGGTAGGGTTGGTTGGAGGACCCCTTCACCTAGATGGTGGTAGCCTAGTATTGATAATGGAGTGACAATGAGTGTTGGATCTACCCAAAGGAGCACCGGTGAGGCCAGTTTTGAGACAATAGTGTGGCAACCATAGGCTTTTGGTGACCTCCTAGATGCAAGGAATTGGTTCTTGGTGGTGCTCGAATGGTCTTTGGCGGAAGGGGAAGTTTAGGTAGTCTGTTTATGTAGGATGGAGACTGGTTACCAGGGACCAAGAGGTGGGTGATTGTATGGTTGATATGGGAGGGGGTAGACAATGCATGTTGGCAGAAGAAGGTAGGGTCGGTGGCTTAGGCTGGGTAGAGGAGACCAGGGAGAGCCTTGTTAGTGGCCTTGTGGCTTCTACAGGAGGCTTCTCCAATGTAAATACCCCACCTTTTTTATTGTTTGATTTTATGAAGATAAAATAAAACACAATGCCACTAATATCCTGACCCAAATTTAAGTCTATCCACCCCACTTTTGTTTTAAGTCAAAAATTTTAAATGACTAATAGATTAGGATTTCTAAAAACATAATAAAAATTATTATTGTTATTATTATTTAATTTTTTTCACTTTTTACACATAAATGTGTGTTATAGGAACCGAAGGAAAACACACTAGACATAAAGACTATACCAAATACATTGAGGATACCTGGACTAGAATTTTCACCTGAAAAAGTAACCACTCAACATACCAGTTTAAAATCATCCATCAGATGGGCCAAAATATTTACCTCAACAAAAAAAAAATTAATTATATATATATATATATTCATTATTCAAAAATTAATACTCATATAAACTAGAAGTGATCTATACAAAAGAAATATATGGCCATAACATGGTCATCTAATATCAGATTGATGCATTGTTTTTTTTTGTATTGATTTAATACCCACTACTTAAATTTCAAGAAAATTTAATTTTCTAGAATCATAAAATCCACATGTTTGATCTGGTGCAAATTGAAGGTACAGGGGCATGCGGAGAAAGCCTATAAGCCAAGGATTTAAAAATTTTCATCATGAGAAATGATATAACTTGTCTTTTTTCAGTGATCTGATTGTTGTTCTAGTCTGAGGATCTCATGTGAATTGAAATGAGCGTGGAAAATAAAACTGAACACATACCTTGTTCAAAACAAAGTGCATACAACGGAATCTCATCACCACGGTTCATATCTTGAAGGATCTAAATTCAATCCCCTATATACCATCCACAAACACACCAAGAACTTGTCTGCACATTGATCATCGAAATTCGATTCCAAGAGCATAGCTCTGAAGACCTCTTCAACATCATGATGATCACCACAATCTCATGTCTTCAATCCGCGATGGTGACATGGATCATTCGTTCATAAAGAGACTCTCTCTCTCTCTCTCTAAAAGGTGAGAGGAAAGATAGGATCTCACTTCCTTAGTATGAACAACCCAATGGAAATGAACCTCTCTCAGGCTTATACATTCGGAGAGTCAAAATACAGGAAAGGGATCCCTGGCCCAAAAAAATAAAAACACTCACTAATTATGCAATAAATAAATAATTATGATTAAATAAACTAAAACATAAATATTATTTATATATTTTTATATAACTTTAATACATATTATATATATTATCTGACAAAACCGAATAATTTAACTTGACTCATAATTCCCGCTAATATGAAATGCACATAGAATATTGAAATAATAATTGTTCTAATAATATTATTCCTTCAATTTACTTAAACACTTGTTCATAAATTTAGTAAATAAATTCAACCTATTTATTATTTACATGAATAATAATGAATTTATTTATTTATTAGTGATCATCAATATTTGGATAACCCTTGAACCCCTAGTGGGGCTCACCATGTCCTGTATACCTATTCACCATAATATGGTAGATTCTAGAATATGATATACTATGTGAACTTCTAGGCCTTTATCTCAATATCATTGATTAATATTAATATACCAAATGCGGATTACAACAACCTATCAAGGCCCCTAAATAGATAAGGAATAGTTATCGCCACAACAACCAACCTACGAACACATATGGTGTAATATATTATTTTCTCCTTTAAATATATCATAAATCAAAACACAAACTTGTGTCATCATCCTTTCCTGCATTATTTTTTCATATAACTATCTGAGTATACCCTCGACTACCTTGGAAAAGGATTTATGAAGTTACTACAATCCTAATCAACCATTCCCAAGATACATTACTTCCCCAACTTGTAAGTGACAAATCATAACTTGACCATTCAATAAATGTCATACCAACAGTGATTCACCTAACACAAGATACCTCACTATGATTTCATTACCATGGTTTTTTCATTTCATAAAAGTATATGATAAAATGAAAAAATTATTAATATCTCAATTCAAGACACTAATACGCATGTCCATAGATAAAAACAACTAGTAACGCCCAAAACATGGCGTGTTCCTATTGATGGGTATGTTCTCATGATCTCGCCTACTGTAAATCACCAAGTGAGAACTTCATGAGAATAAGTCCCAATTCGTATGAGCACCCACCACATAATATTCAAACAAAAATATTTTCCAGTTAGTATGATGTGACTAGACCATATAAAATATATTTAATATTAATTTCATAGTATCTTGAGGTTCTAATCATAGCATGGGATCCTTTATAACCTTTTTATACCATAATTAATCTATGGAAATTACTATTAAATAGTTGATGTATAAATTTATGCAATATAATGGTAGGAATACATCAGGAATATCTAACTGTATATGAGAAATTATAATCTAAAATTATTGTTTACTTGGGTCTAAAGAACACACTATTATGACATCTATTTATCATTGTGATATTTTAAATTTTCATTTTATTTTATTCTTTCCGTGGAATTATGATTCAAAGTAACCAAATTTGTAAGAGACTTATGTTATAATATAATAACTTATTGGGATTATTTATAATTATACTTCTAATGATGAAATATTATGATACCTCTCAAGAAAGTAATAAACTTTATCTCTTAGGGTTATTCATATAATTTGAATTAATATAACCATTTTCACACTCTTTGGAACATAAAATAATTGTCAAAATGTTTTTAATAAAATATGAACTTATCTCTCTCTTCAATACTAAATTTGTTTTCTTTTAAAACTATGTTTTCTACGAAACATTTTGTAAAGAGTTTTTCAATAATCACCAAATGATTTACTATAGAAATTTTTACCCATGTTTAACACTTTTAATAAAATATTTTGAATGTATGATTTAATTTTTTTTTAAAATAATTCCCATATTGATTTTACCAAAATGTTGAAAGAATCATTGTCTTTTTAAATGCTTGACATGAGTATCATTTCCCTCTCAATGATTTCAAGCTTCCCATACAAATTTTCAAAGTTATTTTGAAATAAATTGTATTCTTTAATACATGGGAAAATTTTATATTTTAAATAAATGATTTAAAAGTGAAAGGTATTTTATAAATGTTTTAAAAAAT
This sequence comes from Viscum album, assembly GCA_963277665.1. Lineage (NCBI taxonomy): Eukaryota > Viridiplantae > Streptophyta > Magnoliopsida > Santalales > Viscaceae > Viscum > Viscum album. The sequence continues at coordinate 1,493,994,638 of OY728162.1, read as the reverse complement.
TGCTAAAGAAATGGTTTAAATTATTTTTAAAGATTAAATTATAAATTTTCAGTGTTATTTTCAAAGAAAAGTATCTTAAAATTATTTTAGGTTTTAAAGAAATGTGGTTTTCAAAGTGGAAAGGATATTTTTCCTTTGGAAATTTTTTAAATGATCGTTCAAAATAATTTTTCATCTAAGATGAAATATTTTTATACTGTCAATTCCTTACTAGGGAAATAATCTAAGGATACCATTTATATTATTTTTTTATATGGTTGTGTTTATGATAGAATTATGATTATCAAACATGTTTCTCTTGTATGGTTTATACCATGTCGAAATACTTATGAAACCCGCTTATTTTAACAGGTTATACTATAATGAAATGATAAAATGATTCTGAAACCTATATTTTTCCCCTAAGTTATGATGTGATGAAATGTTTATGATACCCATTTCATTTCCTGGGTTACGATATAATGAATGTTTTATGATATTATGGCGCACATATGTATGGTTTTAATTATTAGATGGGTGCGACCTATATCTCTTAAAAATTTATTGTGTAAATATTTATGTCTCATGGGATAAACAGGACAAGAACAAGGAATGAACCCGGTTTAGTATGGAACATTTACAATTATGATGGTAGTTGTAGTTAACCATGACTATTTGACAGTTTGTAGAGATAACTCATTCTATTATGAGAAAAATTATTCCACTAGTGATGGTGGTGTGTCCCACCCAGGAGGTGTAGTCACTTATATGATTATGTGTATACCAAAAAACTGACTTATGCCAATGTTATACTCTCATAGATCATGTTATTTTATTCCTTTATTATTCATGACATATGAATTTTAAATCTTAAATTCATGACAGAATATTATGACATTTGATATATAGGGTATAGTTTTCAAATGATTTGTCAATGTTATAATGACCTTATGTTCATGTTATGCATATTCATCTCCCTTGGTTACTCTTACTAAGCATTTAAAATCACACTTTCTTGTGTTTTCTTTCCCCAAGTGATAAAGATATGTATCAAATATGATTTATATAAGAAAGGTTTTAGTTTTGAAGAGCATAGTGTGAGATGATTTAGTCTACCTATATACCAGTCATTTTTTTCAATATTCTAAGGCACTAATCTATTGTGGTTCTCAGGTGTTTTTGTAATGTATTTAATATTAATAAAAAATGATGTAATATTTATGTATAAAATTCATGGGTCACTATATTTGGTATCAAATGATATTTTTGGATAACCTACTGAAGCTAGGATAATAAAAAATAGTGGGATTCCTTGGGATATTTTTAAGGATATGTCTAGGAATGTCTCTAAGGATAAGTTTAAGGACGATTCAAAGTATAGCAAATTGCCCAGGAATTTTGGTAGAGGATAGAGAAAGTGTTTTCCATGAAATTTCATCCCTATCTGGATACATCAAGTGGATGTGGATCTAGAACAGACATACTTTATGTCCATAAATCTGAGAATGGAGATTTGAGTTAGACTTTTCCATCACCAAGTGCATGACAATGGGCCTTTTGCACACCTAGTTTGACACTCCCAAGGATATGACTTATAAATTTGCAAAAAACATTATAAACAATCATATAGTTTTTAAATAGATATTAACTCTGAATGACATAGGTTAAACCTATGGTGTTATTAATTTTAAATAATGGTTATTGATTTAAACCTCTGGATGTATTTTTCATACAATTTAGTTTTCCACTATGATTAGTGTTTCTCACACTATGCATTCAGTTTTAGTGGATTGGTGAAACCAAAAGAAATCATCTTATTATTGTGTATGAAAGAAAAGGAAATTATTATCATCCTTAGAATAAAAAAATATAGGATATTGAATGAAAATTTTTGTTGTTATGCTTACACAACTTTCTCAAGTTATGAATCATGAGGGACTTCCGAATGATCAAAGGAGGGAACAACATTCTATTGAGTCCTTTATGAGGAAATGTCCACCTTACTTCAAGAGAACTGTTGATATGTTAGTGGAAATAATGGATCAGAACCACTAAAAATATATTTTCCATTATCCAATGTTTGAGAAATGATAAAGTCATTTTGGTAGACTACCATTTGAAAGGTTAAGATGATTAATGGTGGAAAATTATCAATAATACAAGGTAACAAGATGAAATTGATTCTATAGATTGGGATGATTTCATGAACTTCTTTTTAATAAGTACTCTCCTCATATTCTTTATATGAATAAGGATAAGTATTTCTTTAAGCTTAATAAAAAGGATGATGAGTCCATTGGTACCTATAAGCACAATTTTACAACACTTTTGATGTATAATTCGGGTATTTTAATCGAACTGGAAATTAAGTTTAATAGATTATTCAGTGGCTTAAAACCAAGTCTCCAAAGGGTATTAGATATAAGAGGTTTTTTAGATATGAAGAGGTTGGTTGATGTACTATCATGGTGGAAATCAAGGTCAGATTTATGTATCAATCTCATTGTTTTGAAAAGAAGATAAAAATATAATTCAAAGGAAATCCAATAACCATAGAGAGAAAAAAACATTCTTCCCATTATGTCGAAAGTGTGGGAAAAAGTATGATGGGAATTAAAATAAGAGTACTAGTAATTTTTCTCTGTGATGAAATGAAGGTTATAAGGCAATTGATTTTTAAAATGATGGGAAGTAGTAAGCCAATGACTCAAATAAATATAAAGTTGGATTGGTCACACCACCCACACATTAGTGTTTCGATTGTAATAATCTTGGTCATTATATGAATCAATTCCCAAATCTGAGGGTTAATAAAGGTTATCAACACCATAATTATCTAGTGAGAAATGATAAAGGGAAATATTATACAATCACAATGTTTTAAGTGAATCAAGATAATTAGGTCACACTAATCCCCCCTCATTTGTTGGCAATTTCATGTTTAATTTTGATGAATAAGCAGTACATAAATTTTATTATCCAACCATTAGTGAAACATTATGTGGTAATCTCCCTATATTTTTTTTTGTAATGATGAAATAACATATTATATTATATTGGTAAAATTGTGAAGCCATGATTTTAATGTAATTTTTTTTGTATAAGATAAGATGATATTTAAATAATAAAGGGTGAATTATATTTTTGGAAACATATATGTATTAAGGTAAAATTAACATAATAGTTAGGGATATCATCATGGGTTTATGAGTTTACAAAAGACCATAATTTCAATGTTATTGACACCACATTTTTATGATATATGTGATAGGTCTTTATCGGTATTAAGGATATTTTTAGAGAAATTTATGGAAATGAAAACCTTTTGTTTTGTTTTTAGTGAAAAATTTAATTGAGGGGGAATTCCTTTATAATTTTTGGATATATGATTATTTTTTTGTAACCTTTATTTTTTGTCTTATCTTTGATGATGAGATATGGGTTATACTAAATTACCTTATGAAGTCCGCACACTTCATTGCTATCAAAGAAGATTTATCTTTGGATATGATTTTAGAATATACATTAAGAAAGTGTTAAGGTTTCATTTAGTACCAAATTTATTATAATTTTTATCATAATTTAGAATTTACCTCAATGTTTTGGTGAATCCATCATCATGATCTTGATATATATTTTAGTTTCATCATTGCATGTCATCCTTAGAGAAATTGTCAGATTCAAAGAATAAATCAATCCCTAGGGAATATGATAAGATCCTATTCACTGGATTAAAAATTTTGTTTGGAAAAACAGAGTCCTAAAATTTATTTTAATTTAAATAATAAAATTCACTCAAGAATTTAGATGGCTCCCTACAAATCCCATTTATGTAAATGAATGTATAAATCCAATATATTGGAATGATGTTTCAAAACTAAATCTATTAGGACTTGAGAAAGTTGATGAAATTGAAGAGAACGACAGATCCAATACAAAACATGTAAGTAATAAACAAAGTTGATATAAATTTTACACTAATAATCATTAACTTGATCTATAATTTGATGTTTATGAGATTGTACTTCTGTAAATTTATTCTTGGAAGAAATAAGTGAAAACTATTGCCTATGCACATTGGTCCCATTAAAATATGTGATCGTATTGGGATATTATACTATCATTTTATGCTTACAAAAAACCTCTCTCAGGTTCACGATGTGCTCCATGTGCCACCCGTGAGGAATTAAATTCACAATCCATCACATGTACTGAACTTATAGGTCGTACTATTGGACAATAAAATTCCTTACAATGAATAACCCATAGATACTCTAGATCCAATATAGAATGTTCTAGGAATCATCAACACTCACCTTGTTAGTATTTTAGGGTGAAACATCCATCTTAAATAATCTATTTTGTAACCTGATAATGTGATGAGGTATAAGTATCCTCAATTGTTGATACCATATAGATAAATTTCGAGGAAGAGATTCAATTTAGGCGGTTGAATATAACACTCCCAGATTTTGTTATTTTTTCAAATGTATTTTATCTTTTATATATTTTAAATTACACATAACATTGATTTTAGCATTATTTACACCCCAATATATGTTTTAATTGGGATATAGACAATATTTATTTTAGCTTGAGTTACATGTAACATAGGATTTAAAAGAAATGTGACATATTATTAACATATTATTATTTAATGTGATATTTATCACCAATCCGTTTGACTGGTAGATATGAATTGGAAAAACTAAATTATGAAATATGGTTTAAAAATATATAATGAATACTTTTTCAATTGATTAATTATAAATGAAAATAAAAACAATTTTAAAATAAAAGGAACTATATTTATAAAAAACCATTTTAACGTGCACAAGTGTTCTTTATACATATAAATTAAAAAAAATAACTCTTGGTGTACTATATTAATGAAATATATATTCTATATATAATATAATTATTAAATTTAATCCTATTTGTTTTTTAGAGAAGTTATATAAATAAATCAAATTTTACTCTAAAAATTGATTTTTTAAGGGAGTTTGGCCACCTTTTTATGTAACAATTATTTTAAAAAAACATTAACCCTTTTATAACATTTATTTTAAAAAATAAACTTCATTTTTATAATTTTAATTCCAAAATTTACTAAGGGTTACTTTTTTATTTTTATGAAAAGTTTCATTTTTTTGAATATTGAAAAATATAGAATATTAATTGGAAAATATATTTTCTATAAATAATTTATAATGATAAATTATAATTTTCATTAGTTTTAAAGTAAAATTATTACAATTTTATATCAATAATTCTAATTTATTTAATTATAATAATTTTCATATTGAATTTATATATAATAACTTTGTAAGATTTGGAACATTTTCTCTTTAAAGAAAACCTGCTTTCTTATCGCGTCTATGATATTAATTTGAAATAAAATTTTTTTATTCTATGAATTTAATTTTGAGAAATTTATTCCATAATTGTAATCAAAATAATTTCTAATTTATAATAAGTAAAAATTAATTCATTAATAAAATTAATACTAAATAGTAAAAATTATTTTCTGTGTTTAAGGTAAAAACTGATTTAACATGAAATTAAATTAAGTAGATAAGGGTTAAAATAACCTATAAACTTTTACAAAACCACTTTTATATCTATATTTTAATTTAGACTCTTTTAGGTTGAACAATATATCATTTTGAGCTTTTGGAATGATAATAATGAGGGTATGATTGAATCATTTCAAAATATGACAAGTATACCACTCACCTCAATTATAAAAGGCCACTTTCTTTCCTATCATATTTACACCATAAAATCCATTTGGTTAAAACAGTCCCCACCCAAATAACTTCAAAAACCTCTCTAATCATATTGTAGAATCCTTATTTAGAATGGATATCCAACCTGGAAGTCTTTTAGTGCAACCCTAAGAAGGATACACAAAGGAAAGGTAACGTTCACCAACAAGCATTTTTGTTTTATTTTTTCCTCCACTTATTTTAATTATTAATATTATATGATTATATAATAACCTAAGTACGTTACCTATAAATATATTTTTCTATATTAATGTAATTACCTATAACCATATCCAGCACCGTCAAATGGGTTTAGAAATCATAGTTCATTTGAACGCTAGACTACCGTCTCACGAACCGATGTAATTCATTTTTCTTATACCACCTCTCAAATAAGAACATAATTTATATATTATATATTATATATTATATTTGGGATGTTATTATGATTTTGGAAATATTATTTCATGTATACATTCATTCTACCCATTTTTTTACAATACAATAGCATCCCTCTTGTGTACTGTGGATTGACACCTCGCAATGTGATGTGATTCATTTACACTTTACATGGAATGTATTAAGGATAGGTTTAATAAAAATATGTGATATATATGATATAAAAATGATTATTGATTTATAATATATCACTTACATTTATTTATTTCTAGTCATCAAGAAAATTGAAATAGTGTTCATGTGTATGTACGGTCTACTGTCTCCATGAACAGTGTATTTAATTTTTCTATCACTAAATTTTTTAGATTAATATAAATACATATATGAAGAATATATATGATATTAGTATCATGGATTAAATTATTATTATTATTAAACAATGATCAAATTTATAGGTCTATGAAAAAACATTTTAAAACATATGTGAAAAACAAAGCAGTTATTTCCCTAAAGGTAGATTTTACATGGAATTGTTAATAAATGGGTAATAAAATGTATTAATAAAATATTATATGGTACGATACATATAAATTAAGTTATTTAATATATTTATAATAAAATTATATTAATTTAAGATTAGTTTTGAATGAGTATAATAGATGTTAAGACTTAAGGTAAGGGATTTCCATCTCACTTGTATTTTCTCCGAGACAAAAGCCATATTCACCATGAATTTCATTGATTTGGTTTATATACCAACATAGATGTATTTTATTTTTATTATCCTTAAAATTAAGTTTATTTATATTTATATTTTATTAACTCTCTTTTATATGGTTTATGGTTCAAAAGATTCCAAAGCGGTAAGGGATTTTTGTCTCATCTTTCCGTCTCTAAGAAATATGTTATGTTATACAGCTATATTTATTCATGAGGTGTAAATAAAGACCCTTAGACATGTAATATCATGAATTTATTTATCATCACGATATTTTTAAAGTTTCGTTGTGTCTTATTTTTTCATAGAGCCTACAATTCAATGTTACCAAAGCAGTAAGAGTCTTATGTTATAATCTCATCGTTCATCGAGATAATTTATTATTATGCTTCGAATGATAAAATATTATGATAAATATCCCTAAACAACTTCAATTTTATTCTCATTTGGTTATTTATGTTATTTTAATGTGATATTATTATTTTCAAAATTTTTGGTACTTCAAATAAATGATAAAATGTTTTCAAGAAAATCTAACTTTATCTCTCCCTTCGGTGGGAATTGTTTTTCTTCCAAAACACTTTTTTCTAAAATAAATATTTTAAATAATGTCCCTAAAATTATAAAAAAGATTAAATAATGTTTTAATCATTTTTAAAACTTTTTAATATTTTTTTGAAATAAATATTAATTTTGTTTTCCAAGCAATGCGTGTTATAATTTTACCAAAAAAGTGAAAAAAAATCCTTGTTTTTTTACAAGCACTATATGGATTGTATTTCCCACTGTCAAGACAACTCAATTACTACAATATTACCATACAAGTTTTCAAAGTTATTTTCTAAAAGTCCTTAATATTATAGAAATTTTTATATTCTAAATAAATAGTTTCAAAGTAAAAAAGGATTTTAAAAAGCTTTTTAAAAAGGTTTTTCAAAGTGCAAAGGATTTCTTAAGAAATGATTTAAATGATTTTTAAGTAATCTTTTATAACATTAAATGTTTATTTTCAAATAATGTGATTTTTAAAATAGTTTATATTTTAGATAAAATCATTTTATAATGTTGAAAGGATATTTTTCTTGTTAAATGTTTTAAATGATCATTCAAAATAATTTTCCATCTAAGATGAAATTTGTTGATGTACTTATGCCTTATTTGGGATACTATCCCATGATACCATTCATATTGTTTATTTTAATGGGTTTTTTATTATGTAATTAAGTTTATAAAACTTATTTCTCTAACATGGGTTATAATCTAAGGAAATACTTAAGAAACCAACTTCATTTCACGGAAAATTCTATGATGAAATAATGAAATGTTTATGAAATCTCACTATTTTTAATGGGTTATGATGTGATAAAAATTTATGAAACCAATTTCATTTCATGGATTATGAAATAATAAAAAATTTATAATATTGTGTCACACATATGTATGGTTTTAATTATGATAGGGGTGGGTCCTACATCACCCTACAATGTATTGGGAAAAGATTTATATCACAACAGATGATAGGACGGGAATATGGAGTAAACTTGGTTCAGCAAGGGACTTTGTCCACTATGGTGGTCTTTAGAATGAACCACAAATACTATGATCATTTGGATAGAAAACCCATTCTACTATGAGTAAAAAGGCATCCACTAGGGATGTAGTTGTGTCCTTCCCAGGAGTCATAGATGCTTCTATGCTTATATGTATCCCACAAAAATATATATTATGCCAATGTTATGCTCTCATGAGTCATGTTATTTGAATCCTCTGTGATTCATATCTTATGAACTATAAATTATTATTCCATGAATCAATATAGTGATCTAGGATGTATAGGGTATGGATTTCAAATGGTTTTATCTTATTCTCATACCCTAACATTCATGTAATGATTATGTATCTCCCCTGATTACCCTTACCAAGAATCTAATCTCACCCTTTATTATTTTTCCTTTAACTGGGTTATAAATATATGAATTACGTATGATATATATATGAAGGGTGATAGTTATGAATAACAAAGTAGAAGATGATGTAGTCTACCTATGTACCATTCATTTGTGTGTCCATGTTTCCAAAGGCACTTAACTGTTATGATCCTCAGATGTGTGTTTGTGTAATATATTGAATATTCCTAAAAATTGATGTAATATCTTTGTGTGATAATGCTATATTTTTATAATCATCTCATGTTCTGTATCCACTGAGTGGTTACCAGTATGGAGAAGTCACTATTGGGACTTCAAGAATGCCATCATTTATGACAGAGGATACCAAATAGAAGAAAGGGTCTAGGGTAGTATCATGGGGAGACCATTCCCTAGAATCATAGTATAAATAACAATCAGAATGACCAAATGTAATAAAAAATAATAAATCAGAGAATGGATTATTTATAAAAGGAAAAACGATGTATCAAATTAAAATGTGGGAGCAAGTCATCAAACAGACTCATGATCATGCCATCACACATCAACTAACTACCCCCAATCTGATCATAAATACAAATAAATGAAAAAAATTACATGAATTTATTCTTATTCCTAATCCATTACCTCGTCTATATAATAAAAATATCTAGGATAGCTTTTTTAACAATCAAACCCCATCCTCCACCTAACATGGTCCTATGATATCTGAATATCTACTTTGGAACTAATGTGGAATCGCCTCCCAAGAAATGTGTGTGTGCAACTCAAGGGGGAACCACTAATGCATCCCCATATATAAAATATAAAATTGGTTTATTTTCATGTCCCATTATTATATTAATAAATGATAAATAAATAGTTGTGTGAATTTGTAAATAAACAACCACTATTGATCCACAAGTTCTAAAATGATGCCTAAGATCGATTATACCTACTTCATCTAGGGCCAGAATGTCTCTGATCACGTCAAATAACTATTGAAACTGGTACTAGGACCAATAGATATATAAAAATAGGTGTAATCACCATTTAAAAATGATCCCTACTTTTCCTTAAATGATGATTACATCATTTTTATGATAAAAAACATAATAGAGATATAAATATTAGATCCAAAGGCTTAGTGTCTAGGGAAAAGTAGGCTAATAAAAATCGTGTACATAATAAAATGTAAACATTTATTTAAATATTTATACATTATCCTTATAAAATCTATTTTCCGCCTTATAATATTTAATCGCATGATAATATACATCAATGAAACAGGTTAGGTAAAATCCTAGTAAGGGGAATGATAACTTAGAAGAAATAAGTGACATGAATCAATTATACATGGGTGAGCATAATAATAATATTCATGTCCTAGGAATGGGATCATAATCATAATAATAAGAAAGAAATTTGAAAAATTCATGGTATTTCGTGATTCATAAAAATGAAACATAATGTCGTAGGATTCAAATTCCACACATTGTTGTGAACAAAGCTGGCATCATGTTCAGGAATAACATATGTGCATAAATAATAGCATCATAATTAAGAAAACATATATCATAATGTTCATCTATAATATATAGAATCTCATGAGACGTGTAAAATTATCTAATTCATTTAAGGGAAATATAATTTTGGGCCAACTTATCACATCATAATATTCAAATAATCATCTATTCCACATAAAACATATAACAATAATTGTCATGAAATAACCCATGGAGATGAATGGGTTTCATAATTATTTCCTAAATCATTATTTTTTGAATAAAACTGTTTGGTTACCAAATGAATAAGGGAAAACATATTTGGTATAAACATCTTCATTTGTGTGAAAGTATAGAAAAAACACGACGAGTCAATGATGTGTTTCGGAAAAAATGTATCCTTGAATATCATGCTGTTTGGATTATAAATCAAGGTGGTAATGTGTATATCCATGAACATTTATGTTAATTATAGTGATATAATATTTATGGAATACTAGAGGAATAATATTAACAAAAATGATGTTAAATAGGGATATCCCAAAGAAAGGGAGTTGGTTTCGAGAATCAATTTACCTTAAATCCCACTTTATTTCGTCACATTCTTGCCTCCTAATAAATATAATTAGTTTTGTTAAAAAATTGTAAAAAAAGTGAATTTTGTTATGTTTTGTGACTATTTATTAATTATAACAATTATATTATTTTTCTTAATTTATATTGCTGATTTTGGAGTGATTTGATATCATGCATTCCATTAAACATTCTTGTTTCAATTCGATTTCTCTATTTTTTCAATGTAATATATACACAAGTAGAATAAATTAAATAAGATTCAAATACAAATATTTATAAATTTATATATAATAATTTACTTATTTTAACCATCCATTAGGTTAGTTACATTTAAAGAAGTTAGAAACATCCTCGTTGGTGGTTAACAGACTGTTATCGAGACATTGTAAAAAAGAGGAGTAGCAAGTATGATAATTTAATATGTCATAAAAATAATAATTCAAGTTTGTTAACATAATTAATATAATTTTACCATAATAAATAATTATCCTTATAATATTTGGGTTTTTAAATGGGTATTAAAAGAGACAGAGGATAGGAGAATGAGGGGATGAATTGGTGAGAGATTACCCTCTTCTCAGTGTTTCATCTTCTATATGGATATAAAATCCTTTGTTTCGTAGAGTTGGATGGATCCAAGATGTACCTGGGTATTATAATAGAATTAATAGGGAGTATTTTGGATGACATTTTTTCTTTTTTAAGTGTGATAGGAGTGGTTTTATAAGGGAAGGGAGATGAGTTATTTATACTTGAGGAGGGGTATTTTAGAATAGAATATTGAATTAAATACTATATCAAAGGTAAAACTTTTAATAGGGAATTTTTAAAAATTTAAATAATATCTAAAAATAACAGACTATTTTTCACACTTAAAACCTTTATTTAAATCGAATTCACTTATTTTATTAGAAAGGAAGGTTGAGAAAGTGACACTTTCATATTTTAAGCGAACACTTTTGACATTAGGATTTAGAAAATGGTTTTAAGATATTTAAATTCATTTTATTGTATTTTAGTAAATAATTTATGAAATAAAATATATTTTTTACAATCCTCAAGTTCAATAAATGATTTCTTCGTTATTACATCACGATTGATGTAATTTAAGATACACTGGTTATGAGAAACAATATATTTTTACTATTCAAATAAAATTTATAGTATTTCAAATCATTACTACAAAAAATGCCCCATGGTTAATTTTGATGTGATGATTTAAAAAATTATATTATTTTTATAAAATAATTTTCCAAAATAGGTAATTTTAATTTTTAATATAAAAATTATTATTTTTATGAAGTAGTTTAAAATATAATTAATTAAAAATGTTCTAATATTTATTTTGATTTTTTAATCATGATATCTATTTTATTTCCTTGTAATATTTATATTTAATTAAATAATTCATTTTAAATATTATTTAAACTAATTTTTATTATTTTGAGGTCAAATTACAATTTTAGCGGTCCGGTTACTATTCCCAATTGTCTTGTCATTATTCCTAACAATTAGGTTAATATTATAATGGTTGCATTACTATTCAAATGGTCATATTTCTCCCTATAAAATGACACTTAATTTTTTTAAATATATATAATTATATATATATATATATATATATTAGGTGCATGGGGGTACAATTATATTCTAACACACAAACACACACACCACACACACAGGTTGGAGAGGTAGATTAGGGTGATCCATTTTTTCACATTTTATCCTTTCTATTATATATTTTTTGCCCAATTATAATGTTTGGAATTTTCATTATTTTCATGGATGACAAATGTAATGATATTTATTAATGAGATAATAATTTTTTTGGTTTCTCTATATTTTTTAGATGTATAAAATTATATAATATAATATAACACACATTTTTTTCAAGAAAACAATATTACTAATAAACTCTTGGTTTTTAAATTATTCATCCCTTTATAAATTTCATCACAAAAATTTCAACTCATATTCATAGCTTAGAATATATGAGGGTACTTCTATTTCAATATTTCATGTGGTTCCCACATCGCATCTTTATACTTGTGGTCCCACCAAATAACCTTCACATCGTGAGTTGTCATATTATAAAGAACCTTGCCACTATGGTCCAAGATCTTCACCAGCTTCTTCTCATAAGAGTGTTCATACCCTAATTTTTCCACCTCGGGATTTAGTGAAGGTGAGGGGTCAGTTATGTAGTTCCTCAAGACAGATACGTGAAACATTTCATGAACTTGAGTCATATTTAGTGACAGTTCAAGACCATAGGCCACTACTTGTTTTTTCATCAAGGATCTCAAAGTGGATAATGTGATTAGGGCTAAACATCCATTTATTTCCCAATCGAATGAATCTCTTCCATGGAGATATTCAAATTAAAAATTTGTCCCCAACTTAAAACTCTAAATAACTTCAGAAGTTGTCAACAAATCTCTTCTTTTGAATTTGAAAATCATTTATACATTTTTTGATGGATTGAACCTTCTATGTAATTGCTTGCACAAGATCATGTAAAATTAGCTTTCGTCCACCAAATTTATCCCAAAAAGTTAGATTTATACATCAATTCCTATATAGTGTTTTATATGGATCCATTTGAATACTCTATGAGAAATCAACAAATGGGATATGTTGATCCCATAATAATTCAAATTAAATTGGTCAGGCTCCCATCTAATCCTCAAGCATCTGAATAGTCCTTTTAGATTGGCCATAGTTTGGGGGAGATAGGTTTTTTTGAAATTCAATTGAGAATTCAAATCATGTTTTATAATTCTCCAAAATTTAGAAGTGAAAATTGAATAATAATCTGAGACGATTAAAATTGTCACCCTATGTAGCCTCATCACATAATTTATATTCATCTCAAAAATTTGTTGAAGTGATAAATCTTCCTGAATGGAAAATAATTAGGTATCCACTGTGAGTCAATCCAACACAAAACATATCAAATTTTTTCCTTTATATTTCTTTGGGAGACTAATGAAAAGGCCTATGGTGATGTTCCCCCATTTCCACATGGTTATAGGAAAAGCTTATAGTATCCACTGGGACTTCAATCTATATTCTTTTACCTACTTAAACACTGAGAACCATGACATATACTCAGAAAAATATTTCTTCTGTTTTACACACTATATGTTTTATTGAAGATCGTGTTACATCTTGGTACTTCCATGATAGATAGAGAAACATTACCTCTGTGAATTAATCAATAACTCTTTCTTCATATTAGGTGATGAACGAACACAAATCCTAGTTCCAAACCAAAATACACCATCATCATTGATATGGAATTCAATAATACTTCCTCCTAAACTACTTTCATCTTATATTTATGCTCCATGTCACCCCTTCGTGCTTCCTTGATCTTATCTTGAATTGATGGTAGGGAAATAATTTGGGTATGGTCGGAAGGTTTCCCTATAGTCATGATTTATAGATATATCCTTTATATATCCAGGAATAAAAGGTCTTTCTGAATCCAAATCATGGATAGAGTAGAAGGTTATTTTCTACTAAGTTCATCAGCTACCTTTTTTTACCTTTCCCAGATAGCAGTGAATAGTGATACCATAATCCAGGATTTCCTCTAACCATTTTCTCTAACTAGTGTTGATATCGTAATATGTAAAAATATACTTTAGAATCTTGTGATATATATAAGTTTCAAACTTTTAACTATAGAGTTAGGACCACTAAATATTCAAGGCAAAGAACATAACTGGTTACTCCAGATCATGTGTTAGGTAGTTATAATTTGGGATATTCAACTATCAGGAGGAATATGATGTCACTATATCATTCTTCATGAGTACACAACCCATTCCTTTCTTTGAATAATCATTTTATATCACAAAACCATATCCACTTATTAGTAGTGTGATTATAGGCATAGTGATTAGCCTCTTCTTAAGTTCCTTGAATCATTCCTCACACTATTCAGTCCATACATACTTTACCCATTCAGGGGTTAACTTATTTTTAAGGATAGAAAATCGTGATAATATTTTCAAATAACAATTATAGTATCCATATAATCCAATAAAACTATATTTTTTTTAAACTAGTTAGTTTGGGCCATTCCTCGAATGCTACTTGTTGTATCCAAAATACAGACTCACTAAACATAGCATACATTTTCTCCTTTAATAAATTCTACCAAAAAATCCTTATATACTCTACATGATCATCTTTACTATTATTGTGAAGGAGAATATATTTGTTAAAAACTACCTAAAATTTTTTAAGGTGGTTTCTATATACACTATTCTTCAAATCCATGAACATTATAAGGGTATTAGTAAGTGTGAAGGGAATCACTATGAACACATAGTGTCCATACCATATATATAATTCAATGTTTTTAATATCACCATTTTTCACCTTTTATAAGATTATATACATAACAAAGATCCATCTTTGATAAGTACAAATCTCCTCATAGTTGAAAAATAATTCATCAATCCTTGAAAGGGGATACTTTTTATTTATAGTGATCTTATTGATCTCCAAGTAATTGATACATAACCAGATGGATCCATCATTTTTCTTTACAAAGTGCACTAAAACCCTCCAATATGATGCACAAGGGTGCATCAACCCTTTGCGTGAATGCTCTTGTAGCTTCTTCATTAACTCATATAGTTCGATCAGGGCTATCCTATAGGGACATTTTGAGATAGTAGTGGATCTCGGTGTAAGATCTATTGATAAATCTATCTCCTGATCTGGTTGGAATCCATGTAAATCTTTGTAAATAGATGAGTGTATTCCCCCACAATGGGAATTTACCTCAGGTTTATACCCTCCATTGACTCAACCATTTAGGAACGGTATTATTCTTTATAGGGTATCAACACCAATAGCATTGATGGATTCTCAAAAAGACAGCCATGATCTTACTTGAATTTTTAGAGGATCATAAGATGGTTTTTAATGTTAAAATAGATTTTTGTTTCCAAAAAAGTTGACGTATTCTCTATAAAATAAGATCCAATCCATGCCTAGTATATCACAGAATCCCACCAAGGAAAGTATAATGAGATTATTTGGAAGAATCTTCCCACATATGCTAACAGGAGAAGAGTACAACACCTGGGTCCCAATGATTATACCACTAGATTCTTTTAATGATATATGTACTTCAATTTTTTGGGGCATAAATTAAATAGATATATAAAATATACATGACATAAAAATGCATAAAACTGTAATCAAATAAATATATTTCATTCTACATTTAATAGTAATTGTGCATCATATGAATTCATTTTCATTATCCACTTCAAAAGTAGTTATGTAACAAGTTTTCCCTTTCTCTTTTAGCTTTTCGGGTTTTTGACACCGGTTTCCCTCAATAACTAGTGGTTTAGTGCACTGGATTTCATAGTTTCCTTTCATACTATAGATGATTAATTGAACTAGGGGTGGTGTGTTAGGAGTTTCCTTCCTTTCCTCCATCATGTCGGTGGGATTTTTCATATCTCTTATACATGTATTTATCATCGTGATATTTTAAATTTTCATTTTATTTTATTCTTCCATTGGACTTATGATTCAAAGTAACCAAAGTGGTAAGAGACTTATGTTATAATGTAATCACTTATTGGGATTATTTATGATTATACTTCTAATGATGAAATATTATGATCTACCTCTCAAGAAAGTAATGAACTTTATCTCTTAGGGTTATTCATTTAATTTGAATTAATAGTACCATTTTCACACTCTTTGGAACTTAAAATAATTGAGAAAATGTTTTTAATAAAATATGGCTTTATCTCAAACTTAAATCGAAAATTTGTTTTCTTTCAAAACTATGTTTTCTAAGAAAATGTTTTCAAAGGGGTTTTTAGCAATCACCAAATGATTTACTATAGAAATTTTTACCCATGTTTAACAATTTTAATAAATGTTTTTAAAGTATTATTCATTTTGTTTTTAAAATAATTTCCATATGGATTTTACCAAAAATGTTGAAAGAATCCATTTCTTTTTAAATGCATGACATGAGTAGCATTTCCCTCTCAATGATTTCAAGCTTCCCATACAATTTTTCAAAGTTATTTTCAAATAAAATTTATTCTTTAATACTTAGGAAAATTTAATATTTTAAATGAATGATTTCAAAGTGAAAGGTATTTTATAAATGTTTTGAAAACAATTGCTAAAGAAATGTTTTAAATTATTTTTAAAGATTAAATTATAATTTTTCGGTGTTATTTTCAAAGAAAATGATCTTAAAGATATTTTAGGTTTTAAAGAAAATTGGTTTTCAAAGTGGAAAGGATATTTTTCCTTTGCAAATTTTTTAAATTATCCTTCAAAATAATTTTCCATATAAGATGAAATCTTTTTATATTGTCAATTCCTTACTATGGAAATAATCTAAGGATACCAATTATATTATATTTTTTATTTGGTTGTGTTTATGATAGATTTATGATTATAAAACATGTTTCTATTATATGGGTTATACCATGTGGAAATACTTATGAAACCCACTTATTTTCACAGATTATACTATAATGAAATGATGAAATGATTCTAAAACCTATATTTTTTCCCTATATTATGATGTGATGAAATGTTTATGATACCCATTTCATTTCATGGGTTATAATATGATGAATGTTTTATGATATTATGGCACACATATGTATGGTTTTGATTATTATATGGGTGGGACCTATATCTCTTACAACTATATTGGGTAAATATTTATATCTCATGAGATAAACCGGACAAGAAAAAGGAATGAACCAGATTTAGTATGGAACTTTTACAATTATGATGGTAGTTGTAGTTAACCTTGACTATTTGACGGTTTGGAGAGATAACTCATTCCATTATGGGAAACATTATTCCACTAGGGATGGTGGTGTGTCCCACCCATGAGGTGTAGTCACTTCTATGATTATGTTTATCCCAAAAATAATGACTTATGACAATGTTATACTATCATAGATCAAGTTATTTTATTCCTTTACTACTCATGACTTATGAATTTTCAATCTTTAATTCATGACTCAATATTATGAAATTTTATATATAGGTTATAGTTTTCAAATGTTTTGTTAATGTTATAATACCCTTATGTTTATGTTATGCCTATTCATCTCCCTTGGTTACTCTTACTAAGTATTTAAAATCACACTTTATTGTGTTTTCTTTCCCCAAGTGATAAAGATATGTATCAAATATGATTTATCTAAGAAGGGTTTTTAGTTTTGAAGAACATAGTGTGAGATGATTTAGTAAACCTATATACCAGTCATTTTTTTCAAGATTACAAGGCACTAATCTATTATGGTTCTTAGGTGTTTTGGTAATGTATTTTATATTAATAAAAAATGATGTAATATCTATGTATAAAATGCATGGGTCACTATATTTGGTATCAAATGATAGTTTTGGATAACCTATAGAATCTAGGATAAAAAAATAATGGGATTCCTAGGGATATTTTTATGTATATGTCTAGGAATGTCTCTAATGATAAGTTTAAGGATGACTCTAAGTACTGCAAAATGCGCTGGAATTTTGGTAGAGGATAGAGAAAGTGTTTTCCAGGAAATTTCATCCCTATCTGGATATGTCAAGTGGATGTGGATCTAGAACAGACATACTTTATGGCAATAAATTTGAGAATAGAGATTTGAGTTAGAATTTTTCATGACCTAGTGCATGAGAATGGGCCTTGTTTCACACTTAGTTTGACACTCCCAAGTATATGACTTAGAAATTTGAAAAACTCTTTATAAAAAATCATATAGGTTTTAAATAGATACGAACCATGAATGAAATAGGTTAAACCTATGGTGTCATAAATTTTAAATAATGGTTATTGATTTAGACCTCTAGATTTATTTTTCAGAAAATTTAGTTTTCCACTATGATTAGTGTTTCTCACACTATTCTTTTAGATTTTTTTTATTGGTGAAAGCTAAAGAAATCATGTCATTGTTGTGTATGAAATAAAAGGCAATTATTATCCTCCTTAGAATCCAAATAAATATAGGATATTGAATAAAAAATCATGTTGTTATGCTTATACAACTTTCTCGAGTTATGAATCATGATGGACTTCCGAAAGATCAAAGGAGGAAAAAACATTCTACTGAGTCCTTTATGAGGCAATGTCCACCTTACTTCAAGAGAACTGTTGATATGTTAGTGGAAATGATGGATCAGAACCACTGAAAATATATTTTCCATTCTCCAATGTTTGAGAAATGAAAAAGACATTTTGGTAGACTACCATTTGAAAGGTGAAGATGATTAGTGGTGGAAAATTATCAAGAATATAATTTAACAAGATGAAATTGATTCCATAGATTGGTATGATTTCATGAACTTATTTTTAATAAGTACTATCCTCATATTCTTAATATGAATAAGGATAAGTATTTACTTATGATTATGAAAAAGTATGATGAGTCCATTGGTACCTATAAGCCCAATTTTAAAACACTTTTGATGTATAATTCTGGTATTTTAATCTAACTAAAAATTTAGTTTAATAGATTATTCAGTGGCTTAAAACCAAGTCTCCAAAGGGTATTAGATGTAAGAGGTTTTTTAGATATGAAGAGGTTTTTCCATGTACTATCAAGGTGGAAATCAAGGTCAGATTTATGTATCAATCTCATAGTTTTGAAAAGACGATAAAAATAGAATTCAAAGGAAATCCAATAACCATAGAGAGAAGAAAACAGGCTTCCCATTATGTCCAAAATGTGGGAAAAAGTATGAAGGTAATTAACATAAGGGTACTAGTAATTTATCTATGTGATGAAACGAAAGTCATAAGGCAATTGATTTTTAAAATGATGTGAAGTAGTAAGATAATGACTCAAATAAATATAAAGTTGGATAGGTTACACCACCCAAACTTTAGTGTTTCAATTGTAATAATTTTGCTCATTATGTGAAACAATTCCCAAATATGAGGGTTAATAATGGTTATCAACACCATAATTCTCTAGTGAGAAATGATAAAGGGAAATATTATACAATCACAATGGTTTAAGTGAATAAAGATAATTAGGTCACACTAATCCTCCCCTCTTTTGTTGGGAATTTCATGTTTAATTTTGATGAATAAGCAAAACAAAATGTTTATTATCCAACCATTAGTGAAAATTTATGTGATCATCTCCCTATAAAAAATTTATGTAATGATGAAATAACATTTTATATTATATTTGTAAAATTGTGAAGCCCTAATTTTAATGTAATTGTTTTTGTATAAGATAAGATATTATTTAAATAATAAAGGGTGGATTATATTTTTTGAAACATATATGTTTTAAGGTAAAATTAACATAATAGTTATGGATATCATCATGGGTTTATGAGTTTACAGAAGACCATAAGTTCAATGTCATTGACTCCACATTTTTATTATTTATGTGATAGGTATTTTTCATTATTAAGGATATTTTTAGAGAAATATATGGAAATGCCACCCTTTTGTTTTGTTTTTAATGAAACATTTAAGTGGGGGGGAATTCCTTTATCATTTTTGGATATACGATTAAATTGTTTGGTAACCTTTAGTTTTTGTCTTATCTTTGATATTGAGATATGGGTTATACTAAATTACCTTATGAATTCCGCACACTTCATTTCTATCAGAGAAGATTTATCTTTGGATCTAATTTTAGAATATACATTAAGAAAGTGGTAAGGATTCATAGAGTACCAAATTTATTATAATTTTTATCATAATTTTTAATTTACCTCAATATTTTTGTGAATCCATCATCATGATCTTGATATAGATTTTATTTTCATCACTCCACGTCATCCTTAAAGAAATGGTCAGATTGAAAGAATAAATCAACCCCTAGGGAATATGATAAGATCTTATTCATTAGATTAAAATGTTGGTTTGAAAAAACACAGTACTAAAATTTATTTTCATTTAAATAATAACTATCACTCAAGAATTCAGATATCTCCCTATAAATCCCTTAATGTAAATAAATGTATAAATCCAATATATTAGAATGACGTTTCAAAAATAAATCTATTAGGACCTGAGAAAGTTGATGAAATGGAAGAGAACGACAGATCCCTTACAAAACATGTAAGTACTAAACAAAGTTGATATAAATTTTACACTAATAATCCTTAAATTGATCTATAATTTTATTTTTATGAGAATGTGCTTCTATACATTTATTCTAGGAAGAAATAAGTGAAAACTAATGCCTATGCACATTGGTCCCATTAAAATATGTGATCGTATTGGGATATTATACTATCATTTGATGCTTACAAAAAACCTTTCTCAGGTTCACGATGTGCTCCATGTGCCACTCTTGACGAATTAAATTCACTATCCCTCACATGTACTGAATTTATAGGTCATACTATTGGACAATAAAATTCCTTACAATGAATAACCCATAGATACTCTAGATCAAATACAGACTGTTATATGAATCATCAACACTCACCTTGTTAGCATTTTAGGGTGAAACCTCCATCTTAAATAATCTATGTTGTAGCCTGATCATGTGATGATGTATAATTAACCTCAATTGTTGATACCATAGAGATAAAGTTTGAGGCAGAGATTCAATTTAGGGGGTTGAATGTAACACTCCGAGATTTTGTTATTTTTTCAAATGTATTTTATCTTTTCTATATTTTAAATTACACATAACATTGATTTTATCATCATTTACACCCCAATATAAGTTTGAATTGGGATACACACAATCTTTATTTTAGCTTGTGTTACATGTAACATACGGTTATAAAGAAATGTGACATATTATTAACATATTATTATTTAATGTGATATTTATCACCAATCCATTTGAATGGTAGATATGAATTGGAAAAACTAAATTATGAAATATGGTTAAGAATATATAATTAATACTTCGATTGAATAATTTGAAATGAAAATAAAAACTATTTTAAAATAAAAGGAACTATATTTATAAAAAAACCATTTTAACGTGCACAAGTGTTCTTTATAAATATAAATTAAAAAAATAACTCTTGGTGTAATATATTAATGAAATATATATATTCTATATATAATATAATTATTAACTTTAATCCTATGTGTTTTTTAGAGAATTTATATAAATAAATCAAATTTTACTCTTCAAATTGATTTTTTTAAGGGAGTTTGGCCACATTTTCATGTAACACTTTTTTAAAAAAACATTAACCCTATTATAAAATTTATTTTAAAATATAAACTTCATTTTTATAATTTTAATTCCAAAACTAACTGAGGTTTACTTTTTTACTTTTATGAAAAGTTTCATTTTTTTGAATATTGAAAAATACAGAATTTTAATTGAAAACTATCTTTTTATTTAAATAATTTATAATGATAAATTATAATTTTCATTAGTTTTAAAGAAAAATTATTACAATTTTATATCAATAAATCTAATTTATTTAATTATAATAATTTTCATACTGAATTTATATATAATAACTTTGTAAGATTTGGAACATTTTCTCTTTAAAGAAAACTCGCTTTCTTATCGCGTCTATGTGATTAATTTGAAATTAAAATTTTTTTATTCTATGAATAAAATTTTGGAAATTTATTCCATAATTGGAATCAGAATAATTTATAATTTCTAATACGTAAAAAATTAATTCTTTAATAAAATTAATACTAAATAGTAAAAATTATTTACTGTGTTTAAGGTAAAAATTGATTTAACATGAAATTAAATTAGTAGATAAGGGTGAAAATAACCTATAAACTTTTAAAAAACCAATTTTATATCTATATTTTAATTTAAACTCTTCTAGGTTGAATAATTTCTCATTTTGAGCTTTTGTAATGATAATAATGAGGGTATGATTGAATCATTTCAAAATATGACAAGTATACCACTCACCTCAATTAAAAAGGCCACTTTCTATTCTATCATATTTACACCATAAAGTCCATTTGGTTAAAACATTCCCCACCCAAATAACTTCAAAATCCTCTCTCATGACATTTTAGAATCCTTATTTTGAATGGATATCCAACCTGGAATACTTTTAGCACAAACCAAAGAAAGATACCCAAAGAAAAGGTAACGTTCACCAACAAGCATTTTTGTTTTATTTCTTCCTCCACTTATTTTAATTATTAATATTATATGATGATATAATAACCTCAGTACATTACCTATACACTAATTTTTTTATGATAATGTAATTACCTGTAACCATATCCCCCACCGTCAAATGGGTTTAGAAATCATAATTCATTTGTATGCCAGACTACCATCTCACGAACCGATGTAATTCATTTTTCCATTACAACCTCTCAAATGAGAACATAATTTATTATTTATTATTTATATATTATATTTAGGATGTTATTATGATTCTGGAAATATTATTTCATGTATATCTTCATTCTACCCATTTTTTACAATACAATAGCATCCCTCTTGTGTATCGTGGATTGCCACCTCGAAAAGTGATGTGATTCATTTACACATTACATGGAATGTATTAAGGATAGGTTTAATAAAAATATGTGATATATATGATATAAAACTGATTATTTATTTATAATATATCATTTAAATTTATTTTTTTCTATTCATCAAGAAAATTGAAATAGTGGTCATGCGTATGTACGGTCAACTATATCCATGAACGGTGTATTTAATTTTTCTATCACTAAATTTTATAGATTAATATAAATACATATATGAAGAATATATATGATATTAGTATCATGGTTTAAATTATTATTATTATTAAACCATGATCAAATTTATAGGTCAAAGAAAAAACATGTTAAAACATATGCGATAAACAAAGCAGTTATTGCCCTAAAGGTGGATTTTACATGGAATTGTAATTAAATGGGTAATAAAATGTATTAATAAAATAATATATGGTACGATATATATAAATTAGGTTATTTAATATATGTAGAATAAAATTTTATTAATTTTAGATAGGTTTCGAATGATTATAATGGATGTGAAGACTTAAGGTAAGGGATTTCCATCTCACTTGTATTTTCTCTGAGACACAAGCCATATTCACCATGAATTTCATTGATTTGGTTTATATAACAACATGGATGTATTTTATTATTATGATCCTTAAAATTAAGGTTATTTGTATTTATATTTTATTAACTCTCTTTTATATGGTTTATGTAACACCCCAGGTAAATAAAGAATATGACATCTTTATATTTATCCATATTTGTGAATCAAATATTAATATTACTTTAAAGGGGATTCTATTCTCGATGGAGTACCCAATACGCAACAACGAGTTTCTTGGGAATCTTATGTTGCACTCTAATAATAAAATAATATTATTTTAAATGGTAGTTAACATGTAGTCATTGTATTGGCGAGAATGGATAGAAATAACTAAAATATTATTATATATGTTTTTAAATGTTTTTACATATATCCAATAAAAGATAAAGGCTTAAAATACGGAAATAATTCAATTTTAGACGTATATGCCCTAGTTTTCACTAAAGGTTCACTTATCGCCTTTTGATGGAGAACCGTCATTAAATATAGTTTTGTTCACTCTTATACATTCTATTGGACCAAATAAAACTCTTCTTAAGAATCGGGACATTAAAATTTACTTTGTGTAAATTTTTGGTATCTTTCCGATAAAGATCATTTTTTATTGAATAGTGTAAAATGTTGTATTTTAATTCAAAACCTCTTTTAAATCTAATTTATTTATATGATTATATTATCTTTTGAATTGGTTTTAAAGTGAAATTATAATATATTTTTACCATTTAATCCAATATTGGTCGTTGGAATTAATTTCACTTTGAAATCAGACTTAAACTAGTGTCAATATTTTGATACTTATTGTTTCATAAAAACACGCTATTTGATCTGAAAACGGGAATTAATTATTAAATTAATTAATGTGACTTATATGTTTTGAATTTTGTAAAATAGACTTCATTTTTGAATTCGAAATATCAAATATAGCTTAGGGTGAATTTTTGGGATTTTTCTGAAAAACTTCAATTTTTGATGAATAGTGAAACCACTAAGTGGTACTTATAAAAACTGATTTTTCCATTGAAATGAAATTTTTCCATCTTTGTGTTTTGAATTTCAAAAATCCGACATACATGGTTGTCATTAAGATGAAAAATGTGGTTCAGTGGGATAAAAATAATTTTTTTGGTGAATAGTAACTTATTAAGTTTTTAATCGCGATTAGAGGTAATTAGTGTAGTTTAAGGTAAAAATAATGTTTTAATAATATGAAATGAACTTGAAACATGTCCTAACCTCATTGGATGTGTCATGGACGACCAAGACAACCCATGGGTCAACTTGGGGATCCCATGAAGCCACTTTGGTTGGAAAATGACATTAATATCTTTTTATTTAAAGTTAAAGTAAAAATGAGACAAACATGAAATGTTTTACTAAAACAATTTTTACATGGGGTTATACAAATCCGATTTTTGACTATAAATATTAATTGGAAAGATAATATGATTTCCTAAATCATAGTATTTTTTTTATAATTTTTTGACATTAAATAAATTAAATTATTTATGACATCATGATGATGCAGCGATGACCTCATTATTTAACGATTTAAATAAAATGGAAATATAATGTAAACTCTAATAGATACACATGAAAAAAACCCATTGGATGAGTGGATTTCTAACCCTTATCACCTTATCCTAGAATTATATCAATGTGGGACCTTTTGAATCTGAAACTCATTTTAAAATAAAGTAACTTATCTTTACTTTCCAAGAGTGCCCCTCCTCTCCTCTTATAAAAGCCCCCCACCTCTACCTCCTCACCCACACTCCCAAATCCTTCGGCTCAGCCAAAACCTTCCCATTTTGGCTCTCCACATCCCTATCTTACGACTTGAAGCCTCACTTTGGGCAGAATTCTTCCCAAGGAAGCCTTTGAGCTCAAACCAAAGGGAGTTACCCGATTTTAAGGTAATGTCTTCTTTAGAGTCCTTTTGTTTTATTTTGCTTCTGCAGCCCCCCTAAACTCTTTTTATTATTTTATTTTGTAAAAAATACAGTATCCTCAATATACTAGGATTTTTTTATAATAAGTATTTGAGCTACACTTACACACACCTACATCTAATGGTTAATGAACATACTGTTTCTATGGATGGCGAATTTATGCCTCCCGAAACGATGATTGTTCAACATTCTTTTAACACCTTCAAAGGTGGCCATTAAGATGTCACTATATTTATATATGATATATAATATGTTTATGTTTTCCTTAAGCTTCTGTATTTTTCATTTTGGGTATACCTTTATGGTTTCCATTATGGGTAAAAGCGATATCTTCATTTAAGGAAGTACGGACTACCGCCCCCTCAAAGTGAGTTGATTCATTAAATACCATATGTGGGACGTATACAGTATGGAACTATGATATTATATATGATATTATACTGGAATTATAATATACCTTTATATCATTATGATTCCATTCTATAAAATACGAAATAGAAATGAAAGTAGTGTTCATGCGTACGTACGGCTTACCGTCTCCATGAACGGTGCATATCATTTCTTACCTCTAAATGATTATGTAATATTATAAATGCATGAATGTACTGGCTATATATGGAATATATTATATCTACATCATGAATACCATTCTAGATATAATGGATACATGAACAACATGTAATTATAAAGGACTTATTTTTGACTCAAGTACCAATGATCGTTAAAACGACCGTTATTAACATAAATAATTACATAGTGTTCATGACATGGTAATAAGTGATATAAAAGGAATAATGAACTTGAAAAAGGTTCTTAAGAAAGTAGAAATTAACTCATGTTTATTATTCAAGACATTAAATAATGATCGAGTCAATTCGGACCCGAGTTATGGGACTTCGTCTCAATATCCTTTCATTGAGGCATATTTTGTTTTATAAACAACCTTATTTTATACATTGTATAAACCCCGTTGACTTTTACGTTTATTAAAAATAGAATCTTTTTTATAAGAAGCGTTTACTAAACGACAAAAGGGAATGTTTTTGTCGTATGTATGCGGTGACAACGACTTCTCCGCCGCTGTGACCATTATTTGAGTTTCGGCTTCCTCTACAAGCCATACCTTCTTTTTAAAAGAAAAATAAATACCATTTTTAACTTTTCTTTTATTTTGGTATTGAAAATGGTTTTCATAATGTTTTTATATCAATGTGTTTTATTTATATCTTGTGATTGAAAGGTGGAAATGTTATGTTTCCTTTATGCATGTTTTATGTGATACGATTATGTTGAGGTTCTTGGGCATTATTACGAAGACGGGTGGTTCCGTGATAAACTAAGGGCGGGTGAGCCCGATATAGCTCTCCAATTCAATGGGTAACGTGAAGGAGTGAAAAGTTATGGCTTCTCCGAAGAGATTTAGGGAATACACTGTGATGGGTATTCCAAACGTAACCAAGAGGGTTACTCCCTACGTAAGAATTTTATGAATGACTCAAGTTACTTTTATGTCTTATGTCTTCTATGATTTATTCATGATTTGATGAGGTATGTTAAAGTGCCTATGTTTTATGGGTAAGTATGATTTCATTCTTATGTATATATGAACTCATGTTTCCTTTCCATATTTTTATAACCCTAATTGAGCTTTTTATGCTCATCCCAAGTTTTTGAAATGTTTTTCACAGGTCAAGGGAAAGATACATGATGTGATGATACTGTCAAGGATGTGTCAAGAAAGAATCCATGTTTTATTTTAAATATGTTTCCATTAATGGGAAGAATGAATACTGTCTTTTATGTAACCACGTTGTTTAAATGTGGAATGTAATGCAAGTTTCATGATCTAATTCTCTAAAACTCTAAACCTGAAAAGATCCTCAACGTGTAATCTTGTAATAACTCAAGATTAAGTAAGGTTTAAGGCTGGGGCCTTATAGTTGGTATCAGAGGTCGGTTTAGACAACTTTAGGGATTAGGAGTTCTTTTGAGACACATGATTAGTCCCTATATCTATTATTTCAGTTAAATCCTTGTTTTATAACTTTTTTTAGGTCAAGTAATGTCGCTTACGAATGGAAGGAGAAGGATCTCAAACGACATTCCTATCTCTTCCTGATGACATGCTTGCAATAATTATTGCAAAGTCATCTTCGGATGATTGTGAAACTTTTTCTAGCATACAACTCACTTGCAAGCAGTTGTTTGAGATATCAAACACCTCCACTATACCTCATTATCATCGTGGATCATGGGTTCTTTTTAGACAAATGTTATTTTCACAATATTCTCATATTTTCATGAAAGGTAAATATTATCAAGGTATTTTCAAATATTTTACCTTATCACAAGAATTTTAAGCATATTATGATTTTAGAAATGGTGCTGAGAAAGGAGACCCTTGTGCAACCTATTTGTATTTGCTTTTAAAATATATTCTCACATCACATACTTATGGTATTTTAAAAGGACCAATAATAGAAAGTTTCAACTCAATTTCGGTCCGACTATTTTATAGAAATCAGGTTTTATCAGATGTTTTGGAATTATATGTCATACATGATTATTTTCCAAAACTGTTTTTCTGTGAACAACCATATGACCCATGTTGTACGAGGTATATTTGGATGGAGGAAGCAAATGATTTTGAAGGATCTCTAAATCATTTTTGTAATGCATGGGACTTCTACCTACGTGAGCAAGATGACGATGAAACCGAGTGGACGCCATGATCAAGGTATGATGATATTCATTTTGGGAATCATTTTATTTTATCTTATGGTGGTGAAATAAGACTTCAAGAATTAAGATGTTGAGATCGTAAAGAATTCAGATGAAAATTAAAGGTATAAGGAAATTATTGAGGTTAAAACATGTTAGGGTTATTTTTGTAGTTTTATAAAAAGTACAACACGCAGACCGTGTGACAACCCGTCGCGTCGGACAAAGTTGCGGGAATCGAACCCACAACCAAAGTGCGACTGGTATTTATCGCCTACCACTGGAATACGTGAAGTCCCTGGTCAGTTTGACTAATTCTTTTTAGTTATATGATTTTATGAATTAAGAGTAAGTTGATTTTGGGTTATTTATGAAAATGATTAACCTATCATGGAGGATATGTGATTAGGTTAATTACTTTTCAATACGAGACTTTAGGAGCAACTGATGTTGTTTGGAGATAAATGTTACGATTTAACTAGGAAGACTATGTGACTAAATCCTTCAAATATTTGGGTTTCAATCTTATATTGGTTTACATTGAATAATTTTATGGAAAAATCGTTTATCGGATGGTCCTCGTTGAACTTTGGGTTTTGTTGGACAAATTTTGGAGATTAAGCATAGATTTTCTTTTTAATGGGTTATCCTTTTCTGGATTATTTGACCTTGTACTAACCTTTCTGGTTTTGGTTTTGGTTAAATCCTAAAGACATAGGATGTATATAGTTCTCTTTGGTGGATTATGTGATCCTCTAGAAGTTGATTATAGTACTCTTAATGCGAACAAGTCTCCCTAAATACTCGTCTTTTGGAAAAAATATGAGTTTGATTAAGGAATCTAGTAAAAGTTGAAAGTCAACATGATAAGTGATTATGTTTCCTTATGAATAAATTCCTCAATAAAAATTAACTTAAAACAAAAATTTTGTCTATTAACTTTTCCTACTGGGAAATATAATACCGTTTAACCCATCACAAGTTTGTGATTTTCTTATTGTTAACTTTCTCCTAAACATGTTTTCTATAACTCTCCATCAGAACATGACCCTATGTTTTCTCCTCCATGTACATGTTTTACTACATGGAATCCTAGTATGGGTTAACTTGGGTGACCTCTGTACTTATCTTTCTTTATTTTAAAGTGATTGTTTTACCGACTCTTGTTTCGATGTGGGATTTTCAATGAAGTTTCCGAGCCAAATTTTAAAATTGCGAGGGCGCAATTCCCAAAAGGGGGGAAGGATGTAACACCCCAGGTAAATAAATAATATGAAATCTTTATATTTATCCATATTTGTGAATCAAATATTAATAATACTTTAAAGGGGATGCTATGCTCGATGGCGTACCCAATACGCAACAACGAGTATCTTGGGAATCTTACGTTGCACTCTAATAATAAAATAATATTATTTTAAATGGTAGTTAACATGTAGTCGTTGTATTGGCAGGAATGGATAGAAATAACTAAAATATTATTATATATGTTTTTAAAAGTTTTTACATATATCCAATAAAAGATAAAGGCTTAAAATACGGAAAGCATTCAATTTTAGGCGTATATGCCCTAGTTTTCACTAAAGGTTCACTTATCGCCTTTTGGTGGAGAACCATCATTAAATATAGTTTTGTTCACTCTTATACATTCTATTGGACCAAATAAAACTTTTCTTAAGAATCGGGACTTCAAAATTTACTTTGTGTAAATTTTTGGTATCATTCCGATAAAGATCATTTTTTTAATGAATAATGTAAAATGTTGTATTTTAATTCAAAACCTCTTTTTAGTATAATTTATTTATATGATTAGACTATCTTTGAATTCGTTTTAAAGTGAAATTAGAATATATTTTTACCATTTAATCCAATAGTGGTCGTTGGAATTAATTTCACTTTGAAATCAGACTTAAACTAGTGTCAATCTTTTGATACTTATTGTTTCATAAAAACACGCTATTTGATCTGACAGGGGGAATTAATTATTAAATTAATTAATGTGACTTATATGTTTTGAATTTTGTAAAATAGACTTCATTTTTGAATTCGGAATATCAAATATATCTTAGGGTGAATTTTTGGGATTTTTCTGAAAAACTTCAATTTCTGATGAATAGTGAAACCACTAAGTAGTTCTTATAAAAACTGATTTTTCCGTTTAAATGAAATTTTTCCATCTTTGTGTTTTGAATTTCAAAAATCTGACATACATGGTTGTCATTAAGATGTAAAATGTGGTTCAATGGGATAAAAATTATTTTTTTGGTGAATAGTAACTTATTAAATTTTTAATCGCGATTAGAGGTAATTAGTGTAGTTTAAGGTAAAAATAATGTTTTAATAATATGAAATGAACTTGACACATGTCCTAACCTCATTGGATGTGTCATGTCCGACCAAGAAAACCCATGGGTGAACTTGGGGATCCCATGAAGCCACTTTGGTTGGAAAATGACATTAATATCTTTTTATTTAAAATTATAGTAAAAATGAGACAAACATGAAATGTTTTACTAAAACAATTTTTACATGGGGTTATACAAACATATTTTTGACTATAAATATTAATTGGAAAGCTAATACGATTTCCTACATCATAGTATTTTTTTATAATTTTTAGACATTAATTATATTAAATTATTTATGACATCATGATGATGCAGCGATGACCTCATTATTTAACGATTTAAATAAAATGGAAAGATAATGTAAAATCTAATACCTAAACATGGAAAACCCCAATTGGATGAGTGGATTTCGAACCCTTATCACCTTATCCTCCAATTATATCAATGTGGGACCTTTTTAATCCGAAACTCAGTTTAAAATAAAGTAACTTAGCTTTACTTTCCAAGAGTGCCCCTCCTCTCCTCGTATAAAAGGCCCCCACCTCTACCTCCTTACCCACACTCTCAAAGCCTTTGGCTCGGCCACCCCTGCCCATTTTTTCTCTCAACATCCCTCATTTACTCCTTGAAGCCTCACATTGGCCATAAATTTTCCCAAGGAAGCCTTTGAGATCAAACCAAAGGGAGTTACCCGATTTTAAGGTAATGTCTTCTTTTGAGTCCTTTTGTTTTATTTTGCTTCTCCAGCCCCCCTAAAATCTTTATATTCTTTTCTTTTGTAACAACTACAGTATCCTCAATATAATAGGATGTTTTTATAATAATTATTCGAGCTACACTTACACACACCTACATCTAATGGTTAATGAACATACTGTTTCTGTGGATGGCGAATTTATGCCTCCCGAAATGATGATTGTTCAACATTATTTTAACACCTTCAAAGGTGGCCATTAAGATGTCACTATATTTATATATGATATATAATATGTTTTTGTTTTCCTTAAGATTCTTTATATTTCATTTTGGGTATAACTTTATGGTTTCCATTATAGGTAAACGCGATATCTTCATTTAAGGAAGTGCGGACTACCGCCCCCTCAAAGTGAGTTGATTCGTTAAATACCATATGTGGAACGTATAAAGGATGGAACTATGATATTATATATGATATTATACTGGAAATATAATATACCTTTATATCATTATGATTCCATTCTGTAAAATATGAAATATAAATGAAAATAGCGCCAATGCGTACGTACGGCTTACCGTCTCCATGAACGGTGCATTTCATTTCTTACCTCTAAATGATTATGTAATATTATAAATGCATGCATGTACTGGATATATATGACATATATGATATCTACATCATGAATATCATTCTGGATATAATGGATACATGAACAACATGTAATTATAAAGGGCTTATTTTTTATACAAGTACCAATGATTGTTAAAACGACCGTTATTAACTTAAATAATTAAATAGTGTTCATGACATGGTAATAAGTGATATAAAAGAAATAATGAACTTGAAAAAGGTTCTTATGTAAGTATAAATTTACTCAAGTTTATTATTCAGGACATTAAAGAACGATCGTGTCAAGTCGGACCCGAGGTATGGGACTTCGTCTCAATCTCCTTTCATTGAGGCATATTTTGTTTTATACACAACCTTCTTTTATATAGTGTATAAACCCTGTTGACTTTTATGTTTATTAAAAAGAGAATATTTTTTATACGAAGCGTTTACTAAAGGACAAAAGGGAATGTTTTTGTCGTACGTATGTCGCGACAACGACTTCTCCGCCGCCGTGACCATTATGTGAGTTTCGGCTTCCTCTACAAGCCATACCTTCTTTTTAAAAGAAAAATAAATACCATGTTTTACTTTTCTTTTATTTTGGTATTGAAAATGGTTTTCATAATGTTTTTTTATCAATGTGTTTTATTTATATCATGTGATTGAATGGTGGAAATGTTATGTTTCTTTTATGCATGTTTTATGTGATACGATTATATTGAGGTTCTTGAGAATTATTATGAAGACAGGTGGTTCTGTGATAAACTAAGGGTGGCTGAGCCCGATATAGCTCTCCAATGCATTGGGTAATGCGAAGGAGTAAAACGTTAAGGTTTCTCTAAAGAGATTTAGGGAATATACTGTGATGGGTATTCCAAACGTAACCAAGAGGGTTACTCTCTACGTAAGAATGTTATGAATGCCTCAATTTACTTTTATGTATTATTTATTCTATGATTTATTCATGATTTGATGAGGTATTTGAATGTGCCTATGATTTATGGGTAAGTATGATTTCATTCTTATGTATATATGAACTCATGTTTCTTTTCCATATTTTTATAACCCTTACTGAGCTTTTTATGCTCATCCCAAGTTTTTGAAATGTTTTTCACAGGTCAAGGGAAAGGTACATGATGTGATGATAGTGTCAAGGATGGGTCAAGAAAGAATCCATGTTTTATTTTAAATATGTTTCCGTTGATGGGAAGAATGAATACTGTCTTTTATGTAACCACTTTGTTTAAATGTGGAATGGAATGCAAGTTTCATGATCTAATTTTCTAAAACACTAAACTTGAAAATATCCTCAACATGTAATCTTGTAATAACTCAATATTAAGTAAGGTTTAAGGCTGGGGCCTTATAGTTTATGATTCAAAAGATACCAAAGCGTTAAGGGATTTTTGTCTCAATTTTCAATTTTTAAGAAATATGTTATGTTATACACCTATATTTATTCATGAGGTGTATATAAAGACCCTTAGACATGTAATATGATGAAATTATTTATCATCAAGATATTTTTAAAGTTTCATTGCATCTTATTTTTTCATAGAGCCTACAATTCAATGTTACCAAAGCAATAATAGTCTTATGTTATAATCTCATCGTTCATCGAGATAATTTATTATTATGCTTCAAATGATAAACTATTATGATAAATATCCCAAAAAACATGAATTTTATTCTCATTTAGTTATTTTTGTTATTTTAATGTAATATTATTATTTTCCAAATTTTTGGTACTTTAAATAATTGATAAAATGTTTTCAAGAAAATATGACTTTATCTCTCCCTTCGGTGAGAAATGTTTTTTCTTCCAAAACCCTTTTTTCTAAAATAAATATTTTACATTAATGTCCCTAAAATTATAAAAAAGATTAAATAATGTTTTAACAACTTTTAAAACTTTTTAAAATTATTTTGAAATAAATATTAATTTCGTTTTCCAAACAATGCGTGTTATAATTTTACCAAAAATGTGAAAAAAAATCCTTGTTTTTTTACATGCACTCTATGGATTGTATTTCCCACTGTCATGACCACTCAATGAATACAATATTCCCATACAAATTTTCAAAGTTAGTTTCTAAAAATCCTTAATAATATAGAAATTTTTATATTTTAAATAAATAGTTTCAATGTATAAAATGATTTTAAAAATTATTTTAAAAAGGGTTTTGAAAGTGGAAAAGATTTCTTAAGAAATGTTTTAAATGATTTTTAAGTAATCCTTTATTAGGTTAAAAGTGTATTTTCAAATAATGGGATTTTTAAAATATTTTATATTTTAGATAAAATCATTTTCAAATTCTGAAAGGATATTTTTATTGTTAAATGTTTTAAATGATCATTCAAAATAATTTTCCATCTAATATGAAATTTTTTGATGTTACTTATGCATTATTTGGGATATTATCCAATGATACCATTCATATTGTTTATTTTAATGGGATTATTATTATTTAATGAAGTTTATAAAACTTATTTCAGTTACATGGGTTATAGCATAAGTAAATTCTTAAGAAACCCACTTCATTTCATGTAAAATGCTATGATTAAATAATGAAATTTTTATGAAATATCACTATTTTTAATGGGTTATGATGTGATAAAAATTTATGAAATCATGTTCATTTCATGGATTATGATATAATAAAAGTTTTATATTATTGTGTCACACATATGTATGGTTTTAATTATGAGAGGGGTGGGGTATATATCTCCCTTTAATGTATTGGGAAAAGATTTATATCTCAACAGATAAATACAATGGGAACATGGAGTAAACTTGGTTCAAAAAGGGAATTTTTCCACTATGATGGTCTTTAGAATGAACCACAACTACTGTTATAGTTTGGATAGAAAACCCATTACACTAGGAGTAAAAAGGCATCCACTAGGGATGTAGTTGTGTCATTCCCAGGAGTCATAGATGCTTCTATGCTTATATGTATCCCAAAAATCTATGTCTTATTCCAATGTTATGCTCTCATGAGTCATGTTATTTGAATCCTCTGTGATTCATAAATTATGAACTACAAATAATTATTCCCTGAAACAATATTGTGATATTTGATGTATATGGTATGGGTTTCAAATTTTTTTATCTTATTCTCATACCCTAATGTTCATGTTATGATTATGTATCTCCCTTGATTACCCTTACTAAGAATCTAATCTCACCCATTATTATTTTTCCTTTAACCAGGTTATGAATATATGAATTACGTATGAAATGTCTATAAAGGGTGATAGTTATGAATAACAAAGTGGAAGATGATGTAGTCTACCTATGTACCATTCATTTGTGTGTCCATGTTTCCAAAGGCACTTAACTGTTATGATCCTCATATGTGTGTTTGTGTAATATATTGAATATTCCTAAAAATTGATGTAATATCTTTGTGTGATAATTCTAGGTTGTTATAATCCTCCCATGTTCTGTATCCACTGAGTGGTTCCCAGGAGGGAGAAGTCGCTATTGGGACTTCAAGAATGCCATCATTTATGACAGAGGATACCAAATAGAAGCAAGAGTCTAGGGTAGTATCATGGGGAGACCATTCCCTCACATCATAGTAGAAATAACAATCAGAATGACCCAATGTAATCAAAAATAATAAATCATAGAATGGATTATAAACAAAAGGGAAAATTATGTATCAAATTCAAATGTGGGAGCATGTAGTCAAACAGACTCATGATCATGCCATCACACATCAACTAACTACCCACCAATGTGATCATAAATAAAAATAAATGATAATAAAGTATGTGAATTTATTCTTATTCATAATCCATTACCTCGTCTATATCATAAAAATATCTAAGATATCTTGTTGAAAAATCAAACCCCATCCTCCACCTAACCTGGACTTGTGATATCTGAATATCTACTTGGGAACTAATGTGGAATCGCCTCCTAAGATATGTGTGTGTGCAACTCAAGGGGGAACCACTAATTCATCCCCATATATAAAATATAAAATTAGTTTATTTTCATGTCCCATTATTAGTTTAATAAATGATAAATAAATAGTTGTGTGAATTTGTAAATAAACAACCATTATTGATCCACAAGTTCTAAAATGATGCCCAAGATCGACTATACCTACTTTTCTAGGGCCAGAATGTCTCTGATCATGTCACATAACTATTGAAACTAGTACTAGTACCAATATCTATATAAAAATATGTGTAATCACCATTTAAAAATGACCCCTAATTTTCCTTAAATGACTATTAAATCATTTTTTTGATAAAAAACATAATAGAGATATAAATATTGGATCCAAAGCCTTAGTGTCTAGGGAAAATTAATCTCATAAAAATCATGTACATAATAAAATGTAAACATTTATTTAAATATTTCTACATTGTCCTTCTAAAATCTATTTTCCACATTATAATATTTAATCGCATGAGAATATACATCAATAAAAGTGGTGAGGTAAAATCCTAGTACGGCGAATGATAACATAGCAGAAATAAGAGACATGAATCAATTATACATGGGTGAGCATAATAATCATATTCATGTCCTAGGAATGATATAATAATCATAATAATAAGAAAGAAATTTTAAAAATTCATGGTATTTGGTGATTCATAAAAATGAAACCTAATTTCATCGGATTCAAATTCCACACATTGTTGTGAACAAAGCTAGCATCATGTTCAAGAATAACATATATGCATAAATAATAGCATCATAATTATTAAAACATATATCATAATGTTCGTACATAATATATAGAATCTCATGAGATACATCAAATTATCTAAATCATTTAAGGGAAATATAATTTTGGGCCCACTAATCACATTATAATATTCAAATAATCATATATTTTACATAAAACATATAACAATCATTTTCAGGAAATAACCCATGGAGACGAATGGGTTTCATAATTATTTCCTAAATAATTAGTTTTTGAATAAAATTTTGTGGTTAAAAAATGAATAAGGGAAAAAATATTTGGTATAAACATCTTCATTCATGTGAAAGTAGAAAAAACTAAGGACGAGTCAACGATGTATTTTGGAAAAAATGTATCCTTGAATATCGTGCTATTTGGATTATAAATCAAGGTGGTAACTTGTATATCCATGAAAATTTATGGTAA
This sequence comes from Viscum album, assembly GCA_963277665.1. Classification (NCBI taxonomy): domain Eukaryota; kingdom Viridiplantae; phylum Streptophyta; class Magnoliopsida; order Santalales; family Viscaceae; genus Viscum; species Viscum album. The sequence goes on along the minus strand of OY728162.1, from coordinate 1,493,957,266 downwards.
TTATAGTGATATGATATTTAAGGAATACTAGAGGAATAGTATTAACAAAAATGGTGTTAAAGAGGGATATCCCAAATAAAGGGAGTTGGTTACGAGAATCAATTTACCTTAAATCCCACTTTATTTCGTCACTTTCTTGCCTCCTAAAAAATAAAATTAGTTTTGTTAAAAAATTATAAAAAAATTTATTTTTGTTATGTTTTGTGACTATTTATTAATTATAACAATTATATTATATTTTTTAATTTATACTGTTGATGTTGGAGTGATTTGATATCATGTTTTCCATCAAAATTTTTTATTTCAATTCAATTTCTCTATTTTGTTCAATGTAATATATACACATGTAGAATAAATTAAATAAGATTAAAATACAGTTATTTATAAATTTATATATAATAATTTACTTATTTTAACCATCCATTAGGTTAGTGACATTTAAAGAAGTTATAAACATCCTCATTGTTGGTTAACTGACTGTTATCGAGACATTGTAAAAAGTAAAGGAATAACAAGTATGATAATTTAATATGTCATAAAAATAATAATTCCACTATGTTAACATAATTAATATAATTTTACAATAATACTTAATTATCCTTATAATATTTGGCTTTTTAAATGGATATTAAAAGACACAGAGGATAGGAGAAGGAGGGGATGAATTGGGGAGAGCTTACCCTCTACTCAGTGTTTTATCTTCTATATGGATATAAACTCCTTTGTTTCTTAGAGTTGAATGGATCCAAGATGTCCCTAAGTATTATAAGATAATTAATAGAGAGTATTTTGGATGACATTTTTTCTTTTTTAAGTGTGATAGGAGTGGTTTTATAAGGGAAGGTAGATGGGTTATTTATACTTGAGGAGGGGTATTTTAGAATAGAATATTTAATTAAATACTATATAAAAGGTAAAACTTTTAATAGGGAATTTTTAAAAATTTAAATAATATATAAAAATAACAGATTATTTTTCAGACTTTAAAACTTTTTTTAAATCTAATTCACTTAGTTTATTAGAAAGGAAGGTCGAAAAAGTAACATTTTCATATTTGAAGGGAACACATTTAACTTTAGGATTTAAAAAATGATTTTTAGATTTTTAAATTCAGTTTATTGTATTTTAGTAAATAATTTATGAAATAAAATATATTTTTTCCAATCCTCAAGTTCAACATATGAATTATTTGTTATTACATCATGAATGATGTGATTTAAGATTCACTGGTTATGAGAAACAATAGATTTTTACTATTCAAATAAAATTTATAGTATCTCAAATCATTACTACAAAAAATGACCCATAGTTAATTTTGATGTGATGATTTCAAAAATTATATTATTTTTATAAAATAATTTTCCAAAATAGGAAATTTTATTTTTTAATAGAAAAAAATGATTTTTATGAAATACTGTAAAATAAAATTAATTAAAAATGTGGTAATATTTTTTTTTATTTTTTAATCATGATATCTTTTTTATTTCCATGTAATATTTATATTTAATTAAATAATTAATTTTAAATATTATTTAAACTACATTTTATTATTTTGAGGTCAAATTACAATTTTAGCGGTCAGGTTACTATTCCCAACGGTCATATAATTATTCTTAACAATTAGGCTACTATTATTATGGTTGCATTACTATTCAAATGGTCATATTTCTCCTAATAAAATGACACTTAATTTTTTTAAAATACATATAATTATATATATATATATATTAGGAGCATGGGGGTACAATTATATTCTAACACACAAACACACGCACCACACACACAAGCTGGAGATGCAAATTTGTGTGTTCCATTTTTTTACATTTTATCCTTTCTATTATATATATTTATCCCAATTAAAATGTTTAGAATTTTTATTATTTTCATGGATGACTAATGTAATGATATTTATTCATGATATATTTATTTTTTTGTTTCTCTATATTTTTTACATGTATAATATTAAATAATATAATATAACACAAATTTTTTCAAGAAAAAAATATTACTAATAAACTATGGGTTTATAAATTCTTCTTCCCTTTATAAATTTCATCAAAAAAATTTCAACTCATATTCATAGCTTAGAATATATTAGGGTACTTATATTGCAATATTTCATGTGGTTCCCACATCGCATCTTGATACTTATGGTTCCACTAGATAACCTTGACATCGTGTGTTCTCATATTATAAAGAACCTTGCCACTATGGTCTAAGATCCTAACCATCTTCTTCTCATAAGAGAGTTCATTCCAAAAAAATTTCACCTCTGGATTTAGTGAATGTGAGGGGTCAGTTATATAGTTCCTCAAGATAGATATGTGGAACATGCCATGAACTTGAGTCATATTTAGTGACATTGCAAGACCATAGGCCACTACTTTTTTCATCAAGGATCTCAAATTGGCCAACATGATTAGGGCTAAACATCCATTTATTTCCCAATCTCATGACTCTCTTCCATGGTGATATTCAAATTAAAAATTTGTCCCCCACTTAAAACTCTAAATTACTTCAACAGGTGTCAACATATCTCTTCTTTTGACTTTGAACATCATTTATACATTGCTGGATGGATTGAACCTTCTATGTAATTTCTTGCACAAGATCATGTCAAATTTTCTTCCGTCCACCAAATTTTTCCCAACAAGTTAGAGTTATAAATCACTTTCTATATAGTGATGTTTATCGATCCATTTGAATACTCTATGAGAAATCAACAAATGGGATATGTTGATCGCATAATAATTCAAATTAAATTGGTCAGGCTCCCATCCTATCCTGAAGCATCTGAATAGTCTTTTTAGATTGGCCATAGTTTGGGGGAGATAGGTTTTCTTGAAATTCAATTGATTATTCAAATAATGTTTTATAATTCTCCGAAATTTAAAAGTGAAACTTGAATCATGATCTGAGATGAATAAAATTTTCACCCCATGCAGCCTCGTCACATAATTTATATTCATCCCAAAAATTTGTTCAAGTGATAAATATTGCTGAATGGAAACGAATTAGGTATCCACTATGAGTCGATACACTACAACACATATAAATTTGTTTCCTTTATATTTCTTTGGGAGACCAATGAAAAAGCCTATGGTGATGTTCCCCCATTTCCACATGGTTATAGGAAAAGGTTATAGTATCCCCCAGGACTTTAATCTCTATTCATTTACTTACTTAAACACTGAGAACCATGAGATATACTGAGCAATATATTTCTTTAGTTTTTTACACCATATGTTTTATTTAATATCGTGTTACATCTTGGTACTTCTGGAATAGATAGAGAAAGATGACCTATGTGAATTAATCAATAACTCTTTATTTATATTAGGTGATGAAGGAACACAAATCCTAGTTCCAAACCAAAATACACCATCATCATTGATATGGAATTCATTAATACTTCCTCCTAAACTACTTTCATCTTCTATTGAAGCACCAAATCATCCCTTCGTGCTTCCTTGATCTTCTCTTGAATTGATGGTAGGGAAATAATTTGGGTAAGGTCGGAGGGTTTCCCTACAGTCACGATTTCTAGATATATCCTTTATATATCCAGGAATAAAGGGTATTTCTTAATCCAAATCATGGATAGAGTAGAAGGTTATTTTCTACAAGGGCATCAGCTAACTTTTTTTACCTTACCCAGATAGCAGTGAATAGTGAAACCATAGTCCAGGATTTTCTCTAACCGTTTTCTTTAACTAGTGTTGAGATTGTAATATGTGAAAATATAATTTAGAATCTTGTGATATATATAAGTTTCAAACTTTTCACTATAGAGGTAGTACCGCAAAATATTCAAGGAAAAGAACATAACTGGATACTCCAGATCATGTGTTAGGTAGTTATACTTAGGGATATTCAACTATCAGGAGGAATATTATGTCACTTTATCATTATTCATGACTACACAACCCATTCCCTTCTTTGAATAATCATTTTATATCATAAAACCATATCCACTTATTAGTAGTGTGATTATAGGCATAGTGATAAGCCTCTTCTTAAGTTCCTTGAGTCTTTCCTTACATTATTCAGTCCATACATACATTACCCAATCAGGGGTTAAATTATTTTCAAGGCTAGAAAATCGTGATAATATTTTCAAATAACAATGATAGTATCCATATAATCCAAGAAAACTATATATTTTTGAAACTAGTTGGTTTGGGCCATTCCTCAAATGTTACTTGTTGTATCCAAAATACAGACTCACTAAATATAGCATACATTTTCTCCTTCCATAAATTTTTCCCAAAAAATACTTACATACTCTACATGATCATCTTTACTCTTATTGTGAAGGAGAATATCATTGTTAAAAACTACCTAAAATTTCTTGAGGTGGTTTCTATACACTATTCTTCAAATCCATGAGCATTTTAAGGGTATTAGTAAGTGTGAAGGGAATCACTATGAACACATAGTGTCCATACCATATATAGAATGCCATGTTTTTTATATGACCAGTTTTCACCTTTTATAAGATTACATACAAAAAGAAGATCCACCTTTGATAAGTACAAATCTCCTTATAGTTGATCAAACAAGTCATCAATCCTTGAAAGGGGATACTTTATATTTCTAGTGATCTTATTGATCTCCTAGTAATTGATACATAACCACATTGATCCTCCTTTTTCATTACAAAGTTCACTAAAACACTCCAATATGATACACCAGGGTGCATCAACCCTTTGTGTGAATTCTCTTGTAGCTTCTTCATTTACTCATATAGTTTTATCAGGGCTATCCTATAGGGACATTTTGAGATAGCTGTGGATCTTGGTGTAAGATCTATTGATAAATATATCTCATGATCTGGTTGGAATCCGTGTAACTCTTTGGAAAATAGATCAGTGTATTCCCTCACAATGGGAATTTCCCTCACGTTTATACCCTCCTTTGACTCAACCATTTAGGCAAGGTATTATTCTTCATAGGGTATCAACACCAATACCATTCATGGATTCTCAAAAAGACCACCATGATCTTACTTAAATTTTTAGAGGATCATAAGATGGTATTTAATGTTAAAATAGATTTTTATTTCCAAAACAGTTGATGTATTCTCTATAAAATAAGATCCAATCCATGCCTAGTATAGAATGGAATCCCGCCAAGGGAAGTATAATGAGATTATTTGAAACAAATTTCCCACATATGCTAACATAAGAAGAGTCCAACACCTAGGTCCCAATGATTATACCACTATATTCATTTAATGATATATGTACTTAAATTTTTTGGGGCATAAATTATATAGTTCTATAAAATATGCATGACATAAAAATGCATAAAACTATAATCAAATAAATATATTTCATTATAAATTTAATAGGAATTGTGCCTCATATGAATTCATTTTTATGATCCACTTCAACAGTAGTTATGTAACAATTTTTTCCTTTCACCTTTAGCTTTTCAGGTTTTTGACACTGGTTTCCCTCAATAACTAGTGGTTTAGTGCACTGGATTTCATAGTTTCCTTTCATACTATAGATGAAGCATTGAACTAGAGGTGGTGTGTTAGGATTTTCCTTCCTTTCCTCCATCATGTTGTTTGGTTTTTTCATGTCTTTTAGACATTCATGATCTTGGTGGCCATCTCTACCACACTTGAAGAATTTCCTATTCCCTTTAAGGAAATTATCATGTTGATTCTTCCATCATTTTTGGCATGTGGGTAATTGGATCCTCTTTCCCACATTTTCATTGGTGGCCTTCCTTTCCAACTTTGATAGGCATCTCCATCTAAATAATAGATATTTAGAATTACCCTACCCTTTTCAAAATAGTGGAACACTGAAAATATTTATCTATTTAGTTAATGCACAGTTCCACGATAAGTGGATCAGAAGATCTACTAAAAAACTGTGGACATTGCTGCATAAAGTACTCAATAGAATGTTATTCTTTATTGGATGAAGGCGGATGTTCCATGTGGTTCAGGTTATTGATTATATCTTGGGACAGTTGGGTAAGCATCGCCATGATGTTTCAAACTACACCACCCATGGAATTGGGGATGTCGTTCATATAATTTTTGTATTATCCCTAAAATGGGTTTTTGGATTAGTTTCTCATGGTTCCTACTATTTTCTAAAATATATTTTTTTTAATGTAAATTAACAAAGAATGAAATATGATTTGGTTTTTTTCACAATTAAATCTAAATGACGATCTTATGGGGTCCTTATGTTTTAGCCTTTTTAAAATAATTCTTATAGGATGTTATACCTATACATAGACATATACATATGGTTTCCCCTAATTTTTTCTAATACTAGCTTCCAAGTTCACTAAACCATCACCATAATTACGAATAAAGTGACCACATGTTTCATTATATTACTATTAAAAAAAATTTAACGTAAACAACATAATAAATATACAAATCTAGGATCCAACGGTTTAGTGTCTAGGGAAAATTAGGATCATATATAAATTGTACATAATAAAGCATATAAATTTTCTTAAATTTGTTTATTTATCCTTAAAAAATATTGAATTATCCTGACGTATTGAAATCACCAGAGGATGTACATGAATGGAATGGGTGAGCTAAAATCCCAATAACGGTAAGGATAACATAGCAGAAATAAAATACATGAATCAACAACACATGGGTGATCATGAACATAATTATTATGTCATAGTAATGGTATCATCATCGAAAGAAAGGTTAAGAAAATTTTAAAAGGAATGTAATTTGGTAATTTATAAAAATGAAACATCATTTTGTTGTGGTCAAATACCACACATAGTTGTGAACAAAGCAACCATTATTTTCACGCATAACATATGTGAATAAATAATGGCATAATCATTGTGAGAAAATATAGAAAAAATTTCATTCATAATACACATAATATCATGGGATAAAACACATTAACCAATGCATTATATGGATTTATAATTACTGGACCACCTATCACTTCATAATATTCACATAATCATACATGCCATATAAAACATATGACAATCCTAGTCACAAAATAAACCATGAAAATGAATGGGATTCAAAATGATTTCCTAAATAATAATTTCATTAAAAAACATTTGGGGTTCTAAAATGAATAATGGAAAACATATTTGGTGTAACATTATCACTCTCGTTTCAATAAGAAAAAAATCAAGAGGAGTCAGTGATGTGTTTTGGAAAGAGGAGTGTTTTTTCAAAATCTTTGTATTTTGATTAAAAATAATGTTAGAAACATTATATCCACAAAAACATAATATAAGAGTCCTTAAAGTATATTTAAGGAACATTAGAGTAATATACATACCCAAAATGGCATAAAATAGGGATAACCTAAAGAAAGGGAGCTGGGTTAGAGAATCCCCTTATCATAATTCTTGCATTATTTCTTTACTTTTCTGTCACCCGAATAATAAAATTAATTTTATTAAAACATTAAATAAGAAGTTAATTATTTTAATACAAATGAATATTTTTTAATTATAACAATTTAATAGTATTTTTTATTTTTATTTTTGATGTTGAATCATTTTGATATCATGCATTCTTTAAAACCTTCCCATTTCATTTCGTTCACTCTATTTTATTCAAGGTAGTTTATACATAAGTGGAATAAATTATAAATATTAAAATAAATATATTTTAACATTTATGTAAAATAAATAAATTATTTTAACGAACCATAGGTTTTTTAAAAAGTAAAGAAGTTTGGAATGTCCTCATTGGTGGTTAACCGGCCATTACCGGGACATCGTAAAAAGAGAAAAAATGGGATGTTTGAAAATTAAAAAAATAATATATATAATACCACTAATAGGTTAACATAATTAATATAATTTTAAAATAATAATTAATTCGCCTTATAATATTTTGGTTTGAAAGGGCTGGAGAAAAAAGATAAAGAGTTGAGGAGAATGGAGGAAGAATTGGTGAGAGCATACCCTTCTCTCAGTGTTGTTTCTTTTATGACTCTAAATTCCTTTGGTTATTGGAGTTGGATAGATCCAAAATATTCCTAGGTATGATAAGAATCTTAATAGATATTATTTAGGAATATATTTTTATTTTTAATGTGTGGTAGTATTGTTTTCGAAGGGAATGAAGATGGGTTCTTTATACATGAGGTGAAGGGTATTTTTAGAATAATATACTTAATTAAATAAAATATCAAAGGTAAAACCTATAATAGTGGATTTTTTGAAATAAAAATAATGTATCAATATATTTGAATATTTTTCAAGATTTAAACCTTCTTATAATTCTAATTAAAGTTTTTCTTAAAAAGGAAAATTGAAAAAAGGATAAATTATTATTTTAAGGAAACACCTTTGACTTTAGAGTTTGGAAAATGATTTTCAGTTGGGGAAATTAAGTATAGTATATTTTATTTAATCATTTATAAATTATATATATTTCCTCAAAATATCAATTTATGTAAATTATTAGGTCATTACTACATCATGAATGGTGTAATTTAGGATACACCAGGTAAGAAAAATATTGTATTTTTACTATTCACTAAAAAAATTGAAATATTTCAAAAAAATACCAAAAAATTAAACCGTAGATAGTTTCAATATTCCGATTTCAAAAATTCCATTAATTTTATTAAATTTTTTTTAAAATAAGTATTTTAAAATTTTAAAATAAAAATTACGATTTTTAGGAAACACATTAAAATGCAATTTATTAAAATGTGATTAAATTTTCTTTGTGTTTTTAAAAGTGATATTCATTTTTTGAAATTATGATATTAATATTTTCTTAAATTATTCTTGATAAATATTATTTATATTACAGTTTATTTTTTTAAAGTCAAATTACTATTCTAACAGTCATTTACCTATTCCCAAAAGTCAGGTCATTATTCCCAATGGTCATGTTACTATTATAAAGGTCAAGTTACTATTACAACAGTCAAATTTCTCCCTATAAATAACACTTGATTATTTCACTTGATATTCTCTAAAATTCTTCCCAAATTTATGTTTTCATTTTCAAATATGTTAATTGGTTTACTCATATTTTATTTCATTTTTATAGTACTGGTCGTGGGGTGATGATTCAAACAGATTGGGACAATATATTTTTCACTATTCTAGTTTTCTATTTTGTAATTTTTGTCCAATAATAATGTTTGTAATTTTAATTTTTTTCATGTATGAATAATATAATAATAATTATTAGGGAGATAAAAAATGGTTTCTCTAGATATTGTATGTTTATAATATAATATAATATAAAATTATATAATATAATATGATATAATATAATGTAATATAATATAATATAATATAATATAATATAATATAATACAATATAATATAGTATAGTATAGTATAGTATAATACAAATTTCTTTAGGAAATAAATATTTCAAATAAACTCTAGGTTTTTACAAATTCCAAGGTAGTGACTCGAGGAAATATAGATCATATCAGGCATACAATCAAATATTACGATAATAACCCAATAAAAGATTTTAGAGGAAAGAATGCCACTAATATTTATATGTATAACCCTTGGAAATCCACATAAACCTCATTGAAAATATCCCAAAGTCATTGGAATCTTATATAGGTGTAATCCAAATGTAAGGTGATTTCCTAAGGTATTCAAAACAAATAGGAACAATAATATAATCTATTGGGATTTCTCAAGTAATTCTATATCAAATAGGTAATCAACAATTTATATGTGATATCCTAGATAATCCATACACATAAAATACATCACGGAGGATAGTAAATCCCCCTTGAAAAATAACTCCTATGTTTATAAAACCAGTTGGCTATCAACTCAATCCCACCACACACAAGAAAGGTTGGCCTCTGAAGAACATGACCTATAATAATCACTACAACTAGATAAGGATCGTAACACTGATTTGGGTTCTATGTTTACAATAAAAATCATCACTACCCATTACCCTCAATCACTCTCTTGAGGGTCAACATATCACTAGGGAACCCACTAAGGTCCCCTACGTTTCATCATATCATAAACACCCTACATGGGTTCATCTACCTCTATCTCATCACTCAGGACAAGATTTTCAATCAGGGGGAATCATTTACCTTAATAGAATCATGCTCACTTCACAAACTCACTAAACTCATAAAGAAAGCCTCAACGACATTGGTTTCATGAGATACAAAACTGCCTATCTATCATTCCATGGCCACACTAGTTCATTATTCTCACTGATTATATCATCAATATAACCAATTCCTTTTATCTCAAGTAATCATAACTCAAAGTGGGAAGATCAATAACCTCGTCCTTATTAACCATCCAGATAACTCTATGATATATCACAATTACATCATGTCCTACCCAGTCCAATAACTCTTAGTAAAATGCTCACCTATACAAGGATGCATTAAGGGAACATATGATGAAAGTCACTATATCTCATTCATTTTATTTTCCTTACACCCCTCATGGGGTTCATGTATCTCAATTTATATGATTATAGTTATTCTCTCAACTATCAGTAATTGAGACATCCAACCAATGCACAATGTCTTATCATGGCCCTTGGTACGTTCAGTTAATTACAAGTCATTTCAATTTAAAAAATCATTTAATTTTAAAAATTAAATCTCTTTCTCTATAAAGACCACATATCACATGTTTCATAGATAAATTTCAATAAACATCAAGTAATTCATAAGTACCAATTACTTCATTAATGAAATTATTTCTTTTGATCACTATATGAAATCTCTCATAGAGATTGTACAAGTATCAAATCATCTCTCGAGTACACATCCTGAGCCATGATACCAAATAACTAATTTTTAATAATTTATAATTAACTATTCAATTAAATTATAAAAAATTATAATTTATTTCTTTTCAATCAATTAGGAATGGCTATATAAATAATCATCAATCAACATCATTGCATAAAAATGGAAACCAGCCATTCATGGATGGTCCATGACATACTCTGGACAATATCCCAAAAAATACCCCTAACCCACAACACTAAATTAAATGATAATTTTGTCTTATTTAATAAAAAATTAATGAAATCACATAGTGACGTACCATTAATGAAGAAGTGTGAAACGACATACGTTTATCATCTTAGGACACTCTATAGTAATTTTGAGAAAATTTCCGATTAGAATAACCTAATTTAACCTTGCTTTGGTGGAATCGGCACTGAACCCCTCATTGATTCACCCAAATAAAAGGTGATGAAGGAGAAAAAACAAATGATAACAGAAGAAGAATGTGAGAGAAATAAAATTCAAATGTCAAATAATTCCTTCAAAAACTACCCCATTTCCATGTTGGTTGTTGGAATAAGGAGAGAGGATTAACTCCCATTTTCTCAAAAACATTTAAGGGAGAAGAAAATTTGAAGAGGGGGTTTAAGAAAAATTAGGGTTTCCCCTCTCTTCTTTTAATTGGGAAGGGGATCTCCATTGTGTGGTTCGCTATAACATGACATGGAAGACCTCACCTACGAAACCTAAAATACACCAACATGTTGAGGGACATTCCCAAGACTTTCCCCCCACTTCTATTAATTTTTCTTGAGGGTTTCCTCCTTCACTATATTAATAACCACATTATTGATCTTACTATGGTATTGCTAACAACAAGAGATACATTCCCCTATGAGAACTATGTCCTAATATGCCTTAGGTGTTTCATATATGGGATTCCCTAATAACACGAAAAACTACACCACAGTTTGGTGCTCCACATGGTCTCTCTAAATAGGAACTAAATTAACACCATGACATGATTCCCCAAAAATTTCTAAAAGGTACAATCCCCATATTCCTTTCTCTCAACCAAAGGTAAACCCCCACCAACAAGAATGGTCCCCAAACTCACCCATGCATGGTCGGCTCCATCATGTATAGGTTTCATGGTGTGGGGGAGTTTCCTTAACTATTTCCAGGAACCATAGGATCCACCGTGGCTATTTTAGCCTCCCAATTTACAACCGGAGCCACTCCTCAAAAACACACTGAGCCAAGTGCAAAATTCACAACCACTATAGTCAATCCTCACAATCATCATTGTTTAAGAACCCATAATGACATGTAACAATGAATGGTGTTACTCATTTCAAATAAAAACACCCATAAAAGAACACTATTCCGTAAAAGATATTGTTTCAACCACAAAAAACACCTATAATGATTGACCACTCTGGATTTTCAGATCCTATGACTTCCCCAACCACCACACCCACCAAGGGAACTATGCCCTCTAGACTTTCTGTTTTTTCCTCCACCACGGTGAGACCCATGATGTGGTCATCCCTATCATTGTTCACCTATATAAAACATAGCTACAGGTCCATCCATGCTTGTGGTGAAGGCCATCCGATCACCCAAAACACCTCACAAGACATAATACACATCCAAAAACATTTTATTCAAATGTCTGGACACCCACAGCTCAAATATGGGTCCCAATTCAATAAATTCCCTTCCTCTAGGACCTAAAATTTAAATTAATTATAAATTTTATAACACTATAAACACTTTCCATTATACCCCAACCTTATATAAACTAGGAAAATGAAAACATGATAAGAAGGAGAGAAAGGGAAATGATAAAAGAAAGGGTGGAGGAGTAGGATGAAAAATCCATACCACTAATTCCATGGAATTTTGTGTTGGAATACCTAGGGTGAGGAGAAGTATAATAATAGGATATCTCCCTCCATTGGTGGTGGTTTCATTATTATAGAAGAGTGGGGGGGGGGGTTCCCACTTTACATTTAAAAAAATATTTAAAAAATAAATTTTCATTTTATTATTATAGAATTAAAATTATATTTCTATAAGTCTTTAATATAAACATATTACAACATTAAAAACACAAAACAATAACATTAACATTTTTAACCCAAAATAATTTAAATATAATTTAAATATTTATATTCCAATATTAATAAGGGAATATATAAATGGAACTTTATAAAATATATATATGATAGAAAAATAAGAGTTATAAATTTAAATTTATTCAATTAATCAGCATAAAAGATTAAACACTTAAAACTAATACTATAAAAATCCCATGGTTAATTATAACATGTATTGATATGTCTAGACATGAAATGTGATGTTTTAGGTAAAATTCCAGACAACACTATCATCTTTTATAGTTACAAGAAACTTTAACATTAAACATGAATGTTTAAAGAATTATTACTAATTTGAAAACCTTATTTTTTAACCTCCAAATAAAAATTAAAATTAAAATATATAAAAACTAAAAAATTATGTTGTTATATACATTTTAATTCCATTTAACACCTAGCATTTATTTATATTTCTTTGATTTAATACTTTTCATGGCTTGTATGTTTTAAATTTAATTAGGATTTTTGTATTTTTTTTATTGAGGTTGACCAAGGGTTATTCTACTTTCCTTCCTCCTTTTATTTAATGTGGTTTATTTTTTTATTATATATTTTGATATACTTAGTTTAAAAAAACCTATTATTTCTTTAAAAACTATATAGAATTTATTTCTTATGCATTTTTCAATATCAATAATCATTCTCATGGTCTTAATGATCAGTGATGGCTTGTTTATCAAGACCTTAATATTGGTTTATATATTTAAACTTCCATTTATGTGTGAAACATTATATTCTTAATGTTTTTTAACCTCTATTTTCGTAATTTATATCCCTCTATGTTCACTTCTATGGTTTTTAAAAAATCTATGTATGTATATGAAAATATATATGTTTTTATGTGAATGGTATAAATGGTTCATGATCAAAAACTAGTCTACCACATTAGTGTGCTTCAAAAGTGTAAAATAAATTTATTAAATATTGTTTTTTCCATGTATGGATTTTTTATAAAGTATAATGTAATTTCAGGGGGATTTGAATGGTATAGTGATAAGTTTTTATAGATGTAGTTTTCACTTTTAATTCATGTTTATATTTTTATAAATATTCTTAAAATGTATTTTATTATCAACTAATTCTCCTTTTATATAGTAAAACTCATACATGCAATTTTCTATTATATAGACTTGTGAAATATTGTTTTTCAACAATAAGTGATAGTTTTTAATTGGACTTTTTGGGTGAGTTGTGTAAAGTTTTAATAAATTATATTCTAATATATATATTATAAAACATCATAGTATATCTTTGATTATATAAAAATTAATGTATAAATTATCTAAAATGTTAGTCTTAGAACATTCACACTAGTTGGGTGCCTTTGATAATTCTTATGTCATGTGAGTTGGGTGGTTGGATGAGATCAAATTGATATAAGAAGATTAGTTCTATTTAGTTTGGTGTATATTTTTTTCCTATAGAAAATTGGCTCATTATGATAATTTTTTACCTTGAGATTCATTTAAAAATGGTTGGATACTTTATAATTCCCCTTGTTTTGTTTAAAAAGGTTATATATTTTTTTAAGAAACATCATTTTTAAAACAATTACATATATTTTATCTTAAAAAATATATAGAATTTAAATGTAATGTGATTAATTAGCTTAAAAGTTAGAAAAAGAATAATGATTTTATGATTATATATTTTTTGAATACATACTATTATGGGATATTTAATGGCTATTTTTGTGAACATACCCCTATATATACACTTTCATTCATATACTAATGAATGTTCTTGAATATTTTTTATAGTGCAATGAATATGTTACTTTTTGATTTGGTGGATAGATACATTCCCGTAGGTATTTAATATATTATTTCCTTGAAAATCCATAGATGGAATCAACCACAGTGGCCTCATTTATCATTATTTTATTATTATACAGATATTGAATGATATTTTGTTTAACTATTTTTATTTGTATAATGTATGGAATGATGTTTGTATTCATCGATTCAGTTATCTATATTTTACCAAACCATTAATGTGATTGGGTTTTTTTATTTTTATATATATTTTAAATAAAAACTAATTTACAGATTAAAATTGTTGAATAATTTTTTCCCCTTAACTATATATGTTTTTTTTCATAGAATTTCTATGAACTATGACATTCAAGGAGAACACACATTAGGTTGGTGGAAATTTAGATCAAATTTATGGAAATTCAGGACGGTTTATTATTTGAAAAAAACGTAAAATTCAATTCAAGTGATTCAACAGTGGTGATATTACCTATTTTTTTACTATATTTTAAATAAATAACATTGAATATGGATAAATTGAGGAAAGAACCATTATATTCATTAAAAAATAAAGTGTGAAGCTAATAAAATGGGAAAGAAAATATATAATAAAATATGAAAAGATTAAACTTCTTTTCTATGAAAGAAGATGTACAAAAATGAAAACACGATAATATTACTGAGGATAATCCAAATTATTAAATCATAGAGTATTTTTTTCTTAAAATAGTAGATAGAAAAATCATCTGATGATGAAGAAAAATACACTTCTGATGATAAAAAAGATATTTTAATTTGAAAATATTAAAAAGAAAAAGCAATATATACTGATAATCAAGATCAAAATATGAAATATGGATATAGAAATTTTAAATCAATGGAATTATTCTATAATTAAAAAACATGATTTAAATTATATTGTAATGATTTTTATCAAAAAAACCACGGAGTTTATGAAAAATATTATGTACTTCATGATTTTACTTACTAAAAAGAAAAAAGTCATAGATCGAAGGAATTTTAAACTAATATATTAAGATGAGGAAGTTTATAAAATAAAATCAAAGGTGATTGACCCTAATTAATTTTATATGAAATTTTAATTCAATTCTCACAAATTGTTTATAAAATTAGTAAAAGATCCAAATATGAGGAAAATAAAGTTATGTATTTCTAAAAGTAAATATTTTCTTAATCTGATAACCTAAATTAAATAGTAATAAAGTGCCTATTTTGTGATGTAGAAAAATTATATGGTTCAACCAACCAATAAAATATTATTTTTTAATTCAAAGAAAAAAATAGTAATTTATCTTATCTAAAAATTATAAGAAAAACTAAAAAAATGACCGATATTAAATATTAAACCTTTTTATATAGGCTTAACATCTAATCTTGAAGATATGAAAAAATATTATAATTTTACATCACCAAACCCACAAAACAAAATCAAATTGATTCAAAATTAAAAAACATCTAGTTTCATAGGATATTAAGTGAAACCCCTATGTGATCTAGTAAAACATGTATTTTCTAAAAAATTATACTTTTTAGTCCATAATGAGATATAAATATAATTTAAATAAGTTAAAATCACAACTATTTTAGAGAAACTTTAATGTGATAGAAATATTTTAGACTTGAAGAGGCGATTATAAGCCATGATGAAGAAAGAAAAATAGGTAAGAATTTTTCAGAATTATAGCTTCACAATTAATTAAAATTAAAATTTCTGAAAAATTAGATGAAATAATTGGAAAACAGTAAATAGTGGTTATTAAATCATATTATAAATACTTAATAAACATGAAACCATTATTTCTTGATCATGGATAATCATCACAAATTATGGGTGAAAATTATTCTTAGGGTGATGATAAGTATTATAGATTATTAGTCAAATTTGTAGATAATGGTTTTCTTAAAAATTAAATATATCTGGGTAGAAAAAAAATAAAAATAATAATATTTGTTCTTGGAGTGCACTTTATGTTAATTGAATGAAAGAAATATTTTTCATCCTATATCAATTTTGTAACATTATGAATTATGTGATACTCTAATATAATCGGTATATAATAAATAAATTAAAGAAAATGATATATATAACTAGGGTCAAATAAATAATAGAAATACTTTTCATGTAGGAAAATAAAAATAACTCATTTTATCTCGACATGAAATATCATAATATTATTCAGAATATAATGATTAATCATAGTTAAGAAAAGGATATGAGAATATTGTTTCAAGTAGATGCTATTAAAATACCCTTTATCTCAAATTTTATAAGGTCACTTCATGTTAGACATTTAATAAGGGAGAAATGTGAATTGATTTCATAAATTGATTTAAATTAAAATTCCAATGCCACTGGAGTTGATTCATCTCAATGTTTGAGGACCAATGAGCATAAAGGTTCAAAATTTTAATAAATATTCCATTTAATATTAGGGAAATTTCACTTGAATGGCATATATTTCATTTATGTTCAATAAATCTAAAGCTCTATCAATGATAAATAATTGTAAAAAATATTTTGAAAAGAAAACTGGTTATTTTTTCATGATGTTAAGATATAAAAAAATATTTTTAGGACCAGTGCTTAATTTGTTTTCAATACCTTTTTGGTAAGTAGAAGATGAAGTGGGGATACTTAAAGAGTTATTATGGATTCATAGAATGGAATTCTATGTCTTGATTTCTAATCTCATTTTAAAATTAATAATTATTGAACTTGTTTAAATATCAAAGACTTGTGTCAATAGTGTCGCATTATTTTTAGAAAGGAAGATTTAAAGATGGCCATGAAATATGAACATTATTGCATTAGGTATTTTCATGAAGTGAAGACAATAAAAATATTCATTTTCATGAAGACGAGTTTAGAAAAAGAAAAATAATTAAAATAAGACCTGGAAAAATATTATTTTTCATGAGTAGTTGAGAATAGATTTTTTAATAATTTCTTATAATTAGTTTTCACTAAGTTATTACGTAGGCCTTAAGAAAAAAATGTCATCCATGTGAGCCCAAGGGACCATCTCAATCCAACACATGTGGTGGGAGGATACTAACACATGGGAGATCTAGCCCAAAAGGGATATAATGGTGGAATAGGTTGTATAATACCATCAGATAGTGCTTAGAAGGAATGGTGGGTTTATAGAGTCTATTGGGTGCACATAATGGAGTGTAATGGGGAAATAATTTATGTATGCCCCATGTGTTGTGTTAAGTGTTCCGAGTGACGAACTTACTTCCAAATAAAGGTTAAAAGAGAATGTTAAGAAATAAAATTAAGTAATCCACATAATCATTGATTGATATGAGATTAAATATATGTCACGCATTATACCCATCACTTAAAAGTTATAGACATAATACAACTGTCTAATCTAAAGTGTGAGTGAAATCTTACAGGGCAAATCATCTTCTACCTCCATCCTCACCGAGATAAATAGTTCATCACGTTTTTTCATTTCTAGGATACCATGATCTTGTAAAGCTCATTATATGATCAATATTATTATAGGAAGATGATGAATTGTCATGCATGAGATCTTTTCCTTTCATTCATGCAATTATTCTAAGAATCATGAGCTACTATTTAATGAAAAGTGAAGTTATAAGAGTATAATAATAAATATTTAATTCATAAATAAAAATATAATGTAATTATTATCATAAGAATATGAGATTCTCACCATGAGGAAAATGTGGTCAGAAATGAGGTGAGATTTTTGATATCTTGGAATAAGGAAACCCATGTTTTTGGAATTTTTTTGAAATTAATGATAAATGGGGATTTTAATATCAGTATTAACATTTCATAAAAAATAATCTCTCGATTTTTTGAAGATTATAAGATATTTGGTGCTTGAGGTCAACAAATATCATGCTTTTAAGTTGATAAAGGTTGTTATAAGTCACCATTTAGAGATCTCTCATGAAAAAAAAGAATTTATACATTCTTTAACTTTATGAAGGTCATAAAGTACAAT
The DNA here is from genome assembly GCA_963277665.1 of Viscum album. Classification (NCBI taxonomy): domain Eukaryota; kingdom Viridiplantae; phylum Streptophyta; class Magnoliopsida; order Santalales; family Viscaceae; genus Viscum; species Viscum album. The sequence goes on along the minus strand of OY728162.1, from coordinate 1,493,938,613 downwards.
GAATCTTCTTCTTGTGAGATAAATAAAATAAACATCATAGTCCTTCGACTTGTTGTAATCATACTTTAATATCTTCTTAAATAACCAGTTCCATTATTCCATTCGAGTTTCTGATAACTTTTTGAGACATCAACGTAAATTGTATACCAACACTCTGTTTTGTGATGAAGAAAGGAATGAGATAACTCAGATAATTGAGATCGTCAATTTAAGGAATATTTTATTACATGATATAATGATCATCCTCACTATTATGTGAAAGAAAAAGAGGCGCGCAAATGAATAGTGTATACCCATTTCATTTTATGCAAATTAGAAGAGTGTATTCATTCATATATGAATGCCCATGCACATGTGGATGCATAACCTCATGAGAAGATACCTTAACTATTTAATAATATCTTAATAAATCACATAAAATTATTATAAAGATAAATATAATATGTATTAGAGTTTTAAGAATAAGGGGATTGAGTAGTGAAAGGTTTATTCTTGCATAAAATAATATTGGAGGAATTATTTTAACCACATGTATTCATAAAATTTAGTATAAGACATTAATATTTGAAAGAATAATTTCTTGATCATTTGTTTCACTATGGAAATTGATTATAAAATAGTGATCATAATTATTTAGTAAGATAGACAGACTCAATCAGTGGTTGTTTAAGGTACTTGCAATATACATGAGAAAGTGTGACTTAGAAATATTGTGAAGTAAGATAAAAAGATCCCCTAAATTAGAACAAACATTGAATAATGTTAGTTGTTTCTCAGTTAGATTTGATATATGAATAATTATTTTAGTTTGAGTTAGAAGAAAAAATAATTCTCTTAGTTGGTGTTGAGAGAAAGAGAAGACTCTAGCAGGAATCCAGAGTTGACCTGTGTAGATTATGGTAACAGTGTTTGATGTAGTATAAAGAACCTCCTATATGGATTTAGGAGTTAAGATATGATATGATTGTCTATCATCAATTTTAACTGATAGTAATATTATATTAGAGAATCAATGTTGGAGGTATTACCAACATGTAAAGGAGTATTTAATTGTAACAAACCATATAAATATTTTGTGTTGTGCACTCTCATATCATTTTATATATACTAGATGATACTATGAGAATAACTAAGTTGACTGAGAACCTTAACAAGTTCAATAGGTTTACTTCCAAAAAAATCAAAAAATATGTGAACCACTGATTCAACACCCCCCTCCCCCTCAATGGAACATAATCTAGCATGGGACTCTAAAAGTGGTATCAGAGGGTAGGTTCCCTCTAATTATCCAATCGAGTATTTATAATTTGTAGAAATTAGAAAATTATTGAGTTGTATTATATGTGGAAAAAGGAATCTACTCTTGAGGTTCCTAATCTGGATATTTCTTCCAAGACACAGATGAACATAAAGAAAAGATAGTAAATTAAGTAGAAGAATAATCTTCTAGTAAAGGAAGATACAACGCTAACTTAAGGTAATCAAAGTGGTATATATTACAATAATTATCGTGGGTATGATTCTTATTATGAAGGTTTCTCAAGATGTGATGAAGATGCCTCATTTAGTGATGATTATGCATTATTTGTTAGTGGTGACATAGATCATTTAGTGATATTAATTATGAATTCAATGAACAACTACTAAAAATTCACATAGAAGTGGAAAGTTGTGTTGTTTTAATCTTCATGGGGATTTAATATGAAAATTTCTCAATGGAAGAAGAGGAAAATTAAATATAAGCGGTATTGGATAACAAGTTTGGCATATCCCTCACTCACACAAAACATATAAAAGAAAATGATGAAACAATATCTATTTAAAATGAAAGATATGATGAATATATTGAATAATTTCAAAGAAATATTTGATGAAAATTTTTGTTTAATATTCTTAATAGATGATCAACTAGAGGATAAAAAAACATGGTAAAGTGCCATGAAAATTATTTTAGATAATCAAGAATAATTAAATAAAAAAAATCAAGAAGCTGGAGGAGGATTAGAAAGGTAGTATAATAATTATTGAGGATGATAAGAACTCCCACAACATAAAGTGTCTAGATCAAGAATTGAGATTAAAGAATCTGGAATCACCATAAGCTGGAACATCGAAAATTGGTGGAAAGACATATGCCTCCACAGACGTATGCATTGAGGATCATGGATCCAAGAAGAGAATCAGATCATCCTCTAATAAAATTGAAACACCCTATAAGAAGAAGGTATACCATAATCCCAAAATTATTTTATGTAATAATGGGGTTTCAATTGTTGGTATAGGTTTTAAACCAAACTCTGGGAATGTATAGATAGTAAAACATTCTCACAAACCCACAAATTTAAGGGTGAAGGGGAAATTATATTTATAGACTATTTCCCTAGGTACTTTCCAAAAGATTGGTGGTTCCACTCAAAAATAGAAATTTTCACATTCTATAAATTTAAGATAGACTACACGAGAAAAGAAGAGAAGAATATTTATACGATATTATCGGGGCTGCTAGAAGTTTGGGCACAAGACATTGGAATATTGGAAAAACATGTCCCTTAAAAAATAATATATGGCTTAATTTTAGGGGGAGAAACATTCAATAAAGAATAAAACCTTGACCATATAATATAAATCGAAGGAAAATAATTTTTTTTATAAATAACACATTTGAATACATTAAATATTTCTCTGAGTATTTTAATGTAAGTGTTCATTGGTATGATTATTGTTGGTATGTACCAAAAATGAAAAAAATAAGATTATAATTTTTATATAAGACCAAAAAATGGTAGGAAGTTAAGAAAAAAAGGTGAAAAGTAAATCTTAAAATGTGAACAAAGGAAAGAGAGTATTAAACAAACTCTAAATAAAAGAAAAAATGTAATCAATAAAAATCCATATTGGCTTCCAATTAAAAAATATATAAATTCTTAGAAGAGGTTTTTGACATATGTCTTAAGAAGGGTCGCATGGAAAAAAGGTTCATGACCATAATACCAAGATATGTTCCCTGTGTTATGAAATTGAAGATGATTCACCATAATGACAATGGTAATTCATGTGAAATTATCAAAAGTTAAAGAATATTTGAAATAATTCCTAGTTATTTGGAAATATCAATTAAAATTGGGTAATAAATTAGAGGAATATGAAAAAGATCAAAATTTTATAGGAAATGAAGTGGCTAAAAAAACTAATGGATTTAATGTCTTTTATGAAAGGATCAAGAATTCAGGACTTACTGCCTACAAATTCTTGGAATTCATTCATGGATAGTTGGAGGTATTTTAAATTAAAATAGATACACCTTAGGCTTCATGTTCTCAAATTACAATAAAAAAAAATAGGTTTCAAAAAAAATAAAGTCTAAGTAAGTTAGTAAATCGTTCCCTAAATTTAGATGAAACTCTCAATATAAATATTATTTCTTAGAAACCAATAGGTCCCCCCTAATTCCCAATTATTTTATGTATTTTGACCTTAGTTAATTGAAGGATATGTTTGAGGTTTCATGTTTTGTACAACACGAAGAGATTTCACTTCAGGGATTCTACTGAATTCAATTAAATAGAAGAAAATAATTCCTCCCATAAGGTGTAGAAACCTTAAGAGGAATCTATCATTTTAATAAGTTCCAGTGAATTCGAAAATTTTGGACAGATTTCAAACCAGAGGGTTAAGGTTTCCTGGTCAAATTTAAATCCCATATTATTAATTGTATTAATCATATCAATTAAGTGGGGGTTCCTGGTTGATGACAAGATGATAAAAATGGGGAACTATATTTTTTTTCTATGGAACATTTAGATGTTTTTGTTGAAGTGTGTGTTGGAATTTTTACGTTTTTTATAAATATGATTACTTGCATCCCCTAAATTTGTAACTGAAAATTTCTAATTATGAAATCGCATACATGGTAAATTATGGATATCATATACATCCCTAGTTGTGTATATCTTACTTCCTACATTTGTTTAACACATTTATACTTAGAGTAAACCAAAAAATGGATCTTTATTAAAAAACGTGTGATACCATCACTCTAATTGAAGTCTTTAAGAAAATATCATTTATGGGAAAAGAACATTCTCTCAGGAAATTAATGAGATGAGAATACCTCCAATTATCCTTTTTATTTTCTTTTTAAAAAGGGTGATAAATTTTTTATCACACATATTTGCTTTTAAATATGTGAAGAGGTGTTGAAAAAAAATGAAAAGGGGGATATTTTTCGGTCCAATGATTCATTTTTTGTTAATAATGTTTCAATATATGTTTAGTGGGTTCATGATAAAATGTTTATGATTCTATAATTTTTATAGATTCATATAATGTAATTTAATTATATGATTGATAAATTCTCCCAATCTATGTTATAATTTTTGAACTAATTTAAATATCAAACAATTGTGTCAATAGGGACACATTTTAAAAAAAAGAATATTTAAGGAAGGTCATGCAATATAAACATTACTTCAAGAGGATTTTTAAAGAATTTAATATAATGAAAAAAAATTATTTTCATGAAGAAGAATTTAGAAGAAGAATAATTAAAATAATACCATGAAAAATACTATTTTTCATGAGGAGTTGAAAATGGATATTTTTTATATGTTATTATTATTATTTTTCAATATGCTATTTTGTGGACCTTCACCAAAATATTAGTCCAACACATGATCCCAAGGGACCATCTTAATCACACACTTGTGGGAAGAGGCCTCTACTATGTGTGAGAGACACTCTATAAGACATTAGATGGTGGAAGATGTTTTATAGCACCTGTAGGGGGAACATAGAAGGAATGGTGGTCACATATCACCCAAAGGGTGTACATGATGGTGTGAAATGGGGTAGTCATTTTGTCCCACCCAATCTGGTGTGTGAAGTATTATGGGTGTTGACCTTGATGTCGTATTTAGAGTAGAGAGGCACACTGAGATATAAAATTAATGGATCACCATAAGAAAAGTTTTATGTGGGAAAGGATGTGTGGTGTACTGTTCACCTATCACTTAAATGTTATAAACATAATACAGCCATCTGATCTGATGCACGAGAGCAATCAGATCACCATGATATGTCTTCCTCAACCTCCAACATTGTTGAAAAATGCTATTTGTTTTATTTCTGCATGATGAGGATTCCATGATCATACTGAGCTTGATATTAGTGCATTATTGAGATATTTAGAAGAACATGATGAATTTATATGCGTGAAATATTCATCTTGCATTCATGTGGCTATCTGAAGATTGATGATTTACTGCCTAATGAAAAATATAGTTGAATAAGTCCAATAATGAATCTATAATGCATATATAAAATGAGAATTCAATTATTATCACATGCACATGATATTCTCACCATGAAGAGAAATTGACCGTGAAGTATGTGACACCCTGATTTTAGATGCTAGGGAATAAGGAAACTCACATTCTTAAAAAAAAATTAAATGTTGGATTTTAAAAAAACATTTGTATCAACATTGACGTGGAATGAAAATTATGATTCTATGTTGGGAAATATTATAATAGATTTAGTGATCATGCTATATAATTACTATGCTTCTAATCCCTAAGAGGTTGCTGCTATTAGCTATTTCGAGAGCTCATGTGCAACCAGGTATCTCCATTCACTTCAACCATAGGAATATAACAAGGTATTATAAAACTTATTCTCATGAAAGGAAGATGTTAAATATTTAGGGCCCTTAAATTTTGTTTATAACACTCAAATAGCTTCATAAAGAAGTATTTCTATGAAACCATTCATGTTTTCATGAACTCTTTGAGACACATGAGATTGTTTATTGATAAAATGAATTTATATTTATATTTTTGATATATTTTCCTATGGTTTATTCATGTTTTTTCAATAATTCGCTATCTCTTTGTTTGTTTCCTCATGAATTTGAAATTTTCGAATTAAAGGAATAAATGCTGAAAAGTGGGAAAATGGTATTTACACATTTTGTACACAATACACGATGTGTATTCCTCATTTGTATCATGCCTATAAATCCAAAAAACCACACCTAAAGAATATACATGAAATGAATCTCATACACGATGTGTAAATACATTACATGTTGTGTGAATTCAAAAATATAATCCCACAGAAAGTGAATCAAATACATAGTGTATCAAGTTTACACTATGTTAGTAGTTCAAAGACCTCATTCTGTCAAATATTTACCTTGAATATCCCATGATATTCTAGATTTTCCAAGGAGATTTTGGATCTCAAATAAAAAAATTTCTTCCTACTTACATGATGTGTAAATGTCCAAAAAAATTAACTTCAATAAAATACATGACAAAAAATCTTTACTAATCATGTATATTTAAGACTATTTATATTTTTTCAGTTTCTTTGTGCATAAGGGTTGGAAAAATAATGTTTTGTTTCATTCTTTATTCTATGGTTTCATCTGATTTATGTCCAACTCAATTTTAATTCACTCCCTTAATTTTTTAGTAAAATCCTTTTGAGTTATTAATCTTTCCTCATCTGTTATTCATCTATTGAACTTCCTCTTTCATTTCAATTCTTAGTTTCAACACTGATCATCATTTTTCATCAACTCATATTATTCTTTCACTATTTTGTTTATTACAATTAAGTGTTTTATTGGATTTACATTTATTGTGATTATTTAATCTTTATTCTTCCTTATTATAAATCTTGTATTTCCAATTAGGTAATACTTTCGTGATTATTCATAGAATATCTTATATTTCAGTGTTAACACCCCATGTTTTTCTAAAAATAAATATAAATACATGGAACATTGTTTTAAGTAGATATTTATAACTAGCCTTTAAACATAATTTTTCCACTTCTATGTTTTGAATTTCAAGAAACTGTCATCTATAATTGTGTTCAGTGAGTTATTTGGAGTCTGATGAAACAAACTTGTTTTTTTAAATAGCAACACACCCTTATGAATATTAATATGAATATTAATATTACCCTAATGAATAGTAAATTTTATTATTATTTTATTTTCTTAAGTCTTTAATATAATAACATCTTGGTTAATTTTTCATCGTGATATAGAGGTAGTTATAGAATTTGAATCGTTAATTTTGTAATTAAGTATGAATGTATTTAAAAATTATATTAATAATATTTAGAAAATCATTTTCAAAAAAAGGACCTCATTTTAAATTTTACATGTTGAAAAATGGTTAGGGGAAATTTTTGGGATTCTCTAAAAATCATGAAATTTTGATGAATAGTGAAGTACGATAAAATACTTTATAATCAAATTATCATTAAAATACACTTTTTATGACATTATAAGTGATGTAAGGCCACATGGTTTGAAAACCCATGCCATTATTACTATTCTAGGTCACATTAACTAAGATTATTCATAATCTTTGGCAAAAAGATAATAATAATGATTAAAATAATGAAAACTACCCTCTCTCCTCCACTAAAAATACCACCCTCACTCCCCTCTTCTTTTCACACCTCTCAATACATCGGATATGCCTATATTCTACCCAAAAATCCCCCAAATATCTTCCCTACATCCTAGAGCTACTGATCTCACCAAAAGACCAAAACCAAATCCCTTAAGAAGGATCTCAAGAAGAAGAGATCAAGAGGTAAACATCCTCTTTTATTTTCTTTTTTTCTTTCTCCAACGACAATCCATTTTTTGTATTATTAAATTCCACTTTACGAGTAATTAGAAACCTTACATAAAGTTCACATTATCACCATCACATACCCTATAAATAAATTCAATGACAACATACCAAAATCAAACATCGCCGGAAATATGAGACCATCTCCACGTGCACCAACCAAACAGGGTCCACCATTCCATATTTCTGCCATAGTAAAACCGATTCAAAATTTGAAATTCAAAATAGGAAACCATCATACCACCACAGGATCAAACTGAAATGAACCTCTCTCCAGCTCCATCGACACATCACCAACCTAATCACCTCGAAACAATTGCTTCCATCATCAACATCTCATTATCTACCTCACCTCCATCAATGCACGTCACCAAACCTCGCCGGTAAGACTCACTCGAAACTATCAACATCTAAAGGGGACTGTCATCATCATCATTGCGTCATTATCATCATCTTCAATGAGATGTTTTTGATGTGCCTCCGAGAGGACGGACATCAGACACCCGGATGATGAATTTCTTTCATTTTATGTTATTTTCTCTCTTTCCCTTTGGATTATGTTGGGATATTTCATTCCATATCTCTCCTTTCTATCCATATTATGTAAGAGTGATGAGATATCCCCTTTATCTCATAATACTATTTTTATTAAATTTTAAGAGACGTTGTTAGGCTACTGAATTTTCATTTGAAATGTATCAAGTTTTCTTTTATTTCTAGATTCCTTTATTTTCTTCTTCCTTCCTCACCTCCTCTTAACCAAGAGGAATGAAAGATTGAAAATAAAAAATATTCTGGATGTTCTCATGTTAATGTAAAATTTATCATCACTATTCTTCTCCCCTACCACTTATTCATGGAATAAAAACATTGTTCTTGATGTGTCGAATTACAGACATCGTGGACGCTGTGATTTAAATTTACATTAATTCTATCAAGTATAGTAATGAAAACATTTATATGGTTGAACCAGGATATAATATATGTATTATGTATCATCCATGGTTTTGTAATTCTTATGTACACATGGTTTTAATTTATAAAACAAAATGGGTTAGTTATTTTCAAAGAACCACTAAAATGATCTAAACGAACATCATTAGTGTTTTAACTTATGAATCATCTTCATGTAAGAATTCAAAATGATAAATGGTATAATTTATGGTACTGAAAATATTTAAATACAAATCCATTTCAATTCTGAATTTTCACTTCCAATCGACAAGAATGTCCATCATGAACTAATATTGGAAATCAGGAAAAGAACTCACCCAAAAATAGTGCAAGGAGAAAACACTAACAATTTAAGGGTGAGATGATGATATGAAATGATATTATAAGATGTTATAAACATGAAAATGTTTCTTTAAAATACTAATAACACTCTTTTAACCATTATACAGAAATTTTAACATGTTTTAAGTAAGACAAACCTGAGGTAAGGGAATTCTTAACCCGATTTCTATCCTTTAGGTTATCCTTATTATTCATTATTTATGTGGTATTTAAATTGTTTGTGTGATTACTTATGATTATACTATGTTTAATTATATATATTTACAAATTAAATAAATATTCCATCCACTCTATTAAGTCTCACTTTAATTATATGATATTTATAAGGAAAGTTTCATTTAAAATCCTCTTTTAAAATTCCGTTTTACAAAAGTCAGAAGAAAATTTTTTATGAAAATATTAATTTTTTATGATTATTTTCTAGATATAAGTAATTTTTTATGATGAAGGGTGGGACCTATATTTCCCTCCAATGCATTGTTTATGTGTATGTTGGAGGTCGTTCGTATGGTTACTCCACGTGTAACTACGATGGTTACACAAATTATAAGGTAACCGTGAGGGTTACAATATTATGTAAGTAATTCCACAAGATACCTTTATGATTATATTAATGTTCACATGTTTTTTTGGATATTTTGGAAATATCATGTTTTAAAAAGTAATTATATATGGGTGACAAGCATGTCTTTTTTCAATTGATTTCATCTATTACAAGTATTCTTGGAATAATGTGTTCTTTTATATTCCTTATTGAGTTTTGTGTTCTCATACCAAGTTTTTAAATGATTTTCACAGGTTATAAGGATGTGTAGGGAATTTAAGGAATCCATGTTAAATGTTTTAAGATCTATCAAAGAAATCATGTTTTATTTGGAATGTTCTATGTTTTGGAAGGAATGAGTACTTTATTTATAGTATCCACTCTGTAGTAATGTGTAATGTTTTGAATATATTGTCCCAATTATCTAAATATTTTAACATGAAAAGATCCTCAATGTAAAAGGAAGTGTTTTCTTGGATAAATTCAAGACTATGTCATGTAATAAGGTTGGGTCATTATAGTAGGTATTAGAGGATGGTTTAGATAAATTTAGGAGTTAGGTTGATGTAAATAGAATACCATAAATGATTTTCACTATATGATTAATTTGACATATTATAGAATTTAAATATCACAATATAGCTTCTTCTATGGTATTTTTGTTCAGAATGGTTGTCCGTAGAAGAAATAGGGAAGTTGAAGAAGAGTGGCACCGATGGACATCCTTCCAAATCAGTAACCCAAAATAGTAGGGATTAGAACCGAGAAGTTTTTGATAGTAATGGCTCAGATGACACATGAAATAAATGGTAGAGGAATCCATTCAAGAGAACAACTAGATTTACCACAATGAAACATGAAAATAGTGGAAAATGTTATTAGACAACACCCTCTTACTTTCAATTGATCTTCTGACGCAGTAGCGGCTGAAGAATAAATTAAAGTCATTGAAAAGATATTCAATGTTATGGGATTTTTAAACAATCAAAAGGTTTGTCTTGGCATTTATTGTTTTGATGGTGAAGGAGGATTACATACTAAAAACTGCCTTTCGTACTAGATATGGACATTATGAATTTTTTGTTATGTCGTTTGGATTAATTAATGCATATATTGTATTCAGGAATCTTATGAATAGATTATTTCATGAGTTCTTGGATATGTTTTTGGTTGTGTTTATTGATGACATTTTGGTATTTTATAAAAATAAATAGAAGTATGAAAAAACAACTAAGGGTGGTTTTACAAAACTTTAAAGAAAAGAAACTGTATTTAAAATTAAGAAAGTGTGATTTTTGGTGGAAATATATTTCTTTTCTTGGGAACATTGTAAATAAGGATGGAATAACAGTTTATCCTTCAAAAAAAAAATTGGTTAATAAATGGACAAGACCAACAAATGATACAGAGATTTATAGTTTCCTTGGATTAGTAGGTTATTACCGACATTTGGTTAAGAACTTTTCTCAATTATCTATCCCAATAACTAAGTCAACATGGAAAGGGGTTAAATTTGTTTGGACAGAAGAATGTGATGTTTTTTTCATGAACTGAAGAAGGGATTGGTGTATGCTCCAATTTTTTCCATGCCTTCCAAAAATAGTGAGTTTGTCAGCTAAAGTGATGCTTTTTTGAAGGGACATGGTATGTTTTGATGAAAAATGATCAGGTAATTTCTTATTAATCAAGAAGACTAAAACCTTATTAGATAAATTATACCACACATGATTTGGAATTGGCATATATGGTTTTTGCTTTGAATATATGGAGGAATCATTTATACCGAACTAAATGTCAAATATATACTGACTATATAATTATAATGTATATATTCTCTCGGAAGGAATTGAACATGAGTCATAGAAGGGTTCCTGAGAAAATAACAGATTATGATTGCACAATCAATTACCATCTTAGAAAAGCAAACAAAGTGGTGGATGACTTGAGTCAGAAACATCGTGCATCATTAACCATGTTATGTTTGGAACATGATCCATTGATTAATGACATTATGAATTGTGGCTTAGAAGTTGTTGGTGCAGGAAATACCTTTCTTTTTGTTTCAGGTTTCAGTACAGTCATCACAGTTATAAAGAATTAAGCAAGAAAAAAAGGAATATCATGAGGTATATAAACAAGTAGAATTAGTTAAAATTGGTATGTTTTATGAATTTAATCATGATAAATATTATGTTTTAATATTTGGAAAAAGTTATTGTGTTCCTAGTGATTCTCAGATGAAGAAAGATTTGTTGTGTGAAGCTCATAGTTCTCCATTTTCAGTTCATCCAGGCTGTACTAAGATGTTCAGAGACCTTGAGGAGTATTATGGGTGGGATGGAATGAAAAGAGATATTGAAAATTTTATTGTAAAATGATTAAAATGTCAATAGGTTAAATTAGAGTGGTAGTAACCTAAGGGGATGCTTAAGCCTTTACCAGTTTTAGAGAGGAAATTAGAGAATGAGTCCATGGACTATGTGGTGGGACTACCAAAGACTTCTTGAGGTAACAATGTAATTTGTGTTATTTTTTATCAGCTGAAAAAATCTCCACATTTTCTTCATATATGAGATACAATGTATTTAGATCAACATTATCAATTGTACCTCAAGGATATTGTTCGGTTTTATAGAGTTTCTCTTTCCATTGTATCTAAACGAGATCACAGGTTCACTTGTATCTTTTAGATGGGACTTCAGAAGTCGTTGGGAATATAATCAAATTTTCGTACAACTTTTCTTCCTCAATAAAATGGGAAATCATAATGAACAATTCAGACATTAAAGGATAAGCTTCGATCTTTCTAAATGGACTATCAAGGGATTTGGGATCAACATCTTTCTTTAGTTGATTTTTCTTATAATAATAGTTTTCATTCCAATATACAGATGAAACCTTTTGAAGCTTTATATGGGAATCTGTGTCGTACTCCAGCATTTTTGGATGAAGTCGGTGAAATAAAGTTGATGGGGCCAAAATTAGTAGACAAAGAGGCTGAGAAAGTGAAAATGATCTAGCAGCACATGAAGACATCTCAGAGCAGGCAGAAAAGTTATACAGATAACATAAGGAAAGACTTCTCTTTTGAGGTAGGTGACCATGTTTTCCTTAAAATCTCTCCTTAGAAAAGGGTGATACATTTTGGTAAGAATGGAAAACTAAGTCTACGGTTCATCATTCCATTTGAAATCATGGAGAAAGTTGGACCAGTTTCATGCTGAGTAGCTTTTCCTCTGATTTTTTCTCAGGTACACAATGTTTTTCATGTTTCGATGTTGAGGAATTGTGTACTAGATCCGACTCATGTTTTGAGCCTAGAAGCAGTTCAGTTGGAAGGGAACCTTTCTTATGAATAGAAACGAGTTCATATTCTTGATCGAAGGGAAGAGGTATTGCGGAATAACGTTATCCACCGGGTAAAGGTTTTGTGGGGAAACCACATGGTTGAAGAAGTAACATGGGAGTCTAAAAATTCTATAGGGAAAAGTACCATCAGTTGTTCAATAAGTAAATAAAATTGTAAGGATGCAATTTCCAGAACGTGGGGATAATGTAACACCCCAAGTTTTTCTAAAAATAAATATAAATGCATGGAACTTTATTTTAAGTAGATATTTATAACTAGCGTTTAAACATAATATTTCCACTTCTATGTTTTTAATTTCAAGAAACTATTTTCTACAATTATGTTCAGTAAGTTATTCGGAGTCTGATGAAACCAACTTGTTTTTTTTTGTGAATAGTAACATACCATTATGAATAGTAATATGAATAGTAATATGACACTAATGAATTGTATATTTTATTTTTATTTTATTTTCTTAAGGATTTATGATAATTACATCTTGGTTAATTTTTCATCGTGATATAGAAGTATTTAAAGAATTAGAACTGTTAATTGTTAAATAAAGTACGCATTTATTTTCAAATTTAATTAATAAAAATTAGAAAATAATTTTCAAAAAATGGACTTCATTTTTGAATTCTACATGTCTAAAAATGGTTTGGGTAAATTTTTGGAATTTTTATGAAATTCATGAATTTTCGATGAATAGTGAAATATGATAAAATGTTGTATAATCAAATTATTATTAAAATACACCATTTATGGCATCATAAGTGATGTAAGGCCATTTTTTTTAACACACATGTCATTATTACTTTTTTAGGTCACATTACCCAGACTATTTATAATCTTGGGAAAAAATATTATAATAATTATTAAAATAATTAAAAATACCCCCCCCCCCTCCTCCACTATAAATACAACCCTCACTCCCCTCTTTTTTACACACCTCTCAAGCCTGGGTCAATGCCTAAGTTCTACCAAAAAAATTTCCCAATTCTCTTCCCCACTTCCTAGAGCTTCTGGTCTCACCAAAATACCAAAACCAAAACTCGTAAGAATGATCTCAAGGAGAAGAGATCAAGAGGTAAACATCCTCTTTTATTTTCTTTCATTTCATTCATTTTATGTTATTATCTTCCTTTACCTTTGGATTATGTTGAGATATTTCATTCCATATCTCTCCTTACTGTCCATATTATGTAATAGTGATGAGATATCCCCTTTCTTTCAAGAAACTGTTTTTTGGAAATTTTAAGTGACGGCGTTAGGCTGCCGAATTTTCGTGAGAAATTTGTCATGTTTTATTTTATTTCAAGATTCTTTTATTTTCTTCTTCTTTCCTAACCTCTTATTAACCAAGAGGTGTGAAAGCTCCAAAATCATGTATATTATATATTTTCTCATTTTAATGGAAAATTCATCATCGCTATTCTTCTCCTCTTCCACTTATTCAAGGAATAAATCATTGTTCGTGATGTGTCGAATTATCGACATCGAGGATGATGTGATTTCAATTTCCATTAATTCTATAAAGTCTAGTAATGAAACCATTTATATGAGAGCACTAGATTATAATATATGTATCATGTCTCATCTGTGGTTCTGGAATTCTTTTGTACACATGGTTTTAATTTATAAAACAAAATGAGGTCGTTATTATCCAAGAACCTCTAAAATGATCTAAACAAACATCACTAATGTTTTAACATATGAATAATCCTCATGTAAGAATTCAAAATAAAAAAATGGTATAATTTATGGTACAAAAAATATGAAAATACTACTCTATTCTAATTTTTTAGTTTCACTTGAAATGGACAAAAACATCCATCATGAACCAATCTTGGAAACCATGTAAAGAACACACCCAAAAACAGTGAAAGGAGAAAAATACTAACAAATTTAAGGGTGAAATGATGTTACGAAATGATCATATAAAATTTTATAGACATGAACATGTTTCTATAAAATACTAATAACAATCTTTTAACCATTATACAGGATGATTAAACAAGTTTTATATAAGACAAACCTGAGGTAAGGGAATTCTTAACCCAATTTCCATCCTTTGGGTTAACCTTATTCTTCCTTATTTATGTGTTATTTAAATTTTTTGTGTGATGAATTTGGATTATACATTGTTTAATTATATATATATACAGAGTATATAAATATTTAATCCACTCTATTAATTCTCACTTCAATTATATGATATTTATAAGTGGCCTTTCTTTTAAAATTATATTTTACAAAATTCAAAAGAAATGTTTTTATGCTAATATTAAATTTGTATGATTATGTTATGGATCATGGGAATTGTTTATGATGAAGGTTGGGACCTATATTTCCCTCCAATGCATTGGGTATTTGTAAGTTGGTGGTCATTGTATTGTTACTCCATGTGTAACAATGACGGTTACACAAATTATAAGGTAGTCGTGAGGGTTACAATATTATGTATGTAATGCCCCAAGAATCTTTTATCATTATATTTATGTTCACATGTTTTGTTTCGATCTGGTGGAAGTATCATGTTTTAAAAAGTAATTATTTATGGGTGACAAGCGTTTCTTTTGAAAATGATTTCATATGTTACAAGTATTCTTGGAATAATGTGTTTTTTATATCCCTTACTGAGATTTTTGTGCTCATCCCACGTTTTTAAATGATTTTCACGGGTTATAAGGATGTGTAAAAAATTGAATGAATCCAAGTTAAATGTTTGAATATCATTAAATGAAATCATGTTTTATTTGGAATGTTTTAAATTTTGGAAGGAATGAGTAGTGTTTTTATG
The DNA here is from genome assembly GCA_963277665.1 of Viscum album. Classification (NCBI taxonomy): domain Eukaryota; kingdom Viridiplantae; phylum Streptophyta; class Magnoliopsida; order Santalales; family Viscaceae; genus Viscum; species Viscum album. The sequence goes on along the minus strand of OY728162.1, from coordinate 1,493,922,969 downwards.
GTATCCACTCTGTAATAATGTGTAATGCTGTGAATGTATTGTCTCAATTATCTAAATATCTAAACATGAAAATATAATCAATGTAAAAGGAGGTGTTTTCTTGGCTAAATTAAAGACTATGTAAAGTAATAAGGTCGGGTCATTATACCTGTGCTTTTGATCATTACCATCATGTGTGGCTAACCTGATTAGAGTTAGGGTTAATAATATGGTTGTTTCTAAAAATAATGGATCAATGAGTAGAACATTAGTAACCCAATGAAAATTAATTAGGTTAAAAAAAATTCCTCATATTCTCTTGCACATACTTCATCATTGGAGGTTCAATTTAATGAACCTAGCGTAATTGGATTTGAGAAGGCTATGACCACTAGCCTGTGACACTTTATATATAGAAGATAAGTGTAATGTATCTCGGTGGTTAGCTATACCCATTCCATAGGATAGTTATAGAATATGTATATCCAATTGGTTTGACCAACACAAATTGGTGATCCTTGCAATGCATCATAGCCTAAGTCGTAGAACCATTCCAAGCTAGATTATGGATTATCTTCTTCTAAGAGATATAATATTAACCCTTTTCCCTTCAGAGTTATCATAATTAAATCTTAACTACCTAGTTTTAAAAAAACCCAATATCGAAGTTTGTATGTGAAGAATCCATTAAAATTGCTTTGTTAGAATAGTTTCTGGTCTACTAGTGATCCATAAGGATTCACCCCAGACTACCGCTAGACTACCCCATAGTAGTAATTTCAGTTAGGGACTATAAAATTAAAATCAGATAAATACTCATGTAATTTGAATTAATTGTGTGGTCACATAATATTTCGGATCCATTAATGGGGATTATTATTTCCTAAGAACAATAGAATTCAGATCAAACCTCGAATTACCTCACCCTACCCCTTCTTCTTTTTTCTTCCCAGTTTTCTTTTTATATTTTCTCCTTCGGGCACATCTAGGACCTTTATCTCATTTTATTGTCAAGTGCCTGAATTAAGAGACTCTAACTCATTTAAATAGCCTTTAAGGTCAATAACTACTTCTTCTCAATCACAATATCAACCGGTCTTTAACTACACACCCCTGATTTTCAATGGATGACCAGATAAATCATGCGTAACCCAACTAGAAAAATATGAAAAATTTGTCACCTAATAATCTAGAATAAAAAACATTTTTAAAGGAGGACTCCATAGTAGGGAATGGAATTCCTTCCATTAGTGGAGTTGTTCCTAGAATTGTGTGTCCTTCAATTCATGTGAACAATTTTGAAAATTAAATTGATCTAGAACATGGTTCAATTCAGTGGGATACAATGTGAGTGCACCCATTATAAAATATATAACTTCTTAGTGGTTTGTGAATCTTTTTGAGACGAGGGAGTTTCTTCAGATGGAATTAGGCTTCATTTCTTCCGATTCTCATTGCATGACCAATCCAAGGATTGGCTCAAAATCCATGATCCCAAGTCAATCACAACATGGGATGATCTAGCCAGGAATTTCATCAAAAAATATATTCCACCCATTCAAATGTGGATGTTAATAAATGAAATTTAGAACATTTCCCAGATAGATGTAGAATTAGCCTAGGTAGCTTGGGATAGATTCAAATAACTCACCAGAAAGTTCCGACATCATGGACTACATGTAAGGCTTCAACTTCAAATGTTTTATTGAGGACTTCAACCTGTTTCATGAACTGGAGAAAATGTTTCTACTATTATGAAACTCATTATTAAGACACCCAATGTGGGATGATACATTATAAAAAAATCACCCATGGTGTAGGTCTGCAACAAAGTGACTGAGGACTACCTCAGCATGGAATCCAATAGGTATAGGAGACTACCCACCTGAAATACCAAGTAGAGGATCTTGAATATTTTCTGCTGCCTATTTCACCACCACCATCTTCTGCTCTGGTGATGGAAAAACAATCTTGTGATATTATTGGTGGCTCTCACCCATATCATGACTACAAGGTAGGAATAGGGGAAATCCAATTACAATATTGTAAATAAATCAATTAAAATCATCAAAAGCAGAAGTACCAGGAGCCCTAACACTATCGACAACAAAACAATTAAAAAAGACCAAATCACCAGCTGTAAAAATAGAACCAAGGTTATTTGTAGTAGAGGAATGTGTTTCCTCCACCAATTAATTAGGGACTAATTAGGTACCCACTATAAGGCCCATCTCCTTGACCATAGTAACAATCCCAACAACCTTTTCCTAAACCTCAGTAGTTTCCACAAGCTCAGCTGTTTAAATATCAACAAGAACCACTAAAATGACCATAGTAATCACAATATCACCAATATAATCTTTAAAATCATCTAACCTACTTCATACAGAAATCATTCCAAAGGATGATAAATGAAGAGATAAAAATTAAATACAACAAGGCTACCCTACAAAACATTGAGCATCAAATGGGGAAGATCTATAAGAATTTATCTGATTGATTACTGGAAACATGTCCCAGTAATAATAACGATCATTCAAGGGAAGAAGTTAAATCTTAAATTTTTATAAGTGGAAAGATGTTTTATTTTATACAGTAATGTAGAGATGATAAAAACATATTTAGAAGAATATGAAAATGTTGATCCAGATAGAATTAAGTATATATAACCAAATGTCAAATCACTCATGCAAGGTATGCCTAAAAAGAATAATGTTTATGTGATGAGGTCTCCATATAATAACCATATCCCCTTACCAGATAATAAGATATAAGAAAAAATGGAGGAACAATATAAAAATTACTTGATAAGTATTAAAAACTTTACATCAACATTTGATTTTCATATGTGATTTCACAAATATCAGCTTAGGAAAAATTATTTAAAGACATTTCTTCAAGTAAAATGAATATTGAGGACATAAGATTCATATCCCTAAATTAATAATACTGTATAGTTGTCAAGAAAAGTATATCTCCAAAAAAATGAGACCCCAAAAGTTTCTCAACTACCTGCATTATAGGGACCTGTAATTTTGAAAAATCCTAATACGATCTAGGTGAAATTAAAAAATTCATGCCCATAGGTGTTTATAAGAATTTGGGGCTCTAAAAACTAAAATAAAAAATGGTGGAACACCAATGTTCTGGACAATCAGTCAAGCATCCTTATGGATTACTCAATTATATCCTAGTAAATGTTGTAAAATTCATTTTCCATGTTTATTTCATCATCTAGGACATGGAGGTAGGATATGGCATTCCCCTTATTTTCGGAATACCATTTATCTCTATTGGGGGTGTGTTGAATGATGTTAACCAAGGGATATTGATATTAAAATTCTTTGATTAATAGTTTGTTTTTGATCTAGTGATGGCCTCTAATAAAATTGATGATTCGTTAAATTTTCAATCCATCACTATTACTGATAAGAAATATGGACCTCTAACTAGTAAGAATGGAAATAAAGAACTACATCTTATTGAAAATGGATACAGTGATCATGATAATTCAAATCTCCCTACACCCCTAATAAAAAATTCAATCCCACCATTTATCCCCCATGTTTTCATGAATCTTTCAAAAAAGGCAGACTCCTCATTGTTTGTGTCATCTGCATCAAAAAACCTCTATCTCTAGAAAATAAATAAACCATTGAATTGGAGGCATCCTAGGGTGGGTTGAATATGTTGAAGTTGGTTATTTTAGAATTGTGTAAGGTTTTAGCATAGCTGGAATATTTTTAAAAGAACATAGCCCAAAAATTGGTAAACAATTCCAAATACATATTATGTACTCTTTGTATGCCCTGTAAATTTCAAAAGCCCCAAAAAATAATAACCAACCATTAAAAATCATGTATCATCATCATCATCAAATTTTTATTAGGAAGACAAAGGGAACAAGCAAATAAGATGAAAAGAAAAAAAACAAAACAAAACAAGAGACAAGCACGAAGGCACCCGGAAGCTAGGGGGTCTAAAGTAATGTAAACCAAGAGAGTATCCTCTTATCAAATTAAATTCCCTCAGGATTCATGAGATAGATTGAAGGGAGGCAAGTGATATTAGATCCTGGGCATGCCAATGATTCAATATGATCCTTAACTATGTTCCCCTCTCGTCATGTTTGGGTCACTCTGAAATTGTGAAGGAAAGTGTGACATTTCCGAACCGTGTAGGATATTGAACAAGGTGTGTTTCCCTTGCCATTCATAGACTTATAAAGAATGATAGAATTAGTCTCCGCTTGTGTGATCAAAATTTCCCTGTGAATGCAAAGGGATAGTCCGGTGAGAAGGGCTTTGCCCTCTGGCTGAAGCGGGGTTCCATTCCCATAAAAAGAATAGAACTCCATCACAACACTGCCACACTTTTCCTGAACCACACCCCCTCTTCTCATATCTACAAGAATGCAGGAACCATCCGAGTTGAGTTTGTAGCCCGAGTCTGGAGGGCGCCAGCTTATCCACTGCTCGTGCGGCCTGTTGCAGGGAGGATTAACTGGAGGATCACTTACCTGTAGCAACTTCAATGAGGGAGCCACCCACCAATTGTGTATGAGCGTGACCAGGTCCAGCAGCAGGTTTTGCATGCTTGCTATAATGAACTGTGCAGTATGGGTTGCACCTTCAAAGCTGGCAAGGTTCCTGGCGTGCCACAAACTCCAGCACCCTACACTGAAAATAAGAGATTGCACCATCCTTTCTGTATCTGAACAATCCGTCCCATGGAACCACCTGTCCAAAAAGGGTACATTGACTTGAAAACCATAGGAGTATGTTGTGAAGGCTCCAAAAACCGACCATACACTATGTGCCCACTCACTCTCGAAAAACAGAAGATGGCTCATCCTCCTCATACCAATGATCCTTCTACCTCCTCATCTACCTTAAATCCCCTCTCTGAGGATTCATATTCAAAATCTAGTGGATTGTAGGGTGCTACCCACCCACACATCCACCCTGTTATCTTCTTCTCTTCACCAAAGCACTATGTAAGGTTGGTCTACCTCCAACCGACGCATGTGAGGACCAACCACACACTAGTCCTCATTTTTCTTTAGCTGGTCAAGATCCACTATGAGTTATTTAACCTCATCGACTGAATTCACCTCTCTCCCATCATCTAGTTTTTTGAGGAGACCTTCAAGGATCTCTTCCTTGAATTCTTGGACTCCTTTGAGCTGGCAATAACCTTTGTCCGATTCTGACTCGTAAGTAGGACTTATGAGCTAACCCTTGGTTTTTCTATTGGACGCATAATCTATTTTGCCAACTTTATCACCTCTATGGTCTTCTCTACATTACAAATAAATCCTATAAAGTCCAATAGTGTAAATAATTGAATGAGTATCTCTAGATATCTTCATATCTCCCATGATCCTTGCATAAAAAAGAGCAACCATCTTGGTGATGCTGCTGTTCAAATTATCCACCTTTCATTGGATGATGTAATGTTGGAAAAAGGGGATGCTCATTGAATTATCATCCAAATTGAAGTTCACATCCTCACATCATCCATGGGTGGCCCAGCCATCAACATTGCTAGGAAGTTAGGAAAGTTCAAAAAGACCCAGGATAGGAGGACTCAAGGTATGTTAATGGGCACCTCTTTCATTGCTCATCTGGTTAGGCATCCCAGTGCCTTTGATGCTTCCCACCATTTCACTTTCCCCAACCAAATAGAGAGTGTTATCCTCCTTTAAATTTATAATATTTGTTTTTTAAATAATAAATATATAATCTACTTGTGGGTGGTGGCTTATATTGAGGATGTTGATGATACACCCCCCCCCCCCCAGTTGATGCAAACCCACCATCTTCTACTCATTCCCCATCCACCTTTGCTACTACCACCACCACCATAATAGTATCCACTCGTATTACCACTACCATCCTACCCACCACCACTCCACCAACCCTTGATTTTACCACCTCCAACACTAAACCTACTTACTTTACATTCTAATCACCCATTCCAAAAAACCTTTTTCATTTCTCTAGGACATTTTGGAGAACCATTTCCTTATATTCCACCACCTCGGCATCTAATTCACAGACCCTTCCCACATTACCACCCCTCACCATCCATGATTTCCTTTATTTTCCCACCCACCCACCACCTTCCTCTCCCACTTCTACTTCATTACCCACACCACCTCCTGCCCCAGCCACTCTACCTTCCGAGCACACCAACCCTACTGCCCAATAGACATATATGGAAGAGGATACCCAAAAGGTCACAGTCCCCACCATTCCATCTCTATCTAAGGTTCCCTTAATCTATCTAGATTCTAGACACATTGACTCCATATGGATTGGAACCTCGCCCATTCCATCCTTGACTGAGACTAATACTAGAACTATGACACTCACCATGGTGATCGATCCAAAAACCTCACCCTCAATATATGACATCAATAGGGAAGGATAATTGTAGGAACCCACTATTCAAGAGGGGACTCCTAATGTAGATTTCGATGAATTATATTTTACTATCTTGTCATGTCCCAGCCCCCTCACCCAATTATACAATGTTTGGGTGCCAATTTTAATACTTATTTTATTTTATTTACACTAATGCATTATTAATTATATATATACGATACAATTATTGACTGATCTACATGATGACTTATTTAAATTTTACTACATCATTACATTAGTTCTATATATCTTTTCTTTCTCCTCCACAATCATTGATGCACTTGTCCCACCTCCATCTACCTTCCTACATCGGTTGTCTTGGAATATGGATGACATCGAGCATCATCTGGAGGAGCTCTCACTACATATTCATTATCAGTAGGAGGCTCCTCTATAAAATTATTACATCCTCTTCCTACCACATGAGTTTCATAGTCAGTATCGCCCAAAGGTGTTTAATCTCACCAGGCATCCCTGAAAGATCGATGACACTACTACCAACTCTTTTTAGAGATGATGGACCTCTAAGAAGATGGATGATGTCGACTAATCCCTTTTTTCATCCATCTAGATGAATTATATCATTATGAGTACTTTATGGGAGGCAACACATGTTTTTTCTTTCTTTATTTAAGTTGTGTGCTTATGGCCATTATTTTCTATTTACTTTAATTTTTGTTTATATATCATCACAAACATTAATGTACTCCATTAATATATTCATCTCAATTTATTTCCCCTGGAATTGGTTGTATTCACCTACCAATTTCTTAATATCCATCTTGTTTTAACCCACTTGACTAATGTTTTATAATGTTTGGGAATTTTTTCTATCAATTTTTTCATATATCCTAAATTCAATTAATCATCCACTAAGTTTTCTCATCCCATGATAATCACTACTGGGATCTCTCAACTCCCTAATTTAAATTTCATTTTTCCATTTCATTTTTTTCTATACTAGATATCTCTCTTATTATTATTTCAATAATGTTGTGGAAAACACCTATTTTAATGTGTGGGGGTATTTATAGAGCTTTATTGTTGATAAAAATGGATTATTTCTTATTTTTACTTATCTATGAAAACGTTTTCATTGAAATCATTCTTTAAAATTGAATGATCATTACACCCATTCAAATTAAAGGAAAAGAAACTTCAGATATTATTAAAATCAAATCCTAATCTTATTTATAAGTTTTATAATGATTACTGATTTGGGTTATTTAATTCAATTTGAATATTCTTGAAATTTATTTTGATTTACTTATTACTAGATTATATACCCTGAGTTATTTCTAGATATTTTTTTGTACTCCCATTCCTGATAGGACTCTCCACATACACATTTATATTCTTTTTGGAGCATATTTATTTAGATATACTTGGTATATTTAAACATATTAGAATTTTCATTTAGACCTTATTGAGGATAGTTTGAATAAATACACTTTTAAAATGATTGAGAAAATCTCTGTGAGCCACTTTTTTCCAATACCCACATATACATCTTTATTTATTTATCCTAGATTATCCATGAAAACCCTTTTTATAATGGAGTTGTTTCAATTCAATTATCTCTTTCCACCCTTCTCTTTTTACAAGGAATGATTATCATTGAATTAGTGTGAGGTAATTTTCACTACTCATGGGAATGAGATATTAGTATTTAGGAGACATATATTTTCACTTTCACTAGGATGATATGATGTGGTCCATGATAAAATTTGGGACATTATACGCCTACCATGTTCCTTTGAAAAAATAAATAAGAAAAAATTTATATTTATATATATTTTGGTTATGTATTAGTAAGTTCAAAAATCACCATTACCAAACTGATGAATTCTATGATGGATAATATGTGGTTAGGGGTGGGTGTATGAAATGGCCAAGTATTGATTTTCAAAAAATAAATAAAAATATAAATAATGTAATAGTGTATATTCTTTATACTTACTTGATATACTCATAGACCCACTTTGAGTTGTTAGAGCATGGATACATTTTTTCTCAGAGGAGTCACTTCATTGAACTATTCATTATTTTCATCCATTTTACTTTATATTTTACCCACTTTTTGAATTTTATTTTTACATTCTACCCATCGCCCATCAACATTAGAGACATTTTTACCCTATTTTTAAATCCCTCATCTTTTATATTTTATTTTTATTTAGAAATTGGAGATGTTAGTACCAATGAAAGCCTATGTTTAGAGACATGTATTCAGGTAATGAGAATAACTCCATTCAAATTTTACCTTGAGTGATGAAAAAAATTATTGTGGGGTAAATTAAAAAATGTGTATAGTATATAAGGAAAAATTATGATATTATAATTAGAGGAAGAAAGGATATGGGTAAATAACTATAATATGACACATGACTGATTTTATTTAATATATTGATTCTAGAAGGATGAATTTTTAGACTTAAATTTAGGTTTATTTTCATAGTAATAACGCTTTTTTCCTTTTTCAAAATGTTTCTCATATGAAATCCATATTGTGATTATTTTTTTCTTTAGGACAATAAATTGTTCAAGTGTGGGGGGATTTGATAAGCTGAATTTATATTTATATTTTGGATACATTTTTCTAAGATTTATTCATGCTTTGTTTGATAATGAACAAGATATTTGTTTTTTTGAAGGATTTATGAATTTTGAAATTAAAGGAATAGATGCTAATAAATGGTAAAAATAGGCCTTACATGTCGTGTACACCATACACAACTTAATATCCTCATTGATAGGAATCCAACAGAGCCACGGACCCACACAGAATACTTTACATGATGTGAAGCTCATATATAAATTGTAAATAAATTACATGTCATGAAAATTTAAAAAAAAATAGCCCTGCAAAAAGTGAATCAAATACATGATGTGAAGAGTTTACATGCTGTGTGAATTTCGATCCCCCATCCAATCAAATATTTTTCCAGAAGATCCCAAGATATTAAAAAAATTTGGAGGATATTGTAGATCTTAAATACATGAAATGTAGTCTACTAACACAGTGTACCGATGTTGGTACAAATTCCCTTAAATAAAATAAAAAATGTTAATTCTTTACACGTTGTGTGTCTTTCATCCGATTTAAACTTTTTTTGTTCCACCATACACAAGGTTTTATAGAACTTTTTTTTCTTTCATTCTTCATTCTTCCCTTTCATCTTTTTTCCTTTCAAGATTCGTTTTAATTCATTTGTTTCATTTTTTGTCAAATAATCTTGAGTTTTTAATCTCACTTCATCCATTATTTATCCATTGTACTTCCACTTTCATTTTGACACTTTCTTTTGATACTGAATACTTTTATTCATCAACTCTGGATGTTCCTTCGCTATTTATTCAATTTGAGTAAGGGTTTTATTATATTTACATTTTTTATGTTTGTTTAATATTAATTATTTCTTATAATAATTTGTTTATTTCCTATTTTTTAGTTGTTTCATGATTAAGATTACAATGTCTTATATTACTTTAATTTTTTATCATTACCATCATGTGCAGATAATCCTCTCAGGGTTACAAGTTGAGAGTAGTGGTGTTTCTAAACCTAATGAATCGAGGATTTGTACATTAGTAACCCTTCGTTAAGTAATTAGGTTAAAAACAGTTTTTCATCATATTATCTTACTAATATTTTATGATGGGAGGTGCAATTGAATGAACCTAAAATAATTGTAGTTGATTAAGTTGTGACAATTATCCTGTGACACTTTCAATATAGAAGATATGAATAATGCATCTAGGTTTGTAGTTATACTTAGACCAAGGGATAATTGTAGCATAGGTAGATCAAATCGGTTTAACTAAAACCAATTGGTGACCCTTACACTTCTTCGCATCCTAATCTATTGGACCATTCCAAGAAAGATTTAGGATTATATTCTTCCAAGATCCCTAAAATCGACCCTTTTCCCATCATAGTTATTTGAATTAAATCCAAACTATCTATTTTAAGAAAAAATTAATCTTAAATAGTAGAATTGTGGAATCATCTCAAATGGTTTCATTCTAATGGTTTTTTACCTATTAGTGATCCCTATGGGTTCGACCCCACACATAAACTTTACTACTCCCTAGTATTAAGTTTAGTTATGGACTATAAATGTTTAATATGATCAAGGACTTTGTGGATTTAATGGCATGTGTGAAAGAATCCTTTACACCAAAACCATTTTACATGAAGTATAAAGAAACGAGATAACCTTAAAAATGTAGATCATCATTTTCATGAATAATTTCTCATGTTATATAATGATCATCCCCAATATTTTTCTCAAGAAGGAAGAGGTGTACAAAAAGATAGTGTACACCCATTAGGATTTGCGTAAAGGAGAAGGGTACATGCATGCATATATAAATTCTCATTCACACTTGAATTCACAACCTCTTGAAAAGATAACAAAATTTTTTAAGACATGATTTATAAAGAATATAAAATAATAATAAAGAGAAATATAAAATGAGATGGGTTTTCAAGAATAAGTTTATTGAGTTTTTTAGGTTCATTTTTTCATTATATACTATTTTTGGAATTGTGTACACCAATTTCACACATTAAATTAAGGATGAGACTTACAAATCAGAAGGAGAAATTTCCCAATAATTTCTTGCACCGACGTTACTAATAATACAAAGTTGATCATAATTATTTTGAAGGACTCACTTGGGGGTTATTGAAGGTTATTAAATTCTATATTAGGAACTGTGATATAGTAATATCATGGAAGAAGATCAACACATCATCATGTAGTGGTCTAATCCTTGAATAATAGTAGATGTATCCTAGTTTGATATTTGAGAAAAATAAGCCTTTTAATTGGAGGTGGAAGTAGAAGCATTTTCTTAGTTCTTATTTGGAGTAGGAGAAGACTCTAGTGGGACTCTAGAGCATGACAATGTGCATTCTGGTAACATAGTGTGATACAGTATAAATATCCTCCTATGTTGAACCAGGAGTAAGATATGACATGATTATTTATTATTCATTGTTATTTTTTAAAAAAAATTATTGGATAATTCATGTTGGCGGGTACAACTAACATGTGAAGGAGTGGTTTGTACCAAACCTTATTAATAATATCGAATGAGCACTCTCGTATCATTTATTTATAAAAGGTGATACCATGTGAATCACTAAGGGGATTGAGAACCTTAACAGGTTCAATATATTAAATTAAAAAGAACAAAATTCATAAAACAGGTCTACAAATGATTCACCCCCCCCCCAAGGCACTAAATCCAGTATAGGGCTCTGCATTTATAAACTATACCATTGGATTTTTTGAAAAATGTCTTGAAAATTTTAGAATACATAATTTTTTTAGTTAACCATATACTCTATAAAAATGATAGTTTCAGTCCTTTATACTATATACTAATATTTAATAATATACAATGTTATTTTTAATAAAATAAAATCCATCCCCTATATCGTAAAAATTTTATAAATATATACACTAAATTTTAAACCATGATGTTGTGAAAGTCATTTCATAATTTTATTTGTTATGGTGTGGTCATTTGTTCCAAATCATTGTGTTTATTATTAATTATATGTGAAATTATTTGGTTGTTTATCCTATGATTATTATCATACTATTGACTTATGAAATATCACATGATGGTATTTTAATGATTTATAGAATGTTAAAGGTGTTTAAAAAACCCTTAAAGAATGTGGATATCATTATAATTATTATATTGTTTGAAATAAATATGTTTTCATGTTTTTATTGTATAAAATAGAAAGACTACAAGAGATATACTTTATTTAATGGAGGATTTTTAATTAAAATAAGTTAAGGGTACTAATTTAGAAATAAGATATCAATCATGTAGAAGATAAAGTTATATCTTAATCTCCTCACATCATTAACCCAAGTGGTTATGCTAGCACACCATCTGAAGAAGAATAAGTCCTAGTAAATCATTTGGTGACTCAATTTTGTTGATTTATAACTACAAAGTTGAGAACATCATGAATATTTCTTAAAGGTCTTGATAAATTTCACTACATAAGTGGAAATGAAGATACAAAATGAGGTAAACATAGAATTGTTTCTGTGTTTTATTTAATCTACTAATCAATATAGTGTTTGTTTTTTCTATTTTTTAGTCATTTTGGGTATTTATATGTGAAAAAAATTATTTAGGGGTATCAATGCTAGTGAAGAAAAAGAATCAGTATGATAAATATTGTATAATATAACCATGTATCAAAAAAATCCTATGTACATTGGGTTTTATTTATTTCAAAATCTAATGTGATATAATATAAAACACTCATAACATAACAGTAATTGCTATCATTTATTTTTAGAGATATTTTGTGTAATAATTATAATTGATGTCCTATAGGACAAAAATCATGATACAACTTATTTAGGATAACACTATGATTAATCATCACATTATTGGTCAGTTTTGGTTGAATTGAAGCATTGTAATGGTTGAGTATCATGATATAATAGTTTCATAAAATTATATCATTGAAGATGTTTATATTGAAAGTATGTATTAATCCCCATAGTAAAGGATTACATTATAGAGAGGAATATTTCATCATAAAATGTAAGCTTTTTTTATTTGAATAAAATGAGGTCAATGTACTATAAAATTAGTATTATTTGATGACATATTGAATATAGATATATTTAATTTTATTCAACACAGTGTTAATAATGTAGCTAAAAATGAATGAGTGTATGGTTTTTATAGATGGATGACATCACAACATAATAATCAAGTTTAAAATGTGATTTTTTTAAGAGTATATATTTTTCATATTTTGAAATTACTATCCTTAAAAAACATCCCATGATCTAGAGGGGAATTTCAGAACTCATATTTAATGGATATAGTTAAATAATGTTTACTAATATATTCGAATCAAATTAATGAAACACACGAGGAAATTATTGGAGAATTTCTCAATGAGTTAGAGAGAGACATTCTAACATAAAAGAGATAAAGATAAATAATTATATTGAAAAGTATAAGCGAATATAAAATGTTGAATTGAGATATCTGATTGAGGGAGATATTCGAAAAATGTTATTTTTAGAAAAACTGGGAAATCATGTTGTATTATATGAGATAATTCTTCAAAAAAATATAATTCCATAATATCTATGAATATAGTATAGATTTCTACACCAACCATGGTGTAAACTTCAATTGTTTATTCAAATATGATAAAGGTGCTCACTTGGATGAGAAAGTTTTTATCTTGGGTGAGTATAGAAGTGATTTATCAAATTTTTTAAATCATTTTCAACCTAAATAGAAAATTATTACACTTATAAATTATATGGATAAAAATGAAAATTATAGTGGTTTGGGTACATTGGTTGATCACTGGGTGTATGCATCTTGGACATTTAAAATTATAGGTGAACCAAGTAAAATTACATATGTCCCTCTGTATATATTCATTATTTCACTAACTCTCAGATACATAATATAGTTTTAACTATTAATGAAACATGATCATTTCCAAAGTAAATTTTAGTTTTTTGTACAATGGTATATCCACCACACCACCTACCCATGGTTTCAAGGTATTTTCCTGATATGGGAAAAAATTGGTGTCAAATAAAAAGGTTCAATATGATGTATTTATCTGTCCTCAAAATATATGGTGGAAATTTTAAAATCATAAAGAAATTATATTCATTGATAGAAACAGTTTTTAGCATTGGAGTAATGATAAAATAAAACATGTCATGGGCCTCTCATAAAATATAATTTCGAAAATGCGAAATGTTTCACAACGGTTGACTAGGGTCGTCTCTCAGGGGGTTAGGCCTAGAGAATCGCTATTTTTTAGTTTTTTTTGTTTCTTATTTTCCCTATTTTTTAATGTAGAAAATAGATGGATTTTGATGCATGATTCAATAAATAAAATTAAAATTGAGAATAAAATGAATATAAGAAAAGATATTATTGGTCAGAGTAAGTATCTAAAGTGGTGGTGAATTGAGTACCTAATAAATGTTTTTGTTTAAAATGGATTATTTTGAAATCAACCAAATGTTTAAATATAAAAAAGTTTATCAAATTATGTAGTATAATATTGATCTTAATCTTTCTAAATATTTCACTGCAAATTGATTAGGTCTTGGATAAAAAATACATAATATTATTAAATCCTTTTAAATCAATTTAATTGATCAAAATACAATATGAACAAAAATTGAGATAAACTATCAAAGTATATATTCTATTTATAATAAAAATAATTTTCTATTTTAAATCACAAATAAAGTAAAAAAATAACGCACTGAACTGAAATTTCAAACAAGTGGTTCAGTTTCAAGCAAATACTTAGTCCTCCCCACCCGGTGATCACCTACCACCAAGTAGTTTATATTAATAAACAAGTTGATCCATGACTTGGTTTAGGTTTTAAAATAGTTTACAAATGATCCAAGTCACACATGACCTCTTCCACAGTTCTACATGGGTGTAAAAATAAACAGGCCATACAAGGACCTCTACCACTATTATCTTTGGGATTACAGGTTCAAGAAAAGATGAGAAGATATCTAAGTTTCTTATAGTTAATCACATGAGTTAGTGTATGTATATAAAATAGAATATATTTCACATTATTCAATATGTAAAAATAAATAAATAGAGTAGAGCAATCATATAATGTAGATTATAGAAATTCTAGGTCTATTACAATACAACTTGCGACCCATGATTTGATTTTTCAGTGAATATTGAGTCGGGTTCTCTTGAAAACATCAAAAAAATAGTGTTTTGAATACTCTTTTTCTTAACTAGAGGAAATAAGCAGTTGGGTGTGTGCTTTATCTTACTCAGTCAAGTATTGTTTTGGATATTGTAGTTTGACTCTTTAACTCAAAGAGTGTGTTTAGTAAGATCCATCTCTCAGATTCCTAACAGTTTTCCTCATGTTCCTATTGTATAGTTTCAAAAGGGAGTCTGCTCCCATTATTAACAGCATGAACAGGGAGAATATCCATAAGCATGCAGATATTTTTTTTCCTCATACATCATGTCTGACATCCACTACAATGTGTTCTATCAAACATTTTAGAGACAATAAATAAAATAAAATTTCTCCTTAAATTCCATAATATATCTATAAAAACAACTTTAAAGGAAAGTGGTTGAGTAAATAAAATATTGGTAGTGTCTTAGTTTGGAGATGGCTCATGCAGATGGTGTCTTGGGATAATGGTGTCTCATATTGGCGATATAACATTGGTTGTGTCTTAGAATTAGCCAAATTTTCACTTCTCTTGCAGCAAGAAACCCCGACGATGTATCATATTTTACTGATTTTGCACTCTAGTAGATTTTTATCCTG
This sequence comes from Viscum album, assembly GCA_963277665.1. Classification (NCBI taxonomy): domain Eukaryota; kingdom Viridiplantae; phylum Streptophyta; class Magnoliopsida; order Santalales; family Viscaceae; genus Viscum; species Viscum album. The sequence goes on along the minus strand of OY728162.1, from coordinate 1,493,907,204 downwards.
AAGGTGTCTCAGACATAGTGATATTTCCATGAATATGGTGTCTTAACATGACAGTTTCTCATACTCTTTCATGAAATCTAACATGGCGGTGAATTAGCATCAGTGGTGTCTTAATCTCAATGGTGACTCATACTTAGACAATTTCATCACCTATCTCAAATTAATAGAATAATATAGAAAACATGAAATTCATTAATATCACTAGATTCATGATTTTTGTACCAAAAAAATGAGTTCAACAATCTCCCACTTTCGATGATCACAAAATCATGGCATTAATGAATATTATAAATATAAAAGCAGTTTATCAAAGGTTGTATAAATTGTGAAATAGTATTTGTAGTATGTGAAGATGGTAGCAAAAGAATAAGAAAATATTAAGTATCAATGTTAAGTATCATGTATCAGATATATATAATTAAAAATATATAGTATCAAAGATAACATAGAAACATAACAAAATTAAATCAGAAATTCCATGAACCAAAAAGTTCTCCAAAATAAACCAAAAACAAATTCCATAAAAATTATCCCCCTTTTGAGAATATCAAAAAGGTAAATATTAGCATGGTGAAGATAGGAAATAAAGTAATAATAATCATACTATGATTTTGGAAAGAATTAAAAATTAATTTCATAAAGATATTACAAACCAAGTCCCATCAAAAACATGCAATCTAATGAAACCAAATAAAAGGTTTAAGGATTAGAAGATGGGTCCATTGGTTCTTTTCCCTTAGCCTTGGATTTCTCTTGATATAAGGAATAAGGGTCATCCATGTTGGATGGTGGTCAAGGTAGAAATATAGAACACTAGTTGAAAGTCCATATATATCCTGAGGATGATTTTCTACAAAAAAATCTGGCTGGATCTGTATTAATTCTTTAGTATGATAGATTGTAAAAGGTTGAATCTGGTAGGTAGTGGTGCTAGAGGATCTAGAAAAACTCTTGGTCTAAGAAATAATTGAGGAGTAATAGGAACATCTTCCTTATCAGAAACTTCTTGTACATGAACATGAAGAAATGGATTCATCATAATTATAAAACCAATTTTAATCTAGCCATCTCTTTACATTGAACTGATGAAATTAGGCTTCAATTCTATAAACTGGATCCACAATAGAGTCATTTTTTTCAATTTCCTTACCTGTTCTTTTAAATCCTATGAAACTAGTGGCATCCTTAAATTTTTATCTAATAACATGAAATTCACTTCCATAGAATGGTTTAGGTAGATCCTTGATCTTAAATACTTGATAGACTTGGTAATTGTTTCTTTTTTAGCATCCATATCCTTAGCATAAGATCTGATCATCATGCGGTAATGCTCTATAAATTTTTCAGGCATCCACAAAATTTCTAATTGAATTATAGGTTCTCCAATAAATGGTCCGCTGGAGGTAGTTGTAACTCCATCTCTAATAACTGTTATAAACTGATAAATATCCACTGTTGGATCAGAAGTAGTAGAAGTATCTATAGATGTATCCCCAAGACTTCTTAAGATTCTATCCATGGGGGAAGAAAAGGTTGACTTTAGGTCTTCAATAACATCCTTGAAATATTCCAATTCACTTCCAATACTCTTATTCTCAATCTCAAATTGTTTAATGTGATACAAATTTATTATTATGATATGTTGTATCAACAACTCAAAAAGATATATGGAATCCATTTCACTAGGTTTTTTAGAAGAGGAAACTCACTTTTCAATATCTCATTGAAATATGAAATTAACTTTCCACCAAAGGCATGCAAGTCACTCACTGTGACTAAAAAAACTGGTATAATATGAGAAGTTGGAGTAGTAGTTTCAGGAGTTCTGATAGAAGAATACTTTTCAAGTAAAACTTAAATGTCTTATTGATAAATTATATATACCTTAAAATCTCCCTCTTTTAAAACCTCAGGTCCACCATTATTTGGTGTATTCCATACAAAACTAGAGTACTTTCCCCATTCTTCTTCTATAAGATCAACCCATCTATCTAGAAAGATAACTGAGATAGATGCAGTAGTAGGAGGTACCAAAATAGTAGGTACAACTGACACTTCAAGACATCTCTATCCATCTGAATTCTAGGAAGTTGAGGTATGTTCAACACTCATAGGTTTATCTTCTAATTATTTATCAATAGTAGGAGCTACAATGATCTGACTATCATCCTTTTGATCAATAATATTAGATTCTACTTCCATACGGATATCAACATGAGGCTCATCTGTAGCCAAAATATCAAACTGAACATCACTACCATGCTCAAAAGAAGGCATCTCAATTTTATCTTTCTCAGCCACAAGTTGTTCCACAGTAGAAATAACACTCATCTATTCTAAAGATGGGGATCTCTCCTCCTCAATATGTGTAGATTTTTATTTAAGCTTTGGGTCAATAACTCCAGTCATATATGGTTTTTATAACTATTCAATATATGAATATAAGAGTTATGTAGGAATATACACATCCTCTTAATTTATTCATTTTCACCATTAGGATCAAAGTCATCATTATTATCATCATTTCTAGTATCTGCATCCCTTTCATTTCCATTACCATTTTTACAATTTTCTTCTTCCTATTATTCATCATCATTCTCATCATCAACATCAGTTTTTGAATTTATTTTGAATTGATCTTCTCATGAAACCATTGTTTCCTATTCGTCACTTTTAACATGTTTTTCTCTTTTTTCTAGTCTCCTAGGTGGGCTAAGAGCTCCAAATGTAATAGGATAAGATTTCAGAGACAAGTCACGATCACTCCCTTCATCAAAGAAAGGTTAGTTTTCTTCTTCTTCTAAAATAACTTCTTCTTTATCATCATCAAAGTATTCAACTATTTTATCAGGTTAAATACTATGATCAACAATATCCCTTGACCTGGTAGGATGATCAACTGGGTAAACTCATCATACAGCTTATCATTATCTCCAACCAACTGTCTTTTCTAGGGATTCCATCTAATATTCATCCTTGAACAAGTAGATCTTCAAATACAGAAACCAGCACAGTCTGTAATTTACTATTCATCCTCAGCTACTAGGCCCTTAGCCTCCAACATGGTAGAAATGAACATAGGGTAGATCAAGTAATTGGATCTGAAATATGGCATGATCATCTCACACAGGTTCACTGTGAGATATCTACATAAATTTATCTTATGACCCTATTTCATAATTTATATAATGATAACTTCTTGGTACCTTAGAGTTCATAAATTACTTTTTATTGCTCATAGTATGTGTTGTAAAAACATAAAGATCATCCTATTTTTCCCATCAATCTCTAAGGAAAACGTTCTTCTGGTTATGTCATCTCTTGTACGTTCTGAAAAAACATCTTCATACACAAACAACTTGTTATCTTTAGGAATAGATCCTTGTTAATCCTCATATATTCCTTCATGGGTTACATACAAACATTTATCCCATTTATTTGATGAAATTACTACTAAGTGTCCTTTGACAAGACTTATTACCCAATATGCACCATTTTGATCAAAGTAAAATTCTACATGTTGATAGAATTCATAAACCGAATTAGGGTATAAGAAAGTCATATTTGAAGGGAACCATTCTAAAAATCCTTTATTATGAAGTACATTGAGTACTATATATTTTATGTACAATATAAAATTTGATTCAGCTTCCCTTTCAGCTACTAAAACTCTATTCGCAAGATAAGTTTTTACTAGTGAAACTGGAGCAGGTGCAATATGTTATTTCCTCTATTTAATAGAAGATCACAACTCACCTAGAGAATACTTGGAAGGGAACTTCATCCATTGTATTTATATATATATATATATATTATTTTGACTGATTTAAGTTTGAGAGAAATGTTTCAGGTTTGAAGGTTGGGAGGAAAGAGGTATCTCAGATATCAAGAGTGTCACTTTGGGCTCAAGGTCTGTTTAAAATAGATATAGATTCAATTTTGTATCTATTAGGATTTCGTTATATGAAAAATCAAAATAATACTGAAAAATAGAAATTTAAATCTAAGGAAACATATGTATTGGGTTATTAATATAAACCATAAAATTATAAAACCAATGGATCAAAATATTTATAAATTGAAAAAAAATCGAAGGCATGAAGTAGAAATGGACTAACGAGCCAATAGTATGATAACTCAGTGGTGTGAGACCAAATCAATGTGTCAACTACAATGGTGTGTCACTACAATGGTGTGTCACCACAATGCTATGTAACCACAATGGTGTGTCACCACAACGGTGTGTATCCACGATATTGTGTGATAGAAAATTAAACATAACCAAAATTTATCATTCCTAGCTCAATTTTTATATAGTTCATTCTCTCAGAATTCAAAGGCATAGTAAATATGTCAGCTAAAAAAAATTTCCAATAAACTCAAGAGTGATATCCCCTTGTTGAAAATAGTCTCTGAAAAAATAATTTATTCTATCAATGTTCTTTGTCCTAGAATGTGAAACAAGATTATTGAAAATGCTTATAGAACATGTGTTTTCATAGTTTATGCGGACATGTCAGAATTGATATCCATGGTCTAGTAAAGTCTGTTTCATCCACAAAATTTGTGTACAACAACTATCATCATCTATGTATTCATCTTGAGTAGTTTATAATGCTACCGAATTTTTCTTCTTACGACACCATGAAACTAGAGACTTACTCAAAAAGTTACATCTTCCATAGGTTCATTTTCTATCTATTTCGCATCCATAAAAAAATAAGCAACATAATAACTCACTAAATCAAACTATTTTTCTATAGGATAAAAATATAAAAAATTGGTTTTATACTTGAGTCATTTCGAAATTCTTTTAACAACATTTAAATTTGAATATTTACGGTTTTCTTGAAAATGAGCACACACACACAAACAAAACATAATATCGGGTTGGCTAGTAGTCAAGTAGAGAAGACTACCAATAATACCTCTATAACTAGTTTGATCCACTGGTTTCATATCTTTATAAAGATCCAATTTATAGGTGGTACTCATAGGATTATCACTACTCTTGGTGATATCAAAGTTCAATTGTTTTAAAAGATCTTTTGTATATTTATTTTCATTTAAAATAGTTTCTAATTTATTTTAAAAAATTTAAAATCCAATAAAGAATTTGTGTTCACCCATTAAACTCATTTCAAACACATTTTTCATTATTTTAGAAAAGTTACTACATAAATAATTTCTTAAAGATCTAAAATTAATATCATCAACATATATTTCGACTACTAAAACACCTTTTGAGATTATTTTTATAAAAATTAAATGATCATCTATACCTTTTGAAAATATTTTTGAAATTAGAAATTTTTTTAAGCCTATCATACCAAGATCTTGGAGAATATTTGAAAACATAAAAATCTTTTGTAAATTTAAAAACATGATTTGGAAAATTGGGATTTTGCAAACTAAGGGGTTGTTCTTCAAAAACAACCTCAACTATAAAACCATTCAATTATTTAATCTTAGAAACTATTTGATAAATATTCAAATATAGATGAGCTGCATAAGCAGGAAAGATTCTAATGGAATCAATTATAGATATAGGTCCAATGGTTACGTCATATTTTATTTCTTCCTCTTAACTATATCCTTGTGCAACGAGTCTAGCCTTATTTCTAACTATAGTGTCTGAATCCTCATCCTTGTTCCTAAAAACCAATTTAGTGCTAGTATTAAAGGTTTAACTAGATCTATCTACAAGTTCCAATACCTTTTTTCCTTTGTGTTGAATCAATTATTCTTGCATGGATATTACCTTGAATTTGTAATTAATTGATTCATTGATGTTCTTATGTTCAATATGAGACTATAAAACTTTATTTTTAGCCTAATTTCTTAGAAAATATCTATTCGATGTTCCTCTATTTAGTTCTCCCACAACAACATCTAAAATATGGTACTTAAATGTTATAATAGCTCAAGAAAGAGATGAGCTGGTCACTTCAGGTTCCACAGACTCAGTTTCTGGAAGTTTTGAGAATTATTCATAACTAGATGGTTTTTATTCTTGTTTTACTACAAATTCTAAAGGTTTAGAATTTAAGTTAATAGAAGATAGATCGTCTGCAAGGTTTTTTAAGGAGGTTATAGGCTCATCTGGATCAGTCTCATCAAATTTTACTTGGATTAATTCTTCCATAATTTTGGTATTCTTATTATAAACTATATAGGATTTTCTGGATATTGACTAACCAAGGAAAATTCATTCAGCACTTTTGGAAGAAATTTTTCCAAATTAACCTTAGTGTTAAGTATAAATACATTTCATCCAAAAACTCTAAAGTAATTAATATTAGTTTTTATATTGTTCCAAAATTCATAAGAATTCTTCTTAAGGATAGGTATGATCAAAACTCTATTTATGATATAGTAGGTTGTATTGAAAACTTCTTCCCAAATAAAAAATAGGTAGGTCATACTCATTCAACATGGTCAGGGCTAGCTCTTATAAAGTTATGTTTATTCTTTCTAAAAATTCATTCTATTGAAGGGTACTAGGAGTATAGAATTTATGATTGTAGTCATTTGGTGAGGAAAAATATTCAAAATATTTATTCTCAGACTCATTACCATGGTCACTTCTTAGGGTCTTAATCCTATGTCCACTAATATTTTCAACAGACTTAGAATACTCGATAAATTAAGAACAAGATTCACTTTTGTGAGCTAGAAATTATACCCATGTACACCCAAAGAAATCATCTACTATAACATAAACATAATTCTTCCCATTAAGACTTGAAACTCTAGAAGGTCAAAACAAATCCATGTGAACCAACTCAAGGGGTTGAGAAGTTGACACTTCAGTCTTTATTTGAAAAGAAACTTTTTATTGTTTTCCTTCTTGATTGGGGATACATAATTTATCTGTTTGGAACTCCAGTTTAGGTACATCCTTATCTAACACTATTCTAGTTAGCTTTCTAAGCGATTGAATGTAGAAATGGCCTAGTATCCTATAACAAATCCAAAGTTCATTGTGAAAGGCACTTAAGCATGAAAACTTTTCCGAAACAAAAGAATTTAATTCAATAATAGAAACATTATCATTTCTCAAAGTAGTGAACAATAAAACATCTTTAAAATCATAAACATTACATGCATCATTTTAAAATTTGACATAAAAACCATCATCACATAACTGATAAATTCTAAGCAAGTTATTTTCAAACCATCAACAAATAAAACTTTAGAAATTAAAATTGATTTATTATTACTAATTTTTCCTAGGTCGATGGTCTTCCCTTTAGAATTTTCACTAATAGTGATAGGTCAACCATAAACCTTAATAAGGATCTTGAATCCTGAATAATCTCATGTCATATGTGTTGACCATCCATTATCCAAGTACCATAGACTTCAACTGGGTGTCTTCTAGAATTTTTCTTCAATAACTTTAGTTATGAAACACATATTTTCTATATATGGATTATCTTCAAGTGAATAGTCTGAATGAATGGAGCTATCTTCGTAATCACGTCAGGTACCCTTCATAGATATTCTGTATCTTTTTTCACTTTACTCGTATTTCATTTTATACTTCAGCTTTTGAAAAAAAATGATTTTTTATTCCCTTTCCTTTTACATTCATGATAGACAGCCTCTTTTTAATAATCATCCTTCACCCAATATTTCTTCCAATTTATTATATTGTCATACTTTTTTTTATTGTTTTATTTTATTAATAAATGTTCCTTCTTATAAAAATTCTTAAATACTTTGGCTAAGTGATCCATCTACTCATTATTGTCATAAGGATATCCACTCTCACTTGATCTTACAACTTAGAATTTCTATTTCTATTTTTCTTTTTTTTGTCTGGATTTAGTTGTTGTTGACACTCCATTCCGTAAAACAGTCTAAAAAGTATGAAGAAGGGAATCCATTAGAAAGAAAATGTGGAATGCATAGATAAAAGTAAAATATTTTCAAAGGAATAAGTTTGTGGCTGCTGTAGTTTAGCCAAAACTCATTTGGCGTGCAGCCTACTTGTACGCCCCTATATTTCATGCATCCCACTTAAGCACCACCATGATTAAGATGAATGAAATTATAATTTTGGTGATGTCTTAAAGGTTTCGCCCTAGTCAATTCCAAACAACGTCGGCGTTAAAGACACTTGTGCACCCTAATTTGGCGCGCAAGTAACTTGTGCACCCAAATTGTTTCTCCCAAAGTCATTTATTTGACTATAAATAGACCCTTTGGGCCACCATTTATACTGACGAATTTTTTTGAAGTCTAATTGATGCTCTGGTCGCCCTAGTACCTCGCCCCAGTCTTCTGAAACTTTCAAGGTAGTTCTTCAACACATTGAGTAGAGGATTTAAGGGAGGATCATTGGACTTATATCCTTTTAGTGTTTGAATCACATAACACTTGCATGCCTAAAGCTCCCAACCTCCACAACTATGAAATACTTGTGTCATTCCCATTAAACTCATAGGAACTTAAGCGCCCCACTTCATGGTTCATCTGTGAATTCTCTTGAAGGCTTGAGCAAGGTTTCTCCCAAGTATTACAATATAGGTTCTCCTTCACCTAAGAGAACATCAGGTCACAAAAGCCTACTTGTGCACCCTTACTTGTGCACCCCTACCTAATTTCATGCCCATACTTGGGTGCCCTGCTCAACATGGGTGCCCCTCATTGATTCACTTACTTTTTTCACTCTCTTCAGTCTACAATCAATCAACCCTTCATAAAATCCATTCATGGAAAGGCTTATTCTTCTTTGGATCCCATGTCTAAAAGTGATTTTGTTGAGACCTCCACCAAAACCTTCTAACTTATCAAACCTTTGAAAAAAGGAACATTAGTGTGTCTTCTCTTTGGGTTCGTATTTCCACGATCATAGGTTTCCCACATTTTTTTCATAATGGGTTTAGGATTTGTGGAGTATATGTTTGTTTGTATATCCATATTCATATGGAATATTCCCCGAGAAACAGTGTTGGTAAGTTCTTGGTTTTGAGAATAAGGGTTTGGGTTATGTCCTCCCCTTCTCATCACTAAAACACGGAACTTTAGGTCTCTGGTAGGGGAAGGTACAGTTCACACTTTCTTTTCCATGAAAGCATATGAGAAGTCTCCCTCCCCTACCATGATCAAATTTAGGGGAACCATCTTGGAGAAATCCCCTGTCATTTCTTATAGGAGGTGGCATCATATCACCTCTCTTCTTTGGTGCCAAAGACCAAAGAGGGTGGGCAAAGGGACTCTTGTTATCCTTTACCTCTCTCGTTTCATTTTTTCACCATGGTCAGCCATCCTAGTGTAATCCCCTAACCATCATCCCTTCCTCCTTATGTTGGACCATTGACTAATGTAAATAGAATATAGGGAAGGATCTTTTCCTCACCCTCTTCCATGGTCGCCTCAACCTCATCCACCCTCACCACCATAAGTGTTCCCTCTTCCACTATAAGAGGAAAAATTTTAAAGTGTGAATGCCTTTGTTGAATCTTTTACATCCTCTTGTTTTTTACACTGAGCATGACTCACTTGGGAATAGATATTTTTCATGGTCACAACATTTTAAAAATTGAATGAACTATGAGAACTCTGATGCATGTTCAAACCAGGATATCTCAGAAGCCTTTTTCAGTGCTAGAGCTCATTGGACATCCTCTTCAAGAAGCCAATCCTACTTATTTTAATCTAGGCATCCTACTTAGGAATAAGCCCCAAATTAAACCCCAAATATTCAAGGAATCCTTTTTAGGTAGTAATCTAAAAATAAACTCTCTCAAAGGACCATACTCTCCTATGAGACTTACCAAACTATGTAGGATTTGATTCCCATCCATATAGGATATGTAGGAAGCCTCCTTGAGGTTCAAACACGACACTTCAAATCAACCGAATTCTCTATCGGCCATATTCCTAATAGGGTCTAATCCTACTTGGAAACCCATATTCTTTCCAAAGTTCATTGGGCTGGTTCAGCAAAAGTCCCGCACTAATTTTTGACCAAGAACTTTTCGCGTAGAGGTCCTTATAACAAGAACATAAAAGGTAAGATGTTTCTTATTAAGCGACACTGAACTACAAGGGTTTTTATACCTTTTCCAAAGATACATAGGTAGCCTATTTTATCTGCACGATCCCAAAATCCAATCGAACCATCATCTCCCTAGATGAAAATAAATTCTCGAGTGCCCCACTTAGTGGCTTGAAAACTAGAATCATCACAACGATGATTAAAAGAATCTCTAAGCAGTATATTAGAGGATACCATGGATGGAAAACCTTGAATACATACAGATATTTCAATTAATGAAGAACACTGAATGCATATTGATGATTATGAATTTTAATCATGTTAATAAGTGATTGTAAATTATAAGGGTTACTTATGATATGTACGGTGAATTAGTAAGGATTCATGAAAATATATTAAATTTACAAAGAGAGTCCTGGAGTAGATAATAATTACCCTCAAAAGGGTGTGATGATTCTGACGTCACATCCACTCGACCAATTTACATTCCTAAGTATTGTAATGTTCAAATTTAACAGACACCATACTTTGGAAAGCAGGCCCCCTTTGGATAAAGAACTATTGGAAGTTTTTGGTTCCATAAATAAATCCAATCGAAACTACCTGGATACAATGATTCTTAAAACTATAACACACATTTCAAGGAACTACGAAACAAAAAAAGTGATTCAAACATGAATATTTAACCAAGTTATTAATGTTACCCACCTATTAGACCCCTATCAATTGATAATGGAAGGATAAACAAAGTAATCAATCATGCATACAACATCTGTGAACTTCCCAACCGCCACTCAAGCTCGATCTCCATCCACGGGAAGGACATCATCACCAACCCAGTGTCTTCAACACTGGGTCTCTAATGTGTTGGTAAATTAGTATTGCTATCAAGGTAAAATCCTGACTTTGGAGGCTGCTCGATAGGCCCTCCATGTCAATAACAATTCCTGATCATCTGGACAACGCTGACTAATGATCAAGAAGAAAATGGTGCCAACCACCATCTCCAACCATTTTGGGTCCTTTTCCATGGAAAAAAACAATTAATCCCTCCCATACTATGGGGAGGTGGATCAATTGGTCACTCAAAGCCTCAATTCAAGAATGAAAGAGTCCTTCTTATGGACTCCCACCAGCAGTCGCCGCCAGAATAATTCGGTAGTGTACCCCCAACATGAAGGGGTGTTTCCTCTAAACGTTTGGCATAGGTCTCTCACACCCGGGAACACAAGGCGAACCACCAGGGACAATGTCCGATCAACAGGGAGCAGGTTCCCACCTCTACCTCCTCGGGATAAATCCATCAATTTAACAGGATGGAAATCAACGAGCGGGAACATACACCTGTCCATCCAAATTTGGTGGCTCAGCGGACTCATCTGACAGCAACCCACCAATGCCACTAGATAAACCCAGTGGAGTAACATGAGTAGGAACATAAACCTGCTTATAAGTCATTATCCAGTTTTCAGGCTCATCTGACATTATTTAAAGAAGCCTTCCAATCTAATGTGGTAGCAACTAGTAAACAAGAACATACACCTATTTAGAATCACCAATTCTGTCAACAGTTTCATCTGCCAATATTGAAGGAATTATGTCAACTATACTTGAAGGAAAATATCCATAGGGCACATAAACCTGCCAATGTTCATCAAGCCTCCCAATGTTCTGGTTTGGTATCACCCAGAGAAGTCAATCGAAGAGCACTGACAAAAAATTTGGGGTCGTCCCAACTCTCTGCCCTCATGCATGAGTACTGTCAATATCCATTAACATGAAAAGGAAGACAGGAGCAGGCACATACACCTACTCCAGTTACGTAATCGATGTATATTCCAGTTTTGGATACTGAAGTCACCAAACTCATCTTTTTCATTGTGAAAGGGAAGACGCATATCCCTGGCCATATTATGGAAGCATGCTAAGTTATTTTAAAAACTAATTCAGTAGTATCAGGGGAACAAACACATAAATTTGTCCCCACACATGGGATGACACATCGGCGTGGCATCCTAGGCTAGATACACACCTCTGTTCTAGTCCCTGGAGGGTAATGGGGCATACTCCCCCATATCATACAGACAACAAGATTGGGAACATACACCATTTCCAGTTAGAGATAGTCAGTTCGTTTCGGTAGCCACTCCAAGGCGAGAACATACACTATCCCATGATTACCACTTTTCCCAGCAAGAGTGCCCAACTAACTATAAAAGAACATCCAAAAATAAGTCTCACCAATCACTTTTTGAAAATCAATGGTCAAGATGTGATTTGGCTTCTCTTAATGATGGAGTTCTGGAAGCCCTCAGGCATTTGTCTTTTTCTACTCAACATATTATCCTCACATTACCAGATGATCATAGGGGTAGTAGTAATTCTGAAGTTATTTGTTGGACACTTCATCATGAAGGCTTTCTTCATGAAAATTTTTTCAATCTGGAATTCCTATCTCTAGATGAGAGCTACAGAAACCCTCCATGTGGCCAAAAGACCAAGGATCAAGAAGATTTATCCCTTACTCTAATCCATCATGGTGATCCTTCCCATAATTTCATTCACTGCAAAATTCTTATCTACAGTACTACCTTTCATTGTCAAGACTATTTTTAAATTGACTATGTAGCGACCAAAAATCTGTCCTATCTTGAGGCACTTGCAAACACAAGGCCATTCATGTCTAATGCCTTGTCATTTACGAGTGAAACACTTTCTCAACCAGAAGACATCTTAAGGGAACAGTCATTCTCTGAACCACCCTTGGGTCATTTGTCTTCTAATATGGAGCATCCACTTTGATCAGGCCAAGTGATGAAACCTCTAGTGAAGGAAGATGAAGATATGTTAAACATGAGAAAATATTTGGCCAAAGGAGAAATACCAATCATGTTTTAGCCTTTAAAAATTTCTCAATATAACATTCTAGAATTGATGATAGAAGATTGAATTCTTGACATCCACCTAAACTTATAGAAAACTCTTCACCATTTGAAAACCAAAGTATTACCAAATGATGAATATCAAAATCATGCAATTGTAATAGAAGGGTTGCAATGCTAAATTGACTTGGAATCTGTCTCTATTTACCAACATCCAAAGGTTGAAAAAGAGCAGAGAACCCTTCAGCGTGCATGTCTCAATGCTCTTAAGAGACTATACTGGTTTTTTTTATTCTTCTTCTAGTGTTTGTATCAGAGGATGGGGTGGATATGGAGAATTGAATTTCAGTACACTCCAAAATCATCAAAGTCTATCAAAAAGTGGTCTCATGCAATGTTATTTCCCACGGTCATCCAAAATCAATATATTTTTTCTGTAATTGGATGTACGCTTAAGAACAAGCATCAACCAGTTCTAATCAGATTCAGGCCCCAAGGAAAGAAGTTTTTTAGTTACTTTTACATCAAGCATCCGAGAATCATGAGAAGGCATCCCACTTAGAGGATGTCAGGTGTCAGAGAATGAAAATTTCTGAAATAGTAGAGCGATCTTCCAAAACAGGTGATTCAAGTGGTTGCCAGATGATGAACCCAGCTAATGTCCAAACTAAAATCTACAAAATACGAAGAGCAGTTGCAAAAATTTAAGCCATAATAGTTCAATAATAACCCCAGATTGCAATGTTGTGGGATCATTTAATTCGACCTTCATGTTCATTCGGAAAATCTCAAAGGTTTGAAGAAGAAGAATATGAATAGACATAGCTTGTAGGGCTAGGGGATTTTTCACATCTCCAATCCCCTCCTCAACAGAAATCAGTTTTCTCCCGATTATGGAAGAAGCCACAAGGAAAGCATAAAACTGAACTATATGAGGATTCCATTTGGGTTACTATCCACCAAACAGTTCTAGGGAATTTATCATATAGGAGAACGAAGTCTCATGAAAGACACAAAGGAAGACGATCTCGCAAAAATACTGACAGAATGTCATCGATGCATTACTTGTCAGTAAATGTCATTAACACCATTGTCAAAGATCCTCTATAAAATAAGTCCATTTTAGGGTAATCAGAAGATGAAGTTACTTTCCACAATATGGTACACACCGATGCAAATGAAGAAGCTGTGTGTACCTGAAATCATAGGCTTACCCAGAATCTAGGTATGCCTTCAAATAACTAACTACCCCCTCTCTGAAAGTCATCCAACAAGGGGAAAGAAAAAAAAATTCATATTGAATCTCACTTTTCCACTATAGAAGGTCAATATATTTCACTTGAAGAGATATTTTTATAGCAAGAAGAGGAAATGAAGGAGTTGAAAACACTCAATATAGAGTTACTTAAAAACACCATTTCTTCTTGAGGTACTCCCCAGACAGGTCCTTAACTTGAAAATCCTGTAGAAGCTCCTCAGCAAAGAGGACTTGTAGTAACTATAGATGTGGATAATTAATTACCACCACTGGATACACAATCAAGGAAGGACCATATACATCCTGATAGGCATGTTCCCATTGGTTATCTAAGGCAGATATCAGCACCACCATTAGTGTTTTTTTCAGTCATTACACCAGCTCCAGCTTAAGTTGCTATACCATCACAAGTACCAGCTCATATGGATGTCATCCAAACGCGTATGAACACAATTGAGGCATTAATGACTCAATTGTAAGCTATGGAAGAATGATGTAAACCATTTCATCCGAAAAAGAGAGCTTTCCCTAAATCGGTAGATGTAATTCCTCCCCCACATAATTCTGTGAATACCACATTCCCAATATTTAATAGTTCATGAGGTCCATAACAACACTTAACACTTTTTTTTTCTTGTTGTAATGCCATGATGGGAACGCCTCAAAAGAAAGAAGCAGTTAATCTTAAGTGTTTTGTGCAGTCATTACAAGGACCAGCTTTTGTCTGGAATACATGTTTACAATCTTGATCAGTTTATGGATGGGAAGATCTCCGTTAGAAATTCATTCATCAATTCAGCTCAAAGATACAAGAAAATATAGTTTTTTTATCTTGCCAATTGTAAAAAAGGAGAATGAAATAGTTTCATATTTCATTGCATGATGGAAATTATTAGCTTATTTCTTAAGTATAGCACTCTCCCAAGAAGAGTTGCTACCAATTTGTGTGGAAAATCTGTGTGATGAATTATGCACACCATTGATCCCTATGAAATACACAGGAGGAATTTGAGACCTTAATTCAATAACTCGACAGATAGAAGACACTATTATAAAAACTAAGGTTAAAACTCATCTAATTCCATCAACTCTAGAGAGGACGATGGGAAAGGCAGAAGCTGTTACAATCACACTCAAATGGGAACATGTACCAGCTTCTACTTCAAGACCTTCATCATACTGAAGGGCTCCACCTCCTAAGAATCAGTAGTATTGACTGCCTCGTCATGATGATAAAAGAGATCAAAGGTGGAAATAGTTTGAGGAATTAATGGATAAAGTTTATTCTTTTAGGAATAAAAAATTTTTCGGTTACTTCATCTCAGCCTCAGAAAACAATTTGGTTCAGTTTCAAAGGCCAAAGAAGCCAAATAAAGATGAAGATCAAGATCTTCTGAATTATTATCCATTTCTCCAAATATTAGGGATTCCCGTCCAGGAATGTTTTATTTTCAAATACATTCATCAAAAGATGGTAGACTATAGACAACTGAAACTAAAAAGTTTATCAGCTCAAGTAACATGTGTTACTTCTACTGATCCAGATGAAGAAGGCAAATGGAAAGAGGTCAAAAGTACAAATTTATAGAAATATGATGATTGGGTGATCCTGAAAATGATCAAATTGACTTATTAAATTTTATGAACATAGTGAAAACAACCAATTGTGTCTTCTTCCACTCTTTCCACAATAAAACCACCTACATCAAAAGTTCATTCCTCAATAAAGCGGATTGATTATAAGTACAAAGATAAGTCAGAAGAAGACGAGCTCATGTCAATGAAAAAGTTTTCCTTGACCCTATCAGATTTTATTCCATCTATTTCAAAAGCACGGGCACCGCCTCACCAAATGGTGTAACCCGAATTAACCTGTCAACAAGAATCTTCATCAGATGAAGAATTGATATTTGGTTTGGTTAATGTTATTCATTTAATGGATCCTTATGGAAATGGTGATTTTGATTATAATGATCCAAAATTCCTTGTACCTATTTGGGGAACAGGATAAAGAGGCCAAGGTTGAGGATATATGGAAATATGTGGGAATTCTATAAACCACCATTTTAACTCTACCTCTAATTGAACCATATATGTGGTAGAAACTCATGGAAGATCCCTTCTACAGGTTCCACGGAAACAAGAAGTTTTTTCCATGAAATATTGGTTCGGTTCTGACATAATTATTTTGGAAGACCAATTAAAAGTCACACTTTCTTCTTCTCAGTAAATGAATAGACCTAGTTAGTCTAATTTACCAAATCTAGGAGTATTTCCAACTTATTCCCTCATACAGAGTATGTCTACATCAGAATCATCAACTTCCAAAGCAAATATAAAACCACATATCCATGTTAGGAAATGCTGTCCTTTGGAACAAAAGTATGATTTCTTGAAACAATTTCCCCAAGTACCGGTCATGTTATCAATTCTGGATGCTTTGAATATGTCACAAGATCTTCGAGAAGCACTCATTGAGGCTTTGTCAAGTCCTCAATAGTTTGAAACTAAAGTTGTTGCTACTGAGGTTTACCATATAAAGAATGATTCTAAAGAATTTCATGAAGTCATATATTTTACAAATAAAGATTAAAATGATGTAGTGTAGGGGCATATCAGATCCTTGTATTTGTATAGCATGTTCAATGATGTATACATCTAATGAGCCTTTATTGATAATGCCTCTGGAGTCAACCACATTCTTGTTCGTACACTTCGTTGATTGGGCCTAACTGAATTTGACTTATCTCTTTCAACTTTAATGTTGCAATCTTATGATAAGTATTAACAAGAACCTATGGGAAATATTACACTCAGAACTTAATTTTGAGATCTTGTGTCTAATTTAGATTTCATGGTTGTTTATCAGGACACAACCTTCAATATTCTTCTTTAAAGGCCTTGGATGCATCAACATACCACAATTCCATCATCATACCACCAAGGTCTTATGTACTCTTTCAATGGTAAAATCAGGACATTTTATGGTGATAGAGCTCCATTCAAAACATGTGAATCTCAATACATTTACGTCAAGTTTTATGACACAAAAGGAACGAATTCCATTACAAAGAAAATAACAAGAGTTAATTCCCAAAATGGGTTGGAAAATATCCCAGAAAATCTATTCCTACATCTGAGTATAAATTATGTGCTGCCCATCAATCAAATTTATAAGGTAAAACCAAATCCAAGAACTTATACAGTAACTTCCATAATGTCAATTTTGATAATTGATCTTGACAACATGGAAAAACTATTGATCCACCAAGCAATGATGAAAGCATAAATGGAGATGTTTTTACTTCATCCACTGAACTACAACAAGCCTCTACTTTATCTTCAAAAGTAGAAGAAATTGTATCAATTATATATAAAGGAAGAGATATTTATTCTCAATCTATCAATCCCTCTTTATTACTACGGGAAGACTCTTTGTCATCAGTAGGGTCAGATATGGTGGCCTCTTCTTCAAGATGTTCAAATACGGATTTCCCCTCTATCTTTGGGAGTTTTGCCTTGTCAACTACTATGAAAATGAAAAAAGAGAGGTAACATGTAATGAAGAAGAAGAGTAAGATCTCAGGGATGCTCGTCCAACATTTGAGGATGGTGGGTGTACTACTATGGATGAGCTCAAAAAAAATATATTTGGGTATAGAAGAAGATTCAAACCTTACTCTAATTAGTGCGGTCATGACCTCTGAAGACAAAGATGTGTATACTTAATTTCTAAAGAAATATCGAGATATATTTCTTTAGAATTATAAAGAAATGTAATTCCTTAATTCTAATGTATCCACCCATCATTTGGGTTTTCCATAAGAACATTATGGATTCAAGCAGGTAGTAAGAAGAACACACCCAACTCATGCCTCTGAAAATGAAGCAGATGTTGATAAGATTATAAAGGCTATCATTGTTAGGGAAGTTTAGTATCCCAAATTGCTGGCCAATATTGTCCCAGTGAAAATGAAGAATGGGAAGATTAGAGTCCTCATTGATTTCATTGATCTTACCTAGCAATGTTCTAAAGATGACTTTACAGTTCTGATTACAGATCTCTTAATTGATGCAACAGTTGGCTATAAAGCTCTTCCCTTCATGGATGGATACTCTGGTATAATAAAATCTATATGGCCCAGAGGATGAAGAATTTATAGCCTCTAGATCCCCTCAAGGTGTGTTTTTCTATCGGGTAATTCCATTTGGCTTAAAGAATACATGTGCAATATACCAAAGTGTCATGCATCATATCTTCAAACCCTTCTTAGGGAAATTTGTTTAATGTTATGTGGATAATTTTTTAGTCAAATCTAGAAAATTTTCCAATCACTTTCCTAATTAAAATACCAAATTCCATAAACTTTGGCAACACAGTCTGAAGATGAACCCCTTGTAGTGTGTTTTCGAGGTAACCTAAGAAAAGATCCTTGGTTTCATTGTACACCATCATGGTATTTATGTAGATCTTGAGAAAACAAAATCAATACTTGGTATGTCACCTCCTTGAAATTTGATAGAATTAAGAGGACTTCAAGGACATGTGGTCAATATTCAGCACTTTATCGCCAATTTGGCATGCAAGTGTTTTCCCTTAACCAGATTAATACAGAAGGGAGTCACCTACCAATGTACTGAAGTCTACCAAGAAGAATTTGATACCCTCAATAAATAAATCTTGATTCCACTAGTATTAATACCACCTATTGAAGGAAGAAAACATATTTTCTATGTGACAGCTTTAGAGAGCTCACTAGGTGCCTTCCTCGCCCAAAAGAATGATGATGGGAATGAAAACATCCTTTACTATCTCAGTCGAACTATGATTGATGTGGAAACTCGATATTCATTATTGAAAAGTTTTACCTGACATTAATCTTTGCAGTTCAAAAATGGATGCATTACCTAAAACATCATGAAGTTCAATTGGTATCTTGCAACAACCTGCTCAAATTTATCCTCAATCATCCTATGCTTACAGGGCATCTGACATAGTGGGTAATTATTTTGCAACAGTTTGATATCCCATTTGTGCCTCAAAAGGCTATAAAAGGCCAAGATCTGGCTAACTTCCTTGTTGACCATCCATATGTGGAAGATACATCAATAAATACTAAACTTCCTGATGAAGAGGTCTTCTCTATTCAGGATAATTTCAAAACACGGGAAATGTATTATGATGGTGCTTCCCGAATTCCAATAGGGAAAAGAATGGAAAACACTAAACTTAACAATGTTGGGTTAATAATTGTCCTTATTTCCCTAGAAAAGGTAGTATTTCATTATTCAATGTTGTTATCAGAAGGTGGTACCAACAATGAGGTCGAATATCAAGCTCTCAACAAAGGTCTGGAATTGGCACTTCATGTTCAAAATGGATCATTTAAAGGTGAAGCATGATTCAGAACTAGTAATCAAACAAATTAATGGGGAATATTTTATCATAAAAGAAGAGTTAATCACTTTGTGTGATTTTTTCAGAGGGTTAATGGCTGAATTTTCCTCAGAGCTGACAATTCCTTATGTCCTGTGATCACAAAATGCCTAAGCAGGTGAACTGGATAATGCAGCTATAACCTTGAAAGATCCAAATCGGGATGAGACCGTCATTAGCACAGCCCATCATTGTGTGGTTTCACCATTTTTTCAAACTACAATGGATGAAATTAATGAAATTTTCCATATATTGGAACCATATGGTCATACCAAGGGCTGGAGAACATCCATCTAGGAATATCATCAAAATGGGGTACTTCCACCAGATAGGGCTAAAAAAGAACAGATCCGACGATGAGCAGCTAATTTCACTATTTATGATAGTCAAGAGCACCAAAAGATCCTCTACTAGTGAGGATTTGATGGAATTATATTCATATGTATTAATGGAGAATAGACTGCAACTATCAGGAAAGAATTACATTCAAGAGTTTTTTGTGCCCACCAGTCTGGGTATAGGCTCTTTGATCAGATCCAATGGCTTGGATACTTTTGTCCTTCAATGACGCAGAATTGTACAGATTTTGCTAAAAAAATTCATCAATGTCAAGTGCATGCCAACTTCTTTCATCAACCCCCAGACTTTCTACATATAGCTAATTACTCTTATCCATTTACCATGTAGGGAATGGATGTAGTAGGGACTTATCCTCCAGCCACAGATAAGCAGTTCAGGTATATTCTCACTACTACTAACTTTTTATCTAAATGGGATGAGGCAATACCTCTCAAGGAAGCCAGAGCCAAAATCATTGTTTGTTTTGTCAGAAAATAATATCATCGCTAGATTTGGTGTCCCTCACACTATTTTTATGGAAAATGGAAACCGTATTTGTTCTTATAAGGTAAAAAAAATTCTTAGGAACATAATATCAAATCCAACCATTCATCTTGCTATCATGCGACAACCAAGGACAGATAGAGGCCTTCAACAAGAACCTATCAAGTATATTCCAAAATATTGTGGATAAAGATATTAAATCATGGCCTGATAAAATCTTGAATGCTTTATGGGATTATCAGACAACTACCCATACTGCTACCCAAGTAACTCTTAATTCATTGGTATATGGAAATGAAGTAGTTTTACCAATTGAAATGAAATTTCCTTCACAAAAATTTTCAATCTATGATCAGTCTTATACTAATGAGAGG
Organism: Viscum album; assembly: GCA_963277665.1. Taxonomy (NCBI): domain Eukaryota; kingdom Viridiplantae; phylum Streptophyta; class Magnoliopsida; order Santalales; family Viscaceae; genus Viscum; species Viscum album. The sequence goes on along the minus strand of OY728162.1, from coordinate 1,493,886,401 downwards.
TATCAGAAATGGTTCAATAAGTTAGAATGATTAGATGAGAAATTATTTCATAGTTTCAATCATTTATAATTTTATCAGAATAGAATAGCGTGATATTTTAACAAGAAACTTCACCTCTGTTCATTTCTTCAACGAGAATTGGTATTGGCCCTTCGGACTCCAATGATAACTGGAAAGAAACCTCCAAAACATGATCCAAAGTGTGAAGGACCTTATTCCATAAATAAGTTCTATTCAAATGGATCTTATGCCTTAATCTCAACAGATGGAGAGTTTGTTACAACTCCAACCAAATAAACATTCTTGAAGAAATACTTTTTGTAGTTAAAAACATTCTTCCTCACTACAAGACTTTAAACTGCATATTACAATGTCCTCACTACAAGACTTTAAACTACATCATACAATGTCCTCAATATAAGACTTTAAACTACACAATACCATGTCCATGTCGCAAGACTTAAAACTGCATTACCCATTTGTCCAAGTTACAAAAGATTAAACTACATATCAGCCATAATGGATCATGTTGCATGACAGTAAAATGTATAGCATATTCATCCTTGTTGCATGACGTTAAACTGAATGAAATCATTTGTACAACTAACGTTGCCCCTATTTTGACGTTAGAATCTTCAATAAGAAAACATCATTGACATCATCACAACTCGTTAGTAGTATATGAGTCCCTCTCTTTCCTATGTCTGAGTCATATCTAGATAGAGACCTTGTTTCGAGAACTACGTATGACTAGATCCTCATTTTCCAATGTGATACGTAGGTATGCCTAAACCACCAATTTTGGGCCCATCCCCAATAACAAAATCTTCTTCTTTTCTATTCTCCTCCTATATATGAATCAGATCTATACAGAGTATTTTCTTAAGAAATATGACTTGGTCCTTCTATCATTTTATGTCTTAAGATTTACTGTTCTCTCAGAATGTGTCAAAACATCCGATTATTCATTTAAAACTAGATTGGAATGAGATATGATTGTGTCAAGAACTACGTATGGATTGATTCTCATTTTCCAATGAGATATGTAGAGAGGCCTAGATATCCAATATTGGGCCTATCCATGATAAATAAAACCCTTTATTTCTTTCATAATAATCATATCTGCATAGGGAATGTTTTATGAACTATGTATGACTTGATTATTTCCCAAGCAAGACACATAGTGACACTTGGGTTTTATCTCTTAATCCAGTTGCATTATGTCTTTCCTTTCACATTGGTTTACCTTCATCCTTACCGCATCACGTTAAACATCATGGAAATATAGCACCCCTATTATTCATTTTAGTAACCTTTACACAGTAAAAGAAACCCTTACTTGTCCTTGTTTCTTACACCGAGCATAGCTCATGTGGGATTAGGAATTGGGTAAATGGATTATTTATATAAATATGGTGTATCAATTTATTAATGGGTTATTAATGTCTTTACTGCATTAGTTAAAACTGCACAGTATAATGTCCTTGTAGCATGAGATTAAATTGTGCATCACCATATCCATTCAGAGAAAACAAAGAAAGTCTCCATTGTACATATGAGTCAGATCTATGTCAAGAACATCAAACTTATGGTCAATATTGATTCAAACATTTCTTATGTTCATTAAGACAAACCCCCGTCCTTATTCCACACTCTTAATCTTGAATATTTAGAGATCCTTATAATCTTTTTTATGGTTTCTGGTGACATAGTTTCTAATACCTTATAACTCTTTTTCCTGAAAATATAGCATATTACCTTAGGTGGCCTTGCATAAGTTGCCTACATAACTGGAATTTCAGTCAAAGGATGCCACTATTTGGCTATGCAGCATACGCCCCAGCTGGCCCTGTATAATATAGCCCCCATAACAGGTTTTTCAAATAATTTTAACTTAGTTCTTGGTTATAGTATCTTTGTCCCCTTTAATCATTTTTGACAATATACAAGAATCTATATTTTAAAAAATCCATTCATGTATACTTATCCCATTATCATTATCACAATCCAAAAGACTTCAAAACCATAGTTTAAACATTTCTGTCACCATGTGTTCAATACAATATGAAATAACCTTGAAATCACTAAGCCACATATTATATATTGTTTTCATTTCTCATCCTAGTCGTATGACCTAAAACTATATACATCATACCTATTTTGTTTAGGTTAGACATTCATAAAGTCGTATTCCTCTGATTCTTTGGATATATTGTGTGGAAATACCCTTTCCTTATTCAGATACCTTTTATCCATAAACCAAACTCCGTGCTTTGGAAAATATGAATATCCATAAACTTTCATCATCTTTTAGCAATAGAACGTCAAACATCTAAGAGTTTTTTTGTCTGATTATGCAACATGTTCTCTTAGGTGTCCTTTCATAAGTTTCTTATATAACAGGCCTGTCAATAAAAAGATTCCACTATTTGGATATGCAGTATATTCCCCAGTTGGCCCGGCATAATAGACCCCCCATTACGGGTTTGTCATGTAATGGTAACATTTTTCTTGGAAAGGAATTCCTTTAATGCTTTTATCCCTTTTCCCAAGTCATTCCTCAGTTACAGAAATTCTAAAATCGTTGTTTATAATTTTCCCTTCCATACCTGAATATGATAGTATGTTTCGAAATAAATTATTAATAAATTGGGAGAGTTTTTCATACCTTTGTTCAAAGCTAAAGACTATAAATTAAAGCCACCCAATGTCCACACTATATGACTTAAAACTCCACAGTACCAATGTCCTCACTGTATGACATAAAACTGCACAGTACCAATGTCCTCAGTGCATGACTTAAAACTGCACAGTACCAATGTCCTCACTGCCTGACTTAAAACTATACAATACCAATGTTTTCACTGCATGACTTAAAACTACACAATATGATATCATAAATTCCCATTTCTAATAAATTTTATCCATTACTCATACACCAAATTTTTATAAATATGGTTTTCCAATTCATGTCATATGTTGATATAAAATATCCCTTTCATTATTAAAATTTATTTCCTGGGAAAAACCACCAACTGTAGTCTTGAGTCACCCCAATATTATTTTCCCCTATCTATAGACAACAAAATGTTAAACTTTAAATAACTCTTTTTAATGACTTTGCAGCATGTGCCCTTAGGTGTCCTTGCATAATTTTCCTACATAACATGCATGTTAGTTAATAGATGACACTATTTGGCTATGTAACATATGCCCCAGTTGGCCCGGTATAACACATCCCCCATAATGGGTTTGTCAAATAATGGAAACTTTTTTCGTGGAAAAGGCACCCCTTATGTTGATACAGGTTTTAAATTTGGTGACCATAAAAATCATGGCTCAGGATTCCCCTTAGAAATATTTAAAGAATATTAAAGCTATTCATTTCCACAGTGTTTTTTTTGGGATCGAATTCAATGTATATGGTCAATGATATTTGACCCTAAATTATAGTCCAACATGCATGACTCTAAACTTCCAAACTACAAAAGGCTTGGTTCTCATTAGATTAAGAACCAACAAGGGGCACTCTGAACAAAAGTTGAGTCCCAGCTCACTAAATATGCATTTTTTATGGTTTAGGAAATATTGAGAAATAAAAAGTCAAGAGATATAAAGTTCATGGGGTTGTACATATAACCATATGAAAAATCATACTATGCTTACTAGGCCCAATGGCCTAGAAAAAACAAAAGAAATTAACGAAAGTGAAATCATAAATGATTAAACGAAAATACTTTTTAATTATGAAACAATTTTTACATAGGATCATCCTCAAATTGGAATATCTATCTTAGAAATTACAAAAGGCTTTCTATGTAATTCCTCAATAGTTTCATAACTTCTTGAGCCCCATCAACTACTTGTTGGAGTATGTCTATTTGACCAGCCTCGATCTCTTCAGCATGATGAAGTGATTCTCTAGCATCTACGATTGCTTTTTCACCATACTTTTGGATTTATCCTAATGAGCTATGAAGCTGGTCAAGCTCCCCTATAATGATATTTAACTCTTGTTGAAGGTGCAGTTGCTAAACAGTCTTTTTGTTAATTTTCTGCTTCAGTCTATTTAAATTTTCATTTTGATTAGGCTCAGCTTGGGACAATGCTGCTTGGAATTCTTCAATATTGATTGAAAGTTTGGATGTTATTAAGTCTTATTGAAGCTTTTTCTCTTGCTCCCTCTTCCAGATAATCTATTTCACCACAGTATGAATTTCAAGGTATTAAAAACTGCCAAATCCTATCATGATAAATAGAGATGAATGTTGTCAAAAAATTTAAGGCAGTTCCTTAAGGGAATCTTAGATATTATCTTCTAGATGTTTTTCCATGATTTATGATGAGTAAGACAAAGAGCCTTAAGCATTTATGGGTGTGATTCAAAATGATTTTCATAAGGAGGGATATATTATAGGGCTAATGCACTTAAAGAGGTGCCCTGATCTATACCTTCTTGGGAAATGGTTGCTCCACCTTCCAATGTTTTTTGGGCAGATACAGAGGCTTCACCTCCAGACCTAGTCACTGAAGTTGATAGCCCTATATGGTAAATCATAAATTATGGTTATATTCAAGATATAAAAAAGTGAATTTAATCACAATATCGGTATCTCTTACCTATAAGTATGTCATAAGCTTGAGAATAATCCTCCTCAGTGTTCTCAGTTTCAGAAACATGGTTTGATGTCTCTGGATGAGGGGTGACATCTTTAGTATGCTCAATTTTTTCAGAATAAATCTCAAGAAAACCTATTATATCAAGATCCACTTGATACAATGTCTCTGCAATGGTGGGGTTGACTTTAATATCATCACTACCTTCAATTACCATTGCACCAGTAGTTTCTTTAGATGGAACTGCATATTTCAATTATCCATTGTTAGTTGGTTAGTCATAAAAGGATTAACATGAAGAATAATGAGAACTCACATCCAGTTTATTCTATACAAGGAACTCTAAAATATTCTAAAGAATTTGATATTTTAACGTTCTAATGGTTCTTTAAAAGACATTCTAAGGTTCATCATTTCATCGAATGATATCTTATATCCCAGTTTTGTATCACCTGTGGGAGCACTTGGCATGTTCGCTTCATAACCTTCCTCCAGCAACCTGTGACCCTGAATAGCTTCTTTAGGAACAATTGTGGGGTCAACGTTAGTTGTTTCCAGATGTTCTAGTGCATGTGATGAACCAAAATGTATCACATAATGGAAGTTATCTATTTATTCATTTTATGCTTTATAAAGTATTATTGATTTACCAGAAGATTCCTCTCATCTGATAGCAGGAATCAGAGCAGTGCTGGGAACAGATTCTGGTTCCTTTGGCTTCAATGCCTCTTTAGGAACCACTGGATTTGTAGAAATTTTTGTTTTCTCAAAAGAACCTTTTATGGATCCTTGAATCTTATCAGTAGTTTCATTCAAAGAAGAAACATAATAATCCCATGTAATCTTAAAAAAATTTAAACACTTTTTCATAAATAAATACTAAAATTAATGATTATCTTGAAGACTTACCACTAATAAGAACGTTCTTAACCATGGTCTTCTTTCTTAAGTGCTTTTTCTTTTTTTTTCTTTTTGGGAGGGCTTGCATCATCATCTTTAAAGATAGGTGTCAGATATTCCAGTACCTTCTCTATTTCCTCCTCCATGCCCTATTGGCCCAAAGATATTTCTCCCGATTCACGGGGTGACCCAATACCTCCAACAGTAGTTCCTCTAGGGCTATAACATGTTGATGGAACATCAATTGTTTTTCCTATACCCAACTGTAAGTTAAGATGATGCTTCTATTATGTAATAATTTTTTGACTAAATTTCAAGTTGCAAAATGGAAGAGAATGTGAGAGAAAGAAAACTTACATCCTTAGGATCTATAAAGTCACACCAATATTCATATAGTAAAAGATTGATCTATTTAGTGATTCTACGATCTACCATTTACTTTACCCTACTTATGGTAGGAATTGATTCTTCAGTGGAATATATGAGTATTTCTAGCTCTCAAATGTAGGTCCTCACCACATTGGGATTATCCATAAAAATAATGTCAGAAGAATCCCGCAAATCCCTTACTCCTGGAATATGCAGTCCTTTGCACGGATCCATCCACATGGTTTTAGCATCACAATATAGATTTGGCCATGTTTAAATAGACTATGGTCATATATATTCAGAATGTATGTCTGAGGGTTGTGAGGAGGATCCTACAACCTTGGACTAGAGTTTCTTCCCAGCACTCATGATCAGAGATGGAGGATTTGAAAATGGAACTTGCCTCTCTTCAAAATGATGGTTACTAGATCACATTTATAAAACTTCAGTAGGTATTGATGGAGTGACACTCTTTATTCTGATATGAGGGTTATATCTGTCACAAGGTCTCTTTGGTGAATTTGGAACATCGTCACCTCCACCCTCTAATTCTTGCATGTCGGCCCCTGATGATGAAGATTTATCTTCCCAACAATGGGGTTCCTTCCAACTAATTTTATTTATCACCACTCGAGGGACGGAATGATTTAATACCCCTTCAGAGTATGATTCAACCCAATTTTCAGCATACCAGATGTTCAATCTTCTTACTGTGTCAGCAACGGGTAAATTAAATATTTCCCCATTCTTCTCTGCAGATTTCAAAAACCATAGTTGTCGGGAAACCATTGGGTGTTTCTCTAATTTGACATGAATGGGAGGGGATACATTATTCTATTGTAGACATTTGAATTTATGTACAAATCTATAAGGAGCTTAAGCCTCACATATGATTTCTCTAACAGTTCTAGTGGCCAACACGCCATCTCTACAAGCTATCATATATGCCATCAGTTCCAAACTAGTGGTACCATCATCAACGAATCACCCTATAGGCAGATTCCCATAAGGAAGGAAATGGAATTTCTTATGCAAGCTCAATCTAGCCTTGTTGTCGTAAGAATTCAAAGAAAAGGGTGGAATACCCAAAAAGGCCTGAACAGACGGCCGGAAAGAACATCCAAAAACATGTACTCCACTTTGTACAACATATGTTCTAAAATGAGTATCAATCCACCCCCCCCCCCCCCCAACACTTGGAATGGTCCCACTATTGTAAATGGAGATTTCCCTTTATATATATGCAACAAAGTCCAATGAATCTTGGCTGAAACAGAAGTATCCAACCCAACCATCCTTTTCTCTGCCAGCTTAGCTGCAATAACCAAGTTCCCTGACCTCACACCTCATTTGGATTCTCGAAGTAGTAATAAATATATGCTTAGCCACATGGATAATAAACCTTATATATGTGTCTTTTCAGTAATTTTTGGTTTGATATCATATCCTCATTTATCAAACTCTCCTTTCTCTATTGTTGGGAAAAAGGTGTCATGAGTTCCTCTCCTCTCTACCCTTGGATAGCTAGTCAAATGGGTGTAAGTGCGACCCTTTTCCTTCTTCTTTGTCAAAATATTTCCATTCATTCCTCCAGAAGTATATCCCTCCTGGTGTGAGTTTTTGGGGTAATTTAATTCTTGAGTTCGTTAAATATTTTCATCAACTCATGAACCAAATATGGTGTCTTCTCCAAGTCATTCCCTGTCACCTTGGGAGGAATAAACTCATCATATATGTCTCCAAGGATTGGAGCTCCAGAAATTTTGTAAACATCCCATAAGCTAACACCTACCTCTCAATGTGTTAAATGGAAGGAATTAGTCTCTGGACTCCACCGACTTAATAATTCAGCACGAAATCATCATTACTATACATGTAGGTTTGACCAAACCAGACAGCCATAAATCCCAACAAATATCAAATAATATGGAAATTATGCACATGTCTTTCGAACCTAGTATACCCACATCCATACAGGTTTTATAACTCCTCCTGGGCGGAAGTCCTAACTTTTCGTCTAGCCCTTAGACTGACCTATCTGAGAATCTAGAAATATGTATGAATAGTATTGTGGTTGTATCTCGGGTGTGTGTGCCTTAAAATCTGGAGCACAGGGGCTATGATGCATAATATGAGCTTTATTTACTACACCATCATTAGAAAATGAGCCCCAAATAGAAACATTGGTTGACAAGAAGATGGAATAATCATGAAACCAAGAATGTGGGACATAGTTCTTGGGATCTGTAATGTTAACATCATGCAGATGGCCATAACTATACAAAGTCAGATAGGTGATTCTTGGAAAGTTTAAATGATACTTATTCAAATATTTTGCTATAATTGGAAGAGTGTTTTCTCAAATGTCCAAATAATCATGACCAATGACATTAATAATGTCATCAATACTCTTATTATCGAGCCCAATAACAGTTCCAATTCTCTTGGGAGAAATTGAACCTGAAAAAAGATAGAGATCATCTTTTAAAAGTAAGTTCATTTTTTGTGTTTTACAAAAAATGGCAAAGGAAATAAGGCGCACAAGTTTAAAACATGGCACACAAGTATAAGTCAGTGTGCAAATACGGTGACCCACTTATATCATGCACTGAAAAACGTACATAAGAAGCATGGAGAAACAAAATCCCCTAAAAAAAGAATACTTGCACACTAAGAGCTAAAAATTCAGATGTTGTGAGAATTTTTATAGAAGTGAAGCCTTAATATATAAGCGACGTGTGTCACCCTATGCGCCATAAATAGTACGTGTTCCAAACTTGTGTTCCCAAGTCCATTTGAGAACTAACAATTACATGCCCCAGTGCTCTTTTCTTTCTCCTCTCTCCCTCTCCTTCATTTATTTACCTTAGTATTGGACCCTCTTTTCATATTTGGATCCAATTCTGAGGGGGGGGGGGCTTTTGTTGACACTTCATTCCGTCAAAGAGTCTAAAAATCATGACGAATGGAATCTATTAAAAAGAAAAGGGGGAATGCATAAAGAAAAGTCAAAGAGTTTCAAAGGCATATGTTTTTGTCCTCCATAGTTTATCCAAAACTCATTTTGCATGCATCCTACTTGTGTGCCCCTATATGTCATGCATCCCACTCATACACCACCATGCTAGAGACGACTGAAAGTATAATTTTGGATAAGTCATAAAGGTGTCGCCCTAGTCTAACCAAAACACCATTGATGCGAAAGATACTTGTATGCCCCATTTTGGCATGCAATTCACTTGTGCGCCCAACCTATTTTTCCCAAGGTCATTTATTTTCCTATAAATAGACCCTTGGGGACCCCATTTATATAAAATAATTTCCATGAATCCTAATTGCTGTTGTAGTCTCCCTGGTACTTCTCCCAAGTCTTCAGAAACTTTCAAGGTAGTTATTCAACAAATTGAGAGGAGGATTTAAGGGAGGATCATTTGATATAAGTCCTTTTAGTGTTTGAAAACAATAACACATGTGTGCCTAAATCACCAAACCTCCCCAAGTTAGAAATACTTGAGTGCCGCCCATTCCTCTCACAGGAATGCGAGCACCCCACTTCTTAGATTACCAATGAATACTCTTGAAGGCTTGATCAAGGTCTCTCTTAAGTATTACCATAAAGTATGTTCATCATCTATGTGAAAATCAGGTCTCCCAAGCCTACTTGTGGGCCCTTACTTGTGTGCCCTAACCAACTTGCACTCCCATACTTGTGTTACCTTCTCTAATTGGGTGCCCCTCCTTGATTCACTTACTTTCTTCACTCTCTTCAGTCTGCAAGATATCATGCCTTCATCAAAGCCATTCATGGCAAGGCTTCTTCTTCATTGGATCTCTTTTATCAAAGGGATTCTATTGAGACCTCCACCAAAACCTCCTGACTTATCAAACCTTTGGGAAAGGAACATCCGCGTGTCTCCTATTTTGATTTTGATTTCTATAGTCAATGGTTTCCCAAATTTGTTTCACAATTGGGTTAGGATTCTTGGGGAATAAGTGGGTTTGTATATACATAGTCACATGGACATTTCTCCCATAAACAGTGTTGGGAAGTTCCCAATTTTAAGAATAAGGCTTTGTGTTTTGTCCTCCTCTTCTCATCTCTAAAACCCGAAACCTCAGGTCTCTGGTAGGGGAAGGTATAGTTCACAAGTACTTTTCCATGCAAGTATAAGAGGAGTATACCTCTATTACCAGGATCAATTTTAGGGAAACCATCTTGGAATAATCCTATATCTTTTCTTTTATGTGGTGGCATCATTTCTCCTCCTCTCTTCTTTGGTCCCAAAGACCAAAGGGGGTGGTCACAGGGACTCTTTTTTCCTTATCCCTCTTCTGTTGTGCTATGTCACCATGGGTATCCATCCTGGTGTAATCCCCTAACCTTCATATCTTACTCCTTATATTGGACAGTTTTCCAATGCTAATAGAACAGAGGGAAGAATCATCACCTCGCCCTCTTCCGTAGCTTCCTCAACCTCATCCACCCTCGTTGCCATAGGTGGGCCTTCTTCCACCAGCAGAGGATGAAAAATTTCAATGTGTGAATTACTTTGTGGAATCATTGACATTATTTTGTTTCTCACATCGAGCATGAACCACATGGGCATAGAGATTTTTCACAGTCACAACATTTTCACAATCGAATGAACTTCGAGAACTCTGATTCTTGTCCAAACCAGGATTTGTAGGAAGCCTTTTTCAGGGACCGATCTCACTGGACATCCTCTTTAAGAACCCAATCCTAATTCCTTAAAACTGGGCATCCTCCTAAATAATATTACCCAAATTAGACCCCTAATCATCAAGGCATCCTTTTAAGGAAGCAAGCCCAAACTCATATCTCTCAAAGGGCCATACTCTCCTATGAGACTTATCGAACTATGTATGCTTTGATAATAATCCATATGGGATATGTAGGAATCCTCCTTTAGGTTCAAACCCAACACTTCTAATCAACCTTGTTCTCCTTTGTCCATATTCCCAATAGGGTCTAATCCTACTTGGAAACCCATATTCTTTCCAAAGTTTATTGGGCTGCTTCAACATAAGTCCCACACTATGTTTTGACCTAGCACTTTTTTCATAGAGGTCCTTATCACATGGCCTTAAAAGGTATGAAGTGTCCTATTAAGAAACATTGGACTAAGATGGTTCTGATTCCTTTCACAAGGATATGTAGGTAGCCCTTTTATGGGAATGATCCCAAAATCAAATCAAACCTTCGTCTCCCTGTATGACAATAAATTCTGGAATGCCCCACTGAGTGGCTTGAAAACCAGTATCATCACATTGATGATTAAAATAATCTCTAAGTAGTATATTAGAGGATAACATTGATAGAAAACTTTGAATATATGTGGATATTTGCATTAATTAATAACCCTGAATGCATACTGATGATACTGAATTTTAAACATGTCAATAAGTTATTGTAAATTCCAAGGGATACTTATGATATACTTGGTGAATTAATAAATATTCATTAAAATATTTTAAATTTATAAATAATGTCCCAGAGTAAACAATTATTCCCCTCAAAAAGTTGTGATGAGTCTGACCTCCCATCCTCTCGACCAATGCTTGTACATAAGTATTGTAAATTTCAAACATTACGAACACCTACCTTTGGAAAGCAGGTACCCTTTGGATAAAGAACTATTTAAAGTTTCTAGTTCCATAAATAAATGCAATGGAAACCGCCAATAAATACCGATTCTTAAAACTAGAACAAACATTTCAAGGAACTACTAAAAAGTAGTCTTGAAAGCATCTAAATTTCTCTTAGGCTCTTTATCTTCTTCATGATTTACATTTAACTCATCTTCATACATCATAAAATTACCGATCATCTCTTTAACTAGCATCTTTCTTATGTCACGAGACTCTTTAATTAAGATAGATATGCCTCTCCATTTGTTTACGTGTATATATTAAAAGCTGCAAGATTTGATCACTGTCTGATATAGGTTTTCTAGGCAATCTCATTATGTTCAAAATTTCATTAAACCTGAGGTATATGTCCGAAATAGGTTTATAATAATTCATTTTAAATTTATAATATTTTATAGTATAAGTATTAAGCCTCATCTATTTGATATTAGTAGTTCCCTCATGTGAAACATTACAAGTGTCCCAAATATCATAAGCAGTTTTACATGCGAAAATTATGTTATATTCATCATATACTAGTGAAAAATAAATGGAATTCATGTCTTTTCTATTATTATTGTAATCTAAATTTGTTTCGTTATCCCAAGTACTTCTATGAGTATCAAGGATAACATATTCATCTTAAGTAGCATACCAAATAACAAAAATCGTGATTTCTATATGCATTCTCATCTTAATCTTACATTGAGCGTAATTTTTACCATTAAAGAAAGGAGATCTATTTTTAGCAGAACCATCTTGATGATTATCTATTTAATGGATATAATTTTATAAATAATAGAAATTTAAGATCTTTAAAGCCTAAATAAAATAAAATTTAAAACGTTTTTTAAAACGTTAATATCAAAGAAATGAAATCCTCTTATAGAAAATGTTGGTCTGAGTGAGTATCTCAAGAAAGGGGTGAATTTATTACCCAATAAAAATTTATTTATAAAATGGATTATTTTAAAATTCCCAAAATGTTTAAATACAACCTAGTTTATGAAAATATTTAATATAATGTGGTTCCTAATCTTTCAAAATATTTCTCTACATATTGATTAGGTCTCAGATAAATAATATATATTATTATTAGATCCTTTGAAAATTAATTACATGATCAAAATACTATATGAACACTAATTGATAAAAACTATCAAAGTATATATATTTTTACAGGAAAACAATTTTCAGTTTTAAAGTATAAATAAAGTAAAATAAAAATTAAATCACAAAGTAGAAATTTCTAACAAGTGGTTCAACCTAATGTTGACACTTAGTCCTCTACATTTATTAATAAACTAAAACTAAGAAGTTTATATAAATAAACATGTTGATCCACAACCTGGATCGGGTTTTACAACGGTTTACAAATTGTGTTGGTCACACACGACTTCTCCCACAGTTCTATATGGGAGAAAAAAGAAACTGGCTAGACAAGGACCTATACCACAGTTATCTATAAGATTGAAAGTGTGGGGAAATATGAGAAGAAATATAGGTATCTTCCAATTTATAAAAGGAGTCATTCTACATATATAAAATAGAGTATAGTACACACTACTCAATATGTAAAAATAAATAAATAGAATTGAGAAATCAATGACTGTAGAGTTTAGAAATTATCACTCTATTTTAATGTAGCTTATAACTCTTGATTTTATTCTATAGTAAATTTTGAGTAGGGTTCTCTTGAAACATCATAAAAACTGAGTATTTTAGACTCTTTTTCTTGAATAGAGGAATGAATCTGATGGGTATGGGATTTGTCTTCCTATATAAAGTGTTGTTTTAGATGTTTTAGTTTGGATCTCCATCTCAATGAGTGTGTTCATTATTCTTGAGCTCTAAAAATCCTAAAAATTTGCTTCATATTCATCTTATATATTTACACCATGGATTATGCTTTCATTCTTAACTGCGGAAGAAATAAGAATGTCCACTTCTATCGAGATATTTTATTTCCTCATACAGTATGTCTGACATCTTCTCCAATGAAATATATCGAACAATCAGGAGACAATAATTAAAATATAAATTTCCATTAACTTCAATAATATAGTTATTATAAAAACATTAGATGAAATATCTTAAGTAAATAGAATTATGGTAGTGGATTAGTCTGGTGGAGTCTCATGCGGACAGTGTATTAGGCTAACGGTGTCTCATATTATCATTATGACACTGGTGGTGTCTTACACATATCTAAATTTCCACTTCTCTGGTGGTATGACATCCTAATAGTGTCTCATATTTTACCAATTTTTCACTCTAACGGATTTTCATCCTGACAGTGTCTCAGACTTAGCAATATTTCCATGCCAATGGTGTCTTAACATGACGGTTTCTTAAACTTTATCGAAACTCCAACTTGGTAGTGACTTAGCCTCAGTGGTGTTTTAATCTCAATTATGACTCATAGTTAGACAATTTCAACACCTATCTAAAATTAATTTAATGCTTACAGAAAACATGAAATTAATTAATATCATTATAATCATGATTTTGTGATCATTAAAATAAGGAGGTCAACAGAGAAACCCCTGAGTTCTACCATAGTGATTCTTAATTATCTCATAGTTTTTACCCCCTATTTCTACTCCATGTGTGTTCTAACCAGCTACACATAGTCTCACTACATCAATGGTGTGAATGGGAATCACACTTAAGGAAATCTCCCTCATAGATTTACTCACCAATCTCTAAAATGGACCATAATCATGAGACCATCCAAAACTCATACCACTAATCCCATCATACATCAGTGATGAGATAATTAAGAGAGGAAATTATCTTATAAAGTTGATAGGAATTGGGGATGATAGTAGCATGATGTAAAATAATCTCCTTAACCCCTCACTCTCCCAAAATCACTAGATTAAAATATAATGAAAAAATATAGTTGTGTGAACACAGGTTCATAGGTTTTCATCGAGTAGGTGATCCTAGAGTTAGCCGCTCATCTGGGATGAGAGCTGGATAATCACAATAACATCAAAGTGGTAGAAATAAGAAGAAATGGGGGAGAAAATAATAGTACAACACATAGGTGAATAGAATTAAATTAAAATTTAAATAAAGAAAGTAATAGAAAATCCCAACTATTATCAGTGGGAGCTGAATTCATTTCAAAGGGAGAGGGGAAACATATTTATAAGAATATATGACTCTTCTTATTCCATATCAATATTTTTAATATAACAATCTTTTATTTCATCCTTCTTAGATTCATCCCTATGTGTCTAACTCAAGGGTTAATATTACCTCAACTTGTCATCTCAAATCAGCCAAATTTCTTAGCATTCCCTCTCATGATCATGTTCTTCTTCTTTATATAGATAAATTTCATGCCATTAATTTATTTAATCTCCCCTTAATATGGTTGAACTAGGGAAATGGATTTTTGTTTTAGGTTGAGCCATGATATTTTTGAAATTTCTAAATTTTAGTCCTCATAATTAAATCTTCATTAAACTTTTACAAATAGAATGTTCACATGTATGTAGGTTCCATGGACACAAATATAGGGAGAATGACAGGTATGATCACTCTACATGAAAAATCTATTGGGTCTGCCACACTTACATAATTTCTCTATCACATGTATGTTTCTCCCCATTACACTTATATTGGAATTTAATAACTCATACATTGGTAGTACTTTTCTATTTTAATCACAAATGACCTGTACCTCAGTCATTTAATGGCTCCTATATTAGTTATGAATGATACTTATGAAAAGAAGAAATTTATAATTTCCATAATTCAACATGTATCCCATTAAAATAGAAAAATCAATATAGGATTCCACTATTTGACCCTTAATTGATTTAAATAAAAAAAAATTAAAATAAAAAAAATCTTTGACAATTTAGAATAAGAACTGAAAACAATGTATGGATTTTGATTAATTAAAAAATAAATAAAACTATTAAAAATATAATTAAATTAGTTTTGCCTTTGAATTCCATATTCTATTGAATATTAAAAAAATGATGATTTCCCAGGTTTTATATCAATTAGGTTGTTATTATACATTGGAATACTGTTAAAATTTTGGGAAATATTAGTACTCATCACTCCCTCAGACTTACACTATTACACTCTTGAGAAATAAAAAATACTTTATCCAAATAAAAATATCATCCATCCAAATTTTTAATAAAAATACCATAAATGAATAAAATTAAATATCCATCTATTACATGAAATTTCATTCCTACACTATGATTTCATTTGACTGCACCAACATTAATCAATGCTAAATATCTTGTTCCCAGAGTGAAAAAAATCATACATTAGTGGAATTGTGACTTTAATAAGGGGTAATTTCAATTATTAATCTACAATAGGTTTCATATAACAAATATATGTTTTCCACTTTCTTGATACCACACAAATTATATTCTTATAAGTTAACAACCCCTTATTCATTTGGGATCAATATTCCCCTCACCTAAAACAATTCATTTTAATATAATTAAGGACTTATTTAATTTTTACCAGCTAGGTATTATGAAAAGAAATTATTCGAGGTAAAATAGAATTTCTTAGTAACACGCCTAGTTCTTAATTATCTAATATTTTCATTATGAGATCTCAATTTCCCATTTGACACAAATTTCAAAGGATTTTAATGAATATATTTTCAGTTTTATCCTTAAGGTATTATATTTTACAATGGTCAAGATACCTAGGTTCAAGTTCAAAAATATATTTTCTTTATGTTATAATTCCAATTCTACATAATATTTTCTGTTACACTCCTTTTCCTAGTTCAAAATTATAATTTCTATAAAAATAGTGAAAATATTCTCTCACCATTCAAGTAAATACATTGATTTCCAAATACATAAAATCCTAAAAACAAGCATGTGTTCAAACACTAGGAAAGATAATAATTAAATCTTAATTTACTTAACATGAAACACACCAAAAAGATAAAAAAATAAAAGTAAATAGTATGAAGATGTTTTTAATAAAAAAAAACATGTCGTATAGGATTTTAAAATAATTTAAAATAGTTTTTAAACTAACACTAAACTGGTTTTGTTTAACTCTCCCACACTTATTCATCACTATCCACTTAATCTTATAAAAAATTATAGAATAATAGTGACTAAGAAAATAAAAATATTAAAACAACCTAGTTTTTATTGTTTCGTCATATTTGAGTTAAGATTCTCCATGGGTGATTTCTATACAGTTTTGAAATAGCCTCTTAAGATATTGTCCCCTTTGGGTATATAAAATAAAATGTAATTAAACATAATAAATCTATATATATACTAATCTTGGGTTTCTTCAACTACCACATGTCACTATAATACTCCTCCATATCTTATTTTCTTTATGTGTCAAACAACTATGCCTCCACGTCCCTCCTCCTCTCCCTTTCCCAGCCATTATCTCCCTCCCACTCCCCCTCCCACTCAGCCTCTCCATCATGATTTTCCCCTCCCTCGTTTCTGATTTCCACTGCTCCTCCTGCTGTATAGATCAGGCATCGTGACCTAGCCTCCCCTCAAACCCCCGCTATTATCATCCTCCATCTTCTGGTCATCCCGCACTCCGCCAGATTTGTATTTTTTCTTCCCCTACACATTAGACGAACCTTGGGTTACTGCGCATCTTCTACCACCATCTTATACATCCATCTTCCAGTAGATGAACCTAGGGATCCCACGCACCATTAACCTCAGACCTTCTTTAACTCCAAGATTCTATAATGTACTATCTTTTATGAAACATAAGTCGACATCCAAAGCCCTATGGTGAACCCTTTCCTCCAACGCTTACAGATCTTGGTTTTCTTCGACTACTCTGTTGTCTACCGAAACCATTTTCTTTCCAATGATCCTCCATTTACCGTAATTAATCAACTATATCATGCTCAATGTGCTCTTCGCTTGAAAATTTTTTCATGTAAACCCACATATTACAACTCTTTATTCTGCATCTGGATAAGCTAAACTACTCTAGAAATTGGCATTGCTGAAACAGTTCTACACACTCCGGCACTTTCCTCCCATTGTTTTGCAAGTCTGTTCAGATATACATTGGTGCTAGGTCATATATCTGTACCAGTAAGGTTCCTATTAATTTCAACCAAATGATTTAACCCACATTACTTAACTGTCTCCACATTATCTAGCTTCTGGGAGTTGCGTGACCCATTTCACTTGACAAGGTTTCATCTTCATCTCCAACACATCCACTGCTCTCGGAATTCACACTCAGTTTATTATTCTAGAATATAGTAATAGGAAACTCTTCATGCACTGAGGTAGTTTAATTTCAAATCTCCTATTATATGTCTATTTTAAAAATATTGCAATCTTAAACAGTATGTATATCATTATTGTTTCAAGATAACTATTACTAAATTTTTAATTCTATGACTCATACAACTACAATGAACTACCATCGGACTGATTACATAACTGCTTCCAATTACAGAACTGAAATATTTCTCTCAATATGTAAGTGAAAAGGTTTATACAACTATTATTAAGTGGTACATTAAATCTCTAACTAAGAAACATTGGAATCCATGTATTGAAAAAATAAGATGGTGATATGACTGCTGAATTAGAATGTGATTTTTAGTTAGTTTTAGGCTATATTAATAGCTAATCAATTCTCTAGTCTCTTACTTTTTTATAGGTGAATAAGTTTTTTGGGTGCTAAATATAGGTATGTGCTAGAATATTTTCACTATTTTTCCTCTGATGGAATAATTGAATTATTTATTTTAAAATCGTAAATCACTGTGCACTTTTATAGTTTTAGATGTAGGTTGTGGAGTTTCGGTTCACTGATTTAATTCATGTTAAAAAGATATAGGTTATCGCTGATTTAATTCATGTAATTGGCTTATATAATTTTAAGTGTGTTTGTGCAGGATAGAAAGGTTCACTTAGATGGTTTCAAGGGAATCAAGGTGATTTAATTCATTGTATATTCTTACAGTTTAATTTTCATTGGAGGATCTTTGACATGTTGCATTGCAGCAATTACAAACTTGATAATATTTTTTTAATTATGATACATTCTTTATATGTTTGTGAACGAGGTTTCCCATGAAATATTGTCAGTTGTCTAAACCATGCCTCGTCACATTCATTAATTTTTTTATTGTTATTTATTGACACCACTCCACTTTAGCATTGTTCTAAATTCACCAAAATTATTTCTAGGGATGCTAGAATATTGGTATATGTTCTGGAATATTTTCACTACCTGACTTATAATAGAATAATTGAATTGCTTATTTTAAATTCATGAGTTTTTTTACTTGAATGGCTTCATATTCAGGTTGTGTCGGTTCACTTGGATGATTTAATAAGTGTTCTAAAAAAGTAGGTTATGGATGATTTAATTAATGTAATTTGATTATTTCATTCAAGGTGTGGAGATGCAGGTTATGGAGGTTAACTTATATGGTTTATGGGGCACCATGGTGATTTAATTCATTGTATATTCCTACTTTATAATTTTCATTGGAGTTACTCTGATAGGATTCATTGTAGGCACTAGTTTATGATCAGGGATATCATGGTTGATCATGTTATGAAGGTAATGTAGCAAGACTAAATTTATACACAAGGTAATTCATTAATTGTTTGTGATTAATTTACATTTCTTCCAGATTTTTCAATCAAGAATCATTAAACTATACAGATTTTAATATTACTTTAATTAGATTGAATGTTTTTATTGATAATGATATCATGATATGATCTTAGAAATTAATTGTTTTTAATCATGTGTTGGTTACTCTAAAGAAATGAAGAAACACTGAAAATAATTTTTAGCAAATATAATGTTAAGTTCTCTATTTTTTTAAAAATGTGTGAAAATGTTTAGTAAATGGTTGATTTAATTTACTGATAAATATGTGTAACTATGTCAACAAAATATTTTCTAAAATACATGGATGCATGGATGGAACCATGATTATAAAGGTGAGCCAGTAATCCCCTGTCTAGTTGGTTGAAACCAGTATCCAGGTTGTCACTGGATCAATATCAGGTAGGATCGCTTTTCCACTTCTTTCCTTGACTTCAATTACTTAGCCAGTTCATTGGTGTGTCCTTTGGTGGGCATGGAATTGGACCCACTATGACTGTGACTTTTTCTCAATTGATGGAATGATTCATCACTGTCACAGGTTGGATTTCTTTATTTGACATGATTCGTTGATTCTCATAAACCATAATTTCTTATGTTGGAACTCTTACATTTTATTTGATGATTCAATTTCACCCTATTAATTGAACTTTTATGCATTTAGCTATAACTAATTGTTGTGCTATTTTATTACATAAAACATATTCTTCCTGATTCCATAAAAAACATGCTTAAAAATTCTTTTTTCTTCTTGGATTAATGCCCTATTAAAATTATTCCATTACTTATGAGGTTGTGTTCTCTTATTCATTTCCAATTATTTTACTACATACATATTTCAATATTTTATTCATTGATTTTATTACAACATAAGATAGAAATCTTCTCAGTTAATGTCCTTATATTAATTAATATAGAAGGATGGGTATGTAGCATTGAATCTTCAGGTGACACCTTGCCTCCCATATTCATCGTTATTTCCTATTTCTAGGTAATGATATGTTACCTCTTTCATGCATGATTCATTTCTTATTATGTGTGTAAATGTTGAGTAAATGGTTTATTTTATTTAATAATGAATAAATATTTCTTCAAGTAAGGGTGTCAACTATAGCTTTTCTGAAATACATGGATGGATAGAAGTAAGAAACCAATATGAGGAAGGTGAATGCATAAGCCTATACCCACTTGGTTGTGGCTAGTATCCAAGTTGTCACTGGATCAATCCCATGAAGTATCACCCATCCTCTTTCCCTTTCGTCAGTTTATTAGCCAGTTCATTGGTGTGTTCTTGGGAGGGAACACAATTGGGCCCACAATTACCATGAGTTTGTCTCGATTTATGGAATGTTTCCTCACCATCGAAGGTCTAATTTTTTTATCTGACATGTTTTCTTGATTTTAATAAACCTTAATTTCATGTATTGTAACTCTTACTTTTTCTTAGATGATTCTATTCCCCTATATCTTCATTGAATCTGTAAACATCCAGTAATAAGTGGAATCATTTTTACCAAAACAATTGAGTTATTTGGGTCATTTTCATGAAAGATGAAGCCCCTAATATCATTTTTAGTATCTTAGGAATTTTCATTTTAATGAGAAATTTGTTTCCAATTGGGATATTTCCCTACGTTTTTTCTTTTTTGTGACTATAGATTAAAACCTATAATGGATTTTACTATGATAACTTTTACTCAAACAATTGTTAAAACTCTATTTTTTTTATCCAAACAAGGAAAGTGACACAAATTATGTAGCATGATTTGATCGTTCATTATTATTTAGTTTTTCTGACCATATTACTGTATATAAATGTAAACATCAAGACTGTCATGTAGTACAATGACAGCAGAATCCAATATGGAAAATTCCAATTAGATTGTTCTTAACATGTAATGTTTCACTTGAATTTCAGTTGGAACAAAGAAATAACTTAATTTTTCTTCTCAAACTATCTACATTTTAATGTTTTCTACAAAAAAAGTTTACAACCCTATTCTATGGACTAAAACCTACAATGGCTGGTACATTAATAATATTACATGTTCATGAGATGGGTAAATTTTCATAATAGTTTTTTTCATTAGTTTTTTCTTTCATATGTCACCATATTATCACATCCAACACCATAATTTTTTTAAGGTATACTAATTTTGGAGAAATTATGCATTATAGTCCCATTAATGGATTTGAATCCCATAATAGATCAAATGAGAAGAATAGAGAGCTAGGAGAGAATCTAATGTGACCTCCAGAAGAGACTCATGGGCGGCCTAGGGCAGCTACAAAGGTGCATCATTCACTAACTTCTTGATTTCTAATGACGTGAAATCATCAGGTATTGTGTTTCAGTTGTTTTAAGTTATGTTCCAATAATGTAAATTTCTTTCTTTTTCTGAGGATTAATTTTTTTATAATAACAAATAATAATGATATTTGGTTATACACAGAAACATAAATTTGTGTATACCCATTTTTTATTAAATCTTTTTTGTTTCAATGTTTTTTAGTTTGGTATATGTATTTCATATCCAACTTTTTGTAAGATTTACTACACAGAACATCATTATCTACATATTTGGAGTACATTTTTAGAGTTATATTATTTACTAGTATTTTATGATTTCATTATATTCAATGTAATAAATAGTAATCCAGTGTTTCATTCTGTGAAGTGCTTAGTGATGTTGATCCTTTCCTAGTTTTCTTAGGGCCATATTTCTTCAAAACTTCCTTATCAGAAGCACTAGCAGTACCAACATCATGGATGGCATGATCTGTATACAATGTCTCATTTTAGTTCCCTTAATCCTATAAAAAATGCACCAGGAAAGCCTATATATTTTTTGAGTTATGATCCTCACCAGATGTCATAGAGAGTGAATGATAGGTCTGTTCATGGTCAAAACCAGCCACCACCTCCCCCTTCTTAAGAGTTTCCTTATCAACATGTAATTTACTAGGAGGAAGATCCAATCAAGATATATTGATGGATTCTAAAGTGCTCAATTCCAACCACGGTTTCTTTGAGTTAGATCCCACCATGTTTAGGACCTGTAGAAACATTGGTACCACCTAGAGATGTCTTTACCTCACCATGATGGACAAGGCTTCCCCCCTCAGACCTATTCCTGGTATTCTCAGTCTGAATAATCTTCTTATTTACTTCCCCCTTCTTTCCATCTGCTGGACATGATTTTGGGGCCGGACCATCTGTATCATCCATTGAGAGTTTGATTTGTGTATAGGAGCCCCCAGTATTTTCATCATCCATCCCTTTTTTCCAACTAGTTAACCCATTGTTTCTATCTTATACTCAAATGGTGATTATTTAAAAGTATTCCCTTGAGTTCGAGTATTATGTTCGTTGACTTCAATTTTGTGAGCCTTGAGATTCTGTGTGGCCTCACTCCCAGTGGTAGTTTTCCTCCCTGGAATAGACCCCCATTCCTCATCAGTAGGTGCAATGATAGCCACCCATAGAATACATTAACTTACATTGAATAGGTGAGAAAACATAGATAAAGGTTGATATTTTCTTGCCACTTTTTTTCCAAAATGTATGCAGTTTTCCTCATGAAGATCTGCATAGTCCTGATCCCCCTCACTCCCTTAGAATAACTTATCCCCTTCCCTGATATCCCCTTTGAAGTCCAATCCTAAGGGGCATTTAAATGTTCACTCCCATCATCTATTGCATGTCGCACCATATGAACAACAACAATATCCACAGAGGAAACATTTGTATGTTTTTTCCCTCAACTAGGTTCTCTCATAGTTGACATGGGAGGTGTTCCTCCATCCCTCCCATTTAAAGCATTTGGATTTAGTGCCCTGTCATGGGGAAACCATAATAACAGCAGGCACTATTTTAATTGAAGCATCAATCGCATTCTTCCCAACATTAGAATTAACCATTGTTGCAACATCTTCGATTCCATCAAATAAGCATGCCTTCCCATGTTCCTTGACCTCATTACAGATCATAGATATTGATCCATATTTAATGCCTTTGGAGTCATCGTTAGATGAAAATTTGAAACTAAAGTTTCACCTTGTTTTACTGCCTCTAAATGCATTCAACTGCATTATTATCTTTGTGCCATTTTTCATTCTAGTATAGCTGTCCAATTATAAACTCATGGTTCCATATTTTAGGAACAATTAATGATTCATACTAGAAAATGAAATAATTATGAATGTTGTAGATAATTTGATATGTGGTATGTTGATTCTTTATATTATCAATTGTACATATGAATATTATTCTAACCCATCATTTTTTATTGTATAATTCATTTGAGATGAAGAGGTACCAGTAGATTCTCTTGCTTGTCTCCATTTGTTAAATAATAATATTCTTGATGATCATCTTCTCAAATATATTTCCTATAGAATGTGATTTTACTATATGGAAATATTGGTTAAATATGAGTTCAAAAAGCATTACTGTTTTCCTATCTCTTACTATTTTCAATAATTATAAATTGCTTTACACATTTTGGAGGAGAAATATAATGGGTGTTTTTGATACTTGACTATATTTTTCTGATTTATTAGCTTGGTTTTTTATGCTGGATGTTTTTTTGTATTTGAATTTTTTCAGTTTTTCGGATGGTATTCAGGATGGATGTTACTCTTTTAGTGACATTTTCATACCTTCTATTCATGATTAAATATTTAAAATTTAATTTGACTATTTTATAATTGTTTTCTCAGTACATCTGAATACACTGGTAGGAATGGAAAATGAATGCAGGTTTAATGTCATAAAATCGAATAGTTAATCTCCCTTTCGTCCAACATATGAATGTAGGTAAATTGTCTTCACTTTTGGCTACACTATGTATTATTTTTTATGCATTAAAAACACATGAATATAATGGGTTTTAAATTTACCATATCATTTTCAGTTTTTATTATGATGGTGATGTGCTTTCATGTTTTGCTTCATGAAAACAGAGTGAGTCCTAGGGAAATGCTATAGAACATTCCGTGTAGCTCTCCATAGTATTTCCATTTTCTTGGTTCCAAAATCAACTCAAGTTGTTCGTTCCAGGTAATATATTTATTTATGTGATCCAGGAATTAGAAGAAGTAAAAGAGGCCTTTCTTAAATGAAATTACAAGTAATGTTTCTTAATTTCTGATCATGTCTGTTGCAATTTATGCATTTTATTCCCAACCAACAAGTTAAGAAGGTAGTTGTGGACTTTTAAACATTTCATTCCTCTAGGTATTCAATTTCTGTTGACCTGAATTTGGTAGAGATGTTGATAATGAAATTCGATTCAAGGTAAATAATCATTGTGGGTAATGTAACTTCTTTATTCAAATGTTATTTTCACAACAAGATTATTAATTTTTAGAATCCCACTTGATCTATTAATTTTTTATTTTTTATTATGTTTTGCATGATATATTTCAAAGGCTTTCAGAGGACCGAGTATTCAATCAATTTCCAAGACTCATGACAATTAGTGAAGTAACAACTAGATTCATTTTTTCTTCATTTATTTTTTTATTCAAATTCACGTTGTTAAGTATTATTAAGTGATTGTTGAATATATATTTTCAAGTATTTATTTTATTCTATATATTCTTCTATTTCATCTTTATCTATGATCTCTTTGTCAATTATTTGAATGATGTATTAATATTTTATGCACTCCTGTTCCATTATCGTAAAACATTACTTTCTCATTATAATTTATTCAACATATTTTTTCTTCTTAACTTTTATAAATATTAATCTCTTATTAGAAGAAAAACTAGTAATCGAATACGTCATGTAATAGCACGGGCGAGTACTAGTTTTATTAAAAACAAAATAAACTAAAAAAAATAAAAAATCTTTGTTTGACCCCGAAGTATGTACTAGGTTTTTACTACCCCTAGTAGGCAGTTCCATTGATTATCCCAAATTTAATGGGGGATTAGTTTATATAATTGAAACCACCACATTTCATTTTTTATAATTTCCATTAGTGTATACTAGTTTTGGAGTGCCACATGAATAGTGTGAATCATTTCGTCCCCCAAATTTTTAAAATAGAAATGAAAAGTAAGTGATAAAATAAGGAAAGACACCTTCATTTAGAAAATTGTATCCTCCTGTAATTGTTTTTCATTGTAATTATGAGGATTTGATGACTTATCCACATGTCTTATAGCTTCTTCTTCTTTATCATCCACATTTTGGGTGAAATATTTCTCACTATCCAAGACTAATTTTATTCAATTATTCATTAAAATTGTGAGGTTATAGTTTTCTTCTATATTTTTCATCCACTTTTAGGTATTCTTATTTAAATTATATCACATTATATTTTAGTATATTTTCTAACTAATATTCATACAACTAATCTTCTTCATTTTATGAAACCTCTTTAAATTTAAAAAAAGAATTATCTTACATTATGGAATCTTATTGTTTTTATTTACCATTTAGTGTTTTGTACAACTCGACCATACCAAAAGTATTATCATACAGTGAGCTAGATTACATTTCAAGAAATGAAAAAATATGAAGTACATATTTAGAAGATAATTCCACACATGTGTTTAGCTTAGTCGTTAAATCATTCTTCTAAATTTAGGCCTCTAGACTGATTTTTTTAATGTATGGAAGTTGTTACAACATTTACCCTACAAATCCCAGTAGCATCTTTTCTTATTCTTCTTCAAAGGAAAAATCAATTAATAATAAATCCATATTTTCAAATCAAAGGAGGTTAGTTTTCAAATAAATTTTTGAATATATAAATACAATAGAGTCTAACGTTTGTTCATCTTCATTTAATGGTATATCCAGAAATTCTTGTTTCTCTATTAGTGCATCAGGCATGTAGTCAAAAATTTAAGGGGGTGAAGGTTTTTTAAGTAGTTATTCCACCTCACTGATGTCTTCTTAATAAAATTAAATTGGATATTCTTCATTTTATTCTAATTTTTTTCTTTGATCAATTAGTTCTTGTAGGTTATTTTCCATCAAGGGAATCATTTCCTTCAACTCTAAAATCTCTCCTTATTTCTCCTTGAGTTTTTGGTCCAATGATAACAAGTTATTGATATTGTATTTCATCTCATCTAGTGTTTGTTATTCTTCACCCTTCTTATGTGTGGGTGTGTGGGTGTGATGTTGGTTGGGTTTTTTAGTGTATCCGGATTTATCCTCCCACCAATTTTCATGTACCAAAGGTTTCCCTTTCAATGGTACATGATGATGTTATTCTTCAAGATCATGTGGGAAGATGGATTGATTAGTTTTAAATAGTTTTTCTAGGAGTGGTTCCAAGACCTCAGTAGTGAGTCTGTTAATCTATTTAATCTAGGCATATAGTTATGATCAATTACTTAATAATTTTCACCCTTTTATATTCATCCCATATTGGGGAAAGGGATGAAAGTAAGAAATAAATAAATAAAAAAATTAAACAAAAAAATAATAATGAAATCAATGAAACTAATTTAAAATAGGAATTATATAGAAAATGCACAAGACAACTCCCCATAATTGGTGTCTAGTGTATAATAGAAATCCTATCACGCATATATCTTCAAATAGAATTTTAAAATCATAGAATTTTTCAAAAAAAAATAACCAAGGTAATCTTTCAAGGATCTAGGTATAGAGACTCAATATTATTGTAATAATTTATTTTGTATTTTTATTGTTTCTTATTTTTCATATAAGAAGGGGGGTGGGGTTTGATGCATGCAATAAGAAAAAAATGCCAACGTAGAAAAAAAATAGATGAAATAACGGAGAACCCCCTTTATTTGACCTTAGTGATCCTCCATTGTCCCATAGGTTTGATCTTTGAATTTTACCATCATTTTGTTCTAACTAGCTACACACAGTCTCACTACATCAATGGTGTGAATAAGAATCACACTTTATGAAATATCCCCTAGAGATATACCCACCACTGTCTCAAATGGACCAAAATCATGAGCCCATCCCCTACTCAAATCATTGATCCTACCCTAAATAAGTGATACAAATTATATGAGAGTAAAAGTTTTTTGAAATGAAAAGGGAACTAGGGAAGAGAGAAACATAAGTTAAAATCATTTCATCAACCCCTCAATCTCCCAAAATCCCTAGAATAAAATTGAAAGAAACAAAACTAAGTTCATAGACTCTGGTTCACTGGTTTCTTATAGTCGTTTAACATCATCTAAGAATCTCATCATGGATAAGATATTGAGAATACCTATAACTTAACATTGGTAAAAACAAAAATAAATGGGGAGGAAAAGAATAGTAGAACAAACAGATGAATAAAATTGAATTATAATTTAAATACAGTAAAAAACATAACTATTTTTGGATGGAGTTGAATAATTTTCAATGGTATAGGGTAAATATATTTATAAGCATCACCGAGTGTTATTATTACATCTCCCTAGTTCTAGTATAGAGATCACAGAGTTATTCCTTCCTTATATCATCTCCATGTTTCTAGCTCAAGGGTTTAGATTTATTCAAATCAACATCTCTAACATTCCACCTTACTTTTCATTCCTTAACAAAATCATTGTCTTATTTTTTTAGCTAGATGAATGTTTCATATCTTGGTTGTTGGATCTCTACCCATTATGGTTGACCTAGGGAACTTTTTTTCATCTTAGGTAAAGCCCAGCTAAATTCGGAATTTCCATATTTTAATCCCATTAGGTTAACCTTATTCATAATTTGGAAATGTGATGTTTTACATGTATTAAAGTGTTCATGACATATACATTAGTTGAATAAATCATACATTGAATCTAGATGAAACTTACACATGGGGCTCCATCCCATGTATATTTTTCTCAATGTCACTTATGTTGTCATCTAATGACTCATTCATTGGTAGGTATTTTTCATTTTTTCATGGATAAATCATATGTATGATACTTAATGACACATGTGTTGGTTCTTGATAAAACATACACTACTAGTTTCTATAATTCAAGGTTACTAATGAAAATCGTAAACACATTGTAGGGTTTTACCATTTGATCCATAGGTGATTTAAATAATAAATTTTTCAAATATCCATTTTAACAATTCAAAACCAGAACTAAAAAACAATTCATGCATTCCAATCAATACCAAAATGAAACAAACTAATAAAAAACATGTTAACTCCATTTTTCAATTTAATTCCAAATTTTATTGAAAATCAAAACAATTGGTGATTTCAAATGTTTATTATCAAATAAGGGTTATTTATCGTATGAAAAATAGTTAAAATTTTGGAAAATATTAGAAATCATCAAACAATTAGATATAAGGATACTTTTAATCCATTTTTATGGATTTATACGAGGTTGTAATACAATAAATTATGGTTCACATGGAAATTTAATCTTAATTAGAAAGATATCATCAAGAATTGGATATTGATGGTAAAGGAATGGATGAATTTTTGGGATCCTTTTCCAAAATAATATACATGAAGCTGGTGTCACGTAAAAGCCTACACTCTATGTAAACAAATTATAAACACTTATTAAGGTAACTCAAAGGTATATGATGTAAAATTATAGGTTATGTGGAACAAGTATATGGACATTCTTGAGTATATCATATATAAACCAAACAATGGGGAGTAATGAAATGGATATGATATAGATGTTGAGGTTTATGTAGGCCTCAAGTTTGGGTTATAGGGTAATATTAAAGAAATAGGTGTTTAACAAGATAAAAAAAATAATCCAGTGGAGTGTTATATGATTCTAAATTAAATATACATTAGAAGGAAGAGGAGAAATATGAGTCAAAGGGAGAAATTAAAAATATTAAATTTGAGAAGCATTAATAATCTAATGAAGGAAATGAGCTCAAGATAAAAGTAGAAGAGTAGAACTTAATCGTTGATGGTTTGATCATCATAGTGAAATAAATGTTTAAAAAATCAAGGATCTTGAATGATAATTATAAGACCCTAAAATATTATTATTAAAACACATTTAAATAAAATTAATGTGTATGATATCATTTCTTACATGCGACACCAGGAAGAGATGAAAAAATAATTTTAAATTAATGTTAAATATTAAAATGCAATAAACTTTACAATATTTATAAATGGAATATAATTAATAAAATTGTAAAAGAAATATAGAGTCAAATAAATAAAAATGTAACAAGATTGAAATATCGATCATCAAGATTGCCTTTAGAGGTCATACCATCGATGATGACTATAAAAGAATACAAAACTTCAAAAAATATGGTAAATATATTATTAATGTAAAATGTGGAATAGGATGAATGATTTTGGTTAAGCATGTGTGGTTATATATTGGAATATAAAATGATCATTATATGGTCATTAGTTATATGTCCATTGGTTATTTAACTGTTGGTTACATGGTCATTAAATATATTGTCATTGAGTATATATATCCAACAAATGTATTAAGTATATTATTATAAGAATGTAGAAGTTATAAATTTTATATTAATATTATCTTAGGTACATTATTAACATATAAAAAATAATATATATAATTGAATAAATAAAATAATACTAATTTATTTGTGAAAATATATGTTAATTTAAATATTTTATTGTAATTAAATTTACTATGTTTAATTCATTATTTTAATATAATGAATACGTAACAACTATAAAATAATTTGTAATTAAATAAATTTTAAAAAATAAAAAATAATTATTCATAGTCAAATAAATATGTTTCATTTAAAAAAATTGTTTTGCTGTATGTGTTTAGTTAAAAGATTAATCTATCATAATTTGGGTATGAAATTTAAATAAATTTATTATTTTTCTAATTAAACAAATGTAAAAACATTCAAGGAATTATTGGTAATTGAGTAACAATAATAATAATTACATATAAGGTATAAAAGGATACTTTTTTGAATATATTATTTTATAAATTATACATTCTATTAATTTTTATCACTTTTAGAGGGTAGATTTCTTAAAATGGATTTCATATTTAGAATTAGGACTTACAAATTATTTAATTGGTATAAGTTTTCAGTTTTGGTAGAAATTGTAAAATATGGTAAAATGGTGAAATACTGTAAGATATGGTTAATATGTCACTGAATATATATATTTAATCATGAAATAATTTGATCAATATGGTTATATTGGCCTAGAAATTTCACTAAAAATCATAGTGGATCATTTTTGGGTATAGTGGACTACTTATGATAATATATAATTAAAATATTTAGTTCTATATTTCAAATATTCCACTCACAACTTATTTGAGTACTCACCCTTTCCCCTATATAAAACCATGCATATCCTTTGTTGCTTCAATATAAGTGTTATCTTCTCGTAAATAGTTTTTATTTATCTTATTCATCAACATATACATAAATCTAGTTTAAATCCTTAATAAAATGTATATTAAATAATTTGTTTTTATAAAAAATATTATAATAATACTATAATATGCTCTTACTCATTCATTTGTTATAACATGTTCTTATATGGGTTATTTTTACCACCTACATGAATGTTGCTATAACAATATCATCATAAAAGATTAAGAAAATTTAAATTATGTTTATATGCAGTAATAATTATTAATTTATGAAAATTGTTTCATTACAAAATGGTAATATACAAATGTATATACATTAATAAAATCATTTTTTATTTCAATGTTCAAAAAAAGAATAATTTCTAACTATTCTCCACAAAACATTACTGTAACTTCCCTAAAATAATCATGGAAATTCATAACTCTTCCAAAAACACATAAATAATATCTATTAACATTAAAGAGGTGAATAGTAGATGTTATAGGATCAACATCCAAAACCAACATATTGAAAGCAAGCAATGATTACAACAATAACACACGACGATTAATTTTAATAATGAATGATTACAAAAAAAGAAAAAAGTAATTATAAATTAATAGTTTAATGTAAAATAAATATAAATATTGATCTCATATAGATTAATAAAATAACTAAATTTATTATACAACAATTTAGAGTATGTCTGACTAAGCGATAATCCAATGTATGGGGCTTTCCTTGACTCAATAACATTTTCATTAAGTTGTATTATTTCTTCAGTGTCTATGTTCTTATAATCATGATATATTCTTTCACCTCTCTACATAATATTTTATTTTTTCTTTCTCTATAGAGAAATCATATTTTAATATCAATTTTTTTTTCTTTGATTTATTTATTAATTCATAATAGTACGACATTGTTTAGAATAATTCACATCATTATTATTGGTTATTTCACTTCAATTTCAATATTCTTACTTATTGAGAATGTGTTATTTTAATATTATTAAATTTAATCATATAATCACTTCTATACCTTTTACATTTTTTCATAAATTCTATTTGAAATGACTTTTTTTATCTCTCTCGTCTATATGGGATTATTTTAAAATAAATTATAATATTCAAATAGTGTGTTAATTTTACAATCCATGTTTCTTCTACTTTACCATTATTTCATTTCAAGGTTCCTTTATTAGAGTATTTATTGTAGAAAAAAAGATTTAAAATTATTTTTTAAACTTTTAAAATGATTTTTAAGGTGACATATAACTTTTATTTTACAACAATGTCACCAAAACATATAGAAAACATTTTTTATGATTTCTCTTCCATTTTCCCTCTGTCTTTAAATTATCCATCATTTATGAAATTATATTTCATGTACCACCTTATAAATGCTCTTATTATATGTTTCTATTTGGATATAAAATTTTGGGTATCATCTTATCCCATTATTTATTTATTTTTATACCATTCTTATGAAAATTTTAGGTAACACATTTTTATTCAATGGGGATTTAAAGCTAAGATGATTGATTAATATCATCTAGTACACATATGTATGGTTTATCATTTTATAATGGGAGGTTCTGGAATTATATAATCCTTTAATGCATTAGTTAATGCTTTATATATCATGATATTACTATAGGATGTGAGTAGTGAAGTTCAATCCATTATTTTATGGGAGATAGGTACTATTTCTAGATCTACAATTTTTTGGTATAGGAGTTTTAATTCATGATCCATAATTCTATAGTATGTGGGTAGTAATTCATGGTCTACAAATTTATAGAACAAGGGTAGTGATGCTTGATACACTTTTTTAGTATGGTCATGATGGTTAACCCTAACATATGTTGTGGATTTCTATGCTTATACTAGTTTCATATTCTAATGTTACATTTCCATGGATCGTGACTATCATCTTAGGATTTATTACTCATATTCAATGATAAATGTTATGTTCTCCAGATAATGATCTTGTGGTTTAATGTTCATATGATATGATCTATGATCATGTTATCATTCTTTAATGTTACTTTTAAAACATGTCAGATTTTTTGAGGAGGTACGTATACTTAATTTACTATATAAACCACTCTTTTTATGTTAGTGGTGGGATTGATATGTTGAGGAGTGGTTTAGGGGAGTCTGGGTATAAGGCCACAGCCCTATACATTACATAATATTGAGTTTTAAACAGAAATTTACTTTATTTCACATTAATGATATTTTAAAGTTTAATGTTTTAGATAATTAGGCCGTAAATATTAAAAAACATTAGAAATATTACAAAGTATACACTTCTTCTCACTATCCAATTTTTCATAAAATAAAACACATTAAAATAAAACATGATTTTTTTCATAATAAAAATATTCATAACACTCATCTTGATTTCCTCTTTCCACTTACCCATCCTTGTACCATGTGTAAAACATTAGAAAAACATGGTATGAGCATAAAATTTTCATTAAGGGATATAAAATAAATAATGAAACTATTAGTCCATAAATATTTTAAAACCATGAAAATATTTTAAAAAAACATTCTTTTCACACATAAAACATAAACTATTTAGCATACCACATGAAATCATAAGATTCAAAAAAAAAATTATTAATCTAAAATCATAAAGGTAACTTATGACATTCATATATAACTTACATAGTAGCTTTTGAAAACTATATAGGGAGTAACCTTTGTCGCTACATTTAGTATACCCATCACATTATATTCCCTAAATCTCTTGGTAGAAACCCTACTTTTTAACTCTATCTCATTACCCAATGTATTGGAGAGATATCATGGTATCACCTTCCCTCAATTTATCATGAAACCACTTGTATACATTAATAATAACCAATAACTATAACATAATCATAACACATTAACAAGAAGAAAGGAAAAATAATATTTCCACATTACAATCACAAGATTTAATTTCAAGATATTGAAAAACCAATCCCTTCTCAAAAACATTTTCCATACTAAAATACATGAAAAGGGAATATGAAATTTATTTTTCTTTTAAAAACATTACAGCTTGTATAGGAATCCAAATATCAAATAGTGGTCACGAGGGCAGAAATGTCATTGTTTCCACGTACGTTAAAAAACATTACTTCTGTCATTACGTAAAATGATTCATATAAAAAGATATCTTTTGGAAATATTTTAAATAAATTAAAGTTAAAAGGGGTTTATTATACACCATATAAAATAATGTGGTGTATATTATCAAAATTTGCCTCAATGATAGGAGATTGAGATGAAGTCTCTTACCTCAAGTTTGAATCTTCTCATAGTCTCTCTATCTTCTAGAATAATAAACTTAGGTTAATTTATAATTTCTTGAGAACCCTTCTCATGTTAATTATTTCTTTTATATCACTTATTATCATGTTATAAAAATTTTATAATGATTTAGGTCCACATTGGAGATTTTGTCGATATTCAGTACTTGAGTCAAAAATGAACTTGGTACAGTGTCAATAATTCATGAAAAACAATTCCTTCATCTCCAGAATAATTTACATGAAATTATTATAATTTTTTGCATAAATTATACCTCTAAAGCAAACAATGAAGTGTAGTTATGAAAAATAAACAATGTTATAATCATGGAGACGGTAAGTCGTACATATGCATGAGTAACGTTGTCTAATTTTCATTGATCATTATGGAAAGAAGTTAAGTATTATTTAATCTTTATAGAATGATTATAATATAATTTTAATCATTTAAATATAATTTTATATATATCTTACAAGTGATATAATTAATAAAAACGATCCACACCACTTTGTGGAGGTGATAGTTCGCATGTAGGCACGAACAACGTTATCATTTTTATGCACATGGAAAGTAAGAATGTAATTAAAATATTGTTCTTTTATAATGATAAATATTTCATTAATATCATATATAAATATTTATTCCATAAATATAACCATTTTTTGTGGATAGTAATGAAAAATTAAATATATTAGTTCATGAGGCGGTAGTCCACCGTACAGACGATCGAAATGTTCATTTCCTACTTGATGAAATTGATGATGGATTTAGGTGATGATATTAAAATAATAACATCAAAGTATATTGAGGATAATTTAGTTATTATTTTATCTTATAGGATTAATATTTTAAGTAATTGTTAGAAGAAATAAAATAGAAACACTTAAAAATTATACCTCTTCTTTGGTTGATCACCTTTGAAAAACACATTAACACCTATAAGGAGGGTCTTATGCCTAAACTAAGGCCTCAAGAAAGTGGGGAGGGATTATAGGAAAGGGTTTTTGGAGATAGTTTCTGAACCAAATGTTTCTTTAGCTATGATTATTAGAGAATAGTGGGTACATTTTTATAGGAGAGGGGAGGGGCACCCTTCGAAACTATTAAAATATTAAATTAATGTAAATTAATTTTTTAATAAAAATGAATCCAAATTTACATATGTAGAATATAAGATGATTATAGTTTCAAATCCTCTCATAAAATAATATTTATAAATGTATTGATTTTGTTTTAAATGTTATCTTTTCGTTTTACCCATAATTATTCTCTTTTAATTTTAATTGTGGTAACAACATTTTAAATATTAGAAGGCTATATATTTTACTTCTATGGGGTACATTTCCCATAATTGGACACATAATGTACTTTTAGGCCATATCATAGTCACTTTTTCAATTGTAAATATATTTTATTTTTAAATTATTTGATAAATTATTATTTTTATAAAATATAAATTATATAAATTTTTACACTTTTCTTTTCTTTGAATTTAAATAAAATCTAAACAGAGAGATAACATAAAAAACTATTTAATAGACTTATAACATTTCATAATAACCTATAAAATTATTTGGTTGCATAGATTTTGTCAAAAAAAATTATTTTAATATTTATAATATCATTTATAACATTCATTAATTAATAAATCTATTGTTACAACATCATTGTGTCCTAATTAAATTTAATTATTTATTCCCTAAAAATTATAAATAAATTACCATGATATAATTAATCATTTTATCTTTATAATTAATATTTTTATTTGAAGATATAACTTATATAACTCCATATTTAAAAAATAGTAATAAGAGGCATCATTATGACATATTTACCATTAATTTAAATTAAATGTTATAAAAGTCATAATCACACCCAAGTACCTTCCAAAGGCCACCATTTTTTCCAAGGATTTTATTGTTTGGATATAATACAGAAAATAATATTATTACAATTTTTATGGTTGTTTTATATTACTATTATATTATTTTTACCCTTAATTACCCAAATTACCTTGAATTGTGGAAAATAAAATACTAAAATTACTATTCACAAAATTATTTTGATCCTATTCGATAAAATTTTTATTTATGATTATAACCATGTGTGTAATGTTTTTAAAATTCAATTCACAAAAGTGAATAAAGTTAATTTTATGTTAATCTCGTTGACAGATTGAGGAAACTGGTTTTTAAAAAGTAAAAACCTTCAAAATATTGACATGTATTTATATCCAATTTAAATTTTAAATTACATAAAATGGCCTAAATTAGATTGAATAATAAAATATTACTCTAATTTTACCTTAAAACCTTGTAAAAGGATAATAAAACAGTATAATTATATTAGACGAAAGAGCAGTTTTGGATTTAAATATGGTATTTTTTCACTATTAATTAAAAATAAATTTTATCAGATTATTACAAAAAATTCAACCAATGTGAATTTTGATGTCCCAATTCAAAATAATAAGTTTATTTTATCAAATAAAACATTTAAAATTGATGAAACTATATTTAAAAATGGTTCTCCATCAAAAGATGGAAAACTGCATTTTTTTGGAAAAACACTTCTTTTATCTAAAAATTGATTACATTTTTATTTAATTTCTAGAAAAAATATATGATGAATTTTAAAAATTAAATTGAATATATTACATATATATTTCATTAGTAAAATACATATAAAGTGATTTTATTATTTTTTTAAACTCACTTATTTATATTTAAATAAGTTTTTCAAAAAAAACACATCTGTTATATTCAATTAGTTTTTATGTAATATCCTAATTAATTTGGTAACCAATGAATCATTATATAAACATGTGTAAACCATAATATCATAATTAAGTTGATATCATTCATTCTCTCCATTGTAACTGTTATGTGATAACTACGACATAAAAAAATAATATTAATAATATATTAATTTTCGGTATAACTCAATCTTGTTTGCAACGTAAGATTTTAGAAAAACACATTGTTGGATTTTGGGTATACTATCAAACATAGCATCCATTTT
Source organism: Viscum album (assembly GCA_963277665.1). Lineage (NCBI taxonomy): Eukaryota > Viridiplantae > Streptophyta > Magnoliopsida > Santalales > Viscaceae > Viscum > Viscum album. The sequence goes on along the minus strand of OY728162.1, from coordinate 1,493,849,618 downwards.
AAAGTAAATTTGATATCTAATTCATAAATATTATTGTATTTAAAAAATTATTATTCTAAAATTACATGGGATGTTACATCCTTCCCCCTTTTTAGAAATTATGACCTCGTAATTTTCAATTTCAAATCGGTAACTAAGGTTTCACTTTTAAAAATTACTTCATTGAAATCCCACATCAAAAAAATTGTAAATAAAACAACCACTTTAAAAGAAATAAATTGAATTATAAAGGTCTCCCAAGATAACACATACTATGATTCCATATAGAAAAATATGGATATTAAAGAAAAACTATCCATCGTGTTCTAATTTAGAGTGATAGAAAACATGATCAAGAGAAAGTTAAAAATCAGTAAACTACAAACTTGTGATGGATTAAATGGTATTTAAGGTCATATTAGGAAAAATAAACAAAAAATGATTCTTTTTTTAAGATCATTTTCATAGATTTGTGGGATTTATTTACTACCTAGACTAATATAAAAATTAAATACACTTACATGAAAAGTAGTGTTTCATCCTTTTATAAAATTCAACCACAAACTCTAATTTTTCTCCAAATGATGAGTATTTAAGAGGATTTTCTTCATGCATAAAATAGTAAAATCAACTTCTAGAGAATCGCATAATCTAAAAAATATTAACTATCTATACATCCTATCGTTAAAAATTAACAAAAACCAAAAATCTAGGGTAAAATGATATAATTTCCCAAATATAATAACCTTTAAAAAAAGAAAGACTACTTTTAATCTCCAAAATTAAAAAATAATACCAAAAGATCAACATAGACCACTCAAAAAATAATTGCCCTTAAAATCCCTCAAGATAATCCAAACTGAGTTTGAAACCTAAAATATATAAGAATTTGATAACATAGTATTTTATCTCCAAATAAAATCGAACACTATTAATTTCTAATACCAAAAAGTAACTTCCAAAATCACATATTCTCCAAGAAAGGTTAATCATTTCTGTAAATAACCCTAATAGCCATAAATGCACAGTTAAATCATAGATTCTTCTAAAATAAAATTCAACCATTATTCCTCAAGTTAAATCCCATATAATTCTATTTTACTTAGGTATATAGCATTCCCAAAATAGTAAACATCTTCCAAAATAACATTTATCACTTAATCCCAAAATCATTTTCCTATACCAAGGATATGTATTTGTTAAAACATAAGTTCCAAAAATCAAATTATTCTTATTCCATCAACTCATTATCTAAAACAATAAAATTACATACTAATCATGGACTTTTATAGGAAATTGGTATGAGATAAAGCCTTATCACACTTCAGTTGTTGGTTCAATTTCCATAGCCTTGTCTAACGTGATAGGTTTTCACCCTTCTTGTGGGTTTCCTTTTTCAAAAAAATGTATAAACTTATAACATTACCAAAATGAGATAAAATCCTCAAAAATAACCATAACATGTTTTATCCTCAGATTTTATCTCATACCTTTCATTTTGAAACCCAAAATGTAAAAACCAGTAATTACCTCGAAATCAAAGATCATATAAACTATAATTTTTATCCATACCTTTGTAATTATGTATATAAAATAAAAGATAATTCTTCATTAAAAAAAAATTTCACATAAAAAAACTTCAGGGTTACACATAATTTAAAAAAGTATTCTGAAGAAATCCCATCATCAAAAGAGCATTAAAACTTTCAAACATTTCATCATCCATAGGTCTAACATAAATCTCAAATCCCTTATATGTAGACTTCTTAATCATTCATTATTCTTCATGATCCTTTGACCATGATTTTTCTTATTATTCCAAAATACTTTCTCCAAATAAACAATAACATGAATCATATCTAATGATTCATTAATGTCAAAGCATGAGATAAGAAATAATGCATACCTTTCATAGGTCATTTTCAGTTTCCTCATCATTAATTGTAATGGAATTAGGTATTTATAAACATATATTTGTATGGTCCTCATAATCTCATTTTCAAAATTTCTACGTAAAAAATTGTTTTTCATAATGACCATACTCTCCATATTTAAAACATTAAATTAACAACCTAGAAAGAACATCTTTCCTTTTCCTGGTGTCAACTGAACGCTTTATTTTTCCTTAGTAGGTTATTTATTTATGACCTACATTACCACATCTATAATATTCTTTCATCGCTTTAAAACATTATTCTAGGTGTTTATTTCCACATCCTCGACACATATTTCATTGAATAAACCTAACTTTATTAATATTACTTGAACTTACATATGGATTAATTTCTCTCATATATGATGCATTAGAAAACTCACCAAAGTTATAGTGGTTAATCATGACTCCTGATAGTTGGTTTAGAAAAACAATGAGGTTTCCCATTTTAGCTCTTATTTCATTTGGTTTCTTATTCCTATAACCACCATAATTTTTCACATCTATTATTATATTATGACTCTTTCTATTAAGCTATCCAATGTGGTTATATTTCACTCATAACTTATGCTTAGAAATCACCATAACCTCTAAAGTTATCTAAAATGACCTATAATACCAACTATAAGGGCCCACCCTTATACATTACAAAATCTTGAGTTATAATCAAGAATTTACTTTCTTTCACACTAAGGATCTTTTAGGGTTTATAGTTTTAGATAATTACGCAAAAACTATTACATAACATCTAAAATAATACAAAGTATACACTTCTAATCACTATCCATTTTCTTCACACAAAAAATCTTTAAAATTAATCCTTATTTATTTTATTGATAATAATATTCAAAACACTCATCTTGATTTCTTCCTTCATCTTAAACATCCTTATACCCTATGGAGAACATTTAAAAACCATGGGAGAAAAATCTCAATAAGGGATATAAAATAAGGAATGAAACCGTTAGTCCATGAATATTTTGAATCCATGAAAAAAATTTCAAAAAACCATACTTTTTCACCCATAAAACATATACTCTTTAGAATACCTTGTGAAATAATAATATTCCTAAAAAACTTCTTATCAATCATAAATAATAAAGGTAACTTTTTCATTCATATCATACTTACATTGTATCTTTCACAACTACATAGGGAGTAACCTTCATGGTTATATTTTGAATACCCATCATAGTATATTCCCTAAATCTCCATGGAGAAACCCTATTTTATAACTCCATATCATTACCCAATTCATTTTAGAGATATCACACTCTCACCCACCCTCCATTTATCACGAAACCACCCATATACTTAAACAATTCCCAAGAACCCTAACAATATCATTACACATTAACAAGCATAAATGAAAAAATAACATTTCCACATTACAATCACAATAAATCATTTAAAGATATTGACATAATAAATCCCTTCTAAAAACATTTTCAGTATAAAAATACATGAAAAGGGAATATGGTATTTATTTTTCTTTTAAAAACATTATTGTTTCTAGAAGAATCCAAATATAAAATAACGGTCACGGCGGTGGAAATGATGTTGTCATCGCATTCATTAAGATTACATTCCTTTTTCCATTTTTAAAAACGCTTCATAGAAAAATATTACTTTTGAAAACCTTTGAATTAAATTATAATTAAAAGGGATTTATTATACACCATATAAAAGAAGACGGTGTATATTATTAAAATATGCCTCAATGAAAGGAGATTGATATGAGGTCCTTTACCTTGAGTCTAAATCATCTCGTAGGTTCTATATCTTCCCAAATAACAAAATTAGGTTAATTTTTACTTCATTGAGAATATTTTTCATGTTTATTATTCCCTTTGTAGAACTTCTTACCCTCTTATAATAATTACAAAATGATTTAAGTTAACGTCAGACATTTTGTTGATATTCAGTACTTGAGTTGAAAATAAACTTGGTATGATGTAAATAGTCCATATGGTCATAAGTCCTTCATATAAAAAATAATATTCATGAAATTATTATCATTTTAATACAAAAAAAATATTCCTTTAAATCAAACCATTAAGTGTGGTTGTGAAAAATAAACAACATTATAATCATGGAGACGGTAAGTTATACGTACGCATGAGTATTGTTTTCCATTTTTCAATGATCTTTATATAAAGAGGCTAAGTTTTTTTATCTTTATATAAAGATAAATACATCATATTAATCTTGTAAATATACTTATATATATCATAAAAGTGATATAATGAATAAAAATGAGTCACATTACATTGTGGAGGTGATAGTTCCCACAGACACATGAACGACATTATCATATTTTTGCGCATGGAAAGTAAGAAATTGATTGAAATATTATTCTTTTAAAATGATAAATATGTCATTAATATAATATATAAACCTTTATTCCATCATTATAACCATTATTTATAGACCGTAATGAAAAAAGAACTATATCGATTTGTGATGCAGTAGTCCACCGTACACACGAACGAGTTGTTCATTTCCTAAATGATGAAATTGGAGATGTATTTAGGTGATGATATTAAAATAATAACATATAAATATAATTAGGATAATTTAAATGTTATTTCATCTTATAATAAAAATATTTTAAGGAAGTGGAAGAAGATATAAAATAGAAACACTTAAAAATGATACCTCTTCTTCATTAGATCCCCTATGAAGAACACATTAACACCTCTAAGAAGGGTGTTCTGTCTAAATTAAGGCCTCAATAAAGTGGGTAGGGATTATAGGAATGGGTTTGGGAATATATTGGCTGAACCAAATGGTTCTTGAAGTGTGATTATTAGAGAAGATTGGGTACCTTTTATAGGAGAGAGTAAGGGCACCCTTATAAACTCTTAAAATATTAATTTAATATAAATTTATTTTTTAATCCAAATGACCCCAACTTGAGATTTTTAGAATATAATATTATTATAGTTCTATATCCTATCATCCAGTAATTTTTATACACATATAGATTTTATTTTAGACCACATCTTCTCGGTTTACCCTAAATTATTCTCTTTTAAATTTAATTGTGGTAATAACCTTTTAAATATTAAAAGGATATATATTTTACCTATATGATATAAATTTCTCATAATTGGAGACTTATTGAACTTTTAGACCTTATCATAGTATCTTTTTTATTTAAAAATATTTTTAGTATTTTTAAATAATTTTACAATTCATTATTTTTATAAAATATTAATTATTTCAATTTTCCCTATTCATTACATTGAATTTAAATAAAATCAATAAGAGAAATAACTTAGAAAAAAATATTTAATATAAATATCACATATCATAATAACCATTAAAATTCATGGGTGGTATAAATTATGTTAAATAAAATTTATTTATATATTTATAATATCATTTAGTTGATTCTTTAATTAATAGATCTATTAATGAATCATCATTATGTCAAAATTTAATTTAATTATTTATTTCATAAAAAATATAAATAAATTACCATGATTTAGGTAATATTTTTATCTTTCTAATGACTAATTTTAGACGAATATATAATTTATACATCCCCATATAAAAATTGTTTTATTAAGAAGAGACATGAATATGAAATTTTTACATTTACTTTATATTAAACGTTAAAAATATCATAATCACACCTAAATGGGTTCCAAATGCCACAATTTCGACCCAAGTATTTTCTTCTTCATCTATAACTCATCTAATAATATTATGAAAATATTTATGTTTTTTTTATATTATTATAATATTATTTTTACATTTATTATCTCATTTACCTTTAACTATGGTAAATAAAATACTAAAGTTACAATTCATCAAAAAATATTTTGATCATCTTAGATAAAATTGATAATTATTATTACAACCATGTATTTCCATTTTTAATAATTAAATTCACAGAAGTGACTAAAATTATTTTAACGTTAATCTCATTGACGGATTGAAAAAACGAGTTTTTATAAAGTAAAAAACCTTGATAAGATTGACATATGTTCATATCCAATTTAAATGTGCAATTAATTAAAATGTAAAAAAATTGGATAAAATAATAAAAAATTAATATAATTATACCTTAAAACCATGTAAAAGGATACACTAAAAATATAATTATATTAGATGAAAATGCAATTTCGAATTAAAATGCCGTATTTTTCAGAATTCAATATAAAATGAATTTTATCAGAAAAATACAAAAAAATTGTCCAAAGTAAATTTTGATTTAAAAGTTCTAAATAAGAATTTTATTTTGTCAAATATAATATATAAAAGTTAGAAAACTGGATTTAAAAATGATTCTCCATTAAAATGTGGTAATATTTCTTTTTTTTAAATACTTCTTTTTTCTGAAAAAAATGAATTTGTTTTCATATAATGTCTAGAAAAAATATAAGATGAATTTTAAACATTACCTTGAATATATTATATATATTTTTTTAATAAAATCTATCAAGAGTTATTTTATTATTTTATAGACTCACATATTTTCATTTTAATAATTTTTTCTGTAAAAATACATCCTTTGTTAGTAATTGGTCTTTATTTAATTTACTAATTAATTTAGTAACAAATGAATCATTATATAATCATACGTAAAACATATTTTTATAATTTAGTTAATTTCATTCATTCCCACCATTCTAACGGTTATGCGATAACTATAACATAAAATAATAATATTAATAATATATTAAATTTCAATATAACTTAGCCTTTTTTGAAATGTAAGATTTAGGAGAAAGTTGTTATTGTGTGTTGAGTATGCTATCAGACATATCATCCATTTTAAATTAATATTACTATCTAATTCATATATATTAATAAATATGAAAAGGTGTTATTCTATAATTACATGGGATGTTACACTGGGGATCATTCAGAGCAAAGACCTCCAAATTTTGGAAAGACTGTTTAAGCCACATGGTTAGCACACAATTACTGATTACCATGTAGCTCTATAGTTTGGGTGATATAGAAAATTTCATAGGGGATCATGGTTATTTAAAACCATGAACCATAGTCCACACAACCACGTATGGCTTTCTAGTTGTCTAGAAGGGGTTGTACAGCCATATAGGGATTTCCAATGGGCTATAAGGGGCCGCACGGTTTTCCAAAACTGGGCCTTGTCCTTTGTTCTAATTAACTAGTGATGTCGCAAATTTAGGTTCACAATTTGTAAAATTGTGTTCCTATTAAATATGTTTGAAAATAATATCTTTTCTTTGAATTAATTTAATTATATACCCACCTTTCTTCTCCCATTTTCACATATAGTTGCTTGAAGCAATCCCTTAGTACCAACCTACACTTTGATCAAGGATATTTTTCTAGTGTCCAATTCCTTCCCTATTTATTTTTTTATACATATCATTAAGGGTTTTATTCCTCTTCCTTCCATTATTCATTTATTTCTCCATATTCAACATTATTTTAGTGCAAGCTAACATGTCCTATTTTCAAGTAATTTTACTATTTTACTGATTTATTCCATTATACATTAAATCTAAAGCAAATAACAAATGAGGGTTTGTATAGAAACCTTAGGTAGGTATTCTTGTTATTTTTCCCTAAAGTCCAATTACTTTTTATGGTGTATCATTGGGATATATTTTGGACCCTTCCTATGAATCCCTCTAAATGTATAATTAACTAAATTAAATGATTTTTCCATTCTTAGTAGAGTCTTATAAACTTGAAAACTATTTAATAAGATTACCACCTCATTTTGAGCCACCCCAAAGGGTGTTCCTTCCTTTAAGTAATAAAATCCTCATGCCTTGCAATTTAATTGAACCACCATGTGAGGTGTGTTGAATTTCTATTGTGAATATAATGTATTTTGTACTAAACCAAATAGAAATAGTAATCCATGTGTATAGAACATTTCTCATTTTTTTCTCTAAAAATCCATATTAAATTTACTAGACAACATAACTAAAATTCATTTGTTGAATGATATGAGTTTGATGTTATACATGACAATCCCTTTAAATCAATATGATGGTGATATATGGGTCCTGATTAAGGACATCGTGGATAGGCTCATTGGGATTAACAATTAAAAATTCTTAAATGAACAAAAGTATGTCCGGAGTGATACATGGGTTCTCTATATAACACCATAGATAGGCTCACCAAGTGGATGTGTTTATACTTCCCATGAGTAATACATGTTTCACTATTAGATTACCTTGGATAAGATATTTACTCATTGTTACCATTCCATTACTTGAGCGATACCTAGTTTCCGATGTGGAATAACTTCCACTGAATCATAGGGATATGTCTAATATCAGGTCATGAGTGAACTTGGGTCTTTACATTGATTCCATGGATGGACTCATACTGTAATGGTTTTTTATATAACATACCATGTGTGATACCTGGGTTCCTAATAAGGAACAGCTTGGATAGTCTAAAGATTCCAATTAATTTAAAATTATATATTTGGTTACCAAGAAAAATCACAATCTTGAGTTTGGTATTTTCTTTATACATGACCTTATTTTGGCCTAGTTAAACCTCTATTATCATATGCTTTGAGAGTTATGAAATTTATTATAAGTATTTATGGACACATTGGGATTATGCCTAAAGTCCTGACCATTACTATGTATCTATATATATATATACATATGTATGTCAATATGTATGTGATCCACATATATATACAAACATTTGTTTATATAATTGAACATGAAGGGTGACATATATTCAGAGACATCTAGATTAGGCCAAAGAAGGTAGTGTCAGTCAGGTATCCCATGAGGAACTCGGTCCGATGTGATTTATTTATTTATTGTCTTACATTTATTATTACATGCACACTAATCATATTATATTCAAAAACTAGATAGTTATAGACACTATTGGGGGGTGTCCTACTGAGTATATCGCAAAACCATTTTAGGTCACTAGTTAGTAAATAAATAGACCTTATAGATACACGTAGGGATAAAGGGAAGCATTTGGCTATGGATGCTTGATGGTCATCTTAAGATGTAGTACATTAGTAGAGGTTTAATATTATGCATGTGATAATAGTGGAGATAATTTTTAGCCTTTTTATTTTTTAATAACATGATGTGTGCATGTACCGGTGTTCCCCTTTTTGTATATCACATGACTTGAGAATCATTTTGTATATGATATGGATTTTATTCCAGCCTATTTATTTATCTCTAATATTTATTATTCTAATGTTGGTTATATATTATTGATTCCACTATTGGTTATTGTTGTATGTCATTGTAATAAAAATTTTAATGAGGTCACAGTACCCCCATGGACACATCCTAGGTCCTCACTACTAGTTAGCTACCTCTAGCATATGGGGAGGAGTTATTGAGGCCATGTGACCAATCGAGTTCGGTTACTTGTGAGTGATGTGCTTCTGTGGCGCTATAAAGTTGTATCAGAGGTATTTTTATTTTTTATTACTAATTGGGTATAAAATAGAGGGATAGGAACATATAATAATTTCGTAATGATCCTATTACTGGGATTATCTAACCCACATAGAGAGGAAATCCAAATTACCTTAGTTGTGATATTTCTATTTTAGTATGCACTGGTTATAGTTATACTAATTTCAATATTGGGTGATGCACATGAGTTGGGACATTTTATATTATTATGGGTTTTCATTTACCCTTTCCCTAATAATTAAAGTAGGTATCATTTAATGAATCATTATAGGAACCTAAGAATTCACATTTCATGCATTATTCCATACCATATTGGGGTATCTTATTTATTTCATTTTCAGTGATTTTTGTAAGTTACCTAACTATTATATTTGAAAATTTGATAATGTGTCCTATGGGGATAAAATAATTGGATTAATTAAAGTGTCTGCATCAACCTAAATAGTTTTTTTCATATTTTTGATGGTGGAACATTAATTAATCCATTATTATATATTTGATTCATATACCAATAGTTCCATGGGATGAAATATTACATGATATTGATTTCAAGAATTATAATTTTAATATATTAAGCATGTAATTCTATAAATTGGGAATGTTAATTTATTTAATCAAATAATTTTATATAATATGGTACATATTGATAATTGATTTATAGTTTAAGTTACATTTACATGATGTTCCAATTTCAACTTATAAAGTTTATGCCTTTTAAATTTGGAATGGTGATGCATCTAACTGGATAGTGACATATATATACATAAATATGAGTTGGAAACTAAGTGAATTTAAACTCTTAAATGAAATTGATACTAATAAATGGGGATGAAATTTGAAAATTAAATGGTTTTTTCCTCTATAACTTGCAATTGACACTCCATATACCAAAACTGCAATTTTGTGATGCGAGAAATTAACCATAACCCGACCTTGTTAACGGGTAGTAGGTAATTTCTCTTGTGATAATATCATATTATTCTCACCTAGACCTAGCATTAGGATTTTGTTGAGTCATGACACTTTTATGCGATGGAAATGTACCATTTATATTATTTTATCTTTGATCTTTTCTTATGATAAATTTTATTTTAGGTGTGCATTTGTAATCTATAGAGATATGCCACCACAACGTTCTCAAGTCATGTGATAAGAGGGTGGTGAAAACCATGATCTAGAGGGGATGGATTTCCTAAGGTGACTAATCCATGGGTAGAGGCATTGTAATCCATCATCGAGAAATTAGAGAATCCTCTAGAGTGAACGTTCAATATTGCGACATATCTTCTTAAAAATTATATTAAAAATTTTTGGGATATGATCTCCCAAGCTGGTCATTACTAGGGTATTGTCTGGGAAGACTTCTAAATATCCTCTTATATTTTTTTTCTCCCTTCATACATTGAGAAAATTCGACACGAGATATTTTATGCACCTATAACATGTTCTATTTATGCGATTATGTATTAAAATTATTTCACCAATCTTCAGTGCTTCACAAAAACCCTTGTTGGTGATAGGTTGAAAATAGAGAGATATTTCAAGGATGGGATTATATATTACATTAAATCTCAAGTAAATTTTTTTCATTTTACCACCATTTCTTAAATAGTGAACCAATCCCTCAACATAGAGTAGAACCTGATGTAAGATGGAAGTTTGAGCTTTTGAGGTTCTGCATTGAGATAGGGAAGTAGTTCATCTCTAAAAATGAAATGTCACATTGAGTATGATTTCAAGGGAATTGACATCTTAATGATACACACTGACAGTTATGTGGTATGTCACTAGTGTGTTAGGTAATTCCATAAGAATACCTTGGGTATGAAGGACCTAATTGAGTGTTAATATTGTAATGGTATGGGCCACTATAAACATTTCTACTAAAATTTACCTTCAGAACCTTTTGAAAAGGGATATTCACCAACTATGTATTCAATAAATAGGATCAGTAGCTCCATGGAAAGCTAGGATATGGACTACTACAATTAAATTAGGTTGATGAGGTGGATATAGTCGAGGTAGAAAGACTTTAAATGAAAAACACCTAAAAAGAGGACATTCCAGGGTTATTAATGTTTCATCTTAGTGGTGTGAATCTGGCCGTATCTATGTAGTTTATCCTACTCCCAAGAAGAATATTTCAAGTGATTCTATAGTTTGAGATACTATTCTAATATCCTATACTTTGGTTTCCCTATTATTCGATACAATAACTTTTCATTCCTTTATATCTATAGAAATTTTAGAACTTTTGGTCTTATAAAAAGATTAATTTAGTGTGGTCATCACTCTAAATACATAATTGTGAGTCCAAATCAAGAGCACACATCAATTTAAGGGATTATCCTTGATATAGGCAGTTATATTTTTGTATGGGATCTCTTTTTCCTTGAGACAATGGGTTTCAACATCATACTCTAGATGGAATGGTTGGTACTTTATCATGCTTATGTGGATTTCTATTGTCAATATTTTTATTTCACATCACCTAAGGGTGGTAACTATATTCATAAGGGTGAATGTGATTTCAAGGAAATTTGATCTATACTGGAGTAGCATAGGTTGGGAAGAGTGAAATATCAGATGGATAATCTCTTTATGAGTGATCAGGGAGTGTGATTTGTGGAGTTCCCTCCTATCTTGGATCATTCTAGGGACATATTCAGTGAGAATATTTATAGGTTGCCACCTATGAAAGTGTTTTAGTTCACTATTTAGATAGTTTAAGTATTGAAACTAGTGTCCTTTTCTCCTTACAGGACGGAACCAACTGAGTTTTAGGAACTTAAAAACTAGCTAAAGGATTTAAACGATAAGGGTTTTATAAGGCCTAATACTTCACCTTGGGGTTCACATGTCCTTTTCAATAATAAGCTGGATGGTACCCTTAGTATTTGTGTGTATTACTGTCGGTTGAACCGGCTTATAGTCAAGAACGGGTATCCACTACCCCATATAGATGACCTCTTTGAGAAGCTCCCGGGAGTGATGGTTTTCTTCAAGATTTATTTGAGTTTGGGTTATCACCAAATGTTTGTTAGACCATCATACATTTAATTCCCTAAAAATATAAAGTAGGAACATTGTATAAGATAGTGTGTATGACATGAAACACCAAGCATGTAAGGAAACATAATGTCCAAAGAATTTATAATATATTTACTATTTTAAATAAATTCAATATATTTTATAGCTTCAAATTCACATGACACTAAGTTATCATACATCATACACAACAACGAGTTTATTTGATGGCTTTCATTTCACATGAGACTCATTTTCGCCAAACAAAAATATATTATTAAAATATTATTATTTAATATAATAAGATATAACCCCTATCTGTTAAATTAGCTGTTATAAATAGGGTTAACTGACTCATGAAAATATATTTTTTACACAAATATAAAATGAATTCATTTGATACTAATTAATTAGAAATGAATATAATAACCAATTAAATATAAAGGGTATATTTTTATAGAAAAATATTGTTATGCTCACAAAGCTATTTTATCGTAATAAACTAAATTAGTTGAAATTAGTGACTTATATAAATGTAATATATATATATATATTATTTAATAAAATATTTTTGATATTCATCCAATATATTCTATATACATAAGATAAGAATAAACCCAATATTACACATAATATTCTATATTTTTATTAAGGCACTTTTTCCGCCTTTTAATGGAAAACCTGTTGTAAATATGATTTCTGAAACTTTTGTAAGTATTATATGCCAAAATAAACTTAATATTTTAAATTCTAACATGAAAATTAGGTTAAATTTAATTTTCAAAATTTTTCTAATGAAGTTTCATTTTTAATGAATAATAAAAAATACTAAATTTTAATTCAAAACTTTATTTTAATCTAATTTATTTATAAGGTTAAATTATATTTAAAATTTTTTTAAAACATTAAATAGATAATGTTTTATAAATTAGTCCCATTTAAGTAATTTGAATAAATTTCACTTTTAAATTGAATATAAAAACTTATCAATCTCTTGAACGTTTTTTACTTTAAAAAACTGCATTATCATCCCGTCTATATGATTGAATTTAAATTAATTTCTACCACTTATGTGATTGGAATTTGGAAAAAGGATTATATATTTGGAATTATAATAATTTATAATTTAAAATAATTCCATGTTAGTTCTTGACCAAAAATATTAGTGAAAGTGATTAAAATTAGTTGTAATGATTTAGTTGAAATTAAGGTTAACAAAGAACTAAACCTTAATCTTAAGGGCCAAAATGACCTAGTAACTTGTCAAAAATCCATTGGCTATTAATAAATTGACCCAATCCTTCCTTGGATAAAATTTTCACCATTATTTGATCCACTTTAAATGGTAAAACATGGGTGTAAATTCCTTTTCCAAAATTTACAAGAGTGTCACTCCTCCTCCATTATAAAAAGGCATCATCTTCTCTCACTTACCAACACCTCTCAATCCACTTTATCTTGACCAATATCTGAAAAAATAGATCCTAAATATCCCTTAAATCATACTAGAAGCCTTTACTTGGGAATATATATATCCAAGGAATACCTTCGGTAAAAACCGAAAGGAGTTACCCAAAGAAGAGGTAACATCATTTCTCAAGCTCTATAGTTTTATTCCCTTTCTTCACCATCTAAATTCTTCTTATTCAATGATTATATAAAAAAATTATAATCAGTATTATATTATGATTTTATGTTATTTTTTCTACCTACACTTACACACTCTTCCATAAAATTGGTAACAAACTTACCATTTATGTGTATGGAGAATTGCCGCTCACAAAACGAAGTTGTTCTTGTTTACATTACCACATTTCATAGTTGGGAATTATGATATACAATCTATTTATATATGATATTTATTATAATTATTATTTATTTATTCTTATTTAGTTATTTTATAACACATTCCTTTATACTTTCCATTTTGTGTAAATTCAATAAAGAGGTTTTTGGAAGTGTGGACTACAACCTTCTAAAAGCGATGTGATTCGATCACACAAAAAATGGAATGTATAAAGGATTTTTTTAATTAAACATATTATACATAAAAAATATTTTATTAATTATATAATTACCTTTCTTTAAATATAATATATATCATTTTCTTTATTACCCTTTCACACACTAAAAAGTGATAATGTCGGTCATGGATGTGTGGACTATCACCTTCTCGACACAATGTGATTTATTTTACATAAGAAGAATTATATATACTAGTATATATGATTAAATAGAATTTTTTTATTATATAATGATCATTATGGATATATATATATTTCATTACTTACCTTCTTTCCAGAATGATCATTAAAAAAAAGGATTGTTACTCATGTGTGTCATTGACCTATGGTCTCTATGATTTTAACTTTGGTTATTTTTTATAATAATATTTAATGATTTATTTTAAAAGTAAATTTCCACATAAATATAATAATTATTTAATTATTATTATTATAGATAATTTATATAATGAACCCTTTGACCATAGTTGACCTACAAATGTTTTTTTGACACATAAACCAAAATTTGGTCAAAACACCTGATGTAAACTTATTTTATTAAGTTGTTGTATAAAACATCGTAATAAGTGAATCAAAAGAAATGATAAACATGAAAGATTTTCTAAAAAAAGTAAATAATTAGCATAAATTTATTATTCAATAAAATAAATAAACACGAGACAAATTGGATGTAGGGTAAGGGATTTTCATCTCACTTTTTACATCAGTGTGATAAATGTAATGTTCACCACTTTCTTCTTTTACATGGTGTAGCTACTACCCCTTTTGATATATTATATCATTAATCCTTCTATATTCATGGTATATAAAACTTTAATTTAATTTTATTACTTCATGAGTCTTATCATTTAAAATGTTTCAAATTTGTATGGTACAATTTGGAATGTTTAAGAATTATTTTCCTAATGAAAAATTTTAATGATATTTCACTTCAATTTGAGGAAATTATGTGGACTTTATTCCATAATCCATTTAATTTTACTCTCCTCTAGTTATTCATAACCTTTTTTCAAGTATTAGTACCATTTTTTTACTCTTTGGAACTCATTATTTTTTAGAAAATATTTTAAAAAAATTGACATCATTTCTATCATTCGTCGAACAATCTAATTTATTCTAAAACCCATGTTTTATTACAATCATTTTAACCATATATAAATAATTTTATAAAAAAATTACACTTTTTTTATTTTACCAATTTTTTCAAAGGAAACCACTTTTCACTTTCCAAACAAGGCAATTTTCTAACCTTTTACCATGAAAAAGTAATGTTCTTTTTAACTCCTATGTCATGTATGGATTTACCCACCATCATTTCATTGAACCTTAATTTACATGTTTCAAATTTCACTTTTTAAGGAAAATGTTTTCAAAATATATTTTTAAAGAAATGTTTTTTCAAAAAAAAACGTTTATTTTCCTCAATAAGGTCTTTTAAAATATATTTTTATAATACTTTTATTAATCAAAGTAAATAACCCTTTATTTTACTCCACTTGGGAAATATTGTGTTGATACCATAATTACTCCTCCTCTTGATGGTATATGATTTATTTGGAGAAGGAAAGTATTTTAATTCACTTCCTTGATTCCCTTTAGTCCCCTATAAATATTCAATTTCCTACGATCATTTGAAATTGAATTCCCCCAAAGTATCCAAGTCATTTTTCATGGATATGATTATTGATTGAGTTCTATACCATTTTCCATATGGTGTTTACTTTGAAAGTTATTTGATTATTTGGGAAAATATTGATAAATCTATATCTTCTATTCAATACAATTATGTTATAAGGAATATTATTTATTTTTATTATTCAATGTGAGGATTTATCTGGGCAGGTACAGCATGGGTTGAGGACCATTTAAGGAAATTTCTACAAATTGGGCCCAGTTTTATATATCCCCTTAAAGCATAAGTAGTCTAATGGGACTAATAAATGTATGAAATAACCTTTGTTTTTATTTCCAACCAGAATATACATGTATGATATGGGTTGGGGACTAGTAAATGAAAGTCCCTTGATGCATCGGTAGTCTCATGAGACAAATCATTTGTCCAAATTAGAGTAGTTTAAACCATATTGAGAATAAATCTTGACATTAATGTTACCATGTAACTAAGAAACATGGCATCCAATAATTAATCATTTCCTTTATTTTTATACATTTGTTATTCATCCATGATATCTTGCTTGGAAATGTCTATAGATACCTTTCATTTTCATCTCATTGATTAAATGGCATGTGTTTTATGTTTCTTAACTTTCCTTTTTTATTTTTCCTTAACTAGTTATTTGAATGGAATGTATTTCAATCTATTTAGCTTGCCTTTGGATTAGTCTAATTGATTAATTATTGCTTCCACTATACTTTACCCTTATTGATCATTTTAGATCACCCTTATTCTATTTCCTTTCTCTGAGAATCTAATATGAATACTATGAATGATATACAGGGATATAATAGATAGAATAAAGTTTTCCTAAAAAAGAAAAATTATAGGTTATAATTTGTGTATTTATTTTTAATACAATAATCATGTATGTATCTGGTTTAACAAGATTACAAAAATCATCAATCCATCAAGGTTTGATTACTTGTAATCATGAAAATGTAACTATAGTAGACATTGGATCTGTACTTTTGGTGGTTGGTTTGCTATATTTTGTATTATAATAACTTTAGTAGAAACTCTGGGAACTTGATTTAGAAAAAATAGTTTAGAGAACATATCACTAAGGTATAATTTTAGGATAAGTATAGTAGAAAATCCTACAATTTTGGTAAAGTATAAATAATGTGGGTATTCAAAGAAATGAATCCATTTCTGGATACTAAAAGTGGATGTGGTTACATAATAGATGTACTAAGTGGTAACAACTCTGACAAGGTGTATTAGCCCTGAATTAGTGTAACCTGGTACATGAAAATGGGCCTTACTGCACACCCGGTTTGACTCTCCCAGGGATATGCTTATGATAATTCACATTTTCTTTACAAACCATTATGAAGGACATGAATAGATAATGAAAATTAATTACCTATATTAAACCTAAGGTGTTTTATATTAAAGATAAGGTTTCATGATTTTGAAATCCTATAAATGATATTATTTTTTCACCTTGGACCAAGGAAGGACATGTGTTTAAATAAAATGCCTGAAGTATTTATGTATTGATGTTGTGTTGAAACCCTTAGTTAAAAGGATATTTAGTGATTAAACTTATTTCAATTATGTACATCATATTTATTTTTGACATTATATTAATAAAGTTTTATAAAATTACAACCAAAATGTTGGGTGACAACCAATCAAATCTGAAACATTTACAGGAATTGAACCTATGACCGAAGGACAATAAGGGTTTAATGCCGACAACTGAACTATGCCATTTACTGACTAACATGTCATTGTTTTTATTTAATAAAATTTATTAACATATAATAATGATGATGTATTAGTGTAACTTTTTAGGTTTAGAGATTAATTTCTTAACCATATTAACTTTAGAGAATAGTTAGAGACAAATAGTTCAACTTTCCACTCTTTTATAAGCCTTAAGATACATTAAAAGATTATTTTAGTGCTTTATTGAAAAAAAGATAAGTTTTGTATATCCATTTCATTAGTTAATGGATGAATTATAATTTGATCAAAGCCCAAACTAAGGATGAAAAGTGCAGTTATAGAAAAATTTTAAGTAAGTGTATTCCCTTGTATTCCTAGGAAGTAAAATACTTATGCAACACTAAGAAAAGGACAAAAATTCCTAATAAGTTAATTTTTATTGAAATTTTGGAGTTATAAATCCATGGAGATTTATGTCTTTGAAACCCTAAATATTATATAGATCATTAACTAGTTGGTGATTGATGACCTCAATCACTCCCTGTAAAAATTTAGTCGTTTCCTCCAAGTACATATCTCTATTTTCCACTAATGTTCTCCAACTTAGAGACTTATTTATATGTTATCCCATGTAACCTATTTACTTACCATACTCTCCTTTCTAGAGGACTTATTACAACCCCTTCTATCAATGTGGGATTTAATGATATGAAATATCAAAAACCTATTACCAATTTAATGTTTAAATTGAGACTGTCACGACCCGTCCCCCAGGGCTCATGTCATGACTACCCCAAGCCCGTCTTCCATAGGCCAGGGGAAGGCGACTTGAACCAAAGGCGTAAATCCCTAGAACTGTGAAGGCATTTCCTTTATAACCTGCAAACACACAACCAAGCACAAAACAGGATACAAACTAAAGTAAAATGAAAAGTAAAAAATATGAGTACAGTAAGTAAAAGAGGCCAGAATACAAGACCAGCTGAAAAGAACAAGGAAAACTGAAAGATTCAAGATGGCAGATAGGTGAAAATCAGCTCATGGATCGTCCACCTCAATTACTACCTAAAGGGTAGGTATAGATCACCATCACTCAACGTACACCCATCTCCTCTGCGAACCGACATGTCGTATGGTCCACCTATGAGCACCATCCTGTCCCGGTACCCTCATCCTTAGTCAGTGATGTTCGTCGTCTGCATCCAACACAACATGGTGCGAACATAGCCCATGCAAGGTTGAGTATAAATATACTCATTAGGGACCCCAAGACCCTCAAGGTCTCTTGAAATCCACCAAGGATTAACCACAATCTATGAAATCAACAGATAACCCTACATAGGTATATGCCCATACATATACCTAAGTTATCAAATAATCCATCTCAATCATGAGGAAACACTAAGGTATTGAGTCATCTCACATCAGGTTTAACTTTAGGTATGGTAGAAGAGGTGGTTAGTTATAAATATTGAATCATCTTATTTTGTCAAGAGGCTCTGATGCTAACCTATACAGAATATTTAGGAGCTGACCCAAAAAAGATCGCTGGAGCTGACCCACATAGGATCACTAGGAGCTGACCCACACAGGATTTCTAGGAGATGACCCACACAGGATCGCTAGGAGCTGACCCAAAAAGGATCACTGGAGCTGACCCACACCGGTTTCTAGGAGATGGTGCACACAGGATCACTAGGAGAAGACCCCCACAGGATCTCTAGGAGCTGACTCGCATTGGATCGCTAGGATCTGACCCACACAAGATAGTTAGAAGCTGACTCACATAGGATAGCTAGGAGCACTCTTCTCATCACAGCCAGCTACTAGGTTTCTACACTAGGATTTCTCATCACCAGGAGAGTCTGTTCCACAAGACACTAGTCAATTCTCCAACTACCACGATGTCCCACAAAGAAGTATCTCAAAGGTCTTCCATGTCATTGAGGTCTCAACGCAATAGACGGTGCGTTAATTGGACGCTTATTCTGTGAGTTGTTATCCTTTTAGTATCAGGGGCCTGGTTAGATTCATTCTTGATCCAACCTGCCTATACCTCGTTATAATCCAAAACTCTAGTGGGGTATACTCAATGGGATTGTCTCTATCTTAGGTTACTAGGGTCACTGACGGTTTTTCAAATAGATGTTTGGTGCCAAACGTTATGGCCAAAAGAGCGTAAATAAGTCGTAGTGGGTCTAGGTCCTTTCCGACCCGGTCAGACCAACCCGAACCGACCCATTCTGGGTCAACCCGGACTGACCCGCTATGTCTAGCCCAGCTCGTTGGGCGGCCCGACCTGTTGGGTTCAGCCCAGCCCGCTGGACGGTACGGCAGGTCCTGAGGGGCAGCGGAGGACAGCGGTTGGTTGTGAGGCCATGGTGGGTCACGGAGGGTGTGAGGCTATAGGGAGGCTCAGTCAGGGTGGTTCGGCTAGAAGCGTGGTGATGACTTGAACCGAACGGCGGAGATAGCTCAGATGATGGCCTGGACGGGGGCTCGGCCTAGCGGTGGTGACTCGGGTGGTGGATCAGCTCATACAGTGGTGGTGGCTCAGACGACGGCAGTGTTCTGGGAGGTGGCTCGGCCCAGACGGCGCCAGCGGCTTGGCTTAGTGGCGGCAGAGGCTCGGCTTGGCGGCTCGGCCCAAACTGTGGCGGTGGCTCAGACGGTGGCGGCGGCTTAGGCGGCGGCTCAACCCAGAAGACAGTGGCAGCTCGGCTCAGTGGTAGTGTCAGTTCGACTCGATGGCTCATCTTTGCAGTGGTGGCTAGGGTGGCTCAGCTGCAAACGGCACGGAGCGGCGGAGGCCGTGGGTACTGTGAGGCGGCCCGGCGAGGTGGCGCGGCAAGGCCGCGAGCGGTGGAGCCCCACGGGGCGCAGAGGCCGCGGGTGGCAGAGCATCGTTTCCTTCGTCACCTTAGTCCATTGCCAAGAACACACCAAAGAAGTCGAACAGTAGAGGGGTCGGGCCATTTTTTTTGCCTCGCACCCTCCTCATTATAGTGGTAGCAATCGGTTCACAAAATTGAATCATGAATGTGTATGGAGATATTTAAAAACATCAATCCCCACAACCCTCATCAATCTCTATTCCCAATCCTGCAAAATAATTATAATGGGAGAACATGGGAAGTGATAATCATATACAAATAAACCCCTACCCCATTCGTTTATTGTTGTCGACGGAGATCACGAGGGAGAAGATGACTTCATTGGGGAGGGGAAGACGACTGTCGATTGAATAAGTCCCACGTTGGAGGATTTCCCGAGGAAGAAAGTCGAAGTTAAGGTCGGCGTTCTTCGTTGGCGGAGCATTCTTCGTTGGAGAAGTGTAATCCTCTCAGTATTTCTCCTCTCACTATTCCACCAAAAAATGAAAGAGGTGCCAATATAATTAACCTAAAGTATTAATTATGTTGGCACACCCAATTTGTCATAATTAATATACCGCGTTGGCACAATCAATTATCATAATTAATTGGACCAATTTAATGGCTCAGTTTAATGGGAGGGGTGGACTATTAGGGAGTTGGGGGGGTTTCTCCCCATTAAGATGGGTCGGGTGGTCCCAGCCTATAAAATTCAAATTGGGGGTATAGGATCGGGTGGTCCCCACCACCATAACCTCATAAGGAAGGTTTAGTTCCGGTGGACCCCACCTCTTAACTTTCAAAGGGTGGTTTAGTTCTAGTGGTCCCCACCTCCCAACATCCACATGGGTGTTTCAAATAAAAATAAATTATTACACAATTTTATTTTTATTTTATTCATTCACAAAAAAACCTATAAACTAACTTTCACTCTCAACCAACTGTCATCGAGGTGAAAGTATCTTTAAGATAATATTGGTACTGTGATTTCAACGGTGCCCTCGGATTTCAATTCTGAGAACTGGTTCAAAAGTTATAAAAACCCACTTGTACGTTTACTAAACGTACCCACAAAAAAGTTCAGAAATTCTTTTCGGGCACTTCGGTCCTTGAACTCACGCACTGTTAATTTTCACAGACTCATAAAATTTCCATTTAATTAAAAAAATTACATGGAAATTCCAGGTCTGTAATTTCTCCCCACCAAAGGGATTTACGTCCCCGAAATCCACAACTCATAACTAGGTAAACATGTGGGGGTACTGAGCACGAATCTGAGCCTCCTGCTCCCATGTGCTCTTTTAGAGGTTCCCATGTTGCCAGTGAACACGCACCAGAGGTATCGACCGTCCACGAAGGACCAGATCCGGTCAATCCTCAATCTCTACTGGAACCTCTGTAATAGTCTCCCCTTCGTCAACGTCCAGATCTCTGTGGTCGATGATGTGGGAAGTATCTTGCACATATCTCCTCAACCGGGATATGTGGAAGAAGTCATGCACCCTGTGCAACTAAGCTCGAAGAGCTAAGAGGTAAGCCACCTTGCCAACTCTTCTGAGGACCTGAAAAGGTCTGATTAACCTCAAAAATAATTTTCTGCATCAACCAAATCTCTGCAAACCTCGTCAAGGTAAGACCTGTATAAAGATGTGGTCACCATCATCAAACACTAGTGGTCTTCATCTCCTATCGGCATATGACTTCTGCATGCTCTGTGTAGTCTTCATCTTCTCCTAGATGATCTGCACCTTCACTGTGGTAGCTCGTACAATCTCTAGTCCCACGAGTGCTGACTCCCCTAGGTTAGTCCAGCATAAAGGTGATCTGCAAGATTCCCTTTTCAACGCCTCGAAAGGTGTCATCCCAAGAGTGGAGTGATAGTTATTGTTGTATGAAAAATCCACCAAAGGCAAGTGATCCTCCCAGCTACGATTGATGTCAAGGACATAAGAACGTAGCATGTCCTTGAGGGTCTGAATGGTCCGCTCATTCTGGCCATCCGTTTGAGGATGGAAGGTGGTGGTCAAATGAAGCTGCATCCTAAAATCCTCCTGCAAACCCTTCCATAGTTGGGATGTAAAATGTGTATCATGATCAGATAAAATCATCTAGGGTACTCCATGTAGCCGTAAAATCTTCTGTACATAGTGGCATCTCATGATCTCTACATAACCATGCTCTCTGATCAGTAGGAAGTAGGCTGACTTGGTGAGTTAGTCGATGACCACCCAGATAGAGTCATGACCTCTGGATGTATGTGGAATTCATATCACTAAGTCCATGGATATCCCATCCCACTTCCACTCTAGGACATCTAAAGGCTGAACCAAGCCTGCTGGTACCTGATGCTCCACCTTTACTTGCTGGCAAGTGAGGCACTGAGAGAAACAATCTGCAACTGTTTTCTTCATTCCCAGCCACCAATTCTGTCATCGAAGATCTTGGTACATATTCACTACTCATGGATGTACCGCTAGAGGGGATGTGTGGAACTCCCTCAACACTTTCTCTTGGAGTGACACGGGTACCATGATATGTCCTCTAAAGAGGATGACGTGCTCCCCACCTTCAGAAAATCCATCAGGTGCCTGTCCTGTGGATATATAAGCACGTCCTGTCTTGCAGTCATTATCCACACGTTGCACCTCCCTGACTCGCTAAAGAAGTGGCGGAGTGACTGTAAGATACTGAAGGAAGGCAGCTCCAACATGTTCCACGAAGGATATCTACAAAGCGGCCAGCTACTTTGTCGCCTCATATGGTAGCTATATACAAGACCTCCTACTGAGTGCATATGATACCACATTCCACTTCCCAGGAGTATAGAATATCTTGATGTCATAGTCCTGGAGGAACTCAAGCCAACATCATTGTCTCAGGTTCAGGTCCTTCTGAGAGATTATATACCTGAGACTCTTATGATCAGAGTACATTGTAATATGTTCACCCATAAGATAGTGACACCACATCATCAAGGAAAAGACAACTATTTCTAACTCCAGTTCATGGGAATCAGAGTTCTTTTCATGCTATCTCAGCTGTTGAGAACTATATGCAGTCACTGCTCACTCCTGCATCTGGTTACATCTGAGTCTAGTCCCTGATGCATCGCAATAGACTAAGTTCCCTATGCCGTCCTCTAGAAGCCTCAAGATGGGGGAACTAGTCAGCCTCAACCTCAGTTCCTGAAGACATTTTTGGCATCTCTTTGACCACACAAAGGGTTTCCCCTTCTTCGTTAATGCTGAAAGTGGTGCTGCAACTCTGGAGAAATCTGGCACAAATCTTAAATAGTATCTGGCCAACCCCAAGTAACTTTGTACCACCTTCACACTCCTGGGTGGATCCCAAGAAGTTACCACATCAATATTTACTAGATCCACTATATCTCTAGACTCCGATATGACATGTCCCAGAAAGTGAACCTCTCGGATCCAGAACTGGCACTTCGTGAGATTACCATAAAGTTGTTGCTCTCAGATTGTTTCCAATACTACCTGTAAATGACAGGTATGATCCTCCTCGGTAGCTGAGTAGATCAAAATGTCCTCGATAAAGACTACTACAAAGAGATCAAGGTATGGCTGAATGATCCTTCTCATGAATTCCATGAACAATGCTGGAGTGTTGGTTACACCAAATGGCATAACCAAGAACTCGTAATGGTCGTACCAAAATCTGAAGGTCATCTTCTTCATATCCTCATCTCGTACTCTGAGCTAGTGATAGCCTGACCTAAGGTCTATCTTTGAGAACCACCGTGCTCCCTTCTGCTGATCAAAGCGGTCGTCAATCCTCAAGAGTATGTACTTGTCCTTCATGGTCACCTGCTTCAGGCGCTGATAGTCAACACAAAGCTTCAAGCTCCCATCTGCCTTCTTGGAGAACATAATTAGGGCTTCCCATGGTGAAGCACTAGGCCAGATGAACCCCTTCCCCTGTAAATCCTCCAGCTATGCCCGCATCTCATGAAGCTCTGTGGAATCCATATGATACGTGGGCGTAGATATCGGTATCATCACGGGGTACAATTCAATGTAAAACTCAACCTCTCTACAAGGAGGTAGACCTGAGACATCATCAGGTAAGACATCTTCGTACTGGTACACCACAATAGGATAACACATCTACCACCCCAAGGGTAAGGATAGCCCACTAATGTGTGATCAGAAGCACCCTCCTCCGAGAAAGTCCATCATGCGCTGCAAAGGCTCCCTTCTCACCGGTGAAGGTGAACCTGGTCCCATCCATGCAGACACACTGGACATTGCACCTAATACAATCTATCTGATCATGGACTGTAGATAACCAGCCCATACCCAAGATGACATCATAATGCCTCGATGTTGCTACTAGGAGATCCCAGCCGAAGCACTCACCTCCTAGAGTAAGCTCGCACTGCCGGCACCAGAGCGTAATCATCAAATATGCTCCTGTAGGAGTCTATAGTTGTAAGGATCAAACCAACGGATCTATCGGAATCTTCGATCTCTGAACGAGGGAATTTTCACTAAAATAATGATTGGAAATTGTGTCTATAAGAACTATAGGTAAGGTGGATTAGACACAAATCGTACCTCGTATCATCTCTGGAGCACCATTGTCATAAGCCTCAGCTGCCTGGAGCTGAGCTCTCCCCTGTCCACCTACTCCCTATGGTCATGGTGGACCTCCTGGTGGTGGTGGCGGGAATCTCGAATCATCGACCATGACCATCTGCCCAACCAGCTCCTCTGCCACGTCTACCTGCACCCTACGGACCTCCCCTGTCGAACCTCTGTCTCTGCCTGGGCAGTACCTCGACCGTCTGTTGATAATATGTACAGAGGGTCATACAGCCACGAGCCATGTGACCCTGTCTACCGCATGCGTAACACTACCCACTCCTGGTATGACTGGATCTGTCTCAGGTGCCCTGCACAACCGATCCTAATTCGTGCAGTCATCCACAGGTAGGTCTGGTCCTCTTGGACCTCTACGACATCTGTCTACTCCCTGATGCAGAAGACTCTACTATGTGATGACTAGTGGTGGGTCTCGCTACTGGTGACTGCTTAGCAAGGAAACTCTCCGATAAGAGGGCTCTCTCTAAGAATCCCACCTGCAAAGAGATGCTGAGTGAGATCATCGAAGCCCTGATCTCCCGTCTGAGTCCCTACTCGAAGGTTCGGGCCCTGAAAAATGTGTCCCGCACTATATCTGTAGAGTAGCATGAGAGGTCAGTGAACCTTGATAAGTACTGAGATACAGTCATGATACCCAACTATAGATGAAGGAGCTCATGTATGCACATTGCGCGAAGAGTCGCTGGGACAAACTCTGCCCGAAACTGGCTCTCAAAGTCTGCCCAGAAAAGCATCACCACGTCGTGAACTTAGAGCATCATGCTCCACCATCTGCCCGCTGCTTCCGTTAGAAGTATAGCGTCAAGGATCACTATGAGATCGGCTGGTGTCCCTACCAGTTAGAAAACTCTCACCACGGCCTCCATCCAATCATCAACTGTCTGTGGATATGTATCTCCCCTAGACTTGGGTGCCCTATGGTGCTGGAACTTCGGAAATGTGCTCAAGCGGCATGCACTCTCTGCTTCTGGGGTGGTGGAATTGGTGGCCCAATGGGTAATGGTACATCTTGTTCCTCAACTGGCGCCTCTACTAGAAGAGGGCCCTACACTGAGGTCTCGTCTCTAGGTGAGATATTAGTGTATACTACTCTCGGAACCCTAGATGGTAGTCTACGTGGAGGAATTTTAAAAAGAAACATGTGTGTCATGGTAAATAAGTTATATCTGGTGAGCTGACTCAAAATATCGCAAAGAAAATTCTTCAAAACACACACGCAATCAGTGTTTTCATGCACTAAGTCAGAAATCAGATGTCAGGGTCCTGGTGTATGGATACTTCAGCCACCGCCCCAACACCGGATTCCCTAAACTCATAACCACACTCACTACACTTAACACTATTGTTGTTAAAAAGAAGGATCAGAGTCATATGCTATGTAGTAGAACTGAATCCTCTGATACCAATTTTTCATGACCCGTCCCCTGAGACCCATGCCATGACTACCCTAAGCCCTCCTTCCTTAGGCCAGGGGATGGCAACTAGCACCAAAATCGTAATTCCATAGAACTAGTAAGGGATTACCTTTATAACCTATAAACACATAGAATGATACGAACTCAAGTAAACTAAAAAGTAAACAGAGTGAGTATAGTAAGTAAAAGTGGCCAAAATAAAATCCCAAATAGAAAGTACAAGGAAAACTGAATGGTACAAGACAGTTGATAGTTGAAAAGCATCTCTTGGATCATCCACCTCGATTCCTACCTGAAGGGTAGGTACATATAGACTCCTCGGCACTCCACATCCACCTGTATCCTCTGCGATCCGACACGCCATATGGTCCACCTCTGAGCACCGTCTAGTCCTAGTACCCTCATCCTAAGTCAGCATTGTATGTGGTATGCATCCAACACAATAAGGTACAGGCATAGCCTGTGTAGGGGTGAGTATAAAGATACTTGGTAGGGACCCTGATACCCTCAAGGTCTCTCAAAATTCACCATAGATAAACCACAAAGTATGAAATCAATAGATAACCCTAATTAGGTATATGCCCATACATATACCTAAGTTATCAAGTAATCCATCTCAATCATGAGGAAACACAGAGGTACTCACTCATATCACACTAGGTATATCTTTAGGAATGGTAGAAGAGGTTATTAGTTATAAATACTGAATCATCTTATTCTGTTAAGAGGCTCTGCTGCTAACCTGTATAGAATCACTAGGAGCTGACCCGCACAGGATCACTAGAGCTGACCCACAAAGGATCACTAGGAGATGACCCCCATAGGATCGCTAGGAGCTGACCCCCACAGGATCGCTAAAATCTCGCCCACACAGGATCACTAGAGCTGACCAACACGGGATCACGAGGAGTTGACCCATACATGATCTCTAGGAGCTGACCCACATAGGATCGTTGGAGCTGACCCACACATGATCACTAGGAGACGACCCCCATAGGATCACTAGGATCTAACCCACATAGGATTTCTAGGAGATGACCCACACAGGATCACTAGGAGTAGACTCACACAGGATCGTTAGGAGCTGACCCGCACAGGATGGCTAGGATCCTACCTGCACAGGACAGCTAGGAGCACTCTTCTCGTCACAGCCAGCTGCTGGGTTTCCATACTAGGCTTTCTTATCTCGGGGAGAGTATGTTCCCCAAGCCACTGGTCGATTATCCAACTACAAAGATGTACCACGAAGAATTATCTCAATGGTCTACTACATCATAAAGGTCTCAATGCAATAGGCGGTGTGTCAATCGGACGCTTGGTCTGTGAGATATTAGCCTTTTAGTCCCGGGGGCCCGGTTGGATTCATGCTCGATGTAATTAATGTTTCGCATTGGCACAATTAATTAGCTTAATTAATTTGCCTAATTTAATGGCTCAAATTTATGGTAGGTGTGGAATATTGGGAGGTTCGGTTGTTTCTCTCCATTAAGAGGGGTCGGGTGGTCCTCGCCTCTACAATTCAAATTGGTGGTTTAGGCTTGGGTAGTCCCCACCATGATAACCTCACAAGGGAGGTTTAGTTCCGATGGACCCCACCTATTACCTTTCAAAGGGTGGTTTAGTTCTAGTGGTCCCCACCTCCCAACATCCACATTCGTGTTAAAAATAAAAATAAATTTTTACATAATTTTATTTTTATTTTATTCTTTCACGAAAAATCAAAAAACTAACTTTCACTCTCGACCAACTGTCGTCGAAGTGAAAGTATCTTTAAGTTAATACTGGCACTATGAGTTCAATGGTGCCCTCATATTTTAATTCTGAGCACCAGTTCAAAAGTTATAAAAACACACTCGTATGTTTACTGAATGTTCCGATAAAAAAGTTCAGAAATTCATTATGGGCACTCTGGTCCTTGGAATCACGCGCCGTCAATTTTTGCAGACTAGTAAAATTCCCATTTAATTAAAAAAAATTACATGTAAATTCCAGGTCTTTATATAGAGGATTAAATTTTATTAAAGTGGGGAGAATGTAACACCATGAAAATCTAAAGTGGGAACATTATATTAGATAGTGTGTATGAAACACAACACCAAGAACGTAAGGGAATAAAAGATCTCGAGAATTTATAATATGTTTCCTATAAATAAATTCAATATATTTTATTTCTTACAATGCACGAAACACTAATTTATAATAAATCACATGAAACAACTAATTTCTTTAATGTATTTCATTACACGCCAGATTGAGTTTCACTGTACTACAATATATTATTAAAATATTATTATTTAATATAATAATATATAAACTTGTCGTTAAATTTGTGGTTATGAATAGGGTTAAATAACTTATTAAAATATATGTCTTACAAAAATAAGAAATTAAATAATTGGTAACTAATTAATTATAAATGAACATAAGAAACAATTTCATATAAAGAGAATGTTTTTATAGAAAACTATTTTTATGCTCACAAATCTATCTTATTATAATATATTAAATTAATTGCAAATAGTGAGTGATATTAATGTAATATATATATTATATATTAAATAAAATATTTTTTATATTCATCGAATATATTATATAGGTATAAGATATGAATAAACCCAATATTATACATCAAATATTATATTTTTATTTAGGCACTTTTAAAGTATTTTAATAGAGAACCTATTTTAAATCCCATTTTTTAAATTTTTTAAATATTATAAATCATAATAAACATAATATTATAAATATAAACCTCAAAATTAGTTTGTGGTGAATTTTTGGAATTTTTCTATGAGTTTTTATTTTTTAATGAATAATGAAAAATACTAAATTTTAATTCAAAACATTTTTTCATCTAATTTATTTAAAAGAAATAATTATATTTTATTTTTTAAAAAAAGATTAATTATATAATTTTATTATATATTAATGAAATTAAGTTCATTGAAATCAATTTCACTTTTAAAATGAATATAATAACTTACCAAACATCTGAATGTTTTTACTTTAAAAACATTCATTATTGTCCCTTCTATGGGATTAAATTTTAATTAATTTATGCCATTTATATAATTTAAATTCAGAAAAATGGATTCCATATTTTGAATCATCATAATTTATAATGTCTAATAATGTCAAATATGTTTTTTACCAAAAATATTAATGATTGTGATTAAAATTAATTACATTGATTGAGGTGAAATTAAGCTTAAAAAGGGACTAAACCTTAAAATTAAGGGACAAAATAAAGTAGAAACTTGTTCAAAATCCATTTTTTGGCCATATTTATACCATTTAATCCATTGTATCTAATTATTACCATTATTAGATCCACATGAAATGAGAAAATATTGGTGGAATTCCCTTCTCTAAAATTTACAAGAGTGTCACTCCCCCTCCACTATAAAAAGGCGTCCTCCCCTCCCAATTCATCACACCTCTCAAGAAAATTTTACTCCAAAAATATCTACAAAACTATATCCTAAAAATAACTCTCCTCATCATAGTGTCCTCAATATGGTAATAAATCAATCCAAGGAATCCATTTGGTACAAACCAAAAGAAGTTACTCAAAGAAGAGGTAACATCGTTCCTCAAGATCTTTATTTTTATTCCCTTTTTTCTCCACCTCAATTATTCTATTTCCATGATTATATAACAACACATGTGTTGTAAATATACTATTTTTTTTTTATGTTTTATACCTACACTTACACACACTTCCATCAAATGGGAAATAGACTTTCTATTTTTGTGTATGGGAAATTAACGCCTCACGAAACGAAGTTATTTCTTTTTCCTTACCAACCCTCATGGTTAGGAATTATGACGTAAATTATGTATATATTTGATAATTATTATTTATTTATTATTATTTAATTATTTAATAACACATACCCTTACACATTCAATTTTTTGTAAATATGATAACACTGTTTGTGGAAGTGTGGACTACCACCTCCTAAAAGCGGTATGATTCAATCACACGATGCATGGAATGTATCAAAGTTTGTTTTAATTAAAAATATGATAAATAAAAAAAAATTATATGAAATTAATGAAATAATAAACTTTATTAAATATAATATATATCATTTTCTTTATTACCCTTCCACACACTAAAAAGGGATAGCATCAGTTGTGGATGTGTGGATTAGCACCTCCTCGACACGATGTGATTCCTTTTTCATTAAATGAATTATATTTATAGGTATATATGATTAAATAACGTGGTATTTATGATATTATGATCATTATATTAATATATAGTGTTAATTTCCTTTTTTCTATAATGATCATTGAAAAATTGGAATGTTACTTATGCGTACCTAGGACCTACCGTCTCCATGATCATAATGTTAGTTCATTTTTCATAAAAATATTTAATGATCCATTTTAAAAAATATAATTTCTGTATAAATATAATACTTATTTCATGATTATTATTCTGTAGATGTTATATAATAGCCCTGGTGACCATAGTTGACCTATAAAAATTGTTTTTGACACATAAGACGAATTTTGTCAAGACACTCGATGTAAATTTATTTTATTAAGTAGTTTTATACAACATGATAATAAGTGAAATAAAAGTTATGATGAACAAAAAAAAGGTTATAAATCAAATAAATAATTATCATAAGTTTGTTATTCAGTAATATAAATACACATGAGACAAATTGGATGCAAGGTAGTGGATTTTCATCTCAATTTTTACATCCATGAGATAAATATCATGTTCATAAATTATTTATTTTTTGTGGTGTATCTACTAACTATGTTGATATTTATTTCATCAATACTTTTATATTAATTTTATTTAAAACATTTATTTAATTTTATTCCTTTATAATTCTTTTTATTTAAATTTTTTTAAAGTGGTATGGGACACTTTGGAATGATTAAAAATTATTTTCTTTGAGAATAATTTTAATGATATTTCATTTCAATTCAAGGAAATTATATGAAAAATTTTCTATAATACCTTCCATTTTACTCTCTTTAAGTTATTAATATAATTTAAGTATTTGTACCATTTTCCCACTCTTCAGTACTCAAAATATTATAGAAAATGTTTTAAGAAAACCCAATTTCATTTCACTCTATTGTCTTAAAATCCATTTTACTCTAAAAATGATGTTTTAGTAAAATGTTTTTAACATTATCAAAACTATTTTGTAAGTAAATATTTACCCTTTTTCCTATTTCCAATTTTTTCAAATGAATCTTTTTATCACTTTATAAACAAGGAATTTTTCTATGCCTTTACCATGAAAAATAAATGTTCTCTTTACCTCATTTTGGAAGTATGGATTTAACCATCATCATTTATTTGAATCTTCCTTTTAATTTTTAAAATTTCACTTCTTAAAGAAAATTGTTTACAAAATTTATTTTCAAAGAAAAGGGTTTACAAAATCATTTCAAAAAAAAATATTTTTATAAAAAATGTTTTTTCAAATATATTTTTATGATATTTCTATTCCTGAATGAAAAAAACCCTTTATTTTAATACACATGGGAAAAGTTGTATTGATAGCATAATTACTCTTACTCTTGATGGTCTATTATTTATTTTTCCAAGGATAGTATACACATTCACTTCATTGATTCCTTTTATTCCCCATGAAATATTCAATTTCCTATGATCGTTTGACATTGAATTTCCCCAAAGTATCTATACCATTTGTCATGGATATCATTATTTCCTGAACCATATACCATTTTTCATATGGTGTTGGATTTGAGAGTTATTTTATTATTTTGGAAAATTTTGATAAATCTGTATATACTATTCAATATGGATATTTGATAAGGCATATTATTTATTTCAATTATTCGATATGAGGATTTATTTGGAATGGTAAGACATGGGTTGGGGACTATTTAAGTAAATAACTATAGGTGAGTCCTGGTTTTAGATATCCCCTCGATGTATTGGTAGTATCATGGGATGAATTAGTTAGTGAAGAATGCTTTAAGTTTTATTCCAAATAGAATAGAATAATATGATACGGGTTGGGGCCAGTTAATTTAATCCCCTCGATATATTGGTAGTCTCATGAGATGAATCATTTTTCAAAATCAAAGTAATTTATACCATCTTGAGAATATATCTTGAAGGTAAAGGTACCATGTACCTAGGAAATATGGAATCAAATAAGTAATAATTTCCTTCATTTTGATTCATTAATTATTCATCCATGATGCCTTACGTTGACTTATCTATGTAAACATTTCATTTTCAATTCATTGATTGAATGGAATGTTTTTTAGTTTCTTACCTCACTATATTTATTTTCCTTATCTAGTTATTTGAATGGTATGTGTTTTCATTTATTTTTTCCATTTATTTACCTTTCCATTTGATTATTCTAATTAATTAATTATTTCTTCTACTATAATTTACCCTTACTGATCATTTGAACACACCCTTATTATGTTTCCTTTCTCCATAAATCCAATAAGTGTACTATAAAATATATGTAGGGATGTACTAGATGGAATAACGTTATGCTCAAAAGAAAAAAAATATGTTGTAATTAGTGTATTGATTTTTATTACAAGACTCATGTATTTATCTAGTTTACAAAGACTACTAAACTCTTTGGTCCTTCAGTATTTGATTCTTTATAATCATTACAATATAATAATAGTATACATAAGCTCCAAACATGATAGGGTCAGGTCACTATATTTGATATCATAGGATGTTTAGTAGCAACCTTGGGGAATATATTGAGTTTATATAGGATTGATAACATAGGCCTAAAATAAAATTTTAGGATAAGTATATAATAACATACTATAATTTTGGTAAGGTATATATTATGTGGGTATTCATAAAAATTTATCTATGTCTGGATACTACAAGTGAATGTGGTTTTGGAATAGATGTACCTAGGGGTAACAACACTCACAGGGTGTGTCTGCCTGACTCGGTGTCACCAGGTACAAGAAATTGAGCCTTACTGCACACCTAGTTTGACACTCTAAAGGATATAATTAGGATAATTCACATTTTATTTACAAAAAAATATTAAGGATTTGAATTGATGATTAAAATGAACTTCCTAGTTTAAACCTAAGATGTTTTATATTGAATAAAAGGTGTCATGATTTTGAAATCCTACAAATGATATTTTTTAAAACTATATTCCCTGGAAGGACTGGTGTTTAAGAAAAATGGATGAAGTATTTATGTATTGATGATGTATTGAAAACCATTATTAAAAGTATATTTAGTTAATAACTTTATTTCAAGGATGTCCATCATATTTATTTTGAAAATTATATTAATATAGTTTTAGAAAAGGACAACATGTATTTTGGGTGACAACTAATCAAATCTTACAAGGCCATAGGATTTGAACCCATAACCGAGGGATGGTAATGGTTTAATGTAAACCATTGACCTATGCAATATCCTGGTTAATATATAAAGGTTTTTAGTTAAAAAATTAATAAAAAAATTAATAATGATGAACTAGTACTGTATGTTTTTAGATTTATAGATTAATTTCTTAACCATAACAACTTTGGAGAATAGTTAGAGACAAATAGTTCTACTTACCACTCTTTTATAGGCCTTAAGATTCGTTAATAGTTTATTTTAGTGATTTTGGGATTAAAAGATAATTTTTGGATATCCATTTTTGAAATTAATGGATGAATTAGAATTTGATCAAAGCATAAATAAAGGATGAAAATTGTGTTTATAGAAACTTGTTTAGTAAGTTCATTGATTTATCTTTTTAAGTAGTAAAAATATTACTTAACATTAAGAAAATGATAAAAAAAACGTTGTCTTAATACATTAATTTTTATTGAACCTATGGTCATATAAATCATCACAAATTTAGGGATTTGTGGCCCTCAACTTTCAATTGATCATTAACTTTTTTTTATTTATGAAGTCAATCAATCCCTATGAATATTTGTTATTTTAATCCATGTTTTTATCTCTACTTTCCACTAATGTTCTCTTACTTATAGACCTAGATATATGTTATCCAATGTGACATTTTTACTTCTCATTCTATATTTTCAAGAGGATTTATTATGGACCATTATCTCGATGTTGGATTTCAAAATAGGAAATATCAAACAATCTATTACCAAAATCAGGTTTTAATTACAAGGATGAAATTTAATTAATTTGGGGAGAATGTAACACCCCAAAAATAAAATTTAGGTGCATTGTATTTGATATCATGTATGACACACAACACCAAGCATGAAAGGGAATATAATATCCCAAAAATTTATAATATATTTATAATTTTAAACAAATTCAATATATTTTATAGCTTGAAATGCATGCGACACGGAGTTAGCATACATCTCATGAAAAAATGTGTTTCTTTGATGGCTTTCATTTCAGGCGAGACTGAGTTTCTCCAAAAAAAATATATTATTTAAATATTATTATTTAATATAATAAGATATAACCTAACCATTAAATTGGTGGTTATGAATTGGGTTAACTAACTTATGAAAATATTTTTTTATAAAAATATTAATTTAATTCATTGGCTACTAATTAATTAGAAATTAATATAAGAACTAATTGAATATAAAGGTAATGTTTTTATAGAAAAATATTTTTATGCTCACAGAGTTATTTTATCATAATAAATTAAATTAATTATAATTATTTTGTGATATTAATGTAATATATATATATATATATTATTCAATATTTCTTTCATATTCTTCTAGTGTATTCAATAGATAAAAAATGACCACAAAATCAATATTACACATAAAATACTATATTTTTATGAGGGACCTTTTACCACTTCTTAATGAAAAACCTATTTTAAATCCCATTTTTTGGAACTTTTATAAATCATATATGCCACGATAAACATTATATTTGATATAGAAACATAAATATTAGGTCTAGGTGAATTTCTTTTATTTTTCTATGAAGTTTTATTTTTTAATGAATATGGGAAAATAATGAATTTTAATTAAAACTACATATTCATCTAATTCATTTATAAGGTAAAATTATATTTTAATTTTTTTTAATGTTTAATGATGTAGTTTTTTATAAATTAATCCAATGTATATTATTTTAATAAATTTCAATTTGAAATTGAATATAAAACCTTAGCAAACTTTTGAACATTTTTACTTTAAAAACTTGTATTGTTGTCCCGACTATGGGATTAAATTTAAATTAATTTCCAACACTATTATGATTTTAATTTTTAAAAATTTATTCTATATTTTGAATCATCATAATTTATAATTTCTAATAATTTTTACTTATTGTTTGACCAAAAATATTAGTGAAAATGATTAAAATTAATTATAACGATTAAGTTGAAATTAAGATTAACAAGGGACAAAATCTTAAACTTAAGGGACAAAATCACCTAGAAATTTGTTCGAAATAAATTTATTATTCATATATATATATATATATATCTTTTAATCCATTTTATAAAATCTATATCACTATTTTATCCACTTGAAAAAGGAAAATTGTGGGTAGAATTCCATTTTCCAAAATTTATAAGAGTGGCATTCCTCCTCCACTATAAAAAATTCTGCATCCCATCCCACTTCATAAAACCTATAAATAAACCTTTTATATACCATTATCTTCCCAAATATATCATAAACATCCCTCACATCATCCTAGAGGCCTCACCTTAGGTATAAATACATCCAAAGAATCTCCTTGGTATGAACCAAAATGAGTTACCCAAGGATGAGGCAACATCATTCCTCCAGATATTTAGTTTTATTCTCTCTCCTCTGCTCATAAATTCTTCTTATTCCATGATTATATAACAACACCAGTACCCTGAATATTCTATTATGTTTCAATTTCAAGGGTTTGCCTACACTTACACACACTTTCATCCAATGGGTAATGAACATACCATTTATGTGTACGGAGAATTACTGCCTCACAAAATGGAGTTGTTCTTTTTTTTACCACCTTTATTTGTCTATAATTATGATAGAAACTCTATTTATATATGATATATATTATAATTTATATCTATTTATGCTACTTTAATTCATTTATAACACATACCTCTATACATTTCATTTTTTGTAAATACGATAATGTCGTTTGTGGAAGTGTGGACTACTGCCACCTAAAAGAAATGTGATTCGATCACATGATTCGTGTAATGTATAAAGGATGGTTTTATGTAACTATCTATAGTTTATCTTTTTGGGTAACCCCATCTAAGGTTTCTCCATTATCTTCTATGTTCAAAGCTATGATCTAGGGAATCTGGAGGATGCTGGTCCTAGTGTCAATCACATATGTATCTCCTCGTTTGAGGTGTCGATGTGCCCAAATGTGTGTGGTCACTTTTATTGGTAGTTATATTTGTTGTTCATAATAAATGTATAAGTATAGGGATCCTTTTGGATGATTTTAATGGTTGGATACAGTTTTTCAGGGCTTGATCTAGTTGCTTCTAGCTCAGATCTGGTCTTTTTCGGGTTATCGATGCTTCGGACAAAGTTCATGCTCAGTGGAATAATTGTTTATGTCGACAGGATGTGGTGGTTGGGGGGATTCAAATGTGGGGGTAGTTTTTCACTACGTGTTTTTTGGAGTGATGGATAATTTCATGACTTTGGAACCACGTGGGTGATAGGGCTAGGGGCTGTGATTAGCAAAGGAAGATTTTGTGGTGAAACCATGTGGGGGTGGCAAAGCCAGGTCAAACCACCAACGGAGGGTTACATAAATAGTTCATGTGAGTGTGATCTTCCAAGGTAAGAATTGATGGTTCATTGACCCACTGGTCTGGTGGGTGGGGTGGATGACCTATTTATAGGTTTGGGCCTTCAGGTCATTTTATTTTGGACTTAATTAACCACTGGATCAATTGGTTATGTTATGTCATTTTTTCATAGACCTATGATTGGTATTTTATTGTTGGTTATATAGAAAAATGGGCTCTCGGAAGACTGAATTTTAAGGCTATGTGCTTATAGGAATTTTGTTTTGTAATGGGTTCTCCCCGAACCCATTTTAAAATGGATTTCTCTTTTTTATATTTTTTAAAAAAGGGGACTTCCCCCAAACATTCTCATATAAAGGATGTTTTTAATTATAAATGTATTACATACAAAAAATATATATTATATTCATGAACTAATTACCTTTATTTAAATATAATATTGTTTTTCTTCATTACCCTTTCACACACTAAAAATTGATAACATCGATCATGGGTGTGTGGACTACAGCCTCCTCGATATGATGTGATTCCATTTACATCAATAGAATTCTATATAAAAGTATATATGATGAAATAAAATTTTATTTATGATATAATTATAACTCTATAAAGATAAAGTGTTACTTACCTTATTTCTATAATGGTATCTGAAAAATGGGAATGTTACTCATGCGTACGTATGGCCTACTGTCTCCATGATTGTAACGTTAGTTTATTTTTTCAAAACCATAATAAATGATTGGTTTTAAAAGTATAATTTATGTATAAATATAATAACTATATCATGATTATTATTTTTGTGATGTTATATAATTACCCATTTGACCATGGTTGTCTTATAAATGTTTTTTGACACAAAAATTGAATATGGTCAAAACACACAACGTAAACTTAATTGATTAATTAGTTTATAAAACATGGTAATAAGTGAATTAAAGGTTATGATAAACATGAAAAGTTTTTAAATAAATTAAATAATTAACATAAATTTTTTATTAAATAATATAAAGACACATGAGACAAATTAGATTCAAGGTAAGGTATTTTCATCTCACTTTTTACATCTGTGAGATAAATTTCAGGTTCACCACTTACTTATTTTGTGTGGTGTATCTACAGACACTTTTCATATATTATATCATTAATAATTTTATCTTCAGGGTATTTAAAACATTAATTTAATGTTATTAATTCATGAGTCTTATGATTTAAAATGATTCAATGTGGAATTGGACACTTTTGAGTGTTTAAATATTATTTTCCTCA
This sequence comes from Viscum album, assembly GCA_963277665.1. Classification (NCBI taxonomy): domain Eukaryota; kingdom Viridiplantae; phylum Streptophyta; class Magnoliopsida; order Santalales; family Viscaceae; genus Viscum; species Viscum album. Next base: position 1,493,810,967 of record OY728162.1, on the reverse strand, counting down.
AGAATAATTTTAATGATCTTCTATTTACATTCAAGAAAATTAATTAACCATTTTTTATAATACCATTAATTTTCCTCTCTTATGGTTATTAATTACCTTTTTCATGTATAATTACCATTTTCCATCTCTTTTATACTCAAAATTTTTTAGAAATGTTTTAAGAAAACCCGACTTCATTTCTCTCTTTAGTAGGAGAATCTGTTTTCCTCTAAAAGATATCTTTTATTAAAATGTTTTCAAAAATTATTTTAACCTTATAAAAATTATTTATTAAATACATTTTAAACCTTTTTTATTTTACCCATCCTTTCACTGAAATATTCTTATTGCATTATAAAAAAGTCATTTTTCTAACATTTTATTGTGCAAAAGGAATTTATTTTTACCACATATGTCATGTACAGATTTACCCTACATGATTTACTTGAATATTAATTTTCATGTTTAAAAAGTAAATTTTTTATGAAACTTTTTTCAAAATTTATTAACAAAGAAAAGTTTTTTCAAAATAAAATGATATTTTCAGTAAGAATATTTTTTTAAAGATCTTTTTCTAATATTTCCATTCATCAATGAAAAATACATTTTTTAATCCTCTTAGGGAATGTTTTTTTTGATAACATAATTACTCTTACATGGGATGGTATATGACTTATTTTTACAAGAATAGTATTCACATTCACTTCCTTGATTCATTTGAGTCTCATTCAAATATTCCATTTCCTATAATAATTTGATATTATATTTCCCATAACTATCTATATAATTTTTCATGGATATGATTATTGCCTCAATAATATATCATTTTTCATATGGAGTTCGCTTTGAAAGATAATTGATTATTTGGGAAAATATTGACAAATCTATATCTTTTATTCAATGTGTATATTTTATAATACATATTATTTATTTTGATTATTTGATACGAGGATAGCTTTGGTTAGGTATGACGCTGGTTGGGGAAATTTTAAGGAAATCCTTCTAGGTGGGGCCTAGATAGTCCCTCAATGCATTTGTAGTATCATGGGATGAATCAGTTGGTAACAAACCCTTCGTGTTTGTTTCCAATAAGAATAAAAAGGTATAATACAGGTTCGGGACTGGTTAATGCAAGTCCTACAATGCATCAATAGTCACATGAGATGAATCATTTGGCCAAATCAGAGTAGTTTAAACCGTTTTGAGAATATATCTTGATGTCATAGGTACTGTGTACCTATAAAACATGTCATTCAATAATTAATAATTTCCTTCATTTTGATTCATTCATTATTCATCCATGAGATCAAGCTTTGATATATCTATGGATATATTTCATTTTTAGTTTTCTTGATTAAATTTTATATGTTTTAGTTTCTTTCTATATGATACTTATGTTTCCTTATCTAGTTGTTTAAATGAAATCATTTTACATTTATTTTCCTTTAAATTTGATTATTCTAATTGATTCATTATTTCTTATACTATACTTTTACCTTACAGAGCATTTGAGATCACCCTTATTTATTTTCTTTCCCTGAGAATCCAAGAAGCATACTATAAAAGATATACAAGGATATACTATACGGAATAAATTTATCCTCAAAATAAAAAAATGTTTTAATTAGTGTATTTATTTTTAATACAAGACTCAAATATATATTTGGTTTACCAATACTACTAAAAATTTATTCCATTTGGGATTTTATTCCTTCTAATCATGCCAATTTAATAGTAGTAGACATTAGCTCAGAACAATATAGGGTTAGTTCACAACAATACATATCATGTATAGTGTATAAGAGTAGATATTTCCTATAGAAATACATGGTTATGTCGTTTGGGTTGAAAAATGTGCCTACTATTTTTATGGATCTAAGGAGTTGGGTTTCCCATTGATATCTAGATTCTTTTGTGGTAGACTTCATGGATTATATCTTGGTGCATATTCATACTCAACACGACCATGAAAACTTCGTGAGATCATTCTTAATACAATGAGAGAGTACCAGTTGTATAGTCATCTCACTAAATACCACTTTTAGATTGATAAGGTTCACTTATATGTTTACATCATACCATATGTAGCGGTATTTGTTGACCCAGATAGGGTGAGAGATACAGTTTCCCAGGAGCATCACAATAATGTATTAGATATTTGTAGTATCTTGGGTTTATATAGATAATACAGGAATTTCATTCAGGACTTCTCATTCTAAGAAGTGCCTCTCACAAACATCATTATGAAGGGTGTGAATTTATGTCCTGAAGCCTATAAGGAATCCTTTTATGAGATTAAAGGGAAATTGGATTTAATGATGACCCAAATTCTACAAGCTTTTAGAAGAAACTATAGAATTTATTATTATGTGTCAGGAATCAGTCTAATAGTAGTTCTGATGTAGGGAGATCAAGTTGTGGCATATGACACCGACCATCTAAGACCTCTCAAGTAGAATTACCTTATGCATGTCCTTTAGTAGGCTTTTTTGGTTCATACATTATGATATTGGGGATATTATCTAGTGGGAAGTGTTTCTTCTTTTACATGGGATAAAAATTATCAAATACATTTCCACACATCATGAATTTAATATCAGGTAGTGAAGGTGGGTATAGTACCACTAGTCAATTGACTTTGAGATCTCTTACATGCCTATAAAGGGAAAGGTAGTAGTTGATGCCTTTATCCAGAAGAATCAAACAAATACAGTTTAAGTGTCCAGTAGTGAGTTCCAATTGTTGGCCATGTTTTCTTAGATTCACATGGAGGTTAAGGAATATAATGGGAAACCTATTTTATCACCCATGGTAGTCTAATCCTCCCATATTGAATGAGTAAGGATGAGATAGTTTCATACCCTGATGGCCTAGACCTAAGGAAGAGTGTATTGGGTGAGGACCCACCACCTTTTGGGTTATCGATAAGGATGACACTGTTTTATTATAAATATGATTCATTTTCCCAAAAAAACCAAAGCAAATTTATTATAAAAAAGTGTTTATAGGAGTCTAAAATATAGGATCACATTAAAATCATTTTCATGAAAAGGAAGTAAAATAGTAGGTAGTTCTTCAAACCAGGTAATTTCTTGATTTAAACCCATATTTTTTAGGCCATCTACCACCATGTTTTCTTATCAACAAACATATGTGATGATATAATAGAGATCGATAAGCGAACAAGTGCAATCCATCCAACGTGTAGTATTCAGCCATGCAAGATGTGTTATTCCATTCGAAATTACCTACACGATGGTATTCGAATCACATTAAATCTAGATATTTTTCTAACTAAGGATATTGGAGAAGGAAATAGCATATATTAAACTCATCATCACAGCTTCAATAGAGGTTTTGATGCCGCAACTACCCATGAAGCACCCAAGGATCTAACCAAGGTGATTCTGGAAGATAACACCATAAACCGTAGGGCCCAAATTTCCTTTAGAGGCACAATCAATATTAAGTTTAATCCATCAAGGAAAAGGATCTCTCCAGAACACTTCCAAAGTGTGATGAGGTTGACAGTAATTTTCATTAATCTGAAGATGTCGCAGGATTTCAAAGTCATGCACAGTGTTGTGGAAATGTCCATTTTACATTAAAGTGGATTCCCATATGGAAATAAGGATCTGATTATGAATTTAATTTTTGATTGAGTGAGAAATTGTTATGAAAAATAACATTATTATCATACCAGATTACATGATGGATCTCAGCAACTGAAACTAAAAAGAGGTTCTTAATTTGCTGAGAGATGTCTATTTTTGAACTTTTTTTAGTTGAGTCTTAACAAAGTCATGAAAAAACAATATACAACCAAAAATTTCAAGAATATAGTTCTAAAGTGAAAAATCATTAGAACAATAAATAAATTTATGTTTAGAATCTTCTACAAGTTAATTACATGTTTTTCATTTTGAACAGAGCTATATTCCAAAAGATTGAAGACAACTCTTAGTGGGAACTCTATTTTGTGAAAACTTCTAGATGAGATTAAATATTGAAGGATTTATCCAAGGATTTTTAAAATTTATTATCCAACTAAAATCACTTTTTTATTTACAAAATTCATGATTGTAAAAATTCTTAGTGTTAAGAACACCATTATGGGAAGGTTCCCAAATTCAGAAATCATTAGTATTTGAGAAAGTGTATTTTTAAATGATATTTATAATATTTTCAAGGAGATGATCATGTTGAGAGTTTAGAATACCTCTAATAGAGAAGTTAGTACTCTCAAAGGTTTTTTCGAGAGATATCATAGCAATTAAGTCTGTTCTAGTCCAGTTATCCAACTAGATTTTCATTAAGGAGTCCTTGGAGACCATCCATCTAAAATTATTCATAATATTAAAGAAATATTGTCTGATAGACCAATACATACGATGTCAGTAGTGTTGGTTAGGTATAAAGATTCATATTGAAGATTTTATCACATGGTGTTACACCTACCAGTAGGTGAAGGTGGAGCACTAGTGGCTTGGTGGACTTCTACAGTCTCTATCAATTATTGAGTAGAAATGGGATGATGTCACTATGTATTTTTGTGATAGGATTGAAAAGGTCCCCTTGAGGTAGTTATGCATTATGGGTGATCATTGATAGGTTGACCATGGTCATAAACATTATTCCAATCAATAATACATTTTTAGTAGATATGATTGGGAGGATTTACATCCAATAGATTGTACACCTTCATGGTGTTATCCATTATATCATATCAGATAAATATTCCCATTTTACATCATGGTTCTAACAAGGTTTGCAAAAGGAAATGTTTTTATAGGTTTTTCTGTGGAAAACATTCTACCCTCCGACTAATAGTTAGTCTAAGCATATTATTTGGGTGTTAAATGACATTTTCAGAGCATGCATCTTTGATTTTTTGGGTTTCTTGGGAAGAACACTGACCTCTCATTGAGTTTACAATAATAAAAACCTTTAGGAAATTATTCAAATGGATCCCTATGAGGCCCTATATGGTAATTCATGTCGTTCACCTCTGTGCTAGTTGGTGGTAGGTGAGGTAGTGCTACTGGGACCTCATTTCAATCAGGAAACATTAAAATGGGTGAAAAGTTTCAAAAGTGTATGGCTACAACTCAATATAAGTGGAGGTATTATTTAGTTCATTGTTTCCTAACACTAGATTTCAAGGTGTTACATAGAGTCTTTTGTGATTTTATCCTAGATTGATTCATAAATATATTTTGAGATAGGGAAAGGTATCGCCTCATTTCGTTGGGCACTTCAAGATCTTGGAGATAGTTAGGCTGGTAACCTATCAGTTGGATTTACCTTAGAGGTATATATAGAGACCCTTAATTTTCAAAACATTAAAATTACATGTATTTTTTGGAATACTTAAACATTATACAAATAGACGCCCAAACACCGTAGTTGGTATAGTGCCTTTGGAAACACGGAAACATAAACACTGCTACAAATGTGAGCTACATAATCTCCCACTAGTTTCTTCTTGACTAGAAACCTTATTAGACATATCAAATGTAGTACATATCATAATAACTTGGGGGAAAGAAAACATAAAATGGGTGAGATAAAATGACCAGTAAGCGTAAAAAAGGGAGACATGTAATTGTAAACATGATCATATGGGTATGAGAATTTGAAAATGAAAATAGAAGATCATACACTTCATATCAATTATCATAATAGAGATCACAGAATAATGATTGGCAGTTTATAAGACCTAAATCATTATGAAATAAATATCATAAGCCATGACAACATACCATCAGAATAAAACATGGGATTATGGAAAAGACATAAGAATATAATAATTTCCATAGTATCCAAGGCATCTCTACAAAGACCATATTAGTAGTATGGGTTCACTCCATATACCGTCATAGTAGCCATGGCTCACCCCCATAGTCATCATAGTATCTTGATTTCACTCCTAATACCATCTTAGTAGTCATGGTTCACACCCATGTATATCATAGTAGTAAAGGTTCATTCCCAAGACTATATTAGTTGATCTCATGAGATATGAATCTTTACCTAATGTATTGTAGGGAGATACAAGTATCACCCATCATATAAATAAATCATACATGCATGTTCTAAGTGATTATAAATAATCATTTCATAACTCATGAAATGAAATGGGTATCATAAACATGTAAAAATAACATAACCAGTGGAAAGAGATAGGTTTCAGAATCACTTAATCCTATGTACAACCTATGAAAAGATGCTTGTTTCAAAATCATATAACCTGTGAAAGTGATACGGGTTTCATAAGAATCATTACATAAAAAATATACATTAAAAGAAATAATATGAACGGAAATATTGAATAATTTCCCCATAAAGAAATTAGTAACATTAATTGATGTTATATTATATGTAAAACAATTTTTAATGATCTTTTAAAAACATTTCTTAAGTAAAATATCCTTTCTTCTTTGAAAAATTCTTTTTAAAACATATAACCTTTTGAAGACCTTTTTCTTTTAAAATAGATATAAAAACATATAATGGAAGCTTTGAAAACAATAAAAAACATAAAATACTTTTTCCTTGAAAATTATCTTCAAGTATCTCTTGAAATCATTTTGAAAATATTTTCTAAAACATGATTTTTGAATACAATAGATTTCTGAGTAAAGAGATAGATGGTCAGATTTTAAATAAAAAAACATTATCTTAAGTACCATTGAGTGGTAAAAGGGTACCAAAAAGTAGTTATGTTTCGAATAATAATAGGATAAGGAAATTCATGAATATTCTTGAGAGATGGATCTTAATATTTCATCAAAGGAATCATAAAAATAAATAATATCGAAAAGCGATGAGATTGTCCCAATAAGATCTTATAACTTGGTAAATTGGGATTATACTCCCTATGTGTGAAAAAGAATATAAATGAATATTTATGTATCATTAAAATAAGAATATTCATGGTATAACATGAATAATTGAAGTATATGCCCACCAAAAAAAGTGTTTAGGTGCATAAAAAACAAGAGTCTCCTAAAAGGAAAATTGAGATAAAATTGTTTTAACGATTTGGTAACTTTTGAAAGTTAAACCCCATGAACGAAGGATAATATAATGGATATGTGAATAAACATAAATTTAATTATAAGATAAATATAATTCAATCATGGTAAGTACATACACCAAAAAAAAGGAATAAGTGGTGAACATAACATGAATCTCACAAAAATTAAAAGTGAGGTGAAATTCCCCTTAACTTGTGTCTTGAATCTCTCCAAACTCGTACAAGCTACCTGTATAATAAATATAAGTTTATTATAAATACTTTGTAGAAGATTATTATTGTACATAATACCATATATTGTTTGATTATGACTTTATATTACCATATTGTTAATGATCATATGTTAACGTTTCGCTTCAAGTAAAATTCGTTTTGTTCTTCGCATGTGTCTTAATATGTTATATCTTTGGTCCTTATACTTATATCATGATTCCAGAATGTAAAACATGATATAAATATCAGGAATATACAGTATATTTTTATTATAATATTCTATATAATATATGATTACTAAATGGAATACATTGTTCATGGAGATGGTAATCCATATGTATACATGAATGTTGTTTCTGTCTTTATTGTCGTATTGAAGGAAAGTATATAATTACATATATATATATATATCATTATTACAGTATAATTAGTATATAAAATATATCATATAAGTTCACTAAACCCATCCTTAAAACATTCCAAGTGGTGTGTGAATGAATCGCGTCGCTTTAAAGGGATGGTAGTCCACACTTCCTCAAACGGGATTATCGTATTAATAACAAATGGAAAGTAAAGAGATGTATGTTGTAAAAGGAATAAATAATATTAAATACATAATAAATATAATATATGTAATATTTAAATATATTTTCCATCATAATTTCCAACATGATAGGTGGTAAATGAAAAATGAATAATCATCATTTTGTGAGGTAGAAGTTCAGCATACATAGAAATAGTATGTTTGATATCCATTGGATGGAGGTGTGTGTAATTGTAGGTCAAAATATTTTCATAAAAATATCCTAGTATATGTTGGATACTGGTGTTTTTTCACAATAATGGAATAAAGATAGTGGAGGGGTGAGGAAGGAAATAAATGAAATGACCTTTAGAGAAGACGTTACCTCTAAATCAGATAACTCCATTTGGTTTGTGACAAAATAATTACTTGTAAACATTTCTCCCCAAAGGGGGGATTCGAGGTTGAAGGGAGGATTTTTGGGAGTATACTTGGTAAGATATTTCATGAAATTAATTTTTTTTAGAGGTGTGAGTAATGGGTAGCGTTGTTGGCCTTTTATAGTAAAGGAGAAGTGGCACTCTTGTAATTACTTGAAGAGAGAATTCCACCCACGTGTTTTATGTTGAAATTGGATAAATTAATGGACCAAAGTGGATAAAATTTATGATAGGGTCAAAATATGTCTAGAAACTGGGTGTTGGAAATGTTTCTAGGCTGTTTTGGTTCATAAATTTAAGGTTTAGTGATTTATTAACCTAATTTTTTTCTTAACTAATGTAATTAATTTTAATCACCTTCCGTAATATTTTTAGTCAAAAATAAAGATAAAATTATTAGAAATTATAAATTATGCTGATTCTGAATATGGGATCCATTTTTCAAAATTTCAATCAAAAAAATGGCATAAATTAATTTAAAATAAATCTCATTGTGAGGACGACACTGAAGATATTTTTTGTAAAGTGGATCAAAAGTTTGATAAGTTTTTATGTCCAATTTAAATGTGAAAATGGTTCCAATGGAAAAAATTGGATTACTTGATAAGAATTTTATCTAATTAAACTCTTAAATAAAATTATAATATATTTTATCCTTATAAAAAAATATAAATAAAAATTTATTTTTTAATTAAAATCCGGTATTTTCACTATTCATATAATAATGAAGTTTGTCAGAAAAAATCCAAAAAATCCACCGTAAGATAATTTCAATATTCTAAATTAAAAAATTAAGTTTATTTTATCAAATTATTTTCTAAATTTGTCTAAAATTAATTTTATTAAAAGGACATCAAAAGTGGTTTATTTGAGATAACGATATTTTTAAACATATAATGAATTTACCAAAAATCATATTTTTTATTATCATTATGTTTTATTTATAAAAATTTATTATATATGATATTTTAAAATTATTTATTACTATTCACATAAATATGTATAACTACAAGGTTATAATTATCTCATTTAAATAATTATATCAATAAAATTATATTTTATTGAAACTCAGTGTTGCATGTATCATACTTCAACTCAATGTTTCATGTATCATACACCAAGTCAGTGTTGCATATAACATATGCCAAGTTGGTTCTTTGTGAAAGTAGTCTTGTAAATATTTCATTGTAATATATAAATGAAAATTTTAATTTATTTGAAAAAAATGGTCAATAAATACTCTGTGTGTTAAAGTACCAGGGCATACCCGACATATTCCATGAATCATAGATTTTATATTATTATCCTAACTTGTCTCATTCATTTGAGCCTAATGATATTAGGATGGAGGTAGATGCATCATTTGAGAATCATCTAATATGTATCTTGGATTAAAGTACGAAGGCTCTCTTAGGTAAGTTAGTTACTCTGGTATGGTTGTTATGGCAGGATAGCAATGTCCAGGATGAGACCTATGAGAGAGAGGATGAAATATGTTCTCAGTGGACAGATTTTTTCTAATATGATGTTTTAACACCATCAGAATGGGATCTTGGGAAAAAAATTAATGGAGGGGAGTTTGTAATATACCTTCTTTTTCAATGAGTTATGGAAACTTTATTTAATATGAAAACCACATGTTTTATTCTAGGGGTGGGATTAAGAGGCTATAGGGTATGTTCAGAGAGTATGGGACTCATTAAAATCTTGGAGCTCAAAATTTTGTAAATATACACTGAGTCACATGGTTAGCGCATGGTTAGGGATAATCGTACAACACAACTATGTGGGTGTAGAGGAAAATTGTAGAAGGGCGTATAGTTATTTATAATCATGCCCCTTAGGCCACATGATCATAAAGGTTCTTCCAATGGGATATAAAGGCTACACGATTTTCCTAACCCTTGTTCCCAGGACCACACCCTTAGTTCCACTTAAATAGTTATGTCACATGATTTAGATTCATAGTTTTTTAAACTGTACATCCAATGAATTCATCTCTTAATTTTTCTTTAAAACACCATTCTTCCCCTACCTTCATTTAAATTTTTTACCCACCTTTCTTCTAACATTTTTACACACAGCCTCTGGGAGATCTCCCTTTTTTCCAACCTAGTATTTGAGCTCGGATCATCATTTGGTGTTTGACTCCTTCATTATCAATTGGGTTGGATACATATAGGTAAGGGTTTCATTCCACTTCCTTTGTTAATTTATTCCTCCATCTTTGGTACAATTTTTTTCTAAGCTAATATGCCCTATTTTCAAGGTACTTTCTATTTTTCTAATTTTTTCCACTCAACTTTTATTTTGAAGATGATAAGGATTAGGGTTCATCTATAAACCTAAGTTAGGTTTTTTAGTTATTTTTCTCTAAACTCTCATTTCTTTATATGGTGTGTCATAGTGTTATCCATTAGACCCTTCTTATGATGCCCTCTAAATGTCTAATTAACTAAATTAAATGATGTTTCTATTCTTAGTATAGTATTATTATCCCAAAAAACTATGTCGTAGGATGACCAACTCACCATGATCCACCCCAAAGGGTGTGCCTTCAATAAATTCCTTAGATCCCCATACCTTGGAATTCAATTGAACCACCATGTGAGGTGTATTGAATTTCCCTTATGAATACAATGTATTTTTAATTGAACTAAATTCAAATGATTAGGCATTGTATATGCCCTTTCTTCTCTTTTAATGGCATGAATCAATCATATTAAATGAATTAGAAAACAAGAATAAAATTAATTGGTTGAATTGTATGAGTTTAATGCTAGATACGGCCATCCCTTTACATCAGTAAATGGGTAATATAAGGTTCTTGATTAAAGATGCCTTTGAAGGGATCAATAGTCTTAATAGTTATAAATAATAAAATTAATTAAAGAACACTAGGAGGGATACATGGGTTCTATATATAACACCCTGTATGGGATCACCAGGATGATGTATAATTGATTCGCATGAGTGATACCTAGTTCCCTAGTGGACTACCATAGATGGGATTGGTATAAACTGTTAATATACCATACTATGAGTGATACCTAGTTCTTAATGTGGTACACTGTGGACAAACTCAGATCATTATTCCATATACTATTCCATGAGTGATTCTTGGGTCCTTACATGGACACCTTTGACGGACTCCTATGGTGATGGATTTTGATAGAATATTACTAGAGCAATTCATGAGTTCCTAATATAGAACGCCTTGGATGTTTTCATGATTCTAATTAATTTAAAAATAGGGATACTTCCTCTAAGACAAATCCCAATATTATGTTAAGACCATGATTTATAATTAACCATATATCATCCCAATTATTCCTCTATGATCATATGGTATGAGAGTTATGAAACTCTTTATGAGTATGTATTGACTACATGGACTTACACCTCAGGTCCTAACCATTAATATGTATCTATATATATTCAGATATATTTATATATCTTTATGAGTAATATATATACATACCTTTTTATATAATTTTACATGCATGGTGATATCTGTTCAGGAACATCCGACTTAGGTCGAAGTAGCTAATATCGGTTAGGCGTCTTGTTATGTACTCGGTCTGGTATGATTTATTTATTTATTTTATTAAATTTATTACTACCTACACACTGCTCATATTATCTACACCGACTGGATAGTTCTAAACATGGTTTAGGGTGGCCTACTAAGTATATATCACACACTTTTCAAGCTTCTGATTAGTACTTGAATAGAACTTATGGATGTAGGTAGGGACAAAGGGAAACCTTTAGATATTTATGCTTGATTTTAGGCTTAGGATAGATTTCAAGAGAAAGGGGTCGAGCTTATGCTTGAAATTCTAGTGTAGGTAATTTTTGGCCTTTTTATTTTTTTTATAGCATGATGTGTTCTTATACCCCTATCCCCAATCATATATATCACTTGACATGAGAATCATTTTTTATAATATATTGATTTTTCCATATTGTTTATCTATTTAGAAGATTTATTATTATATTTATGGTTATATATTAATGATTTCATTGTTTATCATTATTGTATACCACATTTCTATACTCTAACTTGAGGGAATAGTCTCCCCACTAACACACCCTAGGCCCTCACTACTATTCGGTAGACTTTGGAATACAGGGAGTCATTCTTTAGGCCAAGTGTCTAGATAAGTTCAGTTACATATAAGTGAATTGGGTCTGAGATGCTGAAAAAATTTGATTCCATTATCATATTCCATTAATCATGTATTTACCATGTATTTGTGTTTTATAACATGTTTATGATCCCATGATAAATCTTATCTCCCTCATTGATTTTATTTTTCAGATAATTATCATTTGATAAAACTCCATTTTTATGTTTCCTCCTTCCGTAATAAATCATATGTAAGACTATTTCTAGGAGAAAATCATGTATGGAGAACATTATGGGAGATGTTGAAGAATTAATGAGTATTAAGATGGTTATGTAGCTAATATCCAAATAAAATAAACCACTGGGCTCTAGGTGTAGAACCCCTGGATTTTATGAAATATTTTTTTCAAATAAATTAAATTTCTTCGATTGTATGGGTTATACATAGCACTGGGTTTAAAAGAATTGAAATATACTATTATAATATTATTATTTAATGTCATAATTATTATCTAGAGGTTGGATGTGAGGGTATGGATAGAAAAAAAATAAATTTTGAAAAAACAATGGTTTACATATGTATAAAATGTATACTTTAGTTATCATTTAATTATAAATTAAAATAAAAACCAATTGAAAATAGAGGATTTTCTTTTTTGATTAAATGTTTTTTTGCTGCAATGTATTTTTATCATAAAAAAATAAATGGATAAACATTAACGATCTATTGTAATGAAATTATATATTAAAAAAAATTTAATCTATCAACTAATATTTGTTCTCAGTTTGGAATAAGAATAAATCCCCTTTTATGTTTAAAAATGGATTCTTTTCTAAAAATTTGTCTCGTCGCATTTTGCACACTTATTTTAAAATTAATTTTTGACCATTTTAAAAACATTATTAGAAAAAACAAACTTAATTTTTGAAATAAATTTTTCAAAAATATATTACATTTAATTTGTCATAATTTTCTAAACATATAATTTTTCTATGAAAATTGAAAAAATACCGATTTTTATTAAGATTAACTTTCCTCTTATAGAATTTAAAAAGTTATATTTTTGAAAAAATATTTTAAAAGTAAAATTAGTTTAATTATTTTATTATTAATAAATTTTAGATCATTTAAAATAAAATTGTTCTCAAATTTGATATAAAAACTCTTTATACTTATTCTTTGGAAAACTGATGTTTGACACGTTAATGGGTATTACATTAAATTAAATTCTTAAAAATATATGAATTTAATTAGATAAAATGGATTAAATATTTGGAATTAAAATAATTAATATTATTTAATAATTTTAACTTAATTATTTTCATAGTGAATAGTAAAAAGAATAAAAATTCTTACCACAATTAAGGTTAAAATAGGTTTACTGGGTGGTTAAACTAAAAATATAAAGCTTAAAATGACCTAAACACTTTATTAAAACCATTTTAATGGCATTGTTTTTAAATTAACCTTATAAACTCCTAAAATTATCCATTTTTAATACATATTTCTGTGAAATTTACTTGACATTATTTTAAAACATTGAAAATTTACAATTGTGTCACTTACCAAAATTATAAAAGTGTATCCCCTATCCTCTCCTATAAACACTTCAAGAGCCTCTTATTTCAGACAATAAATACTCAAATACCAAAATTAAATAACTAAAAATGATATATATTCTATGTGTTTATTAAAAAATCGTCCTACAAAGTCTTTAGGTATAAATGAAAAGAAGTTGTATGAAGAAGAGGTATAGTTCTTAAGCATGATTTTTCATTTTATTTCTAATAATATTTCCTTAAAATATTATTAAAATATGAATAAATAATAAAACCATTATTTTAAATATAATTATATGTTATTATTTCAATTCAATTACCTATTTCCATCTCCTTTTCCATTAAATGGGAAATGAAACTGGTTATCATGTGTACGGCAGACTACCGCCTCATGAACCGATATAACTAATTTTCTTTCACCGCCTATCATGGATGGATATAATGATGAATTTAATGTATAAATATGATATTTATGTCATAATTATAAATTTTTTATTATAATATTACATATAACTTCTTACCTTTCAATCTTTTAGAAAAAAATAATGTCACTCTTCCATATGAGTTGACTACTACCTCCACAAAGCAATATGATTAATTTTTTTTATTTCAAATGAATGGTAATATGGATTGATTTTAAGAATATATATTTTTTATATGATATAAAAATTATTTTATAATGGTCAATAATAATTTACCTTTTTTCATTCCATCCATCAAAAAATGAAAACAATGTTCATGCGTACGTACGACCTACCGTCTCCATGAACAGTATAATTAATTTTTCAATATATAACCTTTATATATGAATATAAATTCATATATAATGAATATATATTATACTTATATCATGATTAACATTATTTATGTTATATATCCATGATCAAATTACATGGACTAAAACTACAAAACCAAAACATACATGAAAATTGAAGTAATTATCACCCTAAATAGTGATTTTAATAATGAATTCTTAATAAACAGATGATAAAATGTTATAAATAAATCATATATAATATGATACATATATATATATATATATTTGTGTTTTTGTGTGTGTGTTTGTGTGTTTAAATAAAATATTTATAATAAACCTATATATATTAACCAAGATTTCTGAATATGTTTGAAGAAAGTCGAGACTTGAGGTAAGGGATTTTTGTTACAATCTCATTTTTATCAGGAATATTTTTTATTATTAATATAATGAATAAATTTATTAATCTAACTATAAATAATATTATCAATATTATTCCCCTCCACTTATATCTATTTAATACATGTTTTCCTATATTTTCCTTCTCTTTAATAACAAAATATACCAAAAGCTTTTTTAAAGGAAAATCGACGTTATTTCTCTCTTAGATAGAAAATACATTCTCTTGGACGTCTTTATTTTATAAAAATTATTGTTTAAATTCATTTCATTCCACTTTTTACTTTTTAAAAAATTGATTAAATTTAATGTTCTTTTCATTTTCTAAATGAGATGCTTTTGACTTTTTACAGAAGATGTGAAATGGATATTTGTTATAACTAGTACATCATGAGCATAATTTCCCACCATCACGAATAATAAATTATTTGAATATTAATTTATAAGTTTACATGGTCACATTAAAAGAATATTTATTTTCATTTTTTTAATTTTTAGTTTTGAAAAGGTGATTTTCAAAGTAGAATGGTTATTTTCCTCAAGAATGATTTAATGATATTATAATGGTATTTTATGATTATGATAAAAATGGGTTTATGAAACCCATTTCTTTTCCATGGGTCATTCCATGAAAAAATATTAATAAAGACCATTAGTTTTTTAAGGGTTATGATATGATGAATGTTTTATTGAATAGTAGCACACATATGTTGTAACAGCCCGAGATTTTATGAAAAATATTCTTTTTATTTCACTAATGTCTTGTGTTGTACGCTACACCAAAAGGAGCTTGCACAACACGCATCCTTGACTTGCCTTGCATACACGCAATCGCGACCTTCCTCGATAGCGTGTGTAGTACGCAATAACGAGTTTCACTAAACAACGATATGCTATTAAAATATTATTAAAACTAGCCGTTATGAATAGTAATAACCACTTTTTAAAATTCTGTAAATCTTATATTTCAAAATGAACTTCATTTTTGGATTCGGAGTATCGAATTTAGCCTAAGGTGAAATTTTGGTACTTTTCGGATAACTTTCATATTCTGATGAATAGTGAAAATTATTAATTATAATTAAAAAACAACTTTTTTAATCGAAATAATTAATAGTGATAAATTATTAATTTGAGTGGTTTTAAAGTATATTTAGAATATATTTTTACAATTTAATTCAATTTTGGTCATTGGTTGTAATTTCACATTTAAACAAGACATAATCAAGTGTCAATCTTTTGATAGAAATTGTTTCTTAAAAACACGCTATTTGTCTTAACAGTGGGATTTAATTATAAAATTAATTAATTCAACTTCTATGTTATGAATTTGGTAAAATAGACTTCATTTTTGAATTCGGAATATGAAATATAGCTTAGGATGAAATTTTGGCATTTTTCTGAAAACCTTCATTTTTTGATGAATAGTGAAACTACTAAGTGGTAGTTAAAAAATTGAATTTTTCATAAAACTTAATTTTACCGCTTCTGTGAATGGAATTTCAAAAATCCGACAGACACGGTTGATATCAGTAAGTAAAATGTGGTTCAATGAGATAAAAATAAATTTTTGGTGAATAGTAACTTTTTACTATTTTTACCGCGGTTAATAGTAAATAGGGTAACTAAGGGTAAATATGATATCAATATTACCCTAACACATGTCCTAATTCTATTGGACAAGTGTAATTAGACCAAAAACAAACTTAGGAATAAAATATGACCATTTAGGCCCACTTGGATTAGATTAGGACATTTATTATTAATTTATTTAAAGAAGGGTTAAAATAGTTAAAATCAAAGTTTAATAAGTAAATAATTTTTAATATGGGGTTATACATAAGATAAATTCGACTATAAATATTCATTAGAAAGCGAAAAAGATTTCCTACATAATGGTATTTTATTTGTAATTTTTAGACATCAAATAGATTAATTAATTTATGACACAAAGAGGATGCAGTAATTATCTTATTTATGAAATATTGACATAATTGATGTTATAAACACCAAAATAAATGTAATTTGAGACTTTTTATGAATTACACTAATTTTATAGGTTACTATGATATATTAATGTTGATTTAAGAAACTTGGTTCGAACATTTAATTCCGTTATGACTTTCACAAAAATCATATATCAAATAGTGTCAAAATTGACACAAAATAGTTTTTAAATCAAATATTATATTATTAATTGTTATTTTATTCCTAAAAATCTAAGTTTCGGCCATATGACTTAGATAAGGATATATATATTAATAATAAACAATTTGGGGTTCGTTTGGCATGTTATAGTAAGTGTATTAACCATATAGTGAAAGAAAACAAAAAGACAAGGTAAAAGTTAAATTATTTAACTTAGAGTTAAATCTAATTGATATGGTTTAAAATAAGATCCAAACATGTCTAAATTTGATTGGTTGATGAGATTACAACCCTATCTCATCTAAGCTTCGAATATGAGTCATTTTTGGTGGTTTTTAAGTGGGGTTAGATTTATTATAAATTAATATTTTTAAGAATTCCTAAGGTGCCCCTCTCCTCCCCTATAAAAGGACACCTCCTCCCCCTCCTCCTCACACCAATTTGAGCTCTCAAGCTCGGCCAACCCCTGCCCAAATCTCTTCTCCACTTCCCTAGAAACATCCTAGAGGTTCTGGTCTTCCTCAAAGACCAATTTTAGTGCCCTAAGAGGAGGTCTCAAAGAGGCGCTTCAAAGAAGAGGTAATTACCATTACCAATTCTTTCATCTTTATTTCTTCTTCCACTTCTTCTTCTTAGGTTGTTTCATTATGAAGTAATAACATCAGTATCACTCATATACTGATATGTTATTAAAAGTATGAAACAACCCTATTTAACCATCTATCCATCCTACGGAAAAAGAAATCACCGCGCGTGTGTACGTACGGAATACCGTCTCCACGCCGTGGTGTAATCTATTTTCCACCACCACCTTACATGGATGGGTATAATGGTGTAAAGAATAACTATACATAGTTATTACAACATCATATTGATTCTGATATATTGTATAATCCACTCCAATTCAGTTCAATATTTATGGAAATGATATCATCGCTCGTGCGTACGTACGGACTACCGTCTCCACGACGCGATGAGATTCATTCTCCATGTTAACCATTTAAGAATGATTATAAAGTATATATAAGAAATAATAATGAAATATATGACATTATAAAGCTACTGGATCTATGTATATATATATATATGTATGTCATCTACTTACTTCCATTTCAAGACAATAAGGAAAGTAAAACAGCGTTCATGCGTACGTACGGACTACCGTCTCCATGAACGGTGTTTTTCATTTTATTTATCTATCTATTATATATATATATATACTGAATATATATGATATATAAATCGTATTTTCTATTCTGGAAGTAAGTAAATCATGATATAAGTAATAATTATGTCAAGAACAACAACTCAAAACACCTAAGATAAATGAAACGATTTTACCCAAAACGCTTCTTTAACATGGAATTTACAAAAGAACGGGCAATATAATGTCATAAGTGAACCATATATGATATCATAACAATGAATATTATTCTGGAATAAGTCAATAACATGATTTAAATCATTATACAGGAGGTTCGGACACTTACAAAGCAAGTCAGACCTAAGGTAAGGGAAATATCACAATCTCATTTTTATCCGAGATTGTTTATTCGTAAGTATTTACTGGGGTGTATTTTATCATCCACATCCATGTTTCATCAATCTGTAATATTATTTCCATCCACCTAAAATTGTTTAAATCCATTTTTACCCTTCGGTGAGTTTTTAGTAATATGTATGAAACGAATCTTTTGTCGTACGAGGTACTTTTTGACTTTTCCGACAAAAGTACGAAGAATGTTTTTTTAACTTATACGGCATGAATGGATTTTTAAAACATTAAATCCAAGAAGCTTCCTTTAAAAGTTTTCATGTTTATTTTTAATCAACTTCTTTTATTTTAAAGTCGTATGACATGTTATTAAAGGAAAAATGTTTTTGAAGAAGAAAGGATATTTTCCTCAAGAATGGAGTTCAAGTGTTTTATCAAAATTATTTTCCATCTAAGATAATAAAGGGTTCTGTTTTTATCCCTATTATTACATTGATTTTGATCATGTTGTGATGGAATTATTTTTATGAATTCCTTTATCTTATATGAATTTATTTATGATGTCATGATGTTTCAAGAATCTCATTTTTGTTACATGTGTTATGCGATGATGTATGTTTTATGATTATGTGGCACACATAAGAAAGGATTCATTATAAGATGGGTGGGACCTATATCTCCCTCCAATGAATTGGGTAAAGATTTTATATCTCATGAGATAGACATGGCTGGAATGGTAGGTTATACCGGTTCAGTGAAACAGGACTGAAACGAAGGTTACTCGATTCAGAAAGGGACTTTGTCCACTAAGATAGTCTTGGCAATGAGTCATGACTAACAAGAAATGATTTTCCATGATTATGTGTGCATGCCACAAAGTTTCAAGTTTCATGTTATGATTATGGTGATCTCATTTTCACTTCTATGATTTGTTCCATGTTAAGATATTATGATCTCTATTGCAGGTTATGATTTTCAAAAAGATATGATATGATTTTTATTTCTTTTGTATACCCTTACTGAGCATTTGAGCTCACCCTTTTATGTTTTCTTTTCCCCAGGATATAAAGAAAGGTTTTAGGTAAAAAAAAGGAAGATCTTTATGGGAGATATTGAAGATCTTTCACCACGATTAGAAGATTATGTTCCAAGTTTCCAAAGACACTAAACTATTACGATCCTTGTGTGTGTGTTTTTGTTATGTACTAAGTATTCCGCAAAAGTAATGTAATGTCAATGTACGTCAAGCTTCGGGTCTCTACAGTTGGTATCAGAGGAAAGGTTTAGTCAACCTTTGGAAACTAGGATGCGAAAACGTTAGTGAGATCCCTAGAGATATTTCTACGGTATGTCTAGGGATGTCCCTAAGGTTAAGTAGACGTATAAGTTATAGTACTAGAACTACGCTAATGATCATAGAATTAAACCTAAGATGTTAGATATTGAAGGTACTCCCCCTTTATTATGTTGTTTTCCCTAGCATGATTTTTGCCTCTCACACTATTCTTTTTGGGTTTTAGAAAATGGCTGGAAATAAGATGATTCACGATAATAGAGGATATGATGGACAATGGAATGATATTCTTCATAATAAAATGGGATTTGGAAGTCCAAACATAATTATTATGCCGAATCAGCAATCTCATAATATGATCAATAAAGTAAAATTTGGTAAGTTTCCTGACTCGGCTAATAAGAGAAAGATGGAGTTTCATGATGATCATAGAGGAAAGAAAGTTCAATTTCCCCTATGTAATTCATGTGGGAAGAGGCATCAAGGAGAATGTTTCAAAGGAACTGGAAGATGCTTTGGGTGTGGAAAAGAAGGACACAAAGCAAGTAAGTGCAAAGGAAAAGGTTCAGTTAACACCATGGATGAGGATAATGGTATTGCTACGACATCAAAAATGGTTAAGTGTTTTAAATGTGGAATGTATGGGCATTATGCAAACCAATGTCCTAAGGGAAAGACTCATGAAGAGAATCAGTATGGCCGTATGGGTAGTATTTATGTGGATGATTATGAAGAGACTACAAATGATATGTGAGATGAAAGAATTGTTGAAGCTCGGTTAAAGGTTTAAGAATGTAGTGGAATGATTACATGTTTATCATGTGTAATGTTGTATAACTAATCTCATGGTACTATGGAATAAAGAGACATGTAAGGATTATTATATTGTTGTCTGATTAATGTTACCAGTAACCATGAAAAGTTATTCAGATACTTTTGGAAAGTAGATGATAAGTGCATAATGAAAGGATAAGAAGATAATGAGATGTTTGATTGTATTCATGAGCTCATGATTGATATAAGGACTAAGTGATATCATGGTTTGAGTATAAATAATTTTGAGGATTTTGGTATGTGTAAAGTGTTAACTTTTAACTGCATTCAAGTTTTCACTAAGGTTCAATGGGTATTCAAGAGTATACATGATTAAGGACTTTGAATGTTTGGAATGTGACCAACAAAACATATCTTATGATATATGGGGATCAACGATGATATTAAATCTCTGGTAATTGTTTTCACTATGTTATGAGAGTGGACTGCAGTATTATGGATAAGCCTAAAGATTGGAATGGATTGTGTTGGACGTAAGTTAGTATTGTTTAAGGATTGAAATTTTTTTCGATATTATTGATGGGATGTTATAGTAATATAGTTTTGGAAAAAGGACAACCTGCAGGACGGGCGACAACCCATCGCTTCGGACAAGGCTGTAGGAATCGAACCCACAACCGAAGTGCGACTGGCCTTTATCGCCTACCACTGGCCTACAGGAAGTCCCTGTTTAGTAGAAACTAGTTTTATTATATTAAGCAGTATGATATATGAAGTATAAGTCCATTTTAGGAACCATATATGATTAATCTCACTATAGATCGACTTATGCATATAATGTTTACTAACCTTTTGTTTGAGACAGATGGAATGACTCGTCATTCTATCACATGATCTGCTAACACTTCACAAATAACAAATTCAACTTCATTTATTTAAGAGATGAAGTGGAAATTGTTCAAGGCACGAACAATAGTGAGATTGTACCAAAATAAAGTAAGTATTTATTCTAATTCAAATTTTCAACTTTAGGGAAATGATCTTGAAAACCAAAAATGTTGTCCTAGTGATCTTATACCTGATGAATCAGATGGTACCTTATATCATCACAAATCTATGGATTTGTGATTACTGGCTTTTCCATAGCCATGTTCTCTACCACTCTCCATCAGAACATGATGGTTAGATTTCTCTTCCATATCCATATTTTTACCTATGTGGAAACCCAGCGATTAGTTTATTTGGGTAATCGTTACATTTCATACTTTAGTTTTTAAAGCCAAGTTTTTGTATTCCTTTTTACGATGTGGGATTCTATTAAAGAATCTTTCGAATAGTAAACCATTTATAACCCCGACGAATTTCGAGGGCGAAATTCATTTTAAGGGGGGTAGAATGTAACAGCCCGAGATTTTATGAAAAATATTCTTTTTATTTCACTAATGTCTTGTGTTGTACGCTACACCAAAAGGAGCTTGCACAACACGCATCCTTGACTTTCCTTGCATACACGCAATCGCGACCTTCCTCGATAGTGTGTGTAGTACGCAATAACGAGTTTCACTAAACAACGATATGCTATTAAAATATTATTAAAACTAGCCGTTATGAATAGTAATAACCACTTTTTAAAATTCTGTAAATCTTATATTTCAAAATGAACTTCATTTTTGGATTCGGAGTATCGAATTTAGCCTAAGGTGAAATTTTGGTACTTTTCGGATAACTTTCATATTCTGATGAATAGTGAAAATTATTAATTATAATTAAAAAACAACTTTTTTAATCGAAATAATTAATAGTGATAAATTATTAATTTGAGTGGTTTTAAAGTATATTTAGAATATATTTTTACAATTTAATTCAATGTTGGTCATTGGTTGTAATTTCACATTTAAACCAGACATAATCAAGTGTCAATCTTTTGATAGAAATTGTTTCTTAAAAACACGCTATTTGTCTTAACAGCGGGATTTAATTATAAAATTAATTAATTCAACTTCTATGTTATGAATTTGGTAAAATAGACTTCATTTTTGAATTCGGAATATGAAATATAGCTTAGGATGAAATTTTGGCATTTTTCTGAAAACCTTCATTTTTTGATGAATAGTGAAACTACTAAGTGGTAGTTAAAAAATTGAATTTTTCATAAAACTTAATTTTACCGCTTCTGTGAATGGAATTTGAAAAATCCGATAGACACGGTTGATATCTGTAAGTAAAATTTGGTTCAATGAGATAAAAATAAATTTTTGGTGAATAATAACTTTTTACTATTTTTACCGCGGTTAATAGTAAATAGGGTAACTAAGGGTAAATATGATATCAATATTACCCTAACACATGTCCTAATTCTATTGGACAAGTTTAATTCGACCAAAAACAAACTTAGGAATAAAATATGACCATTTAGGCCCACTTGGATTAGATTAGGACATTTATTATTAATTTATTTAAAGAAGGGTTAAAATAGTTAAAATCGAAGTTTAATAAGTAAATCATTTTTAATATGGGGTTATACATAAGATAAATTCGACTATAAATATTCATTAGAATGCTAAAACGATTTCCTACATAATGGTATTTTATTTGTAATTTTTAGACATCAAATAGTTTAATTAATTTATGACACAAAGATGATGCAGTAATTATCTTATTTATGAAATATTGACATAATTGATCTTATAAACACCAAAATAAATGTAATTTGAGAATTTTTATGAATTACACTAATTTTATAGGTTACTATGATATATTAATGTTGATTTAATCAACTTTCTTCGAACATTTAATTCTGTTATGACTTTCACAAAAATCATATATCAAATAGTGTCAAAATTGACACAAAATAGTTTTTAAATCAAATATTATATTATTAATTGTTATTTTATTCCTAAAAATCTAAGGTTCGGCCAAATGACTTAGATAAGGATATATATATTAATAATAAACAATTTGGGGTTCGTTTGGCATGTTATAGTTAGTGTATTAACCATATAGTGAAAGAAAACAAAAAGACACGGTAAAAGTTAAATTATTTAACTTAGAGTTAAATCTAATTGATATGGTTTAAAATAAGATCCAAACATGTCTAAATTTGATTGGTTGATGATATTACAACCCTATCTCATCTAAGATTCGAATATGAGTAATTTTTGGAGGTTTTTAAGTGGGGTTAGATTTATTATAAATTAATATTTTTAAGAATTCCTAAGGTGCCCCTCTCCTCCCCTATAAAAGGACACCTCCTCCCCCTCCTCCTCACACCAATTTGAGCTCTCAAGCTCGGCCAAACCCTGACAAAATCTCTTCTCCACTTCCCTAGAAACATCCTAGAGGTTCTGGTCTTCCTCAAAGACCAGTTTTAGTGCCCTAAGAGGAGGTCTCAAAGAGGCGCTTCAAAGAAGAGGTAATTACCGTTACCAATTCTTTCATCTTTATTTCTTCTTCCACTTCTTCTTATTAGGTTGTTTCATTATGAAGTAATAAAATCAGTATCACTCATATACTGATATGTTATTAAAAGTATGAAACAACCCTATTTAACCATCTATCCATCCTACGGAAAAAGAAATCACCGCGCGTGTGTACGTACGGAATACCGTCTCCACGCCGTGGTGTAATCTATTTTCCACCACCACCTTACATGGATGGGTATAATGGTGTAAAGAATAACTATACATAGTTATTACAACATCATATTGATTCTGATATATTGTATAATCCACTCCAATTCAGTTCAATATTTATGGAAATGATATCATCGCTCGTGCGTACGTACGGACTACCGTCTCCACGACGCGATGAGATTCATTCTCCATGTTAACCATTTAAGAATGATTATAAAGTATATATAAGAAATAATAATGAAATATATGACATTATAAAGCTACTGGATTTATGTATATATATATGTATGTATGTCATCTACTTACTTCCATTTCAAGACAATAAGGAAAGTAAAACAGCGTTCATGCGTACGTACGGACTACCGTCTCCATGAACGGTGTTTTTCATTTTATTTATCTATCTATTATATATATATATACTGAATATATATGATATATAAATCGTATTTTATATTCTGTAAGTAGGTAAATCATGATATAAGTAATAATGATGTCAAGAACAACAACTCAAAACACCTAAGATAAATGAAACGATTTTACCCAAAACGCTTCTTTAACATGGAATTTACAAAAGAACGGGTAATATAATGTCATAAGTGAACCATATATGATATCATAACAATGAATATGATTCTGGAATAAGTCAATAACATGATTTAAATCATTATACAGGAGGTTCGGACACTTACAAAGCAAGTCATACCTAAGGTAAGGGAAATATCACAATCTCATTTTTATCCGAGATTGTTTATTCGTAAGTATTTACTGGGGTGTATTTTATCATCCACATCCATGTTTCATCAATCTGTAATATTATTTCCATCCACCTAAAATTGTTTAAATCCATTTTTACCCTTTGGTGAGTTTTTAGTAATATGTATGAAAGGAATCTTTTGTCGTACGAGGTACTTTTTGACTTTTCCGACAAAAGTACGAAGAATGTTTTTTTAACTTATACGGCATGAATGGATTTTTAAAACATTAAATCCAAGAATCTTCTTTTAAAAGTTTTCATGTTTATTTTCAATCAACTTCTTTTATTTTAAAGTCGTATGACATGTTATTAAAGGAAAAATGTTTTTGAAGAAGAAAGGATATTTTCCTCAAGAATGGAGTTCAAGTGTTTTATCAAAATTATTTTCCATCTAAGATAATAAACGGTTCTGTTTTTATCCCTATTATTACATTGATTTTGATCATGTTGTGATGGAATTATTTTTATGAATTCCTTTATCTTATATGAATTTATTTATGATGTCATGATGTTTCAAGAATCTCATTTTTGTTACATGTGTTATGCGATGATGTATGTTTTATGATTATGTGGCACACATAAGAAATGATTAATTATAAGATGGGTGGGACCTATATCTCCCTCCAATGCATTGGGTAAAGATTTTATATCTCATGAGATAGACATGGCTGGAATGGTAGGTTATACCGGTTCAGTGAAACAGGACTGAAACGAGGGTTACTCGATTCAGAAAGAGACTTTGTCCACTAAGATAGTCTTGGCAATGAGTCATGACTAACAAGAAATGATTTTCCATGATTATGTGTGCATGCCACAAAGTTTCAAGTTTCATGTTATGATTATGGTGATCTCATTTTCACTTCTATGATTTGTTCCATGTTAAGATATTATGATCTCTTTTACAGGTTATGATTTTCAAAAAGATATGATATGATTTTTATTTATTTTGTATACCCTTACTGAGCATTTGATCTCACCCTTTTATGTTTTCTTTTCCCCAGGATATAAAGAAAGGTTTTAGGTATAAAAAAAAGGAAGATCTTTATGGGATATATTGAAGATCTTTCACCACGATTAGAAGATTATGTTCCAAGTTTCCAAAGACACTAAACTATTACGATCCTTGTGTGTGTGTTTTTGTTATGTACTAAGTATTCCGCAAAAGTAATGTAATGTCAATGTACGTCAAGCTTCGGGTCTCTACATATGTATAGTTTTCATTATAGAAATTTAAATCTCGTAATTATATATCCCTCCAATTCATTTGGTAAAGTATTACATCTAATGAGATAATTATGGGATTCAAGCCAATGTACTTGATCCACTTTGGTAAACAAGTCTATGTGCTTGATCCACTATAGGAGGCAAGTGGTGATGCCTAATTTGTTATGCTACGAGAAATAGGTAAGGATGTCTGATCCACTATGATTTGATGGTCTCATTATTTAACCATAACATATGAAATAGTTTCTATACTTATGATGGCACAATAGTTTTATGACATGAACTTATAGTTCATTATTGATTTATGATGATTTATCACTTTTATGAATCATGTATTTTAAAATGATAAAGCTTTATGATGTGACTCAATTTTATGATCTTTGATATAATAGGCATGAACTTTTTAATTCATGTTCAAGATCTCATTAAATTATACTTCTCTTCTACTCTCATGTGATCATCAATTAATATCACCCATGTTTACACCTATTGAGAATTTTATATCACCCTTTCTTATGTTTCCTTTCCCCTTGTTATGAATATAGGTTTTAAGTAGGGTATGTCTATGAAGAGTACTAAATTGGGAGATATTTGTGGGAGATTTTTAATATCATTCCTAAAATAAGAATGTTATGAATCTAGTCTCTAAAGTCACTAAACCTTTATCATCCTTGGTTGTGTATACATGAAATATAATGAATATTCATCTAAAATATGTAATATTTATGTATGAAAATATGTGGTATCTATAGTTGGAATTAAAGGAGTTTTAGAAAATATTTAGATATTAGGTTTAGAAAACATTGGTTAAAACCCTGGGGATAAGTATAATTATAATATAACATCCCAAAGTTTTGGTAAGAAATTGATTATGTGGATTTACAGGGAAAACATCCCAATTGAGATACTACAAGTAGATGTGGTTTTATAATAGTTGCATTTAGGGGTTATAACCCTAAAAATCGATGGTCAGGTATATCTCTCTCATCATTTTGGTGCATGGTGAGTGTACCAATACTGCACACTTGGTTTGAAATTTCAAGTGTTTATGGTTAAGTTAATTCACATTTTCTTTAGGAACCATTATGAAGGATTTGAATAAATTATACCCATGGATGACCTAGGTTAAGACTTTGATATCATAAGATTAAGATAATATGTAATGGTTTTGAAAGTCTATAAATGTTTCATGATTATGTGGATTCCCACTATAATTTTTGTTTCTCGAAATTTCCTTTCTAATATTAGTCAATGGCTAGAACCAGAAGACACTATGATAATAACTAATTTTATAGACAATTCAATGATTTCCCACCCAATAAACTAAATACTATGAGAGTTGGAATGAATAATCTTGTTGTTATGCTCATGTAACTTTTTCAGGAAATGAATCATACTAAGATTCCAAATCATCAAAGGAGGGAACAATATACTTTTGAGTATTTCATAAAGAAAATTACACCTTCTTTTAGTGGGTATTTTTATCCACTAATTGCTAATTGATGGATCAACACCATTCAGAAGATAATTTCTATTATCTAGTGCTCGGAACTTGAAAATTTTTTCTTGGTCATTTATTATTTAGAAGCTGTAGTTAAAAAATGGTGAAACCTTATTAAAAATTTGAGACAAGAGGAACAAATTGACTATATGTAATGGTATGAGTTTAAGATGATATTTTTTAATAAGTACTTCCCTCATATTATATGTAAAAATATGGATAGGTAATTCCTTGATCTTAATAAAAATAAGGAAAAATCCACTTATACTTATGAGAAAACATTTATAAGACTTTCAAGTCATGATTTTGGTTTAATGATTATCCCTGAAAGAATAATTTATTGATAATTTGGTGGCATAAAACCAAGTCTCTAAAATGTGTTATCTATAAGATACTTTATTCAATATGAAAAAATCATTTTATGTACACTCAATTTAGAAAGGGAAATTATATATTCTCACTATTCCCATGGTTTTGATAAGAAAATGAATATTTAGTCTCATGAAAACTTGAATAAATCACATAGTGTATAGAAATTCCAGTCATATACATGACAAAAATGTGGGAAGAATTATTAAAGGGATTTTTTTAATGTAATTAAAAGGTACTTTAAATGTGTAAAGGCAGGTAATAATTCTCGTGAATTTTGAAATGGAATAAATGGTTTGGTTATTGCAATTGAAGGGAAGAATACACTAACTAATTCACTGCCCATACTCCAATGATTAAAAAGAAAATATTGTAGGAATTATTCTAACTTGTTCATGAATATTAAGTTTTATGATGACAATTATCATCATAAACCTCTTAATATCAAATATAAATGGATATCTCATGCGATCATGACTGCCGAAGTGGGTTACAAGATTGAAGTGGTGAAAGGTATACTTAATATCCACTCTAGAATAGCTAATGTCTTTTTTAATTGAGGATCTGACCACTTCTTTATATATAATAAGTTTTCAAAGGGAATTGAATTATCCACACAATGATTATATATTGATTTAATAGAAAAAAATCAATGGTATGATTGTCACATCTCATGTCTATAGTTCCTCTCTTATTTAAGTTTCTGGGAAAGTATTACCTAAAAATATTGTTATTCTACCTTTGGTTAGATTTGATGTGATTATAGGCATGGATTGGATATATTTATATGGATACTATAACAATTACTAAGGAATGGAATTCACATTTCATATTCCAAATAAACGCATGATCATTTATTAGCGTGAGTATGAATACAAAATTCGATGAAAATTACTCATATCATGTAGGTCTTAAATTATATCCATGAAGGATATTTGTCAAAAATGGTAGGGGAGAAACTCAACATCTAATAAATTCCAATTATTCATGATCTTTTTTATATATTTCTAGAAGAATTGGCTGGTCTTCCTATGACTCATTAAGTTGATTATTCAATATAAAACATAACTGGTGATACACCTATTTATAATTATCCTTATATAATTTCCCCAAACGAGTTATAGGGATTGAAGAAACAAGTCTATGAGAATATTTATAAGTGATTTATTTGTCCAAGTCTATCACCTTAGGGTAAACTAGTTCTTTTGTTATGAATAAAGATAGATCAATGCGACGTTTCATTGATTATCGAGAACTTAAAAAGATCTATATCAATAAAAAGTAACATCTACCAAATATCGATGATTTTTTTAATCAATTATGTTGACCTCAATAATTTTACAACATTGATATTCAATCTAGGTAATATCAGCTGAGGTATATAATATAGGAAATACCTTAGAAGACCTTCTATATGAGGTATGGAGACTATGAATTTATAGTGATTATTAGTTTTCTTATGAATTTCCCTATTATATTCATGGATTTAATGAATAGAGTCTTTAGAGATTACCCTGATCAGTTTGTGTTAGTCTTTAAAGATGAAGTTATTATATATTCAAATAGAAAGGAAGAGCATGAATATTATTTGAGAATTGTAATTAATACCTAGATAAAGGATAAGTTGTATGGAAATTTTAACAAGTTTCAATTTTGTCTTTTGAAAGATTCATTCATGATTAGTATAATCTCATGTGATGGTATTTCAGTGGATCCTTTAAAGGAAAAAGTAATTATGAAATGGTCTAGACCAAACATGGTTATTAAGACCAATAGTTTTCATGGTTTTCCTGGATATTATTAATTCTTTGTGGAGAATTTTTCATGTATTTTTAATCCAATCACTAAGTTCACTTTGAAGGGAGAAATATTCCTTTGGATAGATAAATGTAAGGCAATTTTTAAGGAACTGAAGAGAAGTTCAATCATCACATCTGTGCATAAATTACCCTACAGTTGACAAGGGTTAGTAAAATATAGTGATGCATCTAATAAGGGACTGCAATGAAATATTTTCCCAATTTATATGTTTATAGATTATGAACAATAATAATATAATGTTTATGAGTAAAATTACCCAACTCATGGTTTGGAGTTAGTTGTGGTAATTTTTTCATTAAGGATATAGAGGCCTTATCTTTAAAGATAAATATGTTATCTATATATTGATCATTAAATATTAAGGTATATATTCACACAAAAATATATGAATATATACCAAAGAGGATCATTATATATGATTAAATATTATTACTACTCAATAAATTACCACACTGGGAAAGAAAAAACTTTGGAAGAAGATTTGAGACAAAATTATTATGCTAGTTTATTTATGATGAGGATCGCAAAAGATCCATCATTTATGTATTTTCAAAGGATGGATCTTTAAATATTTAATGAAGGGAATAAATCTTATTTTTCTAAAATGAATGTCTAGCCATCAATCCATGTAAGGATTAAATATGTTCATAAGGAATATGTAGAGCTAAAAAAATAAGGTGATAAATATCCCTAAGTCAAACCTTGATTATGAAGGAATGATAAGGTTTAATAACTTTATATATATCTCATCCATACCAAATTTTAAGAAGTTGTTGTTGGATAAATATCGTAGTTCTTAATTATCTATTTATCCTAGAAGTATGAATATGTATAAATATTTCAAATATTATTTATCATGGAAAACATAAAAAGGGATATTGTAAAATATGTATCTTAGTGCTTTCTATGTTATAAATTTAAGGATGAGGGAAAAAATCTTAAGGGGATGTTACAACCATTACCCAACCAAAATGGAAATGGGAAAACATCACCATGTATTTTTTCATTAGATTCCCCAAAAATCTAAAGGTCATAATTCTATTTGAGTTGTCGCTGATCATCTTAAGAAGTCAGCAAACTTCATTGCTATTATTGAAGACATATCTCTTGACCTTATTTTTATAATGTGCATTAAATAATTGTTAAGGTTTTGTGGATCACCAAATTTTATTGTATCTTATCAGGATCCAAGGTTTTCCTTAAAGTTCAAGAAAAGTCTTCAACAGGCTCTGGATACAGAGTTGAAGTGTCAACACTACTTATCATCCCATTACATATGGTAAATATGAGCTAACCATTCAAACCCTGGAGGACATGTTGAGATATTTTATCTATAATTAAAAGGTTGTTGGGATCAGCACCTTCTTCTAGTTGATTTTTATTACAATAGTATCTTTCACTAAAACATTCATATGGCTCTTTATGAACCCCTCTATGGAAATAAATTTAGAAATACAATATGTTGGAATGAAGTTGTAGAAGGTAATCTATTGGGACCATATATATCTAAATAAATTGAAGAGAATGTTAGATCCATACATCAACACATAGTGTTATCTTAACACCGATAATAAAGTTAATTAAACAATAATCAGTGGGATCTATAGTTAAATGTTAGTGATATGGTGTTACTATTAATTTCTATGTAATATCTTGATTTTTTAAAAATATAATAAAAATCCTATTATTGATAAATTATAAGTGTCATATGTTGAAAAAAATGATATATTAATAATAATAACTTAATAAATCTGGTAATGGCATTACATAAGGTTTAATGATCATTTATCTCTCTATAATATTAAATTGAATATTTTTAGAGTCAAATGCCAAGTTGGAATGAGATTTAAATGACCATAAAGCCTCGGAAATTATGAAATAAAAATATTAAATATATTATATCAATGCATAAAATTTATTCAAAATAATTGAATAACTTCAAATCTGTGTGTTGTACGATAAATCTGAGACCACCGTTAGGTATGTCATGAGGTGTTTACCCTAGAAGAGGTATAAAATTTGTAATCATCAGACGTTTGGATGGCTCACCCATGATACTAATTTATTTAATAACATTTATTATATTATTTTTGAAAATAATTTAATATCTATCAAATGGTGTGTCGTATGTGAAATATCAGAACATTGTTGGGTCCGAAACGTGGGGATTACCCTAGGTGGGGAATAACTATGATATGTGTTGAGTGTTTGGGAACATTTCACATCATAAAACCCTTTTTATATTTATTTTTTTATTTATTATTATTTTTAAATAATAAATAACATACAAATGGTGAATTGTATAGGAAATCGGATACCATGATTGGGTTAGGAACGAGGTTTTTTCACTAGATGGGTGATCACATTCATGAGAAATAGGAGTTTGGTCTGTTTTCTCCCAGTAAAAACTTTTAAATTATTAATTAAATATTTTTTTATAATTAATTGAATAAATTATGTCTTTTCCTCCCATTTCACTTAACCTTCTCTACACTAAAGTTGAATCTTGGTGCACATGGTTGAAATCTAAAGCTCTAAAATCACCTATTTTTATGATTTAAAGTCAGATATATATTAATGAGACGAAATTAATCACTCTGTATTTAAAATTCGGGTAAAACATAAGGTAAGATGAGGGATTAATATAGGGTTTTAGTTTTACTAAATAAAGAATCATGGTGGTTTTTGGGGCACCAAATAACCCAATGATCAGGCTTTTAGTGGTAGATCCCACTAAGTATAAAGGGGTTCGGACTATTGTTGGTACTTTTGGGTTGTTCCTCTATTCTATGGTCAATAAGGGACAACCATATCCCACACAACAAGGGTTCACCATGCGAGGTGTAGGTATTTTTTTTCTTCACATGTTCATGA
The DNA here is from genome assembly GCA_963277665.1 of Viscum album. Classification (NCBI taxonomy): domain Eukaryota; kingdom Viridiplantae; phylum Streptophyta; class Magnoliopsida; order Santalales; family Viscaceae; genus Viscum; species Viscum album. The sequence goes on along the minus strand of OY728162.1, from coordinate 1,493,778,039 downwards.
TTCTAAAAAAATAAAATAAAATGAAAATAAAATAAAATAAATATAAAAAATATGTTTGATCTCAAATGAAGATGATGACCTAAAAAATTATCAAATGAAGATTTTAATTAGATTAACAAAAGATAATTGTTAGGTATGCTCTCGAAATATGTTAAACAAAATTATTAAATGATAAAATTTCAAAAAAACATTAAAAGATAATTGTAATTTTTATCGGTGAATAATTTATCAATAATTATTAAAGGGATAAAACATTTAATTACATTGAGAAATCTACACAAAAAATTATCACTAAATAATTTTTGTAAAATTACAACAATGAAATTGTTGAAGGATAATTTCAAACACATGCTTTTTTTAAATGATAAATTAACGTGATAATTTTAAAATTATCCAAAAAAGATAAATTATCATCACGTGAAATAATTCAAAATGATAATTTTAAAATTATCCATGAAGAATAATTACCATCACATGTGATAATCAAAATGATAATTTGAAAAATATTCCTGAGAGATAAAATATCACCATATGTGATATTATTATGAATAATTCAAAAATTATCTAGGAGGGAGAAGGTATCATCATATATAATATTTTATTTATTTCTGAAATAAAATAGATTTTTTAGTTCTAGGAAACCCTTGATATACCTTGATCATAGACTTCTCGAAATCATTGTACTTTGATGTCTCTCCATTCATGATAATAAAACCATGAATAAGTCTTATTCTCTTTTGAGTTCGGTATTTTCTTACCTTATTGGGATCAAGTTTACACTTGTTGCATTGATGAATATATTTTTTGTCAATTTAATCAACTATAATTGATTGTGATTGGATCTAAGTGTGTGTTTGTATGCTAAAAAAAATATGATTCCATGAGTATTATTAGTGTAGATTTTAACCATATTTTATTATGATCACATGTTATTTTTTGTGCTATTATATATTCATGTTAATAACCTTTTCCTACTTGTGTGATCACCCTGTATATGTATGACAATGTCTTGTTGTTTGTTTTGTGGTATTTGAGATAGGAGGGTCATCATGAAAAATTATCCCCCAGTGGGGGAGAATTCTTGATTGCAATGATTGTGATGAGGGACCTGAGTATAGGGTGGATGAGTATAGGGTGGATGTACAAGGTAGCCATGGCATCATGTCGAGTGTGTTGTTGAGGTATCCTTTATGCCATGTATCATTCACGATGAGATATCCCAGTCGATGTGAGTACCAGTTATTCTGATCTAGATGATCCAGGTTACATGGTCCACTTGAAGGATAGATGATGGTGGGTATCACCTCTAAGACACATTGAGGACACTATACAAGGGCGGGTTTGCTTCTTCTGACTCATTTGGTTATCTTCTGGCATGGATCTGAAGCAGGTACATTTGGGGTTTTGGAACCTTGTTTAGCACACTACCAATTGGATTTGCATTGAACATATATGTGCTTCATGCATTTATTATTATTATGGAATAAACTTGTATACTTGAGCTCATAATTTGAAGGACACATTATTGGTGTCCTTCTGAGTCTTGTTCTCACACCCTACTCGGTAATTTCGATGTGCTTGTATATTTCATGAAAGACCTTGTGAAAGGAAAGGTTCTTATGGTGGATGGATGATCAGGTGGAGCATGGAGTTGAGGTAGATCAGGATAGATACTGGAGAACCCTATAGTTCTTTTATTTATCATTTTTTTCCTTCATTATGGATATCCTCGTAACACTAGAAGCTAGTTTTATATGTGTGACATGGATGCCATTTATATTCTGCATGATTACTCTGATTATTTATTATAATGTCATTATTTATTAATGATCATGTGACATGATACTGAGGGTATAGTCTCTCCAATTATGAAATTATACCCTCACTACTAGTCAGAGGAATCTTGCTTATATGGAGGCATGCTTGAGGTTATGTGGCATTCTGAATCGGACTCGGTGGTCCATGTTGGGATTTTACAAAATGATATCACAGCATCAAGACTCACCAACTTGTTTCTTTTCTTATCTTGGTTTGGAAAAAGGAATCTTGGAGTTAGGATGGTTGGGACTCAGGTAGTGGAACTATGTTTGTATCTAGCCCAAAATGTATAGTGGACCTCCGAATTGACATAAAGTGAGGAACTTATGTTTCATTGTTACTATTTTTTAAAATTGCCTAATGTGATGATCATGATATTAGTATGCGATTTTTGATATTTCACGTATTTTCATTCATCATGATAGGCACTTAGGTTCACATTCAATATATATAACTATTATTATATTACATTGTATTTCATTAATTAACTTCCTTGATTTTTGATATCTGTTCAGGATAGTTTCTCTCATGTGCCATATATGTGTTTCCATGTTGTGAGATATCTTTATTAGAATTAATTAGTTTAATAGAGCATGATTTTGTGTTATTATATATATATATATGAATATTGTGATTAATGTGTAGGGACCTCAATGAGGATTATTCCTAGGTTGGTTATACATTGGGTTGATGGTAGACTGTTATCAAAACCTTATATGATCTGATATATTAATTAAGATTTATCCTAATGACTTATTTCATTTTTGAAGTGTTTCCTTTTCATTACAGAATATGTATCCTTGATATATTTTATGTAACTACTAGGGAAGTAGCCCAAAATAATTCTACAAAGGAAGAAGATTTAACATTACCACTGCTCGTATAGAAGAATGTAGCTGAGCCTTATCCCACACTTGATTTGGGGTATAGCCAGTAGGTCCACTTCAACCATAACTCTCTTAAATAGTGTTTATCCTAGGCATGGGATCTAATAATTGTGGTCAAATATTCCATGATTTTTAACTCCATCATTCTTTATACTTCGAGATAATCAAAGGCTCCCAGGATGTTGAATAATTGGCTGTGATATTTTTAGGAATCATTGACTTACTAGAGACTCTGAATGACTAAAACATTAAGCTGAGATTGAGCTCATTTTGGGAGTTTGACCTTTTCAATACTTGTATTGTATATTTCCAACTGATTTGATGGAGCTCAAGTTTCAGCTGGATGATTTAGTAGGAAAGGGATTCATTAATCCAAGTTCTTCTATGTGGTGTTCGCCTATGTTGTTTTCCAAGAAGGTCAATGGTATTCTTTGGCTATGTATTGATTATCATAAACTGAATTAACTGATGGTGAAGAACTAATATATGTTTCCCAGGATCGATGGTCTTTTTGATCAGCTATGGGGAACACAGTTTTTCTCTAAGATTAATCATTGATCGATCTATCACCAATTGTGAGTTAGGAAGGAGGAATTACAAAGAATATTTTTCTGATCACATATGGATTGTATAAATATTTTGGTTATGTCATTAGGGCTGGCCTATCACGCCACGACCCTGGACTTCCCCGGATCCAGTGCAGTTTCAATAAAACATGGTGTGTGATTTTATTTTTTTTATAAAATAGAATATGAATAATTACGCATCTAGTTCTACTAAAGAGGATATATTTGGATTAGGTCCTAGAAAACTAGATATAAATATTAAAATCATTCAAAATTGAAAGAGGAAATAATCTCCACAAAGATTCCACCAATCAGTGTAACTCAAATCTACTAAACCTGTTTTTTTTAAGTTAAAATGTATGGTGAGCATATGAATGCCTAGTAAGGGGGTTTTAAAATAAAATAATATTTCAATTGAAAGCCTTTGAAAACATTCCTTTAAAATCATTCATAAAACATTTTCTTAAGAAACAATGCCATACATGAAACATAACATAACTTATTGTCCACAAAATACAAGTCAACATTTCAAGGAATATTTATAGAGTTACAATGAAACATGTTTCAATCATAAGCATGTTTATACAAAACATATGGTGTGAATCATATGAAGCAAGATTTATTCTAACTACAATAAGTGTGACATGGAAATGTGCAAGTACAAAATTTAAAAATGAATGTAATACAAGATCAGAGTGGTGTATAAGATAACTTTAACTTCTTTCCTTACAAACTGTAAGCCATAAACAGGAAAATAAATCTCTCAATAATGAATAAAAATTATTCCATAAGCATTTACTTATTATAATATTCATAAGTATGGGATCTTAACCATGTATATTCTACAAATAAAAAATCCAATTGGTTAATTAATTATCATAATGAGGGAAGTGCATATGTCGGACAGTGTCAAGGCCTCGTGCCAAGACCATAAACACATAGTCAATGCCTCATTCCAAGACAACTAAAATGAGTAAGTCCTCTTCAAAAACCATAAATCATAATTGGAAAATGTCTCGGAAAATTCCATTTCTATTTATCTCATGAGACCTATCGATGCATCGAGGGCCTATAGCAGGCCCCACCCGTCACATACTAAGTCCAATGCATTCCGCATTTCATTAAATCAAAGTGCTTCACACCACTTTGATTTATTAAATTACTCCTTACTTATTATTCAAATTTCCACATACTACATGAAATATTTAATTTCTCATTTCATATTAGTCAAAGTATCTTATACTACCTTGAATAATTTAGTTCCCTAATCTATAAATGGCCATAATAGTTTAATTACATTCTTTAATATTTTCATATATACAGTGGAACATGCACTTAAGTGTCAAAAATAACAACTGCATACAAATTTAATAAGTGAAAATTATGGTAGGAATATTATACAACTTGTGATGATAACTAATGCACATAAAATATAGGTTTTGTCATATATATTGATAACCCTTAAATTCTAAAATCCTTGTTATGAAAATGAACATATTAAATTCCAGAATGCGTAATTTAAATATGAGAGAGTTATAATTTGTATTTAAAATGTGTACTGATAAATTTGAATGAAAAATATACTAAATTACTAACTTAAATAAACAAAAGCATACATAGTTACAATTCATCACGAGTTGAAAATATAACCAGTTTGAATGTAAATAGATTATTTTATGTGATGTATTGAATGTATAATTAAATAAACCTACTTTAAAATAATTGTTATAACTTTTATCAATACACTATGAACTCATAGTCTGAATCCATATTAAATACATCCAATTTAAGTATATATATATTGTTTTATGTACTTTAGGGTGTTTCATCAAATCTTAATGACCCAATACATAATTTATGTATAGTAAAAATATAATTTAATCCAATGTTCAAAATTAACATTCAAAATGTAAAACTGAGGGTATTGTCTCATAAATATATATATATAAATATATACCTATATGTAAAAATACTTATTATTTATAATTTTATCAACCAAATACACTTCAAAACCTTACATGATTTCTGTTCATTATGTATTCAATTTAGAGTAGGAGTTCTTATTTCTTCAATAAATAAATCGAAATGGTTTTATTAATAACACATATATATATATGTGTGTGTGTATATATGTTGTGAAACCAAATTTAGGTACAAACATAAAACCCCATTGTGATTTTCTTCACAAAAACATTTTTCAAACATCCAAAAATTATTTTTTTTATAAGATCATTAATGATAAACAAGAGGTTATAAGAACAACACTATATAAATAAACACACACACACACACATATATATATATATATAAATTCTAAACTATATATAAATAAATAGGTTTTTCATAGCACATGTAATCGATCATTCAAGAAAAATAATGTTTTTTATAAGATCATCCAGGGAAATTCAGCAGGATTAAAGACAATTGTATATATATGTGTATATATAAATATATATATATATATATATATATATATATATATATATATATATATTTACAAATCATAAAACAAAGACAAACCAAGACAAATAGGTCCCTTACCTTGTTTGAATAAGGACAAGAAATCTGGTGATGCTTGAGGGTGGCGCTGGAAAGAGTATAACCCATAGGGTTCAGGTGAAAAATGTGTTATATATATAAACTATATATAATATATTATTTAATGCAACATGCAAGGAAAATTGAGGCTACACAGTTCAAATAATATCAAGAACACCGGTCTTGTGGAAAATGAGAAGGAAGGAGGGGCCTCCCAAGGTCATAGGTGTTGAGAAAATAGAAAAGGAGAGTAGCGAGTTATAGGTGTGGCACACCTGGAATGAAGAAGAAGAATAAAGTGACAGGTTAGGTGCAGAAAACAATGGGAGGTTAGTATTTAACTGAAAAAGATCAAGTGGATGAGGTGCGTCTGCAGGTTTTAAAAAGGATGAATGGTTGAGATATGATGTGGATCAGATCAAATGGTTATAGAAGATTTAGATTTTTACAAAATGGATGAACACTTATTATTAAATCAGAGTTAATCGGACGACTGTGAGTGACGCAGATTTTAAAATGGTTTGAACATCCATGATTAGATCCCAAACTAGATTGGATGGCTTAAATCTTGTGAAGCGAGATCTCACAGCTTAGATGTGATCCCACTGAAAAAATATCACCCCATATCAAAATGGGATAGGTTTTACAGCTTCTTTATAACCCAGGGGCTCCAGAAATTAGTCCAGAAATCCCTCTCCCCCCTCCTCGGTACCGCCCCATACCGGGTCTCTGCGGGTGAGCTTCTGTGCCCACCCCTGCCATCATGCCACCCCACACAGTGGCGTGCTCTGGCACCCATACACATGCACGCCGGAGCTCATTTAGGCCTAACTATGCATACCTTCATGCGTGACTTATCAGACACCATACGTGCACATCCCTGGGCCATTTTCCAGGTGGTTATGTGAGATGCCCACCAAGGCATTGAGTGGCTTGGCCTACTAGGTTTCCCACTGTTATGTGGGGTACACACCAATTTTTTAGAAAAGTAAGATTATAAATTTACTCTGTTTATAAAAATATAATATAATTTTCCTTTCATTATTAAACAAAATACTTAAACAAAATTTTTCATTAGTTTATAAACATTTAAGTTTCAAAACATTAAAGTTAATTTATCGTAAAATAAATCCTAACTAGTATTATATTTAAAATCCAAACAAACTTCTAATTAAAACATTCTTTTTATTCATCTAAGGATGAAAAAGATTTCAAGGTAACTTTCAAAAACACTTAAATTCCTAATTCACTAAGTAAAGGAAAATGCAACCATAGTTATTAATTCCATTTTCCCAAAGGTATGATTTCAAACTCAGAAATATGTTTCTCTGTCACAAAACCAATTACTGTTAAGTAAAAACATTTCATGGAATTTCTTTTAAAATTCAAGGGTTTTTATTCAACTCATTTTAAACTTTAAATCATTATCCTTATAAGAAATATAAAAAGAGATTATTTCAAAAAAAATTATAGTTGTAACTTCAATGCACACTTAAACACTTGGAAAATTCGTTATACCTAGACACTTTAAATTAAACTACCATAATACCCAATGGCTTAAGGTCTTATAGTTGTTAGACACTCAATGGTCACCTCAAGGAGGAAATGGTCAGATTATTTTTAAGGCATTATAAAAACATTATTAGGGTGTTCCAACTTCAAGATAACTTGGTGAAGATAGTTCTCATCATTCCTTTGATGATTAGCACAGTTTCATTGGTTATGTTTATACTAATGTTCATCATCATGGATCCGAAGGACCCCTAGTATTTCCTTGGGATTTTTGTTGTATTGGGTGGTCTCCCTGTGATTTTAATAGGTCTTTTTTTAGGTATCCTTGAGTAGTGAGGTTCTCTGGTCTTATTGTAATGTAATCATTTTCAGTGTTCATTGAATAAAGAAAGTCTTGTTTTTATTTTCAATATTGTTTTGTAAAATATGGATATTAAATTAAGTAAAAATCAAACAATATTGTTATTTCATAAGAAATAAGTTTGGGGCATCACATTATTCTCCCCTTGAAAGAATTGTGTCCTCTCAATTCTATCATACACATACACTTCTACCAACAAAACCAGACACACATCACCTCCAACATCCCCTCACAATGTCAGCTAATTTGGACAATATGTCGATTACCCCCAGGTGGATCCCTAGACTGCATTCTAGCCCCACGACTTCTTTGATCTGGATACACCTAGTGTATCTAGGGTCATCCCTATGCATAAATCATTTGGGTTTCTAGGCGGAGGCTTGTGTGGTGTTGTGGTCAGAGATTTGAGAGTGGATTAGATCCCTATAAATCCCTTGAACTATGTCAGGCTTGAAAAAATCAAAGTCATAGAGCACCCCATATATATAAAAACTTAGGACTTGGAAGAGATAAACTACCTGGAGTTCACCCTCCAAAGCAGCTTCCCAAAACATTTCCAAAGATTGATAGTTCTCCGAAAAGGTGAAATAAAGGAAGATACCTTCTTGTTACTTCCCCCTCTGTCAGTACTCTAAAAACAATTCATTTTCCATAAAGTCATAGATATATCTCTCTCCTTTGTAGTGACGGAGGATATTTGAGCTGAGGGACACTTTATAAAGGTGTTTGCAGGTCAGGCGTAGTTTTTCAAAATGGTTGTAGTCTTTTGAACATGACTTGACTATTATGTGTTCTAGTAATTCGGTGGGAGTGATAAGAATTTGGTTGGTGAACTCATGTCTTCCATGTGAAAATTTCAGGAGACATATTATACTCAGTAAGGCATAACCATATTAAAACAGGGATGTTATTTTGTAAAATAATTTTAAAACACTAAAACATAAAATATAACTTTATACATTTATTCAAGGTTTATAAAACCAAGGGTGTTAAAAATCCATTCTCTCCCCCTCACAACTCATTGGTAAGGATTTCCTAACATCCTCCAAGATGAATCTTCACTGGTTTCATCAGTTTTGTCGCTTTCCCCAGTTTCTAGTTAAAAAAAATTCACAAAAGGGTTCCAAATTCTTTAATCTCCTTGGTCGAGATACAGTGTGGGAAACTAGGATCAGCCACATGTGGACATCTAAAGTTCAGTTTGAGATAATCATGACCTGTATCAAGTTGAGTGACATCATTATAAACTTGACGTCGATAAAATGAATGGGATGACTCATCCCCAAAAATTTTAAATTCCCTAACATGACCACGGAGGCCATAGGTCAAGATTTGATATAGGCACGCGGCTCTGAGTTTACCCCCCTAGGCAGCCTCTTGGAAGTCCTCTCAAGATGAAGTATTCATGCCTAGGTTAAAGAATTTAAATAAACCCTCAAAGTATTTTCCCTTCTGGGCATAGAACAAGAATAGGGCATTCATCATAAGAAAATAGTCGAAGCCTCCTCCTTAGTGAAGTTGGTGTACACTAGGATAATTGGATGTACAGTAGAGGTGTTTTCATAACAAACAGAGGTTTTCAAAAACCTTATAGCATTATAAACATGATTTTCCTACTATAGTTTCTAATACTTCCATGGAAAGATTCAGAAGGCATGATTTGTCTCCCATATGAAAATTTCAAGAAAACATATACTTATTAAGAGACAGTCAATTTTTAATGTTTTTCTAATTTTTCATGGTTGTCAAAACCAATCCACAGATACCAACTATCACGCCCCGGTCCAAGACTACCTCAGATCAACTACGGTTTCAATAAAACATGGTTTGTAATTTTATTTTTTTTATAAAATAGAAGATGAATAATTACATAGAATGTTCCACTAAAGAGGATATATTCAGTTTACGTTCTACAGAACCAGATACAAATATTACAATCCTTTAAAACTAAAAGTGAAAAGAATCTCCACAATTTTGCCACCAATCAGTGTAACTCAAATCTACTAAAACTTTAAATTTAAGTTAAAACGTAGGGTGAGCATATGAATTCCCAGTAAGGGGGATTCAAAATAAAATAATATTTCAATTGAAAAACTTTGAAAACATTCTTTTAAAATTTTTCATAAAACATTTTCTTAAAAAGAAGCTTACATACATGAAACATAACATAACTTTTTGTCCATATAATACAATTGAACATTTCAAGGAATATTTATAGAATTACAATGAAACATGTTCCGATCAAAATCATGCTTATACAAAACATATGGTTTTCAACATATAAATCATGAGTTATTCTAACTATAATAAGTGTGACATGAGAAAGTGAAAGTACAGAATTTACAAATGAAAGTAATACATGATCTAAGTTGCGCATAAGATAACTTCAATTTCATTCCTTACTATATGTAATCCATAAATTGGAAAATAAATCTCTGAATACTGAATAAACATTATGACATAATCATTTACTTCTTCTGATACTCATAAGTAAAAACTCTTAACCAAGTATATTCTACTAATCGAATACCCACTTGGTTAATTAATTTTCATAATGAGAGAAGTGCATATGTTGTACACTGTAAAGGCCTCTGCCATGACCATACACTCACTATCATGGCCTCATTCTAAGATGTCTAAAATGATTAAGGCCTCATCCAAAACCATAAATCATAATTGGGAAAGGCCTTGGAAACTTTCATGTCTATTTTTCTCATGAGACCTATCAAAGCATCGAGAAGATATAGCAGGACCCTCCTATCACATACTAAGTCCAATGCATTCCTCATTTCTTTAAATCAAAGTGCTTCACACCACTTTGATTTATTAAATTACTCTTTACTTATTATTTAAAGTTCCACATACTACTCGAAATATTTAATTTCTCATTTCATATTATTCAAAGTGTCCCATACCACCTTGAATAATTTAGTTCCTTAATCCATAAATGGTCATAACAATTTAATTAAATTCATTAACATGTTCATATATATAGTGTAAAATGCACTTAAGTGTCAAAACTAACAATTGTATGGAAATTTAATAAATGGAAAGTATGGTAGAAATATTATAGAACAGATAATGATAAATAATGAACATAAAATATAGGTTTTGACATACAGAATGATAACCCTTAAATTCTAAAATCCTTGTCATTAAAATAAACATATTATATTCCATAATGCATAATTTGAATTTAAGAGAGTTATCATTTGTATTTAAAACATGTGTTTATAAATGTGAACGACCAATAGGCTAAATCATGAACTTAAATAAAAAAAAGCATACATAGTTACAATTCATCACAGGTTGAGAACATAACCAGTTTGAATGTAAATAGATTATTTTATGTGAGGTGTTGAATGTATAATTAACTAAACATACTTCAAAATAATTTTTATAACATTTATCAATACATTTTGAACTCATAATGTGAATCCATATTAAATATATACAATATAAGTATATATATATACCTCCATATATACTTAAGGGAGTTTCATCAAATATTAAGGACCCAATACATAATTTATATATAGTAAAAACATAATTTAAACTGAACTTAAACATTAACATTCATAATGTAATATTGAGGATATTGTTTCATAAATAAATATATACCTATATGTAAAAATACACATTTATTTATAATTTCATCAGCCTAATACACTTCTAAACCTAACATGGCTTCTGTTCATTATGTATTCCATTTAGAGTAGGATTTCTTCTTTCTTCAATAAAGAAATTGAAATGGTTTTATTAAGAACACATATATACATATTTGTATATATGTTGTGAAACTGAATTTAGGTACAAACATAAAACCCCATTGTGATTTGCATGACAAAAATATTTTTCAAACAACCAAAAATCATTTTTTATAAGATCAGCCAAGATAAACAAGAGGTTATAAGAATGACTGTATATAAATATACACACAGAACCAGATATATATATATATATATTCTAAATCGTATGTAAAGGAATGGGTTTTTCATAGCACATGTAATTTATCAATGAAGAAAAATCATTTTTTTATAAGATCATCTACCAAAATTTAGTATGATTAAATACAACCTTATATATATGTATATTTATTTAGAAATAGTAAAACAAAGAAAAAGGAAGAAGACTATGTCCTTTAGAAAGTTTGAAGAAAGAAAATAAGTCCGTAGAATCTTGAGGGTGGCGCTGGAAAGAGGAGAACTCATAGGGTTTAGGTTCAAAATCTGTTTTATATATAAACCATATATAATATATTATTTAGTTAAACTTTCGAGTAAATAAAAGGTTTATTAGTTTAAAATAATACTGAGTATGTAGGTCTTGTGGAAAATGATAAGGAAGGAGTGGCCTCCCGAGGTGCATTCGCGGGTTTTAAAAAGGATGAATAGTTGAGATTTGATGTCAATCAGATCAGACGGTCATGGAAGATTTGGAGTTTTAAAAAATGGAAAAACAGTCATGATTAGATCATATTTAATCAGATGGATATGAGTGACGTGGGATTTAAAAAAAAATGAATGGTCGTGATTAGATCTCAAATAGGATCGGATGTCTTAGATCTAGTGCAGTGAGATCTGACAGCTTACATGTGATCCCGCTTAAAAATGTTCATCCCACATTGATATGGGATAGTTTTTGCAGCTTTCTTATAACACAAGGGATCCTAGAATTAGTCCAGAAATCCCCCTCCCCCTCCACTGTACTTTCCCTTACCGGGTCTCTGTGGGTGTTCTTCTGCGCCCACCCCTGCCATCATGCTACCTCACACAGTGGCGTGCTCAGGCACCCTTACACACACACGCCCATGAGCGTTCAGGCCTCACTATGCATATATGTGTCGTGACTTAGCACACACCATGCATGCAGCCCTAGGACATTTCCCAATGGGTTCTGTGAGATTCCCACCAAGGCCTTGAGTGGCTTGTCCTACAAGGTTTCCCTCGTCTTGGGGGGGTACTCACCCATTTTCTAGCAAAGTAAGATTATAAATTTACTATGTTTATAAACAAAGAATATAATTTCTCTATCATGATTAAACCAAATTTGTAAACCAAACTTTTCATTATTTTATAAACAATTTTGTTTCAAAACATTATGGTAAATTTATCATAAAATAAATCCCAACAAGTATTATATTTAAAATCAAAACATACTTTTAATTAAAACTTTGTTTTTTTCAACTAAGGATGAAAAAAATTTCAAGTTAACTTTCTAAAACACTTTAATACCAAATTAACTAAGTGATGGAAAATACAACCATTGTTAATAATTCCATTTTTCCAAAGGTACATTTTCATACTCAAAAATATGTTTCTTTGTACCAAAACCAAGTAGTATCAAGTACATACTTCTCTTGGTATTTCTTTTCAAACATAAGGTTTATGATTCAAACCCATTTTAAACTTTAAATAATTATCCTTTTAATATATATAAAAATATTTTATTACAAATTTGTTTATAGTTATAACTTAAATGCACACTTTAACACATTGAAAACTCATTATAACAAGACACATAAAATTAATCCACCAGAATACCCAACGACTATAAAGTCTTATTTCCGTTAGACACTCAAAAATCACCTCAAAGAGGAAATGGTCAAATTATCTTTAAGTCCTTATAAAAACATGACTATGGTGTTCCAACATCAAGACAACTTGGTGAAGATAGTGCTCATCATTTCTCTTATTCATATCACGGTTTTTGTGGTTCTTTTTATACTAATGTACATGATGAAGGATCTGAAGGACCCCTGCTATTTACTTGGGATTTTTGTTGTATTGGGTGGTCTCCTTATGATTTTAATAGGTCTTTTAGTAAGTATCCTATGGTAGTGAGGTTCTATGGTCTTATTGTAATGTAATCATTTTCACTGTTCATTGAATAAACAAAGTCTTGTGTTTATTTTGAAGTATTGTTTTTGACAATATGGAAATTAAATGAAGTAAAAACCATACAATATTGTTATTTCATAAAAAAATAAGTTTGGGGCGTCACATGAAGAATGGACCAATAGTGTTCATGGAATCATGAATAATATATTTCATCCATACTTAGAATCTTTCAAAATAGTGTTCATTGATGATATCCTTATCTACTTAGCAACACCAAAGCAACATGGTAGGAACCTTGATATAGTCCTAAGTACACTTCAAGCACAAAGATGTTACGCTAAGCTGTCAAAATGTGAAATCTAGATTAAAAAGGTAGAGTTCATAGGACATGTGGTGTTTGAGACTGCTATATTATTAAACCTAGAGAAGGTAAAAGTAGTCATGTCTTGGACCCATCATCAAAACAATTTTGAGATTATGATATTTTTGGGTTTAGAAATACATTACATAAGGTTTATCCAGGACTTCTCTAGACAATCATCCCTCATGATAGTACTGAAAAAGAAGGGTGTAAAAGAGTTCCAACAGTCAGACCAATGTGAATAGGCTTTCTTTTATATAAATATAAGGTTGATGACAACTCCAGTACTAACACTTTCAGAGCCTGAGGTTTGGTTATATAGTTTACTATGATGAATTAATCGGTGATCTTGGATTTGTACTGATGCAAAGAGAGAAGGTAGTTTCTTATGTGTTTCATTGTCTCTGACCTCTGTGAGAAGAGCTACCCTACACATGATTTGGAGCCATCAACAGTGGTCTATGATCTAAAATGTAGGATACACTATCTCTTTAGTCAGAGAGTTATTTTTTGTTTACATGAACCATAAGATAATTTGTTATATCGTTACATTGAGGGACCTACATCTGAGGCAGAGGTACTAGGTTGAATATTTAGAGGAGTTTTATTTTGATATGTTATTAGTACTATGTAGTTAAGTGTTCTTTAAAAAGAGTAGTATTAGGATTGGTGAACTCCTAGGAAGTACTCATTTTGAACCCTTGGATGAGATCACAACAGCATTAATGCACCATATCCCATTAGAACTTTGCGGGGTTTTTTCTCCTGATTCCTTACCTGTCAGAGTTTGAAGTTTGGTCGCCATTATCTGGGTGGGTTGTCTAAGACACTCTTATACCTTTGTGGAAGTGTGAGGACTTCATGATGGACTTTTTGACAGGGTTACCTAGGCCCCGAAGAAGTCATGACATTTTATGGGTGATTGTTGTTCGGTTAATGAAGTCTTCTCGCTTCTTACTAATCATAGAAACTCACCCAGTGGAGTAGATGGGAAAGTTCTATTTCTAAGATATTGTAGGCCTTCATGGAGTTCCTTTGAGCATTATTTCAGATAGAGATACACATTTTATATCATGAAATACCATCCTTAGAACAATGGATAGTCTAAGTAGAATGGATAGTTTGAGTATAATATATACATATTGGAGGATATTCTTAGAGATTTAATGCTAGACCTTTGATGGAGTGTAGAATTATATACTACCCTTGATTTATTTTTCATACAGTAACTATTATTAGGTTTTGATTCAGATGATACCTTATGATTCTCTTTATGGGAGGTTATTTCACTCACTATTATGTAGGCATGAGGTGGGTGAGGCATTAGTTACTGGCCCTAGTATAGTATAGGAGACCAATAGAAGAATTCATGTCACAAACCAACCCAATTTGACCACAAACCTCTAACCCATGATGGTCCGAAATATGTCCCGAGGGGCATTCCTAATCCCCCTAGGATGGAAACCAGTGTCGTGCATCAAACATACAACCAATGGGAATTATTTCAGCCTAAAACCAATATCAAATAAACCAAATAAACAAACATATCATGAAAAATAATGACATTTCAAACATAAATGGACATAAATTAATAGGATCAGTTATAGGGGACAAGTAACAAACTGCAAACTAAAAACAAGGAAAACAAACTGCGATTTCACAACCTCCATGTGACCTCTTGGTCCCCCCAACCACTATACCAGATCTGCTCTAACACTTAAAATAAAGGATAGGCATGAGCATTAAAATTCTTGGTAGGGATGCCAAAAGTAAACCATAGAATCCATGAATTTTCCAATTCCCAAAAAGTCCAATAATACTAGTTCGAACTAGAGTTATAAAAATAAGGTTTTCACATATACAATTAATTTTGAAAACTAAAAATCACAATTACATTGTCCTTATAATTAAAAAACAGAGAAAAGAAATAAATAGGGGAGAACACAAACGTTTCTTAAATGGTTACTTTTAAATCCTTCTTAAAAACCAACCATATATACAAAGTTTTTCCAAGAAAACACTGAAACCAAGTTCAAGGGTATGATTCTACACATAGCAAGGGAAATGGTACTAAAAGTTCTCATATCAATGGATCAAGAAAAACATATTAACTTAGAGGAAGACAAGAACATACTAATACTAAGGAATCCATCCCTGGTATCATGCCACACATGATTAAATCAAGCACCCTAATGCTCGTCCACCATTTTTCAGTTCAGACCCAGGGGCCCAATCCCATAGAAATAATCATGAATATCCACCTACTATGGGACATTGGACAGTACTTGAGATTCCAGTGTAGAAATAATTCTTATTAAACCCCCTTTCTATGATATATTTCCATGTTATGTTCACAAAGAGGTGTACCACACATTAAAACAACAAGAAATATATATATATCCAAGAACACTGCACAATCCATCACAACCCCAACCACCTCGAGGTTAGTACCATACCTTAAATAAAAATACTCAAAAGGAGGCCCATATCAAGGACCCTCCTATCTCATGATCAACAGATGAGACAAGAGACATAACCAAAGTGGATTTTTCCAAACATAGCATTTCAAAGATGCCAAACTTGCCTTATACAAATATCACAAATCAACCCCATTATAAATATCTATCTGCAAAAGTTAAATAGACCCTTATCTTTACCTCATTAAACTATTTACCAAAACATTTATAAATGTTTCCAAAACAACAATAAACATCGTTTCTTACAAACATGTCCAAACGGGCCCTTACACCATGCATTTAAGAAAACATACCCAGGTTCACTTTAAATCAAGTTAAAATAAACAACACCTATGAAAGATCCAAATGGGATTTCATAACACTTACAATCCAAAACTCTTTCACAAAATTCCAAATCGGTTATAACTTCAACTTTCACCCAAACACACCATAAATTCAAAACAGGCCTTCCATTTTCCAACCGCTCACCCAGGCATGTTTCATGAACAACTAGGCCAAACCACATGAACCAATTTGAAGTTAGTTTTGGAACAGAAAGAGTACCACTTATCAAATTTTGGAAAAAATGAAAATATTTTAGGTAAATTGGAAGGAGGGGGAGAAGCAGTACTCCTGAAGGAGAATAGCTCTAGAGTTCCATCTTCATTTTATTGCACATCCATGTGTTCACCAGTGCACCCATGGATGTGCTGACATCCAATGGAACACCCTAAAACCAAACCAAACCTTTAAAACCCATTTTCATGAAACCACCATTTTATTTCTACCCAAGAACACCCATTTCACTCATATATAATATATGACACAAGTTCATAAACCAAACACCCTTTTTAAATCAATTTCCAATGCATCCCAAGAAAGTTCACCATGTTTCACTTATAAAGAAAACCTAAAGCATCACTTAAGTAAATTAATAAAAACATATCAATGGGGAAAACACTATGAATCCAACCAATTCACCCTAAAAAGGTCAATTATCATTTTAATAAACACTTTTGGCACAAACACACATGGACACAAATCAAGTTTCATGTGAACCCTATTTTTAACACAATCATTCAACTTCAAAACACCACATAAATATATAAAGAGGGACCATGGAGGTACATATAAAGATAATAAATTAATTAAAAACATCAAGAATCAAAGGAAAAGAAATTGAAAGGAAAATCATGGATTCACCTACCTCAAATCAAGCGCAGATAAAATAAAACTTCAAGGAGAGGGAGATCGAGACCTTGAGGACCAACCTCACCACCAAGACAACTAGAAAAAATCACAAATTAAACCCCAGCCATAAGGATTAATCCAATTAAAGAGGAAACAAACCATCCTAGAGGAAGAACATTCCCAAAGGGAGGAGTCCACACGTCGAAGGGGGGACAGAGGTGTTGCGAAGAAGGTTCGGGTTCGCACTGGAAGATCGTAAGACCAAGGGGTTTGGGTTTGCCTAAAACAATGCGAACATGGGAGGTTTGGTCCACTGAAAACAATGAACGTAGGGGAAATTTGGGATGCCTGAAATAGTACGCGCAGGGGGTTTGGACCGCTGGAAACAGTGAATGTAGGGGGTTCAGTCTAACAGAAATAGCGTGGGCAAGGGGGTATGGGTTGCCTGGTTGTGCCTCATACAGGAGTAGGCAGAAAGGGGGGGCAGAGATGCCCCACTAGGGTCCTCCCAACATATATATTTTTTCATTTATTTTCAACTATTTCTCATTATAGTAATAATAATAATAATAATAAAACCAATAATAATAATTATATAACAACATTAATAATAATATAATGATAATATTAATAATAACTATTTTTTACTGATTTCTTTTTAAAATATTTGTAATATTAAAACCAATTTAATAATAATATCTTTAACAACAACTTCAATAACAACAGAATTATTAATAAATTTAATAATAATAATGTCATCATCTATTCAATAATAATAATACTATTATGTTTTAAAAATTTGCATTATTTTATTTACATAAAATTTTATTTTCTTTAAAAGAAAGAAAACTACATGGCTCGCTTTCTGTCAAGCGCACAGTTGAGCGAGTGGAATTCGAATAGTTCCACCTGACACTAACCTCTTATAAGTTCAAGATGTGTGCTTGTCATAGAGTTGTATAACTTGCGCGTAAGTAGCTCATCAACGAGGTCGAGTGTGAAAATTCTCCACACCACAGACACTTTATAACCCAACAAAGTCACAAATATAATAGTTAACATATCTTAAGTCCATTTTTAGAAAAAAAAACCAAAAGAAACTGAGGGCATTAGGGTGACCATTCCCAACACACATCACACCCAAAAACTTCAAGAGGAAAAACTACCAGAGACAGAGGGGAGAACACAGAAGGCTTCCCCCCACCACAAAAATTTACTCACACAGAAACCCTGAAACTCGAACACACCACAACAATGTAAAATCTTCATAGAGATACGACAAAATGGATTGGAATGCCTAAACCGGCCACACTGGTGGCATATTAGATAACAGTCTAACGAACAGGAAGTTGGAACTAATGAACGAGATTTTTTTAGGAAGAGGTTCTTTTGGAACACCCCACTCACAAGATGGGGAACCGTTGAAAAAGATAACCACCACCAACTACACACTAAACTCCAATGATAAATAGACATTCCATCTTTACTAGTCCAGAACAGAACCATTAAATAAACCTAAGATGGTACGAACCTTAACAACCTCATGAGTTTCCTACAACCCAAATAAACACTCAATCTCCCCAAACTACATAACTACCTCTAACGGGATTCGATTACATCGATAAATAGTAAACATGTAAAAAGAACTGAGAACTATGCACAGCTCATTTAACAATTTTTAGAGACTTTCTGGGTGGAATACTCATAACAACATTGAAATCACCCCTAGTATTGGCATTAAGAAGAAACGTAATCAAAGAAATACCACAAGCCAAGGGAAATAGGCCCATAATCCTAACACATAAAAACACAATAAACATTTACATTTTCTAAAAACCACCATTTATTTTAAAATTTAAAACTTAGATATGGATCCTTAAGAATCACCACATGTGCGTCCATCAAATATCTCTCAAATAATCCATAAACAAGTGCCCCCCCCCCCACACTCTTCATACATACCCACACATTGGTGACCCTCCATATATACTTCCAAGGTCCAAACACCCCTTTTTATTTAAATTTTTAAACCCGATTTAGTGATTTCAAAATAATTGGAAAGAAATCATCTTCCATTTCAAAAAAAACCTTCATTTTCAAATCGTACTCACACTAACTTAAACAACAACAAAGAACAACATACACCAATCCACCAGAATGAGGAACTAGTTGTCATGCTTAACATGGTTAAATGGTAGTGATACATTCCCCAAGAAGGTATCAAAAACTAGGAGGAACATGAACCTTGCACCCAGACTCCACATGGGCCACTACTCCATGTGATATCACATCATAAAACTAGCTTGTCTCCGTTGTCATCCCTAAATCCAAATCAAAGACAAAAGAATCAAAACCCAGACTACCCCAGGTAACTCAGGTCTCGCCATAATGGGTGTTGATAAGGCACTGACCCATAACCTACATCCCGAGCCCTGAAAAGCTTAATCTACATCTACCAGACACCGAAAATATAAAGGGCCTCCTCTGATACCATTTTTCATGAATGAACACAAGTCAGACATGAACCGGTCACCCAATTTGGTCTGTAACATGTCTTAAGGGGCGTTCCTAATCCCCCTAGGATGGAAACCAGTGGCCTCGTAGTCATGTGGTCCCCATTCTGGGGCCCACCCATGTGTCTGAAAGGGTCATCTAACTAATGAAATTCCCCACATGACAATACATGTCATTTCTAGTATTATTTTGTCCTCACTCACTCACACCCTCGGAAACATCCCATAAGGTCACTCATCCTGATCACTACTCCCGGACAAGCATAATTAATTGTGGAGTTTTAATCAGGTAGGCTCATGAAAAAGAAGGTCCACCTTTTTGAAATGATTCATATCATTTAGTTATTTAACCCTTTATCATTCTGGGGTGTTATATTCATCTCCCCCTTAGAGCACAATGTCATAATTTTGGTCCCTACATCACAACTCAGGCAGTTCACTGTTGTACTTAAGGTTGGGTACCACCTCTGATACCAAATGTAACAACTGGGTTTCAGTGACAGCACAGACACCCCGCCTTTAACATGGTTGTTTGGCACTGGCCAGCCTGGTACAACTAATTTCCCCGCAGACATGTGGTCTCCACCCTGGGGGTCATCTAACTAATTATAGTCCCCACATGCGAACACATGTCTTTTCTAGTGTGATTTTTTCCCCACTCACACACACCCTGGAAAACATCCCAGAAGGTCACTCATCCTATTCACTACACCTATCCAAGAACATGTAATTTTGGAGTTATAATCATGTGGGCTTCTGAAAAGGAAGGTGCACCTTGTTAACATGAGTCATATCATTTAGTCATTTAACCCTTTATCATTTTGGGGTGTTACGGTACTACTAATTCGGAATAGATTGATCACCACTTAGAGAAAATAGAGTTCATATGTCGATCGTAGGAGGAGAGCCATAGATTTTGTTGTGGAATATCATGTTTTCTCATGAGTGACTCCTCGGTAAGGGCACAGACGTTTGGAAATATAGTGAAAGTCAGCACTATGTTTTGTCAGACCCTTTGTGATCTGTGAGCAGATATGTTTAGTGGCATATCGTCTAGATCTCCCTTCTTCCTATCGAGTAATGCATGATGTGTTTCATGTATCATAGCTTTAGAGGTACATATATGACCATGTGCATGTTTTTGATTGTGAGGATGTTGAGCTGGGTACAGACACATATTATAAGGATCATTTTGTGCAGATCATTGATCAAAACGGTAATGTGTTGTGGGGAAAGATGGTACCACTAGTCCTGATTCAGTTGTAGCATGGATGAATCCCGGAAGATATGTGGGAACAGGAGTCTGATGTTCAAGCTCAGTGACCTGAACTATTCGAGCATGACTGTTGTAGATACTTCTAGAGGATGATAAGTTGATTGTGGGTTAGAATTATAATATTATTATTTTTTAAAAAGATAATAAAAATATATTTTTAATAAATTATAGTGACTTATGTGGAAAAAAAATTATTTATCAGTAAAAATAACATAATAAATTTGTTAAAGTAATTTTGTAAGGGTAAATTTCTAGTTAACCCTTTTGAATATCCAATAAAATATTTTTGCAGTCATATGCTAAGTTGGTGAAAGATTCTAAGGCACCTAAGGCCTCAGTGAAGACGAAATAAAAATATCAAATATATTATATTACATGAATGTAATTTATTTAAAATAATTGAATTACTCTAAAATGGTGCATCGTATGAGAAATTTGAGGCCACCATTAGGTCTGTTACATGGTGTATACCCTTGATGAGGTATAAAATTTGTATGTGTCAGACATTTGGACGGATAAATCGGGAGAATAAATTATTTAAAATCAATTAATATATTATTTTTTAATATAATTTAATATCACCAAAATAGTGTGTTTTATAAGAAATCTAATATCATCATTGGATCTGAAATGGGGGGTTTACCCTAGGTGGGGTATAAGTTTTATGTGTGTCGGGTGTTTGAAATCATCCCACGTGATAAAATACTTTTTATATCTAATTATTAATTTATTCTGAATTTAAATAATAAATCATTAATATATCTCAAACAGTGTATCATATGAGAAATATGAGACCATCGTTAGGTCCGAAATGGATTGCTTACCCTAGATAGGGGCATACTTTTAATAGAAATGAGATTTTTTTCAGGTTTATAAAAATAATAAATTTTAAATATTTATTTAATTATTATTACGAAATTAAAAAAATAAATACCATTTTTTCCTATATTCACATTATCTTCTCTATTCTGATCATAAAACAGACATTGGTGCACACAGTTGAAATAGAGATCATTGAAATCATCTTTTTTTGATGATTTAAAGTTGATATTAATTAATTAGATGAAATTAATCACTACATATTCAAAATCACATTAAAATGTAAGGTAAACCGATGGTTTAATATGGGATTTTATTTTTATGGAATAAAGAAACATGGTGGTTTTAGGGGCCTCAAATAACCCAAATATCCATCTTATAGTGGTTGATTCCACCATGTCTAAAGGCCCTCAAACTCGTGTGGTTGGGTTGGGGGTTGTTTCTCTATTCTCTAGTCGATGTTCGACAACCTCTTCCCCCACCACATTGTTGCACGGTGCAAGTTACATGTATTGTTTTTTCCCTTAACTTTTTCGTGATTCAAGAAAAAAAGGAAATAAAAAAAATAAAATAAATATAAATATAAAAAGATATGTTTGATCTCAACTGAAAATTATAACCAAAAAATTATAAAATTTAACTTTAAATTGGATTATCAAAAGATAATTTTTAGGTATGTTATCAAAAGATGTTAAAAAATATCAATGGATAATATTGGAAGAAAAATCATTAAATAATAATAGTAATGTTTATCAGTGACTAATATATAAATATTTATTAAAGGGATAAAACATTGTATTATTTTTGTCAATCTATAAAAAAATTATCAATCAATATTTTTTGTGAAATTACAAAAGTGCAATTGTTGAAGGATAATTTCAAACACATTCTTTATTTTCAAATGATAACTAAAAATGATAATTTTAAAATTATCTAAAAACATAAATTATCATCACATGTGATAAATTAAAATCACAATTTTAAAATTATTCGAGGAGGAGAACTATCATCACATCTGATAATCAAAATAATAATTTGAGAATTATTCACGAGAGAGAAAATATCATCGCATGTGATATTTTAATGAATAATTCAAAAATTATCTTGGAGAAAGATGGCATCGTCTCATATATTGTTTTATTTTTTTTTTGAAATAAAATTGATTTTTTGGTTCTAGGAAACCCTTGATATACATTGATCATCGATGTGTCGACAACTCAAGACTTTGACATGTCGCCTTTGAGGATAATAAAACCATGAAGAGCTCTTCCCAAATTTTGAGGTTGGAATTTCCTTACCTTCTTGGAATCATGTTTAACTTTTTTTCCTAGATGATTATATTTTTTGGAATTTTAATTGATCGTGCTTGATTTTTTTTACATGTGAGTGTGTGTGTGTGTGTGTGTGTCCCAAAAAAACTATTGTGATTCCATGAGTGTTATTAGTGCAGCTTTTAACCATGTATGATTATGATCACATGTAGTTGTGTATGCTACTATATAATCACATTGATATATTATGTCTACTTGTGTGCTATACCTATTATGTATTAGTATTACTTGTTGGTTGTTAGTGGTATTTGATATAAGTGGACCATTGTGACATATTATCCCATAGCAGGGGAGAACGCTTGATTTCAACAGTAGCGACGAGGGGCCTGAGTATAGGGTGGAGGTATGAGGTTTCCATGGCATCACGTTGAGGGTGTGATCGAGTTATCCTTGAATCCAAGTTTGATCCACCACAAGATATCCTTATCGATTTGAGTACTAGTTATTCTCATCTAGATTATTTGGGTGACATGGTCCTTTTGAGGGATAGATGAAACTAGGTATCACCTCCACGACACCTTGATGATGTCGTACAAGGGATGGTTTGCCTCTTCCAGCACATTCAATTATCTTCCAGCATAGATCTGAAGTAGGTACGATCAAGGGTTTTGGCAGCTTAGTTAGTTCACTACCACTCAATTTTGGATTGAATGTTTATGGGCTTCCTCTATTTATTATTATTATGTCATAAACATGTATATTTGAGAACACCATGTTAATGATGCATTGGTAGTTTCCTATTGGGTCTTGTACTCACACCCTACTCATCCATTTCGATGCGCTTATAGATTTCATGAAAGACCCATTGAAGGAAAAGGGTTATATGATCAATGGATGAGTAGTTGGAGCATGAAGCTAGGGCAGACCAAGATAGATATTAGATGACCCCTCAATTCTTTTATTTGTTTATTTATTTTCTTCATTCTAGATAGTATTGACACACTCGAAGCTTCTTTTATTTACATGAAATGTATGTCATTTATTTTTTCAGTCTTACTATGATTATTTATTATATTTTCATTATTTACTATTGATCATATGAAGTGATACTGAGGGTATAGTCTCCCCAATGATGGACTTAGACCCTCACTTCTGATCAGAATCCACTTGCGTACAGGGAGGCGTGCATGAGGTTATGTGGCATTCCGGCTCGGGCAAGGTGGTTCCGGATGGTATGTTACATTCTACATAGAAGTAGGTTATGAGATTCAGAAAGTAAACAAATATAATTCCTAGGTATATTGTTCTGTTCATTATTCTTGATCAATTCATAATGGTAGCTTATTATTTGTGGCTTCCTCCAAACCTCTCTTAAGTTCACGATGTGTTATGTGTATCTCTCCTTGGGAAGTAATTACCCGACCATTCTCATGTATCAAAATCAGAGTTCATAAGATTAGAGAAAGATCTATCTTATCATGAAAAATTGGTAGAGATTGTAGATCATAGAGAGAAAGTACTACTAAATAAAAAGCACACATGGTGAACATTTTTTGTCAAACCCACCAATTTGAGGAAGGTACATGGGAACCTGAGGAAATAATGAGGAAAAATAATCCTTATTTTTTTATAAGAGTAATTAAATTTTTAGGGAAAATAATTTTCAAAGAGGAGAATTTAACACCCCATGATTTTATGAAATATTTGTTCCCAATAAATTTAATTTCTTTGATAGTTTTCACCACATGCAACACTGAATTTAAATTAACAACGATGTGCTATTAAAGTTTTATTATTTAATGTGATAGTTATTTCCTAGCTATTGGATTGGAATTCATAAATAAGAATAACTAAATAATGAAAAATTTAAGCTTTATATATATATAAAATGAATTCTTTAGTTTTCAATTAATCAATAATTAAAATAAAAACTAATTGAAAATAATGGAGATTTGTTTCTACAAAAACTATTTTTATGCACACAATGTGTGTTTAAATTAAAAAATTAAATTGATCATTATTTATGAATGTTTTTTAATGAAATTATATATTCAATCATATGTGTTAACTTTCATGTAATATTTTTTCTAATAAATGAATAAAAATAAATCTAGTGTTATGCTTAAAATGTATTTTTTTCAAAAAAGTTGTTTCATCGTGTTTTGCGCACTTATGTTAAAATTATTATTTTTTCTTTTATAAAACACATTTTTAAAATAAAATTGATTTTTAAAATAAAAATTTAAAAATTATAATACATTTAATTATTTAGAATATTCTGAAAAGATTACTTTTTTGATAAATAATGAAAAAATACTGATTTTTATTAAACTTTTCATTTCATTTAAATAATGAAAAAGTTTAATTCTATTTTAAAATATATTTAAAAGTAAAATTTATTCAATTATTTTATTTTTAATCTAATTTATATCATTGTGATTAATTTTATGTTATTTCTTTATATAAAAACTTTTTATACTTAAGAAAACTATTTCATTTGAAAACCGCTTTTTGATGCGTTTATGGGATTTATTTTAAATTTAATTTTGAAACATCTATGAATTGGATTATATAAAATATATTTCATATTTATAATCATCATAATTAATATTATTTAATAATTTTAACTTAATTTTTTGTCATAATGAATAGTAAAAAAAAGAAAAAAATATGTTACCATGGTTAATGTTAAAAGAGGTCTACCAAAAGGTTAAAATAAAATGATAAGGGTTAAAATGACCTATAAAATTGATAAACTACCATTGGTTGTTTTTATTTATACCTTAACCTTATAAAATTCTAGTATTATTCATTTTAGATCCATTTTTTCAAGAAATGTAATTGATATTTTTTAAGAAAAATTGAAAAATTATAAGTGTGCCACTCACCTCAATTATAAAGGGAACCCCCCTCCTATAATCTTTACACTTAAAGAGTCTTTTATGTAAAACAAAAACTACATAAATTCCTTCCTTACATCCCCCAATATTACCTAGAGTCCTTGGTTTTATCATAAAACCATCATAGGGATGATTTAAGTATAAACCAAAAGAGGATATCCGAAGAAGATGTATTGCTCTTAAGAATGTGTTTTCATTTTATTTCTAATTCTACCTCCTTCAAATATTACTCAAGTATGATGAAATAATAACACCAGTATATTCCATATAATGAGATGTTTTTAATTTAATTTAATAATCTATATCCTTTTCCACTTCTATCAAATTGGAAATAAAATCATCGATCATGTGAATGACGGACTACCGCCTTAAAATCTGAAATAATTCATTTTCCCTCACCACCTATCTCGAATGGATTTAATGATGGATTTAATGTCTATATATATATCATATTTATGAAATAATTAAATATATATAATTATAATATCACATCTAACTTCATACATTCCAACCCTTTGGAAAACAATATCGTCACTCGTATATACATGTGGACTACCACCACCATGAATCGATGTGATTCATTATTCATTTTCAATATAAATGGATAGAAATATGGTTTAATTTTGTGATTATATATGATTTCTATGATATAATAATTATTCTCTAAATTTTAATTACTTTTTACCATTATTTCATTTCATCCGTCAAAAAATAAAAAATAGCATTCAGGCGTACGTATGGCCTTTCGTCTCCATGAACAATGTAATTTATTTTTCATTATATAACTTTAATATATGAATCTAAGGATATATATTTTTAATATATATTATATTCAAATAATTATTAAAATAATTTAAATTAGGGAACTATGATCAAATTTCAAGGACTAAAACTACCGACGCAAAACTTACATGAAAAATGAAGAAGCTATCACCTGAAATAGTTCTTTCATTAAGGAATATTTAACACAATGATGATAAAAACTATAAATAAATCACATATGGAGTGATATATATGATCATAGTTCTTTAATATATTTATATAAATATGATATTTATTATAAACTAGGTTCAAATGTGTACAAATAAATTTAATACTTGAGGGAAAGGATTTTTTTTTATAATCTCATTGTTTATGAGGATTTTTTTATTATTCTTACAATGAAAAAATTTATTTATTTATATCTCAATAATATCATTAATTTTATTATAATCTAGCTATTTATATATAATATATCTTTTCCTTTCATTTTTCCTCTCTTTAAGAATAAAACATATCAAAATAATGTTTTTAAGAAAAATCGATTTTATTTCTCTTTTCAGTCAAAACTATGTTCTCTTCCACATCCCTATTTTCTAAAAATATTTTCATGAATTATTTTAAAAATATCTAATTATTATTTAAATTCATTTTTACCTATTTTTACTTTTTTAAGAATGGTTTAAAATTAATCTTTCTATCTTTTTCTGAACGAGATACTTTTGGATTTTTACCTAAAATGTGATAGGAGACTTTGTTTTAACATGTATGGCATGAATAGAAGTTACTGCCATCATGAATACTAAATTATTTGAACATTAATTTATAATTTTCCAAGGTTAATTTCAAATAAAAATTATTTCCATAATTTTTTGAGAATTTTTAGATTTAAATATGTTATTTTCAAAGTGGAAAGTTTATTTTCTTCAACAATGTTTTTCTGGTATTTTAATTGTATTACTATTCATCAATGATAATAAACCTTTAATTTACTTATGAACTAATGAAGATAGGATACAGGGATACCATCCTTTCTCTTTCTCTAGATGGTTTATTATTACGATTACAAGATGTTTATGAAACCCATTTCATTTTCATAGGTCATTCCATGATAAAATATTTATGAAACCCATTTCTTTTTCATAGGTTATGGTTTGATGAATGTTTTATGTTATTGATGCACAAAAATTAGTATTTTTCATTATGTGATGAGAGGGAACATAATAATATATCCCTTAAATTTATTGGTTAAATTATTAAATATCATAAGATAATTATAAGATTCAAGTCAATGTGCTTGATCAACTATGGGAAACACGTTTACGTGCTTGATCCACTATAAGATGTAGGTGGCGATTCTAGATTTATGATGATATGGTATAGGTGGGATTTATAATCCAGTATGATTTTATGGTCTTCATATTTAAACATGACATATGAAATGGTTTCAATACATATGATGATACCACACTTTTATTAAATGAACTTATAGTTTATGATTGATTTATAATGATTTTCACACTTATGATTCATGTCCTTTGAAATGATAAGGCGTTATTCCATGACTCATTTTTATGATCTTTGAAAGATTTGGCATAAAATTTGTAAGTGATAGTCATGATATCATTCCCTTATTCTTATCTTATGATTTCATATGATCATCGATTGATATATCTCATATTTACTCTTATGTAGTATTTGATCTCACAATTTATTATATTTCCTTTCCTCGAGTTATGAAGATAATTTTTAAGGAGGTAATGTCCATGAAGAGTACAAAATTGGGAGATATTTATCAGATATATTGAAGATATTTCTTGAAATAATAATATTTTTTATCTAGTATGCAAATAAACAAACCATGTATGGTCCTTGGTAAGTATTTTTGAAATGTATTGAATATTCATTTAAAAGATGTAATATTTATGTATGAAATTTTGGGGTTGTTAGACTATGTGTCTCTTTTATTTTTGACTTGTAATGAATAAATATGGGAAAATATTTAAGATATGTGTATAATATTCTTGGGTCACTTTAATTGGTTTCAAAGTGAGGTTTAGTTTTTTTTGGGTATTTGGTTAAGAATTATAAGAGAGCCAATATTAAAGAAATGCAGTTTAATCCAAAAGTATAATAGATTGAAACAAAACTTTCCTAATGTAAGTCAAAAAGGGTTAAATATTTTATGTTTATATGAATGTTTAAATTGACATTATTAAGTTTTAATTGTTTATTATTCATGTTAACCATTTTTAATAAATTTCATGAACCATGAGGAACATATTAAACAAAAAAAAGATATGGAAAATATTGTGATTGTCCCAAGGAATAATAAAATTTTATGAGGGATGGTGTAAAACACTTTAGGGAGATGTTATCTGAATTTATGAGTAATAAACTAAATCATACTTATCTCCAAAATTAACTAGGGAAATATCATCTCACTATAAATTTAGTTAAGTAACAATGACTGTCACCCATTAGTAGATATTACGGTTAATTTATTTCATAGAAAAAATAAAAAAAAGTTATATTATATTTTCCAATGCTTGGAACTTAAAATGGTAACATTTAAGTTTTATCTTTTGGAAAGTGAGGTGAAAAAATGGACGTTATTCAAGAACATGAAGAAAAAGGAAAAAATTGAATTTTTGGGACGGGAGAAATTTAAGTAAGTATTCTTCAATAAATATATTTCCATAATACTATTCGTAAAAATAGATTTTTAATTTATAGGGATTAAGAAAAAAAATAGAAGTAATTTATTAGTTTTTATGAAGAAAACTTCATGATACTGTCAAGGTATTCATCTGATTTTAATGTCATTCACAAAAAAAATATTTCGTAGCTTAAAACCATGTATCCAAAAAACATTCTCTATAAGGGAATTATTTATCTATAAATAAATTTATGCTTGATATGGAAATAAAAGGTGTAGGATCCCATTATTATCATGGATATGGTGATATGAGGATGAAAATAGTGTTTCATACAAACCAAAATGATAAAGCACATAGAGGAAATAAAATTCAACCTTATACATTCAAAAAATATCATTGTAAGCACTAAATTTATTCGTTGAAAGGAATATAAATATTATTTATATGTGGTAAAGTAGGTTAGAAAGAAATCAATTACCAAAAAAATAAAAAGAACCCAATTAATATAATGGAGGAGAAGAGTGTCCCACCTAATACGCAACTCACATTTAAAGCTTAAAATTTAAATCTTTTGGGAATTAGGATAATTGAATTAAAAATTCCTGAAGTTTACAAGATAACCTTTATAAAATAATTGAATTATACTAATAATTTTGGGACTAATTCCTATAATAAATAAAAAATTTGAAATTAATGTTTTTCCAAGAAGAATAATTATATCTATACTGATAATTTCTCTAAGAGAATTATCTTAAAAAGTGACTTTACCTCCTTTAATCTTTATAATATTATTAAAGAAGTCTTCTTTTTTCATGTACCTAGAAAAACACTATGCATGTACCATATAATTTTGTTCTTGGTACATTCTTTATTTTCTTGAAAAATAAAAAACATTAGAATTTTGGATCCCAATCCATCTTTGGTCAGATTTAATCAGAAAGTATGATTTTAGGAATCTAGATTTTTTTGACTCAAATATATTGACAAATTGTGGATACTTTTAAAAAATAATCATTATGAAATCCTAGACACGACTATATTTAAAGAACATTTATTCTTTCATTTTCCACCACTTTGAAATGTAGTACACAACAGAGTACTTTTCAAAACATAGTATTTGATATTAAAAATAGGGTTTTTATTAGTGAAACCCATTCTAAAAACATATCTATGACGTCTATTCTAATTATACATTTATCAAAGTTTTCCATACTAATAGTAAACTTAGAAAATAGATTTTTCATACTTTAGATTTTAAAATTTAGAGGTACAACTTAATTTTTATCCTCATTATAATTTATATTCGATCTAATATTTACAATATCATTTTGTAAAATAGTTTTCAAAAAAATTGATTTTTATTGTTCTTTAAAAAGATACTATTTCGAAAAATTATATTTATAAATATATTTAGAAAGATCTGATATCTCATTATTTAAAGTATAAATCCTTGAGTTTACTTTCATATGTTTTTTTCTTAATCATTTTTCATTTTTTTAGAAACCTTACACTTTCAGTTCAAATTAATTTTGGAAAACTAGAAACTTCATCAAAACTAGGTATATTATTTTTATCATATAAATAATATTCTTAATCAGAAGATATAGAACTATTATTTTCATATTAAGGATAGTTATAATTTAAATTAAGATTCATAAGAGACTCAATAGTTACCTTATTCATAAAAAAATGTTAATATTTAGTATTTATGCATAGAATATAATATTTTTATGTCCTAAACTTTTACTTTTCGAGTATTTCATAGAAGAACCACCACCTCCACTAGAACTCCATGCATCTAAAGCTTTCAAACTTTTTTTGTGTTTTTAATAATTCTTATAATTTCTATCATAATTTATTCCCATCATATCTTTTATTTTTATATTAGTATAATCTAGTCTTTTATGTACATCTTTCTTACATTCATAACATATCACTTTTGAATAGTCTTTTTTATCTCTTTTATCCTTGTGAATTTTCTTATATCTATATTAGGAATCCTATTTTCCAAAAATAATATTAATTCTTTTGAAATATAAACTAGTTCATTTCTATACTGTTCTGATTAAACACTATGTGATTCAATGAAAACTCTATTCTTTTTATAATACTTAACAACATTCTTAGTAGAATTAATTTTAATAGTAATATTATATCTTGTTTCAAAAGAGTCTCCTCTATTTTTATTTTTCATTATTTAGAATCTATTTTTAATATTCCCTTATACTATATAACAGTTCCAATAATATCATCAATAGTAATATTAGTAGTGTTTATCATATAATCAAAAGTATTTATTTTGGATTCCCATTCATTTGGAATAATCTCAATAATTTTCTCAACTAAAATTTCATCATCAAAATATTTCTCTTTAAGAGATTTTAAAATGTTTATAATAGTCATAAACCTTTAGTGAATTTTATTAACTGAATCTCTAGTTATAAAGTTAAAATATTTATAGTCCACATGAATCATATATCTTCTTATTTAAATGACTTTAGAAGTTCTGAAATGTGTTGCCTTTAACTTCTTCCGTATACTATTTGCAGCTTCACATGAAGAAATTTAACTATAATTTTTTCTTTTCATGGATCATAATAGAATGTTCCTTACTCTATAATTCAATTGATACTCCAACATTTCATGATTAGTAAAAGTAGTAACTTCCTTATCTATAATCTTATAACTACCAGTGAAAATCACAATATTATCAATGGTAGTATTGATAACAAAAATTTTCATCCAATCTCTCGAATATTCAAAATCACTTCCATCGAAGATAGGTGGTATACTATTATTCAAATTATCAAGGGTACCAATATTTAATCCATCTATATTATAGAAAAAAAATAATCTTTTTACAAAACATGTTTTTTTAATAAAAATTTATAAACAAGAAGGTTATAAAAAACATAGAAAAATTTAGTAGATAAGAAAAGTAAAAAAACACAATAAGTATATCAGTAGACCATCCTCTGATAACAACTATTGGATCCTAAGAATTTAATATGGAAAAAATAGGGGTTAAATTATAGTTTAAAAAATTATACTAACATAAAACCCAAAAAATATTTAATTAAAAATATCAGACGCATAATTTTGTTGATGATTAGAGTGTATGAATTAGATTGAAATGTTTTCTAATTAATCAGAGTTGCTTATTGGTCTCACATATATTTTGATAAGAAAATTATTAAAAATATTACTAAGAAAATATATCTAATTTAAAATTCACAATGTAAAATATAAGTTACATAAAAAATTAATATAAAAGATTATAATAAATAAATAAGGACTTATAAGAATTTTGAAAGTAATTATACACTTCATACTTAAGAGTTAAAGAAGATAGAAATCCAAACATAAGATATCCACTATTTTTAACCTAACATTAAAGGTCTAAATTTACAATCCTAGAAATCCCTAGATATGATTATTGGAATAACTCTATATTCTTATCCCTCAAATCCCTGAATACGATTATTAGATTCAGCACTATCTTTCTATCCTTGGAATCCCTTGATCCACTGGATTTGATTCAACTATATTCATATCCCTGTAATCCCTCAATCAAAGCCTCATTTGGAAAAATATAATAAAAAATAAAATGTGCTAAGGATTTTACAATTCCTCACTTTGGAGTCCTTGGAACACAAACCTCTAAAAAATTAAAAATCATAAGAATGAGATTTTCATGCAGAGAAAAATCTCAGCCGTGTGGATTTGTAAATGCATCAACACTCTTGGTTCCTTGAATGTACTCCTTTCTATAGGTGTCCCTATAATGTTAATAATTATATGATTCTCAGATTTGGTTGCAATGACCTAAAATGTTATTCACTTGATGTATCATCAAAACATCTTCATATAATGTCATTTGGTAGCACCATTACAATTTCATAATATATATTATGTTCGATAGAAACATTTCCAATTACTCTAATTATAAAATTTTCACAGTCTAATGGACTATATTATTTTTCAATATGATGAACTAGACTTTGGTAAGTATAAAAGATCTGAACTACTATCAGTATGATGGTTATGAATTCAATCATCCAGAAGGACATAACTCTTAGTCAACCCAATGTACAAGAACACTATTTAGTCTGATGGACCAGAATCACTGTCAATATGATGAATCAAATTAAATAATAAAATTTTATATTCATTTAATTAGAAATTATATTAATGTTTGGTAGAAATTTTTTTTCTAAAAAAATTAAAATATTTGGGATATATAAAGTTAGTAAAATATAATTTTAGTGTTTTTAATTTTTAAAACTAGGAAAGGAAAATTATAAATTATAAATTTTGACTCAATAATAATCATAAATATATATACATATCATAAGAATAAATTATGGTGGGGAAACTTGAAGAATAAGATTTAGGAGTATATATCTCAGTAAATTCTTTTCCATCATGTTATGGATAAATATATACATTTTTAAGGGACGATGAAACCATTTCTTATACCTATATGTAAACATGACATAAACACCATGAAGTTTTTCATAGGTCTTCCCAATACATCTAAAGGAAAAAATTCCATTTGGGTTGTGATGAATAATATTACAAATTTAGCGCACTACCTTTTTATTTCATAGGATTTATCACTTGAATAACTTGATAGGATATACATAAAAGAAAATTTTAATGTTATGTGATGTACCGCTTTCAACTATATATTATCAAGATCCATGGATCAAAAAAATTGTATAATTATTCTATAATCATTGGATACGCAGATAAACTTCAACATGGAATATAATCCTTATGTTAATGGTCATTCTAAAAGAACTATTCATGCATTGGAATAAATATTAAACTATTACTCAATAAATTTCAAAGGAGTTTGGGATCCAAATATTACACAAGTCAGGTTCTCATATGAAAATAGTTTCCACTCAAGAATCTAAATGGATCTATATAAAGCTTTGTATGGGATGATATTCTAAAATACAATATGCTTAGTTTGGAGATAAGGAGTTATTAGGACATAATCTTTCACCTTAAATGATAGATAATGTTTAAAAAAATAAGAAACATATAAAATTAGTTAAAAGTTGACATGAGATATATGTTAACAATTGTCGATGAGATCAAAATCTTTAGATTGGTCAAAAAGTATTCCTTTGAATATTTAAATGGATGAAGGTAAGGTAAAGGTAATACCAAGACTTATTGACCATACCAAGATTATTGATCACATAGGTATTGTAGTTTATTTAATATTAATTCCACTAAAACTTTCCCAAGTTCCCAATGGGTTCCATCCATCTATCATCTTTGACAAAGTACATGTCAGACACATTACATGTGTTGAACTTAGAGACTATGCAGCTATAACATGATCTCTCTTCTTAGGAAAAGATGTTACCGATATTGGATTATTGATTTAAAGTACTATGAAATAATTACCTACATATAGTAATAATTCTATGTAGAAATCATAAGTTTAATGAAGTGATGTGAGAACCTAAAGATGTAATGACACAAAATTGTTTCTTATGAGTAATGAAATTTCAAGGGAATGTTTTTTAAGTGGAAGAGAATGTATCACCCAAAATCATTATTATAAAATTATATATAAATAAAACCCACGTTTATGATACCTTTATATTAACCTAAAACCAAATTATTATGAAACAAATTCTTACTCTATTATGGTATAATATTAAAATTTAGTAAACAATACAAAATAGTTTAATGAAATACAATTAGTAAAATAAAAAAAGGAATATAAGCATAATTAAATAAAAATAAAATAATATTGAAATATTCCTTATCATGATCACCCATGAATATCATATCATTGATGCTGACTATAAAAAAAATAAAAAACATTATTAATATGATAATCATCATGAGAAAATAAATGATGGAATGGGATTAATGATTTTAGTGAAGCATTCAAGGTTACCAATAAGAATGAAATATGTTTTTTTTTATATTGAGATCCTGGCCAAAAGCAAGATCCCTTTATTGATCAGAAACAAAACACTTACACCAGTTTAAAAGTATATCCTTTACATTGATCCTTCCTCAGAAAGGAAAGAAGATCACCTGGAACTTGATCCTCCCTATGAAAATTAGAGCCATTCACACCTTTGTTCACAAGACCATCAGCCACCGCATTCTTTTCTCTATAAATATGTGTGACAATGTGCTTCCTTGAGTAGTGAAGATCCAGGAATCTTGACCATTTATTGGTTAACTTCCATGAAAGATGAATACCACCTATCATGATAGCAATCACCACTTCTGTAGAATCACCTTCAACCCACAGCTTTTCCCAACCCCTTCTACTAGCTTGCTCAACTGCTTCAATAACACCTTTCATCTCTACTTCAAGAGCAGTGGAGAAGCCACACGAGCCATAAAAATGACCAACAACACACCCTGTATGGTCCCGGAAGACATCCCCAAAGCCAGATTGACCCGGGTTACCTCACGAGGCACCATCAGTATTGATCTTGATCTAGCACTGGAAAGGAGGTTGCCAAATCACTTCAATCATTCCATGAGGAGGATGGAAGTTTCCCCAGACTCCGAATATCTTCAGAACTGAAATATTATTGTAGGAGTTTTCACAGTAGATGGTTCTCGGCAGAACAAACTCACAAATAGAACTGAGCAGACCAGAAATTGCATTTCCTGTGCTGAATTTCTGTTGCTCATGAATGGCCCTGTTTCTGGATTTCCAAATAACACAAATAAATTCTTCCGCAGAAGTTAGGAAAAAATACCTGAGTTTTGGAGACAGATTGATCACAGGACAGGTTTTCATGAAGTCCAAAATTGAGTTTCCCCGAGGCAGTAGCACTTCGAATATGTTGGAAACTGCCTGCCACATTGTTGCGGCTACCACACATGTTAAGAAGAGGTGGTCAATGTCCTCCCTATGCTGATGACATAAATCACATCTGGAGTAGAGAGATATGATACATATTTGGAGAAATTCATCAGTGGGTAGTTTCATGTATGCTAATATCCAAGAAAGAGTGGCATGTGAGGGGTTAAGAAAGCTATTATTCAACTTACACATCCATTGAGAGCCCGAGTCACTTCTAATAGTATGCTTGTAGAAATCCTTTGAAGAAAGGATGCCATTTGGATCCAACTCCCAAGCCCAGAAATCTCCCCTATAGGAGAATAAATAATGCCCAACAATGGAGGTGATGAGGTTTGGGATACCCTCCATACAACCCTATTGTTACTTGATTGAAAAGTCCAAAATCAGATTGGTGTTATTTCCAATAACCAAGTCTTCCAGGTTTCGTCGAGTCCAGTTTCTTTTCCATAAGGGAAGATATGAATCCTTTTAAACATGCCACCAGGAGTCAGCATTAATCCGGAAAAATATGTTCCTAAAAGCATACCAAATAGATGAATTGAGATAATTCATCTTGCCATATTTTAACTTGTGAATGAATATGGCCCTAAAAAAGTCTAAGGCCTCAGATTGAGTGTTGAAAAGACTCCAGATAAAGCCATCTTGTATAGAGTCATTGAAACATGTCAAGTTTTTAATGTTCAGACCCCCATCATTATAAGGCTTGCAGACTGAGCTCCAAGGAATCGTTTCAAGCCGTTTTTCAGTAATTCTTCCACTCCAAATGAAGTTTCTGATGGCGGTGATGATGTTATTTAGCAGATCAAGTGGCCAATTGTAGACCATGAAATAGTAGACAAATTTTGAAATGATGACGGACTTCATAAGACAAACTCTGTCATCCATGGAGAGATATTTCACTTTCCATGTGGATAGTTGCCTACGAATCATGCTAATAATGATAGAGAAATAAAATTCTTTTGGTCTCCCCCAAAACATTGGAACCCCCAAATAAATGAATGGGATAGCTCCTTCTCGAATTCCCAACTCTCTGATAAAATCATTCTTCCTGGTAGAGAAGAAGATTATTCCAAAGTAAACGAAGGACTTACTCCAGCTAATCTCTTGATCTGAAACCATCTTATAGTGCAAAAGGGCTCTCTTAATATTACAAATATTTTCCTTGTATCTTTGAGTGAAGAGAATGATTTAATCAGCATAAAGAAGGTGATATGGGGCAACCAACCCTCTTCTAGAATGTATGGGCTTCATCTTCCCATTATCAGCCATGATGGAGAGGAATCTACTTAGATAATCCTCTACAATAGAAAAAATGATCGCTGATAGAGGGTCACCCTGCCTAACACCCCTTGAACAATTAAAGTAACCTTCAGGAGATCCATTAATTAGGATGGAAATGTGAGCCAAGCACAAGATAGACTTAACCCATTTGATACAGACATTATCAAACCCATACATGGAAAGAATATTTCATACGAATCCCCAATCCATTGTGTCAAATGCCTTCCTGATGTCCAACTTGAGGGCAATGTTTCCACCTTTGATAGGACTTTTGAGAAGTTTCACACATTCTGAGGTAGAAATAAGGAAATCTTGAATCGATCTCCCCTTAATGAATCCAAACTGATTCACAGACACAATCTTGCAAGCAATGATTGAAAGCCTACTAGAAAGGATTTTTCAAATAATCTTATAGACAGTATTAACCAAAGCAATAGGCCTAAATAATTGAATTTCATTCGCATTCTCCACTTTCAGGATGAGAGTAAGGAACTGAGCATTCAGACCCCGAGGGAGTGGCACTCATCTGAAAAAAGGAGTAACAAGACTGCAAACATCAACATAGATAATTTCCCAAAAGTGTTTAAAGAAAAAGTTACCAAACCTATCCGGACCTGGAGAGATCTTAGGTTTGAGACTAAAAACAGCCTCTTTGATTTCTGACTCAAGAGGGGTAACAGTGAGAATGGAGTTATCCTCATGATTAACAATTCTTAGAATCACACCATCCAAAGGGGGGTGGTGGTATTTGATCCATTAAAGAGATTCTTATAGTAAGGGATGATGTGCTCCACAAGGTCTTTTCTGTTATCAATGAGGGTATCCCCATTTTTGATCAGGGAAAGGGGTTTAGATATCTTTCAAATTTTCTGAATGGTTTTAAAGAATTTTGAGTTCCTATCTCCATTATTTCACCATTTGATCTTGAATGAGTCTCTTTGCGAAGCGTCCTTTAGATTAAGAAGGTTGTTAAGCTTATTGGTCATCTTAACTTCATCCAAGCAACCATTAGAAAAATCACTAGAAGTGGTGGTCTCTTGAACAATCTTCCAAGAGTCAGTAAGGGAGGAAATATCATAATCAAGTTTACTAAACCAATCCTTGCTCCAAAATTTCATATTTCTCTTTAGGACTTTTAGCATTATGATACAAGCAAAGGCATCATCCCTACATTTAACATAATTCCAGGTGCTCTGCACTATGACCCTGCACTATGGGTGAGTCATCCAGGATTTGTTGAACCTAAAGGGATGTCGATGCTTAGGTTCCTTTTAAGCATGATCCATAATCATTGGATGATGATCAGAGTTTATTCTGGAAAGGTTTGAGCATGAGTTAGATCCCTAGGTGTCCAGAGAAACTGCATTGATGAAGGCCCTGTCAATTTTGTTGGCAACAAAGGTGTTGTGATGCTTTCTATACCAGGTGTATCTGGAACCAACCAAATTGATCTCAACCAGATCATTTTGTTCTACACAGACACGAAATTCTCTAGAAGAAATGGATTTGTAATGAGCACCCATTTTCTCATCCAGATTTAAAATTGCATTGAAGTCCCTAAAAATGATCCAAGAGCTCGAGATACTAGAGTTCAGAGATACCAATTCAAGCCAAAGATTCCTGCGATCCTGGTACCTTTTATTGGCATAAATGAAAGTAGAAGAAAAGTCAGAACCAACTTAATTGAAGGAACAGTTGACTTGCTGATCACTAGAGATAGCATGGAGGTGTTGGCCAGAGAAGAATGAGCCAGAACCCATAGCCTTTTTACAACAGTTGAGCACCTATTGGTTTCAATTAATGAGAATCCCAACTTCGGAAAGTTATCAAGATTATGAAGGAATATTTTTTTAGGCTCAGAGTGGCCTATTAGAGCAGATTTATGCCTTTGGATGATCATCTGGATGGATCTGGTGGTTTCCAAATTAGCAAGGCCCTGACAATTCCAGAACAGAATTTTCATTTGGGAGTGGTTCCATGGGTGAAGCCCCTCATATTCTAAACCAATGGTTTTTTGGTAGGTTGACCAGGCTTCTTCTTGGGATCTATGGAGCCTTTAATAAGGTCAGAGACATCCATCTTGATATTCATAATGCTTTCACCATTGGCATTTTGGGATGTATTCCCCAGGTCTGTCCTACTTTCCTGTTTTTCCTTAGTACTTGAGTCATTTCCTTTGATTCCACTTTCATTTTGTGTGAAATTAACATATAAATAAAAAATAATATGAATATGGGAATAAAATAAAAATATAATAGAACATTTCAGAAAATATATGTTACTTTAAAGAAATTATTTTATTAAATTTATTACTTTTAATAAATTATTTTAATAAAATGGATCAATAAAATTACAGTAATAGTTAGTAATTAAAAATTATTTATTCATAGTTAAGGAAATATGTTTATTTAAAAATAATTTTTTATTATATGTTTTTATTTAAAAAATAAATTTCTCATATTTATAGTAGTAAATTTAAAGAAAATTACTATTTATATATTTAAAAAATGAAATAAAATTCATGGAATGATTATTAATTTTGTAAAAAATAAGCATAAAATCATTTTATGTTAAATTGTATATTATATATGAAAAAAAAAATTATATGTTATGATTTTTCCTTTATTTTCATCAATTTTAGACGTATAATTTATTAAAATGGATTTTATATTTTTAATAATGATGTTAAAATTTAGTAAGGGGTCAAATTTGATAATTTTGTATTAAAATAGTAAAATATATTAATAATTGTGAAGTATAGTAAGATATAGTAAATATTAAATCATATATATATAATAATGATCCAAAAAGAAAAATATGGTTTTAATAGTATAATATTTTCACTAAAACTATTAGTGCATAATTAAAGTATTTAATGGATCATTATGGGGAGTAATGGAGCACTTCTGGTAATGAAAAATTAAAATATTCAATTATTTATTTCAAATATTCCTCTTACCACACCTATTAATACCCACGAGTTCTCCCTATCTCGAACAAAACTTATACTTTTATTTAAATTTAATATTTAGATGAAATCTCTCCCTAATTATTGTATCCCATTTTGAGTAGCTACTGGTCAAAATGACTCTTTGATCCTTCATTTAAGAGAGGATCTTTAATAGAAGATTAGACTCTTGAATGTAAGTTTTATCTTCTCCTAAGTTTATTTTATTTATATTAGTCATAGAAATATTATTAAATATGATTTAACACCATAATAAAATATAATTCACATCAATATTATGTTGTAAATATATATTACCATAATATAATAACATATTCTTATTCATTCATTTGTTAAAACACATTGTTTTCTGAGTTGTTTTTACCATATATTTGATTGTGTTTTTAAGTTTAACAAATGTGAATGATTAAAAAAATAAATACATGTAATATATGGTAATAATAATGAATTTAAGATATTTTAATAATTATATAATTTCAATATACATAAGTATATTTATTAATAAATTCAATTGTCTTTATTGTTTCAATATTCACAAAAAAAAGAGAATTTATAACTGTTCTTTGTGAAACTATACCGTAACTCACATGAAATAATCATGGAACATAAAACTCTATTAAAATCACATATATTATTACCATTTCCATTTTATAGGTAATTAATACATGAGAAAGTATCAAGGACCAAAATTGACATAATGAATAAATCATGGAACAAATAAAACAATTCCCAGCGGATAGTTAATTTTAACTATAAATTATTAATAAATTGGTAATAA
The DNA here is from genome assembly GCA_963277665.1 of Viscum album. Lineage (NCBI taxonomy): Eukaryota > Viridiplantae > Streptophyta > Magnoliopsida > Santalales > Viscaceae > Viscum > Viscum album. Next base: position 1,493,736,425 of record OY728162.1, on the reverse strand, counting down.
TGAAATATTAATTTATGGTATTAATTAATCTAATTATAAATAATACACTGATATATATAAATAATAATTCAAAATTTATTATACATTATGTTAGAGTATTTCAACCCAGCAAGAACCCAACATAAGGGTTTTTATTGACTTAATCTCCTTCTCATTGATTCATACTATTTATTCTTGGAATATTCTCTTATAATAATGGTTTATTTTTTTAATTATCCAACAAATATTCTATTTTCTATTTATATATATGTAAATTACATTTTTTTATTAAAATATTCTTCTTTTATTTATTTATCACTTCATAAAAATATGATGTCGTTATTAAGAACTATCATCCCCAATATTGGATATTTTAATTCCATGTCCTTATTATTTATTAGCAAAAATGTTTAATTATACTATTTTTAAAGTTAAATATATAATTTATTCTATACCACTTATATTTTCCTTTAATTATATTCAAAAGTAATTAGGTATCCCTTTCATCGATGTGGAATTATTTTAAAGCCATTTTAAATATATAAAATTAAATATCTATCTTCCACTCCAAATTTAATTTAATTTACCTTTTTTATTTTATGGGTTATATTATTGTGGTTTTTATTATGAAAATAATGTTTTAAAAAATCAATTTTTTAAAATGATTTTGAAAGCGACATTCAACTTTTTTTTAATACAACATCGCCAAAACATAAATAAAACTACTTTCATGATTTATCTTATATTTTCTTCTATATCCTTAAAAGATCCATAATTTATGAAAACTTATTTCATCTGTCACCCAATAAATTATCTTATGATATATTTCTTTTAGGTGATTAAATTTTTGGTTTCATCTGATCCAATTCTTCATTTCCTTTCATGTGATACCTCATGGAAAAACAAATTAACCCATTTTCTTTACATGGGTTTCTTCAATCTATAATGTTTGATTAATATCACATGGAATTTATTTATATGTTTTATAATTATGTAATAATTTGGCCCCAGATTATGTATCCCTATAATATATTGAATAAGGATTTATATCTCATGTGATTACTATGGGATGTGGGTACATATTCTTGATCCATTATTTTATGGGATGCAATAAGTAATGCTTGATCCATTATTTTATAAGTCATGAATAATAATTATCAATCCTCAATTTTATAGGATATGGGAAGTAATTATTTGTACACTAATTTGTAGTGTGTATGTAATGATTCCTGGTCCACAATGTTTCAATAATCATCACAGTTAATCATGACATATGTTATGACTACCTATGACCTTTCTTAATCCACTTTCCTAAGATACATTCCCATGCCTCATGGTTAATGAGTTATTTTCATACCCCCTATTTTATTTATTATTTTATTTAATATTATTTAATATTATTTATTTCATCAAGAGTTTTTGGGTGAAAAATATTAAATTATGGAATTTATAAAGGGGTGTATGGTTTGCCATCACAATTTGACAAACAATACAAAAACCATGAAGTTGGTTTTATCTAGAGACACTTTCCTTATCATGGCAGATGAATAGTTTATTAAATTATATGGCTGAAAAATAGAAACCGTGTGATTGGTTTTTGAGTTGATAGTATATGTGTTGAAGTTTTAGCATGGTTTGTTAAACCGTGTGGGAAAACCGTTCACCGAACCAAATTTTAAAAAATATATATATATTTTCCTTTTTTCTAAAATTTATTTTATTTTCTTACCCTAACCATGTTTCTTACCCTATCCATCATGACTCACCCTTACCATCATGGATTAAACCATTGCGCATCCCTCTCCCCCATGGCCTCACATATCCTCTTCTATTTTATCATACACCACCCTAGGGTTGAGCCCCCTCCCTCACAGCATGATACACCCTCAAGCCTCTCATCTCTCATGTTCAACACCCTCGAGGTAAAACCATCCTCACACATTCACCCCCTCTCCTAGCCACCTCTACCTCAATAAATTTCTTCCCTATTATTGAAATTTCTACATCAAACCCCCTAGTTATGGTCTCCAGCTCCCCCTATTCTTTTTTAACTCGTGATTTATTCCTTATCATCACCATGATTTAGTTTGATCAAACCTAGTGTTTCTGAGATTAATGTATTTGGGGGGTTATTCTAGGTTTTATAGTGGTCTTTTTCCCTTAATTGGGTATTCTCTATTGAATGTGGAATGTTTTGACTCATCACAACTTTTCTCTTATTTATTTGAGGTAGATCTACCTATATTTATGATTTAAATTTTATAACCCTAATGTTATTGGTGTTTCAAATGATTAATTTAATTAATTATGCCTATTTTTGAATGAAAAATTAGGTATTATAAATTATTCAAGGTGATATTCACTTTCTATAATGCCTTTACTTGTAATTTCAAGTGAACCATGAAATTATACATATTTAAAAATTGTGGAGAATTTTTATTTCAATTAAATTGTTATATTTAAAGTATTTTGACCCTATTTGGGTCTAGAAATTAAGTTAAATAGATTCTTTTATCCTTTTTTATGCCTTAAGTGAAAATCATATTGATTATTCAAAGGGTATTTTCAAATGGCCTTATTTATATTTTTTTAGAAATTTAATTGAAATTTATTACTGAATAGCTTCTGGGAATATCAAGTGTTGGAAGGGTATTATCGAATTTAGTTTTGAGTAAAAATGTGAGTTTAATAAAATTTAACTTGATATGTATATATATATATATTATAGTTATACATATATTCATGGGTATATATACATACATACATATATATATATCAATGTGTACAAATTTTCATGAAAATATATAAAATTGTGCAATGGGATAAATTGATATATATAAATTTTTTAGTTCATATAAGTATGAATATAAAATTAGGGTTTTCTTTATTGGTTTTAAAAAATTAATTGAAAACCTTGTTTGTAAATTTTATGAAATTTATAGAGGTTTGCATGTGTGAGAGATTCTCTTGAACCACGTTTGACTTGTTTGAGTTCGATTATAACCCATGGTGTGTTCCCTGTATTTTATACCATGTGATTAGTATACCCACATGGTAATTTCGTGAGAGGGAGATAGGGGTATGGGTGAGTTATTTGACAAGATATGTGACACTTTTATTGGTCCCTATTTATTGTTCATGCTTATCTTTAACTGTGATCTTTGCTGGTTTACTTGCCCTCACATTACTTTGATCATGGAAACCCAGGTAGCTAATTGAGAATCTAGAATTATGGTACACTAGATAGTCTTACACTAATAGTTTAACATCTATTCAGTGATAGTGATATATGGGTTCTTCAATTCTGATGAGGTTGGGTGTGTGCTAATCAAGTGGATTGTGATAATACAAAACCTATTCTAGCAAGTTAGTCTATTGAGTAAAGTCTAGGAATGTCTCAACAAAGGACCTAGGGTAAATCCCATGACATTTATTACTTTGGTTGGTGGATTCTTAAGTGGGGATCTCTTGTCTCTTTGATATCCTCTGAATTCTAGATATGTGTGTTATCTCATATTGGTTTCTTCTACTTTTCTTATTGTATCTATGACATGGTTCCTCTCTGTAATTCTCTTTATATTAAGGATACATGTGTTGGTTCTTTATAAAACCTTTTTAAAATGATTTTAAAGGATATTTAAAATGGGAAATAAAAAGGGGGAATAGGTCCAATAAATTATTTCTAAATTAGTTTTTCCTTAAAAATATTTAAATAAGAAATTTTATAAAAGGGTTTTGGAAATGTCCTTTGTATTCTTTAAACTAAAAAACTATCTTTCAATAATGTAATTAAAAGTAACACTAAATGGATATTTAATTTAAATTTTACAAATTAGGTTTGAGTTGTATTTTTAATGACCAGTGTAATATTCTGATATTTTAAAATAAGAACATTATGTTTGATAGCGTATATGGCATGCAACACCAAGCTTAAATGCACCGCTAAATATATTATTCAAATACGACAGTTATAACCAAACCATTGAATTGGTGGGTAAAAATAGGATTAAACATACTATGAAATATATTTATATAAGGTTCTTAAAAAATTCAAATATACTTATTAATTCATAGTAAATAAGCACATAATTTTCACTAAAGACATTTTATGCTTCAAAAATATGTTTTCTTCAAAAATGATTTTTATTTCTTTTTTCACAAAAATAATATAAATAATTTTTATTAATTTTATACAATTAATTTATAAAACTGGAATAATTTTTTAAATTATAATATCAAAATTATTTTTGCGTGATATTTTATGAGTTTTATAAAAAAATTATTTTTCAGTGAATAGTGAAAAATATCAATTGTTATAAAATTGTTAGTTCTTTTCATGAAATCAAGTAATTTAATCTCTAATTATATTTAAGATTTATTCTTAAAGTGAAATATGATACATTTTATTTATTATAATATAATTAATTTCAATTAAATCAACAATTTTCATGATTTTGGTATGATTTTATTTTTATGCTTAAAAACACATTTTTTTATCAATATTTTTAAGTGCATAATGTTTTTAAATTTTAATTAATTCAAATAAACCCTAATGAGAAATGATTTAAATTAAATATTTATAATAAATATCTATAGATATTAATTTATATTCATATAATTAAAAATATTATTCATATAGTTAATCTAAAATCATTTTTCCTTGAAAAATGCATTTTCCTAAAAAACTGATTTTCAGCACGCTTTCTAAGTTTAATTTTAAATTAAATTATTCCAGTTATTTGAGTTGAATATTGAAAAATGGATTTAATATTTTTAATTATTATTTATATTTTTGGTAAAGTGTCTCTTTTTATTTTTAGTCATTGTGAATTGTAATTATAGTAAATAATTATCACCATAGTAAGGGTAAATCAGGTAAATAAAGTTAAACATTATATGAAAAGTAATAAAAATGACCATTAAAATTTTATACATTTTATTTTATGAGTATATTTCATCTATACCCATTAAAAATTTGAATATATGATCTTTTTTCATTTGGCCATGATTTTAACCTTTATATTATTTTATATAAAGAAATGTAAAAAAAGTCACTTTATTTATTTTAATTTCTATAGAATTTTAGGAAAGGTTTAAATACTACCTATGTTTTATTATAATTAATTTTTTGAAATATAAAATATTTTTTTATCGTAGGGATTTAATTTTAATTTTTATGGATGAACTAATTACCTTAAATGTATAGGAAACGCCGACACAAAATTTATTAAATTAATTGAAAAATAAAATAAATGATTTTAAAAATGATAAAATTAATTTAATTTGAATAAATTATTGTCTTACATAAATTTTTTAGTTAAATATAACATTTTAGATATTTTTTAAAGAAATATATTATAATTAATTTTTGTTATGTTGTTTTCAAAATCAAATTAAATGAATAGTTATAAAAAATGTCATTAATGTTATTTTATAATAAATAACACTTTATTAAATGATTTAAAATCCACAAAATCCTATATTTTTTCAATTGATTGGTATATATTTAAAAATATAAGTTTTGGTCCATTAATATACCAATTTTCCTTTCATAGTAACTATATTGACACCTAAATAGTAAAAATTTCATTATCACTATAGTTTTCAAAAAGAATTAACAAGTTCTAAAACAAAGAGATAAGGGTACAAAACAACTCTAAAATTTTAAAAACAAAATTATGATATTACATCAAACCATACTCATTCTATCTTCAAATAATATCATTTTGGATCAATTTTCCTATAAAAATAAATTTATAATAATTTAATATTAAATGAAATTCCAAAAGTACCACCCCCCTCACTTATAAAAGGGAACTGAATCCCCTATATTATTCAAAAGAACCATTTTTTTAGAATATAAATACACAAATACCTTAATTACTTCCCTAACCACATTATGTATGTATTTTTTATTAAAAAATACTTTGAAGGATTGTGAACTAAACCTAAAGAGCTTATCTGAAGAAGTGGTATAATTCTCAACTGAGATTTTTTGGTTTATTTATTATTCCCAGAACATAAAATATTATTAAAAAATGTTTATTTAGTAATTAAATTTTCTATTTTCAAACAATTTTATGGTAAAAGTGATAACCCTCACAACTAACCAGATCAAGAAGAAAAAGGAACTATATACTTATTATAGAAAAGTTTAAGCATGTTGGAATTAATCTCCCTATACAATTTCAAAGGAATAGAATTTACCTAGATTTAAAGATCATCCTTCAAGATGTATTCATAATGGTACGTAAGATAATCCCAAGATTTCATTTATTCCTCTTTGCTAATTGTCCCCTATTAAACCCTCTAATCAATATGCAGTATTTCTTGTCAATCCACTCACCTTCCTCCCAGGTAATGTCCACTTGGATCATTCTTGCCATAATTTAATCAACATCTTACTTAGTCGCCTTAATTTTCAGAATTTCCTCCACCATTTCCTCACCTGGGTGCATGATCAGTTCCATTTTAATCGTTATATATGCATCTTATTATTGCTGAGGACCTTCAGGAATCCTAGACCCCCAGTACTGTGTAGAAGGGTATTTTCACTCCTTGACCAGCTGTGCATCCTCTATATGTTATCATATCTCCCTAAGTTGACCCTAGATCTTGTCTTTTTAATCTTCTTGAGGAGACTCCAAAACATCAAAGGTCCCCCCAGCCTATTGCTTTAGGGACCTAGTTTCGACTACTTGATGATCCTCCTTGCCTCCTTCTAAGGTTTCCCCAGCCCATATAACCTCCTCACTTTCCACTATATGAAGATCTTACTCCATATATTTACCACATTTTTTGGCTGACCGTGTCTCCAATAGCCTAGGTAGATATGATTATTCTTTGTGTCCCTTTGATTTCTATTTTTTGGTGACAATGAAACTCCCTGGGACCCTATTTGTTTTATTCAAATTCTTCCACCATGGGTTATGCAGGACATTTATATACCCACCAATTTAATCTGAGGGTTTTTTCCCTATAAGACTCTACTTCTTATGGCCAATGGTTTCTATATCCAACCCCATAATCCCCACTCAAAATATCAAAGTAGTTGTTCAAATCAAGACAGGACAAAGTCCTTCTCAGACACAATTTTTTATTTAACTGATGTGTATAATGCCTTGGAACCTACCAATCATGACCAAATATAGACAAACCCATGTTAGTTAGTTTAATCAACCCTTTAGCCTTGATACTATTTCCTATAATCACAGTCATGGCATGGGTACAGGACTTTGGGACCCCCTTAGGCATCAATTTCAACTGAACCCACAAGAGCTTGATCAAGGTCTTCGTGCATATCCAAAATTTCTCTAGCTTTTAAAACCCCTAAAATCAAACCATAGGGACCTGGAATATAACATCTAAATATATTTAAAATATCAGTTACTCTCAACTCAAGAGGTAGCACCTTTTCTGGATTTTTCTTAACTGCTCCTACCGTGCTCACAGTACCAACCAACTAGCGATAACTTAGAGTGACTTTTTCATTCCACAATGATTCCTTGGATGAGATTGAGTAATCCATATGCATGTCCATAGTATCATCCAAGTGAATCTCCCTATACCCATGTCCAACATGATCATCTTGAGGAGGAGCATTATGGGCCTCTCTGTTATCCACCTATGAAGGGGAATTAGCATCAGGCCCTCTCATCACACCATTCCCTTGTAGACCCCTACTCCATTGCCTACATGAGTGGGAAAAATGCCTAAGGAGATAACACAATTAATAGAATTTCATATAGGTCTGAAACACTATAGTCTAATTCCATCAAAATTATTCTCCTACCACAATCCACACCTATACATCCGGAGGTCTTGAAACGTCAACTTAGACACAAATATGTGAGGGAAATTAGATGAAAAATAAAAGTTCTTATTTAGATAGAGAACATATAACTTCACACAATGTTCCTATGTATTCATATTATAGAAGGATTCTTAAAATGAATAGTGATTTTAGTAAATATTACCCATAGATCCATTTTCAGGGCATCGTGATTCATATGAATATCAAAAGAACATTTTAAAATATGAAAGTGCACACCATTTCCAGGTCGAGGAGTTGTAGACTATTCTATGATCAGATCATCCAAATACGATAATAAAATCATGATATTTAGTTTTTCAAGTAGTTCAATAGATTCCCGATCCTAAAGTCCCAAGGATCCAAAAACAAATCTGCCAAAGGTTTCAACTGATGGACGTCGTGAAGTAAATCGAGAAACCAAGGTGTGATGCATTTTCCATCAACACCACTCAATAATTATTTTAATGATGTATTTTATATAAATATATATATATATAGGAAATTTTTATAATTATTTAAATATAAAATATCATATAATTTATTGCCTTTCAATTCATATAAATTTGATAACGTCATTTGTGTGTCCGTATGGATTACCACCACCATGAAGCGATGTGATTTATTTTTTGTAACACATCACTTGAATTATATATATAATTATATTTGAAGAAATAATATGATATTTTTTTATGTTTATCATTATTTAATGATAAAATAGTACTTATGTTCTTCCAATATTGATTGTTAAAAAATTTAAACGTTACTCGTCAGTATATATGGGTTACCATTTCCATGATTGTAATGTAGATCATTTTTCATAAACATACTTAAATTATGGTTTAAAATAAATAATTTATGTATAAAAATTATAATTATTTTATGATTATTATTTAGTATATTATGGAAAAATTTCCACTTTAACCATTTTCATCCCACTGAAGTCATTTTGGGCCTATGAACTAAATAATGTCACAACGTCCAATGTGAACTTAATTGATGAAGTAAATAAATATAAAATGGTAATAAATAAAATAATTAGGAATAATAAAATTTAAAAATGGTCCCAATAATGTATATAATTAACATAATTTTATTTTTTAGTAAGATTAAAATTGTATGTGACGAGTGGAACCTGAGGTAATGGATTTTGCCTCAACATTCCATCATTAGGGCATAGTGAAATGTTATGAACCTAATTCATTTTATATGGTGTTTATAAAACACCTTTATCATGTCATATCATTAATACCACATAATTACTAGTCTTTTCAGATTTAATTTTAATTATTTTAACCAAGGGGGTTTGACTTGAAGGTTATCAGGGGTAAGGGGTTTCATAACTCAATTTATTTACATTGGGTTATTTTACTTTTTCAATATCATTTATATTATAATATGTGTGTAATGAATTTTGGTTATTTTATGTTTCATTTAAAAAAATTGTGTGTATTTAAATTTTATACACATAATCAATTCATTGATTAATTCCCACTTCAATAGTATGATCTTTATAAATGATTTTATTTCAATTTTCACTCTATTGAGACATATTTAGTATTATGAACCTATTTATTTATATGAGGTGTATCTACTAACACATTGATATGTTATATTGTGAATATAATTATATTTATGGAATTTAATGATTCATTTTATGTTATTTCTTTCATGGGGGTTATGATTTAAAAGTTACCAATGTGGTAATAATTTATTTCACAATATCACCATTATTCAAGAATATTTATGTTTTAGTATTTGGTAGGGGAATTATTCGATATTACTATATTAAACCCAAAATATTTTCTTATTCTATGGTTATTTATGTAAATTATGAGTTTTTATTTCTTTTTCCACTCTTTAAGTACTCAAGATACCGAAATCATGTTTCTAAGTAAAACTGACTTCTTTTTTTACTCGGTTAGGGACATTATTATTCTATGTTCATATTTTACTTAAAATATTTTAAAGAATATTTTTAATTTTATCCAATTCTTTATTAAATAAATTTTTACTCATGATTTAATTTTTGAAAAATGATCTAAAATGATTATTCATTTCATTTTCTAAATAAGGTACTTTTGACTTTTTATCAAAAATGGGAGAGGAATATTTGTTTTAACATACTCAACAGGAATAGATCTTTCCTATCTTAATGACCACTAATTTATTTTAAAGTTCTTTTAAAAATTTAAAATGTTCTTTTCAAATAATTATTTAATTAATATTCTAGAAATTTTTAGTTTTTAAAAGTGATTTTCATAGTGAAAAGAGTATTTTCCACAAGAATGTTTTAATGATATTTTTATGGTATTTCTATTCATCAATAACAAAAATCCTTTATTTTAATTATAATACATTGGAGATATTTTTTAATTATACCATATTTATTCTTTGTTTGGATGGTTTATGATCATTTTGACCTAGAAAAATATCGTTATTTGTATTCTTGATTAATTTTTTAATCATTAGCTTTTCCTTGAAACATTCACTTTTTTGGGATTATTGGAAATCATATTCTCCTTAAATATACATTTTATTTTTCATGTATATTTTTATTCCTAAATTTGAATAACATTTATATATATGGTGTTTTACTATGAAAGTTATTTGATTGACTAAAAAAACATTGATAAATATGCATTCTTTACTCAATATGAATATTTATTGGTAAGTAATGTTTTTTTGAAATGAATTGATCACTAAATATATGAGGAATGCATTGGACATGTAGTGTTGGGTGGGGCCTAGTTATAGACAGCCCATTAATTAATTCACAAGTCTCATGAAACAAATTAGTAAGCAATAATTAAATGGGGTTATGTTTTACACCTTCCCATCAAGGGTAAGTTCATGATGATGTATATATCATGATGCATGATATCATGATGTTTAATAATAAGAATTTACTTCATTGATAATTAATTTATTATTATCAATGATATTACTACATTGATATTATTCATGGATGTATTTTGTGCTCAATTCATCGATTAAATGTCTTGTGTTTTTAGTAATTTACCTTGATATATTGATTATTACTTATTGTTTCATGATAGCTTCCATTCTATATAACCCTTATTAAGAATCTAAGCTCACCATTATTTTTTTTCCTTTCCCTAGAATATTAAGAAGGAATATTTAAACGAGTTTAAATATAAATAATATTTTCTTTCACTATGTTTTGTATTTTATGTTTTCCAACGTATTGTGAGGTTCAAGTATGTTTCTAGTTTACCAAGACTACCAAACTATTCACCCCTTCAGGAAATTATTCCTTGTATCTAGTTCCAATGTAATAAATTAATACACAGCACTCAACTACTAGGGTCGGGGAGTTTACAGTTATTATTAGAATATGTTTAATGAAAACCTTGGAAATTTGATTTATAAAAACATATGTTAGAGAAAATTACCCTGTAAATGAATTAGAGGATAATTCTCAGTATAGTATAACAATGTAAATTTTTTTAAGGTGGATATTATGTGGTTTTTCTAGTAATATATCTATGTTTGGATACTACAAGTGGATGTGGTTTTAGAATAGATTCAACTAGGTGTAACAACCCTGAAAAGAGTTAGTTGAGTATATCCTGGCCATTATTCTTTTTCATGGTGAGTTTTCCCTTACAACATACCTAGTTTGACACTCCCGAGGTATATTCTTAGGTTAAATCACATTTTTTATATGATGAATTAAAGAATAGAACCTATAGAAACCTATGATATGCCATAATGACATGGGATAAACATGAAGTGTCCTGAGATGATATGTATAAGGTTAATCATATGTTTAAAATCATAAATAAACCTTTTCACATTTTATGTGATAGTATTTTAACATTATTATGGATATTTTGGGATATATTTATGGTAAAATATCCCTTAGTTTTAGTACGGGTTTTAATGAAATGTTAATTTTAAAAATGATGCTTCAGTATTTTATGAAGATAAGTTTAAAGAAATTGGTGACCTTTATAATTTATATGATTTTTGATTCTAAGGTAATAATAGTCAATTAAAAATATATTATTTTTTGGAAAAAAATATGCTATATTGAAAACATTAGTGGTTAAAAAGTGATTTGATGATTAATGTAACTATTTATGATGCTCATCATGTTTTTTGGAACATTATTAGAATTATTTTAATATAGTTTTAGAAAAATCATAACTCACATTTCATGAAACAACTTGTAACATCCAAAAAGGTCATTGGACTTAAAACCACAACTAAATAGAGATAAGGGTGTTACACCTACCACTATCCTACGTTATGTCTAGTGAATTTAAAATTGTTTTTCTTGAATTATTTTATAGATAAATATTAATTTTAACTTTGGGTATTACTGTTGAGGTTTATAGATTAATATATTATATTAGATAACTTGTGCTAACTATTTTGGATTAGTTAGATATTTAGAGACAGAATGAAAGACTTTTTACTCTTCTATATATCTTATAATCTGTTAAAATTTTATTTTTGTGTTTCAATCATAAAAATTTAATCTTTGATATTCATTTATTCGAGTAAGAAATGAAGTGAAATTTTATTGAAGCACAACTAAAGGATGAAATTGTTCTTATTAAACAAAAAGTTATTAATTAAGTAAATTTTTTTGGTGTTCTTTATCTTGATAGTAAAACAATACCTTATATTCAAAGAAATATTGAAATAAAAATTTTATATTTTTACCTTTATTTTTGATGATTCGATGGTCTTTCTAACCATCATTGATTTATGGATTTGTGGCCATTACAATTCCCCTGACCACATTTTCTATTACTCTCTATTAGTCTTTGGGAATTATTTTTCTCTTCTATTTCCATATTTTCACCTTTCATTAATGTTATATTATTTAGAATCATGGTTTTCTGTTATTATAAATGACCTTTGTATTTCATTTTCCCTCTTTTTAAGAGGATGTTTTATTATCCCTTTTATGATGAGGGTTTTCCATAAAGGAATTTTAAAATGTCAAACTCTTGATTTCCAAGTGAATGTTAAAATTTTGAGGATGAAATTTATTTAAGGTGGTGAGAATTTAACACCCTAATATTCTAAAATAAGAACTTTATGTTTAACATCATATACGATAAACAACACCGAGCTTAAATGACCCCTGAAATATATTATTTAAATATAACTCTTATAACCTAGATTTTGAATTAGCAGGTAAAAATAGGATAAATTTCATTATGAAATATATATAAGGGTGCTACTCAATTAAATTTTATTTATTAAATCTAATTAAATAAGCACACATTTTTCAATAAAGTCTTCCTATACTTCAAAAATGACTTTTATTGATTTTTTTCATGTGGTAAATATAATTAATTTATGAAAAATTTATCAATTTTGTTTTATAAAAATAGTATAATTTTTTAAATGATCATATCAAAATTATATTAGGGTGAAATTTTTATGTTTTTATAAAAACATTGGTTTTTCAGCGAATAATGAAAATATTGATTTTTGTAAAACTATCATTTATTTTCATTAAATAAAGTAATTTAAAGTCCATATATATTTTTTATTTGGTGTAAAATTTAAATATTAATAATTTTATTTATAATAATATAATTAATTTCATTTTGATCGTCAATTTTTAAGATTTCAGTATATATCTATTTTTATGCTTAAAACATATTTTTCTGAAAACTATTAATATTTTTCCATTTTAATAAATTAAAATAACCACTAATGAGTAATAATTTAAATTAAATCTATAGATTATATATCTATATATATTAATTTAAATTCATATAATTAAGAATAATATTTATAGATTTAATATTAAATCATCTTTTCTTTGAAAAATACATTTTCCTAAAAACCCAATTTTCATCATGCTTTGGGAGTTAAATTTTAATTTAAATTATTCTACTTATGTGAATTTAATATTTAAAGATGGGTTACATATTTGAGTTATGATATCCAAATTTGTTATATAGGAACATTTTATTTTAATTCATTATGAATATGGACTATAATAAATAATTATCACCACAATAAGGGTAAATTGGGTAACTAAGATTAAATATTATGTTATAAAGACTAAACAATGACCATAAAAATTGCCCAAATTTTATTGGATGATAATATTTCTTCCATAAAAATAAAAATTCCTAATATATTTAATTTTTTCCATTTTTCCAATATTTTTACCTTTATATCATTTTATATATAAAAAAATACAAAATATCACTTTTCTGCTTCTAAATTCTAAAATATTTTTTAACAATGATAATGACTTCCTCTGTTAGATTATAAATAATTATATTAAATATAAATTGTTTTTTATCATTTTAATTTACTTTTAATTTTTATGTATGAGATAATTACATTAAAGTTTTATGCAACGCCAACATAATATTTATTCAATTAATAGAAAAATAAAATAAATTCCTTTAAAAATGTTAAAAGTAATATAATTTCAATAAATTATTGTGTTTAAAAATATATATATATATAAATATAATATTTTTTAAATGTTTAAATGTAACATATTATAATTTATTTATTTTTCATGTTTTTTTCAAATTCAAATTAAATTAATAGTTCCAAAAATAACATTAATGTTATTTTATAATAAATAATATTTGATTAAATGATTTAAAATTACTAAAAACCCTATATTCATAAACCTGAGTGTAAAATGATTTAAAATATCAACTATTATCCATTAATGGACCAATTATTCCTTTATAGTAACAATATTGATCTCTAGAGAGTAAAAAACTTCATTATCACAGTAATTGTCAAAAACGGTTTATAAGGGTTAAAACAAAGAGATAAGGGTAAAATGAAATATAACCTTATCCAAATATTATGGGATGATATTATTTAAACCCATCATCATCCTATACTATAATTATATTCTTTTTTATCCTTTTTTAATTGCAATTAATTTATAATAATTTAATATTCTAAGAAATTCCAAAATTGTCCCCCCTCTCACTTAAAAAGGGAACCTCCTATCCTCTCTTATTGACACTTAAATAACCATTTTTTTCTTCTAATACCTACCCAAATAACTTCTTTAATTTACTTATAGTTTCCTAGAGGTTTTTTTGTCATAAATCCTCCAAGGAATGATTTTAGTGTAAATATAAATAGCTTGTCTATAGAATATGTATTGTTCTTAACCGAGGGTTTTTGTTTTATTTATTTTTCCACCTCCTTAAAATATTATTCAACACTGATGATGTAATAAAATAATTATCTACCATATATATGGAGATTTTTTTTATGTTAATGTAATATCCTATATATATCTCATCTTCCATCAAATTGGAAACTAAACTGTTGTTTTTGTGTACGGCAGACTATCGCCACGTGAACATATGTAATCCGTTTTCCTTCACCACAGCCAACGACCAGTTTACATGATGAATTTACCATATATATGAGATATTAATATACATATTTATCATTTTTATATATAATATATCATATTACTTCTTACTTTCCATTCATTTAATAATGATAATGTTTCATGTCTGTACATGTGGACTACCACCTCCACTAAGTGATGTAATTCATTTTTCATAACCACATAAGATAAATTCTATGTATAAGTCTATTTAAATAAATAATATGATATTTATTTTATGATTATAATTTTTCAATGTTAAAATAACTCTTATCTTTTTTCCATCATGGTCATGGAAAAATGGAAATGTTTCTCTTGTGTGTGTACAGCTTATCGTCTCCATGATTGTAACATATTTCATTTTTCATAACTATTTCTCATGGATGGTTTAAAAATTATAATTAATGTATAAAACTGATAATGATTTAATTATTATTATTATTCTGGGGGTTATGGAACAATAATCTCTTTTACCATTTTCAACCTACTAAATTTATTTCGGGCATATGAATCGAATATCATAAAAACATCTGACACGAACTTAATTGATGAGTAAAAAATAGCATGGTAATAAATAAAATAAAAGAAATAATAAATATGATGAAAATTCATAGTAAAGTAAATAATTAACATAATTTTATTATTCATAAATATAAAAAACATGCATGATGATTTGTACTTGAATTAACAGATTTTATCTCAATTTTCTATCATTAAGTTATACTTAATTATTTTTCACTTAATTTATTTCATATAGTGTATATAATTTCCTTCTTACATGTAATGTCATGTATCATTCATATTTCCTAGTATTTTATATTTCAATTCAAATTATTTAATTTTATGGTATTTTACTACAAAGTTTCCAAGTTGTAATGGGTTTCATAACTCAATTTCTTTTTATTGGGTTATATTACTTCTTCATTGTCTTTAATATTCTAATATTATGTGTGTAATTAATTTTAATTATTTTACATTTAATTTATACTTGTTTTATATATATTTACATTTTATATACATAATCAATTAATTTTTATTTCATTGGTATAATCATTGTAAGAGATATCATCTCAATTTCCACTCTATTGAGACGTATTTGGTATTATGAACCTATTTATTTATTTGAGGGGTATCTACATAGAATTTTATATGTGATATAATGAATATATTTATATTCATATTATTTAATGTTTCATTTGAATTTATTTCTTTCATTGGGTTTCTGATTCTAAAGTAACTGAAGTTGTAAGGGTTTATTTCACAATCTCATCATTATTAAAGATTATTTATGTTTAAGTGTTTTATGGGGGGAATTATTTGATATTTATATATTAAAACCAAACAAAATTTAGTCTCCTATTATTATTTATGTAAATTATAATATTTCCGTTTATTTTCCACCCTTTAAGTACTCAAGATACTAAAATCATGTTTTAAAAGAAAACTAACTTGTATTTCTACTCAGTCGTGAATCTTTTACTACTATATACAAATTTTAAATAAAATTTTTTAAAGAATATTTTTAATATTCTAAGTTATTTATTAAATAAAATTTTTCCCATTTTTAAGTTTTTATAAAATTCTTTAAAAGTAACCTTCTTATCATTTTCTAAAAAGGTACTTTTGAATTTTTATTGAAAATGAGAAAGGAATATTTATTTTAACTTAGTAAAAATTAATGGAATTTTTCCATCATCAAGATCGATATTTGATTTGAATATCCATTTACAATTTTACATTGTTGTTTTTAAAGAAATTATTTTCCCAAATATTCTATAAATTTTTAGTTTTTTAAACTGATTTTAAAACTGAAAAGGGTATTTTTATCAAGAATATTTTTAAATATATTTTTATGGAATTTATATTCATAAATGACCAAAAAACTATATTTTACTTATACTCCATAGAATAAATGTTTAAATGATACCATCATTATTCTTTATTTGGATATTCTATGATCATTTTGACCAGGTACAGTACAGACAATCACTTAGTTAATTTTTTAGTCATTAACATTCCCTTGAAACATTAACTTTATTGTGATAATTAGACATTACATTACCCCTAAATATTTATATTGTTTATCATAGATAATATTATTTATTAAATATTATATCATTCCTACATATTCTATTTACTATGAAAGTTATTTGATTGATAGTGGAGAACCTTGATAAATATATTTTTTTTAATCAATGTGGATATTTATTAGTAAATAATATTGTTTATGAATTGAAATGATCATTCAATAAATGAGAAATGGATCAGACATGCAGTGATGGATGGGTCCTAATTATATATGTCCCTCGATGAATCAACAGGTCTCATGAGACTAATCAGTAATATGGAATTAAATGGGTTTTTGTTGTATACTTATTCATTGACTAAACCATCTTGGAATAAGGACTTGATGGTATAGATATCATAAAATCTCAAAGTGTGATGTTCAATATTAAGAACTTTCTTAGTTGAGAGTTTAACTATTATTATCCGTGAGATTAATTTATTGATATTATTTATGGATTCAATTTTTCAAGATATTGAGTAAATGAAATATGTTTTTATTTATTTACCATAACATATTGATTATTACTTATTGACTCATTATAGATTAAACTATCTGTAACCCTTACTGAGCATCTGATCTCACCCTCATTTGGTTTCCTTTCATGATATTTGAAAAATTAATTTTTGAATGAGTTAAAGTATTTGAAATATTTACTTTCATTATTTTTTTATGTTTTCAAATATAAAATGAGATTCAAGTATGTATCTATTTTACCAAGTATAATAAACTATATGGTGCTTCATATATGATTCATTTTATCTCGTTCCCATGTAATAAAATATCCTCCAACTCTAGTCTACTAGGTTTGGGATCTTTATAGTTGGTATTAGAGAAAATTTAGTATAAAACTTGGAAACTAGATTTTGGAAAAATTCATATTAGAGAACATAACCCTATTACTAAATTTGAGGATAAGTCTAAGTATAGGATAATATTATGAAATTTGGAAATGTGTAGATTATATAGTTTTCCTAGAAATATATCCCTGTTTAGATACTACAACTACATATGGTTTTGACATAGATGTATCTAGGTGTAAAAAAATGAAAAATAGTTGTTCAAGTATATCGTGTTCATCATTCTAGTTCACAGTGAGTGTTCCCTTACTATTTTCCAAGTTTGACAATCCGAAGGGATATGCTTGGGTTTATTGGAATTTTCTCTATAAACAGTTATAATGAATTAAAAAATAAAACATATAGAAACATATGATATTCCATAGTGAAAAGGGATAATTTTGAAGTGACTTAGGATGATATATCTAGGTTTCATAATAAGTAACAAAAGTATAGATACTCCTTTAGATGTTTTGTGTGATTTTAGTATACCATTATTAGGGATATTTTGGGACACATTTATGTTAAAATAATCATAGGGTTTAGTTTATGTTTTAATGAATGTTTATTTCAGGAATAATGATTTAACATTTTATAGAATAATTTTAAAATTTATTGATAACCTTTGGGGTTAATATAATGGTAACACCTTGATATTTTAAAAATGAACTTTTTGATTGATAGCATATATGACATCCAACACTGATCTTAAACAACCCACAAAATATATTATTTAATTATGACCATTATTAACTAGCCATTAAATTTTTTTTTATGAATAACAATAACTAAATAATTAAAATCATTTGATTTACCCATGTATAAAATAAACTCAGTGGTTATCAATTGCTTAGAAATGAAAATACAAATCATTTGAAAGTAAAAGATATATTTTCCTGAAAAACTATTTTAATGAATGAAATATGTTTTTATCTTTATAATTTTAATTAACCACTATTAGTGAATTATTATAATTAAATTTATATATTATATTTTAAATAAAAATATTATCATTCATCTAATATTTTTTCAAATCATGATATGTGAAAAAAAAATCCAT
Organism: Viscum album; assembly: GCA_963277665.1. Lineage (NCBI taxonomy): Eukaryota > Viridiplantae > Streptophyta > Magnoliopsida > Santalales > Viscaceae > Viscum > Viscum album. The sequence goes on along the minus strand of OY728162.1, from coordinate 1,493,717,297 downwards.
TTTTATGCTTAAAACTGTATTTTTCTAAAAAACGATTCAATTATGTTTTGTGCACCTATTTTAAAATTATTTTTTAAAATTATAGAAACTTTATTGGTAAAATAATACGTAATTTTTAAAATTATCATGTAAAAATTATCTTAGGGTGAATTGTTGAGAATTTTCTAAAAATTTTAATTTTTCAAGGAATGGTGAAAAATATTAATTTATATGGAAATATTATTTTTCATTTAAAGAATTTATAGAGATAAATTTTATTTATATATTGTTTTAAAAGTATAATTAGTTCATTAATATTTTAATTAATCTAATATATGTAATTGGTATCAATTTTATGTTGATTTTTATATAAACATTTCTTGTTCTTATGAAAACGTTTTCTCTGGAAAATTGCATTTTCATCACATCTGTGGGTATAATTTTAAATTAAATATAACCACTTATGTGACTTTAATTTAGTAAAATTGATAAAGAAATTTGGAATATTAATAATTAATACTATATAATATTTTTAATTTAATTTATTCTATAATAAATAGTAAAAACTGTAAAAACTATTTCTCATAATTAAGTTTAAAATGTATTTGTTGGGGGTTAAATTGAAAATATAAGGGTTAAAATGACATAAAATTTGTATAATTAATATTTTACAGAAATATTCTGAACTTATACCATATAAATGTTTATAATTATCCATTTTGGAGCCTTTTTGGTTGTGTAAAATGTGGGTACATCTTTATCTTCACAAAAATTCCAAGTGTATTCTCTCCCCCACTTATAAAAGGAAACTCCCTATCCTATCCTCTTTACACAAACAAATCCATATAGTTTACCTAATAACTGAAAAAATACCTTTATTACATATATAAACATTACCTAGAGTCATTTTTTATTATAAAAATGTTCTACTAAGGCTTTATGTATAAACCTAAATAGGTTGTCTGGAGAAGAGGTAAAGTTCTTAACCTTGAGTTTTCAATTATTTTTCTTCTTGTAATGCCTTAAAATAATCATAAACTATGTAAAAATAATAACACCATTATATACCATATACTTATATGTTGTTATGTTATTTTCATAACCTATAACAATCTAACCTTCCTTCAAATCGGAAATGAAGTCTTCAATCATGTGTACAGTAAAGTACAACCTCGTGAACAAATGTAATTCGTTCTCCATAACTATCTCTCATGAATGGATATAATTAGTTATTTAATGTATATATATTAGATTTATTACATATATATACTTCTTGAATTATAATAAAACATCTAAATTCTTAAGTTATAATCCATTGGAAAATGATAACATCGCTCGAGTGTACGTGTGGAATACAGCGTCCACAAAGTGATGCGAAATGTTTTTCATTTTATTTTAAAATTAATGGTAATAAGGATATATTTATTGAATATATATGATATATATGATATAATAATAATTCTATAAAGGTGAAATAATATACCCCTTCCCTTCTTTCCAACTATTAAAAAATGAAAATAACATTCATGTGTATGTATAATCAACCATCTCCAGGAAAGGTGTAATTAATTTTTCTATCCATTAATTTTATTTTTGACTATAAATACATATATAATGAATATATATGATATTTATGTCATGTTAAATATTATTCATATTATTTAACCACGATCAAATTACAAGGACTGAAACTACCAAACCAAAACATATAAAAAAAGTAGTTATAAAATGGAACAATGATTTTAACAAATAATTGATAATAAAATGGTGATAAAAAGTTATAAATAAACAATATATTGTATAATATATATATTTGTATGGTTATAAAATATATTTATAATAATAATATATTTATTATAAATTATTTTTGAACATGGACGAATGAAATTAGACCTGAGGTAAGGGATTAGGTCTCGATTTCCTTTCATTGAGTCATATTTTATTATTATGCACGTAATTATTTAAATTTGGTGAATATAACACCCATTAGGAATTTAATATCAGGATTACTTCATGCATAATATTATTTTAAAGTTTTAATTTTAATTATTTCATCCAAGGTAATTTTACTTGAATGATGCCAAGTAGTAAGGGGTTTCATAACTCAATTTATTTTTATTAGGTTATATTACTTTTTCATTATATTTGATATTATAAAATTATTTGTGTAATTAATTTAGATTATTTTATTTTTTATTTATAATTTTTCAATTTGGAATTATAATTGATACTCATAATTAATTAATTTATTATTTCTCACTTCAACAATATGAACTTTGAAAGATATTTTGCCTTAATTTCTACTCTATTAAGACATGTTTGGTATTATAATCCTATTTTTTATGAGGTGTATCTACTAAAACTTTTATATATTATTTAATTAATCTATTTATATTCATGGTATTCGATGTTTTATTTCCTTCTTGAGTGTTATCATTCTATAGTTACTAAAGCGGTAAGGTTTTATGCTTTAATATCATTTTAATCGGGATTGTTTATACTTGAATTTCCATTGAAATAAATTATTTTATCATTTTATAATAAAGACATTTAAGATTATTATTCTCTATTTATTAATGAATTTTTCAATTAATATTTCCATTTTTCTCTATTTTGTTCTTAAAAGGGTTGAAAAATGTTTTCTAGAAAATCTGACTTATTTCTCTTTTTGGTGGAAATTTTTTTTCTTTTATATCCATGTTTTTTAAAAAAAAAAGTTTTCTAGAATGTTTGTAGTCTTATACTATGATTTTTTAGAGTTATTTTTACCTAGGTTTGACTTTTTTTCAAAAAAACATAAAAGGAATCTTCTTGTTTTTTTCTAAATAGGATGCTTTTTGAATATTTATGAAAAATGTGAAAGAAATATTTGTTTTAATGTACTTAGAATGAACCGAATTTATTCCATCATATCTTATCATTAATTTAAAGATTCCTTTAAAATTGAACAAGTTTCTTTACAAAGTAAATTTTTTATTAATATTTTGAATTTTTTAAAACATTATTTTCATAGTGAAAAGGGTATTTTTCCCAAGAATGATTTTAATGGTCATTTTATGATATTTCTATTCCTAATTGACAATAAACCTTTTTTAACATATTCTCTACTAGGAATATGATGTAATCAAACCATACTTGTTATCTCTTTAGAGGGTTTATGATCATTTTGACCAAGGAAAGTATTGAAATTCACTTTTTTTATTAATTCTATATTTATTAACTTTCCCTTAAAACATTCACTTTATTATGATCATCGAATATTACATTTTCCATAAATATCTTTATTATTTTTACAATAGATATGATTATTACCAAAACTCTATACCATTTTTAAATATATTTTTTTAATTTTAAATTTATTTTATTGATTGGGTAACGAAAAATAGTTTGTATTCTTTACTAGATTCAGATATTTATTGATAAGACATATTTTTCATAAATTAAATCAATTATTCGATATATGAGTAATGAATTCGATATGCAGTTAATAGTGGGACCCAGAATTATATAGCTACTTGATGCATCAATAGGTCATATGATTACATTAAATGGGTTGTCGGTGTATACTTATCCATTGATTAAACTATCTTGGTACAAGGTCTTGATGGTATATATATCTTGATGTTTGAAATCATGATGCCCAATATTAATAATTTAATTAATTTGGAATTTAGTTATTATTCTCTATGATATTACTTCATTGATATTATCCAAGGATGTATTTCCTGTTCAAGTTATTTATTAAATGGAATTTTTTTTCAATTGTTTATCTTTCCATATTTATTATACCTTATTTACTAATGAAAGATTATTTTTAACGTAACTCTTACTGATAATTTTAGATCACCTTTATTTTTTTTCCTTTTTTTAAGATTTCCAGAAGTGTATTGTAATTGATATATAGGGATATGATAAATGTAAAAATGGTATTCTCAAATAAAATACTATGTTTTATTTTATATTTTCAATTGTAATGTGAGATTCAAGTATGTATCTAGTTTTTCAAGACTACTAAACAATTCAGTCCTTCGGGATGTGATTCCTTATATCTAGATCCATTGTAAAAAAGTCACCATCAACTATGGGCTTCTAGGGTCCTAATATTTATAATTTTTATTATAGGAAGTTTCGTTTAAACCTTCGGAACTATATTTAGTGAAATGTAGATCAGATAACATAAAACTATGACTGACTTTGAGGATAAGTCTATGTATAGGATAACGTCCTAATGTTTTGGTAAGGTGTAGATTATGAGGATTTACTAACAATATATCAATGTATGGATTCTAAAACTGGATCTGTCACTAACACAGTTGTTCCTATAAGTCATAACTCTAGAAAGGGTTCTTTGGGTTTTGACTCGATCATCAGTTGGAGTAATTCAATGGTATTTTTTGCACACATGGTTTGATACTCTTAGTGAATATGCTAAGAACAATTCACATTTTATTTATAAACCAACGTGAAGTATTTGAATATAAAATTATCATGGATGACCTATGTTAAATCAAATGTTTCAAAGATTAAAAATAATTTCTCGTGATTTACACATCCTATAAATGATATTTCATAATTATGATTTTTGTTTCTCACACCAAGATTTTTGGTTTTAATCAGTGTCTAGAACATGAAGTAATGATGTTAATGCGAAATGTGATGGAAATGTGGTGATTATGAGAAACTGAATGGGATGATGATTGAATTAAAAGATATTGTGATTATTCCTAATTAGTTATCCCAATATATGAAAAGAAATTTATACCATAACCTACTCTTAGGCTTGCCAAAGAATATAAGGATAGATTCCACTAAGATATAATGTGGTGGAGATCATGGAGGAAAGAAGCCTCAATTTCCTTGATATCAAAAAAGTGGAAAGAGACACCCAGGGGAATGCCTAAAAGGAATATAAAAAATTATATTTGGGGAAGAAGGGAATAAATCAACAAATTATTGATTAAAATTATGTGTTAAATTAAAATAAATAAATTTCATCCTAGAGATGCATTTATAGTTCATTTCCTTCAATTTGGGGAACCTGTAAATTATCTCATTCAGTCCCCTCTTCTTATAGTAAACTCTTGGATCAAGAAAGTAAATATGTTACACCAATAATTAAAGTTAAAGGGTTGAAGTATTTATGAATTTGAGTTCAATAGATATGTTTTAGAACTATTTTTCCCAATGGTATTTTGGTTATAGGAATCTAAACACATATAAATATTGTGTTAACTTTTGAAGCATATATGTCTTAATGTAATATTAACTTAAGAGTTGTGGATACCAAAATGGTTTTGTGAGTTTAAGTTTGATCATAATTTCAAGGACTCAAACACCCCCTTTGAGGTTTTATGTGATGTGAGTTTATCATGATTAAGAATATTTTGTGAGAAATTTATGGTAATAAAACCAATTAGTTTAGAATATGATTTAGTGAAAAAGTTATTTAAGGAATAATTCCTTTACATTTTGTAGGGAAAAAGTTTAAAGTTATTAATAACCTTTAGGGTTTTTAAGATATTTGATGATAAGGTAATTACGGTTGTTAAAATTTGGGAACATATGTTTTATTTTGTAGATAACCATGGGATTGAAAATTGATTTGATGGTTAATTTTATTTTTGAGTACGTTCATCATATTTTTTGATGCATTCTATGAATTATATTAAAATATTTTTAAGAATATGGATATTTCACATGCTAGGTGATAACAAGTTGCATCTAGCAAGGACATGGGGATCAATCCCACAATATAAGGGTGACAAGGTTGCAACGCCTACCACTATCCTACATGATTTCATTATTATTAGATATTTTTTTACTTAAATGGTTTTATGGTTAAATATTAAGTTAATTCTGGTAATCAGTTTTTATTCCTTGTCAATTAATTATATTTTGGGATATGTTTTATTTGGTTGAGATATATATATATATATATAACTATTATGTTTAATATAAGGGATTATTTTGGTAATATTATATCATGCTTTTGGAGTTGTCATTTTTAGGTTATGATATAACCATTGAGGTTAAAAAATATCTTTAATGTTTAAGTTATTGATTTTATATAGGATATGGGGTTACATATTTAAGGAATTATCTTTTTTAAAACTTTGGTTTTATTATTTAATTTTAGAGATTAATTTATTATATTTACCCATATTAGATAACATATTCAAATAATTTTTATTTTATAAAATACTAGAAACATTTATTGTTATTCATTTGTAGATTATATGATTCAATGAAGTTTATTTTAGTTATTTAAGAATAAAAATTATATTTAATACCCATAGATGATGTTATGGTGTAGATTAACTAAAGGACAAAATTATATTAATTAAGTAATTATATTTTCTTATGTTCTTAATCTAGATGCTAAATTAATTCATCAAACCAAGGAAAAGGATCTTGAAAAAACAATGTTACCATATTACATTCATATCTGATGAATTAATGGTCTTTTTTAAACCTCATCAATTTAAGGTTTTTTCATTGTTAACTTTCTCATGATCATTCAATTTCTTGTGATTAATGAAATCTATAACCATCCATAATTTTGTAGGAATTATGATTTTCTTTCATGTCCGTATATCCACCTACCACAGATGTTTTCCTACTTGGTAACCAAGTTATACATTATTCTAGAAGACCTTTGTGATTCCCTTTATCTCTTATAAAAAAATGATTTATTAACCCTTTTAACTATGTGTTATTTCAATAATGGTATTTTAAAATATCAAAAACTTGATTTCAAAGCATAATATCAAATTAGTATGATGAACTTTATTTAAGGTTGAGAGAATGTATCACCTTGAGATTTGAAAAGAGGAACACCATGTGCAATAGTGTATATGACACGAAACACTAAGCTTAAATGACCGGTGATGTAACACCCCAATAGTTTATAGTTTGTTACCTTGTGAAAGTAATTCAATAGCTTACACTACACGCAACACCGAGTTTGAACGCACCAAAACTTACCAAATTAGCCATTAAAAAATCAGTTATGAATAGTATTAACTGTATTTTTAATCTTATATACTCTATATAATTTTAACACCCATATTATGTGTTTCTTAGACATAATATAATAATAAATGCAATTTTTCCGATAAATGAAGTTTTTTTCAAAAATACAATTTTACCACCTACTAATGGTGTTTTTTTTAAATGAAATATCTTAAACTTTTATATTAAATTTGAAAAAATAAACTTATTATTTATAATTGAGACATAAAAAATTTAGTTTCGACCAATTTTTGGTACTTTTCTGATTACTTTTTATATTTTGATGAAGAGTGAAAAATACTATGTTTTAATTGAAAAAAAAACTTTTTAAATTGAAATAATTTACAGTGTTAAAATATGAATTTGAATGGTTTTGAAGTATAATTAGATTATATTTTTATCATTAAGTATAATTTATGTCATTTTATGTAATTTCACATTTAAACTGAACATAAACAAGTTTCGATCTTTTGAAAGTTATTATTTCTTAAAAACACGCTTTATTTTTTGACGATGGGAATTTATTTTAAATTAATTTTTACCACATCTGTGATTTGAATTTGGAAAAATTAATTCCATATTTTTAATCCTGAGGTAAAAATTTTATAAATAGCTAACTTTTATTTTTAGACATTATGAATAATTACTTCAGTAAATATTTTATTTATCATGGTTAAAGGGTGATCCGGTAAATAAGGGTAAAAAATAATATTATAATAACATTAAATTACACTAAAATGTGTTCTATTCCAATGAGTTGATACATGTCCGACAATGGGTATCCTTGGGTCTATTTTACGACCCCATGGATCCACTTGGGAGTGATAATGACATTTTACATTAATTAATCTAAAGTAAAGACAAAAATAACAAAATCATGTATCTTTTAGTAAAACATTTTTTTATGGGGATATATAATTTATCTCTTAGACTATAAATATTAATTATAAATATAAATATATTTAATAGATAATATTATTTTATTTATAATTTTTAGATATTATATAATTTAATTTATTTATGATACAATGATGATGTAGTAATTACCCTAATAATAAAATATTAAAATAATTGATATTATATATATCCAAATAAATGTAAATTGGGACTTATGATAAATTAAACTAATTGTATAGGTTAATATGACATCTTAGGGTAGGTTAAATAAATTTTATTTGAAGTAATAATGTTTTTATGGATTTCAAAAAAATCAAATACCAAATAGTGTCAAAATTGGCATAATTGAGTTTTTAAAACAAATTCTATATTTTTAATTGATATAATATTCCTAAAAATCTAAGATTCGGAAAAAAGACTTAGATAAGGTTATATATATTAATAATGAACCACATGGGGTTCTCCTGCCTTGTTATAGTAAGTTTATTAACCATATAATATAAAAATACAAAGAGACATGGTAAATGTCAAACTATTTAACTAAGAGTTAAATCTAAAAGATAAGGGTAATATGATGACCTAAACTAGTCTAAAACCTATTGGTTGAAAGGATTTAGACACTTAATCACCTTATCATTTAAATAATTTATTTTTGAGCCATTATAAATAGAAAATGATTTTATCATAATATAATATTTCAATCTTTTCATAAAGTGGCCCTCACCTCTCTTATAAAAGGTCACTTCCCCTTCTCTTAATTTCACACCTCCAAAGCCTTTTGGCTCAGCCAAACCCTACCCAAATATCCTCCCAAATATTTTCCCTTAATTCTAGAGGCCTTTTGTTGGTCCTAAATCCAACCTAATAATCCCTTTTGATCAAATCAAAAGAAAGAACATGAAGAAGAGGTAAATATTTCACTTCATATTTCAAGTTCTTTTCATCTTCTACTTCCTCTTTGTTTGTTCTTTACATTATATTATAATAAATACATAATATTCTATATACATTGATGTTATTATAAAAATGGTACAATAATATTAATTATTCTATCCATCCTATAAATGACAAAGTCACCATATGTGCGTACGTATGGCTTACTGTCTCCACCTCGTGGTGTAGTTTGTTATTCAAACACTTCATTATTTGTATGGGTATAATAATGAGTATAACTGATTAAAATAATAAATATAACATTTTGATGATTCTGTATATATGATATTCCATCCAATTACATACTATTTCTTCATCAATGATATTGTTGCTCGTGTGTATGTACGGATTACCGTCTCCACGACGCGATGAGATTCATTCCCACGTTCACCATTCAACAGTGACTGTAAAAATATATATTATTAATAATTATGTAATATATGAAATATAATTATACTGGAGATATATATATATATATATACTTACATATATCTTATTCACTTCTGTTCAAATCGATATGAAAAATAGAAACAGCTTTTATGCTTACGTACGACCTACTGTCTCCATAAACGGTGCCTTCAATTTCATATATACATCTATTATAAATATTTATAATATAAATATAAATGATATATAAATCAAGTTATATTATATAAGTATTTAATTCATGATCTAAATTATACGATCAAGAATAACAAGATAAAACATATATGATAAAGAAAGCGTTTTTTACCCAAAATGTTAATTTAATATGGAAATCATTATTAAATGGGTATTATAAAGTCAAGAATGAATCATGTATGATATAATAAATATTAATATGGTTATTGTGTAATTTAATAACATATTATTTTCATTATACAGGAGGTTAAATGTACCCTCAACCAATGGAAAGTGCAAGGTAAGGGTAAATTCCTCAATCTCATTATTATTCAAGATTGTTTATAGGTATGTTTTTACTAGGACATATTTATTATCCATATACATGTTTCATAAAATATTTTTCAAAGGTATTATTTTTTAAGGGGAACTTTTATTAAAACATCATTTTAAATGTTTTAAATATTTATTCTTCTAAATTCTTCTCATTAATGTCCATATTTTCAAAATGGTTTTTTAATGATTTATTTTTAAAGACATGAATGTTTTTAAAATGTTAATTCCATTCAAAAGTTTCAAAGAGGTATGGGACACTTGATTCAAAAATGTATTTAAATGTATTCCTTTATAAATTGTGTCACTTCGAAATGTTTTCATGAAAAAGGGATACTTCTCTCCAATATTTTTACAAATCATTTTTATCTATGTCAACATCCTTTGTTGGATTTTAAACTTGTTTGAAGGTGATTTATTATGATACAAATATTTCATAATTTATTGAAGGTTTTCTGATATATTTGACTGTGGATGTGTTATTTTTATACCATTCATAGTTTATGTATAAATTATTGAAATTTCGTATGGAGGTTTTAATATGAATGTTATGTTATGTTTCAACCTATTCATATGAGGAATTTATTTCACATAGTAAGTGACGGGTGGAGCCCGCTATAGCTCCTCGATGCATTAGTAGGTCTCATGATACAATTAGATGTGGAATTGGCTGAGGCCTTTCCCAATTTGATATATGGTTTTTTCTGAGGCCTTAATCATTTTTAGACGTCTTGGCTGAGGCCTTGACAAAAAATTTCTGAATGTCTGCCATTATACATTCCATAATTTTGAAAATAATATTGATGGTTCATCTTGTTATTCGACTAGTAGAGTACCCATGACTATGTTTTTTTATGGAATTATTTACTCAGCTCATATTTCTTCCATAAAGTTTACGTGTTTATTATTTGTAAAGGCATGTGTTTTCAATTATTCACCATGCCTGTTAATTTTTTTATCTTCTGCTAAATTTTTTTCCCTTATTGACCATCTAAGATCACCACTTTCTTATGTTTTATTTTCCCAGGCTTTAAAATAAGTGTATTACGATTGACATGCAGGGTTAATTTTTTTTAAAAGGATTGAGGCGCAAAGGCCTCTATATTAAATGAAAATAGAAAACAGGAGAGGACCACCAAAGAACCACAAAAAATACAGATATCTAGAACCAGGGTCCTTAAGCCAAACAAGCGCCACATACTGATCGAGGGAGTCCCGCCTGAGGAAAAATCAGGTCATTAATGTCCGGCTGGAAGCTCCGTGAGAAGTACTATTTCTCAAGAAGGGATGGAGATCAAAATGATTTCTCTTCTTCCCTTGTGTTGAACTATTCATCCATCTTCAGCGCCAGAAACAGACTGGACGACTCTTACAAATCTAAAACCGTAACCTCAGAACTGAACCAACAAGCAGCGCCTTTTCTGCTCTGGAGGGTAAGCTCATTAGGTTTTAAACCATCCTTGCATGCCTCACCCGGAACCTCAAAAGAACCATATAAAGATACAAATGAATTAGAAAGAAACAGAATAAAAATATGGCTAACAGAACAAAATAGGCCAGATAAAGAAGGGTCAATAAAGAGTTATAAAAGACTATAAATTCCCAAGTTTGAAAATCAGTATAAAGGAACACAAGCTAAAGACTTGAAACCGAACAGTGCAATGTTTAAGAATGCTGCTACACCGCATTCAGAAAAGAACCTGATCAAGAGATGATCTTAAAAAGGGGAGCTTTGTCCAAATCCCTTTTCAAGAGGGGTGAAAAAACATCAGGAAGTTTGTCATACCAAATGAAGACATCCCCTTCAGCTCCTTTGTTAGCCAAACCATCTACAACAGAGTTAGCTTCCCTATAAACATGAGTAATAATATGATTTATAGAAAAAAGGGAATCTAAACAATTAATCCATCGATTTTGAAGCTTCCAGGAAAGGTGACATGAACCATCCCTAATAGAAGAGACAATCCTAGTCGAATCACTCTCTAGCCAAATATTATTCCAGTAATATTTTTTGGCCTGCTCCACAGCAACGATGATTCCCATCATCTCAGCTTCAATTGAGGAAACAATACCACAAGAACCATAGAAGCAACCCACCACCATTCCTTTATGATCTCTGAATATGGCACCATATCCAGAAGGACCAGGATTCCCTTTCGAAGCACCATCTGAGTTAACTGTAAACCAACCAACAAAAGTCTGTTTCCATAGAACTTCAAAAGTGCCAACTGGAGGTTTAAAATTTCCGTTGATACCAATTCGGTTAAGAATAGTGAAATCATGAATGGAATTATCACAATCATGCTTCTTAGGCAGGTCAGCCACACGTATCTCAGCAAGTACGCGTGAGAGAGCAGAGGATATCGAGAAGGATTTATTCTCATGGAGAATTTGATTCCTAGAGAACCAGAAAAAATGCAACAATTTAGTAGTAGCAACTTGAAATAAAACCAGCAGTTGAGATGAGAGGCCAATATAGTTCCATATTTGAATAAAGTCCACAATAGAGGATGTCCTAGGAAGAGAAATCTTAAAAATATCTGCTAAATAATTCCATATTGAAGCCGCAGTTGCGCAATAGAGGAATAAATGATCAGCATCCTCTCTGTGTTGGTGACATAAAACACAAGAAGAACATAAAGAAATTCCACAACGTTAAAGATAATAATCAGTAGGAATCTTGCAATGAGCAATTCTCCAAACCAAATTGGAGTGAGATGGTCTAATAAATTTTTTATGCAAGTTCCTCATCCATTTATTTTCAAAGTTTGGGTTTAAGGAGAACTCATAAAAAGCTTTTTAAGTGAGAATTCCATTAGCCGCAGGCTTCCATGCCCAGAAATCCTTCTTGTTTGAGAAACAATAATTGTTGACAATGTTTAAAATGTTGATTGGAAGTCCATCCAAGTCTTGAAGTTGGTCCTTCATGGTAATATCTAGATCAATGTTCATATCATCCCTCACCAACTCTATAAGGGGGTCATCATTACATTTGGATTTCCAGAAATTAAGAGATGAGTCCTTCAAGACTGGCCATCTAGAATGATCATCAATTGAGGAAAATATGTATTTAAAAGCAGGGCAGACAGAGGAATCAATATAATTAAGAGACCCCATCTTTATCCTGTTAACGAATTTCCCCCGAAGAAAGTGTGAACTCTCAGAACTGCTGTTAAAAAGCCTCCACAGGAATGAAGCCTGCAATGAATCATTAAAGAGCACCAGATTCTTTATACCTAAACCCCCCGCATCATATGGATTGCAGCACTCAGACCAAGGAACCGTGGCCAGCTTTTTTTGAAGATACTTCCACTCCAAATAAAATTCCTATGGGATGTATTGACACTTTTTATAAGCAAAATAGGACATTTGTAAACCATAAAAGAATAAACCATCTTGGAGATAATGACTGATTTCACTAACCAAATCCTGCCAGCCATGGAGAGGTACTTTCCTTTCCAGGTAGAGAGACACCTTCTAATATTACTAACAATATCTGTGAAATAACAAGTTTTCGGCTTCCCCAAAAACAAGGTAACTCCTAGATAATTGAAGGGAAGAGATCCTTCTGTAATATTAACTTCATTGACAATAAAATTTTTCCTTTTCTCACTTATGTTCTTACCAAAGTAAACAGAAGATTTCTCCCAGCTGATGTCTTGACCAGAGACAGAAGCATAGTGTAAAAGATCTCTTTTGATATTTTTTATATTTCTCTTATCACACAAAGTGTATATGATGATATCATCAGCATATAAAAGGTGAGTATGAGAAATGATACCTCTTCCAGCATTAATAGACTTCATCTTCCCATTCTCAGCCATTATAAAAAGAAGTCTACTCAAATAATCGTCTACTATAGAGAAGATAATTGCAGAAAGGGGATCACCTTGTCTAACCCCTCTAGAGCAATCAAAGAAACCATGAGGGGATCCATTAATAAGATTTGAAATCCTAACAGAGCAAAATATGGTCTTGATCCAAGCAATTAAAACTTCATTAAACCCAAACATAAGAAGAACTTTGAAAATAAAACCCCAAGTCATTATATCAAAGGACTTTTTGGCATCAAGCTTGAGAGCAATATTACCACCTTGTGTAGGTTTCTTAAGCAAATTAACACATTCTGAGGCAGTAATGAGACAATCTTGAATAGATCTTCCCTTGATAAAGTTAAATTGATTATGGGAAACAATCTTACTAGCAATTGTTTTGAGTCTAGTGGAAAGTATTTTACAGATGATTTTAAAAATAGTGTTGACTAAATCCACAGGTCTGAACAAATTCATTTCATTAGAATTATCATTTTTTGGGATAAGAGCAAGGAACTGAGCATTTATTCCATAAGGAAGGTCCCCACCTTTGAATAAATGAATAAAAATCTTACATACATCATATTGAATGATGTCCTAATAAGTTTGGAAAAAGAAGTTACTAAAACCATCTGGACCTGGAGAGATTTCGGATTTGAGACTAAAAACAACTTCTTTTATTTCAATGCTCGAAGGAATAGAAGTGAGATTAGCATTATATTGAAAAGTGACCAGTTTTGGAATAATAAACTCCAACAGCTCATTCATTAAAGTAGGGCCATTAAATAGATCCTTGAAATAATAAATGACATGTTCTGAGATATCCCTATCATTGTCAATAACTTGGTCCCCATTCTTGATCATTGAGAGAGGTTTAGAAATCTTCCTGATTCGTTGCAGGGAATTGAAGAATTTTGTGTTCCTGTCACCATCCTTTAACCATTAAGACTTAAAAATGTCCCTTTGCAGTGCATATTTCATATTCAAGAGATTATTAAGCTTTGAAACAATCTCAGAATCCTCCTGGAGCCCATTAGGAAAGTTATTCAAAGTATTCTAAACTTGAAAATTCCGAAGAGAATCTTCAAGAGATGAGATATCCTGATCAATAAGGCTAAAATTCTCTTTGCTCCATGTTCTTAGAGATATTTTAAGGACTTTTAATTTTTTAATGCAAACAAACACATTATGACTTGAGCTGATAGAATTCCATGTGTTTTTAACTATAGAAGTACAATCAGGATGATTAACCCAGGTTTTGTTGAACCTGAAGGGCAAAGGAGGTCTAGATTCCTTGCCACACAGATTAGAAAGTATTGGATGATGATCATAATTAATCCTAGGATGAGTTATACAGGATATGGATCCCCAGAAATCAAGGGAAGCTTCATTAATAAATGCTCTGTCAATTCTTCTAGCAACAACTCTATTTAAAAAACTTATGTACCATGTAAATTTAGCCCCAACCAAATTAATTTCATGCAGATCATTGGAATCTATGCAATTCTTAAAATCCCTAGAGGATATGGCATTAAACACAGCACCCAGCTTTTCATCTGGATGAATGATTGAATTAAAGTCCCCAAGAATAATCCAAGGATCAGAAATGATAAAAGAAAGTACACTAATATCCATCCATAATCTCCTACGATCCTGATAGCTAGTATTGGCATAAACAAAAGACAAATAGTGTTGAAGACCAGAGAATTTGAAGGAACAAGTCACATGTTATCAACCATTATCAATTAAAGACATGTCAGACAAAGATGTGTGAGCCAAGAACCAGAGACTTTTGACATCAGAGAAACAAATATTATAGTCCACTAAGTAAAAACCAAGAGAGTTCAGACTAGAAATGTTTGGGGAGAAAATCCTCTTGGGCTTAGAAATCCCAATAAGAATAGGTCTGTGCTATATAACAAAGGATTTTAGGGATCACATAGTGTTTGAATTAGCCAATCCTTGACAGTTCCAATACAAGATCTTCATTTAAACTTAATGCCAGTTTTGGATCCCTCTTTGTTTGGGACATTCTTTTTTATTTTGATTTCCTTATAAGGTCTTCCTACTTTCTTTTTGGGAATTTATAAACCTTTAACACCTTGAATAAGATCATCAATATTTGAAACCTTGATATTATCTTTCTCTTGAGATTCAGGGGATATTATGTCATTAAAACTTCTATCCTGACCACTTTGACTACCAGCATAATTCAAATTAGTTACAAGATATTTTTCATTACCCGAAGTAGATAGGAAGATAACAGAGTCATGTAATGATTGACTAGAAGTAACTTTTACATCCATAGTATTAGAAGGAAACAAAGTATGAAAAGAAGGATCTGAGCAAGATTGAACAGCAACATGCTGATCAGCAGAGTGTGCCTCTAAACATGCATCAGTTTCCAGAAGATTCTTAGCTAAAGTAGGAACTGTAAGAAGATCCAAACCATTTCATACCACGAGAGACATTACTTTCATGTCTGGCTTACGTATGCAAGCATCAGGATTAAATTGGGTGATTCCTAATGCACTAAGACCAAAATATGGATCAGCAATGCAATTCTGCTTACCAGAGTTAATGTTTTCAGTCTCCCTACTATTCTGTAAGGACACCACAAGATCAAAAATGACTTTATAATAGTCTAGAAATATTTTATTCTCCTCCTCTTTCTTATGTGAGGCCGCAACAAAATTATGAACCTCATTGAACAGTTCAGTAAAAAATTCCATATCGTCCTCACAGACCCATTTTAAATTCTGCTCTTCCTCCTCAACCATGTCAGACCAAGAGACCCTATGTGAAGAGGAAGAAACAGATTTATTTGCAGCAGAAACATTGGAAGTATTTTTAACAGGAAGGGTTTGAACATGAGGGACCATAGGATTTTTTAGAATCCCTTTTTTCTCTACAAAGACTGACTTGTTCTTTTTGTTCCTATTAACCTCATTCCAATCCGAGGTTTTTACTGTAGTACTAGGATACCTTTTAATCATCCTACAATTCAAGACCGTGTGCCCTAAAATTTTTCAAACATCACAAAAATATGGAATAGTTTCATATTCCAATCTTATATCAGTTTTGAAGCCATTCGCATTAAAGAGAATGCTACTAGGTCTTTTAACTTCCAGATTTATGTCAACCAGAATTCTTGCAAAGAATCCAATTTCACCATCTAGTGTACACTGATCTAACCTAATTGGGGTTCCTAGACATGATGCAATGTCATTAAGAATTCTCATATTCCAATAAACTCAATTTAAACCATGTAGTCTCACCCAAATTTGTGCATTTGATTGTTTAAAAGTAAAATGATTGAAATTAACATCCCAATCAGATAGTCTTAAAATCCCAGGCTTAAGTTGCAAATTACCCAGATTCCAGGCCAAATTAAAAGATTCAGATGAATTGAGAATAATGTGAAAATAACCCTTACCGATTGAGATTAATCCCCAATCTCTTACGCCCCAGCAGTGTGAAATTCTACTCTTAAGCTCAGCATGAGACCAAGGTTTGTCTCCTTTTGAATAAATCAAACGACCTAGTAAAGAAAACTTTCATGTATCTAACCTTTGTTGCAAAGCATCCCGGTCCGCCACCACCGAGAAACCACCATTTTCTAATCTGATGATATTTGAGGGTTTAGGCAACACCTCCTTTACCCGATTTGAAGAACCCGAAAGGACTTTCACGAAGGATAAGTTTCTTCCTCTAAGATTTGAGGAATCTTGATATCCCAAGGACTTACCATCTACCTTCGGGACATGTAGATTGTCCGTATGTATCACTTACCACTCTGGATTGAACGAATCCATATAAAGACTCAGAAAATAAGGAAAGAAAGCTGCAAATCACCATTGACGCAAAGAGGAAATAGGGTTTCTCTCTTCATCACGCTCCTCCTTTTCAAAACAAATCCTCTTGACAAATAGGGTTAATCTAAAAGGGAATAATGGCATTCTCAAAGAACTATATATGCTGTATTTTATGACTAAAATCGTAATGTGAAGTTGATGTATGTAATCTATTTCCAAGACTACTAAACTAATCGGTCTTTCGGGACATGATTTCCTTGTATTATGTCAATGTATTAAAATACTGCACCGACACTAGGTAACTGAGGTAGGAGTGTTAAATTTGGTATCAGAGGAAGTTTATTACAAACCTTGGAAATTAGATTTAGATAAAATCTGATTAAAGAACATTACCCTAAGATAGACATTGAGGATTAGTATAGAAGGACTTCCTTGAATTGTGGTAATGTAGAGATTTTGTGTATTTTTGAAGAAATACATCCCTGTCTGGATATGAGTAGGTATAGGTGGCTCTGGAATTGATGTACTTAGGAGTGAAAACTCTGACAAGGAGTTTTGGGCTTGACCCAGGGTATCCTGGTCCACGACAGTTGGCCTTGTTGCACTCTTGATTATGACACACCTAGGGGATGTGCTTAGGATAATTCACATTTTCTTTACAAACCATTATAAAGGATTTATGAGTATATACATATTCAAAGAAAATATTTTTTATGATTATGTATTATATCCATAAACTGTTGAATTTATGTTAAGTGTTTTACAAGTTTGGAATTACGTATTGCGATTCAAAAACTAATATAATATATTCCATTATTTAGAAATACCACCTAGTGGAAGAATGGAAACCATATCAATGCACTTAATTCATGTAGGGATTTCCCTCCTACTCAAGATAATTATAGCGGAGCTAATGATGCAACTCATGCTGATCAACTTATCATCATACTGGGACAACTCACACAGGTTATGAATAATAACCTTACCCATATAGATCACCCTAATCCAAAACGGAGAGGATCAATGTTAGATCTCTTCATGAGGCAACAACCACCAACATTAAATTGGTCTAAAAATCCATTTGTAACTGAAAATGGATAAATTTCTTAGAGAAAATATTTTATGCTTTGGGGAGTAGCAAAAGGAAAAAAGTTTTCATGGCAGTTTATTGCCTCACCGGAGATGCAGATCAATAGTGGTTATTAATTCAAGACCCAAAGGAGGATGAAAAAGTATAAAGTATGGAATAAAGGTAGTTTAAAGATCTTTTATTAGAAAAAAACTTTCCTCATGACAATCGAGTGGATATGGAAAGGAAATTTCTGAGTCTCAGACAAAAGAAGTATGAGAATGTTGTAAAGTATGAAGCTAACTTTACAAGGTCAGAAACGCTTGCTGTAGATTATATACATTACCTATGAAGTAAGATTGGTCATTTATTTTTTGGGTTAAAACCATTTCTCTGTTGAGAATTATTCTGATAATCCTTCTCATCGTAAGAAGATATTTTCTCATGTGCTATCAAGACAGAAAAGGAATTCTCTAAGTCTTATGACTTTAAATAAAAGCAAGAGAAGAAGAGATTTGTTGAACACTCTAGGAAGGGAAATATAGAAATAGGGAAGAAGGGAAGAGTTTAGTTTCCACAATGTGATAATTGTGGAAGGAAGAACCCTGGTTCCTGTCTAAAAGGAATGGGATTTTGTTATAAATGAGGAGAAAAATGACACCAGGCTCGTGCTTGGAATTTAGAGACCTTTTAGAGAGAATTTGGGCATAAGTATTTTGGATAGAAATAAAGGTTGGAATGGATTATGTTTAACTTTGGATAGTATTTATTAATATTATTTTTGGAATATTATAATACTATAGTTTTAGAAAAAGGATAACCTGCAGGTCGGGCGATAACTCATCGTGTCGGACAAATATGCAGGAATCGAACCTTCAACCAAAGTGCAACAAGGCTTTAGGACCTACCACTAGCCGACAAGAAGTCTCTGGTTATTATAAATTATTTTTCTTCATGGTATATGTCTGGATCCTTATAATATTAGGATAAATATAATATATTTTTGTTCTATTATCTTTTTGAGTGAAAGATGAGTTTATGGTAGAAATTAGTTAAAGGATGGAACTCTACTTTTCGAGTATATATATATTTTTTATTATTATATAAATAAATTAATTCTTAAACTTTAGGTAAGGGATATTAAAACCAAAAATTTGTTGTCCTAATACCTTAGGTTTTATTGAACCAATGATATTCTAAATCATTTTATATTGATGGCTTGGAGGCCCTCAATTTTATACTTTTTTGTGATTGATGACCTCAATCGGTCCCTATAAATATTTACGTTTTTTCACCAATTATGTGTTTGTAATTTCCACTAATGTTCTCCTATTAGAAACCCTAAGTTGGTGGTGACTTTTTCATTTACATTTCCCTCTTATTAAGACTAAATTTTATTAACCCTCTGATGTGGTTTTTCTACAAAGGTATTTTCTATTTTAATCCTCTTATTTTAGAATAATTATTTCAAATTGTGAGGATGCAATTTATTGAAGGAGAAGAGAATGTAACACCCCAAGATTTCATAGTATGTTATCTTGTTAAAGTAATTCAATAGCTCATGCTACATGCAACACCGAGTTCGAACACACCAAAACTTACCAAACTAGCTGTTCAAAAAGTGGTTATAAATAGTATTAACTGTAGTTTGAATCTTATATACTCTATATAATTTTAACACCCATATTATGTGTTTCTAAGAAATAATATAAGAACAAATTCAATTTTTCAGATAAAGGAAGAATTCTTAAAAAATGCAATTTTACCGCCTACTAATGGTGATTTTTTTAAATACAATATCTAACACTTTTATATTAAATTTGACAAAATAAACTTCTTCTTTATAAGTGGGATATAAAAATTTAGATTGGAAAATTTTTTTGTACTTTTCTAATAACTTTCATATTTTGATTATGAGTGAAAAATACTGTGTTCTAATTGAAAACAACTTTTTAAATCAAAATAATTTACAGTGTTAAATTATGAATTTGAATGGTTTTGAAGTATAATTAGATTATATTTTTATCATTTAATATAATTTGTTTTTTGTAATTTCATATTTAAACTGAACATAAACAAGTGTCGGTCTTTTGATAGTTATTATTTCTTAAAAATATGCTTTTTGTTTTGACAACAGGAATTAATTTTAAATTATATTCTGCCATTTTTGTGTTTTGAATTTGGAAAAATGGATTCCATATTAGGAATCAGGAGGTCCTAAATGTGTAAATAGGTAACTGTTATTTTTAGACATTATGAATAATTACTTCGGTAAATATTTTATTTACCATGGTTAAAGGGTAAATCCAGTAAATAAGGGTAAAAAAATAATATAATAATAATATTAAATTACCCTAACATGTGTTCAATTCTTATTTATTGATAGATGTCCGACCATGGGCATCCTTGGGTCAATTTTGGGACCCCATAGAGCCACTTGGGAGTGATAATGGCATTTTACATTAATTAATCTAAAGTAAAGACAAAAATAACAAAATCATGTATCGTTTAGTAAAACGGTTTTATATGGGGTTATATAATTGATCCCTTCGACTATAAATATTCATTAGAAAGATAAAATTATTTCCTACATAATGGTATTTTATTTATAATTTTTAGATAATAAATAATTTAATTTATTTATGACACAATGAGGATGCAGTAATTACCTTAATAATGAAATATTAAAATAATTGATATTATAAATATCCAATTAAATGTAAATTGAGACTTTTTGTAACACCCCAAGTTTTTCTAAAAATAAATATAAATACATGGAACTTATTTTTAAGTATATATTTTTAACTATCCTTTAAAACATAACTTTTCCACTTCTATGTTTTCATCCAATGGCCCAAAGGCCTTCAATTTTTATTTTAAAGAAAAGCATCCCCCTTTTAAGGGAAGAAGGGGGGGAACCCGAACAGACATCATCAACATAAAACATTCACAACCCAAAGGTCAGGTGAGATAAACCAAACTAACTACATGAATCAACCCCTCCCTAGAAAACGATCATGAAAAACTCTCCACCGGTGCAAGGCTGAACGACAAGCAAGTGTCCTGTGTCAAAGCACAGGCCCGATCTGATGGCTTTCGCCATACCCTCTAAAAAATCTAAATCCATAAATCACTACAACGATGAACAGAAAGCTCTAGAAACTCCTCTAAGGCATGCTCCACGTGGTCGAGTCCGGCTACAACACCAAACCAACAGGTCTCGCATACCCTTGCACCATTCTGAAAAGACAAAACCATTAAACCCCAAACATCGACCATGATGGGCCAACCATGTTGTCCTACTCAAAACACTCCCACCACCATAGCCACAGAAGACCTGAAGAAAGTTCAAACACCATGAGATCAAGCCATCGTCACCTAGGACTGGATGACCCAACCTCGCGCTAAGGGAATGCCACCGATAAGAGAATCAAGGTCTTCCTGAAATAGAAACGCCACTCTAGGCATGGATCTAATTTGATCAGAGCCATGATGAACCCTTACCGGGTTCCAGCAAAATACTCACGGTGACAAGGAGTAAAGAGAAGTGCCAATGATGTTGAACCAAGACCGCCACAAAACATATCCATCCAGAAAACCAGAATCATCCATAAAACAAGATAACTGAATCATTGAATAAACAATATGTCAAAACATAGAGGATCTGAGATGGAAAACCTCCCCCCCTCCATAGCATGATAGATCTGGTTGAGCCGCACACCAGGAAAGACCGTCGAATCACCACCAAGAATGCCGAACTCCGTAATGTGAGACTCTGTCCTGGCCTTCAAAATACCGCTGAAAATCGAGGCACCTAACCCAGAAGCCCCGCTGAGAACCAGGAATGTTGATCGTGTCACACCATCGGTCCCGCGTCGAGCTGTCCTCTGAATAACCACAGAGAACCGCAACCTCCGAAAAAGAAATGAAGCCTCGCCGAAAGAGGATGCCGACTGTAGAATGTTGTCGAACCCGTGTTGATTCGTTAGCATAAGCACCACCGAGAGACAGTGCCGGCGCACCACTTCTATGTTTTTAATTTTAAGAAACTGTCATCTACAATTGTGTTCAGTGTGTTATTTGCAGTCTATTGGAACCAACCTATTTTTTGTGAATAGTAACATACCCTTATGAATAGTAATATGAATATTAATATGACCCTAATGAATAGTAAATTTTATTATAATTTTATTTTCGTAAGGCTTTAAGACAATAACATCCTGTTTAATTTTTCATCATGATATAGAAGTAGTTATAGAATTAGAATTGTTAATTTTTGAATTAAGTATGATTTTATTTATGAATTAATATAAAGATATTTAGAAAATTATTTTAAAAAAATGGACTTCATTTTTGAAATCGACACGTCGATTAATTTTTAGGGCGAATTTTGCGAATTTTTCTGAAATAGTTGATTTTTCAGTGAATAGTAAAAAAATGCAGTTTTATGTTTTGGTGTGTTAATGACATCATTAATGATGTAATAATGATGTAATAAATCTGGTTGACTTTTGTATAGTTAAGTATTATGTGAGGTGTCCCAAGTGGCTTATAACATGGGAAAATACAATGGGAAAGCCCATAGTTTTGAAAATACCACTCACGAGGTGTCCCTTGAAAATTATTAAAATAATCCCTCACTTTTCCTATAAATACCAACTCTTCCCTTAATTGAATTCATTCCCAATTCTCCCTAAACAAATCTCTTTCATCCTTACCTTCATAGTATTCCTCCCAATGTTTCCTCAAGCCCCCAAGGTCCCAAACTTCATGTTCTAAGGGTTACTCTACAAGGTAGGAAAATTCTCAATTTTCTTCTTTTTCTATTCAAGTTCTCTTTTATGTGGTATAACATTCAAGTTTCCATACTTTGTTCTTATTTATATATTATTCTTGACCTAATATATATATTGATTTATTTCTAGATGGGTGACCCTTTTCCCCTATATTTTTAATATTTTCTAAAACCATATTGTGTAGCTGTTAGGCTGCCGAATTGTTGTAAGGGATTTCTCAATTATTATTTTATTTTGATTTCCTTTCTCATTCTTTCTTCATCTCTTCTTATCCAATAGGCATGAAATATCCAAAATCATTTATATTATGTATTATTTCATTTTGATGGAAAATTCATCATCATTGTTCTTATCCTCTCCCACTTATTCAAAGAATTAAAACAATTGTCCTTGATGTGTCGAATTACCGACATCGTGGACGATGTGATTTCAATTTCAATTAATTCTTTCAATTCTAGACATGAAACCATTTATATGGTTGAACCATGTTATAATTTATGTGTTATGACTCACCCATGGTTATTTAATTCTTTTTTACTCATGGTTCTAATTTATAAGACAAAATGAGGTTGTTATTATCAAAGAACCACTAAAATGATCTAAACGAACATCATTAATGTTTTAAATTATGAATCATCTTCATATTAAACATCAAAATGATAAATGGTATAAATTATGGTACTGTAAATATGTAAATATATTTCCATTCCAATTCTATAATTTCACTTCCAATCAACAAGAACATCCACCGTGAACCAATCATGGAAATCATGTTAAGAACTCACCCAAAAACAGTGTAATGATAAAAATGCTAACAATTGAAGGGTGAAATGATGTTATGAAATGATAATATAAGATTTTATAAACAATAAAAATTTTATTTAAACTACTAATAACACTCTTTTAACCATTATACAATAATTTTAAACAAGTTTTAAGTAAGACAGAGCTGAGGTAAGGGAATTCTTAACCCAATTTCTATTCATTGGGTTAACCTTCTACTTCATTATTTATGTTCTATTTAAATTGTTTGTGTGATGTGTTATATTTATATTATGTTTTATTATGTGTATATACATTATATATATATACTCCATCCACTATATTAAGTATCTATTCAATTGTATGATATTTATAAGGGGCTTTTCATTACAAATCCTCTTTTTAAATTCAGTTTTACGAAATTCCAAGATACCTCTATGATTATATTTATGTTATCATGTTTTGTGTGGATCTTGTGTAAATGTCATGTTACAAAAGGTAAGTATATATGGGTGAAAATAATGAATTTTGAAAATATTTTCATGCGTTATGAGTATTAGTGGACTAATGTGATCTTTCCTTCTTTTTCATCCCTTACTGCTCTTTTGTGCTCATTCCAAGTTTTTAAATGACTTTCACAGGTTAATGTATGTGTAATACAAGGAAGGAAGCCATGTTTAATGTTTAAGAATTTTCAAGTAGTCTTGTTCTAAGTTTTAATGTCTTATATTTTGAAAAAAATGGAAACTATTTTTATGGTATCCATTCTGTAATGTTATGAATGTATTGTCCAAATTCTCTAAATCTCTAAACTTGAAAAGGTCCTCAACGTAAAAGTAAGTTTTTTCTTGAATAAATTCAAGATTATATATGTAATAAGGTCGGGTCCTTATACTTATAACAAATTACACTAATTTTTCGGTTAATATGACATGTTAGGGTTGGTTAAATAAATTTTATTTGAAGTAATAAAGTTTTTATGGATTTCAACAAAATCAATTACTAAATAGTGTCAAAATTGACATAATTGAGTTTTTAAAACAAATTCTTTATTATTAATTGATATACTATTCCAAAAAATATAAGGTTCGGCCAAAAGACTTAGATAAGGTTATATATATTAATAATAAACCACATGGGGTTCTCTTGGATTATTATATTAAGTGTATTAACCAAATAATATAAAAATATAAAGAGACATGGTATATGTCAAACTATTTAACTAAAAGTTAAATATAAAAGATAAGGGTAATATGATGAACTAAACCTGTATAAAGCCTCATGGTTGAGATTTTTTGACTCATCCTTGCCTTAGACTCTAAATAATTCCTTTTTTGGTCATTAGAAACCGAAAATGATTTTATTATAAAATAATATTTCAAGCTTTTCCTAAAGTGACCCTCACCTATCTTATAAAAAGGCACTTCCCCTTCTATTAATTTCACACATCCAAAGCCTTTTGGCTCAGACAAACCCTGCCCAAATATCCTCCCAACTTTCCTTCCTTCGTCCTATAGGCCTTTATTTGGTCATAAATCCAGCCTAAGAAGCCCTTTTGATCAAATCAATGGGAAGAACCTGAACAAGAGGTAAATATTTCACCACCTCATTCAAGTTCTTTTCTTCTTACACTTCCTCTTTATTTGTTGTTTCCATTCTAAAATAATAAATCCAATATCTTATATATATTGTAATGTTACTATAAAAATGGTACAACTATTTTCATTATTCTAACCATCCTATAAATGACAAAGTCACCATACGTCTGTACGTATGGCTTACCATCTCCACGTCGTGGTGTAGTTTGTTATTCAAACACTTCATTATTTGGATGGGTATAATAACAATTATAACTGATGTAAAAAATAAATATAACATGTTAATGATTCTTTATATATTATATACCATCCAATTACATACAATTATTCTATCAATGATATTGTTGCTCATGCGTACATAGGGATTACCATTTCCACAATGTGATGAGATTCATTCCCACGTTCACCATTCAACAATGATTATAAAAATATATATTATTAATAAGTATATAATATATGAAATAATAATTCTATTGGATATATATATATATGTATGTATGTTTGTATGTATGTATGTATGTATGTACTTACATATATCTTATTCACTTACTTCCGTTCAATACGATATGAAAACAGAAACATCGTTTATACATACGTATGACCTACCATCTCTATAAATGGTGCCTTACATTTCATTTATACATATATTATAATTATTTATATTCTAAATATATATGATATATAAATCAAGGTTTATATTATGGAAGTATTTAAATCATGATCTAAATGATATGATCAAGAATAACAAGTTAAAACACATACGATAAAGAAAACAATTATTACCCAAAATGTTAATTTAACATGGAAATCATTATTAAATGGGTTGTATAAAGTCATAAATAAATCATGTATGATATAATAAATATGAATATGGTTCTAGTATAATTTAATAACATACTATGGTCATTATACATAAGGTTAAACGTACCCTCGACCAAAGGAAATTGCAAGGTAAGGGTTAATTCCTCAATCTCATTATTATTCGAGATTGTTTATGGGTAAGATTTTACTGGGACATATTTATTATACATATCCATGTTTCATAAAAGAGTTTTCAAAGGGATTATTTTTAAGGGAATCATTTATTAAAACATAATTTTAAATGTTTTAAATATTTATTCTTCTAAATCATTCTCATTAATGTCTATGTTTTGAAAATGGTTTTTTAAGGATTTATTTATATGGACATGAATGTTTTTAAAATGTTAATTCCATTAAAAAGTTTCAAATTGGTATGAGACACTTGATTCAAAAATTCCTTTCAATGTATTCCTTTCAAAATTGTATGACTTTTAAATGTTTTCACGAAAAAGGGATACTTCTCTCAAAGAGTTTTACAAATCATTTTCATCTATGTCAACATCATTTGATGGATTTTAAACTTGTTTGAAGTTGATTTACTATGATACAAATATTCAATATTTTATTGAATGTTTTGTGATATGTTTTAATGTGGATGTGTTATTTTTATACCATTCCTGGTATATGTATAAGGTATTGACATTTTTTATTCTAGTTTTAGTACGAATGATATGTTATGTTTCAACTTGTCCATATGAGGATTGTATTGGACATAGTAATTGACAGGTAGATCCCTCTATAGCTCCTAGATGCATTGGTAGGTCTCGTGAGATAATTAGATGTGTAATTAGTCGAGGCCTTTCCCAATTTGATATATGGTTTTGGTGGAGGCCTTAATCATTTTTAGACGTCATGGTCGAGGCCTTGACAAAATGTTTCAGAATATTTATCATTATAAATTACCTCATTATGAAAATAATATTGATGATTCATGGGGTTATTAGACTAGTAAAATACCCATGACTATGTTTTATTATGAAATTATTTACTCAGCTTATATTTCTACCATAAAGTGTTCATGTTTATTATTTGTAAAGGCATGTGTTTTCAATTATTCACCATGCCTATTGATTATGTTATCTTTTGAAAAATAGTTTACCTTTACTAAGCATCTGAGCTCATCCCTATCTTATGTTTTATTTTCCCAGGATTTCCAAGAATTGTATTATGATTGATATGCAGGGTTGAGCTAAAAGGAAATAATGGTGTCGTCAAAGAACTATCTATGCTTTATTTTATGTCTAAATTTGTAATGTGAAGTTGATGTATGTAATATATTTCCAAGACTACTAAATTTTTTGGTATTTCGGGACATTATTTCCTTGTATCATGCCAATGTATTAAAAAGATACACCGACTCTAGGTAACTGGGGTCGAGGTGTTACATGTGAAATAAATGTTACATGTTTGACCATTATAAACTAGCTGTTAAATTTGAGAGTATTAATATGAAGAAATAAATTATGAAAAATATATTTTTTACACATGTATAAAATAAATTCATTGGTTATAAATTTATTATAAAAGAAAATAAAATCATTTTAATGTAAAAGAAATGCTTTGCTGAAAAAGTATTTTTATGTATGAAATATGTTTTCATATTAATAAATTGAATTAACCATTATTAGTGAATTATTATAATGGAATTTATATATTTTATATTCAATAAAATGATTTATAATTCATGTAATATTTTTCATAATCATGAGATAAAAATAAATCCATTTTTATGCTTAAAAATTATATTTATCTAAAAAATGGTTTCGTCGCATTTTCTGCATTTTTAATAAAAATAATTTTTAAAAAATTTATAAAATGTATTTGAAATAATTCATTTCACTTTTTAAATCATAAATTTAAAATTTTCTTAGTGGGTGTTTTGATAATTTTTTAAAAATATGATTTTTTTGATGAATTGGGAAAAATACTACTTTTTGTTGAAAACTACCTTTTCATTTCAAGAATTTAGCAAGATAAATTTACTTTTTAAATTGTTTTAAAATTAATATAAGTTCATTTATATTATAATTAATCTAATATAGGTGATTGGAATCAATTTTATTTTTATTGTTTGTATAAAAACTTATTGTACTTAAGAAAACTCTTTCTTTGGAAAACTGTATTTTCATCGCGTCTGTGGGTTTAATTTTAAATTAAATTCTAAAATTATATGAATTGAATTTGTTAAAATATATTATATATTTTAAATAAAAATTATTAATAATATTTAATTTTTTTGACTTAATTTTTAGTCATAATTAATATTAAAAATACTAAAAATTAAATATCCTAGATAAGGTTAAAATACGTTTACCAGGGGTTAAACTAAACTAATAATAGTTAAAATGGCCTAAAAACATGTCTAATTCCTATTTAATGGACATATTTAGACCCTATATCATATAAGGTTATAGAATATGTATTTTGGGATCCTTTTGGGTCGTGAAAAACGTGGGTACAACTTCTTCTTTTCAAAAGGTCTAAGTGTGTCATATCCCCCACTTATAAAAGGATACCCCATCTCCTCTCCTCTCCACACTCCCAAATCCATTTGTATTATAAAATAAATACCCAAATATTTTACTAAAATCCCTATCCATGAAATAGAGTCCTTTATTTTATCATAAAACCATCCTAGGAAGGCTTTAGGTATAAACCTAAAGTTGTTGTTCGAAGAAGAGGTATAGTTCTTAACCTTGCATTTTCATTTTATTTATTCTTATAACACCTTGAAATATTCATAAAATAAGATAAAATAATAATAAAAATTATCTCCCAAATTATTATATTTTATTATGTTAATTTAATAACATATATTCATCTCCTCTTCCATCAAATGGGGAACAAAACCTTTGATTGTGTGTACGGTGGAATACTACCTTGCGAACCGATGTAATTCATTTTTCATCTCCATATATCAAGTATGGATATAATTATAAATTATATATATATATATATATTATTGAGTACATAAATATATTTCTTTAATTATAATAACACATCTAACTTCTTACCTTCTAATACTTTGGAAAATGCTAACGTCGCACGTGTGTATGCCTAGAGTACCACCTCTATGAACCGATGTGAAATGTTTTTCATTTTATTTTGACATGTATAGTAATATGGATATATTTAGTGAATATATATGATATATATGATATAATAATGATTTTATAAAGTTGAAGTATTATATACCTTTCTTTTGTTCCATCCATTAAAAAATGGAAACTGCATCCGTGCGTATATAAGACCTACCGTCTCCATGAATGGTGTAATTCAATTTTATATATCTAACTTTTATGGATGACTATAAATACATATATAATGAATATATTTGATATTTATATCATGTCTAAAATTATATATATTATTTAACCATGATAAAGGTACAAGGATTGAAACTATAGAACCATAATATATATGAAAAACAAAATAGTTATTACCCGAAAGAGTGATTTACCAAGAAATTGATAATAAAAAGTTATAAGTAAATCATATATAGAATGATATATATTATTATGTTTCTATAATTTATGTATAATAATATATATTTATTATAAATTGGGTTTCAACGTGTACAAATGAAATCATACTTGAGGTCAGGTATTATGTCTCAATTTCCTTTCATTAAGGCAGATTTTATTATTATGCACCTAATTCCTTTTATATGGTGTATATAATACCCCTATTACATGTAATTTAATTATACATTCATAAGTGGTAAGGATTTTCTTAACTCAATTTCTATTCAGTTGGTTATATTACTTCTTCATTGTATTTGATATTCTAAGATTATGTTTGTAATGACTTTTGATTATTTTATATTGTATTTCCACTTGAATTATTTGGATTTATTATTAATAGACATAATAAATTAATTTATTAGTTATCACTTCAATAGTTTTATATTTATAAGATATTTTTTCTCAATGTCCACTCAATTGAGACATATTTGGTATTATGCACCTATTTATTTTATGTGTTCTATCAACTTCCACTTTGATATGGAATATCAAGAATCTCTTTATATTCATGGTATTTAATGTTTCATTTCTTTCATGGGGGTTATGATTCAAATGTTACCAAATCGGTAATAGTTTATGTTTCAATCTCATATTAATTAGAAGTTCCCATACTTGAATTTCCATTAAAGGAAAGTATTTAATCATTATTTAATAGAACCATTCAATTGTATTCTACTTTAGTTTTTCATCAAGTTTTAAAGTAACAATAATATTTTCCTCTCTTTGGTACTTAAAATGGTTGGGAATTTTTTTATGAAAATTCAGTTTTATTTCTCTTTTTTATTAAAAATTATTTTTCTTCCATATCTATGTATTCTAAAAATGTATTAAAGATTTTTTTTATAATTATCCTATGATTCTGTAAAGTAATGTTTACCCATGTTTTACGTTTTTATAAAATTATTTAAAAAATTACTCTTGAATTTTTCTAAACAAGGTACTTTTAGAATTTTTACCAAAAATTTGAAAAGAATATTTGTTTTAACGTACTCGACATGAATGGAACTTTCCACTATCATAACCGCTCATTTCTTTCAAGATTCCTTTAAAATTTTATAAGGTTATTTTAAAAGTAAATTTTTTCATATATTCTTCAAATTTTAATTCTTTTAAAATATATTTTCAAAGTTAAAAATGTATTTTTATCTGTAATGGTTTTAATGATCTTTTTATGGAAAATATATTCATCAACAACAATAACCCTTAATTTTACTTATACTCCACTAGGAATATTTCGTTATGACATCTTACTTATTCTTTCTCTAGGTGTTTTATGATAGACCAAGGAAAATGTTTACATTAAATTTCTTGATTATCTTTATATTCATTAACATTGCGTTGAAACATTCACTTTATTCTGATCATTTAACATTAAATTTACATTAAATATCCATATAATTTGTATCATGGAAATGATTATTTATTAAACCATATACTATTTTTACATATGGTGTTTTATATTGAAAGTTATTTAATTGAGTTGATAATTAATGATAATATGTACTCTTTACCAAATACAGATATTTATTGATAATGAATAATATTCATGAATTAAATTGATCATTCGATATATGAAGAATTAATTAGACATATAGAGATGGGTGGGGCCTAGAATTATATATCCCCTTGGTGTATCAACAGGTCTCATGAGATAAATCATTAATCTTTCATTAAATGGGTTTCTAGTGTATACCTAACAATCAATTTAACTGTCTTGGTGCAAGGTCTTAATGGTATAGATATCATGATATCTGGAATCATGAAATCAAATATTAATCATTTTCTTCACTATGAATTTAGTTATTATTATCCATGAAATTACTGCATTGATATTATCCATGGATGCATATCTTGATTAATTTATTGACTAAATGGAATGTGTTTTTAGATATTTACCTTTTCATATTGATTATACCTTATTTAGTCATGATATATTACATTTTATGAAATTTTTACTTAGCATCTAATATCACCCTTAAGTTTTTTCATTTCCTTAAGATTTTAATAAGTGTATTATCATTGCTATATCTGGATATGATAAAAGGGATAATGGTGTACTCAAAGGAAATATCATGTTTTATTTTATGTTTTCAATTATAATGTGAGATTCAAGTATGTATCTATTTATTAAAGACATATAAACTATTCTTCCCTTAAAGAAGTGATTCCTTGTATCTATTTTCAATGTAATAAATTAACCATTAACTCTACACTAATGAGGTTGGGGTCTTTACAATGATCATTGATGTTAAGGTAATAATAGTCAATTAAAATCATCTGATTTTATGGAAAAAATAAATTATATAGAAAACCTTAGTGTTAAAAAAGTGATTTGATGATTAATGTTATTTTTGAAGATATTATTCATATTTTTGGAATTTTTATAGGAATTATATTAATATAGTTTTATAAAAATTAAAACTCAAATTCCATGAGACAACCCATTGCATCCAGCAAGGCTGTAGGGCCTGAACCCACAACTAAAGAGAAATAAGGGTACAGCACCATCCACTAAACCATGTAATTTCCTAGTTAATATAAAAAAATAATTAAATTTTTTTATGGAAAATTATTAAGTTGAACTTTGGGTGTCATTATTGACATTTAGAGATTAATGTATTATATTTCATAAATTGTTCTAACTATTTTGATTTTTGAAAATATTTAGTGATAGGTAGAAATAATTTTCACTATTTTAAGGATCTTATGGTCCATTAAAAATTTATTTTAGTTATTTAGGAATAAAAAAATTGTTACATATTCATTTCTTGGAGTAACAAATGAAGTGGAAATTGATCGAAGCACAACCAAAGGACAAGATTGTTATTATTTAATAAAAATATATTGAGTAAGTATATTTTATAGTGTTCTATTTTGATTATAAAATAATACTTAAACATTATGAAATGGATATTGAAATATAAAAATCATACATTTACCTTCATTTCAAATGAATAAATGGCATTTTCACCCATCACTGATTTATGGATTTGTAGTTGTTAACTTTCTGTAGGCAAAATTTTATATCACCCTCTATTAGTCCTTGGGAATTAGTTTTATCCTTTGTGTCCATATTTTTCACATCCCACTAATGTTATCCCATTTGGAAACATATTTTTTGTTATTATATATGACCTTCATAATTTTATTTCCCTGATTTTAAGTAAAAGTTATATTTACCCTTTTATGATGTGGGTTTTTTATAAAGGAATTTTCTAATGTTAAACCTTTGATTTCTAAGTGCAAGTATAAATCTCAAGAATAAAATTTATTGAAGGTGGGGAGAAAGTGACACCCTAGAATTTTATAAGAATAACATTATGTTTGATAGCATATATGACACGCAACACTGATCTAAACTGACCAATAACTATATTATTTAAATATGACCATTATCACATAGTCATTGAATTAGTGACTAAAAATAATATTAGCCTTATTATAATATATATATATATTAGTTTCATAATATATACATATTTATTGATTAATTCTTAGTAAATAAGCACACAATTTCAAGTAAATTCATTTTATGCTTCAAAAATATGTTTTCTTCAATAATAATATTTATAACATTTTGTGCACGGATAATATAATTAATTTATACCACTTTTAGTTTTTTTATTTTATAAAAATTGTATAATTTTTAAAATCATTGTATAAAATTTACGTTATGGTAAAATATTCACATTAATATGAAATGATTGGTTTTTCAATGACTATTGAAAAATATAGATTTTTATAAAACTATCATTTATTTTTACTAAATCAAGTAATTTAAAGTCAATTTTGGATTTGGTTTGAAAGTTAAATATGATCCATTTTGTTTATAATAATATAATTAATTTCATTTTAATCAATAATTTTCATGATTTTGGTATAAATCTAATTTTATGCTTAAAACACATTTTTATGAAAACAATTTGTAATTACATAATATTTTTTCATTTTAATTAATTACAAAAACCCACAATAAGTAATGATTTAAATGAAATTTATTGATTATATATATATTAATTGAAATTTTTTTAATGAATGTTACTAGTAATAGAGTTGATGTAAAATCATCTTTTCCTTAAAAATGCATTTTTTGACAAATAGATTTTCATCACGCTATAAGAGTTTAATTTTATATTAAAATATTACACCACTGTGAATTGAATATTTAAATATATATTCAATATTTTTAGTCATTATTTCCATATTTATTAAAAAATCCCCTTTTATTTTAGTCATTATCAATAATAATTGTAGTAAATAATTACCACTACGGTAAGGGTAAATCAGATAACTAAGGTTAAAAATAATATGATAAGGACTAAAAAATGACCTTAAAATTGCCTAAATTTTATTTTATGATTCAATTTATTCCATAACCATCTCAAGTTAGAATATATAACCTTTTTCCATTTTCCCAATGATTTTGACGTTTATATTATTTTATACAAAGAAAGAGCAAAAATATTACTTTCTTACTTATAATATCTATAAAATTCTGTGACAAGGATATTCTAGCAATATTTCATTATAAATAATTATTTTAAAGATAAATGATTTTTTTAACATTTTAATTTAATTTTTATTTTTAGGGATGAAATAATTACCTTAAATTCTTACTCAATGTCGACACAATATTTATTTAGTTAATAGAAAAATAAAATAAATTATTTTAAAAATGTTTAAAGTATTATAATTTTAATGAGTTATTTTATTCCTATAATTTTATATCCAATTATAAAATTTTAAATAGTTCTTAAATGAATATATTATAATTTATTTTTTGTCATGTTTTTTTCAAAGTCAAATTAAATGAATAGTTCCAAAAATGACATTAATGTTATTTTATAATAAATAATATTTTATCAAATTATTTAAAATTCCTAAAAATCCTATCCTCATACAATTTATTTTAATATGTTTAAATATATCAACTATATTCTATTAATAAACCAATTTTCATTTTATAGTAACTATATTGACCACAAAAGAGTAAAAGACTTGGTTATCGTAGTAATTTTTAAAAAGGGTTAACAAGGGTTAAAATAAAGAGATAAGGGAAAAACCCTACTATAAATATTTAAAAACTTTATCATATGATATTATTTCAACCAATAATCATACTATATTATAATTATATCATTTTAGATACTTTTTCCATAAAACATTACATATATTAATTTAGTATTTTATCAAATTCCAACAATGTCTCTCTCCTCACTTATAAAATGGAATATCCTATTCTCTCTTATTCACACTTAAAGAACCATTTGTTTCAATTAATTCTAGTAAAAATCAATTCATTACTTCCCTTACCATTTCCTTGAGGTATTTTTATTATAAAGCACAGCTAGGAAGGTTTTGTTGTAAACCTAAAGAGATAGTTTGAACAAGCGATATAATTCTTAACTGAGAATTTTTGTTTTATTTTTTCTTACACCTATTTAAAATATTTTTCAACCATGTAGATATTGTAACATAATTATCTACCATATATTTATATATTTTTATGACAATTTAATACCCTATATCTATCTTCTCTTCAATCAATGGGAAATGAAATCGCCGTTCATGTGTACGGTGGACTACTGCCTCATAAACCGATGTAATCCATTTTCCATCATCGCCACTCATGAATGGTTTTAATTTTGGATTTGATATATATAAACAATATTTATGATATATTTATCATTATTTCAAGATAATAAATAATATAATTTAGTACCTTTCCATTCATTTAATAATGATAATTTTGTTCTTGCATACGTGTGGATTACCACCTCCACGAAGCAATGTGATTCGTTATTCATAACCACATCACATGAATATAATATATAATTGTATTTAAATAAATAAAATTACATTTATGATATAATAATAATTTTTAAATAAAAAATAATACTTATTTACTTTCAATCGTGATCATTGATAAATGGAAATGTTACTCTTGCGTACGTACGTCTTACTACCTCCAAAAGTGTAAAATAGTTAATTTTTTATAACCATAATTCATGGAAGGTTTAAAAAATATAATTTATGTGTAAAAATTATAGTTATTTCATAATTATTTTCCTATAGATGATATTATAATGTCTACATTTACTATTGTTAACCTACCAAAGTCATTTTTGGACATATGAACAGAATGTTATCAAAACAACGGACGTGAACTTAATTGATTATGTAAATAAAAATAAAATGGTAAAAAATAAAATAAATGAATAATAAACTTTAAAAATATTCCAAATAAATTAAATGATAAACATAAGTTTATTATTCAGGAATATAAATAATATATGTGTTGATTCTGACCTACGGTAAGGGATTTGAACTCAATTTTCCTTTATTGAGGTATATTTCATTGTTATGAACCTAATGTATTTAATATGGTGTAAATAATAAAAATTTTACCTAAAATATCATGAATCAGTCATACTTACTTGTATTTTAAGTTTCAATTCAAATTATGTCTCCAAGGGGATTTGACTTAAAATTTACTAAGTTGTAAGGGGTTTTATAAATCAATTTTTTTCCATTGTGTTGTATTACATCTTCATTGTCTTTGATATTCTAATATAATGTGTGTAATTAATTTTTATGATTTTATGTTTTATTTACACTTGTTTAATTTGGATTTATATTTGATACACATAATCAATTCATTAATTAATTCTCACTTCAATGATATGATCTTTTTAATAGATTTTTTCCTAATTTACAATCCATTGATACATATTTGGTATTATTAAACTAATTTTTTATATGAGGTGTACATACTACCTATTTCATATGTTATATCTTGAATATATTTATATTCATGGTATTTAATGTTTCATATGAAGTTAATTCTTTCATGGGTTATTATTCAAAAGTTACCAAAGTGGCATGGGTTTATTTTATGATCTCATTGTTATTATGGATTATTTATGTTTTAAGTCTCTGAGGGGGGAATTATTTGATATTTATATATTAAACCCAAACTATTTTATTCTCTTATGGTTATTTATGAAAATTTTATGTCTACCTCTTATTTTCCACTCTTTAAGTACTCAATATAATTAAATCATGTTTTTAAGGAAAAATGACTTGTTTTTCTACCCTACCAATGATCTTTCCCTTCCATATCCATATTTTACAGAAAAAAAATTAAAGAATATTTTTAATATTATCGAATGATTTATTAAAGAAATTTTTACCCATTTTTTACGTTTTTAAAAATGGTTTAAATGGGGTCTTCTTTTCATTTTCTGAATAAGGTATTTTTAAATTTTTACTGAAAATTTGAAAGGAATATTTCTTTTAATATAATCATCATGAAATAAATTAACCTTCCATTAGGACCACTCATTACATTGAATATTAAATTACATTTTTACAAGGTTATTTTAAAATAAAATATTTTTCCTAATATTCTAATAATTTTTTGTTTTTAAAAGTTCTTTCCAAAGTTAAAAAGGTATTTTCCTCAAGAATTATTTTAAATATGTTTCTATATTATTTATATTCATCAATGAAAAAAAATTATTTTATTTATAATTAATTGGGTATATGTTGTAATGATACCATAATTATTATTATTTTAGATGGTCTATGACCATTTTGAGTGGGAAAGTATTGAAATTCACTTTCTTTATTAATTTTATAGTCATTTACTTTCCCTTAAAACATTCACTTTTCTATGATCATTGGAATTTAAATTACCTAAAAATATCATTATTCTTTATCATGTATATTATTATTTATTAAACCATATGTCATTTCTATATATGGTTTTTTAATATGAAATCTATTCGATTGGGTTAGTAAACCTTGATAAATTTGTATTCTTTACTCAATAAAGATATTTATTGATAAGGTGTATTTTTTATAAATTTAATTTATTATTAAATATAGGAGAAATGAACTAGGAATGAAGTGATGAGTTGTTCTTATTATAGATATCCCCTTAATGCAACTGTATGTCTCGTGAGATAAATCTGTAACCGAGCATTAAATGGGTTTATAGTGTACACTAACTCATAGATTAAATTATCTTGGTGTAAGTTATTAATGGTATATATATCATGATTTTTGAGCTCATGTTGTCCAATATTATGTATTTCCTTCATTGAGAATTCATTAATAATTATCCATGGGATAACTTCATTGATATTATCTACGGATGCATTTCATGCTCAAGTTATTAATTAAATGGCATGTGCTTTAAATTATTTACATTACCATATTGATTATTCCTTATTGATTAATAATATATTTCTCTATACATAAAACTTAATTATTATCTTATATCTCCATTATTTTTTTCATTTTCTTGTGATATGAATAAGCAATATATTAATGAGTTCAAGGATGAAGAAATATTACTTTCACGATGTTTTCTATTTTATTTTTTCAAATGTAATGTTATATTCAAGTATATATCTAGTTGACCAATAATAATAAACTATTAATCACATTATGAAATGATTCCTTATATCTTGTTACAATTTAATAAAGTGACTATTCATTTTAGGATACTTGGTTAAGGGTCTTTAAACCTACTAAGCTTTATCTCACACATTTCTATCTTTTTAGTTTTAGGTTTTCATCCAAATTTTAACCAATCTTGAGAGTGTTGATTTATCTGAGGTTTATTTTTTTATTACATTCATCCATATATTCCTATTACTTGATTTTGGTAGGAATTTTTTTATTTCCCAAGAATTTTGTGCTTGTGGGCCTTTAAATGATTTAATTTTTCCAACTAGGCTTTTATTAATTTTTATGGATATAGGGTAGTGATAACTGCAGGTGGTTAAAGGAAAGTAATCTAGAGGTGGATTTTTGTGTTTCCCTTCCTTATAGGGGGAGCTTATGGTGTGATATAGGAGTTTATTTTATCATTTATTTTATTCTTTATAGTTATTTTCTATATTTTTTATCTAGAATGGATGTACAATATATGGACAGGTTATGCTAGATTTTTGTTGGTTTTTCTATTGTTATTTTGCTCTAATTCAAGGTTAAACTCATTCCCATGTAGTGTTTATGTGATTCTTATGTACTTTTTCCAGCCTATGGAAGTTGGGAAGGCCCTCTGAGCCCTATTGCAGGCCATCTCAAGCATCTGAAGGATTGATGGCTCAGGCCAGTTCATGAAAAAAAAGGTATGAAAGCAGGTTGGATTCCCTTCCCATGAAAAACTACGGATTTATTACATATGACCATTGTATTATTTGTGATTTCATGATATTATAATGTTACTATTTTTTTCGGTACCCAAGAGTTTGTTAATGAATAGGTTCTTAATCACAACCATCCACGATGATTCTTAAGTCACCATGGATAGTTGAGATTTGAATTTTTAGTTTAAAAATTATTTGATTATTTTTCATCATTTATTGGTATGCATCGACATGATTGAATTTATTTGTGGTCAGATTGGTTTTGGGATGGAAATAAAAGATGATTTAGTGGAATAATGTTGGATTTTAGGGCCTAAGAAACAACGTAACAACCAAAAAGTCGATCTTGATGTATATTAGGAATTTTGTTTTGATGGGAACAATGTCCCCCAAACCATATGGTTTGGTCAAGCATCGTTCCACATCCCATTTGGTTTTGATATTTAAGATTCTCATGAGGAATTCCTAGTTATGGGAGGTAAGTCAAGTGGTACTTGTGTTAAGTTGAAATTTGTTTTATATTTTTTTATATGCTTTAAGTTATGATCATTTATAGATTTTAATAAAATGTTGGCTTTTAAAATAATTTTAAGGGGTTTTTAAAAAATTATAAAGAAAATAGAATTTTTTTTTTGTTTTTTTTTTTGAAATGTTTGATTTCATTTGAAAATAATAGGGTTTTTTAATTTCGATGATGGATTTATACATTTATTGAAAGGTGAATTTTTTTTTTTTTGAAAGAGTGGAGGAGTTTGAAATGGGGTTTTCTTTCCATTTGGTGGATTATAAAATGAATGGTTTAAAAATAGAATTTTAAAAAAAATGAATATGGAACTTAAGTATCTATTTTAATAATTGATTGTTTTAAATTTTATAAAAAGAATGTTTTATAAAATATAGCATTTTGAAATGTGGGATTTAGGTAATTTAATATAAATGGGTCCTTTGGATGTTTGGTGCTTCATTAGATTTATTATTTAGATTTATACCTTGGTTTAATTGGAATTTGTTTTTGATCAATTGATACATGAACTAGTTGAGTTCATGTTTCATTTTATTTTAATTTTGATGTAACATCTTGGACTCAGTTCACACATAAGTAACCGAACATGGTTTTCCACATGGTCTCAAGTATG
This sequence comes from Viscum album, assembly GCA_963277665.1. Classification (NCBI taxonomy): domain Eukaryota; kingdom Viridiplantae; phylum Streptophyta; class Magnoliopsida; order Santalales; family Viscaceae; genus Viscum; species Viscum album. The sequence goes on along the minus strand of OY728162.1, from coordinate 1,493,677,010 downwards.
CATCCCCACATACTAGAGATTAGTGACTAGTAGTGAGGGACTGTGATTGTATGGTGGGGTGACTTTACCATAATGATCAGAGTATAACACAACAGTATAAAATCACAGTAATTAGTGTAAATAGTATAATAAATTAAATAGATAAACATAAGTCATCCATATATAATAAGCAGACAGAAGAAGTAAAAAATGTCATATAAAAAATTATTTCATGTATGTATGATAGACAAAATGGAAATATAAGGAAGCAGATTAGTAAGCATATACAATATTCAATAAAAATATAAATAAAATCTAAAAATAAATATCCAATAGAATTGTGAAAATATGCTTGATCCTCTACTCTGGTACTCCATCCTATTTTAAAAACTCATGTTTCTAAAGTTGGACCCTTTCCCTTGTTCCTACATGTATCCATGAAGTCTGTCCAGGTGCCAAACGGTGGCCTAAATAGAGTGTGACATAAATTTAGTAGGCCACCACGAATGTTGTCTAGCACTATCCGGTCTGTGAATATAAAATTAGCAGTGTCCAAGTAATAATTATTGTAAAATAGTAAATAAAACAAATCAAATTTTTTTAGGTTTTCCATGGGACACGCAACTGATACTACCTATTTTATCCTAATCCATAATATCTCTAAGAGCATAATATTTTAAGTTCATATCCATAAGTCTAGGACCTAAGGTCTATAACCAAGGTGACCATGTAATAATGATAGTCATATGATATTCCATAATTATCATGTAATATAATATTAAGATAGAAGTAAAACTAAATCATCAAGTATGTAAGGCATAAACTGAATCAAAGTATGTTATTTTACTAGAAAGATGTATTAATTGGTTTAATTTATTAAAATCCAAATCCCATCTAAGGAGTACCATAAAAATGGAACCTAGGTATCTCTCCAGGTATGATATGAACCCATCTCCCTTGGATCTCATCCATGGTATTCCTCATGGGAACATAAGCACCACCCAAGGCATGGTATAATGGAATTTACCTCTAAACATGTCCTTGGAATTCCACTTTGGGAACCCCGGTGTCACTCATGGCATAATGTAATTTACTTCCCTCTAATCCCATCTTTATCACTCCACATATATAACACAAGTATTACCCATGTCATAATATAAGTCCACTCTCCAAGTGATCCCATCCATGGAATCCCATATAGGAATCCGTGTATTGCTCATAGCATGATATAATACATTTAATTTATTATGCCCAATTATAATTTCCAAGGCATTATGAGTTAGAACCCTTAAATCAAATTTGAATTTATATTCAGGAGGATCATGGGCTATCATTTAACCCATGCCATTAAAAAGTTCACTTAAATCAATTTGGAAAATCAATTCATAAGTATAATTCAATCTATAAACAAGAAGAAACAAGGGCCTATTTACAAGGCCTACCATTCTCTCTTAGTTTAATTCAATTTAAATTTCATGCACAAGAAAAAACTAGGAACACCTCAATTTTTGGTTTGATTTATCTTCATGTTATAAGGATCATGGGCCTTTAAAGGACACACGACCTAATGGGTGGCTCGCATTGAGGTAAACATCCATCAATAATTAATTTAAGTTTCTAGGACTACCCTAAGTAAGGCATTATGTACTTATTTAACTAATTTTACATTTAGTAGGTTTTTTATGGATATAAAAGTGTGAAATATGATGCTGCATAATATAAACTTCAAGATTTTAAGGGAAAAAGAACTAGATCACCTATATTAGCTTAGTAAATGACTCCTTATATGATATTTGTTTTGAATTTGAGCTAGAATGAAAGAAATTAGAGAATGGACCAATAACCCAAATATAGGGAATAATAACTCGTATGGATTTATCATTCCATATAGAAAGATAAATGAATAAAATATTTTAGAGGATTGAATATCCTAACGATGTCGATACAATGCGGTAAATGGTGGTCACTTTTGACATCATATGAGAGAGGAGGCTCAAAGCCTAGAATAAAGAGAAGAGGGAGCTCCAACATGCGATGGTTGCTAGAAATGTAGAAGGAAGAAGGAAAAATTATAATTGAAGTGGAAGGATGGAAAAACATTAAATTCACCCTCTTTTTAAAGGGTGTTCAATTTGGCCAAACTATGCACCAACACTATCCCATGTAATACACCCCTTGAACATTTTACACATGGTGCAAGTTTTTACAAACCGTGCCACATACTCTAGGTCCTCCCTGGTTGAGGTGCATGGTTAGCACTAACTATGATCTAACCATGTGCCTCACATGTTTCTCCTAAAATAAACATCTCTAAGCTCTGAACAAGCTTTAGATTCTCCTTAACCCTTCCTTACACCTTTAAAAACTTTTATTTTATTTAAAATAATGATTAAAATGGAAATTTAAAGGATTCATACCTCATAAAAGAAGTTAGGGTGTTACAACCTCCCCTCCCTAAAAAAATTGCCCCTGAGTTTCACTGAGATTGGTTGATCATCAACTAAGAATAATTCCAACCACTTAGAATGTATGTTGACCTATTTCTCCCAACATTATTATTTTACAAGGATATGCTTCTATATAACTATTACTAGATTAAATTTCTTTCCTATAACATCACATTACCTTCTTCCAGGTATTTCTCATCTAACGTTTTGTATTCCTATTTATTTTCGGTCTATTTTAGGACTCTATATGATGATGATAATTTTATAGGTAAAATGAACTATAAATTAAAAGAAGTATATTTCTTTGAATTAGTGGATTTTGAGTAAATATGTGTTAATATATTTGTGGGGTTCTCCCTGAATTCAAAGAACGCCTGAGGTGGTTTGGTTTTTTAATAGAAACTGGATTTTTTGTTGACTGCTAGAGAAATGCATGTTGTGTATTGGTCACCAGGAAGATGGCATGAAATGGTTTCAGGGTTTGAAAGTATTACATAACTTGAAATGGGTTCACACCATGTAATACTGAAAAATAAAAATTTTAATCTCAGGTAACGCATTTTTAGGTGAGACTTCTTAATCATGAAATACATGATGTAGAGTGGTAATATTCCATGTATTTCACATAGTTTGTGATTTTTAGGGAATCTCAGGAGTGATTATTCCTTCATTCGACTGTAAAAACTTTTCTCTCGACCTAGGAGTTCTCTCAAGTTATTTTGGGGACCTCCAATCCTTCCTGATCACTTTATTCGGTGATTGATCATCATTGTGGTTGTGTAACTTCTCCCTAGATAAGAAATTGTTTACATTTATTTTTTCCTTTTACCATAGTAGTTTTATTGTGTTTCATTTTTAATCTATTTATACATGATTATATTTACCTTGATTCTTCCTAGATCCGTTATGAGATCTTCCTCTAGAGGTTAGATGATACAGGGGTTATCTTGAAGTGTGCAAGTTTCATTGAGGTATGTTGTAATCTATATTCTCCATTATCTACTTTGTTTGCGGAATTTATTCTAAGATGTGAGGATTGATTCTGGGAAATCCATAGTGTTACTTTTGTTCTTTCATGTTGTTGAATCCCACTACAGGCTTGTGTGACCAAAGTTTAAGGTAGGTGGTTTCATATCTAGCCTATATTGGATGATTTTTATTTATATGGTTTTATGAATTGTTTTACAAATAAAATGGGATTATTGATTTTTGGGTGTGGAAATGGGTTTTTGAGAAAATATGGTTCTCCCGTTATTTTGGTAAAAGAAAATGTATTTTCAAATAATTGGGAAATGGATTTATAAAAAGGGTTTCAAATTGTAGTTTGGATAAAATTATTTGGAAAATGTAGCGCATGGGAATCCATGGGTACTTAGTTGGAAGGTGTGGTAATAGGAATCATTCATTAATTCTTTAGGGAGGTTTACTCATTGGGTGTTACTATGCTCCTTATGCTCATTAATTTACAGGCTTGACAGACCTATTGGGGGGTCACTTTATGGGGTGTTCCTATACTCTTGGGATTCGATGCCTATTTCTAGAGTCTTGATGCATGCTAATGTTTGTATTTGGGGTCTGAGTATCCTATATATCCTAACCTATAGTATTCTTTGTCATGATGTTACCTGTTATTTTGGATTATACTGTTTTAGAATGAATTGTCATGGGCTTGATATAATATGTGATAAATGATTTATTTTGGTTTCACTGTTTCGATATATAGTATGCTTTTAAACTATTTTACCTACTTTATTGGAAAATTATAAAAGGGGGAAATGTTTTATGATGCTTCTAAAATAAAACTATTAAATAGATTATCATTCCTTGTTTTCAGTAAAATCTAGAATGTTCATATTATTATGAAAAAAATTATTATAGAACACCTGGGTGGGATCCTACTAAGCTTTTTATATCACACCCTATCAACCCCTTCGGCGGTTGATAGACCTTTATATGTCTTGAGATGTAGGGAAATGTAATAAGTTGTAGTGAGGTGTGAGGTTTATAGTAGTTGAGTCTAGGTAGCTCGTGATGAGAAAGTTGGAGTCTTTTTATGATATCAAATGGGGTATTCATCTTGGTTTTATATTAATTTTGCTATTTTACTTAGATCCTATATATTTTTTAGATACCTTTTAAGTTGTTTTTCTTATATTGTTTCTCTTTTCTATGACATATATCATCTGTTGTTATTTCACTATTTTATCTTATTGTGTATGTATATATTTTATGTTATCTAATTCAAGATGGGTGAAATAATTCCCTTTGTTTGTTGTTGATGCCTGAGTGCTAGTCACGAGCCCATGGGTATTAGTAACGCCCTTCAGGTCTTGTCAAATTTTGATTTAGAGCCTAGGTTGGTGAGTTATCTAGGTCAGGGTGTGACAAGGTATCAAAGAGAGTTTTTCCTCAATTTCAAGATGTTAATATATTAGAGATAAGATTTTTGGGACTTGATAGGTTGGTTGCGGTGAGTGCATGACCATCTCTTGTTGTGAAGAAACTCAAGTTACAATTGGATATTGGGATATGTGTATCTTTTTTTAGTTCTTGATCTTAATATCAGTTTTTTCTTATGGATTTTCCGGTTTGAACTGATATTGTTCTGTTTTCTGTTCAATTCTTCTATTTTGTTGTGTATAATTATACATTTGATATATCTTCTGTAGGTTCCTTGGGAGGGTGTTTTAGATCCTCCTTAAGGTAATACACCTCTATATCACAATCTTATTAGGGATATTATGTGATAATTTCTTGTAGTAGACCAAAATGTACGATAAGTTCAGAACATAGTTGTTGAGGTACAGTTGGGAGATGGAGGAGAAAGGGATCGATCATGGGAATTCTTGCATGAGAATCCACTATTCTTTAAGCATCAAAATGAACCTCGTGAGTAAGAGGGTTGGATATATAAGATTGATTATATCTTTAAATTCTTTCATACACTTGAGAGTATAAATGTGAAGTGTGAAGCATTCCGACTTGGGGGTCCCAGTAAGAAATGGTGGGATTATATGGTACCGACTGATAGAAAAATGGGATTAGACTAGAATGGTTTTAAGGCTATCTTCTTTAAATAGTTCATTCCAGAGTCACTAATGGTGGTGAAGCCTCTAGAGTTCCTCAATTTATAGTAGGGAGAGTGTTAGGTGTTTTTGTACATCAAACTTTTTATGGAGTTGTTTCATTTTTCTCTATAGGTAGTAAAGAATGACTAGTTGAAGGCTCGGAAATACCTATAGGGTTTGTGAACATATATTAGATTACAGGTATTTATACTAAATCTATAAACCTATACAGAGATAGTAAATAGGGCGATGATGTCATAGATGATATGGTAGGCAAGGTTAGTTATTTTTCCCCTTCCCTTCCACCCAGTGGCAAATTTAGTGGTGTATAGGTGAGAAAGAGGAGGTGGCATGATCATCGTAGGAGTAGTGGGGGTGGTTCTTAGAAACAACCCTTTCTTCACCTTTAGTTACATCCAGTAGTGTGCCTATGAGTTTCTATTAGTGGGGAAAGGCTAGGAACACTAGGCATTCTTGTTTTTCACCTATTAATATCTGTAATGGTTGTGGAAACATTGTCCATCTGTATAATTTCTATCAAGTTATGTACTCACCTCATTATAGTCAGGTATATTTATATCCAAATGATAGTATTATGTAGTCAGATGCTTCTAATACTATAGGGATACAACCATAGGAATCATGATTGAAGAACCTTAATATAATATATGAGTTTATGACAGAGGTAGATTCAGGTACAGTGGTAGTGATAGGTACCATCTTTATTGCATCATTAGTAGTAAATACTTTATTTGATAGAGGTGTCTCCCAATTATCTATATATGGACATTATTTTGATATTCTTAAACTTCCAATGGAACTCAGGACCTTTGTTATGAAGTTAGTGAAACCTCTTGGGAAGAGTAAAGAGTATGGTTTTTAGTGACCTTCTTGTTTACTATTGATAGCTGATATGAAGTTAGTCCTATATTTCATCATTCTCGATCTGGACATATTTAAAATACATCATTGAGATGGAATGAATTATTTCTCATCATGATGAGGTATATTTTTATCATTAGTATGTCTTTTTTCTTATAGTTTATGGGCTATCTTTGGTGTTTTAGGGAGAGTGAGATATGAGGTCTGGTTGTGCAGGGCCTTCCCTCCCAAAGATCAGGAATTTTTTATTTATAATGGTAGTTTATCTTGATGAATTTTCTTTTATTGTTTATCTTCCTATTATTGTTTTGGACTCTCTTGATTTTTTTCCAAAAACAATATCTAATATTACTCTAGAGAGGGAGTTCGAGTTTACGATTGATCAAGTGTTAGGTATGACACCGATTTTGATATCCTCTTATCGTATAGCACTAGAGGAGATGAAATATCTCAAGATTCTCTTGAAAAATATAATGGAAATTGGTTTTATTTTCTCTAGTGTTTCACCTTTGTAATCCCCTATTCTCTTTTCTAAGAATCTTGATGGCTCACTCTGAATGGGTGTGGACTATCGGAAGTTGAACTGGGTAAAGGTTAATAAGTAGCATCATTTTTCCCCATGTGGATGATTTATTTGACTAGTTAAATAGGGAAAAGTGATTTTTAGAGATCAGTCATAGGTCAAGTTATCATCATCTCAGAGTACAGGAGCCTGAATACTAAAGACATATTTTATTAGTAGGTAAGGCAGTTACATATATCTTGTGATGTTATTTGGTCTGAAAACCTCTCTTAAAATTTTGATGGATTTGATAAATTAGATATTCCATTAGTATTTTAACACTTTTTTTGTAGTTTTTATAGATGATATTTTGGATTATTCATGATCTGATCATGATCATGTGAACAGACTATGTTTGGTTCTACAAATCCTAAGGAGACATAATTTGTATGGAAATATTTTGAAATGAAATTTCTAGATCCAATAAGTGAAGTTAGTATTGAATTTTAATTCTTATCATGGATTATAATTTGATCCTGAGAAGGTGATGGCTATTTTTTGTCATGGGAAAAACACATAACACCTTTGAGGTTCATAGATTCCTTGTTTTTGATGGATACTACTGAAGGTTTTTCAATGATTTCTAAAATTTGGTATCACCTTGGATTGATATTAATAAGAAAGGTGTGTAATTAATATGGGATATAAAGTCTCAATATTATTTCAATGAGATGAAATGAATTTTGAAATTAGCCCATATTTTTATCTTACCTAATCTTGGTAAGGGGTATGTTATTTTATTTTATGATCCTAGTTCTATTTTGGGTTGTGTTCATATACAGTATGATTATGTGGTGGCTTACAAATCTTGTTAAATAAAACCACATGATAATAATTATTCCACTTGTTATTTAGAGTGTTTCATAGTTATGCATGATATTAAATATTGGTAACACTATCTTTTTGGGGAGAGTATTGTAACACCCGAGACTTTTATGTTATATAAATCATCAAAGGAATCTTTTTCTACACAACACTTGCTTGGCTTGCTTTACACGCAATCGCGACCTTCCTCGATAGCTTGCGTCGTACGCAATACCGAGTTTCACTAAACAACAATATGCTATTAAAACTAGCCGTTATGAATAGTAATAACCACTTTTTGAAATTTTATAAATTTTATTTTTCAAAATGGACTTCATTTTTGGACTTAGAATATCGAAATTAGCCTAGGGTGAAATTTTGGTATTTTTCTGAAAACTTTCAATTTTTGATGAATAGTGAAACCACTAAGTGGTAGGTTAAAAAACTGAATTTTGCATAAAACTTAATTTTACCGCTTCTGTGAATGGAATTTCAAAAATCCGAGAGACACGGTTAATATCAAGGACTAAAATGTGGTTCAATGAGATGAAAATAATTTTTTGGTGAATAGTAACTTTTTACTATTTTTACCGCGGTTAATAGTAAATAGGGTAACTAAGGGTAAATATGATATTAATATTACCCTAACACATGTCCTAATTCTATTGGACAAGTGTAATTCGACCAAAAACAAACTTAGGAATAAAATATGACCATTTAGGCCCACTTGGATTAGATTAGGACATTTATTATTAATTTATTTAAAGAAGGGTTAAAATAGTTAAAATCAAAGTTTAATAAGTAAATCATTTTTAATATAGGGTTATACATAAGATAAATTCGATTGTAAATATTCATTAGAAAGCTAAAAAGATTTCCTACATGATGGTATTTTATTTGTAATTTTTAGACATCAAATAATTTAATTTATTTATGACACAAAGATGATGCAGTAATTATCTTATTAATGAAATATTGACAAAATTGATAATATAAATACCAAAATAAATGTAATTTGAGACTTTTTATGAATTCCACTAATTTTCTAGGTTACTATGATATATTATTGTTGATTTAATCAACTTGTTTCGAACATATAATTCTGTTATGACTTTCACAAAAATCATATATCAAATAGTGTCAAAATTGACACAAAATAGTTTTTAAATAAAATATTATATTATTAATTGTTATTTTATTCCTAAAAATCTAAGGTTCGGCCAAATGACTTAGATAAGGATATATATATTAATAATAAACAATTTGGGGTTCGTTTGGCATGTTATAGTAAGTGTATTAACCATATAGTGAAAGAAAACAAAAAGACACGGTAAAAGTTAAATTAATTAACTTAGAGTTAAATCTAATTGATAAGGTTAAAATAATACCCTAAACTTGTCTAAATCCTATTGGTTGATAGGATTTCGACCCATCCCCACTTTAGCTTCGAAATAAGACCCTTTGGAACCATTATAAACCGATTTTGACTTTAATATAAAATAATATTTTGAGATATTCCTAAGGTGCCCCTCTCCTCCCTTATAAAAGGGCACCTCCTCCCCCTCCTCCTCACACCAATTTGAGCACTCAAGCTCGGCCAACCCCTGCCATTTTCCCTTCTCCACTTCCCTAGAATAATCCTAGAGGTCCTGGTCTTCTCCAAAGACCAATCTTAGTTCCTTAAGTGGAGGATTCAAAGAAGCGTTCCAAATAAGAGGTAATATCCATTACCGATCTTTTCAATTTCTTTCTTCTTAAACTTCTTCTTCTTTAGTTGTTTCATGATAAAGTAATAACATCAGTATTACTTACATACTGATATGTTATTATAAATATGAAACAACCCTAATTCACCTTCTATCCATCCTATGGAAAAATGAAATCACCGCGCGTGCGTACGTACGGAATACCGTCTCCACGCCGTGGTGTAATCTATTTTCCACCATCACCTTACAAGGATGGGTATAATGGTGTAATCAGTAACTATATATGATTATTATTAAGTAATATTGATACTGAAATAATATATATATATACTCCAATACAATTCCACGATCATAGGAACGATATCATCACTCGTGCGTACGTACGGAATACCGTCTCCACGATGTGATGCGACTCGTTCTACATGATCTTCATTTCATAATGATTATATAAATGAATTGAATGAATGAATATGGTATATACTACACTAATACCATTCTGGAAATGAATTATCTATAACCTAAAGATAAGAATATGAATTTATTCGACAAAACACGCATAAGAACAAAAAGTTATAAAGACCCGAGTAACAAGTAACAATGAAATATTACTAACAAGAAGCTAATAATATGACCATATATGATCTCATATCAATATGTATGATTCTGGAATAAGTAAATAACATTATTTAAACCATTATACAGGATCTTCGGACACGAACAAAGCAAATCGGACCTAAGGTAAGGGAAATATCACAATCTCATTTTTATCCGAGATTGTTTATTCGTAAGTATTTACTGGGGTGTATTTTATCATCCACATCCATGTTCCCTCAATATGTAATATTGTTTCCATACACTTGAAATAGTTTAAATCCAATTTTACCCTTAGGTGAGTTTTTGGTAAAGAATATGAAAGGAATCTTTTGTCGTTTTTCCGTACGAGGTACTTTTTGACTTTTCCGACAAAAGTACGAAGAATGTTTTTTTTTAACTTATACGGCATGAATGGATTTTTAAAACATTACTTCAAAGAAGCTTCCTTTACAAGTTTTCAAGTTTATTTTTAATCAACTTCTTTTATTTTAAAGTTGTATGACATGTTATGAAAGGAAAAATGTTTTTGAAGAAGAAAGGATATTTTCCTCAAGAATTCAATTCAAGTGTTTTATCAAAATTATTTTCCATCTAAGATAATAAAGGGTTCTGTTTCTATCCATATTTTTACATTGGTTTGACTATGTTGTGATGGAATTATGTTTATGAATTCCTTTATCATATATGAATTGATTTATGATGTCATGATGTTTCAAGAATCCCATTTTTGTTATATGTGTTATGCGATGATGTATGTTTTATGATTATGTGGCACACATAAGAAAGGATTCATTATAAGATGGGTGGGACCTATATCTCCCTCCAATGCATTGGGTAAAGATTTTATATCTCATGAGATAGACATGGCTGGAACGGAAGGTTATTTCGGTTCAGTGATACAGGACTGAAACGAGGAGTGAACTCGGTTCAGAAAGGGACTTTGTCCACTAAGATAGTCTTGGCAATGAGTCATGACTAACAAGAAATGATTTCCATGATTATGTGTGCATGCCACAAAGATTCAAGTTTTATGTTATGATTATGGGGATCTCATTTTCACTTCTATGATTTATTCCATGTTAAGATATTATGATCTCTTTTGCAGGTTTTGATTTTCATAAAGATATGATATGATTTTTATTTCCTTTATTTGCCCTTGCTGAGCATTTGAGCTCACCCTTTTATGTTTTCTTTTCCCCAGGTCAGGAAGATGGATATTAAGTAGAATATGCTAAAAGGGACCCTAGATATGATGAAATAAATGGGAGACACTGTAGAAGATTTATGAACCAGTTGTTTATGTTTCCCCAGTTTCTAAAGACACTATACCTATACGGTCCTTTGTGGTTTTGTCATATGTTGTAATAAGTGTGCTTCAATTTTGAAGTATTAACAATGTATGTAAAGTGTGGGTCGTTATAGTTGGTATCAGAGGAAAGGTATAGTCAACCTTTGGAAACTAGGATGTGAAAGCCTTAGTAAGAACCCTAAGGATAAGTCTAAGCATAGAACACAATCTTAGAAATGGCCATGAATAACCTAGGATAAGACCATAAGCATGAAAATTTTATTCTTGAATTATGTGGTTTCCTATTATAATTAGTGTTGCTCACACTATTCTTCTTGGTTTTAGTCAATGGCTGGAACCCGAAGGAACCGTGTTAATGCGGAATGCGATGGGCAATGCAATGATTGTCCCCCTGAGAAACCAAACGATATGGGAGCTGGAATGCAAAATCTTGTAGCCATGCTCACACAACTTTCTCAAGCTATGAATCATGCAGGATTTCCAAACGAGCAAAGGAGGGAGCAACATTCTGTTGAATCCTTCATGAGGCAGCGTCCACCTTCTTTCAGCGGGTCTACTGATCCATTAGTTGCTGAACAATGGATTAGTACTACTGAAAAGATATTTTCAGTTCTTCAATGTTCTGAGCATGATAAAGTCATCCTAGCAGTGTATCGTTTGGAAGGAGATGCTGATCAATGGTGGAATCTTGTTAAGAATACGAGGCAAAGGGATGAAATTGAGTCCATGGAATGGGACGAGTTCAAGAACTTGTTTTTCAATAAGTACTTCCCTCGTATTCTCCGAACAAAGATGGAGAAAGAGTTCCTTGAACTGAAGCAAAGGGATGATGAATCTGTTAGTACCTATGAAGCAAATTTTACAAGACTTGCAAGGTACGCTTCTGGTATTATTATCCAACCTGAGAGTAAGATCGATCGATTCTTTAGTGGCTTAAAACCAAGTCTTCGAAGGGCGTTAGCCATAAGGGACTTCAATAGCTATGAGGAAATCGTTCGATGTGCTCTCAAAGTCGAGATGGAGATTGGAGTAACCCATCAGTCACATGGGTTTGATAAGAAGAGGAAGATGGAATTCAAAGAAAAATCTAAAGAGCACACGGAAAAGAAGATGAACTTTCCCTTATGCTCAAAGTGTGGAAAGAAACATGGAGGGAGTTGTCTTAAAGGGACAAGTAAATGTTTTAAATGTGGAAAAGAAGGTCATCGGGCATTTGAATGCCGTGATAATGGGAAGAAGATGTCTAATGATGCAAACAAAGGAAGGGATACACAGAATGAACCTACTACACTTCAATGTTTCAAGTGCAAGGAGATGGGGCATTATGCCAATCAATGCCCAAATCCAAGGGTTGATGATGATGGTCGACGTCAACAAACTCTTAAGGCTAAAGATAAAGGAAAGTCACATGCAATTTCTATCAGCGATGTGGAGTACGATAATGAAGTGGTGAAAGGTACACTTACCGTCCACTCTAAAGTAGCAAATTTTTTATTTGATTCTGGATCCACACACTCTTTTATTTCTGAAAAATTTTCTAAGGGTATCACCGTACTACCTCAACAATTAGATGTTGAGTTAGCTGTGACAACACCTAATGGCACATCAATCGCATCAAAAGTTTATAATTCTTCTCCGATCGAAGTTTGTGGGAAAGTGCTTCCTGCAAATCTTGTGATCCTTCCTTTAGTGGAATTTGATGTGATTCTTGGCATGGATTGGCTTTCTCTACATGGAGCTCATATCAATTGCCAAAGAAGGGAAGTCACATTTCATACTCCAGATCAATCTACGATCGTATACCAATGCAAGGATGAACATAACCTTCCAGTGGAAATTTCTTCCATCTTATGGGTATTGATCCCACTAAATGAAGGTTATTTATCTCAAATGGTTGGTGAGAAACTCACGATTAAGAATATGCCCATTGTAAGGGAGTTTGATGATGTCTTTCCGGAGGAATTACCGGGTCTTCCACCAAATCGTGAAGTTGAGTTTTCAATAGAACTCGTACCGGGTGATTTGCCTATTTCAAAGACACCTTATAGAATGGCCCCAATTGAGTTGCAGGAATTGAAGAAGCAACTCCAAGAGAATCTTGATAAGGGATTCATACGCCCTAGTGCGTCACCTTGGGGAGCACCTGTTCTATTTGTTAAGAAGAAAGATGGATCAATGAGACTCTGCATTGATTATCGAGAACTTAACAAGATCACTATCAAGAACAAATATCCTCTCCCACGCATTGATGACTTATTTGACCAACTACGCGGAGCTCAATACTTTTCCAAGATTGATCTTCGTTCAGGGTATCATCAATTAAGGGTCAAAAGGGAGGATATACCAAAGACGGCTTTCCGTACAAGGTATGGACACTATGAATTTATAGTGATGCCATTTGGTCTTACTAATGCCCCTGCTATCTTCATGGATCTAATGAATAGAGTCTTTAGAGACTATCTTGATCAATTTGTGGTAGTCTTTATAGACGATATTCTTGTCTATTCAAAGAGCAAGGAAGAGCATGAAGATCACTTGAGAATTATATTGAAGACCCTGAGAAAGGAGAAGCTTTATGCCAAATTTACCAAGTGTGAATTTTGGCTTCAAAAAGTTGCATTTTTGGGTCATATAATCTCAAAAGAGGGGATATCTGTGGATCCAGCAAAAACAGAGGTTATCGAAAGATGGTCAAGACCAACAACAGTAACTGAGATCCGAAGTTTTCTTGGTTTGGCTGGTTATTATCGACGTTTTGTAAAAGATTTTTCACGATTATCTAATCCACTCACCAAGTTGACTCGGAAAGGAGTTAAGTTTGTCTGGACAGAGGAATGTGAAGAGAATTTCAAGGAGTTGAAAAGAAGGTTATCCAGTGCACCTGTGCTCACACTGCCTTGTAGTGGAGAAAGGTTTGTGATCTACAGTGATGCATCCAAGAAGGGATTGGGGTGTGTTCTTATGCAAAATGATATGGTGATAGCTTATGCCTCACGACAGTTGAAAATCCATGAGCAAAATTACCCAACACATGATTTGGAGTTGGCTGCGGTAATCTTTTCATTAAAGATTTGGAGGCATTACCTTTATGGTGAAAGGTGTGATATTTATACTGATCATAAAAGTTTAAAGTATATTTTCACACAAAAGGAGTTGAATATGCGTCAAAGAAGATGGTTGGAGCTGATTAAGGATTATGACTGCTCAATCCATTACCACCCTGGGAAAGCAAACAAGGTGGCAGATGCATTAAGTCGACAAGACCATGCTAGTTTATCCATGATGAGGATCACAAAAGATCCAATATTTATGGATTTACAAAGGATGGATCTTGGAATTTTAATGGAAGGGGAAAAATCTTATCTTTCTCAAATGAATGTTCAACCATCTATACATGTGAAGATTAAGGAGGCACAGAAAGAAGATGTCGAGTTACAAAAGAAGGTGAGAAATGTTCCTGAATTCAACCTTGATTGTGATGGGATAATAAAGTTCAGGAATCGGGTTTGCGTTCCTCCCATCCCCGAATTAAAGAATGAGCTGCTGGATGAGGCTCATAGTTCATCATTTTCTATTCATCCTGGAAGCACGAAGATGTATAGGGACCTGAAAGAGTACTTCTGGTGGGATGGAATGAAAAGAGATGTTGCTGAATATGTCTCTCGATGCTTGGTTTGTCAACAAGTTAAAGCTGAGAGACAGAAGTCTAAGGGGATGTTACAACCATTACCCATACCCGAATGGAAATGGGAAAACATCACTATGGACTTTGTCACAGGACTTCCTAAAACATCCAAAGGCAATAATGCTATCTGGGTCATAGTTGATCGTCTTACAAAGTCTGCACACTTCATTGCTATTAGAGAGGATTTCTCTCTAGATCAGCTTGCCAGGATATATGTAAAGGAAGTGGTAAGATTGCATGGAGTACCACTTTCTATTATATCTGATCGAGATCCGAGATTTACCTCGAAGTTCTGGCGAAGTCTTCAGCATACTCTGGATACAGAGTTGAGTTTCAGCACTGCTTATCATCCCCAGACAGACGGTCAGTCTGAGAGAACAATTCAAACCCTAGAAGATATGTTGAGAGCTTGCTCTATGGATTTCAAAGGAGGTTGGGATCAACACCTACCTTTGGTGGAATTTTCTTATAATAATAGCTTTCACTCCAGTATTCAGATGGCTCCTTATGAAGCTCTCTATGGAAAGAAATGCAGGACTCCAACTTGCTGGGATGAAGTTGGGGAAAGAAAGCTATTAGGACCTGATCTCGTTGATGAAATGGCAGAAAAGGTTAGATCTATTCAACAACACATAAGAGCAGCTCAGAGTCGACAGAAAAGTTATGCCGACAACCGAAGAAAAGACCTAGAGTTTGAAGTGGGTGATAAAGTGTTCTTACGAATATCTCCCTGGAAGAGGGTTATGAGATTTGGAAAGAAGGGGAAGTTGAGCCCTAGATATATCGGTCCTTTCGAAATACTGAATCGTGTTGGGAAGGTAGCTTACCAATTGGCGCTTCCACCGAATCTCTCTCAAGTTCACGATGTGTTCCATGTATCTCTCCTGAGAAAGTACATACCAGATCCTTCACATGTACTCAGCTCAGAAGTTGTACCGCTGGAGCAAGATCTTTCTTATGAAGAACAGCCGATAGAGATTCTGGATCGTAGCGAAAAAGTCCTACGAAACAAGACCACTCGCTTGGTGAAAGTTTTATGGAGAAACCACCAACTTGAAGAAGCTACATGGGAGCTTGAGGATATGATGAGGGAGAAGTATCCTCATTTGTTGCAAAGTAACGAATTTCGAGGGCGAAATTCTTTTTAAGGGGGGTAGAATGTAACACCCGAGACTTTTATGTTATATAAATCATCAAAGGAATCTTTTTCTACACAACACTTGCTTGGCTTGCTTTACACGCAATCGCGACCTTCCTCGATAGCTTGCGTCGTACGCAATACCGAGTTTCACTAAACAACAATATGCTATTAAAACTAGCCGTTATGAATAGTAATAACCACTTTTTGAAATTTTATAAATTTTATTTTTCAAAATGGACTTCATTTTTGGACTTAGAATATCGAAATTAGCCTAGGGTGAAATTTTGGTATTTTTCTGAAAACTTTCAATTTTTGATGAATAGTGAAACCACTAAGTGGTAGGTTAAAAAACTGAATTTTGCATAAAACTTAATTTTACCGCTTCTGTGAATGGAATTTCAAAAATCCGAGAGACACGGTTAATATCAAGGACTAAAATGTGGTTCAATGAGATGAAAATAATTTTTTGGTGAATAGTGACTTTTTACTATTTTTACCGCGGTTAATAGTAAATAGGGTAACTAAGGGTAAATATGATATTAATATTACCCTAACACATGTCCTAATTCTATTGGACAAGTGTAATTCGACCAAAAACAAACTTAGGAATAAAATATGACCATTTAGGCCCACTTGGATTAGATTAGGACATTTATTATTAATTTATTTAAAGAAGGGTTAAAATAGTTAAAATCAAAGTTTAATAAGTAAATCATTTTTAATATAGGGTTATACATAAGATAAATTCGATTTTAAATATTCATTAGAAAGATAAAAAGATTTCCTACATGATGGTATTTTATTTGTAATTTTTAGACATCAAATAATTTAATTTATTTATGACACAAAGATGATGCAGTAATTATCTTATTAATGAAATATTGACAAAATTGATAATATAAATACCAAAATAAATGTAATTTGAGACTTTTTATGAATTCCACTAATTTTCTAGGTTACTATGATATATTAGTGTTTATTTAATCAACTTGGTTCGAACATATAATTCTGTTATGACTTTCACAAAAATCATATATCAAATAGTGTCAAAATTGACACAAAATAGTTTTTAAATCAAATATTATATTATTAATTGTTATTTTATTCCTAAAAATCTAAGGTTCGGCCAAATGACTTAGATAAGGATATATATATTAATAATAAACAATTTGGGGTTCGTTTGGCATGTTATAGTAAGTGTATTAACCATATAGTGAAAGAAAACAAAAAGACACGGTAAAAGTTAAATTAATTAACTTAGAGTTAAATCTAATTGATAAGGTTAAAATAATACCCTAAACTTGTCTAAATCCTATTGGTTGATAGGATTTCGACCCATCCCCACTTTAGCTTCGAAATAAGACCCTTTGGAACCATTATAAACCGATTTTGACTTTAATATAAAATAATATTTTGAGATATTCCTAAGGTGCCCCTCTCCTCCCTTATAAAAGGGCACCTCCTCCCCCTCCTCCTCACACCAATTTGAGCACTCAAGCTCGGCCAACCCCTGCCATTTTCCCTTCTCCACTTCCCTAGAATAATCCTAGAGGTCCTGGTCTTCTCCAAAGACCAATCTTAGTTCCTTAAGTGGAGGATTCAAAGAAGCGTTCCAAATAAGAGGTAATATCCATTACCGATCTTTTCAATTTCTTTCTTCTTCAACTTCTTCTTCTTTAGTTGTTTCATGATAAAGTAATAACATCAGTATTACTTACATACTGATATGTTATTATAAATATGAAACAACCCTAATTCACCTTCTATCCATCCTACGGAAAAATGAAATCACCGCGCGTGCGTACGTACGGAATACCGTCTCCACGCCGTGGTGTAATCTATTTTCCACCATCACCTTACAAGGATGGGTATAATGGTGTAATCAGTAACTATATATGATTATTATTAAGTAATATTGATACTGAAATAATATATATATATACTCCAATACAATTCCACGATCATAGGAACGATATCATCACTCGTGCGTACGTACGGAATACCGTCTCCACGATGTGATGCGACTCGTTCTACATGATCTTCATTTCATAATGATTATATAAATGAATTGAATGAATGAATATGGTATATACTACACTAATACCATTCTGGAAATGAATTATCTATAACCTAAAGATAAGAATAAGAATTTATTCGACAAAACACGCATAAGAACAAAAAGTTATAAAGACTCGAGTAACAAGTAACAATGAAATATTACTAACAAGAAGCTAATAATATGACCATATATGATCTCATATCAATATGTATGATTCTGGAATAAGTAAATAACATTATTTAAACCATTATACAGGATCTTCGGACACGAACAAAGCAAATCGGACCTAAGGTAAGGGAAATATCACAATCTCATTTTTATCCGAGATTGTTTATTCGTAAGTATTTACTGGGGTGTATTTTATCATCCACATCCATGTTCCCTCAATATGTAATATTGTTTCCATCCACTTGAAATAGTTTAAATCCAATTTTACCCTTAGGTGAGTTTTTGGTAAAGAATATGAAAGGAATCTTTTGTCGTTTTTCCATACGAGGTACTTTTTGACTTTTCCAACAAAAGTACGAAGAATGTTTTTTTTTAACTTATACGGCATGAATGGATTTTTAAAACATTACTTCAAAGAAGCTTCCTTTACAAGTTTTCAAGTTTATTTTTAATCAACTTCTTTTATTTTAAAGTTGTATGACATGTTATGAAAGGAAAAATGTTTTTGAAGAAGAAAGGATATTTTCCTCAAGAATTCAATTCAAGTGTTTTATCAAAATTATTTTCCATCTAAGATAATAAAGGGTTCTGTTTCTATCCATATTTTTACATTGGTTTGACTATGTTGTGATGGAATTATGTTTATGAATTCCTTTATCATATATGAATTGATTTATGATGTCATGATGTTTCAAGAATCCCATTTTTGTTATATGTGTTATGCGATGATGTATGTTTTATGATTATGTGGCACACATAAGAAAGGATTCATTATAAGATGGGTGGGACCTATATCTCCCTCCAATGCATTGGGTAAAGATTTTATATCTCATGAGATAGACATGGCTGGAACGGAAGGTTATTTCGGTTCAGTGATACAGGACTGAAACGAGGAGTGAACTCAGTTCAGAAAGGGACTTTGTCCACTAAGATAGTCTTGGCAATGAGTCATGACTAACAAGAAATGATTTCCATGATTATGTGTGCATGCCACAAAGATTCAAGTTTTATGTTATGATTATGGGGATCTCATTTTCACTTCTATGATTTATTCCATGTTAAGATATTATGATCTCTTTTGCAGGTTTTGATTTTCATAAAGATATGATATGATTTTTATTTCCTTTATTTGCCCTTGCTGAGCATTTGAGCTCACCCTTTTATGTTTTCTTTTCCCCAGGTCAGGAAGATGGATATTAAGTAGAATATGCTAAAAGGGACCCTAGATATGATGAAATAAATGGGAGACACTGTAGAAGATTTATGAACCAGTTGTTTATGTTTCCCCAGTTTCTAAAGACACTATACCTATACGGTCCTTTGTGGTTTTGTCATATGTTGTAATAAGTGTGCTTCAATTTTGAAGTATTAACAATGTATGTAAAGTGTGGGTCGTTATAAGTATCATAGCCTTTTATGACCATATGATCTTGACCAATATCTTTTCTTAGAATGAATTGAATCTCATATAGAGGTTGTGGGTGGAATACTTTTAAACATTTTACTTTAATATCACCCACCCCCCAAGGAAAATGAATGTCATTGCTAATGCTCTCAGCAGGAAAGTACAATCAGAGACTATTTTGGAATTTAAGAAGGAGTGGAACCGTATGAGACTCTTTTCTCAGTTTCACCTTGATGCTCAGGAGGATGTTTTTGGTATAGTTCTGACCAATGTTAAGTTGTCATCATCTCTCCATGAGTATATATTGTAGATTTAGTGGAAGGATGATGATTTTAGAGGAATTAAAGAAGCCCTGTATAGTGGGGAGACCGTTTCTAGTTGGTCTATCAATTCTTATGCTACTCTCCATTTTAGGGATCGGGTTTTTATCCTAACATCTATGATTAGATGAGTTTTGATTAATTTTCATAGTTTTTGATGCACCTGAAAGGCATTGTTAATTCCTCTAGGTGTAATTCAAATTAGAAATTTATATTAACTTCAACAATACTATCTATAATGGAACAAAATAGTAGAATTACAAGTTTGATCCCATAGAGAATGGGAAACATAGTGATGAAAACTCTCAACTAATGGTCAGGTCGCTCCCAATTTTAGTTTGATTTAATTAAACTAATGATGAAATTTAAAATAAATTAATTCAAATAGAGAAATAGAAGATCATGGAGTTAATTCCCAAGGGTGGTTTTGCTGAATAATTTAATTAATCTTCACTTGAAAAAATATATATTCAATAGATTCACAACCAAATATTTTCATCGATGGAAGATATGTCCATTCTCTATCAAACTACCCTATAATCTCAATTCATTCTGGTCAAATGAATCAAAATATATAAAGTGCATTTAGTTCATTTTCCCATAAGAATAAGAATAACACAATTTAATGTTAATGAAAAAATCATCTCAATCATGTTGGGGTTCATTCATTATTGTAAACATATTTTCAATGGTTCAATGAAGGATAAGGTTGAACAACTAGAAAAAAGGGTTATTTCCACAATTCAAAAATGGGGCAATAGGTCCGAAAACCATGTTCATAGCCTACGACCACAGTTTTTCCAAACTGTGGGTGCTATCACCATGGAAGTAGGGTATGACCTCCTTCCATGGTTTTTCAAACCATGGAAATTGGTTTCTAAATTTTCCACTATATAAATAGCCTAAAAAAATATGTGCCCAAGAGGTTTCAATCCCTACACCTCCCATTTCTGTATCAGTGACCTCACCAGTACATCTCAAAACACTTTGAATATATATATATATATATATTAATAAAAACCAATTAAATAGCCTAAAAACTATGGAAATATATATTCCCTCCATTTTTTGGGTGGGAAATTATTTTTCCCATAGAATCTCGGGAGACCTATAGCCACAGTATTTCAAAAATGTGGTTGTAACCCTTCAAAAAAAATGTCATATAGCCACAGTTTTCAAAATAGTGGCTATAGGACACAAAAAAATGACCTATAGCCATGGTTTTAAAACAATTTCTATAGGCCACATAACAATGATTGTAGCCACCTATATCCATGATTTTAAAATTGTGGCTATAGGTCTATGGTAGTAGCATGTTTTTCAGGTTTTGTAGGTATGGAGGTGCAACATGATACTATAAAATGAAATCATCTTTATGAACAAAGGTAAATCAAAAAATGATGGTATGTCACCCTTTAACTAATCCCACTATCCCTTATAGGGTTTATTCGATCATCGTCATATGGTCATCGTTGATGAATAAACCAATATCCATAGCGATGAGATTAGAAAAGAGTAAAGGATATAGAGAGAGAATGAACAGAGAGGTTGCAATTAAAATAAAAAGAATTCAATGATTACATAAATTAAAGGAAATAAAAACATAATCAAAAAAAAAAAAAAAACTATCTATGGAAGCCTCTTGGTTTTCGTGATTTCTCCTTTTGGTCTAGAGTGTGTTAGAAGGGAGTTCGGGGCTGGTATTTATAGGTGTTTCTACCAAAACATGCACCCCGCGTCACATTTAATTTTCAACGTATCACTTTTGTCATGACGTGTACATGGAATACATGTTTTATACTTTAGTTTGAATTTATCCTCTACCACGTTGAATCTGTGGAAACTTCATATGCTTGTTTGACTCAGGTCACGTCATGTACTAAGACTCCCGACGTGTACTTGCAGTTCACAGTGTGTTCATTTGTCGTGAATTTTTCTATGTAGTCTGATGCATGCGAAAAACTGATACTACACACCATTTACTCTTAGTACATGACATGGACCAGTTCTTCTCTAGAATTTCAAACTTCCTTATCTCTCAAAAAATCGGTGTCGTGCCGCTTCTCTTCACTCATGGGGCAAAGTGTCGTTTTGTTCCACATTTTCCATGTTTTCCTAATTTTGCTACATAAGTCAATCCTGTATAAGAATTTTCAATAAATTAATACCAGGAACATAAATTATATAAAATATATTAATAATCAATGAATTTATATGTAAAAACCCATCAAAATATGTATAAAAAATTGGGTTATCAAATACCCCCACACTCAAACCTTTTCTCATCCACGAGAAAAATCTCAACATCGAAATACTAAGGATCCATACATTAATAAGGGAATTTTCAAATTATTATGCTAATAAAAATAATTTATATCTGAATATTTTGAAAGAATAAAACCTACCAAATAAAGAATCCAAAAAATCATGATTCTTTTAAAAATTCCAATTCAGGACATTTCTCACTTTTTAAACATAGTTATCAAACTTTCATCAACACCTGTGCTATTTATTATTTACCTTAACTTTAGTTTTTCCACTCATCACTCAATGTAACAATTTAATGGAGTTATTCTCATACCTCAAGTATATGTTCCAAACCATAGGCTTGAATTGAATCTACTTTATCCACCCTATAAAGACAAATATCAAAATTAATCAAGTGGGCTTTGAAATAAAGATCAAAGGACTCTATGGCTAAGGGTAGTTAGAAAAAATGTTTAAAATCAATTTTGGCACAAGGAGGAAGATTAAATATAACATAAATGTGATGATATTCAAAAGCAAATCTCAATGAAAATGCTCCTCACAAAAATATAATGTCATCTCACACCCCCCCCCCCAAAGCATAGAGTGAAGACCCACATTCAAAGTAATCATAATAAAAAGTTTTTTTCTATTAATTCTATATTTTTTTCTTTTTAAGCCTTTCATTTTTTCTTATAAAGTCATGATTAGAATAAATTTCATTTCTACCACCTAACCATTTAAGATAAAAATCATCGGTCTATAAAATGGTGATTTTTTATTCTCCCAATTCACAACCCATTTTTTCATTTTTTTCGGAATCTATCCTAGGATAAGTCTCACATCTACCATCTAACCACATATGATTTTGATATCATCAGTCTGACAATGTTAATTTTTGACCTTCCCAAGAAACAACCAACGTTTTCTGTTTTTATACATTTTGTTAACAACAAGAGGGATATAAAATGGAATATAATGAATGTAAATATAAACCTTCCCCACAATCCCATAAAAAACCCATGCAGTCGCCCCACAAGATATCACATCTCATATCCACCAAAAACAACCCCTCCCCCACACTTGTCCAATTGAATATCATAAAAAATATAAAAATTACTAGGTAGGAAAGGATATAATGTCTTATAACACGGATTAATCATAACAAGGTCATACATGGATTCTACAGGCTAAAGGAGGAACAATGTGCTTGTGGGTCTTAGGATAAAAGTGATCATTAATAAAATTCCTCATTCATTTCAAAAGTGAATTTGTTCAGTTATAGCTTTGTTAAGATAACAAAAAAATTTCTAGTCATTTTACTTACCCTAAGTTTCACTCAAGAAATATTCTCAAAAAAATAGGAAATATTTCGTTTAGAATCCTCTTCGTAATGGGAATAGAACATGAGTCAATCAGTTCATGGCATAAAAATCAATAATCAATTTACTCAATGTATGGTTCTAGGAATCAACATCAAGAAAATAAAACATATCAACAATCATTTTCAAGAAATTATAAATTAAATTAAGCAAGTTATTTTTAAAATTTCAATTTATAAATGATTCATTTATGGGCATAATATTTCAAATTTTCCACCTTGTCAATATATTTATCCTCGGTGCTGATTCCTCCTAGATTAGTGAGTACAAAAAAAATCAATCATTTTTTGGGTGAATCTGACTCAATTAATTTCATGTAATAATATTATTCATTCATTTTTATCAAATCATGTTCTAGAAAAAAAAAATAGGGGTGAAAAGATATAAACAAGTAGAAAAATTAATCCCCTTCCATTGATGATTCTAAATGAGTATCTTAGGTTCTATATAGCTAGGTATATGACATGTATTATGATTACACAACATGAAATGTTCTATTTTTTGGCTCTTAAGTTTATTCTTGCTCTTTCCTTCCAGGAATCTGAAATAAAAATAAACTATGAAAGTATGTGTCATTGAGAATTTAAAATTTCTGGATCATATGGGTAAAGAGACCAACCAGAAATAGATTTATATAAACTGATAAAATAATATAAATATGATTTCTAGAAATCATTTTTTAACATCCAAGTTTTCTCCTAGTAGTTTCTCTTTTTTTATGGTCATTAAGCTCAACATTTTACCTTTGTTAGCTCATTAGAACATGGTACAAAGCTTAACATCTTTGATTTAACCACATATAAAAATACTATTCTTTTGGGGTTGTCTTTAACTTCCTCCTCCATTGGTTCATCTTGGATAGTGGTGGGATGAAATTTGAGGACAGATGTAATGAAAATAATAGGAAACTAAAATCTGACCAGATTTTGAAGTTCGCCCGATCTACCCCTGATTCTTCATTTTCTTCCTCTAGTTCACAGTTTAGAATCGCTTCTTCAGTCAGATCCTCTATGTTATCTTCTTCATCTTGAAATTGTAGGAGATAGTTTCATTTATATTTAGTCTCAAGAATACCCATGAGGTTGATGAATGTTTTCTCATTGTCCTCTTCCTTGACTTTTTCTTCATCCTTTATAAATTCATTGGCATGTACCTTTGATTATATTGAATATACTACTTTGACCTCATCCTCTTCTTCACATAGTTTCAAAATTAATTATCTTATTCTTTTTGTATTCATAGAGGTGGTTCTTCGGGCTCTGATACCTTTTCAAAGTCTAAGGGTTCATCCTTTTGAAAAATCTCATCATTATCCAAGAATTCATCCTTGATAAACTTGTCCATATTTTTTCCATTTTTTTAAATAGTATTAACATCCTCAATATTCTCATTCTAATAATAATCTTCACAATACTCAATACCTACATTAGAATTTAAGGGTAGATTATTCACAATGGAATTTAAATTTGAACTAACTAGAGATATGTGAGTAAATAATTCTCGCTGTTCACTGAGTTGGGATTCATGATCATTCGTACTCTTATCCAACACTGGAATGAAATTTGTGAGAAATGTGTAAATATTTTCATCTGAATTTTGTTCATGAGTATTTTAGAAGGAATGGTCTTCATGAATTTTATTCTATATAGGTTGTTTTATTTCAACAGCTTCTACTTCCTCCACTTCTTAATGTTCACCATATTTAAAGACACCTGTATATAAATTAGTGACTTTTGGTAAGTGATAATTAAAATTTGAAATCATTTGGGATAGGTGAGTATTCAATTCTTCCTGCTTTTTGAGTTCAGCCTCATTATTTTCCATCCTCTTCTCCATCACTTCAATTCCTTGGGAGAGTAATCCAAATAGTATTTCTTCAAGATGTTTCTCCAAATCCTGTTGAATGCAGTAGTCTCCATTAGTTTACTACTTAGCACAAAAATTTCCCAAGTTGTTAGGATCTTCTTCATTGGGTTGATAGTAGGTTTCGTTTGACTATTAAGGTTGGAATTCATCATACTTATGAGAATATGAATCATTCCTACCATCAAATTGTTGTGTCCACCCTCATGAATTTAGTGCTTCCAATGTCGTCGGATACTCTGGATGTTCAATGTATTCTGATGGTGGTGCCTCATAATACTGTATCATTTGAAAATGTATCCTTCACACCAACAGAAACTTCCAAAAAGTGTAATATATGATAAACAAATTGAATAAAAAATTAATTAACTAAAATATGAAAATAGAAATGGGATGAGAAAATCCTTTGACCTAAATAATTGGTCCCAAGTCATCTGTAACTCTCTGTTGCTCCCCAGAAACCGTATGAAAATTTGACATGCCCAAAATGCATTGTTAATTCCTTCAGTCATGAGTCAAATTAGAAATTTATATTAACCTGAACAATACTAGCTACAATGATGCTGCATAGAGGAAGTATGGGGTCAATCCCACAGAGAGTAGGGAACGCAGTGATGACAACTCTCAATTAATGGTTAGGTCATTCCCAATTTCATTTTGATTTAATTAAACTAATGATGCAATTTAAAATAAATGACCTCAAATAGAGAATTATAAGAGAGTTGAATCAGTTTCTAGGGGAGGTTTTACAAAATTAATTAATTCAAATTTACATGCAAACAATTATATCCAATATATGCACAATGAAATAGTTTTATCTAAAGAAGAAATGTTCATTCCCTATCAAACTACCCTAGAATATCAATTCATCCTGGTCAGATGAATCAAAATATATAAAGTTCATTTAGTTCATATTTCTATAAGCATAAGAGTAATTTGATTCAATGTTCATGAACAAATCATCTCAATCATGTTTGGGTTAGTTCGTTATTGAAAACATATGTCCAATGGTTCAATGATGAATAAAGTAGGCGTGCGGGCAGAACATGATAGTATTGAATGAAATCATCTTTACAAACAAAGGTAAATCAAATAATGTGGTATGTTCCCCCTTTAACAGATCCCTCTCTCCCCTATAGGGTTTAGCTGATCATCATAGGGTGGTTGTCAATGAAGAATAAACCAATACCCATAGCAGAGATATTATAAAAGAGTAAAGGATAAGGAGAGGGAATAAAAACAGAGGTTGGAATTAAAATATAAATCATTGAATGATTACATAAATGAAAGGAAAGAAAAACATAAATAAAATAAAAAACCCATCTATGGAAGCCTCACGGTTGTCGTGCTTACTCCATAAGGTCCAAAGTGTGTTGGAAGGGTGGTTGGGGATGGTATTTATAGGTGATTCTACCAAAAACAATAGCCCATATGGTATTAAATTTTTATTGTATCACTTCCATCATGATGTGTACCTATAATACACATCGTGTACTTTAGGTACGAGTTTTCATCAACTATTTTGAATCCATGGAAACTTCATACGCAAGTTTGACTCAGGTCACGTCATATACTATAGAATAATGACGTGTACTTTCAGTTCATAGCGTGTTCCTTCTTCATGAATTTTTCTACTTAGTCTGTAGATTATCACGAACTGATAATACACTTCATGTACTCTCAGTACACGACGTGTGCCAATTCTGGTCCAAAATATCCAGCTTCCTTCTATCTCAAAAATCCAGTGTCACGCCACGTCACTTCACTCATGGTGCAAAGTGTCATTTTCTTCCATATTTTCATGTTTTATTTATTTTGTTACTATTTCTTAGGTCCTTGAAATGTGTATTCTATTTTTAAGAATCACTGCTTCCAAGAAATTTCCATTAGATTTATTTATGGAACTAGAAACTTCCAACAGTTCTTTATCCAAAGAGGACCTGCTTTCTAAAGGCAGGCGTTCATTAAGTTTGAACATAACGATACATAGGAACATACATTGGTCGATAGGATGGGAGGTCAGACTCATCACACCCTTCTAGGGGGAATAATTTTCTACTCTAGGAAACTCATTTAAAATTTATGATATTTTCATGAATCCTTATTAATTCACCAATCATGACATAAGTTTAGCTTATAATTTACCATCACTTATTAACATGTGTAAAATTTAGAATCATTAGTATCTATTCAAGGTTCTTCAATAATGGAAATATCTGTATGTATTCGAGCTTTTCCATCAATGGTATCCTCTAATATACTTTTTAGAGATTATTTTAATCACCATCGTGATGATACTGGTTTTTAAGCCACTCAGTGGGGCACTCTAGAATTTATGTTCATCCAGGGAGACAAACGTTTGGTTTGATTTTGGGATTGTGTCCATAAGATATGATACCTACGTATCCTTGTGAAAGGAATCAGAACCCTCATAGTTCAGTGCGACTTAATGGGAAACATCATACCTTTTAAGGTCATGTGATAAGGACCTAGCTGTACAATTTAATGTCATGTGGTATGGTTATCTAAGCAAAAGGTGCTTAGTCAAAACATAGTGTGGGCTTATGCTAAAGCAGCTCAAGGAACTTGAAAAGAATATGTGTTTCCAAGTAGGATCAGACCATGCTGGGAATATGGCCCAAGGAGAACATAGTTGATTTAAGACATTGGGTTTGAACCTCAAGGAGGCTTCCTATGTATCCCATATAAATGGGAATAAAATCCAATGTAGATCGATAAGCCTCATAGGAGAGTATAGTCCTTTGAGAGAAAAGAATTTGGGCTTACTTTCTGAAAATTATGCCTTGGTGACTTGAAGGTTTAATTTGGGGATTATTCTTAAGGAGAATGCTTAGATTAAGAGAATTGGGGTTGGATCCGAGTGAGCTCGGGCCCTGAGAAGGCTTCCTACGTATCCCAATTACAGTGAGAATCAGATTTATCATATTTCATTCAATTATGAAAATGTTATGACCATAAAAAATATCTAAGCCCATGTGATTCTTTCTCAGTGTGAGAAACAAGAGGATGTCAAAGATTCAATAAAGGCATTCGCATTTTTAAATTTTTCCTCCTTCGCTGGTGGAAGAGGGCGCGTTGACTGTGGAAGAGGGTGAGGTGATAAGGGAAGAGGGAGAGGTGATGAGCCTTCCCTATGTTCTCTTATTATTGGAAAAGGGTCCAATGGAAGGAATAAGGGATGGATGTTAGGGTCTTACACCGGGATGGCTTCCCTAAAATTGATCCTTGTAGGAGAGATAGACTTCTCCTATACTTGTGTGGAAAATAATGTGTGAACGATACCTTCCCTACCAGAGACCTGAAGTTCTGGTTCTTCTCTTTGAGAAGGACGAGGTCAGGACCTAAACCCTCCTCCAAACCAAGAGCTTCCCAACACTGTTTCTGGGAGAAAGGTCAATGTGACTGTGGATATACAAACCCATAGAAATCCCATGTATCCTTACTCCCTTATAAAATAAATGTGGGAAACCTCTGACTGTGGATATACAAACTCAAATAGAAGATATGCTAAACTGCCTTTCCCAAAAGTTTGATATGTCAGGAGGTTTTGGTGGAGGTCTCAACATAATCCCTTTCAGAAAAGGGAGCCAAGGAAGAAGGATCCTTGCCATGAATGGCTTTGTGGAAGGCTTGATGACTTTTAGACTAATGAGAGTAAGTGAATCAAAGAGGGGCACCCAAATAGGTAAGGAAACGCAAGTATGGGTGTGGAAGTAGACTTGGGAAACCTAATGTTCACTTAAGATACAAAAAACCTATGTGTAAATACATGGTAGAGACCTTTCTCAATCCTTAAAAAGTATTCACAGGTGGTCCTAGAAGTGGGGCGCTCAAGTTCCTATAAAAGGAATAGGCAGTGTGCAAGTATTTCTGACATGGGTAGGTTGGGAATTTTAAGCACGAAAGTGTTATGGTTTCAAAACACTAAAAGGACTTAAGTCTAATGATCCTCCCTTAAATCCTCTTCTCAAGGTGTTGAAGAACTAACTTCAATGTTTTGGAAGACTGGGGTGAAGTACTAGGGAGACCAGAGCAACAATTGGGCTTTAATAAAAAACATTCATACAAATGAGGGCCCCAATGGTCTATTTATAGGAAAATAAGTGACCATGGGTGAAAGAAGTTTGGGTGCACAAGTAGGATGCACGGAAGAAATGTGGGGCACAAGTTGATGTGTGCCATATGGGTAGCACCCAAGTATACCTACGCGCCGCCAGTGATTTGGATAGACTAGAGAAATATAAAATTCATGCCTTTGAAAATATTTCTTTTATTCATGTACATTCCCATTTTCTTTTCAAGTGGGTTACCTTTGTCATTTTTTAGACTCTTTGACGGAATGGAGTGTCAACAAAATCCCCCCCCCCTCATAATTGGATCCAATAATGAAAATAGGATCCTATACTGAGGTAAAGTAATAAAGGATAAACAAAAGAGTAAAGGGGCACACAAGTGTTACGTGCGTTGAGAACTGGCCTCACAAGTTTGCAACGTGCAGGAAGCTGGATCCCAGGGTGACATACGTCGCTTATATATAATGGCTTCACTTCCAAAAAAAACTTCGAGACTTCCGAAATTACAGCTCTCAGCATGCAAGTCTTCTTTGACATAGACTCTTCTGTTTCACTGCACTTCTTTTGTATGTTTTTTAGTTGTGCGCTATAAGTGGGGCGCCATACTTGCACATTGACATATACTTGCGCATCAATTTTACACTTGATCGCCTTAATTCCTTTAACATTTTTTGTCAAAACACAAAAAAAATGAACTAACTTTAAAAGATAATTTCTATCTTTTTGCCAGTTCAAATGGCTACCAAAATAATTGGAACTACTGATAAGCTTTCTAGAAAGAGGATTGATGATATGATGAATGTCATTGGTCATGATTACTTTGATGTTTTCCACAACACCCTTACATACCTAGCAAAATATTTAAAGAAATATCATTTCAACTTTCCCTGAATCACCAATCTGCCTTTCTATAGCTATGTCCATTTGCAGGGTGTTAATGTTCCAAATCCAAAGAACTATGTCCCACATTCTTGGTTTCATAATTATACCAACTTTTCATTGGACAATGTTTCTACTGGGGATCATTTTCTAATGATAGGACAGTATAGAAAGATCATATTATGAATCATAGCCCATGTGCTCCAGATTTGAAGTCACACACACTCAAGCAACAGCCACACTGTTATTCATCCATATTTCGAGACTCTTAGACTGATCAGTCCAAGGGATGGATGGAAAGTTGGGACTTATGCCCATGAAAAGGTGTAAAACCCACATGGATGTGGGTATACTGGTTTCTTATGACATGTGTAGAATTTACATATGACTTGAATGGTGTTAGGATTTATAAGGCTGTCTCGGTTGGACAAACTTATGTGTACAAGAATGATGATTTAGTGCTGGAATTATTAAGCCAATGGTGTCTAGAGACTAATTCCTTCCATTTAACACATGGAGAGGTAGGAATCAGATTCTGGGATTTTTATAATATTCTTGGATATTCAATCCTTGGAGACACGTATGATGAGTTTATTCCTACCAAGGTAACATGGAATGACTCAGAGAAGACATCGTCTTTGGTTAGTGAGTTGATGAAAATATTTAACAAACTCAGGAACACGACTACCATGAAGTCTCACCCCAGGAGAGATATTCATCCAATGGAATGGATGGAAATATTTTTGATAAAGAAGAAGGAAAAGAGGGCCACTTACTCCCATCCGACTAGCTGTCCATGGGCAGAGAAGAGAGGTACTCCAGAAACCTTCTAGACAACATTGTAGAAAAAAGAATTTGACAAATGGGGATATGAATTCAAACCAAATTTTTTTCAAAGATATGTCTAGATGGTTTCTTAGACATGTGGTTCATCATGTATTTATTACCAGTCTGAAACTCAAAAGGAGGCATGAGGCTTGGAACCTTTGTTATTGCGGCTAAGCTGGCAGATAAAATGATGGTAGGGTTGGCTACTCTTATTTTATCCAAGATTCATAGGAGTTTGTTGCACATTTACAAGGGGAAGTATCCCTTTAGAATAGAGAGACCATTCCAAGCGTTGTGGGGATGGATCACTACTCACTTTAGAACTTATGCAATACAAATTGGAGTATAGGTTTATGGAAGTTTTTTCTGACAATATGTTTAGGGTTTTTATAGTTTTTCACTATTGTCCTTGAATGCTTACGACATCAATTCTAGATTGAACATGCATAAGTAATTCCACTTTTTTCTTTATGTAAATCCACCGATGGGGTGATTTATTGATGATGGGATGGCCAGTTTGGAACTGAGGGTATATTTTCTAACTTGCAGAGATGGCCTGTTGGACACCAAAATTGATAGAGAAATCATATGTGAGGTCTATGATACATATAGATTTTTGTGTCAATTCATATGTCTACAACATAATAC
Organism: Viscum album; assembly: GCA_963277665.1. Lineage (NCBI taxonomy): Eukaryota > Viridiplantae > Streptophyta > Magnoliopsida > Santalales > Viscaceae > Viscum > Viscum album. The sequence continues at coordinate 1,493,644,940 of OY728162.1, read as the reverse complement.
TTTATATCCTTCTGTTCATGTCATGTTATAGAAACAACCAATGGATTCTCGACAACTATGGTTGTTGACATCTGCAGAGAAGACTGGGGCAGTATTTAATTTACCTGTCGTTAATGCAGTAAGCAGATTGACTATTGGGTATGCCGAAAACTGGGATGCATCTTACCCTAAAGGCGTATTGAATCATGTTGTTCCTAGAATTGTGGTGAAGAAAATTAGTTGTAGGGAACCATGTTGTTTTGAAGACAGTTCTTCAACATCAAGGGTCGACTCGCAAGAATCAAAGGGTAGAGGTGATGATGCTCCATATTCATCGAAGAAACCTTGTTCCAGATATAACCCTCCTACTAGAATTAAAAGAGACATTCCATAAACCCCTATCAAATTCGAATCAAAGTGATAAAGTCTCCATCATAATGAATAATGATGAGTTCCATTTTTTAATCCCTCATCTATGACTGTGGGTGTTGGGAAGAAACTCAAATCCAAGATTGTAAGATCCTCTTCACAACCCTCTAACATAAATTTTGAATATATATTGCCATAGGATATTCAAACATGGTCGAGTTTGTACTGTGATGTTGAGACCATGTGGATGGATCTTTGTGAAGGAATGTATATTCCAGGAGTAGGGGATTTGTGAGCTTCATCTGACATTCTTTTTAAGGATAATGAAAATGAGGTGAGGACCTACATTAGAGAGCTGGAAATGCTCATATATGACATTTATGAATAAATTCCTACTACAAAGCGCGTGAAGGAAATGATATATTTTAGTACCACTAAAGGGATTAATCCTTCATTAGATGAAGAGTGGCATGACTTTGTATATCTTTAGGATGTAAGCTTCATTTCTCTCATATTCTCTTCCATTTTGGAACTTGAAATTTATTCAAAACATTGTTACTTAGGAGAAATATCATTTTAACTTATATTTGGGTAAAGGAAAGACAACTGAAGTTCCTTCACCACAATATAGCCTTGGAGGAACTGCTCTTGGAGATACTGGATCACCCCATGAATCGGGAGAAATATCTTCGTGCCAACAAGCCATGGAGGAGGAAATATAGAGGGTATTGGGATATATAATACTTGTATTTGGGGATGATGATTCAAGACCTCCTAATAAGGTGAAGAAGAAAAATCACTGAAGAAAGAGATCCATGGTTAATTGATTTCTTAGTAGCGGTGAGTCTCCTTGATAATCATGAATTTTAGTGCTTATTCATGAAAAAGTGTTTAAACTTCTTAGGATTACAGGGGATTCTTATGTTTCTTCTTTTAAATAAACTACTGATAAGGTTCAAGGAACCATAGAAGGTTCTGCTGAATAGACACAAATTCTTGAAAATCTAGTTGTTTCTAAAGATCCATTAAAGCTAAAAGAACCAACATATGTTCCTAGCACTTCTCCAGTTATTGTTATCAGAAGAGATAAGGCGTCTAGTAAATCAAAAATACATCATAAGGAATCAAATGTAACAACAAATAACTTAACTTCTGTGATACTTTTAGGTTCATCACATACATCAGAACATCTGGAAACAATTGTTGTTGACCCCACAACTGTTTCTGAGGAAGCTATTTGGGGTCAATGTTTATCGGAGGAGGATTGTGAAGCAAACATGCCAAGTGTTTACACGAGTGATACTAACCTAAGATTTAAGATATCATTGGATGAAATGATGAACCTTGGCATATCTTTTGAATAAATATTATAAAATGTTAATATATAAAATTCTTTAGAATATTTTGGAGTTCCTTGTATATAATCAACTGGACGTGAGTTCTCATTATTTGTCTTGTTAATCTTCTTACAATTATACTTTTAACCATGGATGGTTAAAATATGCAATTCCATATAAAGAAACTACTACCACAACGATACTTGAAGAAAGTGTTGATATTAACATCAACCCTACCATTGTGGAGACATTGGCTTGAGAGGATCTTGAGACATTAGATCTTCCTGAGATCCACTCAAAATATCCTAATCATATTAAAGATAGCACTCCTCATCCAGAGACATAAAACAAAATTACAAAAACTGAGAATATTGGGGAGGATTATTATCATTTTTTTGAACTACTATTAGGTAAGAGATATTGAAATTGTGATTGCCTTCACTTTTTTTATCTCTTGAATCTAACCATACCCATAATTCTTGATTTTACCATATAGGGCTATCAACTTCAATGGATAAATTTGGAGGTGAAGCCTCTGTATCAGCCCAAACAACATTGGAAGGTGTAGAAGTAATTGTTTAGGAAGGAACAAAACAGGGCACTTCTTTAAGTGCATTAGTCCCAGAATATATCCCTCCTTATGACAGTGATTCTGAATTAGACTCAGAACTACATAAGGCTCTTCGTCTTGCACACTACAAGTCATGGAAAAAGATTTGGAAGATAATATCTGATATGCCCCTTGAGTAACTGCCACTAATAATTCCATGACTTTCATCTCTGTTTATCATGCTAGGATTCGGTGGTTTTGAATATTATGAATTTCATAATGTGGTGAAATATATCATTCATAGGAGGGAGAAAGATAAATAATTTTGATAAGTCTTGATAAAATCCAAACTATGAATCAATATTGAAAAGTTCCAAGCAGCACTGTAGAAGGTTGAGGCTAATCATACTGCAAAGTTTAAGTGACTGAAGCAGACAATTAAATAAAACATTGATCAGAATTTTTGCCTTTAATTAGAGTTAAATATCATTATAGGGGAACTTGACCAGCTTTATAGCTCATTAGTAGAAGTCCATAAGGATGGTGAAAAAGCTATTGCAAATGCCATAGAATCACTTCATCATGCTGAAGAGAGATGGGATGGTCAAATAAACAAGCTTAAATAGGTATATAATGGAGATCAAGAGGCTTTCAAACAAATTAGGAATTATGTATAAAGCCTTTTATAATTTCTGATTCTTGACAAGAGATAGACTCCAATTTGTGCATGCTCTTTTGTGAAAAAAATTCATAAATTACATTTTTTTGTCTTTAATCTTTTTTATTTCCACTTTTTCTAACTGATTTTGTTTTAAATAAGACATTGGTCCTAGTAATCATAGTTTGATTATATATCTTGACTTTTTATAACTCAATTTACCAAAATCATACCAAAAAAATGTACATTTAGTGTGTTGGGACTCGACTTTTGTTCAGAGTTTCCATTGTCAGTTCTCAATCAAGTGAGTACCATGTCTCTTTTTGTTCGTAGTTTAGAGTCATGCATGTTTCAATATAAAGGGCTTGTATTTAAGGTCTAATATATTTTACCATGATTTTTGAAATTATGTCCCAAAAAGGACTTTGTGTCTAATAATTGATTTAATATTTTTTAAATATTTCCAAGGGGAATATTGAGTCGTGATTTTTATGTTCACCGAATTTAAAACCTGTATCGACATAGGGGGAGTCTCTTCCAAGAAAAAAGTTACCATTATTTTGACAAACTCTTTATGGGGGCTGTATTATGTTGAGACAACAGGGGCATATTCTGCATAGCCAAATAATGGAATCTTCGGACTGACAGGCCTGTTATGTATACAACTTATAAAAGTCCACCTAAGGGCATGTGATGTATAGTCAATCAAAAGATCTCTTTAGGAATTTAACATCTTGCTGCTGATATATAGGGGAAAATAATATTTGGGTGACTCAAGACCAGAGTGGGTGTTTTTCCCAAGCAAAGGAATTTTAAGAATGAAAGGGATATTTTACATCGACATATGTCATAGACAAGAAAACCATTTCTATAAAAATTTGGTGTATGAGGAATTGTTAAGATTTATTAGAAAGATGAATTCATTATATCATACTATGTAGTTTTAAGTCATATAGTGTGGAAATTGGTAATATGTAGTTTTAAGTCATACAGTGAGGACATTGCTACTATGCAGTTTTAAGTCATGCAGTGAGGACATTGGTACTGTGAAGTTTTAAGTCATGTAGTAAGGAAATTTCGTGACTTTAATTTGAGGTCTTTAACTCGGACCCAAGGTATGATATTCTCCCAATTTCTTGATAATTTGTTTATAAACATACTATAATATTCAGGTATGGAAGGTAAAATGGTAAACTATGATTTTGGAAGTTCTAAATCTCAAGATTGATATTGAAATTAGCTAATGGCATTAGAGGAAGTTTTTTTTCAAGAATGAAGTTACCAATATTTGACAAACCCATTATGGGGGTTGTGTTATGCAGGTCTAATTAGGGCATATGCTGCATAGCCAAATAATAGCACCTTTACACTAACAGACTTTTCATGTAGGTAACTTATGTAAGGCCACCTAAGGTCACGTGCTGCATAGTCAAGAAAAAGATATCTCAAAAATCTGACGTTCTACTACTGAAATATGAATAAAGTTTATGGAGATTCAGATTTTCCGAAGCACATGGTTTGGTTTATGGAGAAATGTACCTGAATATGAAAAGGGTATTTCTAACCAAGATGTCTAAATAATCGGATGAATAGGACTTTTACGAAGGCCTGACCCAAACGTAAGAGGTATGGTGTCTATAGTTTTAGGTCATATGATTAGAAGCAGAAAAGGAAATAGTATGTAATATGTGGCCAAGTGATTCAAAGGTTATTTCATATTGCATTGAATACATGGTAATGGAAATGTGTAAACTATGGTTTTGAAGACTTTTATAATGGGAGAACGATAATGGGAAAAGTATACTTTAATAACTGTTTTAAAGTACATATTCTTGTATATTGTCATAAATGTTTGAAGGGAACAAAGACACTATATCCAAGAATGAAATTACCATTATTTAACAAACACGTTATAGGGGTTGTGTTATACAGGGTCAACTGGATCTTTTGCTGCATAGCCAAATAATGACATCTTTTGACAAACAGGCCTGTTATGTAGACAACTTATGCAAGTCCATCTAATGGAACATGTTGTATAGTCAGGAAAAAGAGTTCTCAGGTATTAGAAACTATGTCGCCAGAAACTGTAAGAAATATTATAAAGATATGAAAACATTCAAGATTAAGAGTGTGAGATATGGAAGGGGTTTATTCCCAATGCATATGATAAATATTTGAATCAATATTGGCCATGATTTTGACATGATTTTACATAGATATGACTCGTATGTAAAATAGATACTTTCTTTCTTTCCTATGAATTATAATGTGTAGTTTTAAGTCATGCAATGAGAACATTAATAAACCCACAAGAAATTGAGACACATTATTTATATAAAGATTCTTTTTACCCAATTCCTAAGAAAACTTGAGCTATTATCAGTGTGAGAAACAAGGATTAGTAAAGGTTTCTTCTATAATATAAAGGTGACACAGGTGAAGAATAGTGTGTTAGATTTACATGCAGTTTAATGTCATGAAGTAAAGACGAAGATGAACCGATGTAAAAAAAAAGAAATATTGTAACTAGACTATGGATAAGACCCAAGTGTCACTATGTATCTTGTTGAAGGCAAGAATCAAGTCATACATTGTTCTTACAACATTACCTATGCAGGTTTTATTCTTATTGAAGGAATAAAAGGGGGGTTTTATTGCAGTTGGGCCCAAGATTGGATATCTGGGTGTCTCTACGTATCTCAAATAGATGAGAATCAAGTCATATGTAGTTCTTTAAACAATAGTTCCTCATGCCAATCGAGTTTGATGTGAATAATGGGGGCTTTTGACACATTCTGAGAGAACGGTAAATCTTAAGACATAAAATGGTATAAGGACCAAATCATATATCTTAAGGAAACACTCTCTCTAGATCTAATTCATATACAGGAGGAGAAAATAAAATAAAAAGATTTTGGGATTGTGGTTGGGCCCAAAATTGTAGATTTAGGCGTCTCTACATATCTCATTGAAAATGAGAATCAAGTCATACGTAGTTCTTGAAATAAGGTCACTATACAGATCTGACTCAGACATAGGAAATAGAGGAACTCATGTGCTATTAAGGAGTAGCGATGATGTCAATGATGTTTTCTTCTGGAAGCTTCTAAATTCAAATAGAGAAAATGTTAGTCGAATAGTTTAATGACATGCAACGAGGACAAATGATGTCAGGCAGTTTAATGTCTTGCAACTAAGATGTTGTACTATGTAGTTTTTCGTCTTGCAATAAGGACATTGTGCTGTGCAATTTTAAGTCTTGCAGTGAGGATGTGGTACTATACAGTTTTCAGTCTTCTAGTAAGGACATAGTACTGTGTAGTTTCAAGTCTTAATTTAGGGCATTGTACTATGCAGTTTTCAGTCTTGCAGCAAGGATATTGTATTGTGCAGTTTTAAGTCTTGTAGTGAGGATGATGTGTGCAACTACACAAAGTGTTTATTTAAGAATCTTGCATTGGTTGGAGTTGTAATAATCTCTTCATCCATTGAGATTATGTCATAAGCATCATTTAAATAGAACTTATGTATAGAATAAAGTCCTTTTAACTTTGGCTCAAGATTTAGAGGTTTCTTCCATAGTATCATTGGAGTCCTAAGGACCAATACCAATTCTCCTTGAAGAAATGAATGTAGGTGAACTTTCCTGTTAAAATATGTCATTATTCTCTTCTAATAGACTTCCAAGTGATGAAAATTATGCTATATTTTTTCTTCTAATCATTCAGGCTCATTGAACCATTTCTAAGACCTCTTATCTATAGACAACTGATCACAGATTGCAATTCTGGATGAAGGCAATTGCATTTCAATTAGAAAAACTACTTCGGTTCCATATACTAATGAATAAGGAGTTTCTTTGGTGGTAGTATGGGTAGTGGTCGAATAATCCCACAAAGCATTCAAAATTTTATCAGACCATGATTTCATATCTTTATCCATTATCATCTAGAGTATATTTTATAGGGTCTTGTTTAAGGCCTCTAACTGTCCATTGGATGCTGCATGATAGTGATATGAATGGTTGGATTTGATATTATGTTCCAGAATAACTTTTTTACCTCAGCAGAACAAAAATTGGTTCCATTGTCTGTCAAAATAGTATGAGGGACACCAAATCTGGTGATGATGTTAGTTTTGAAAAAACTAACAATGCTTTTGGATCTGACTAATTCGAGAGGTATTTCCTCAACCCATTTAGAAAAGAAGTTAGTAGTAGTAAGAATATACTTGAACTGGTTAGCTGTGACTAGAGGATAAGTCCCTACTACATCCATTCCCCATGTGGAAAATTTCTAGGAGTATTTAGCGGTACGTAGCATCTCTGAGGGTTGATGAATAAAGTTAGCATGCACTTGGGAGGGATGACATTTCTTAGTGAAATGTATGCAATCTTATATCATTGAAATCAAAAAGTATCCAAACCTTTGGATCTGATCAGAGAGTATATGCCCAGACTGGTGGGAACCACAAGCTCTTGAATTTACTTCTTTCATGATATCTGCAGTTTCTTCTCCATAAATACATCTGATGAGAATTTCATCAAATCCTCTCTTGTAGAGGATCTTTTGGTGGTCTGGACTATCATAAAGATTAAAATTGTCCAGTCATCATCGGATCTGTTCTTTATCAACCCTATTCGGTGGAAGTACTCTATTTGATGATATTCTATACTAGGTGTTATCTATCCCGTGGTATGGCCATACGGCAAATAAAAAGGTCTAATTTTATTAATTTCCTCCATTATGGTTTGAAAAAAAGGTAAGACAACATGAAGATGATCTATTCTAAATATTGTCTCATCCTGATGTGGATCTTCCAAGGTTGTAGTTGCATTAGCCAGTGCATCTGATTCGTCATTTTGGTGATCACAGGACATAAGAAAATGTTGTTTTTGAGGTAAATTCAGTTATTAACCATCTGACGTAATCACAAAAAAGGAATTAATTCTTATTTTCTGATATAATATTCTCTATTGATTTTCTTGATTACTAATTCTGAATAACCTTTCACTTTTAAGTGATTCATTTTCACCTGAAGTTCCAATTCCAAACCTGCAATGAGAGCTTGATATTCTACCTCATTGTTGGTACCACCTTCTGACAACAGGAAAGAATAAGGAAACACTTCCTTTTATGGGGAAATAAGGACAATTACTAACCCAAAATTGTTAAGTTTAGGTTTTTCCATTCTCTTCCTTATAGGACTTCTGGAGGCACCATCAAAATAAATTTCCCATGTTTGGGAATTCTCTCGAATATAGAATACTTCTTCATCAGGAAGTTCAGTATTTAATGATATATCTTCACTAGATGGATGATCATCAGGGAATTCAGCCAGAGCTTGGACATTTATTTTCTTTTGAGGAACAAACTGGATATCAAATTGTTGCAAAATAACTGCCCATCATACCAGATTCCCTATAATCATAGGACGACTGAGGATAAATTTGAGCAGGTTATTGAAAGATATCAATTAGATCTCATTATGTTGCAGGTAGTGCCTTAATTTCTGAACTGCAAAGATTAATGACATATAGCACTTTTCAATACTAGAATACTGAGTTTCTACATCAATCATAGTTCAACTAAGATAGTAAGGACTATTTTCATTCCCAGTATCGTTCTTTTGGGCAAGGAAGGCACCTAGTGATCTCTTTAAAGTTGTCACATAGAGGATAAGTGGTCTTCCTTCAATAGGTGTCATTAATACTGGTGGACTCAAGAGATATTTCTGGAGGGCATCAAATTATTCTTGGCATTTTTCAGTCCATTGATAAATGACTCCCTTCTTCATTAATCTGGTGAAGGGAAAACACTTGCTTTCCAAATTGGAAATAAAGTTCCAAATGTAGTCCAAGAGTCCTTTTAGTCATCTTAATTATTTCAAATTTTAAGGAGGTGAAATACCAATGATTGATTTTGTTTTCTCAGGATCAACTTAAATACCATTATGTCGTACAACAAAGCCAAAAAACTTTCCTGAGGTTACCCCAAAAGCACATTTTAAGGGGTTCATCTTCAAACTGTGTTGCCAATGTTTATGGAATATGGTCTCCAAATCAACCAAGTGATTGGAAAAGTGTCTGGATTTGACCACCAAATCATTCACATAACATTCAACAAATTTCCCTAAGAAGGGTTTGAATATATGGTGCATGGAACGTTGGTATGTTGTGCCTGTATTATTTAATCCAAAGGGCATTACCTGATAGAAAAAAACACCTTCAGGGGATCTGAAGGCTATATATTCTTCATATTCTAGGGCCATATGGATTTTATTACACCTAGAGTATCCATTCATAAAGTAAATAGTTTCATAGACAGTTTTTATATCACTTAAAACCTCTGTAATCGGAACTAGAAAATCATCTTTAGGATAATGCTGGATAAGATCTCTAAAATCAATGAAAAGTATAATTTTCCCATTCTTCTTTTTCACCAGTACAATGTTGGCTAGCCATTTGGGATATTGAACTTACCTGAAAAAGTTGTACTTAATAAGATTACCAACTTCAGCTTCAATTTTAGAGGCATGATTTGGGTGTGTTCTTCTTGATGCTTACTTGAATCCATGGTGTTCTTCTGGAAAACCCAAATGATGGGTGGCTACATCAGGATTAAGTACTGGCATTTTTGTATAATTCCAAGAAAATATATCTCGATTTTGCTTTAGAAATGAAGTATACACCCATTAATCTTTAGAGGTCATGGCCATACAAATTAGATTGGGGTTTGGATCTTCTTTTGTACCCAGATTTATTTCTCTGATCTCATCCACAGTGGTAGAGACACCTTCCTCATATGTGCGAGGAGAATCCCTATGATCTTCCTCTTCTTCTTCATTATATGTAACCTCTTCTATTTCCACTTTCATAGTATATTATGAGGAAAAACTCCCAGAGTTATAGGGGGAGTTATTATTTGAACTTCCTGAAGAATAGGCCACCATATCTAACCCTACTGATAACAAAGGGTCTTTCTGTAGTAATAAAGGGGAGATGATGGATTGAGAATCAACATCTTTGTCTTCATTTATAATTGCTTCAATTTCTTATATTCTGGTTGAAAAGGTAGAGTCTTGAAGTAGTTCAGTGGATGAAATAATGACATCTCCATTTAAATATCCATCACTACTTGGTGGATCAATAATTTCTCCCATGTTTTTAGGCTCAATTTCCATAATTGACATTATGGAAGTTACTGGATGAGTTCCCGGATTTGGGTTTACCTTTTCAATTTGATTAATAGGTAACACATAATCTTTACTGAAATGTATGAATAGATTTTTTGTAATCTTTTCCAATCCATTTGGAGCATTAACTCTTTTTATCTCTTTGGTTATGGAATTCGTTACTTTTGTGTGATAAAATAATTCCTCAATGTATTGAGATTCACACATTTTGAATGGATCCTTGTCACCATACAACGTCCTGATTTGACCATTGAAACATTACTTAACACAATGGTGGTATGATGAAGGTATGGACTCATGTTGATGTATCCAAGGTCATCCAAGTAGAATATTGAAGGCTATGTCCTAACGAACAACCATGAAATATGAATTAGACACAAGATCTCAAAACTGAGTTTTGAGTGTAATCTCACCCAGAGGTTCTTTCTCATTCTTATTATAAGCTTTCAACATTAATGTGGGAGGAGATAAGTCAGATTCAGTTAGGCCTAATCGACTAAGTGTACGCGCAAGAATGAGGTTGACTCCAGAGCCATTATAAATGATGTCTCATAAGATGTCTATGTCATTGACCTTTCTAGATAAACAAAAAGGCCTTATATGTCCATATACAACATTATCTTCATCCTCATCTGTAAAATATATGACTGTATGACATTCTGTAGGATCATTCTCTATAAGGTAAACCTCAGCAACAGTAACTTCAGTTTCAAATTCTTGAGTACTTGAAAAAGCATCAATAAGTACTTCTCGAAGATCTTTTGATAGATTAAAAGCATACAAAATTGATAACTTGGCTAGTAATTGGGACAATGTTTTCAATAAATCATACTTTTGGTCCAAAGGTATTTGTTTTCCAGCATGAATATGTGGTTTTTTAGGTGTTTTGGAAGTTGATACCTATAATGTAGTCGTATCATGTGTCACAGCAGAAGTTAGAAATACTCTTAACTTTGGTTGATTAGACCGACTAGAACCATTAACTTGTTGAGAATAAGATGGTGTGACTTCTAATCAGTCCTCCAAAATAATCATGTCAAAACTAAACCAATATTTCATGGAAGAAACTCCTCATTCCTGTTGATCCCACTGAAGGGATCTTCCATGAGGTTCTTCCACATATATGGTCTAAGCAGGGGTTGATTTAAAATGGTGGTTTCTATAATTCCAACGTCTTTCCCTGTATCATCAACCTTTCCTTCTTCCTCTGGTTCCCTAATTAGTTATAAAAAATTCTGTCTCATTATAATCATAATCACCATCAGTATAAGGATCTGGTAAGTAGATAATGTTAATAGAACCAAAGATCAATTCCCCATTTTATGAAGATTCACTCTAACAGATTAGTTCTGGTTGTGCCATTTGGTTGGGCGGTGCCAATGCTTTGGAAATAGATGTCCTGAAATCTTTCAAGGTCAAGAACAATTTTTTCCTTAATGTGATTACATATTCTTCTGACTGCTCTTTGTCCTTATAATCACTTCGCTTCTTTGAGGAATGACCATTTGATAAATATGTCTTTACTATGGAAGGAGTGGTATAAGACACAATCGGTTGTTTCAACTATGTTTGTAAAATGGAATGAGTTAGGTTAATATTTTTCCTGATCATCCAATAATCATATTTCTACATATTTTTTATTTTTACTTCCTTCTATTGGTCCTCTTTCTCTAGATTGGTAGCAGTAACACATGCTACTTGAGTTGAAAAAATTTTCAGTTTCACTTGTCCAGAGTCTACCATCTTTTTCAAGAGTTTCTTGAAAATAAAAAATTTACAAGATGGGATACCCTAAAATTTGGTGAAAGGGAAAATAATTTTAAATATCTTCATCTCCTTATTTATTTGGTTTCTTTGGCCTAGGAAACTAAACAAAATAGTTTTCCAAATGTGAGATAAAGTAACCAGAAACATGTTCATTTCGGAAAGAATAAACATTTTTTTTAATTCCTCAAACTGTTTCCGCCTTTGATCTCTTTGATCATCTTGACGAAGAGGTCTTTGCTGTTAATTATTAGAATAAGGATCCCTTCAGTATGATGAAGGTCTGGAAGTAGAAGCAGGTACAAGTGCCTGCTTGAGTGTAACTGTATCATCTTCTGCCTTTTCTATCCTCCTCCACGGAGCTGATGGAATTTCACAATTTTTAGCCTTACTTTCTATAATAGAGTCTTATATTTGTTGATTTATTGAAGTAAGAACTTGAAACTCTCCTATTTATTTCATAGGGATCAATGGTGTGTGTAACTCATCACGTAGATTTTCCACACAAATTGGCAGCAATTCTTCTTGAGGGAGTGCTAGAATTGAGGAATATGTTAATCCTTTCCATCGCACAATGAAATCTAAAACTCCTTCACTATCCATTTATTTACAATTAGTAAGATAAAAAACTGTTGTCTTTGGTATCGTTGAGTTAAATTGAAGAAGTAATTTCTGACGGAGATCTTCCCATCCAGTAATTAATCGAGATTGTAAACTTCTATATCAGACAAAAGCTGGTTCCTGTAATGACTACACAAAACACCCAAGCTTTATTGCTTATTATTGTTGAGAAGTTCCCATCATGGGATCACAATAAGAAACAAAATGTGTTAAGTGTTGTTCTAGATCTCCAAAACTATTGAATATTGGGATTGTGATAGTCACAAAATTTGGTGGGGGAGGAATTGCATCCACCCATTTAGGGTAAGATCTCTTTTCCAGTTGAACTAGTGCATGTTGTTCCTCCATAGCTTCCAATTGAGTCGTTAATGCATCAATTGTGTTCATAAGCATTTGGGGAACATCTGGATGAGTTGGAACCTATACAGTTATTACAATTGGTGATTGAGCTATTGCAACGACCGGAAAAACCACTGATGGTGGTGCTAATATTTTCCTTGGATAACCCATGGGAATAGGCCTATCAGGATGTGTTTGATCATGCCTTGATTGTGTACCTAAAGAAGGGAATGTATTTTCCACGTCTTTAGTTACTAAAAATACTCTTTTTTTAGGAGATCTTATAGGATGTACAAGTTGAGGACCTTCCTGGGTAGTATGTTTAGCAGAAATGCTGCTTTGAAGTAACTTTGTATTCAGTTATTTCAACTCCTTCATTTCCTCTTCTTGCTATGAAAATATCTCTTCAAGTGAATGAGATTTACCTTCTATAGTGGAAAAGTGAGATGCAATATGACTATTTTTCCCCTTGTTATATGCCTTTCAGAGGGGTGGGAGTTCATTATTTGAAGGCATACCTAGATTCTGGGAAAGCCTCTGATTTCGAGTATGCACACCTTCTTCATTTGGCTCAGTGTGTATCGTATTATAGACAATAACTTCATCTTCTAAATTCCCCTAAATGGGACTCATTTTCTAGAATATCTTCTATAGTTTTATTAATGACATTCACTGATGCATAACGCATCGATGGCATTCTGTATGTATTTTTGTAAGATCTTTTCCCTCTGTATCTTCCATGAGACCATGTTCTCCTATATGATGAATTCCCGGTAACTGTTTGGTGGACAGTAACACGAAGGGAATACTTGGATAGTTCATTTGTATGTTTTCCTTGTGGCTTCTACCCTAATCAAGAGAAAACTGACTTCCATTGAGGAGGGTATTACAGATGTGAAAAAGCCCCCATCCCTGCAATCTAGGGTTGTTCTCATTCTTCTTCTTCAAATATCTGAATATTATTTAATGAATTTAAAGGTAGAATTAAATGATCCCCCAGCCTTGCAAGTTGGGGTGATTCTTAAACAGCTATGGTTGAAATTTGTGCAACTGCTCTTCTAATTTTTCAAATTTTGGTTTAGAAATTATCTGGGTTCATTATCCGAAAACAACTCAAATCACTTATTTTAGAAGATCACTTTTCTATTTCATACATTTGCATTCTCTGACACCTAATATCCTCTAAACCGGACACCATCTCAAGATTCTCAGATGCTTGATGTAAAAGTAACTCGATAACTTCTTTTCTTTGGGCCTGACTCTGATGAGAGCCAGTTGAGGCCTATTCTTGAGCGTACATTTGATACATACAAAATATATTGATTGTGGCTGACCATGGGAAATAACACTGCATGAAACAACTTTTAGCGGACTTTTATGATTTTGGAGTGTAGTGAAATTCAATGCTCCATGCGCACCCCATCCCCTGATACAAACACTAGATGAGGAATCTTAAATTAACTAACGTAGCCTATTTAAATCATCGAGTAATTCATGCTGAAGGGTTCTCTACTTTTTTTAACCATCATATATTCAGAAACTGAGAGAGACGCCAAGTCAATTTGGCATTACAACCCTTTTATTACCTTTACATGATTTTGATATTCATCATATGGTAATACTTTGGTTTTTAAATGACGAAGAGTCTTCCATGAATTGAGGAGGACATCATGAATACAATCTTTTATCATCAATTTTGGAATATTATACTGAGAATTTTCTAAATTCTATAACATGATTGGTACTTATCCATTAGCTAATTGTTTCCTCATGTTTAACACATCTTCGTCATCTTTAAATAGAGGTTTCTACACTTAGTCTGACTAATGTTGATGTTCTGTATTAGAAGACAAATGACCCAAGGGAGGTTTGGAAAATGAACCTTCTTTTGAGATGTCTTCTGGTTGAGAAAGTGTTTCATCTGTCAATGACAAGGCATCAGACATGTCTGGCCATGTGTTTTCAAGTGCCTCAAGATAGGAGGGATTTCTCATCACTACATTTTCAATTATAGAATAGTCTTGACAATGAGAAAAACTACTCTGGAGAGGACTTTCACTATGAATTCCATCATGGGTAGGATCACCATGGTGGATTTTAGAAAGGGATAAAATTTCTTGCTCCTTTTTCTTCTAGCAACATAGAGGGTTACCATAGCTCTCATCTGTAGATAGGCACTCTAGATTGACCGAATTTTCATGAAGCAAGCCTTCAAGATGAAGTGACCAGTGAGAAACTTTAGAATTACTAATACCACTCTCATAATTTGGTAAGGAGAGGATAGGATCTTGAGCTATAACCTATAAATGTCTGAGGGATTCAAGAACTCCATCATTAAAAGGATCCAAATCCTAGCTTGACTCTTGATTTTCCAACAGTGCTTGGACATATTTCTTCTTAGATGTTATCATATACTTAATTGAGGCCACTTTCTAGGATAAGTGGTTATCATGGGTAAGTGTATTCACTTTCCTTGTAATGGTTACCATAATGGACCAATTATCTCCAATTGGAATTTGTGTATGTTCCGGATCTTGTTGTCTGTATGATATGGAGGAGTATTACCCATGACCCTCCTAGACTATAAAAAATGTATGTATCTAGTCTGGGATGACATGCTGATGTTTCATCCCATGTGTGGGGATAGATTTATTTGTATGTCCCATAGTTACTGCTAAATTAGTTGTTATAACATCCTAGCATGCTTCCAGAATATGGGCAGGCATTTGCATCTATCCTTTCACCATTGATAATATATGTTTGGTGACTTTAGTGGCCATAATGGGAATATATGTCCATTCCGTATCTGGAGTAGGTGTATGTGCCTTATCCTATCCACTTTTTTCTATAAATGGGTATTGACAGTACTCATTCATGGGGGTAGAGAGTTGAGTCTACCCCAGATTTGTCGTTGGAGCTTTCCGAATGACTTCTCCAGGTGATACCAAACGAGACTTTTGGCAGACTTGATGAACATTGGCAGGTTTATGTGTCTACTGGTTGTTTCCCACCAAGTATGGTTGGATGAATTTCTTCAATACTGGCAGACAAGACTACTGGAAGAATTGATGATTGTAAATAGGTGTATGTCTCTATTTACCAGTTTCCACCACATTAGATTGGTGGGATTCTTTAAATGCAGTCAGACAAGCCTGTCGACTGGAAGATAAGTTGAAATAAGGTGTATGTACCTTTTCACGATACTCTATTAGATTTATCTTCTAGGATTGGTGGGTTGCTTCTAGATGAGTCTGCTGAGTATAAAAATTAATAATGAAGGGTGTATGTGCCCGCTCATTGTTTTCCATCATGTTAGGTTGATGGGATTCTCTGAAAGGTTTATAGGTAAGAACCTCCTCCCTGTTGATTGGATGTTTTCCTAAGTGTTTCATCTTTAATTCTAGGGTCTAAGAGACTTGGGCCAAAAGTCTAGAGACAACACCCCCAACATGTTTGGGGTTCACTACTGTGTGATTCTGCTGATGGTGATTGATGGTAGGTGTCCTTAGGAAGGAATCATGTATTCTTGAATTGAGGACTTGAGTGGTCTCTTGCTCCACCTCCCTTTAGTATGGGAGGGATTTATTGTTGCGTTATGGGGATAAAGACCTGAAATGGTTGAAGACAGTGGTTTGAATCATCTTCTTATTGATCATTGGTCATCGTTTTCTAGATGATTGATGATTGTTATTGACCTGGAGGGCCTGCCGAGGAGCCTCCAAAGTCAGGATTGTACTGTGTCAGTGATATTCCTTTACCAACACATTATAGACCCAACGTTGATGTTTTTGGGTTGGTGGTGACTTCCTTCCCGTGTATGGGGATCCAGTTTGAATAGTGGTTGGTAATTTCATAGATGATTCCTTGAAGAAATCCATTTTGGAGTGAAGGGAATTAGGAGAAAAACTTGAAACAACAACAAAGTCCATTAAATAAACAACTTTTTTAGATGGATAAATGCATGATTGATTCCTTTTTCTATTCTTCATTTATTAATTAATAGGGGACTAACAGGTTGGTAACATTATTAACTTGGTTAAGGATTCACTTTGGGTTCACCATTTTTGTTTCGTAGGTCCTTGAAACATGTATTCGAGTTTTAATAATCACTACTTCCAAGCGATTTCCATTGGATTTATTTATGGAACCAAAAACTTCCAATAGTTATTTATCCAAAGAGGACATTCCATCCAAAGGTATTCATTCATTAAGTTTGAACTTCACAATACATAGGAATGCACATTGGTCAATAGGATGGGATTTCGGACTCATCACACCCTTTTGGGGGGAATTATTATCTACTCTAGGACCCTCTTGGTAAATTTAAGATATTTTCATGAATCCTTATTAATTCACCAAGCATGACGTAAGATTCCATTGGAATTTACAACACTTATTAACATGTGTAAAATTTAGAATCATTAGCATGCATTCAAGGTTCTTCATTAATATATATATCTGTATGTATTTGAGGTTTTCCATCAATGGTATCCTCTAATATACTTCTTAGAGATTCTTTTAATCTTCTTTGTGATGATACTGGTTTTTAAGCCACTCAGTGGGGTACTCTAGAATGTATTTTCATCGAGGGAGATGATGGTTTGGGTTGATTTTGGGATTGTTCCCATAAGATGGCCTACCGACGTATCCTTGTGAAAATAATTAGAACCCTCATAGTTTGGTGCCACTGAATGGGACACATCATACCTTTTAAGGTCATGTGAAAAATAACTAGCCATATATTTTAATGTCATGTGGTATGGACATATAAGCGAAAGATGCTTAGTCAAAACATAGTGTGGGAATTATGCTGAAGCAGCCCAAGGAACATGGAAGGGATGTTGGTTTCCAAGTAGGATTGGACCCTGCTGGGAATATGGCCCAAGGATAATAGAGTTGATTTAAGAAATTGGGTTTGAAAATCAACAAGACTTCCTACGTATCCCATATAAATTGGAATCAAATCCCACATAGTTTGACAAGACTCATAGGAGAGTATAGTACTTTGAGAGAAAGGAATTTGGGCTTAATTCTTAAGAATGATGAATTGGTGACTTGAGGGTTTAAGTTGGGGCTTATTCCTAAGGAGAATGCTCAGATTAATGGAATTAGGGTTGGATCCTTGTAGAGGATATTCAGGGAGCTCGGGCCCTGAGGAGGCTTCCTATGTATCCCAATTATGGTGGGAATCAGAGTTCTCGCAGTTCATTCAATTATGAAAATGTTGTGACCATGAAAAATATCTAAGTCCATGTGAGTCATGATCGGTGTGAGAAAAAATAGTTTCCAAGATTCAACAAAGGCATTCAAACTTTCTAATTGTTTCTACTCTGCTGGTGGAAGATGGTGTGTCTACCGTGGAAGAGGGCGAGGCGACAAGGGAAGAGGGTGAGGCGATGATCCTTCCCTCTATTCTCTTCATATTGGACACGGGTCCAATGGAAGGAATATGGGATGAAGGTTAGGGTCTTACACTAGGACGGATTCCCAAAAATTTATCCTGGTAGGGGAGGAAGACTTCTCCTATACTTTCGTGGAAAATCCATTGTAAATTGTACCTTCCCTACCAGAGGCCTAAGGTTTCGGGTCGTCTCTTTGAGAAGGGAGAGGTTGGGACACAAACCATCCTACAAATCAAGAACTTCCCAACACTGTTTCTAGGAGAAAGGTCCATGTTACTGTAGATATACAAACCCACATAAATTCCAAGTATCCTAACTCCCTTATAAAACAAATGTGGGAAACCTATGACTGTGGATATACAACCCCAAATAGGAGACATGTTGATGTGCCTTTTCCAAAGGTTTGATAAGTTAGGAGGTTTTGGTGGAGGTCTCAATATAATCCCTTTTAGAAAAGGGATACAAGGGAGAAGGATCTTTTCCATGAATGGCTTTTAGGAAGGCTTGATAGCTTCTATACTAAAGAGAGTAAGTGAATCAAAGAGGGGCACCCAAGTAGGTAAGGGCGCTCAAGTAGGGGTGCTCAAGTAGACTTAGGTAACCTGATGTTCACATAAGAGATGAACAACATGTGTGTTAAAACATGGGAGAGACCTTGCAAAAGCCTTAAAGATTATTCACAAGTGGTCCTAGAAGTGGGGTGCTCAAGTTTATATAAAAGAAATAGGCAGTGCACAAGTATTTCTGACTTAGGGAGTTTGGGCGCTTTAGGCGCGCAAGTGTTATGGTTTTCAAACACTAGAAGGACTTAAGTCCAATGATCCTCCCTTAAATCCTCCACTCAAGGTGTTGATGAGCTACCTTGAAAGTTTCTAAAGACTGTTCAGATGTACTTGGGAGACCAGAGCATCAATTGGGCTTTAAAGAAATTTGTCCATACAAATAAGGTCCATAAGGGTTTATTTATAGGCAAATAAGTGACCCTGGGTGAAAGGAGTTTGGGCGTACAAGTAGGTTGCACGGCATAAATGTGGCGTGCAAGTGGATGTGTTCCAGATGGGTGGCTCCCATGTATACCTGTGCACCGCCAGTGATTTGGATATACTTGAGCGATCCAAAATTCATTCCTGTTCAAATATTGGTTTTATTCATGATTTTTTCCTTTTTCTTTTTAAGGGGATTCTCTTTTTAATTTTTTAGACTCCTTGACTGAATGGACTGTCAACCGCTACACAAGTCAATACTACATAAGAATTTGAAAAACATTAATACTAGACACATAAATTATATCAAATAAATAATATGAAATTTGATAACAAAATCCTTTGGCCTAAACAATTGGTCTCAAGTTGTCTACAATATTCCACTACTCCCCATCAACAGCGCCAAAATTTTATATACCTAAAAGGAATCATTAATTTCAATAGTCATGAGTCAAATTAGAAATTTATAATAACCCAAAAAATACTAGCTATAATGGAACATCATTGAGGAAGTACGGGGTCGATCCCACAGAGAGTGGGGAATGCAGTAATGACAACTCTTAACAAATAGTTAATTATCTCCCAATTTCAGTTTCATTTAATTAAAAAAATGATGCAATTTAAAATAAATTAATTCAAAGAGAGAATAAAAAGATAGGGGAATCAGTTTCCGGGGGAGTTTTTTCGAAATTAATTAATTAAAAAACACTTTCAAAACAATTATAACCAATATATGCACAAAAAAATAGTTTCATCGAAAGAAGAAATGGTTATTCCCTATTAGACTACCCTAGAATCTGAATTAATCTTGATCAGAAGAATCAAAATATCTAAAGTGCATTAAGTTTATATTTCTATAAGCATAATTTTAATTTGATTCAATTTCAAGAAAATATCATCTCAATTATGTTGGGGTTCGTTCATTATTGAAAACATATATTTAATGGTTTAGTGAAGAATAAATTAGGCATGCAAGTGCAACATGATACTATTGAATGAAATCATCTTTAAGATCAAAGTTAAATTAGACAATGATGGTATGCTCCCCCTTTATCCAATCCCTCTCTCTCAAATGGGGTTTAGCCGATCATCATTGGGTGGTCACCGACGATGAATAAACCAACATCAATAGTGTATAGATTAGAAAAGAGTAAAGGAAAAGGAGAGGGAATGAAAATAGAGGTTAGAATTAAAACAAAAATAATTCAATGATTTCATAAATTAAAGGAAAGAAAAACATAAAAAATGAAAAAAAAAACTATCTACAGAAGCCTCCTAGTGGACGTGTTTTCTCCCTCAGGTCCAGAGTGTGTTGGAAGGGCAGCCAAGGTTGGTATTTATAGGTGTTTCTGCCAAACCCGTGGCCTTCATCATGTTTAATTTTTATTGTATAGTTATTTTCATGATGTGTACCTAAAATACACAATGTGTACTTTAGATCCAAGTTTTCCTCCACTGTGTTCAATACAGAGAAACTTCACACGCCGGTTTAACTCAGGTCACATAGTGTAATGGAGACTCATGTTGTCTACTTGTAGTTCACTGGTTGTTCCTTTGTCGTAAATTTTTCTACGTGGTCTGCAGCATATCATGAACTAATACTACATGTTTTATACTCTCAGTACATAATGTGTACCAGTTCTTCTCAAGAATTTCTATCTTCCTTCTCTCTCAAAAACCTGGTGTCGCGTTGCTTCGCTTTGCTCATGGCGTGAAGTGTTGTTTTGTTTCACATTTTCCATGTTTTCTTTATTTTGATGCAAAATTCAATTTTTCATAATAATATCCAAAACATTAATATCAAGAACATAAATTATATCAAATAAATTAATATGAAATGGGATAAGAAAATCCTTTGACCTAAATAATTGGTCTCGAGTCCTCGACAACTCTCCACTACTCCCCGACAACGGTGCTAAATTTTGATGTGTTTGAAAGGTATAGTTAATTGCTCCAGGTGTGAGTCAAATGTTAAATTTATATTAACCTGAACAATACTATCTACAATGTAAATATAACGTAAGTACATGGTCAATCCCATAGAGGGTGGGGAACGCAGCGATGACAACTCTCAACAAATGGTTATGTTTCTTCCAATTTCAATTTTATTTAATTAAACTAATGAGTAAATTTAAATTAAATGAATTCAAATAGATAAACAAAAGAGAGGGGTATCAATTTCAATGGGATGTTTTTTTAAATTAATTAATTCAACTTCTCTTGAAAAATAATTATATCTAATCGTTGCACAACCAAATTGTTTCATCGATAAAAGAAATGTTCATTCCCTTTAAAACTATCCTAGAATATCAATTCACCAAGTTAGATTAATCAAAATATCTAAAGTTCATTTAGCTCAGATTTCCATAATCATAAGAGTAATTTTATTTAATGCTCATGAAAAAATCATATTAATCATGTTGGTTTTTGTTAATTTTCAAAAACATATGTTCAATGGTTTAATGGTGAATAAAGTAGGAATAGAGGCGCAACATGATACTATTGAATACAATCATCATTATGAACAACGTTAAATCAAACAATGATGGTACGTGCCCCCTTTAACTAATCCATCTCTCCCCTATGGGGTTTAGCCAATCATCATCGGGTGGTCGTCGATGATGAATAAACCAACAACAAAAGCGGAGAGATTAGAATAGAGTAAAGGAGAAGTAAAGGGAATGAAAAGAGTGGTTTGAATTAAAATATAAATCATTCAATGATTACATAAATTAAATGAAATAAAAACATAAACAAAATTTAAAAAAACTTATCTACAGAAACCTCCTGGTGAACGTGCATGCTCCCTTAGTTCTAGTGTGTGTTAGAAGGATGTTCGGGGTTGGTATTTATAGTTGATTCTATCAAAACCCATGGCATGCGTCGCATTTTATTTTCAGTGTATCCACATCATCATGAGGTGTACTTCACCTCCATGTTTTCCTTTGCAATGTTGAATCTGTGGAAAATTTATACGCTAGTTTGACTAGGTCACATCGTGTATTAGAGACTCACGATGTGTACTTGCAGATCACAGTGTGTTCCTTCATCATGTATTTTTTTACGTGGTCTAGAGCATGTCCCGAACTGATACTACACAACATATACTCTCAGTACACAATGTGTATTGGTTCAGTTCTAGAATTTCCATCTTCTTTCTCTCTCAAAAATTTGGTGTCGCACTGCTTCCCATCGTTTGTTGTGTGAAGTGTCATTTTGTTCCACATTTTTTATATTTTCTTTATTTTTCATCATAAGTCAATCTTGTATAAGAATTTGTAAAACATTAATACTAGGCACATAAATTATATCAAAGCAATTAATATGCAATGAATTCATATGTACAAAACCATAAAAATATGTATATAAAATAGAGTTATTAGTTCTTCATAGTCTATTCATCTGGGAATTATACAGATGTACTATAAAATGATACAGAAGCTCTTTTGGTTGGGTATGAATCATGACATTACAAATTATGTGTCTCATTGTTACCTTTTCTAATAAATAAAGGTAGATCATTAAAAACCTTCAGGTTTTCTCTAACCTCTTTTATTGCCAATTTAGAAATTGGACAAGGTTTCCATATACTTTTTTATCATACTAGAATGAACTCTCTAAGGGGGGAACACTATCTGGGTGGTGATTGATCCAGTAACCAAGTTGTACCATTTCATTCTTATTTGGGACAGCATAAAGGTTGAAGATTTGGGTAATATGTATGTATAGGATATTGTGAGGTTACATAGGGTTCCCTCTGCTATTTTTTTGGAAAATGATCCCAATTCCACCTCATGGTTCTATAGGAGTATCTAGGAGGTAGTGTAAAATTATTTTTGGATTAGTACAACTTATCATACACAAATAGAGGTCTATATGGAGTGTTCTATTCTGATCTTGGAGGTTGATATTTGTACCTAGGTCCCGGATTTTTTTGGATATTGGGAGAACCATCTTAGACAAGTTTTATTTGATTACAACAAAATTTATCATATTTATATCATAATGGATCATTTTGAGACTTTGTATGGTCACCTGTGTAGGTTACCTCTTTGTTGGGGAGAGATGGGTGAGGCCTCTTTGGAAGGACCAAGTCTCATTCATGAGACATTAGTGAGAATTCAGTATATAAATCAACATCTGGTTACCACTTAGAGTTAGCATAAATCTTATGTTCATCATTGACATCATCCTTTAGAGTTTTCTATTGGTAACTAGGTTTTCTTGAATGTTATTCCTTAGTTAGTTCACTGGTGACTTCAAAAATAGGAAAAGTTGGCTCCAAGAAATGTTGATCTATTTGAGGTCACTTAACAGATTAGTTAGGCTTCATATCAGTTATAATTAATGGCTCAGTTGATGGGTATTCATTATTTTTTCCACATATTGCAGCTCAAAAAATACCATCTTGATCCCTCTCATGTTCTGAGTTGGGAATTAATTGAGTAGGAGCTAGAAGTTTTTATTTTATAACAACCAGTGTAGATTGTGGACTCTTAAGAGAATGTTTTGTGTGGAAAATGGACTACATCGGTTAGAGTGTTATGGTGACTTAGTTCATATTATCATTATACTTGGGAGCATGAGTTATTTATGAGGGAGTGATGGGACCACCTATTTCCTGACATCATTCTTCCACATTACTTCTCAGGAATGAAAAGGATTGGGGTGGAGAGTTTGTAACATCCTGTTACCATATTCTAGGTATTCATAATCTCTCTTTTCATATTCCTCTTTATTTTGTGTTCATTTTGGGACTCTCAAGGATAGAGAGAATTTTCTGGGGAAATGACCTGAAGTTTGAAGATGTATATTTTTTTTGAATTAGTGTATTCTACATACAAATGTGTCAACATCTTTGAAGGGTTCTCCCTAAGTTTGAATAATTCCCAAGGTGTTTCAGGTTTTTTAGGAGAAACTAGAGATTTTCTATTTTATGGAGAAATACACACCATTTAAATTTTACAGAATGTTTATTGGTCACCAGGAAGATTCCATGAAATGGGTTTGGGGTGTGAAATGATTACACATCATGAAGAGGGTTTACATAATGTTATGGTAAAAACATAGAATTTTAATCTGAGGTGATTTGTTTTTTGTTTATACTTCTTAATCATTAAATACATGATGTGAATTGGTTACACACTATGTGTTTCTCCCAGTTTTTAGTTTTTAGGGTATTGTGTGAGTGATTCTTCATTTATTCTACCACTTTCTCTTTTTATCTCAACCTAATAGATCTCCTAGGTGATTTTGGGGACCTTCAATCCTTCCAAATTGCTTCATTAGACAATTGTTCATAATTATTGTTGCATTACCTCCCCCAAAGTATTCAATTTTTTCTATTTCTTCATTACCTTTGATCACAGTAGTTCCATTTCTTTATGCTTGTGGATCTATTTATCTATGGAGATATTTCTCTTAATTTTTTCTAGATCCATTGTGATATCTTTCTCTAGAGTCTATACCTTGTGTTGGTTTTAGTGTGGCATGTGAGTTTCTTTGTTGTATGTTACAATCTGTCTTCTCTACCAATAGATTTTTTTTAATCGATTCTGATATGTGTGGATTGATTTTTGGACCTACTAGTTTTCCATATTTTCTTATATGATTATGGATCTCACTTCAGGCATGTGCAATCTGAGTTTGTTGTAGGTGATTTGGTATCTACCATATGTTGTATAAAATTTTTTCTATAGTATTATGACTTATTTTATAAAATAATTGTGATGATTGATTTGTGTGTGTAAATGGTTTTTTGAGAAAGGATGGTTTTCCCTTTATTTTAGTAAAATAAAATTTATTTTTAAAGTATTGTGAAATGGATTTATGAAATGGTTTTCAAATAGTGGTTTTGATAAAATTTTTGGAAAATTTATTACATGGGAAGCTTGGGGTACTTAAGTGGAAGGTGTCGTAATTTGATTCATTCTTTGATACTATGGTGGTTTTACTTAGGGGTGTTCCTCTTCTACCTAGGCACGTTGATCTAGGGACTTAATAGATCTGTTACGGGGTCCACGTTTTTGGTGTTTTTATAATCCCTATATTCGATGTGTGTATCTAGAGGCTTGACTATAATGATTTTCTATGTTAAGGGTATGAGTGTCTTAGCTATCCTAAACTTTAGTGATCCCTGAAATAATGTTACTTGTGCTTTTGGATTGTACTTTTTTAGATTTTACTACCATGTATTTGATATGATATGTGATACATGCTTTGTTTTTGTTTCACTATTTTTCTAGATAACATTATTTGAAACTATTTTACCTATTTTAGTTGGAACTGCGTAAAAAAAGGAAATTTTTTACCATGATTTTGATATAAAATTGTTAAATTTTTTATCATGTATTATTTTCTTTAAAGTTGAGTATGTTCATATTATTTCACCAAGACTTTTTATGCAATAATTGGTTGGTATCACATTGATCCTATTATCACACACCATGTGCACCCCTTTGGTGGTGTATAGACCATTGTATGTATTTTGGCATAAGGAAAGTAAAGGTGTCATAATGAAGTTGTGAGATTTCTGTTAGCTGAGTCTGGGTAGATGAGGGTGGGATGGTGGGATTTTTCCCATGCTATCACATGGAGTATTTGTCTTGGTTTTTTGTTGTCCTTTACCATTGGACTTGTATCTTGGATATTGTTTAGATACCTTTTGAGTGGTTTTTCTTCTTCTACTTCTCTTTGATATGGCATATATCATCTGTTATTATTCCATTTTTTTCATATCATGTATTTATATATGTCATATTTTATATGTTAGGTTGGTTGAAATAATTCAAACTATTTGTTGTTGATTCTTGAGTGCTAGTATTCATCCCATGGGGATCAAGAATTCACATCAGGTCTTCCCATATTCTGATTTAGAGATCATATAAACGGTTTATTCGGGTTAGGGTGTGACACATTCTCAAAGGGACTTTATGATCAGACAAATAATACAAATAATGATCCTAAAAAATTAAATGCCTCCATCTTGATCTCATCAATATGAAGAATATGATATGGGTATGATTTATAATGACAAAGTTGAGATATATGGAAGACATTGAATATGGACCGATACCTCTAATGAAGAGTTATCTAATAGTCCACTAGCTTAACCCTCTCCAAGATCTCAAAAGGACTGAAATCATATAGTGATAGCGCACCCTTCCTCTGAATCTGTCTATGCCCTATCCTAGTAGAAAGATGCAAGAAAACAATATCCCTAAACTCAAACTCCATAGGTCATCTATGGTGATTGACATAAGACTTTTTCGATACTATGATATATAAATATTCTTCTTAATAAGTTTTACTTGCTCCAAAGTCTCTTGAATGGTATGAGGTCCCAGTAGTATTATCTCTCCTTCCTCTATTTATTATGGGGGTGAACAACATGGAATACCATATAGGGCCTCATAAGAATCCATCTATATAGTACCATGAAAGTTTTTATTATAGTATAATTTAGAACGAGGTAAGTATTATTCCCATGAACTTGAAAAATCAAGTATTCATGCTTTAATCATGTCCTCTAACAACTATATAGCATGCTCAGACTTCCCATTGGTCTATGGGTGATAGGTTATACTCAGTATCACCTATGAAACTAGTGCCTTAAGAAACCCCTACTAGAACCATGATATAAAGTGAGCATCACTATCTTAGATTATGGTATGTGCAAATCCATGAAGATTTATGATATCCATAACATATAGCCTCCCCAAATATTCCACTAAAAAGGTATCTTGAATAAGAAATAAGTGGGAAACCTTCATTAGTCGGTCAACAATAAGATATACTGCATCATTATCTTAAGGGAAACTAGTTAAACCTGTCATAAAGTTGGTGGTGATGTTGTCCCATTTACACACCAGAATGGGCATTGACTATAAAAGTTATGTTGGTTTCTGGTATTCCAACTTCACATACTGATAGGTGTAACACCAAACAATGAAATTGGGTATCTATCTTTTAATCCTCATCCACCAATACTAGAAACATAAGTCATGGTAAATCTTTGTGAGAATAGAATTTAATACCCAATAAGAGTCATGAAACTCTCTAAAAAACTCATCTCAAATGTCAATGTTCACCCAAACACACCTATAAATGTGAAAAATCAAATACCAACCAACAAACCAACCAAACGGTGGATCCTTGCTTGAAATGATCTCTTGAGAAACCAAACCCAAGGGATCTAATGGTTGAATAATATTTACTCTCTCTATAAGTGAAGAGGTCACTGTTAAATCGATAAGAATAGTATTCCCTTGATCCTCTTAAATCTCAAGATAAATTTTATAAAATAGTGTCAATAATTTCCATTTGTTGTTAACCTCTTAAACTATCTGTGTATGAGTCTTCTACTTTAGAATGTCTGCAACAAAATTTCCCTTCCCTGGTGTATACATGATCTCAATGTCAAAATACTATAGGTACTCAAACTACATTCATTTCTTGAGATTCAATTCATACTATGTAAATTTATATTTGAGGATCTTATGATTTGTGTATAAAACTAACCACACTCCCAACAAGTAATGCCTCCAAAAACACAATTTATGAACTACAACTCCTTGATTGAGATCTTTTGGTGATTAATTACACTCTTGAGGCCTCATCTATAAAGACCAATACACCATGACATAGTTTCCCTACATCAAACTTCTCCTATATTGATTCTTGTTACATCATAAATAACCATATAGCCTCTATCAGGTACATGTAAAATCAATATCAGCACTGAATTCAATCTTCCTTATATCTCCTCAAAGGATTACTCCAATATTCAAACCATAATAATTTCACACCCTTATTTTTCAAGACCGTAAGAGGTTCTTATAGGAATTATAAATCTAGTATAAAGCACCTTTAGTATTCATCCATACCAAAGAAACTTCATATATCAAATACATCCTTGGGAGGCTCCCAAAAAACCATGGGTCTCACCTTATATGGGTCTATATATACTCCTAGTTCTGATATTATATAACCTAGGAAGTGAACTTTGTTGATCCAGAAGTGGAATTTGGTGATCTTAGCATACTGTTGGTTCTCTCTTAGTATACCCAAAATGATATCAATCTTTTTGAAATATTCATGTCGATTATGTGATTATTCCAAGATGTATTCCATGAATACTACCACAAATGTATCTAGATAAGGGTGGAAAACATGATTCATCATAGCCATGATGATTATCGGTGTGTTTGTAAAATTGAACGAAATTACCAAATACTCATTCAATCCATATCTACTATGGAAAGTTGTATGTGGTATATCTGAAGATCTAACTCATTCCTAATGGTAACCCAACCACAAATAAGTATTTGAGAAAATAAAACCTCCTCAGAGATGATAAAAGAGGTCATATATGTGCATTAGTAGATATTAGTTCTTGAAAATAATCTAATTCAACTAGTGTTAAACCATGAAAATCCTAAGGGTCACATCAACCTTCTTAGTGAACAGTATGGGGAACCCTATGGTGAAGTACTAAGTCATATAAAACCTCTATCTTACAATTCATATAGTTATCTCCTGAGATCCTATAACTCATTAATAGACATCCTATATGGTGCAATTGATATTATTGTTGCTCTTGGAATTAGTTCAGTGGTAAACTCTACCTCTCTCTCAGGGGTATTCAAGAAAAGATATTAGGGATGACATCTATAAAACATCACACTATAGGATGAAAGTATTTATGTTATTTTCCCTGAACATTTAGACAAATACCAAAAATTAGGGTTGTCACTCCACCCATGCCATGATTCTCGTGTCTAACTCAACTCACCTTGACTTTATATTCTCCTTTTCAAGTATATACACCACCCTCAGGTGATGTGAACAACCCCTTTTAGTGATATTAATCAATATGATCATGGTAAGGAACCAACCATTCTCACCTGAGAATTATTTCAAAACCTTTCATCTCAAGGATGAACAGGTTCCATATGAAATGGTAGACACCTGTCTCAAGGGGGAACTCCCTACATTGGTGTAAAATTTCTGATAAAATTCTCATTGGGGTGTCCATTGGCATAACCCCATAAAAATATTTAATATAAAGCCATAGGTTTTCCATAATTTCTATATAAATAAAAAGAATGTGAATCACCAATGTAGAATAAATAAAATACTAAATTAGAGTCTACTAAAATCATACCTCATATTATGGATGGTCCAGGACTCTACTCCTATGGTACATGTTGTACTATATATAGTTGTAAAGATTCAAAACCCTAAGATACATCCCGACTACCCTGAGTGAACCTGCTCTATTGCTTCTACATCTCATAAGACTAGATTACATAGCCATGTCCACCTCCTCTACTTGTTCATCCAGTGATATTAAAGCTCCTTAACTAATATGGAGTTTTTGATCCTACTCCCAGATGTGGAGTCTATATAGATCTACTCTCATTAAGTAATAGACGAAAATTTCTTCCAAAACATTAATATTAACACATCTTGCTGCAATATTGGAACTCAATTTGGTCCTTGGTACATTAGGGTAACTTATAAACTGTACTAGCACACTGATGACACACCACATAACTATCAGTATGTGCCATCTAACTGCTTCTTCCTCTATGTGAATACTCAAGGAAATGTTTTCTACTATTATATTAATTGCTCCCCTATCTTGGTGGTGAACCACCCTAGACCACACTCCCAGCTTCCTTCAGGTTGCAATCTGTGATAAGGTTCTGGTTCACTATTTAAGAAATGGTAGTCAACCAAACAATGTTCTCCTAGGATCAGATGGTGTATAAAATCTCAACCTAAAACCATCTTAATGTTTCCAACTCATCACCCTCAAGATCCAATGTGAGTCACTGAATCTTTGTAAAACAACTTTAATGATCCATCATAGACATATCACCCTACTCAAGGCATATAAACTCTCTAAAGTGGTCCACTCTAAGTGTCTATAGGAATAATTAATCAGAGAAGAATATTTAGAATATCTTTCAAACTATATAAGAATGATGATCTCCCTATGTAATAACATCCCACCAATTCTTGATAGAATAATGAAGCATATAAGTCATGATATTTACCTTCCTCTCAAGAGGTGTCCCAAGGTGGTCGAATATAGATAGCATGGCCTCTAAGCATGACTTTGCAGCATGTGGACCTCCATCCCCCCAAAACATGGGTGGATGTTGTTGTTGAAATTCCCCTGTCAACTTTATCATAGTAGGGGAAGATCATGGGGTACTTATGTAGATTGTACTAGTCACATGAAACCCTCTTGTAACTGGGAATCAGTGCCTAGATTATGAATAGTGGGTGGTTCGAAAGGTATAACTATAAGAGGAAGTACTAGTTGCTTAGGTCCCACCACCTCTAGAGCATGGTCATGGTCTCCTTCACTGTGCGTAACCCGAGGCCTTCAGGGTGGAATGATTCTATAATTTCCAAACACACACCTCAAAAAAGGATTTGATAAAAGAAGGATCAAATGTGTAAAAATAGGGTAGGTATATGGCCTTCATATATAGTGTCAACACCCATCTATCTAGTCTTATGATAGGTCTAGGTATTCTTATAAGATCAAAAGATTCTCAAGATAGACTCCCTACTTCCCACTACTTCAGTTAAGTCAGGGAAAATGTCTCATACAAGATAGTAGAGGTCCTGGAATATAGAGTGTCAATTATAATTTATAGAAGAAAACACCCTTTATATTTCAATTGAAATCCCAATTTAATGGTAAACAATTATTTAAGTTTATTTTTTTCAATTTTGTTCATGTATATATATATATATCACTACCCAGTTAGATGTGTCACAATTATTAATTTATAAAGGCATAACCTTTTTATGTTTCATTTGGAATGTCATGTAACTGCAACCCGAACCTTACATTCGGTATTAGGATGTAACAAGTCGAAAAAAATTATTCATTTATATGAATCTCCAATAAAAATTTATATAATTACATGCTTCATAAATTACAATTGTAATTCATTTAATTGAACTAAAATAACTTTTCACCCCATGTGACAAGTGTTCCAATGCTCAAACATGGAATAATTGGTTAATTGAGGTTCCACCATCAAGATATATGGTAAACACTATTTAGGTTAGTTCAGAAACTTTAATTAACCAATTATTTATCTTACCTACCCTGTAGAAATGTTAGTCATATAACAGTTATATCAACCAACGCACTATAACATGCTATAGATAATGAATGTAATAAAATAAATATGGAATTTAATTTGAATGGCATGTGAATATCTACATGACTATAATGATTCATGATTAAAACCTCTAATCCATACTGGGATAAGGGTAAAATAGAATTCATAATAATAAACACCAAAAATTATGTGTGTCACCCAATGGTGAAATCAATACAATTTTAGTAAGAATAATCCAAAACAACAAGTCACATACTAAGAAATTCCCTTTTTCCCTATATGTGGGTTATCTACTCTCATACATAGGCTTGTTACCAAATTATGTAAGATTCCTAGTCTTCTTTATAGTAACCCAAATGGTAAAAAAAATCTATATGATACCATTTGTAATGTCCAAGATCTGGTTACTCATTAGTAATCAAACCAAGTTAGCCACATGGACTCAAACACACCTCCTTGTATGACAGAGGCTACAAACTAGTAGTGAGGGTCTATGATGATATGGTGGGGAGACTATACCCTATTGATCAGAGTATAGCATAGCAGTATAGAATCATAGTAAGAAGTGGAAACACTATAATAAAAAAACTGCAGAATTATAAGTTATCCAAATGTAATAAACTGGTGGAAGCAGTCATATTAGAAATTATTTCATGTCAATATGCTATAAAAAATGGGAATACAAGGAAGCATAGCAATAGGAATATACGATCTGATACAAAAAAATGAACAAAAGATTAAAAGATATCTCCCATAGTATTATGATAATAAATTTATTCATATGCTCCCACACTCTATCATGTTATAGAAACTCAAGCATCCAAAACTAGACCATTGGCCTTGTACCAACCTGCATCCATGAAGTCTGTTTGAGTACTAAACAAAAACCTGAATAGGGTATGATATAAACTCAGTAGTCCATTACCAACAGTGTCTAGAACTATTTAGTTTGTGAATATACAATGATTATTGTGTAGGTGAAAACTAATGTAAAATAGTAGGTAAAATAAATAACATTGGTTTAGGCTCCTCACGGGACACCCGACTAATACTATATGTTTCAACATAAAATGAAATATAACTAAGCACTTGAGATTATTTATTTATACTTATAAGGATGGGACCCAAGGTGTACAACCAAGGAATATATGTAATAATTATTGTCATATTAGGTTCTATAATTCTCATGGAATTTAATCTTAAGAATAGAATAAAACTAGACTATAAAGTATGTAAGGCATAGATTGAATCCAAGAATGTTCTTTAACTTTGAAAATGTGTTAATTGGTTTAATTGATTGGCGTACTGAGTCCATACAAGGTATTTCATAAAAAGGGAACTTAGATATCACTCTAGGTATGCTATAAACCCATCAACATTTGAGCCCATACCTATAATTCCTCATAAGAACATAGTTATCATCCAAGGCATAGTATAATGGAATTACCCTCTGAGGTTGTCCTTATAATTTCATGTAGGGAACCTAAGTGTCACTCATGGAATAATATAATGCATTTACCTCTGATATTTTCCTTATTATTCCATATAGGGAACTCAATTATTTCTCATGAAATTATATAAGTCCACTTTCTAGGTGAACCCATCCAAGGAATCCCATATAGGAATCTGTGTGCTTCCCCTAGCATGATATAATCCATTTATAATAAATTTAATTTATTATTCTCGATGATCCCATCCAAGGCATTCTAATTGGGAACCCTTGTATCTCCCTCAACATTATATGTAATAGGTTCATGGGCTAGTATTTAACCCATACCATTAAACAATCCATTTAATCCAATTTGGAAAATTAATTCATAAATATAACTCAAGTAATAAATAGGAATAAGTAAGGGTCTATTTATCTGTTTTTCATTCACCCATAGTTTAATTCAATTTACATTTCATTCACAAGGGTTAACTCGACACACCTTAATTGGTTGTTTGATTTCTCTTCAAGGTCTAGTGACCATGGGCCTTTAAAGGTGACACACCCTAAGGGTTGGTTTGGTTTGAGGTAAAAATCCTTCATTGGGGAATTTAGGTTACTAGTAATACCCTAAGAAAAGAGGTATCCATTTATTTAATTAATTTTACATTTACAAGGTCTTACATGGAAATTATAGTTCACATCACGATGTTGTATAATAAAAACATAGATACTTTAGAGGAAAAAAGAACTAAACCATCTACGTTATCTTGGTAGATGACTCCTTATCTAGATTAATCTTCGGATTTGATCTAGAATGGAAGATATTAGAGAAACGGATCAATTACCTAAAAATAGAGCATGATATCCTGCACAGATTTTGCATTCCATATGGTAAGATAAACAAATAAAATATTCAAGAGGATTAAATACCTTACCAATGTTGATTCATCACAATGAACAATGAGTGATTCTGATGTTGTATGAGGGAGGAGGCTCAAATCCTAGAAGAAGGAGAAGAGGGAGCTCTAATGTGTGGTGGCTACTAGAAATGAAGAATGGATAAGAAAAAATTATAATTTAAGAGTAAGGGTGTCAAAAAGTAAAATTCACACTTTTTTAAGGGGTGAATGGTTTGACAAAAATACTGGCCAAACCATTTGATAACCATGTACCAGCATTGTCCCATGGCACATACCCCCTACATGATTTTCACACGGTTAGACAAACCATGAGAAGCCTGTTTGGATCACATTTGCAACCCATCTACACTAATTCTCATTGTTTTGAATCCTAGGTTTCACAGTTTGAAAAAACCATGAGACACCCCCCATGTATCAAATGGATGTTGTGCAAAATTAGAATTGATCGTGTGATAACTGGGTTTCTCGCTCGTTTATCCCAAAAACAAAGATTCGAGCTCTAAAAAATCACTGAACACACTTATACCCTTATTTAAAACTTTATGAAATTTAATTTTATTTAAAATAAGTATTAAAACTAAAATTTAAAGGATGTATACCTCATAAAAAATCTAGGTTGTTACATATACCTCCTGAAGATGTCATAGAAAGGATGGATTTTTTGTCTCTTTCAAGGGACGAACCTCTGGGTGATTCTCTTTCTTGTTAGGTGTGGTTAATCTTAATGGTGGTCATATCTAGACTTTGAATCAAGTGTTAATAATAGATTATTTCTTACTATTCTCTTTGGATATATGTATCCATAATCTCTTCCTCCCTCCTTAATAAGATTTTCTAGGTTCATCATAGGTATCTCGGAAGAACCTAGTTGAGTGTTGTGGGAGTTTGTGGATATTTGATTTTGGGGTGATTCTTTAACATGGTGGTTCTCTTTATTTAGTGTAATTTCATAATATGGAATCCTTTGGAGGTATATTTTACCTAGTTATTTCTTGGGTGATTTATTGAGTGTACTTATAGGATTTTAGTTGTTTTGGTATTCTTATGGTATGTTAGTGATTTTTGTGGTGCTTTTTCTTGGATGATGAGTGTGTTCCTTATGGTTGGTATTTTAGGGAAAGTGTATTGGCTGTTTTTTATGGGTTTGTAATTGGTGATTTGAGGTCTATTCTTGGATAAATGATATGGATGGTCATCGAGCAATTGGGCACCTAGGAGTAATAATTATTTTTTAGTTTGTCATGAGATAGTGTTTCAGATTTGAGGTCCTAGTTTACCCATTTGAATATAGTGACCTGAGTCTAAGGCCCATGTTGTTTCTTATATCAATATTTTCTAAAGTTTCTCATCCTTTTGTTTGATATGTTTGATAAAGGTATTTTGGTTTCTTTAGGTGTTTCATGGAGTTGATTCTTTAATGTCAATTCGTCTCATAGTGAGTGGGTGTTGATGGCCCACCAGTTTAAATGAATTCTAAATGGTGGGGAGACCTCATTTGATCTCAATGTTCCTTTTTTGTGTGTCTCTAAGTGGTTGGGTTCTTATTTTAGATTTTAGGCACTATAGGAGGATGTGTTCCATTTATTTCTCAGGAATAGTTTTAGTTGATGTTCTCTGGTCAGCTTCCATCCTTTTTCAAGGGATTTATATGGGAAGAAATAATTTTGTTGGGAAGAATTGACATAATATTTTTTTTATTTAATATTTTTTTTATGTCTTTGAAGGTTTTGGGAAGAAAAATTTTAAATTTTGGAAGTTCTAAAGGGTCACACAGTTAGTCGGAATGGTTTAAACATTTGAGCAGAAATTATGTGGTTGGTTACATCTCAAGACAATGCCTTTATCATGGACTATGTATGATTTATTAAACTATGATAGTTACAAAGAGTAATTGTGAATTTTTTTTTGAGTGTCTAGTAAAGGTGGCATTGTTACAACACAATTTGTTAAACTGTGTAGGAAAACCATGTGTTGAACCCTATTTTAAAAAAAATCATTATTTTTTTATTTTATTTTTTTACTTTCCCCACTTTTATTTCACTAGTTATCATACCTCACCCCCCTCACCTCCTATTCAAATGCATCAATGGACCTCTCCTCCATGATCATACCTCTCCCCTTACCCTCCATCATGCATCACCCTAGGGTGAATCCCCCACCATCATCGTATGCACCTCCATCTAGCCTACCCTTTCTTAAGTATGACACCCCTGGTCTAAAACACTATTTTCACGTATGAATAGTATCTCATACACCTATACTTTTTCTAATTTATTCCCCATTTTTTGTGATTCTAGGTTGAACCCCCTAGTTATGGTTTTTAGTTCCCCTTATTCTTTGTTTCCTTGTGATTTATTGCTTCTTATTACCAAGATTTGGTTCGATCACACCTAGGGTTTCCATGCATGATCAATTTTTAGGGTTTTTTTATTATAGGTTTTATGGAAATCTATTTTCCCCTGATTGGGTCTCTGTCATCGATGGTGGTGTGTTTTATCTCATCGTGGCTTGGTTCTATTTGATTTTATGTTGGTTTCCCCATGTTTAAGATTTAAGTTTTAGAACCCTATATTTCTTGGTGTTTTTAAATGATTTAATTAATTAATTATTCTTATTTTTTATTGTTAAATTGGGTGTTTTAAAAGTTTCAAGGTGTTATTCATTTTTTATAATGCCTTTACATTGTATTTTAAGTGTAACTTGAAATTCTAAGTATTTAAAAATTATTGAAATACTTTTCTCAATTAAATTGAGATATTTAAAGCAGTTTGGCCCTATTTGGGTGAAAAAAAATTAAAGAGATTTGTTTTAACACTTTTTAGTCTTTAAGTGAAGGATGGATTGATTCGTTGAAGTATTTTTTAAAATTTCCTTATTTATAATTTTTTTATAAATTAATTTTAAATAGATTTTTGAATGTCTTTTGGAAATATCAAGCATTATAAAGGTATTTAAAAACATTAAATAAAAATATGAGTTTTATAAAATATATCTTGATATATATATATATATGTATATGTATATGTATATATGCATGTATGTATATTATGGTTTTACATATATCAATGGGTATACATATGTGTGTGTGTGTGTGTGAATTCACATGAGAATATGTGGATTAGTGTAATGAGAAATATATATTTGTGTGTGAGAGTTTATATGACTACAACAATAAAAAGAGGTTTTTCTCTTTTGATTTAAAAAATATAGTTTAAATTCATATTTGGAACTTTTAATAAATTTCCAATGGTTTGTGTGAGAGATAAAGAGAGATCTTATTCAATCCCATTTGAGTTTTTTTACTTGGATTATGACCCTTGTGGAATGATTTGTATTTTATACCCTGAGATGATTATGTGCACGGGGTTATTTTCTTAAGTGGGAGGTAGGGATTAGGTTGAGTTATTTGATATGATTTGTGACACTTCTATTTTTCCCTGCTTATTATTCATGATTATCATTGACTATGCTCTTTTCTTTTTTACTCACCCTCAATTTACTTTGATCATGGGAACCCATACAGATAAGTGCGAGTATGGACTTATCCTACACTGGATATCCTCACACTACTAGTGTCCCCTCTAGTTAGTGATGTTGATATATGTAGTGTGTCATTGTATGAGTTTGGGTATAGGATAGTTAGTTGGTGTGTGATAGGACGCAATATAGGTTGGTAGGTTGGTCTATTAAGTAAATTTTAAGACTACCACACTTTAGAACGTTGGGTTAGATCCCATGAAATCTATTCCTTTGTTTGGTATATTAATTTATGGAGACTATATTGGACCTTTGATTTCCCTAAATACATGATATTTGTGGCACCTAATATTTTCCTCTTTTACTTTTCTTATTGTATCTTTGACATGGTGCCTATTTATAAATCTATTTATATTCATGTTTTTTATGTTGGTTCTTTATAAATTCTTTTTTGAAATGATTTTAAATGATATTTCAAATGGAAACTAAAAAGGGGGTGTAGGACCTCTAATTTTTTTCTAAGTGATTGTTTTCATTTAAAATAATCAAACAAGAATGGTTATAAAATGGTTTTGGAAACGTCATCCTTTACATGTTTTAATCTAAAAACCTATAATTACATAATGTAGTTCAAACTAAAACTAAAAAGTCTTTTGATTTAAAGTATACATATGAGGATTTGTTTCTATTTGGAATTCTTATTTATTTTTAGCTCACACCTATCTATTATTTTAGTTTTATGTTTTCATCTTGCTTTTCACCGCTCTTGAGAGTATTGATTTATCTATGGTAAGTTTTTATTTTATTCTACATATCCTTTTATTACCATTAAATGATTTGTAAGGATCTAATTTTATTTTCCTAAAATTATTGTGTGTTTCCATTTAAATTATTTACTTTGGAAAACTAGGATTTTATTACTTTCTATAGAGAGAGGGTAGTGACACCTACTGGTGGCCGAAGTTAATACATTTGGTGGAATCTTTTTTATGCATATTTTAATTAAAAATAAAGAAGTTTGTGGTGTAAGATGTGAGTTTATTTATACATTTATTGTCTTATTTATATTTATTTTCAAAATATTTGATTTTTTATTGATGTTCGATATACAAATGGGTCATTCTAGTTTTTTTTGTTTTTCTATTGTTCTTTTACTCTGATTCAAGGGAACAATCATTCCCAAGTGGTTCTTCATTGATTACCAAGCACTTATTTTAACCTCTGGGAATTGGGAATACCCTTAATGCCCTATCTCGAGCTATCTCGGGCATCTTATGGATATAGGGGTCAAGATATTTTGCGATAGTTATAATTTCACACTCTTAGGCCATAATAAATGTTATTGTCTCCTGGTGATACATTAATGGTTTAAAGTTCCTATGATATGGTCTTTAAGCATTTTATCGTTATTTATGATCACTTTTTATGATTCAAGGATGTTACTCCATCAATTAGGTATTTCCCTAATGCTCATGTTTTATAACATGTTTAAGATCTACGGATAAACCCTCTTTAACTCATTCATATTATTTTTCCCTTGCTGAGAATTTGATTTCACTCCTTTATTATATTATCTCCATCCCTAAGAACTCAAATATAGGACTATTTATATGTGGTAATCATGTGTGGTGAATTTTTTACGAGTTTGTTAATCAGTAATGTGTAATAAGATAGTTATGTAGATAATATACAAAGACACAAATCCTTTTTGTTCTAGGATCATGTTTTATTTGTGAGATGTAATGAATAATTATAGGAAATTATGTAATATATATGTATGACTTACTTGGGTAACATCAATAATTCTTTATGATGAGGTAAAATTTTTAGGATCAAGAAAAATCCATGTCTCTTGGGATAGAAATAGGAAGTTTTATTGTGAAAACTATGGATAAAGTAAATGAAAAACATGTAGATAAAACTAATAAGTTGTAGTATTGGCTACAAAATGGGTCTTATAAAAAAGATAAATCTAGAATAGATTTTGATGGTAATAAATATTCAAAATGGTTGAGGATAATACAAAATCACCCAATCCTTGAAGAATGATAGAATCAGGATAAACCCAAAAGATCACTAGATCAGTAGTGAAGACACACAAGAGTACAACCCAAATTGGGTGTTATTTTTATATAAATTTAGGGCATACACAAAAGTTGTGTTTTGTATGAAATATTTATTTAAATATATAAAATCAATGGAGACATATGAGTAGAAATAAATATTTGGGGTATTTTTTATGTCTATCATATTTGGTGTGATGTATATGAACACAAATACATGTATTTATCTTAAGTATATGAATAAATGTTTCAAGGAAGACTCCTGGTGGAATAGGATAATGGTTTAAGGAAACATCAAGAAAGATGAAAATGGAAAATTAATTCATAACATTTAAATATATAGAGAACCCATAATTTACATGATAGTAAGAAGAATACTAGTTACCAATAGATGTTATGAAATAACCATGGGTTAAGAAGAAAAGTGTTGATAAAGATTTTACATTATAAATTTCATTAAAAGAAATGGACTAAGTTAGAGTTTGGATTATTGATAATTTATTTACTTCCTATATAACAAGAAATAATATCCTTATACTTGGAATCAAATATAATAATTTATGATTCATAAGGTTTTAAAATGAATAGGGTTTAAAAAATATTGGCTCTAGGAAGGCCAAAATAGTTGGAAAATAAATAAATAGAATGGACATTTAGGTTATTGAATTTCTTTTTCATTATTTACTATGTGAAATTCAATTATGTAACTCAAGACATGAAATAAACTTCACAAAGAAGGATTTTATTTTCTAGGTATAAGATGTTACAATTTTTTTGTAGGAAACTTTCACAAAGGGGAAACACTTTATCATTAGTGGAGAAGAATTTGTGTGCTTCATATCCAAATAAGATAACAATGGTTTATATAATAAAAGACTTATCCCCTTGATCTAAAATTCTATATAAGGTATGGTGAAATATAAAGGAGCACAAGATACCCATGAACTTACTCATGATCATAATCATACATGAGACACTTTTAAAAAGTGAAATATCATATGAAATACTTATAAGTTGAAGGAAAAATAGGATAAAACAACTATTATAATTGGTTAATTTTGATGTTTATGGTTGGATATCACTATGAGACATTGATGGGAAAAGGTAGAACATGATAATAATTTATGACTACATAAGGAAGGCGTGATTGAGGTTGATCGCTTACAAATATAATGTGTTTAATAGTATAATAGGTTATTAGAGATAGATGGATAAATTGATTGGATTAAAAATTTAGAAATTCTAGAACAATAATGGCACAGAGTTTAGTGATAACCATATAATGTCCTAGACTATTCTTATAACACCCAATGTTTTAGTTGCATGGCCCTGGTTTTATGTATTTTAAGATTATATAATGATAAATTTAAGTTTTTGGAGGTTTATAGGGGTTTGGAATGTTTTTAGTCTTTTCTAGAGGTGAATGATTTGTACATGGTTAATAAAAATCATACACCACCTCCTGGTAACCATGAAAGGGAAGAAAGTGGGCACTGGGCAGGCACATCTCTAGTGCATAGTTTGTCCAAACTATGTGATTTCCTAGGGGAAACCTTTCAATAAGAAATAGTGGTAAAAACATATTTGGTGCATAGTTTGTTTAACCATGAGATCCAACTATGTGAGGGGTTGGATTAAAATAGTATCATCACACAATTAGTGCACGGTTTGCCAAACTAAGTGGCCTAAACATGTGTTGTATAGTTAGAACCCATGAAAATGTGGATATAATGTGAATTATATCATAAAACCTCCTTTAATCTCCTAATCCCTTAATAACCAAAATTTATTTTTTCTCTCTAGGCTTTAGATATGATCCCCACTAATTTGTAAGTAATTTTTAAGTGAATAATAGTGCATTGGATGTCCAAATTCATCAGTAAGTACTCGTAATTCCTCATTATTATTAAATTTAAGGTTCTTTTCTCTCCTATGACTATATATCTAGTCTATTATGAATTATTTTATGACGAAATATTGTTACATCTAGTGATGGAAATGTGGTTTGTGATCCGATCTTAAAGTATTATAGTGTTGTTCTTTATTTTTTCTGATCATTGTAAGGTGTTTGTCATCTATCTCATATCTTATTAAATAAGAACTTGAAGGATTAGTTTTTATTCAATTATTTTCTTAAAATGGTTGTAAAATCCTTGTATGGTTCTTGATGCAAACCTGTTTTGGTTATGGCTTTAGAATTTGAGAAAAATTGATGGATTTTAGGAAACCACCTTTAGTTATAATTTTAAAATGATGATTTTGAAATTATGATTTGGTTTTTGATGTATATAAATTAATTTTTTAAATGATTTAAATAATGAAAAGGTTTTATGTGGAATGGTTTGATAGGGGAATTTATCATACACTGTTGGTGTGAGTGTATTCATATACTTGACCCTGTGGAAGGGGAACGTTCCATTGGGACACCTCATATTGGTCACCTTGTGAGGACTTAGTGGATTGATTAGATAATTCTCATGAGTATGAAATTTTCAATTGTGAATGAATGGTGTGTGTGTGTGTAGAGACATGGTTATGGGTTTCCCAAATAAATGACAAATATTTTATTCTTGAAAATTTTTTCCTTAGAAATTTTTTATGATATTGATATAAATTGTTTAAAATACTTTTCAACTATTTTATATAAATTGTTTAAACAAGTTTTTTCTCAGTGGTGTGAGTTGGGAAGTCATTAGAGAAATCATATTATGTTTAGACTCACCCCTTTATTCGGCACTGTTGTGAATTTTTATATTTCATCTATCGAGGAATGGGTAAAGGCAAGGTATTTAAGTTATTTATTGATGCTTATTGATACTATGGGAATTGAATGTAGAGTTAGATCTTAGAGTGGGTATTGTGTTGTTGGTTGATGTCACATGGGAGTTTTATGTTTTGTGGTCTTTTAGTTTTCTTCAAGTATGTCTTTTGTTTTCTACTTTTACTCTGATATAGTTTATTGGTTTGGTTCTATTTTTAGTTTTATCTTTTTATCATGCATCATATATAGGTTTGTTGCTTATTGTTTATGTAGTTTGTATTTTTTATCTTTTCAAGGGAAAATAATCCCACAAATGTTCTTAATTCCCTTTGCATTTATTTCAAACCTTTGGTGTTTTGGGGATATCACCTAAGGCATAGTATCACACCTACCACTTCTCTAGCCAATGAGGAGGGGTAGGTTGTTACAAATGGTATCAATGTTAGTTGGTCGAAATATTTTTTTTAATGGTATCAATTAGTTCAATTATTAATTTGGGTTGGTATAAAGGATATAGGAATTTTTGAACAAGAAATATATGGTATAGAATGACATATGTTAGATTTTTATACTGAAATTAAAGTTACCAAGGAATTTGGGTACAAAAGTATTTGGAAAAACTTTTAGGTGTTTTTTATCTCATCATTGTGGGTTTATCTAATGAGAATTTAATTCCATGCATTGATAGTAAGAATTTCCACTAGGACTGCATTATTCATTCTGAGTTTAATGGTTTATAAAATGGAGAAAAACTATTGATTTTTGAAAATAGTGAAAATGATTGTTTTGAAAAGAAAGGTTTTTTATTTTCAAAAAGGATTAAAATATTTAAAATGGTTTAATTGTAGAAATATATGTTTGAGATATGAGTTGTGTGGTAAATTAAAATTGTTAAGCTTTAAATTTCTAATGAATGAGACTAAAGTTGTTTTCTATAGTTGTAGCAAATAACACCATGTAGGAATTGTATAATTCAATTAGAAGATGTTTTTGAGAATTTGGTTGCACCTTATCCAGAGGTGACCCAACAGTTATTCCAAAGTATTGTCTAGAGTTTCCAGGCCATGGATAAGGGTAATATGAATGATTAACCTAGATAAGTAGACCATTTTTTTTAGTTCTAAAATCATAATACACGCATATTTTGAGAGTATTCCAAACCAAAAAATATATAATTTTGTTTGAATATGATTAATTGAATCTTGTATTTCCTGGGGACACCAGGAGACCTAAAAGTAAAGTTAGAAATGTATATAATGGGGGATTTAGCACACCAATAGTAGGAATTAGTAGTTCACACTAAATTAGACCAAGGTATGAAATGAGCGAATTTTGAGAAGCGATATTTTACAGAGTGGTGGGACATTGTAGAATCAAACCATGTAATGAGTAAACATTACTCCTAAACTACAAAGTATGTTAGTATGTTTTCGATTTGGTTCTTTCCACAATAAGAAGCGATATTTTACAGCACCACCTAGAGGTTGTCACAATTTTAACTAGATGGTATATATTTAGTGTCATTTTTCTAATGCTTCAAGGTCGGGTGCTAGAGAAAAATATCATAGTTACCAAACATTGTATGCTTCAATAGGAAAAGTACATTAGAATAATTCTCATTATAATAACCAAGTGAGCTATAGTGATTCTAGTAAATCTATGACTCCTGAACTAGTGCAATCTCAATAGGGAAATTAAGAGTAAAGTGTGGTGATTAAAAAATTTGTATGGAGCTGATCAAGTAATCATAGATGATCAATCTTGTCCTTAGATGGTGAGAAGTATGATTCTTTTTAATTATACCTTTATTGAATATATATTTTTGATATGGGTGTGTCTCTCTCTTTTATTGATTCACATGATGTTGATCATGTGGGATTGCATGTTGATATGATATATTCTCTATTGAAACTTCAAACTCCTCTTGTCCAAAGAGAATGATTACCCTTTATGTGTAAATATTATTTTATAATTTTTTATGGGGATGAGTTTCTTTGGGATTTTACTATGATTGAGATGGATGTCTATGACTTGATTATGGGAATAGATTAGTTGACATAATTTAAGGTCCACATCAATTGTTATGCCCGAAATGTTAGTTTCATATATCTGAATGGCATTGAGCATCTATTTAGAGGAGATTGGGATGTAAAGACTAATAGAGTGGGATGTTTGGAACCAGTGGTTGGAACTATCTCATATCAGTTAGCATCACTGAAATTGGAATTGGTATATGATATTGGGAATATAGATTTTACAACTATCATTGACCAATTTCCAGATATTTTTTCCTAACAATATTTTAGGTTTGACGCCCAAAAAAGAAGTGGAATTTATTATTGATCGCCTACTAGGGACTGGTTCTATTTACCTTCCACCTTATTATATGGCACTAGAAAATTTTAGAGAATTGAAATTTTAGTTGGAACAGTTGTAAAGTAAAGGGTTCATCTGATCAAGAATGTCTCTATGTGAAGCAATGGTTCAGTTTGTGAAGAAGTAATATGGAACTCTTAGACTTTGTGTGGATTATCATAATCTTAACTAAGTTATGATAAAGAATGGGTATCCTATTCCATGAATTGATTATCTATTTGATAAATTGAGTGGATTCCCTTGGTTTTCTAAAATTTACTTACATTTGGGGTATCACAAACTATGAGTTCAGAAGGAGGATATTCTGAAAATATATTTCAGAAGAAAATATATCCATTATGAATATATATTTATGCCTTTTGGTCTTATGAATGAACCATCCATCTTTATGGAGTTGATGAATTGAATCCTTCAAAGGAATTTGGATTCCCTTATAATAGTGTTTTTTGATGATATTTTGGGGTATTCTAAGACAAAATTTGA
The DNA here is from genome assembly GCA_963277665.1 of Viscum album. NCBI lineage: Eukaryota > Viridiplantae > Streptophyta > Magnoliopsida > Santalales > Viscaceae > Viscum > Viscum album. The sequence goes on along the minus strand of OY728162.1, from coordinate 1,493,600,080 downwards.
TCATGATAAATACTTGGCTATAGTGTTGGGTATCTTGCAAGAGCATAGCCTTTATGCTAAGTTAATAAAGTGTGAATTTTTGATACAATAGGTTTGTTTCCTTGTCCATTTCATTTCCAAAAAAATATTTCTATAGATCCTAAAAATATAGAAGTTGTTGTCTCTTGGAAACCACCTAAGAATGTCTTTGAGATATGTATTTTATTTTTCTTAAAAGGATACTATAGACATTTTGTAGATTATTTTTCATGTTTGGCCTCATTGATGATAGGTTTAATGATTAAAATCATTCCTTTCAAATGGAATGATTAATGTTAAAAATAATTTCAAGAACTTAAGGTTTTACTTACATTAGCACCTATCTTCACATGGCCAGAGTCTAGACACGGCTATGTAGTCTATTGTGATGAATCAGGAATTTTTTTGGGTTGTATTCTCATATAGGGAGATCATATTTTTACTTATAACACATGGAATTTATGGTTTAATGATAATAACTACCCAACACATAATTTGGAATTGGATTCTATGATCCATACTTTAAATAATTGGATTCATTGCTTATTTGGTCAGAAAGTCACAGTGTTTATGTGTTATAAGAGTTTGAAAAACATTTTATCACAAAGAGATTTGAATTTAAGGTAGAAAAAATGGATGGAGTATCTTCATATTATTGTCTTTGTCTTGTTGTATACACCGAGGAAAGGAAATTATGTAGCAGATGCCTTAAGTAGAGATTTCTATACTCATTTGTCTAGAGAGACTTTAGATCAATGAAAAATAATACCAGTCATAGTGGATACACATAAATATTGATCAGACCAAGGTTGTGTGGTCATTTTCTTACCAGTTTATATTTTTCATGATTTGATTGAGAAAGCTATAAAGGCTCATACATATGATCCTGAATGTGTTACTATGGTGTACAAACTCAATGGTGCGAGATTTTTGAGGTTTGAAAGCTAGATAAAAGTTCAATGTTGTGGTTTAGAGATTATATGGTCATACCTTTATCTTATTAGGGGAATATTCTTAGTTCCTACCACCATTTGATATATCTTGTTCTACCTATAATTTATAAAATTTATAAAGCATTGAAAACACAATTTGGGTGGGTTTTTATGGAAATATTTGTAGCAAAGTGTGTCTAGAGATGCCTCACTTATTAGCAGGTCAGGGTAGAGCATCAATGACCAGCAATTATGGTGCGGTATTTACCAATTCCTATGTGGAAATGGGATCAGATATCCATGGATTTTATAATAGGCCTACCAAGGATAGTTAGGAAACATGATTCTATATGGATGATTAAGTATTAGCTCACAATGTCATCCCAATTCATCCATATTCTTGAAACTAATATGGTATAATACTTGTCCAAACTCTATATTTTGGAAATTATAAATATTCACGACATTCCACTATCAATTATATCTGACCAAGACACTAGGTTTACATATTATTTTTATAAATCCTTAAAATAATCCCTCTGAACCCAGTTAACTATGAGCATGGATTATCATACACAAATAGATGGAAAGTTTGAATAAATAGTCCAAACATTTGAGGATATTTATATGGATTGTGTGATGGATTTTGGTGGATTTTGATAGGATAAAATACCTTTAGTGGAGTTCTCATAAAATAACAGTTATCAAGAATTGATATATAAGGATCCTTTTGAAGTATTATACAGGTATCCTTGTCATTCTCCACTTTTTGGGTAAAAACGGGTTATAATTCAATAATTCGACCCAACCTTATAAAGGATACAAGAGAGAAGATTTGGATGATAGGAAAGAGGATGGAGACGGATCAAAGTCATTATAAATCATATGTGGATATGAAGGTACCAATCATATAACATAATCCCTAAAAGGATGGATTTTATAACCCAAGGATCATCTTCATCGAAGGTTATATCATCTTCATCGACAAAACATTGGTCGATTAAAACCCAAGGATCTCTCGTGACAAATATTAAGCAAAAAATAAAAACCATAAATACTCAGTGAGATCTGAATCCATGCTTGATGTCTACTCATCATTGGTGATCACTACTAGAATAATACAAAGAAAAACTTTTCTAGATTATCCACACATGTTTCAAGAAACTGTGGGACTGTCAATCATCGAATTCAAGTTTCTAGCATAGAGATTTTATGACACCTTCAATACTCCAACAATCACGGAATCTCCTTGCTTTGAAGCATGAGATACAGCTCAATATAAACTCTTGGATCCATGCCCTCTCTCTCTAGAATGTGGGAGAGAGAAGAAGAGTGAGAGAGGCAATGAATTATATATAGTTAATCCCTCTCCTCCTCTATTTATAGTGTGTTTTCTATTACCAGGAACTACCTCTCTAGCCCTTGAATAATTAATATACAATAAATGACATATTATGACTACTATAATGGGTCGTAAATATTATTAACATATTCTTATAAAATAATAAATATATTACATGATAATACTCAAGCCATTAAATCGGATTGATGTTCCCACAAATATTAAATGAATCTTGAATATTTTAAACTAATATTTTTTCAAATAATATTTTCATTTATTTACTTTAAAACCTATAAATATATTTAATAAATAAATCCAATGCCAATTATTCTTAACTTAAATAATATGAATTTATTTATTCCATTGGTGATCAAATATCCTTGTAAAAATCTCAGACCTTAGTGGTGGGGCCCACCATGTCCAATATACTTATTCAACTAAATATGGAAGATTCTTGAATATTATATTGTTTGTAACCCTCTAGACCCTTATCTCAATAGCATTGAATACTATTCATAAACCAAGAGTGGGATTTAGGAACTCATCATGGCCACTAAAGAGATAAGGATAGTCATAGTAGTGATTACCAACCAACAAATACACACTATGCAATATAATCTCTTGGTATTTAATATATCATAAATTAGGATTCACACTTGTATCATTGTTCTATCTTGATTTGTTATTTATTGATCTAACTGGACAAATTTACCCTCGAATTCCATGGACATGGCCTTCTAAATGCATTACCATCATGATCAATGAGGCCCAATATATACTACTTCCATAACCTATAAGGGACAAATACTTTCTTGACCATTCAACCAATTTCATACTATGAATAACTCACCCAAAAAAATCTACCTTTCCATAATTTCATTATCATAGTTTTTTCCTTACATCAAAGTATATGATCAAATGTCACACATTAGTAATGATATCAAGTAAGGAGACTATTAAAAATATTCGTAGATAGCAACAACTAATGACACCCAAAACATGTGGTGTTATTATTGGAAGGGTTTTCCTCATGATCTCACTACTAGATATGACCAAGTGTGGACTTCATGAGAATAAGTCCCGATGCTTATGAGCCCCCAACACCTTATAGTTAAACATATATTATTTCTAGTCAATTAGATGTATCTAGACTATAAGACATATGTTTAAGATTCATGTCATAGTGTCTTAAGGATTTCATTATAGTTAAGGATCTATTATAAACTTTTGTTATGATAATTAATCTATGTATATTACCATTAAAGAGTGGATGTAGAAATATCTACACTAAAATTATAAAAATACATCATGTATATGTAACTATACACATGATATGGTAATAAAAACTACTACATAGTTGATTCTAGGGAACCCACTATTACAACACTCCCACTTGTAAGAGATCCAACTTGATACCCATACTTTTCAGCCATCACATGATAAATATCATCTTTCTACTGATTCATGGCTTTAGTTGCTGGGTCTTCCATGCTTCTGGAACGTGGCTATTCTTCTATTTGAGACCGTATCTCCTTTAGTAAAACTTCTCAAGAGATGGTATCCCCAAGTATGTCCCTTTTCCACTATCATAACTTAAAATCTTGAATAGTAATAGTATCATAATTTATATTATGATAATACTCTACTTATTATGTGTGATTCCCAAAACGAGAAAAAAATGTTGCATTTAACTGCTTCTTATCTACCTCATAAGTTGCAACCTACTCGGTATTTTTAGATATGGATACCACAAGCATGTATAAGCTTGTATCGCTCATTATATTAGAATAACTAAAATATTGTATCACATTTATATAATGAAGAATAGTTTGTGTCCTCTAAAAACTATTATCCTTTCTTCTCCACATCCCAGGTATATATCTTTTATACTTTCCAAAGTACAATTAGATAGTTCTAACTTCTTCCCTTATAGTTCTCCTGAATATAATTGATATCTTCCTGCTATAAATTAAATATGGTCAATATCAATTATTTTACATATCATGGAATATGTGATTGATATTTATCTTAAGCATATGGAATTTAATTCACACATTAATCTCCTCCCATGTCCCATACATGTTACGATGCAAACATATATACCATGTGAAACTAGCAAAAATTCTAACTCAAATAGTTTCAACTTGTTTTTTTCAATACAATGTCACTATATGTATGGTTGACTAGGTCCAAGAAACCATTAGATCCACCTCAGTATATCTTGTTCCCTAGAACTCAGGTTGCTACTTTAAGTCAATCACTCGAGAATAGATACTTTCTAACTTAAAGACCAAACGTTGTTTTCTATATGTTTTCAAACATTCTTTACTTGGAAAACAATGGTTCTTCCACTAAAATCTAGTAGAAACATGTAAAACATTCATTATAAAATAATATTCTTTGATTGTGTTTCTTACTTAAATCCTAAACTATATTTCAATAACTTTGAACCTCTATTAGAATTATGTTTCATGACCATCCCTTTCTGGTTGTGTTGTATAGACACCTTCCAAAACTGGTGGTTATGATATGAAATTATCAATATAATGACCAAAGATATTAGTTGTGAAAGGTAAAATTCTATTAGATTTAGTCATACTGATTTGGTATAACCAATTGATCCTTATTGGTACCACATTCGTACAATCCATGTATCATTTCACTTGAATTCCCACCAAAATATTCAAAATAATAATCCCCTTTTCATTTTGATACATGGAATCCATTATTGATCTTTAATTGTCCTTGTCAATATTATATTATTTCCATATAGTGCATACTTGTAGGAAATATTATTCATAATGAATAATTTATCACTGACCGCAGTGAATATAAAACCATCACAATGGTTTTATCCTTCCTACACATTATCTGCCTCTGGAACATTCTTGTTCCTCATACAATGGCGGAACTAGTTCCTATTTTAACTATATGTGCATCTTTGGGATTAACTAGACCTAATTCAAATTGGCTCCAACTGTCTCAGTAGATATGTGAACCCTTATATAGAAATGTAGTATATTATTTTATTACCACTTATTTATCTTAGGATTTTTTGTAATATCCAAAGAAACATTTCGGATAATTACATTATATTCCAAATGTGTTTTACTTAATGAAATTTTGTTTATATCTTAAAAAAAACTCTTTTCATCTTAAAAAAAGGTCATATGAAACTATATTTCTATCATACTATGATCATATAATATCCATTTTTTCATTATAGTTAGCATATGGCTATGGGATAATGTTTTTATTTGTGAATAATGTCTTGAAATATAATGGAAGTTTTTTCAAATTGCAAAATTGATACTCCTTACATCATATCTCTGATCTAAAAAATGTACGTTTAAGAATTTCTACACCCTTTATTTTTTTGATCAATGTTAATATGTAAGAATTAATCATCAATCCTCCTCATTAACATCAATTTCGTGATGTAGATAAGGTAATGTGCATTTAGAAATTACCCCACGCTACATTATTTTGATCGATAAATACTTGGTTAAGATATTCTTCGGCATGTAGAGCTGAAGAGACTTATATATTTTGAACATGAAAATATCATACTTAACTTTGATATTCCTTAATCACTTAAAGAAATCATAATAAATTATATTTACCTCCATCTTAACCTAGTAATAATTCAAGCTCTCTTATTGAACTAATTCCAAAATCCTTGTGGATTACCTTTATTTTTAAAGGTTTTTTTAAAAACTAAGTATGTACATTGATAATACTAATGTTTTTCGCTTGGTTGAGTCTAAATATCATACTTGGTATATCCTAGATGTTTAATTTTAGTTTGTCTTGACAAAGAGTTTTTCTTCCCACAACTAGGTAAATAAGTCTTACATTTTATATTCATTAGGTGTTACCTATGATTCATGTATTGTTGAACTATTACTTGAGTATTCTACACCAAAAACAACATTCATTCCTGAACCTAGAATAATGTCTCATTGTGTCCAAAGGGAATTTGAGATAAATGTTCCAGTCACACTCATTAAAAGTTATACAATAATCATTCACTTGTCAATTATAAGTTATGTGTTTCTCACCACTGACATTGGAATCACCCTTTATTACCCTCTTAGAGAAAACACCTTAATTCTTATAATATTTTTAAACATAATTAGTTACCATATTTCAATAAACATATGGGATAGAAATATTGTATTCAATACCCAATAATTAAAACGAAACATTACATTTTATTTCATTAATATACCTAAAGAACAAGTGGTAACTTCCTCTTTTAATTCAGTTTATTTCAATTAAACTTCCATAATTTTATTTCACAATGTGTAATGAAAATAACCTCCTATTTAATATCCAACCTCATTTAATTGAAGGATGTTGTGAATTTACATTTGGTTCTGCTTTTAATTGGCCTTTTCACCTTTTCTTTCAATTTATTCACCATAAGAATTAAAGATTAATTTGTCATTTATATTCTTATTTACATGGCGAGCATTACCTAAAAAGTTAACAATTTGTTTACTCAATATTTTCCATTTTGAAACCTAAAACGAGACTTGAGTAAATGGGCGAGAATTATATGATAAAGGGATATATTAAAATATGATGATAAATATTTTAATTTTATGCATATCCAGTGTAATCATCACCTTATTCATATCTTTCATTTCTTTATCCTTAAAAACTTATCAAAGATGATACTACATGTTATATCACTCAAGTCCTGAGGTAGTGACCAAAACTAGCAATGGACTTTGGTGGTAGAATTATGAAATCACCATAATATTATTAACACATGAGTCTCTTGTAATCATTTTTCTCACCCTTGCTTCTTTAGGTAGCTTATAAGGTATTGGAGATAGGAGCACCTGGAATTTCCAATATTTTAGTATTGTGTGCAAGTATCTTTACTGTTCATGTAAATTCATGCCAATGTGGAAATTAACTTTGTCCATTTTTTATCATAGTATTTCTTGTGGTATTACTTTCCATTTTTCTACAAAATTAAATTTTATCATATTAGTACTTTTTATCTTGATTACTGACTTAAACATTTTTATTAATTAATTAAATCATCAAATGTCTCCAAATATTTTATAGAATTTTTGGAACAGCCTGTACTAGAATCTGAATAATCCATTTCTTGAGTATTCAAGTGGAAATTATCCTTGAACCTCATCTCATAGTATACAAGCTATGCCAATTCCACTACTCTAAGGCATCAAGGTAGGTGTTTGGAGAGACAACCGCATTAACTCATGGTTCCCTGATTTTTTGAGTGAATTCATAGATTCTAAAATCATAACAAGATTTACTCAATACTTTACCTTAAATTTATTACAAGTTATATATATATAATCCTTACAACCAATTTATTTAATTAAACCCACCACTATCATAAGAACTCCCCGGTTGTAAGAGTCGCCCTCATATATAGATGATCGAGCACCCCGAACACCTGGTTTTTTCAAAATTTAAATGATGGAAGGAGGTTATGACATAATATTTGATTGAGGGTTTTATATTTTTATAGGATGAAATAAATAATTATCTATATTATTAACATGTGATATGTGATCGCACCCACAACTGATTATGTGATAAATAGAAAACACTCATCGTGTCACATGTTCATTTTATTTATGCATGATTGTTTATAATTCTACGTGATTGCGTATAGACTACACATTCATAAAATAATAAACCAAGAAAAAATAAAATGATGAAATTATCATGAGATGATACTAATGGTTGATCCATTGAGTGAATAATGGATCAACCTAGACCCTAGGAGATATACCTTGAGTCATGTCGCTAGCGACTCAAGTTGCATCAACTATCCATCCAATACATCAAACTCGTGTCTTGTACATTGCCATAACTTAGTGAGAAGTGTGTCTTTGTTAATCTCATCATTATAAAATAGTACTTGCACACAGGTGAGGGGGTATCGAGAGTATAAAATAAAACTATGAGAACTGGACAAGCATGCCCTTTTACATATAATGACATGTAGACGACACACAGATCTCTTTTTATTAGACTTCTTATTAGAAATGACCATTGAAATAATAAATTGAATAGATAAAACAATTTCTATATAGACATTGGATAGTCTAAGAATCCTAATCAGTCTAATATTCTTTAAACTTTCATATTGAAATAAATTTAGAAAAAAATTAAACTTGATTAATTATTTTTTAGGGAATTTTAATTGAATTAAAATTACCTATTATTTTAATTCAATAATTATCATCATTTGGTTCCATTAATTAATTTAAATTTTAATTCCAAAAATTAAATTAAGTAATTAATTTAATTTAACACCAAAATTATTTTAATTTAATATGCTGTATTAATTCTAAACCAAAAATTAATATTTCATTAATTTAATTTGAAACTAAAATTAATTTTTTATTATAGAAATTAGTAGGGCCCGGAAAAACCTGATCAAGGCCTGTGCTAGTCAGGATGAACCCGAACAAGCCCATTGTAAGCCTTGCAGACCCTGTGTAGGAGGGTCCTAGGTTGGGTGGGCCCACCCAGACCTTTTTTAGGTTGGGCATACCCAGTGATGCCTGTTTCAGGGTAGAGCAATCCAAGAAGGGGTTACATATACACTAGGAGGACCTAGATGTGGCTAAAGTGGAAGGAAGGCATCATACAATGGTATGTCGGTCCTGTAGTGGCTCATAACCTGGAACTGCGGGGAGTGGAGGGAGCTGGACCACGTAAGGGGGGTCAACCGATTTGAATAATTAGGTTCACTTGAAACCAACCCTCTATCGAAGGCTACATGTATTTAAAAATATATATATTCTTCATAATTAACTCATAAAAGAAATTTTCAATTCATATTTAAAACATCATATGGTTGTAAATTTCCCATCTGATGTCATATTGAACTACCATCAGCAGCATTGTGACCAGAACAATGCCTTCTATTATATTCAATGAAAATTTAATTTTTTTTTCCTTAGCTTAAAATATTTATTAATTGCTATGATACGAACTGAAGGTACCAGTAATGTATTGTAATCTCCATAAGGTAGGATTTTAAAAAAAATCCGCCAATGAATGACATGAGCTCATCATCGTTGGTGAAACGTTTCCGGATTACCACCCAATGATCTCACATGAGCAATTTTAAGCACAAAATAAAAACTATAAATATCTGGTTAGATCTAAAGCCTTGCTCAGTATTTTCTCATCATTGGAGGTCTATTATAAAATAATATGAATCTTAATTCCTCTAGATTATCCACATGTGCTTCAAAAAACTATAGGAGCACCGATTGTTGAATTTCAGGAGCTAGTGGGGAGATCCGACGATACCTTCGACGCTCCGACAATCACTACATCACCTTGCTTGCAATGCATGATAGATATCTTGATATGAACTTATGGATCTAGTTCCTCTCTATCTCTAGAATATAGGATAGATAATAATATATAGAGAGAGGTAGTGAATAGTAAATGGTGAATCTCTCTCCTCCTCTATTTATAATGTGTTTGCAATTACCCAGAATTGCCACTCCAACCCCTAAATAATTAACACACTATAAATGACATATTATGACTACTGTATTGAGTCAAAAATATTATTATCACTTTCTTGTAAAATAATGAACATATTATATGATAATACTCAACCCATTAACACGTGTCGATGTTTCCGAAAATATTAAATGAACCTTAAATATTTTAAATTAATATTTTTTCAAATAATATTTTCATGTATTTACTTCAAAACATGTAAATAAATTTAATAAATAAATTCAATATAAATTATTATTAACTTAAATAATATGAATTTATTTATTTATTTTCTGATTGTATCATCTTGGACAGATCCCAAACCCCAATTATGGGGCCCACCATATCCAATATTCCATTTCAGCTGAATAGGTCAGATTCTTGAATACTCTATAGTGTGTGACTCTCTATTCCCTTATCTCGATAGTAGTGAATACTATTCAGAGACCAAGAGTGGGATCTAGAAACCCATCATAGCCCCTAAAGTGATAAGGATATTCATAGAAATGACTATCGGCCTACGAACATGCATTGTGTAATAAAATATTCTTTTCTTGCATATCTCATAAAGTAGGGTGCACACCCATGTCATCATCCTTTATTGCTTTATTATTTGTTGATCTAACTGGATGGATTTACCCTCAACAACCATGGATATGGTCTTTTAATGGTAATATCATCCTCATCAACAAGTCCGAAGATATATTACTTCCTTAACTTGGAATTGAAAAATCCTTTCTTGACTATTCAACCAATGTCATACCACCAATGATGCACCCAACATAAGATACCTCTCCAAGATTCCATTATCATGGTTTTTTACTTGCATAAAATTACACGATCAAATGGAAGAAAATGGAAATAATCTCATGTCTGGAAACCATTACACATTTTTATAGATAGGAACAACCAATGACACCCAAAAAAATATGGTGTTCCTATTGGTGGGTTTTTCCTCAAGATCTCACTACTAGAGATCACCATGTGTGAAGTTCATGAGAAAAATTATAAATTCTTTGAGCCCACAACACCTGATATTCAAACATCTAATATGTTCAGTCTGTTAAATGTATCTAGACCATAAGAAATATGTTTAAGATTCATGTCATAGTATCTTGAGTTTATTATTATAGCTTGGGATCGACTATAACCTTTTGATACAATAATTAATCTATAAACATTACCACTAAATAGTGGACATAGAAATATATACACTATAGTGGTAAGAATATTTCATGTATATCTAAATGTACACATGATATAGAAATTAAAATTACTTCATAGTTGGATCTAGGGAAATAACTATTACAATAAAATCATCATTAGAAACCATTGTCATTTGAGGTGAGTGATAATACCTTCTTGAAAATATCATTGAGACTTGGGTATTGTCATTTTGGTAAGCAAGGAAAGTTTTATCCTTGGTACACTATCCCTTTTGAGGTACTTTAATGATTTAGTGAGGTTTCATATCGCTTTCCCTTGCCACCGAGGTTCAGTTCAGGGAACAATGTGTTTCATGTATCTTAGTTGAGAAATTGACAATCTGGTCCTAACTATGTGATTTGATAGGATCAAGTTGACCTAGATATGGATGATACATTGATTCATGTGTTGATATGGATTGTTGGTAGACAATAGAATATATTGCATGGTAAAATAAACAGTTTATTTTGGGTTTAGGGAAAAATGGTCATAAAAAGTTAGAAACATGGGAGTGAGAGGAAATGTTGGAGTAGTAGCCAAAACTCTTCTAGGAAAATATGGGTTTTCTACTTTCTAGGGATGGAAATTCCAATGGTGGGGAGAATTTATCACCCACATTTTTAGGTATATGACCCTTGTTTTATGCAATTTAAGATTATATGATCATTGGGTTATGTTTTAATATTTTATCAGGGGTTTTGAAATGTTTTTGAGGTTTTCCTAGAGTTTTACGGTTTGTGCACGATTAGTTGAAACTATGTACCACCTCCAAGAAATTTTACAAGGGAAGAAAGTGGTCACTAGGCAGGTAAAAATTTTATGCATGGTTTTAAAAACCTATGAAACTACCTAGGGGAAACTATGCACCTTGAAATAGGAATAAAAACACCATTGGTGCATAATTTTTCTAACCATGTGAGGGGTTGTCTTAAGAAAATAGCACTCCATGGTTGGCATACATTTTTTCAAATTTTGTGGAATAACCATGAGGCATATAATTATAACCCCTAAAAATGTGGATCTAATCCTAATTAATTCCTAAAACCTCCTTTAATCACTTAATACCTCAATAACCCAAATTTCTTTTTGTCCCTTGCTTGAGAGATGATCCCCTTCAATCTTGAAGTTGTTTTTAAGTATATTCAAGTGCGTTGGAGGCCCAGATTCATCAATAAGTACATTTTCTTTTTCATTCTTCTTAGATACAAGGTTTTTATTTCTCTCAGAACAATATATCTAGTCCTTTATGGATATATCTATGTGTTATGAATTGTTTTATGAAGAAATATTGTGGGTCTAGTGAATGTGAAATGGTTTGTGATCAAATCTTGAAGTTGTATAGTGTCGTTATTCATTTTTTCCAACTTTTGTGAGGTAAGTGGATTATCTATAATCTCTAATTGACTTGGAACATTAAGGATTTGTTTTTATTAAATGATTATCTTGAAATTTTTGTGAAATTATTGTGTGATTTTTAATGGAAACCAATTTTGTTTTTGGCTTCATAGTTTAAGAAAAATAGATAGATTTTGGGAAACCTCCCTTTGGATATAATATTAAAATTATGATTTTAAAATTATGATTTTGTTTTTTGATATATATAAAAAAATAAGTGATTTAAAACATGAAATTATTTTATATGGAATGGTTTATCATGGATATTTGGCATACATGGTTGGTGTGAGTGCATTCATAGACATGACCCTATTTAAGGGGTGTGTTCCATTGGGGCACCTTGTATTGGTCACCTTGTGATGAATTGGTGGATCAACAAGAGACCGATCATGAGTATATAACTATAAAATGGGCATGCATGGAGTGTTTGTGGAGACATGGTCATGGTTATTCAAAATAGATTAGAAATTTTTTATTCTTACAATTATTTTCCTTGGAAATCATTTATGGTTTTGATATAAACTATTTAATCTACTTTTAAATTGTTTTATATAAATTATTTGACAAGTTTTGTCCTAGAGGAATGAGTTGGGAAGTCATTGGGGAAATCCAAATGAGTTTAGACTCACCCCCTTCTTGGTAACTATTGTGCATTTGAAGATTCCATCTATCGAGACATAGGAAAAGGCATGGTATCTTAGTTATTTAGTGATTCTTCTTGATACTGTGGGCACAACATGTGTAGTTAGATCTTCAAGTGGGTTGGTTTTTCATAGTTGATGTCACTTTGGAGTTTTTAGTTTTTTGGTATTTTGGTTCTATTTTAGTATGTCTTCTGGTTTCTTCTTCTAATATGATATGATTTATTGGTTTGGCTATGTTTTGAGTTTTATTTTGTTCTCATGAATCATATACAAGTTTGGTTAATTATTATTTATATATTTTTTATGTTTTATATTTTAAAGGGATGATATTCCCCCAAATTTTATTTAGGATCTTGGCATTTATTTCTATCCTTTAGTATATTGGGAATGTTACTTAAATCCTAGTGGCACACCTGTCACTTCTCAGTAAAATGATAAGGGGAAGTATGTTACAATTATGGACCATTACATTGTGATTTTTGGGTGTTAGGATCATTGATATATGATGGATGAAGGGATAGGAGGACCTAGAGTTCAATCCATAATTTTAGGTGGTGGTTTATATTGTGGATCTTCAGTTTATAGTGTGAAATAATGTGTGTAGGTAGGGTGACCAATATTTGAAATTTTTATCCAGGATTAGTTCATGGAATGAAATTTTTTTTATAACATAAATGTTCTTTATGATGTTTTTATGGTGTTTGGTCTTTGAATAACTCATTTTGTGAATTTATATTTATTACATAAAAATATTATCAAGTTTATTAGATTAAGTGCCTTGTTTTTTTGTGGATGTAAACTACATGAGGTTCACAGTGTAAAGAATCCATTCACCCCATGAATGGGGCAATTTCCATGCTATCTTTAAGTTCAATACACCCTTTTATTTCTATAATTCTCCCACCATTATTCCCAAACTTCAAGTTATCCATAGAAACTTTCGAGAGCCCTAACAACCTCTTGTCTTTCACATTCATCCTTGGTTTCTAGATATTCAATAAGCGTGAATCTAGATGAGTATTTCTTCTCTTTCTCTTTAAATTATTCCAGTTTTCTTCAAGGTTTTCATAGTGTATATGATTTTTAGATTTTTTGGGATTTTTGAGATATGATTTTTTTGATATATTGTTGTGTTTGGGATTTATTTGAGGATCCCATTGGTGGTTTTTTCCCCTTGGTTCATCCTATCATTATTTGGATTTGTGTAGTGAATCAAAAATATTCTTTTGAGGTAAGGGATTCAAGTTATCTCTATTTTATTTTTATATGTTGATTTATCAAGATTTTTTATTTCCTTTTAGTGAGTAGTGTGAATATGAATAATAAATATAATGATCTAGACTAATGAAATTGAAATGGAATGGTGTGATGTGCATATGGTTACTAGATTTATTGATGTTTTTGATGTTGTTGATGATATTTCAAGATAAATTCCAATTATAGGATTATTACTTAAATTTATGGATTTATTTGAGAATTACCTTTAAATGGTTAAATACATAAATCTAATAAACTAAAATATTAAGTTAAATATTATTTTTTTATGCTTGACTTGATGTGTGTATCTTAGGGTCCTTGGCTGTGTGTGGCTTAGTTTCCTTGGATGTTTGTGGATTAGTTTCCTTGGTTGTGATGTGATGGTTCAACATGGTTGTTACATGATAGTGGTTCAAAAGCAATATAATAATAATAATTGCATACATAACTGTAGTTATAGTTGAAGAATACATTGGTGTGAATTTAAACTAATAACTAAATTAATAGAGCTTGGTGGATGATCATTTAATTAAAAAATAGAAAATGGAATTCAGGTTATGGACCTTATGTAATTATTGTGGGTTGGTAATTCTACATTAGAGGTAGTTCTTGGTGGTGTGATATTTAGTAGTGTCCTAATGGTGGTTATGGAACTATTTCTTGTTTGAACTCATAAGTGTAGGATTATGTGAAAACTATATAACTATAATTTCTTGTGTTTTCTTATTCATCCCACCCATGTCGGGTAACCTGACCAACACCCAGAGACCTCGGGGGCGTTTTCCCCTAACATCCAGGATAGGGAGGATATAGATAACTGAATGCCCCCTCTCCCCTAATCTCCCTTAATTAGTAGGTTTTATTGATTTTGGTTGTGGATGATGAGATATATCGTGGGTGGAATGCATGGTAGGAGGAGGGAATGAGTTTGATTTCCTACGTATTCACAATGCCCTACTACCCTGGTTATGAGATATGAGTTATGTGGTTGGTGTTTTGAGATGTGATATGCAGTTTGTGTCGCAAGAAGTGATACATTTTGTGTCATCATTGCTGCATATGGAAGGTATAAGACAAAAGGATTCCTTTATATTGGGAGACATCAAAAAATAAGTGGGGAAGTGGTTGTAGGGATCCTTTATCTACATTATTGTGATATTACTTTTCTACTCTTAGATGCATTATTTGGTGAGAGATCCTTGGTGAGGTTGATGGGGTAACTAGTTAACCAATGTAGGTGCTAGTTAGTTATGTTATTTGGTCATCGGGGCATTAATATTCACGTTCCACTTTTTCAGGAGAGTCCTTGAATATGATCCTACAGATTATTCATGTTACACTCACCCAACATAGATATAAACATCTTTATAGGTTTCTAGGAGGGATTTTGTGATCGAGTTGGATAGTATTAGCTCATATCTTGGGTTTTTGTGGTTGTTGTCACATGAGTTTGTCTTGTTATTTTTTAACCTTTGGATAAATTTTTATTTTTTTATATTCATGTATATAGGATATCACTTTTATCGGATTTCTGTTTATTTTATTTTATATGATGGAGTTGTTATTTGCTAGTTCATATTATATCTTGATATTTTTTTTGAGGTCAATGCCTTCCATTAGACTATTTTATAACCTCAACATGTCATGACCCCCTTCCCACCAAATATGCCCCTCCTGAGATGGAAATGGTGAAAGGGAGATAATGACACTCGAGTCCCACCTCCAGTAGGCCCTGGAGTGGTGACTAGAACCAAGGGTATGAGTTTTCATAAATATGGGAGGCATTACCCTTTTTATTATTTAAGATCGGGAAATAGGGTGAGTCAAACACCAAAAGAAAAAAGATAAAAAGTAAATGGAAATAAACCCAAACCAATCCCACATGCATGTTTAAACAATTCTGAATCAAATTACAAGTACAAGAAAGATCAAAAGTACAATACCAAAAGAAACAAGAGTACATCAAAATGCAACAAATCCAACTGTCCTAACTAGTAGGGTCCCGCACGGCCCTGGTAGTCCTCCTGGAAACCTGAAAGTAAACGTAGGGTGAGCATACAAGTATACTCAATAGGGAAACCTAATGCTCTCATGCACAAGTGGGGAGACATCCTAATGTCCCATGAGAACAACAGAAGAAACCAAAACCTAGCAAGGAATTCTATCCACCCAACCTCACTAGCCACGCTCACCAAAAACACAAAACAATATGTAGTAGTAGTATATAAGAACAAGAGTATAGGGTACCCCTCACCATTTCCCACTAGTTAGCTGCTCTTCCTAATGGAGAACGTCCTGACGATACCACACTCTTCCTGCCCGCACACACCTGGGCCTCACAAACCACATATCCTACCTGCTCACACCTGGGCCTCATCGCGAAGATTCTTGGGAAAAAGTAAAACCTGCCCAAAGAGTCTTGGGCTAAAACCACCCCAATTGAAACCTACCCGAAGAGTTTTGGGTGTAAGGTCACCTCAAGCCATCACAGCCTATGGAAGAAGGAGCAGGAAGGAGCTAGTAACTAAGGGGAAAACACCCTCTCCCATGAAATGGGAGTGTTCGGCACTAAGTGCTCAACATGGGTGGAGTGCGACAAAACACAAAGATATAGATATATATATATATATATATAAAACACACAGCCCAACTTATGGATTCTAAAAAGATAACTGAGCACATGCATCGACACTTCTATTTCGAAGCATGCATACAACAAACAACCCCAACCCCATTTAGGTTTTCATGTTTCAACAAATTCATTTTATTAGTTCCTTAACTACAGGGCAACTATCCACAACCAACCACATCGAACGTTCGTAAAACATATCCTTGCCATCCACAAATCAAGTTAGGAAAACACAAGCAACACAAACAAGTCCCTTCTTATTAACCAACCAACCCCCATTGATTATTATTCGTGTTCCATTACCATTCCCCACCATTCATTAACTCTTCCACTTTTATTTATTATTCACAACCCATTGTTCGTTCACATTCAAACCCATCCCTGCAGCCCCGCTGCCAACCACCATAGCATTCACACCAACCCACAACCAAGTCAACTGCATCCCCGCTGCTCACCCAATCCACAACAACCCACAAAACACCCCCTTTACAAAAATAAACCCTAACTAGCACCCACATGTTAATTATTTCAGTTTTGTTCAACTGGGGTGATCACACAAGGGTTCCAGATTTTCATTTAATCATCCAACATTACATGATTAACCAATTTCCACATTTAACAAAGTTTCCATCCATAAATGGTCTAGAAAGATAGGTAAGAATTTAATTGCGCAAGCAAAGGCCCCCAACGATCGTGATTTTTAGTAGGCATAAGCTTATTCAATTCACAACATAATATCACAGGATATAAAAAATAATGTAACTGCATTCACAAACTTCTCATCCCTGTTATATAAGCCAGTTATTATCTTTATTAAACTGGTTCAAAAGTGTTTCACATAAACAAGAGGACACCCACCCCGCATGATGCACAATTTAGAGAGAAGAAGGTAAGATCCCTACTTCAACGGGTTGTGATCACAACGCTCCCCCGGATCAACTTTAGAAGACGTCCGTCAGCGTACGTCACTTTTGGAAAACCCGGAATAACCTCCTCAGGTGGAAGCTAGGAAGGAAAGGCCGAAGGGAAAGCAACAGATCCAAACTCATAAATTCCTCCTCATTGTTATGATCCCATGGCCACTGACGGATCGTAAATCAGAGCTCGGACGAAGAAGTTATGGAGGAAAGGATCCTTGGAGTCTCTTGGGAGAGCTCTGCTCAAAGGATAGGGGAGGAGAGGAGTTATTTTAAAAGGAGGAGAGGCCCCCTCCTTTTATAGGAGAGAAAAACTAAATTACACGGCATGTACTTTATAGTTCATGGTGTGTAATTGATAGTACACGGCGTGTACTCGGCCATTTCACATGGTCGCCACACGGCTTCCAACACGGCCTTCAATGCGGCACACGGCCGTTGACTGGTCAACACACGGTTAGAGGGTAATGCATACGTGGGGAGGAACTACACAGCGTGTAGTATGGGCTACATGGCGTGTACTCATTTATTTCACACGGAAAGGACATGACTTCAACACGGCACATGGTCGTTGACTGGTCAACACATGGTTTGAGGGTAATTCATACGCGGGGACAAACTACACGACATTTAGTATGGGCTACATGGTGTGTACTTATTTATTTGACATGTCAAGGACATGGCTTCAACACGGGGTATACCCAGCAAGGTGGTACATGGCGTGTACTCACACTACACAGCGTGTAGTTACAAAATTCTGAAAAGTGTGGTAAAAGTCCCTTCTACCCTCCAGAACACTTCATGAACTTATTTTCGACAAAGGAATGGGCCGGAGAGGTCCAGGACATTACATAAGATACCTCTTAAAACATTCTCTTCCCTGAGAATTCAAAACCAACCAAGAGGAACCCAAAAATATACCTCTTAGGGCTCTCGTTATAACAGGAACCCAACCAACAACCCTAATCATAGGTGTTAGGAATTCCTTCTCCTACGTCGAGATATTATCCGCTTTAGGCGGCACTGACTCACTTTCATGGGTTTAATTTCATCTGCATTAATGCGTCTTGATTAAGGATTGGGTCTTCCCACTTCCATATTTTAGGATTTTCCAACTTACACTGCCCCCAACACCATATAACCAACACACTTCCCGAACACATGGTTTGGGGAAATTCCTTCTCCTATGTCGAGATATTATCTGCTTTAGGCAGCACTGACTCGCCTGCATGGGTTCAATCGCATCCGCATTAATGCATCTTAATTAAGGATCAGGTGTTTACCTTCCCCACACATCCGGACATGTTACACACTTCCAGAGAACAAGGAAAAAAAAGTCTCACAACTGACAAGCCAACCATTCCATATATCAAAGGTACATAGTATAATATCAAAACAAAGCTCAGAAGAACAAGGCAAAACACAAGTCAAAAAAACTCTAGGTACTGAGTGTGCATCTGGGTCTCACACTCCAAAGTGCTCTCCTCAAGGATGCCATGCCTCCACAACACATGAACCAAGACTATGGTTCATCCACAGAGCACCTTCTCTTTATGATCCTCGATTCTGACTGGTAGTTCCTCGAAGGTCGCGTCGTCTCCCATATCTAACTCTCCCCAGTCGATAACGTGAGAGTCATCGTGTAAGTACCGATGAAGCTGGGAGACGTGGAAGACGTCATGGACCTTCTCCAACTGAGGTGGCAGGGCCAGCTGATATGCCACCTCACCGACTTGCCTCAGCACCTCAAAAGGTCCGATGAACCTAGGGGAGAGCTTACTCCCTTTCCCAAACCTCTGCTTCCCCAGTCGAGGGGAAACCTTAAACAAAGAATGATCTCCCACCTCGAACTCCAATGGCCTCCTTCAACGATCAGCATAAGACTTCTGTCGGTTCTGATCCCCTTTCATCCTCTCACGCACAAGCTGAACTTTCTCTGTGGTGCTCCGTACTACCTCTGTCCCAAGAGCACCTGTCTCACCAACCTCTGCCCAGCAAATGGATGAATGACATGGTCTTCCATACAAAGCCTCAAACGGTTCCATGCCAATAGTATAGTGGAATCTATTGTTTTAGGAAAACTCTACTAAAGGAAAGTGTCGCACCCATGATCCTCCGAAATCCAGAACGCATGCCCGCAGCATGTCCTCCAACGTCTGGATAGTCTGCTCTGTCTGCCCATCGGTCTGGGGGTGGAAAGCAGTGCTAAGGCATAGTTGGGTTCCAAAAGCATGTTGTAACCCCCTCCAGACTCGTGAGGTAAACCGAGTATCCTAATCTGAGACGATAGTCTTTGGAACTCCACGCAAATGCACCACCTCATCTATGTACCTCTTTGTTAAGGTACTCACCGGGGCCGACTCCTTAATTGCTAAGAAGTGAGCTAATTTCGTCAGTCGATCCACCACTACCTAGATAGCATCATAACCTCTCTGAGATCTGGGTAGTCCTATGATGAATTCCATCGAGATGTCATCCCACTTCCACTCAGGGACATCTAAAGGATGCAACAAACCACTAGGAACACGGTGTTCAGCCTTTATTTGGTGACACACTAGGCACTTAGCCACAAACTCCACCATTGCCTGTTTCACCCCGGGCCACCAAAACTATTCCCTCAAGCCTTGGTACATTTTTGAAACTCCCAGATTTACCGCCAAGGCTGAGTTATAGAACTCACGGAGAAATCCCTCATGCATTGCCTCCAGAACAAACAAACTTCCATGGAAAATCATCCGATGTTGACTATCCTCTGACCATCCTTCTGGAGCATTTCCCTGATCGATACGATCCCGCATTACTTCTGCCTCGGAGTCCCCCCACTGAGACTCTTCCACCTTCTAAAACAAGGAGGATTGCACCATCATCTGAAACAAATGGCCTCTAACACCCTCTACCCTTGCATCCAAGTGCAAGGAAGCCAACTCTCCCATCGCTTTCCAAGCATCAGTGGATTCCTGAACCACTTCCTTATGCAACTTCCTGCTCAGTGCATCAGCCACAACATTGCCCTTACCTTCAGTGTATGAGATCTCGAAGTCATAGTCTTGGAGAAACTTGACCCATCTCTGCTGCCGTAAGTTCAGGTCACACTGGGAGAAGATATAACGTAAGCTCTTGTGATATGAGAAGACCATAAATCACTCCCCAAAGATGTAATGTCGCCACAAATTCAGTGAAAACACTACTTCTAAAAGCTCTAGATCATGGGTGGCATAGTTACGCTCGTGAGGGCACAACTTCCTAGACCCATAACAGATCACACCCTTATTCTACATCAGTACGCACCTCAAACCAAGGCCAGAAGCATCGCAAAACACCTCATACAACAACCCTTACTCTAGAAACATGAGTACTGGAGCACTGACCAACTTCTACTTCAGGTATTCGAAAGCTTTCTGGCACTACTCGCTCCATAGGAAGACCTGGTTCTTCCTAGTCAAAGCTATCAATGGAGTAGAAACTCAAGAGAAGTCTGAAATGAACCTCTGATAATAACCTACGAACCCTAGAAAACTAAGAACTTCTGCCACGCTCTTGGGTGCTACCCAAGAAACAGCTATCTCTACCTTCGACGGGAACACTGACACTCCATGCTGAGACACCACGTGCCCAAGGAAGTGTACTTCTTGCATCAAGAACTTACACTTCGACAATTTTCCATAAATCTGGTGGTGTTGAAGGACTCCCAAGACTGTCTGAGATGCTCAACATGCTCCTCCTCTGATCTTGAGTAGATCAGGATTTCATTGAAAAACACAACTACGAACTGGTCCAGAAACTCTTGGAAGACATAGTTCATAAGTCCCACGAACACAGCTGGTGCATTCGTAACTCCAAACGACATCACTACAAACTCGAAGTGCCCATACCTGCACCTAAAATCCTTCTTCGAGATGTCACTATCCTTTACCCTCAACTGATGATATCCAGATTGTAGATCAATCTTAGAAAACCAACCTGCTCCCCTCAGTTGGTCGAAGAGATCATCTATCCTTGGAAGGGGGTAACGGTTCATGACTGTTACCTGATTCAACCTTTGGTAGTCTATGTATAGCCTGAGACCACCATCTTCCTTCTTCACGAACAAAACTGGAGAACCCCATGGCGACATACTGGGTAGAACAAAACCCTTCTCCATCAGATCGTCAATCTGAATCCACAACTCCCACAACTCCGAAGGTTCCATCCGATAAGGGGCCATCGAAATCGAACGGGCACCAGGCTGTAAGTCTATCTCGAACTCAACGTCACGTCGGGGGGTAGAGTCACAAACTCCTTGGGGGAAACATCGAGGAACTCCCCAACCACCTCTGGGACATCTATCATCTCTGTACCAGCTGAAATCACTGATAGCCCGCATAACAAGGAAAGGAGAGGCTTCGCATGCCAGCTTCCTTCCTAATAGCTCCTCTCACCAACAAAAGATACACGCTGCCCATTCACGTCAGAGAACGCGACTCTTCTTCGGAAGCAGTCAATAACAGCACTAACATAAAACAACTAGTCGATGCCTAGGATGACATCGTACGGGTGCATCTGTAGCAAAATAAGATCCCCACTAGATCGATGCGGTCCCAACATCAGCCCACATTCCCGGCAAACACAATATATGCTAGTCTGTCCTCTAACTGGTGTACTTAGCACCGGTGGTATGGAAAGTCTCTCTATGTCTAGTCCCAAATCATGGGCTAGACCAGGTGAAACAAAGGAGTGTGAAGCTCCCGAATTGAGCAAGGTGGAAATGAGAGTGCTGAATAAACAAATTGTACCTCGCACCACCTCTGGTCCTACCAGAGCTACCAACTCTGCGGCGTGAAACTGTCCACGCCCAGCTCATCTGCCTCTCTGATGTCGACCACCTCCCCGACTATTCCCTAGTCGAGGTCCCTGAGGTCGGCCTCCTCTTGCAAACTCTGCCCTTGGAGGGGCATGGTCCTGCTGCTGCTGGAAGGGCCTCATCGGCAACCGGTGCTGCTAAGGTGGGAACTAAACCTTCCCACCTATACCGTACTAAGCTTGGGTCAGGCACCAACTCTGAATGTGCATGAAACATCCACAAGAGAAACACTTCAGTCATGGGTTCGTGAAAAAGGGACGAGGACCTAAAGATTTGAACTGGAACTACTGGGGCCTGCTCCCTATTAGCCTGAATCTAGAAGGTCTCGTCGTAGGAGACCTGCTGTTGACTACCTTCTCCTTCGAAGAACCCAGCTAGATCCCCTCATGTGGTGTACCTTCCTGTGAGTACATCCTCTCTACAACCTCTGCCTTCTTCTGTACTACCAAGTACGTCGGAAGGGTGAAGGGGGTGACAGCATACTAGAGTGAAGGACGAAGCACCTTCTCTAAAGGTCTCTCCCAACACTCCTCATCTGGAAAGAGATCCGGAGCAAAGCATAGGAGATCCTTGAACTTGATCCCTAACTCTCGTACTAACATACTCCCCTACTTGAGGGAGAGTAACTCCTGTCACTTCTCCACCTTGATCATAGAAGAAATGAATTCCTCTCGGAACTCCTTCTCAAATTCAGCCCCTGGAACCTCTACCTCTGTCCTCTCTCCGAGGTAGAGCATCCACCACGGACGTGCCGCACCTCTCAGCTAACTGACTACTAGGGGAACCCAGTACTCCCTCGGTGCACAGATCAAGGTAAAAGCGATCCCTAGATCCTCAATCCACCCCTCTGTCTCCATATCTGAAGTACTACCCTCGTACTTCTTGAGTGTTTGTCGCTGTAAAGAATGGAGAGTCTTCTGCCACTGGCTATCTTCCTCCTCTCGGTCAATCCTCAACTGATCAACCACCGGAATCTTCTGGGCCTTGGATGTCTGAGCCACCCGGGGATGACGTCCAGGTTCCATAGCTGTACAGTAAACAAATATTTCCTAAGGCCAAGTAGTAAGGAAATTTTCTCAAGGTTTTATATTATCATTTTATTTAAATGTTTCTCCCAGAACACCCAAATCAAGTAAAACACAATCATGATGATGCATGTACCTTCTCTAGGGTCTCTACCCTACAATCAATTTAGTCTCACTTGGTCGTTCGGTAGGCTCAGATTCCTTGCATCGGATCACGGGGGGGCCTAAAATCCCGTGTCCTAGCTGGTCTTCTCCGGCCTACGTCATGCACCAAGATCAGCCAACACTGTTGCCCTGCCATCCCATGCAATCCTCACTATGCCTAACTCCAAAATCCATCTTATCTCTCAACCATCACCTCTGATACCATTCTGTCATGACCCCCTCCCACCAAAGATGCCCCTCCTGAGCTGGCAATGGTGAAAGGGAGATAATGACCCCCGAGTCCCACCTCCACTAGGCCCCATAGTGGCGACTAGAACCAAGGGAATGAGTTTTTACAAATATGGGAGGCAATAGCCTTTTAATTATTTAAGATCGGGAAATATGATGAGTCAAACCCCAAATGAAAAAGAGAACAAGTAAATGGAAATAAACCCAAACCAATCCTATATGCATGTTTAAACAATTCTGAATCAAAGTACAAGTACAAGAAAGATCAAAATTACAATACCAAAAGAAACAAGAGTACAGCAAACTGCAACAACTCCAACTATCCTGACTAGTAGGGTCCCATACGGTCCCGGTAGTCCTCCTGGAAACCTGAAAGTAAATGTAGGGTGAGCATACAAGTATACTCAGTAGGGAAACCTAAATCTCCCGTGCACAAGTGGGGATACATCCTAATTTCTCGTGAGAACAACAGAAGAAACTAAAACCTAGCAAGGAATTCTATCCACCCAACCTCACCAGCCACGCTCACCAAAAACACAAAACAATAGGTAGTAGTAGTATATAATAACAAGAGTATTGGGTAACCCACACCATTTCCAACTAGTTAGCTACCCTTCCTAATAGAAAACGGCCTGAAGCTACCACACTCTTCCCACCCGCACACACCTGGGCTTCACAAACCACATATCCCTCCCGCACACACCTGGGACTCATCCCGAAGATTCTTGGGAAAAAGTAAAACCCGCCCGAAGAGTCTTGGGATAAAACCACACCAATCAAAACCTACCCGAAGATTCTTGGGTGTAAGGTCACCTCAAGACATCACAGTCTATGGAAGAAGGAGCAGGAAGAAGCTAGTAACTAAGGGAAAACACCCTCTCCCATGAAATGGGAGTGTTCGGCACTAAGTGCTCAACATGGGTGGGGGGAGACAAAACACAAAGATAAAAATATATATATATATATCAAACACACAACCCAACCTATGGATTTTAAACAGAGAACTGAGCACATTTCTCAGCACTTCTATTTCAAAGCATGCATACAACAAACAACCCCAACCCTATTTAGGTTTTCATGTTTCAACAGATTCAGTTTATTATTTCCTTAACTACTGGTCAACTATCCACAACCAACCACATAGAACGTTCGTAAAACATATCCCTGCCATCCACAAATCAAGTTAAAAAACACAAGCAACACAAAAAAGTCCTTTCTTATTAACCAACCAACTTCCATTGATTAGTATTCTCGTTCCATTACCATGCCCTACCATTCAGTAACTCTTCCACTTTTATTTATAATTCACAACCCATAGTTCGTTCACATTCAAACCCATCCCTGCAGCCCTACTGCCAACCACCATAGCATTCACACCAACCCACAACCAATACAACTGTATCCTCGCTGCTCACCTGATCCACACCAACCCACAAAACACACCTTTTACATAAATAAACCATAACCAGCACCCACATGTTAATTATTTCAGTTTTGTTCAACCGGGGTGATCACACAAGGGTTCCAGATTTTCATTTAATCAGCCAACTTTACATGATTAACCAATTTCCACATTCAACAAAGTTTCCATCCATAAACGTTCTAGAAATATAGGGAAGAATTTAATTGTTAAATAAAAGGCCCCCAATGACCGTGATTTTTAGTAGGCATAAGCCTATTCAATTCATAACATAATATCACAAAATATAAAAAATAATGTAACTGCATTCACAAACTTCTCATCCCCATTATATAAGCCAGTTATTATCTTTATTAAACTGGTTCAGAAGTGTTTCATGTAAACAAGAGGACACCCACCCCGCATGATGCACAATTTAGAGAGACAAAGGTAAGATCCCTACTTCAACGGGTTGTGATCACAATGCTCCCCCGAATTAACTTTAGAAGACGTCTGTCAGCGTCCATCGCTTTTAAAAAACCTGGAAGAACCTCCTTAGGTGGAATTTAGGAAGGAAAGACCAAAGGAAAATCAACAGATCCAAGCTCATGAGTTCTGCATTGTCGTTATGATCCCATGGTCGCTGATGGATCATAAATCAGAGCTCGGACGAAGAAGTTATGGAGGAAAGGAGCCTTGGAGTCTCTTGGGAGAGCTCTGCTCAAAGGAGAGGGGAGGAGAGGAGTGATTTGAAATGAGTAGAGGCCCCCTCCTTTTATAGGCGAGAAAAACTAAAGTACACGGCGTTTACTTTATAGTACACGGTGTGTTCTCGTCCATTTCACATGGTCGTCACGCGGCTTCCAACACAGCCTTCAACATGGCACGCGGCCATTGATTGGTCAACACACGGTTTGAGGGTAATGCATATGCGGGGAGAAACTACACGGCGTGTAGTATGGGATACATGGTGTGTACTCAATTATTTCACACGGAAAGGACACAGCTTCAACACGGCACATGGCCGTTGACTGGTCAACACACGGTTTGAGGGTAATGCATACGTGTGGAGAAACTACACGGCTTGTAGTATGGGCTACACACCGTGTACTCATTTATTTCACACAGAAAGGAAACAGCTTCAACACAGGGTATACCTGGCAAGGTGGCACACGGTGTGTACTCACACTACATGGTGTGTAGTTACAAAATTCTGAAAATTGTGGGAAAAGTCCCTTCTACCCTCCAGAACACTTCATGACCTTCTTTTCGACAAAGGAATGGGTTGGAGAGGTTCGGGCCATTACACAACATTAGTCTCAAACCTGGGGCCTACTGGATGAAAGAGTTTGGGGTTACTCCTCTTCACTGTCATCCCAAGAGGGGTACCAGTGGAGGGGGTGCATGATAGAGTGATATTATAGTTTTTGGTTAAGATATAGGAAATATTTTGGAGTTTGTAACTTGTGAAGATTGTATGGGTTAGTAAAAAATAGTGTTATCCAAACTTAGTATACGACAATGGAAAGGGAGACTGGATAGCTCCCAAGATTTTATGGATCCATGTGATCTAATTCAAGGACCTTAATCTCTCTAAATATACTAGGTAAAGTGAAACTATTTTCAAGATAAAAACATAGGGGAGGTACATGCATCATAATTTCTTGAGTTCTATTTTTGAATGATGTAGTTTTTGGAATGAATATGTGAATTAATTAATTAAATCTAAATGAATCCATTGTTATTGGAGTTAGGTCTTCCCCCATTATTTGTAGAGATGTTGGTTAGTTGTTTACCACATGTGTTTTGAGTTGGGGAGTTTCTGTAAGATGACCTTATTGACCTTCAAATGGAAGATCCTAATCAGTAAGATGAACAGTCTGAGAATATGTTTCATGTCTTTCAGTGTCAGATCCTGTAATAGTATGAGGGAATCATCTTTGATCTAGAGATAGAACATTTGTTGGAGGATTTGGAGATCATTTTTGTCTTAATTCATGCTTGATCTAAGTATTTGGTTCCCCTTTAAATTATCCAATTTACGGAAGAAATGTGTTAGTGGTGGTTATTGTATCTTAGGGAGTAGGATAAGACCTCAGTATCATGGGAAAATCCTATAGTAGTTTAGGGTTGATTTCTTATTGATGAAATTGAAGGAATTGAAGAGGTATGAGTTTCTCTCCCTTCAGTAAGGGAGTATAGGTTTTTGGGATATAGATATTAAGTTTTAGGGTCTTCAATGATTTCCCCCTGATATATTTATTAATGAGGATTCTTGAGAATGATGCTTATAGGAGGCATTATACCCTACCTTATATTCTGTAGTCACCCCATTTACGTTACCTATGTATCTAGAGGTGAAAAAGATGGCAGATGGTAGTATGAGGTTTTACATAGATTACCGAAGGCTGAACCAGTAAATGGTCATGAATTTTTACCCGCTTCCAAGAATTGATGATTGATTTGACAAATTGATGGGATCTAGATGGTTTTCTAATATCAATCTATGGTATGGATATCATCATTTGATGGTGAAGGAGGTAGATATTTTGAATAATACTTCCCAGTGCTGGTATATACACTTTTATTTCATAGTCATGTTATTTGGTGTAATTAATACACCGTTTTTATTCATGGAACTTATAAACTAAATGTTTTATTAGTTTCTAGACCATTTCATAGTCATTTTCAATGACAAAATTATCATATACTTGATTTCATAGGAGAATCATGTCAAGCACTTAGGGGTCATTTTTTAATTCTTAAACACCACCATTTGTATGGAAATTGTACAGGTAAAATTTTTGGATAATAGAGATGCATTTCTTTAGACATTGAGTGTCCCAATAAGGATTAGTTAAGAATATATAAAATTTTGATGTATTTGATTCTTGGGAATCACCCATGAATGTGGTAGAGGTTCATATATTTCTGGGTCTCATGGGTTATTATTGGAGGTTTGAATCTAATTCCTCTCAAATTGTAAAAAAGTTTACTTCCCTAACTAGATATGATCAAGATTTCATTTGTATTGATCAATGTTAAACAGTATTGGACTAATTTAATGAGTAGTTGATTAGTTCCCTAGTTCTTCAATTTCTTGAGGATTTTGTGATGTTTGAGGTGTTCTACGAAACATCCCACTTGGGTTTAGGATGCATCTTGAGGTAGTGATAGGAATTTATCTCCTTTGGTCTAGGAATTTATAACTCCATGAGAATAATTGTCATACCCATGATCTAGATATGGTAGTGGTGGTGTTCACTCTGGGGTTTTGGAAACATTACCTCATTAGGTAATTATTTGTGTTCTTCACGGACCATAAAATCTTGAGGTATATCTTTTCTCAATATGAACAGAATCTACGATAACATGGGTGGATGGAGTTTCTCTAGGACTATGATTTTGAGATCTACTATACACTAATAAATGGTAAATATCATGGTATATACAGTGATTAGAAATTAATATGGGGTTTTTT